>JALAZF010000006.1:13520000-14770000 GCA_022829125.1 Lathyrus tuberosus
CGCAGCTTCCAAACCCAGAATGCATGCTTCATACTCAGCAATGTTATTCGTACACCCAAAATCCAATCTCGCTGTAAAAGGGGTGTAGCCACCTTCAGGATTAATTATAACAACACCTACTCCATGCCCCTAGTAATTGGACGAACCGTCGAACATCATCTTCCATCTATACTCAGCCTTGGGATCTTCTTCAGAACTTGACTCTTCACCATCTTTCACTGCCATAATATCCTCGTCAGGGAAATCAAATTTGAGTGGTTCATAGTCTTCAACTGGTTGATCGGCAAGATATTCTGACAGAACACTTCCTTTAACGGCCTTTTGAGTGACATGCTTCTGACAGAACACCTTCTTTACTGGACGCTTCTTTGTTCACAGGGGTACAAATCCTTCCACTCCTCATCATTCTCCCTGTTCCTACTATACTGGACACATGTTTCTCATCAGCCCCCACCTCTTTCCTTAGGACTGGTTCTTCTATAACGACCCCTACCTCTTTCCTTGGGATCATTTCCTCCTTCTTCCTACCACCTGTAATATCTTCATAGATCTACGGCACCGCTTTGGTTCCTCTAAATCTGAATGGGACTGGTCTTGGGAAATTATTTCGTCTGGCATGATTAACAGGAGAAACAGCTTCAGGCCTGTTGAATCTTGGAACTGATTTTTTAAACACAGGACTCACAATACTTGCCCCTGGACTGTTGAACACAGGAACTACTGCTATGTATTCTTCTTCATCAAACATTGGCACTTGCTTTGGTAAATTGAACACTGGTTCAATCACTGCTACTTTGCCTTCCTTTCGAAAAACCTGTAAGAAACCTTCATTAATCAATTGCTGAATATCATCTCGAACCAACTGACACCCTTCACTACTACCATCACACTCTTCACACCCACCATGGCAAGCTTTGACCAAACCGGCGCTGAATAGCTTGGCATGAAACATTCTCAAGGGAGTTTTAATCTTCGTTGCATCTGAGACCAACACTTCATTATTCTCGTCTTCGATAGCATTAGCTGACCCATGTGTTGGCAAGGGGTTGCTCTTCACATTTGGTTGGCTGTTAGCGAAAGACAGAATGTTCTTCTCCATCAGACTCTTCACTAGATTCTTCAATGCCAAACATCCTTCTAAATCATGACCCACCCCTCCTTGATGGAAAGCACAGGTTGCATTGGGGTTATAGAACTGCATAGACTTTTCGGATGGTAGCCCCAATGGCCTGGTGACAATTAATCCTTGCTCCACCAAAGAAGGATACAATGCTGTATATGTCATCGGTATGGGTGGAAAATTTGGTGTTACCGCCTGTCTTCTTTGAGGGGTATTTTGCTGTGGCGCTGGCTGCCGCTGCTGCTGGTAGTTCTGATTCTGATTCTTCGGCCACTGCTGTTGATTTTGTGGCTGGGAAACAGGAACTTGTTGGATTATCTGATGATTAAAAGTGGGTGTAACAGCCGCCACATAAGGTTGTTGTGTGAATTGCATCGGGTAAACTGGCTGTTGAGGAAAACTAGGACCTGGTTGTGGTTGGAATAGAGATCGCTTCCAACTAGGACTCTTCTTCTTCCCTGTCATAACAGCGTTAGTCTCGCCTTCCTTTTTCTTTTGAAAATTACCCGGAGACTTCTTGACACCGGCACTAGTGGCACTGTTAGGTGAACTGGCTACCTTTCCACTTTTCAGACTTGCCTCCACTTTCATGCCAATTGCAATGATATCAGAAAAATTGGCACCAATATTACTAATCATTTTCTCATAGAATTCAGGCTTTACAGTGTCCACAAACCAATCAGCTAATTCCTTCTCAGTTAATGGTGGCTCAACCTGTGATGTAGTCTCTCTCCACCTTTGAGCATATTCTTTGAACGACTCAGTGTTCTTCTGAGTCATGGTCAACAGCTGTCTACGATCAAGAGCTAAATCCAAGTTATACTTATAATGCTTTATGAAGACATCCATAACATCTTGGAAACATTTAATCTGAGATTAGTCTAAGCTTAAGTACCACTTTGCGGCAGCGCCCTTCAGGCTGTCTTGGAAATAATTGATCATTAACTTATCGTTATCCATATATGCCGCCATTCTTCGGAGATACATGACCAAGTGCGCCTTAGGACACGTAGCGCTAGAGTATAATTTGAAACTTGGTAGTTTGAATTTTGGTGGAATCACTAGATTAGTGACCAGACACATATCCTTAAGGTCTGAACTGAAGACATTGTCTCCCTCCATGGCCTTCAGCTTTCTCTGCATAATCTCCATATTGGCTCTTAATTTCTCATTACTGTCATCTTCTACTACAGACATATTGTCATAATCAAGATGATGCGGGTTCTGAAAAACAGGTTTGAACTGGGTCTGTACCACAGGCGGAGCATAAGTTGGAATAGCTTGTTGATTCTCACCAAACAACGGCACAGCTTGTTACGTAGACTGAGGAGTCGTGGCTCGCATAAACTCAAATGGCATCCCTAGAGTAGGGTTCACAACAGGTACAACTGGCGGCTCTATAGTTGTAGCAACGACCTCTGAGACTACAGTGGCCTGCGTATCCATCCTTGCTCGTATAACACTTAAAGCTTCCATGATCTGCCTCATTCCTACTCTCAATTCATTGAGCTCGTCGTTAACTTGATCCAGATTCTCACAATTCTAAGACATTCTTCTTCTTCAAAACTGGTCCGGATGTTGTAGAGGAATCAGGGTGATGGTTCTGGAGAAGACAAAACGACGATGTGACACGGAAGAATGCACATGCATATGCAAAGATGCAAATGAGGATGCACATGCAAATGCAAGCTAAACTATCAAGGAACCAAAGAAATTTTGCAAATATAATAGATTCTTGATAAAATAACTTCTTCATTCAAGAGTTTGGCGAACATTACATCCGGAGCAGGGTATTCTCATACTCCAAGTACATAAGTAGAAATACATAGAAAGGTACAACAGTAACATAAATGTCAACAATAACACTAGAAATTGAACCCGCCGGTTGATGATCCTTCTCCTCCATTGATTACTCTCATTATTTTGATGATGCGCTCCTTTGTTTCCTTCTTTGCGAGAACCAATTCTCCTAACTCCTCCATCATCTTCTGCTTTGTCTTGGTAGGGGATTCATGGTGAGGACGTGGCTTCATCATTACACGGGCTATGTCACGAGACCATTGCAAATGAGCCTCTGTGACCGGGCATTCAGCTTTCCAGAGTTGTCTGTTAATCTGGCGCCAAGCGCGCCTCAAACGCATCTTCATTTCATAACCTTCCCTTTCATCATAGAACATCATCTGCATATCTTCGTCATTTAGAATTCCTTCCTTCAGATGACCCAGCTGACGGCGCGCGAGGACATGGTTGTAATTGATACAACCGTTTCTTCCCATGAGAGGCACGTTGGGGCAATCCCCACAACTGTGGATTATGGTGATTCCCTCATCGGTTGAATCATACCATTCAATGTCGGTATGTGTCAGTTCCATCAGTTTCCTATGCCAAATCTTACAGTCCTCAACTTCCCAGAAAGTTGGAGTCTTCGGCAGATAAGAAACGAACCACTTGTAAAAGAGGGCCACGCAGCAAACAATTGGCCCACATCCTCTTGTATATCTGGTCTGTATGGAATGGTAAACATCAGCCAGCAGTGTCGGGACTGGATTGTTGACTGCAAAAAGCTGAATGGCCTGGGTGTCCACAAAATCCTTGGCATTTGGGAACAAAAATAGACCATATATCATCAGTGCTAGAGTTGATTCAAACAAAGCTTCACTCCCCCTATTCTTGAAGTTCAGAGCTTTTTCCAATAAGAACTGGGCTGGCAACCCCAGCTTTCCTCCCTTGTTGGTCAGGCTGGCTTGGATATCAGATAGCCTGATTCTAGTTACTCTGGCGATGTATCTGGCAGATGGCACTTCTTCGATTCCAGAAAAGATGGGAGCTTCTCTGATTGGATTTCCTATCATGGCCGAGAACTCTTCCAGGGTTGGCACCAACTGGAATTTAGGGAACAAGAAACAGCGGTACGCCGGATGATACAGCTGGACCAAAACTTCAAGAGGCCCCACAGTTATTGGTGTCTTCATCAGCGGTATGACACACCCATATCTGTCAGCGAAGGCTGACTGGTCTTCGATCATTTGTCCTAACCACAACAGATGATCCACCTCCGGTAATTCGAAGAAATAAGGCCAAACTCTTTTCCCCGCAGCATCCATCTCTACAAGATCTGCAAAACAATATTAGTAACTTGATAGCTTAGCAGGAATGCGAAATGCAATGCAAAGTTTCATGGAATTCAGACACTTGCGCAAAATATCGGAGAAATATCAAAAAGACCTCATTCTCATTGAAATAAAAAGTGAATAACAATAGTAGTTGATACACTTTCAAAATTCCTAAACATAAAGCTAAATAAAAGCTAGAAAGTCCTAAGGAAATTCTCCTAGAAGCCTTGCGTTGAGTCTTCTGATTTCTTTCTCCATCTGATCTTTTTCTGCGACGAGGTTGTCAAGAATGGATTTCCAAGCGGGAGGCTGAGTGCTTGAGGGACTTGGATCTTCTTGGGCCTTTCTCTTCTTGTAGGAGAGTAACTCCTCACTCTTGATCTGCAGTTGTTTCTGGAGTTCTAGATTCTCTTCAACGACCACTTGATACTTGAGTTTCCAGGCTTCTTCTGACCTTCGGGCTTGTCTTAGAGAAATCTCCAGCTCTTCTTCTTTTGTCATGAAGTACAACACAGACTCTTTCTTCAAAGTAATTGGCTCTTGTCTTTTGTAGGGCATCTTCAACTCTATAGCTCTTCTTCTAACCCATTGGAGGTAGGGCTCCAAGGACACACAGTTAGGCCTTCCTAAAGAACTTCTTCCTCTTTTGCGCTTGCTACCCCAAGCGTTCAAGATCAGCTCCTTCTGTTCTTCATTCTTGTCATATGTTTCAAAGTAAATACTTTCCACATGAGCACTGAGAGGTTTGTCTTCCAAAGGATACCCTAATTGGCAGCGTGCCAATATAGGGTTGTAACTGATACCACCTTTGATGCCAAGAAGAGGAACGTTACCATAGTTTCCACAGCTATCTATAATCAGGATTCCATCATACACCCTATTATACCAGTCAATATCTGCATGAGAGAGTGCCATAACTTTCTGAGACCACCATCTTTTCTTGGAATCCCAGAATGCGCCTGCCTTCGGTAGATGAGAAATAAACCATCTATACAGTATGATGACATAACAAGTGATCTATCCATTTCTATGAGTGTTTTTTGTATGGACTGAGTGATAGGCTTCAGCAAGCAAGGTAGGTACTGGGTTCTGCTTTAAGAAAATCTTGATTGCGTTTAGATCCACAAAGTTGTCAATGTTCGGGAACAGGAAGAGTTCGTAGATGAGCAAAGCAAATACAGCTTCAAAGGCATCCCTGTTGGAGTTCTTAGCAAAGTATCGGGCCTTTCCATTCAAGAACTTAGCAGTTAACCGAAAAATTCCTCCCTTAGAAGTCAAATTGCTTTTGATGTCAACTAACTCCAGATGGGTCTTCTCTATTATTTCTTCCTCTTTTGGATCCTCTTCAAAGATAGGAAACGGAGATTCATCCTTGATAGGCAAACCAACTATTTGAGAGTATTCTTCAAGGGTGGGTAAGAGCTGATAGTCAGGGAACGTGAAGCAGTGATACTTTGGATCATAAAACTGAAGCAAAGTTGAGAGAAGTCCTTCATCAACAGTCTTTCTCAACAAAATCCACAACTTTCCATATCTGCTTAGGAATCCTTCAGGGTCTGTTAACAAATCTCCCAATTTCCTTAGGTCATCCAATTTGGGACTCTTGAAAGTGTATTTGATGGTGTTTCTTCTTGAGCTATCCATGATATTTCTCTGATATAAGAAAAGAAGTTTGAGTTCCATGAAACAGATGCAACATGAATGCTTATGCTATATGGATGCAACAAACACACAAAAAGCACAAACAAACAAAGACAAAGGGGAAAAGGTTGAGCATGGAGTCAAAGGTTTACCCATCCCAATAGGTATGTACTACTGGTTTTCACCTGCCAAACAAGGTTTAAGAAGTTCCTAGAGTCTACAATCCATCTTTCGGATTTTAAAGATTTCCCAGATGACTTGGTAATCGATAAAATTCTCAAGAGGATCTCGTCTGAGTGTAGTATCGTGTGACAACCAATTCAGAAATAGACTCCATCATGGTCTCCGCACTACATCTAAAAGGCTTAAGTTGGGTTTGGTAACTACGGTTCTCAATATCCCGGGCTCCTAGGTCGAGAGTAGCACGCTTTCACGAACGAATTCGTTCAACATAACTAGACTCTCGAGAGGGCCTCAACTGAGTGATGGTGTTATCAATTCGACCTTTCAGGATTCGACTCCCTCAAAGCCTCCTTGAATACCATCGTCCTATAATAAGTGTACGCTCAAATCCGGGTATAGGATTTATCTCACTCATAGATATCATATCAACCCAAGATAAACAGGATAATCAAAACATGGAACAGATATACAAGCAAATATGACATACAGGCAATCATACAAGTAGATAAGCAAAACATGAATAACATAAAGCAAGATAGGCTTAACCTTCTTAGGAAAGGACCATCAATAGGTCTAACTATACCCAGTGAAGTCGTCATTTCTGTTGCGGTGAAAATCGGATAACAAATTATTAATTAATTTGCACCCTAAACCTAAGGGGAAGAGATCTAAAGTTCGGGGGTTGGTTACGCCTAGGGAAGGTATTAGCACCCTAAACGTCCGTAGTACTCTACGGGAACCTCTTGTTAATGTTATCTTATGTTTTCTAAAGGTTCTATGCTAAAAGTTGAAACCCTAGGGGTTAGTATCTAAGTATACTCGATAAAGCATCGCACTTTACGCCTACGTATCCTCGGGAATAGAATCAGAGTATGCGTAGTTCTACTTCTACTGAATGATTGACTGTGGTCAATATTCAGAGGGGAAATGAGTACAAGCTCATTGTAGAGTTTAAGAACTCTCTAAATCTAGTTGAAATGGTTCTATGTTGTGTTTAGTTGGTAGGGAAAGTGATAAATTCATTAGGATGAATATCACTAAGAGTTAAGGAACTCTCTCCTAAAGCTAGTTGTGATTTCTATGGCTCTGATGAGGCCCAGAAATAAAGTTTTCTCCTAAGAGGTTACTTAGGTTAAGGTGGGGGCTATGACTTTAAGAGTCAACACTAATCACCTTCCTTTGGAATGGGGGAATAACAGTTTAAGATAATAATAAAAAGACATAGTAGACAAGACATTGATATACTATAATGAAAGCAACATAAGCATGAAGATGGCAATATGTTTCATGATAAAGTATGGATAAGATGAACATGATCATTATAAAGACATATCAATATGCTTCAATCTTAAGGAAGACAAACATATAGGATACTCACAAAGATAAAGAGAATGATATTTAAAGAGGAATAACATTCATATTAATGTCAAATATATGACAAATCAACATGGATAGATTAATTCAAGATTTAAACAAGTATTAGTGGAATAAACACTCAAGATAAACAAGGTGCTCATAAATAAATGTTAATTAATTAATCTATAAGTGATAACTAATTAAAACTAACATTTAAAATACACGTTGATAATTAAAATTAAAGGTTAACAATTAACAATTAAATTAAAATACAAATTAATAATTAAAGTTAAGACACAAGTTAATTAACAATTATCAAATAAAAGTAACATAGTGATTAATTACTTCACATATTAATTAATGATAATCAAATAAATAGTTAAGAAATAAACTATAAAATTAAATAACTATTTTTGGAGTTTTTGAAATAAGAAAATATAATAAAAGGTTTTCTAAAAATAAGAAGGAGAGGCGTAGGGGGTGTATGAGTAAATTGGATTAGTTTTAAAATGAGAAGGATTGTGAGATGGGCCAAACTGGGGGTTGTAGCAGCAAATATAGGGCGCAAGGCCCAGGAGAGGAAAAAAAAGGAGAGAACCAGGCGAAAAAAGGAAAATGACCAAAAGGGTTGATCCGCAGGATCGAACCCAGGTCATGTGAGTGAGAGGGGTAATGGCAAGGCAAGGTATACCGTTGGGACGACACATACATCCGGTAATAGAATGCTTCCATAAATACATAAGCCAAACAAACCATGAAAAATATTAAAAAGAAAAACAATGCGCGCTACATGAACAAGTGCAGTAACATTGTAATATCAACTGGTCATGTTTTTTAAGTTGCTAGCGGACAAAACAAATGCACTAGCCAATCAAACTCACGCATGGAAATTATAGCATGCGACAACAACATAACATCATCGTATTTCAAATGAAATATCCAAAACAAACATGAAACTTCAACTTCACATAAAAACCTCAAATCACAACCAAACATTATGAAATAAAACATCATTTTGAAGCATTCAAATCATAGAACACTAATAAATCCTCATCTGGACAGGAAAATAACTAAATCATGAACAAAACACAAGAGCAAGCCATGGTTCAAACTGAAACTTAACTTAGGAGAGAGTGAT
Source organism: Lathyrus tuberosus (assembly GCA_022829125.1). Lineage (NCBI taxonomy): Eukaryota > Viridiplantae > Streptophyta > Magnoliopsida > Fabales > Fabaceae > Lathyrus > Lathyrus tuberosus. The sequence continues at coordinate 13,528,552 of JALAZF010000006.1, forward strand.
AAAACCAAGCTGTTTCAAATCAAACTCAACATTCTTGTTTTTTAAAAAAAATTAACAGCAACATGTAGCACCAACAAACACCAATAGCCTAAAGCTCAAACAAATTATAAATGGCATCAGTATATCCAAATATGAGTTACAGCCATGCACACATGATGAAAACTAGCATTTCTAACCCAGCCAAACTCATTCATACCAAGAAAACAACACAAACCAAAGCAGTGTATTATCATGAAGTCAAAACAACATACAGTCGAAGAACAATATCTTGGTGTTCAAGCATAGAATACAGTCATGCATACTTTTAAACCAACAGCTCAAAATAATCTCAACATATCACATGGACATGGCAGATGTGTAAAAGATAATTACATACAAACATGGCAGTATAAGAACAAACTTCCATTCAATACATTCTAGCATCATACAACAATACAAGCATTCTTCATCAATCAAACTTCAATCATAATTCACCAGCAGCTTCAAGAAATAACATATAAGCCATGCCAAAAAAAAATTTATCAACATAACTGAACTTGTGTAAGTGAGCATGATATTGTGAGCAAGAAAAAAAACCACGAGAAGCTAACATTCAAAGTGATATCTTAGTGAAACAAACCTCTGTTCCATTCAACATTAACATGAACCTTAACAACCTTAATAATAGTATGAACTATGAACAAACTACACACCCAAAATGAAACATTCAAACAATGCATAAAGTTTAACCAATTTGGAGGCAGTATCAAGTAGATTGGCATGCTTTCAAGTTAATCACACATATAATGGAAAGTCACTCCATTTCTAAACTTCAACTATAAAAACAAACCCTAGCAGTATACTTTCACGCATCATTCATTGTAAAGCATGTTTGGTGTTCAAGTGATAGGTTACAAACATGGATACACTAACATCAACCATAACAAACGCATACATCTCAGCCATATTCAATAATGCACAAGAACAACACCTTAGCAGCATATCATCATGAAAGTTAACACATATCATACATTCTGAGATCAACATCTTGGTGCTCAAAGCCAAAATCATTACAACTTCTAACATGGATTCGTGGTGGTATTCACGATATCATTTCAAGGTAAAATAGAAGCAATATATGAACATGTATAACATTAACATCTCAAATCATACAAACTTATAAATAACCAAACAAGCCAGCATACTTTCAACACAAGCTCACACGTGATAATAATGTTTAAACCATTAGGGAAGCCATGGATAAATATGAAGCTTCCAACACAAACTCAAACTGAGGTTCATAATAACATTCATGCCATACAAATACAACACAACATTAAAACAGCATAGTAAATATTAACTAAAACATGTTCATCCTAACAATATTAATAAGCATTGTTATTTCTGTGCTTTTGTGGTTGGCATTTATTTTGCTAAAACTATTATAGCAGCAAGATGTGGAATCATAATGTTCTAAGTGGCTGCTTTCAACATGTCGAATGAAGATGTTCCATGGCAGCTCATAGGACATCGCGCTGTGAAGTCAGTTTTAATGCAGATTCTGTTACTATGATTTGTTACTGAATATTCTGTGAATATTTGGTTATCCTATGTGGCATCCAAAGCATTTTTGGATTGTGGTTATTTGTTGGTTTTCAGATTTGCTGCTGTTTCTAATTATGGAGACATAATAGGAAACTTTGGATTGAAGACCTATTTTGTTGGAGTTATTTTTGCAGATTTGTGAGCAGTCTAATTGCTGCGTTTTTGAAGCCCAATTCAGTCCAGATTAATTGCTATATATTGACTGATGTAAACCTAGTTTTAGGTGTCGAACTTACATGTATTTTTAGGGTTGTGTGCTTGTATTTTGTGAGCCTAACTGGTATCTTATGATAACAGTATAAGGACTGTAGTGTAAGTTGTGTAAGGTTGCTCATAAGCTTTTAAGCATTGAGTGGCTGTGTGTTAATTCTCATAAGCTGTGAAGTATTGAGAATTTGTGTTTCGACCATTGTTACTTGTCTTATAAGGAACCAGTCACGGGTTGTGATTGAAGAGGGATTTGAGGAGGGCCTCATACCTAGGGGAGTCTTAGGTAGAAGTCATAGGAAGGGTAGTGATTAAGTGAGCTAATTGAACTGGGTGTGGTTATCAGTGAATTGATACTATCGAATATTGATTTCATCCCTGGCTTGGTAGCCCCCAGATGTAGGATAGTTAGATCCGAACTGGGTTAACAATTTCTGGTGTTCTTTACATTTTCTGCACACTATTGTATTGAACTTGTTCATTGTTGTCATATATCAGTGTCTCGACATCTCGATAGGACATCTGATATATTGGCCAGAATTTCAATTGGCATCAAGAGCTTGCACCCTTAGTTGTTTCTGGGTGAGATTCAGGGAAGGTACTTTCTGGTACAATGGACAAGGATGGAGGAGCTCTGAATAAACCACCTCTGCTGGATGGTTCAAACTATGAGTATTGGAAACCTAGGATGATAGCTTTCATCAAGTCCATGGATGATCAAGCATGGAAAGCTGTTCTCAAAGGGTGGGAGCCTCCAAAGGTAAGAGATGGAGAAGGAAATCTTACTGATGTTCTGAAGGAAGAAGAGGACTGGGATGATGCTGACTACAAAGGGTCTGTTGGAAATTCTAAAGCCATGAATGCATTGTTCAATGGCGTCAACAGAAATATCTTCAGGCTGATTGAGCATTGTACTATTGCCAAAGAGGCGTGGCAGGTCTTGAAAGTCACACATGAAGGAACCTCAAAGGTGAAGTTGTCAAAGCTTCAACTCATCACTTCCAAGTTTGAAAATCTGAAGATGAAGGAAGATGAGAGTATTCATGACTTCCACATGAATATCATTGAGATAGCAAATGCCTCAAGTGCTTTAGGAGAAAAGATGTCTGACAGCAAGCTGGTCAGGAAGATTCTCAGGTCTCTACCTAAGAGATTTGATATGAAGGTCACTGCTATAGAGGAAGCTCAGGACATTGACAAGATGAAGGTGGATGAGCTTATGGGATCACTCCAAACTTTTGAGTTAGGATTCAGTGAAAAAGCTGAAAAGAAGAAGAGTATAACATTTGTGTCGAATGCTGATGACTCAGATGATGAAGGAAAACTGGTCAAAGATGAAGATGTGTCCAAAGAGCTAGTGTTGCTTGGAAGACAATTTAATAAAGTGTTGAAAAGGATGGACTGGAAGTCAAGAGAAAATGTTCAAAACAAGTCTCTCGACATCAACAAAGACCAGGATGGAGGCAGAAGATCCAGAACTGAAGAAGACTCTAATCAAGGGAAGAGAGTTCAATGCTATGAATGTGAAGGATTTGGGCATGTAAAAACTGAGTGTCCCACTTATCTCAAAAGACAGAAGAAGGGATTATATGTGACATGGTCAGAAGATGATTCTGAAACTGAAGCTGATGAGAAATCTGCAAAGTTGGTGACAACATTAACAGGAGTATGTGAATCAGATGAAGAATCTGAAGAGCTTACTTTTGAAGAGTTGGCTATCTCTTATAAGAAGTTGTGCATTGAACATGAAGAAGTATGTCAGCAGAAAGAAGAACAAGCATGTGTTATTGTTCATTTAAAAGCTGAGAATACTGAGCATGTGTCTACTATAGCTGATCTACAAAGTGAAGTAAATGTTTTGAATTCAAAAATGGACAACATGATCAAAAATGTCAGAATGTTAAATAGGAGTTCTGATGTACTTGATGAAATTTTGAAGTCAGGAAGAGATGCTAGAAATGTCAGTGGTATTGTATTTGAAGGTACAAATGAATTAGATGAAGGAAAGAAATCTGAGGAAGTACCCGTTCAAGATAAGAGAAGTTTGAAGATGTTGAATAACATGTTGCAACATCCTCCCAGACATCACAAGAAGTTTATAAAGAAAAAGAATCAAAGATGGACATGCTACCATTGTGGGAAGTTTTGTCATATAAAAGCTTTCTGCTACAAGCTACATGGTTATCCCAAACCCCTGCAACAGTATAGTAGAAAAAAGAGCAGGGTTGAAACAAAAAGGATATGGACTTCAAAGGATATTGTAAAAGAACATAGGGACTACAAGTCTTTCAAAGTCTCTACAGATGAAAAATGGTTCTTTGATAGTGGATGTTCTCGACATATGACTGGAGTTAGTAGATATATGTCAGATGTTAAGTATCATGCTCCTAATGAGGTGATTTTTGGTAATGGATCAAAAGGAAAAGTGCTTGTGTTGGAAGAGTGGATCGTCCAGGACAGCCAATTCTGGAAGAAGTATTGCTTGTTGAAGGATTAGATACTAACCTAATAAGCATAAGCCAGTTGTGTGATCAAGGTCTTAGGGTCATCTTTACAAACTACGAATGTTTAATAATGGATGAAAAGAATTCTGTTGTTATGAGAGGTGAAAGAACCTCAGAGAATTGCTATTTGTGGAAAGATGAAAGCACTATTGTGGAAGTGTTAAACCAAAGAACTTGTGAATGGCACGTGTATAAGGACCCATTTTCAAAACTTATAAATAGCCCAGCTAACACATTCCAACTTCAATCCTACAGTGCAAAAACTTCATCTGACCTATTCTTTCAAAACTCCTCTCCGCTAGGGTTTGCTCTTACTCTCTTCAATACTGCATTTTGTGAGCAACAAAAAATGTCTCAACATCATGATTCTCCTGCTGATTCAAGAACTTCTCAAGTCAATGATGAAGACTATGATCCTCACCGAATGATCAAACTCACAGACCTTGTTCTTGATATCGCCTCGTTGAATGTTGTTCCTGCTGACACTAGAGGTGAGCAACCAGTTTCCCACTCTGTGAATGAAAGTATGTCAAGTAAGAAGTCTAAACCCCTTTCATCTAGGAAGAAAGACAAAATGATTACTAGGTTTTATTCTGATAAGATAATCCCTAGAAAAAATGTTACTGATAAGAACTCAAATAGGAGGGTGGATTAAACTAAGAATGTTAGTAGGACTCTTGATGATAATGTTTTCAGTAGAGATCAGAGTCTTAGAAGATTTGCCACCATTGCTGCTAGTGAAGATGATAAACATGTCGGGTCTGATGTCCCAACATCCATGGCTAGAAATACAAATAATAGTCCTACTGATAAGACTAAGAGTTGTATACCAGTTCAGGCGGCTAGGGAAAGAAGAAGCAAGAAGAGGGCTGAGATGTGTAGTAATGTTGCTGAGAAAAACTCTGATGAGGATCCAATAGCTGACATACTACAAAGAATCAAGAGTAGAAAAGAGAATACCATTGTGGCTGAGAATTCAAAGGATGCAGAAATGATTAGGAAATCTGCTAATGTGGAGAGTAACAAAAGAAAGGCTGGAGCAGGTCCCTCTAAGCAATGGAGTAAAGTTGTGGTTCCAATCAAGAAAAGGAGGGTCACAGGCCTGAATGAGTCAAATACTGGAACTAATGTCCAGAACATCAGTGGGAAAAGGGAGGATCAAACTGTCAGGTCTCAGAGGCAAACTGATAGGTGGAAAATTGTCAGCCAAAGAAGAGTAGCTTTAGAGAGAGAACTGGGAAAAGACTTCAACAAGTATAAGGAAGTGGTTGATCTTATTGAAGCTGCTGGGTTGATGAAGACTGTGTCTGACATAGGACCATGTTATGAGAAGTTGCTTAAGGAGTTTGTTGTGAGTATCCCTGAAGACTGTAATAGCAAACTCAGAAAAGTCTATGTAAGAGGCAAAGCTGTGAAATTTTCTCCCAAAGTGATTAATAACTTTCTGGGGAGACCTACGGACCATCAGGCTGAGTTAGGAGCAACAGATGATGAAATATGTGAGGAGATAACAGGTGGTTGCATCAAAGTTTGGCCAAATGAAGGAAAGCTCTCTTCTGGGAAGCTAAGTGTCAAATATGCTATCCTTCACAGAATTGCAGTGGCAAACTGGGTTTCTACCAACCATACTTCCACCATCTCATCCATGCTTGGAAAATTCATCTATGCTATTGGAAAGAAGATCCCTTTCAACTTTGGAGCATATATCTTTGAACAAGTTTTGAAGCAAGCTAGCTCATCTGCTGTTAAGCTACCCATATGTTTTCCGTCCTTAATCTGTGGAATGATCCTGGACCAATTTCCTGACTGCTTAGTAAGAAGTGACAAAGTCAGCAAGAGAAAACCTCCAATGAATTTGCATTATAGGTTGCTAGGTGGAGTTCATGTGTCTGATGTTGTTGGGACATCCTCCTCAACTTCAAGTCATGCCACTCTTGATGATGAAGCCATTGTACAGATGCAAGAAACTTGCAAAGAGCTAGAAGAATTTATCAGGAGAGATACAGCAAGGAAGGCAAAGCTCGAGCAGCTGATTAAAGCCTTGGTTGAAAAGAGAAATGCTGCTAAAGATCAAGAGCTGACTGAAGATGATGGACAAGGTGAATCTACTGAGTCTGATAGAAGGAGTGTCCAACAGTCTGATGATTCTGGTTCTGAGAATGGTGCTTCTGAATCTGAAGGTGAAAGTGATGAGGTTGATGATGAAGAGGACAGTGTTGAATAGCTATAGGCTATCTGCAAGTTTATTTTCTGTTTTTCTTTTAGGACAACTTAATTCTGTTTTGGTTTTGAACAATATTTTACTGTATTATGTCTATGACCTCTCTTTGTCATATTTGTGGCTAAAAAGGGGGAGTAGTAAGTGTGAGGGGGAGCAGCATTGTTATGTGCTTGTGCTGTTAAAGGGGAGTGTGTGTACTGCAGGTAGATTATGTGTGTTGCAGGTAGATGGTGTGATGCTGCAGTAGTTGAGGGGGAGAATGTGGATTGTTGCTGCTGTTGAGGGGGAGTTTTTTTTGCTGCTATGATGAGTTGTTTGCTGTATTGTGTGTTTATATACAGCTGAAGGGGAGTGCTACTATACTGGATTTTTTTTGTGTTTTCGCTGCTGTCTGATCTATGGATATTTTTGTTTGTGCTTCTTTATAAGTTTGCTTGTGTGTGTATAGTTTTAGCCAAAATAAGCAAAAGGGGGAGATTGTTATTTCTGTGCTTTTGTGGTTGGCATTTATTTTGCTAAAACTATTATAGCAGCAAGATGTGGAATCATAATGTTCTAAGTGGCTGCTTTCAACATGTCAAATGAAGATGTTCCATGGCAGCTCATAGGACATCGCGCTGTGAAGTCAGTTTTAATGCAGATTCTGTTACTATGATTTGTTACTGAATATTCTGTGAATATTTGGTTATCCTATGTGGCATCCAAAGCATTTTTGGATTGTGGTTATTTGTTGGTTTTTGGATTTGCTGTTGTTTCTAATTATGGAGACATAATAGGAAACTTTGGATTGAAGACCTATTTTGTTGGAGTTATTTTTGCAGATTTGTGAGCAGTCTAATTACTGCGTTTTTTAAGCCCAATTCAGTCCAGATTAATTGCTATATATTGACTGATGTAAACCTAGTTTTAGGTGTCGAACTTACATGTATTTTTAGGGTTGTGTGCTTGTATTTTGTGAGCCTAACTGGTATCTTATGATAACAGTATAAAGACTGTAGTGTAAGTTGTGTAAGGTTGCTCATAAGCTTTTAAGCATTGAGTGGCTATGTGTTAATTCTCATAAGCTGTGAAGTATTAAGAATTTGTGTTTCGACCATTGTTACTTGTCTTGTAAGGAACCAGTCACGGGTTGTGATTGAAGAGGGATTTGAGGAGGGCCTCATACCTAGGGGAGTCTTAGGTAGAAGTCATAGGAAGGGTAGTGATTAAGTGAGCTGGTTGAACCGAGTGTGGTTATCAGTGAATTGATACTATCGAATATTGATTTCATCCCTGGCTTGGTAGCCCCCAGATGTAGGATAGTTAGATCCGAACTGGGTTAACAATTTCTGGTGTTCTTTACATTTTCTGCACACTATTGTATTAAACTTGTTCATTGTTGTCATATATCAGTGTCTCGACATCTCGATAGGACATCTGATATATTGGCCAGAATTTCAAGCATGATAAGCATAATAAAAGGAAGTTTGAGAAACTTACCTAATTTCCAAGCAAGTAGCAAGAACTTCCTTTCCTTTCTCAGCTAGCTCGTGCCCTCCAAAGAAACAAGTTTTCAGAGTGGTTTTTTTAGTGTTGTTTGTTGGTGAGAAATGAGTGAGAGGAGGGTCCTTTTATAGGGAGTTCAGCTGGTCCATGGCCATAGTGCAATAGCTTTACACAAGAGAAAAATATCACGCATGGAGATATGGAGTGGGGCTGTCCTGAACCAATCTCATAGAGCCAAGTGATATCCCTTCTTTTGCTTCTTTGGTCAGAAAGTGTAGTATGCTTTGGATGGTGTACTGATGGTTTAAGGATATGCACGAAGGAATGGTTTGTGGTGACTTGTGAATGTTAACATGAAAGTACAAAAGAGAAGGTACTTTGCAGCGTGTTTTAGGGATGTGGTGACAAAGTGAAAAGTTGGAAAAGATGTGGAGGGTCTGCAGAATGCGTACTTGGAGAGAAAGGATGAAATTTGAAATTAAAAACTGATGTGTTCTGGGTGCAAAATCAGTTTCGAGTAGCCATATTCCATGCATGATATCTCTCAATTGTGTGATCCAAATTTCATGCCCTTTGGTTCTAATGAAAGTTCATGCATCATACTACAATGTTGGTGTTGGAAAGTAGTTGAAATGATGCCTTGAATTGGTAGAAAAATGCCTTGCAAATCGTGTGCCCAAAACTGCCAAAAAGAACTTAGAAAAATTCTAAGTTATAGAAATTTGACAACTTGAAGTGCCTATCTTTGAAAATTCATAACTTGAGAATGGCTTATCCCATTGAGATGTTCCACATATGGTTGGAAAGCTCTCATCATGCTCTACAACTTTCATTTGGGACTCAAGTCTTGAATCCAAATGGAAATGGGCGAAAAAACGGGGTTAAAGTTAGGAAAAAGTGTGGTGAAAAGTGTTGAAAATTTTCTAAGTGTTGGTCAAAATATCTTGCAAGCTTCATAACTCAAAAACCAAGCATTTTTAGACAAAAAGTCATATGGAACAAATTTAAGGTCTTGAAAAGAGCTTTCCAATGAGCTTTGAGTCACTCCAATTGGGTGTGTGGTTTAGGAGTTATGGTCATTTCAAAATATGCTATTAGGGGAAAAATCTCACGAATGACACATTTCTTGGTCAAAACCCTACTTCTCTTGCAAGAAACCTCATGAAACTTGATATGGATACTTTGTATACCTCATGAGACATTATATGATGATTAGAACCATTAACACTTCATTTGGACCAAAATTCCAAAAGATTAGGGTTTCAGTCAAACCCTAATTTTGTCTATGAATGCACTGAGGTCAAATCTTGTAAACTTGCTTCTTCCTTCTCATATAAAGGTTTTAGGAGACTCTTGAGGATGTTGATAAACCAATAGAACCAAGAATTAGGGTTTGGGAGTCCATCTTGATGAAGATCAAAGCCATTGACTGATAAGTGTCATAGAAACCCTAATTTGGAAGTACAGTGAGGATGAGGCTCAAACTTCTCTTGTTGAGGACCCATAGATCTTGGATTCCTGTTGAATGATGTCTCTTGGAGGTAGAAGACCTTAAGTGGTAAGTGAACCACACAACTCTTGACTTGATAGAGCCAAATTCTCAATGATTTCTTCAGAGCAAAACCCTAATTCCAAAGTCCCTGTACTGGAGATCTTTTGTTGACTTGACTTGCTTCAAAACAACTTGTGGAGCTTCAGGGTGATATATAAACCTAATTTGAACACAAGGAAACAAACTACGAGATATGGGTTAGCTCAAACAAATGCAGGGATGATCCTAAGATGCACAACAGCTGGATGACATCTAAGGGTAAAAATTTAGGGTACAACAAATCGTCTCCACAGGGATTGTTCGATATTTGATGCGTGCCGTTCAATAGTTGCGATATTTTAAGTTCAATGGTTTCAAAAGGTTCTCAATTGTTGTTAACATTAATTGGTAGCAAAGAGTAATTGGTGACAAAGAGTTTGTAAAAGTTTTGATAAAAGCATGTCAAGGTTAGGTTTCACTAATCCTTTTCACGTATAAATGAATAATCAAGCATATGAACTCGGTTTCCGACCAACACAACCGCGTATCCTCCCGACTAAGTTTATGTCTAAAGCAAAGTCATGAGTATCATTGTTTAGACCGTCAAATGATGTCTCACGCTAACAATCTAAACAACAATTGTTAAGATCAACACAATGCGAATAGAAAATCCCAAATCTATGTCTAGAGTTTGGTTTTTAAGAGATGAAATTGTTAGGTCATGATTTGTAGAGTCTATGTCTAGAGCAATACAAATCACACATGGAGCATTAAGAGAAAACAACTTCATCTATATAGATCAAAGACTTTGTTCATATACAATAGATCAAATGCAATACATAAAATCAGGATCAACTACATCTAACCTCAACATTGAGTGTTTAGCTACCCATTTTCATGGTAGTTTGGATAACAAGTAAAGAGAGGAGATGAATGAACATCCACGTCGAATAATCGAGAATGGATGCGACTTCAGCTTCTCAAAGTGAAATTACAATCTTCAATGATCAAAATACTGAAAACTATGATTTTTGCTCAAAATGGACAAGAGATCCTTCTTACATAAAATGAAAATCTATTTATACAAATAAAATCTCAGCACCCTTCGCTAGGCGAAGGAATCATTCGCCTAGCGAATGAACTAAAACATGGCACTTTAAGTGCCTCAGACTTAAACTGCCCACAAGAATTATCGTGGGTTCGCTAGGCGAACCAAATCACTCGCGAAGCGAGCCTTCGCTACCACATTCGCCCTAGCGAAGTTTGGGTGTTTTCAAAAGTGGAACTTTCTGCCACCCTTCGCTAGCACCTTCGCCTAGCCAGCACATCAGTGAGCCTTCGCTGGCTTCCTCGCCCAGCGAATTTACCCAGTTTTTCTACTGTAACTTTTTGCAACTTTCTGCCACCCCTTCGCTGGCACACTCGCTAACGTTCGCTAGGCGAACCTTTGCTGGCAACTTCGCCATCACTCGCCTAGCGAATGTTGTTGTTGATTTCTTCCTTCAATGGCAACTTGCTTCCATTCTTTGTGTCTCACAATCTTGATCTTTTTATGCCTATTCCTGCACATTAGCACACAAATTACAAGCACCACAAGTATATTTCAATGTATGCACAACAACACCATTCCTCACTAAAATCAACACATTCCACATGGAAAGAAATGAAAAATGCCAAGTAATTCATACAAATATATATCATGTTTGACATCTAACAATGAACCTGACCAATTGAAAACTGATAAACCAAAGCCTTTACTATAAATCAAATGAGCAGAAACATGCCTTGAAATCAGAGGATTATGACTTGAGATATGCACATAAAAACCCTAATTTAAAGATGAACTGATTTATGATAATTGACAACCATGAAGCACTTGCCTTGGTAAAATTTGAGGACTTGATCCATCCAAAACAGACTTAAATTGGCACACACCCCAAATTAGATCCTCAGACACACATCACCTGAGCAAATTCTTGCCTGGCCAATATTAAGTCAAACCAGACGAACTTCACTCACAACTGATTTGACATCCTTGCGTGAAACCCAACTCTTCCTTGTAACAACTTGAGCAAGAAAGAATGAAAATAACAACATTTTTTTTATTTTTGAGTAATGGTTAGTGGATGAATGTAAAGATGAAAGTAATATACAAGTAGGACAAATTTGGGGTATGACAACTGGTTCTTCACAAGAGATTCTCACTGAATCCTTCTTGACATTCTCATTACAATCCCATTCTTTAAGCTCATCTATGATCACGTCCCTGCTTATTCACTGGGTCGAACAGCTTGTAACCTCCACTCGAATGAATCCTATCAAGATCATCTGATTTGACTTGTCATTAAGCTTCCTTCTCAACTGATTTGGCACATGCCTATGTGTTATAGATCCAAACACCTTCAAGTGACTGAGGCTAGACTTGACACCAAACCAACATTCTTCTGGTGTGTTTCCTTCAAGCTTCTTCGTCAGACATCTGTTTAATATGTATGTTGGTGTCGAAACTGATTCTCCCCATAATTATTTGGGTAGATGCTTTCCATTCAACATACTTCTCACCATGTTCATGATAGTTCTGTTCTTTCTTTCTGCAATTCCATTTTGCTGTGGAGTGTAGGGTGGCACCACCTCATGAACAATCCCTTCTTTTTCACATAATGCATCGAACTCTTTCGACACATACTCTCCACCACCATCAGTCCTCAGAATTTTCAGCTTTCGACCACTCTATCTTTCGACCATAGATTTGAATATGGAAAATACCTCGATCACATCACTTTTATTCTTGATGAGGTAAGTCCACAACTTTCGACTATAATCAATATCTATGAACGTGACAAAGTATCTGTTGCCTGCAATCGTATCCACATGGATTGGACCACATATATCAGAGTATATGACTCCCAGAATTGCCTTCGACTTCCTTCATGCATCCTTGCTGAAGCTTTTCTTGTATTGTTTCGACTGAACATACTCTTCACAGACTTTACTTGGAATGTCGATTTCAGGTAATCCTGAAGCCACATTTCTTCTCTTTAGCTCTCTGATGTCATTGAAGTTGAGATAGCCTAGTCGAAAATGCCATAACCACTCATCTCTGTTGGCTGCAGTTACTAGGCACTTGTACTCCATCACATTGAGTTCAATCTTGAAGGTCTTATTCTGAGACATTGGAGCTTTCAAGATCGACATACTGCCTGCGTCGAGAGATCTCATTATCTTGTCTTCGACAACTACCTTGTAGTTCCTTTCGACAAGCTGTCCTATACTGAGCAAATTACTCTTCGACAACTACCACTGATCTTGGAATGTCTCTTCATCTCTTGTTCTGACCATAAGCAACATCTATTCTTCTTTAGCTTCTTGATTCTTCTTCTTTTCTGGACAATCACAAAAATAGTGACCATACTTCTGACAGTTGAAATACTGAATGCGACTTTTGTCAGGCTTTCGACCACCACCTCTTCCTCTACCTGCAGCACCATCTCTTTGGTTGCCTTGGTTCCAGGGTTTTCTCTGATTCCCAGTTTCCTTCCTGCTGATTTTGACCATTCGAATTTGTTGTAGCCTCCTCTACCTTTGTTGTCATTCCGGCTTCCTTTTCCTTTCTTTTCTTTTCCTGAATGCGCCTGCAAAGCCATATCACTCTTCAACTTTCCTTTAACTCTATTGGTCATCCTTTGTTCATGAGACACAAACGTCCCTTGAAGCTCTTCCTTCGTCAATACTGACAAGTCTTTCGACTCTTATATGGATACTACCACGTGGTCGAATTTTGAAGCCAATGACCTCAAGAGCTTTGACACAACTGATCTTGATGTCAACAGTTCTCCACATACCTTGATTTGCTTCACCAGCTTTGTATTATAACTCTGCTGAAGAAATCTTTTATACTTTCATTGTCTTCCATCTGAATCAATTCATAAGACCTTTTGTGTTTGTAACCTCACCTCTTTTACCTTCTCTGCGCCTCCAAACGATTTTTCAAGAATCTCCCAAGCTTCTTTTGCTGATTCTACATCACTAACCTTTTCAAAGTTATTTGGATCAACACATTGATGGATTATAAAGAGAGTTTTATAATCTTTCTTCTTCAATTCTTTATATGCTGCTTTCTCCTGATTTGTCGCAATTTCTGCAAGTGGTGATATTCCCTCTTTCACAAGATCCCAAAGATCTTGGTAACAGAAAATCACCTTAATCTGCTTGCACCAATTCTCATAATTATCTTTCTTGAGAATTGGAAGATTTGCTGGAAAGTGACCGTTCAGGTGATTCATCGTCATTACAGTTGTTCTTCCTTGAATTGCAACCGGAGCTCTGATACCACTGTTAGGGTAGATTTTCACTAGGGAACATTGAACATTGTGGAACTTTTCTTTCTAGAGTAACACCTTTGTGAGAGACACGCCACATATTTACCCAAAACCTTAAGGTGATAGGTGTATGAGTTCTCTCATTTATAAATGCTCAAGTCACAACATTCCTATCTAATATAGGTTTATTATCCATACTACTCACACTTGTTAATACTTAACAATAACATGTATAACAATGCAGAAATACCCTGCCAAACTCCATGCATTATTAATATTGATCTAGAGTCGTTTGACAAACTGATGGAGATTAATGTTCGTGGCATTATGGTTGGGATCAAGCATGTTGCACGCGGAATGATCATGCGCGAAGCTGGATCCATTCTATACACTACTAGTGTCAAGGGTTATATTGTAGGGATGGCACATCATTCGTACTCGGTATGGAAGTTTGCAGTTATGGGCTTTGTTAAATCTTTAGCTTCTGATCTGTGTAGGCATGGAATCCAAGTCAATTGCATTTGCATATAGCCTTACCTACTCCTTTCGTCAAGAACGAAATGAATCTAATAATATTTGCATCTTGAGTCTCAACAAATTGTAGAAATTGTTCGTAATATTGGAGGAAATTGTGAAGCGAGTGATGTTGCTACATGCCGGCTTAAGACCTTTTAGTATAAACAGGTACAAAAGATTTCAGACCTTTTATGCTTACAAAAGCTATTATTCATAAATAATATGTTGCTAATATTTTACAGTTTTCATTCACTCATAATAAAGTGTTATTCAAGGCTTGAATCGATTAACCTTTTTCTTTTAATTTCTTAGACCGACCATTTGGGTTCAGTAGCTGAATGCTAGTTCTTATATATATATATATATATATATATATGAGACTGTGTGTTTGTGTATGTAACACTATATAATATATATCTTGAAAATACATTATAAGTAGTATTAATTGGTACTTATACAACAAAAGAGTCTATCGGCATTATTATATACACATGTCCAACTAAAATAAAACCCCTATAGTATATGTTATACAGTGTCTAAAAATAAAAACTAAATTCTACGTACAATCTCTTCATTACACACAATCCACAACAGAATATCACAATAAATAAAATCCTTCGAAGTATCACCCTCTTTCTCATGGACTCTCATAACTTGTGAGTTACAAAAACTAGAACACGCATCCTCAGAAACCAAAAGAAAACAAGTTTTTTAAGAACAAAGCACTCTCTTTTTCATAAGCAATTTCCTAAAACCGTATTTCTTCATAAATTTTCTATGATTAATATATATTATTTTATAAATTACATAATTTAAAATTTATTATATATATTATGAATTTTATTCATTGAATTTTGATCTTATGGAAATATATATATATATATATATATATATATATATATATATATATATATATATATATATATATATATATATATATATATATAATAGCAATGCGTTAAAGTATAAATAGTAAAAAAAAATACATGGCAATATTCATATGCTAATTTTTTTATAATAGGTATATATTTATATTATTTGTGTGAAATGGCATATTTAATGTACTGACATCAATAATATATTTTGGTATATTCAATTCCTCTCGTGTAAGCAACTTTGTCAAACCTTATTTACAAATAAATTTTTGAAGTTTAGTATTTTTTATTTTATAAAACACTTAATTTAAAATTTATTTAATATTATGAACTTAATTCATTGAATTTTAATTTATGAAAAAACAGTAGTATATATGTGTCTTTATAATTGTAATGCATTTAAATTTATGTGTCTTTAGATACAATAGTAATGCATTAAAACATAAATAGTAAAAAAAATAGATGGTAATATTCATATGCTAACTTTTTTTATAATAGATATATATTTATATTATTTCTGTGAAATGAAATATTCAATGTATTGGCATCAATAATATATTTTGTTTTATTAGTAAATAATATAATATTTTTGCAAAAAAAAAAGTAATATTTGGAAAAATTAATATCTTACTCATTTATAATAATATTTCAAGTAAACTTAAAAAATAAAAGTTCCGTTTCAAGTGTATTTCTTTATTATTCCATTATTTCCATTTCTCTTATTTCTCACACATTGAATTTAGCCATTTCCACGTAGATTCATCTTAATCTTCAACTCTCCAAATTAATGATAACCGCACGATTTCAGTCATCTAACGTCTTATATTAAAGCTATTAGAAATTTCTCATATTTCTTCCCCTATATATTATGTCTTTTTCATTTTATACACACACTTTTCGAATTTTTTACGTAAATACCCCTAATTTTGGAAAAAATTCCCTAAATAACTCATGTTTCAAAAATATTTCCAAAATGCCCCCATTAGGGTTTTGGTTTGAACTATGTCGCCAATGAAATTGGTGACTCCCTTGTAGAGGTTGAACCATGTCGCCAATGCAACTGGAGACACACAACCAAGTCGCCAATGCAATTGGCGACACAGTGTAATGCTTAAACCATGTCGTCAATCCAAGTGGAGACACAGTGTAATGCTTAAACCTTTGTGTTTTTTTTTTAATATTGGAATATTATATTGATTTTGTTTGCACAATGATATAAAATTTTCATTAATTCAATAAAATATTACATTAATTAATTTTCATTATAAGAAAGCGTGGATTGCAAGGACAAAGGCTGTTGAAAGGGTCTTTGGCAACTGGGAGGATTCGTACAAGGAATTACCCCGATTTTTGGTTGCCCTTAAGACATACGTACCGGGAACTATTGCAATCATGCAGACAGTGCCGACATGCAGGCCAGATGGTAGCATTGTTGACGGAAATGTCATCTTCCACCGTCTCTTTTGGTCGTTTCATCCATGTATAAGAGGTTTTGCATTCTGCAAACCTATTATTCAAATTGATGGAACATGGCTATACGAAAATACAAGGGCACCTTGCTTATGGCTGTTGCACAAGACGGCAATAGTAATGTCTTTCCTATTGCATTTGCTTTGGTTGAGGGTGAAACCGCTTCTGCTTGGGGTTTCTTCCTTAAGAATTTGAGAACACATGTCGCTCCACAATCCAACCTCTGTTTGATTTCAGACAGACATGTTGCTATAGAGAGTGCTTACAATAACCATGATAACGGGTGGCACAATCCTCCTTCTACTCATGTATATTGCATTAGACATATTCAACAAAACTTCATGCGTGCAATCAAAGACAAGTACCTTAGCAAACAGGTTATGAATGCTGGTTATTCGCTAACTCGACCAACATTTCAATACTACCTTAATGAAATAACGATGTCAAATGCAGATGCCGGAAGCTGGTTGGATAACATTCCACTAGAAAAGTGGACAAGATCTTTTGATGGTGGCTGTCGATGGGGTCACATGACAACAAACCTTGTGGAGTCCATGAATGGGGTATTCAAAGGAATAAGAAACCTTCCAATCACTGCTTTGGTGAGTTCAACCTATTATAGGTTGGCATCACTTTTCACAACAAGAGGCGAAAGATGGAGTGCAGTGTTAGCATCTGGTCAATTATACAGTGAGAGCGTTATGAAATTGATGAAGGAGGATGTTATCAAAGCCAGCACACATGCAGTTACAATCTTTGACCGACATAGACAATCATTCAGTGTACAAGAAACAATGGATTTTAATGAGGAGAGGCCCAATTTATCGTATGCTGTCAGACTAAACAGAGGTTGGTGTGATTGTGGCAAGTTCCAGGCCCTCCGTGTACCTTGCTCACATGCCATTGCAGCATGCGCACATGCTCGTCAAGATGCTTATGGCTATCTATCTGATGTTTACAGGGTGGTTAATGTTATGAATGTATACAGCAAAGGCTTCGCAGTGCTACCAATGGAGGATTATTGGCCTCCATACCAAGGTGAAATAGTTTGGCACAACGATGAAATGAGAAGAAAGAAAAAAGGGCGCCCAAACAGCAAGCGTATAAGAACCGAAATGGATATCGGTGATAAAATGATACGACTATGCAGTATTTGTCGTCAACCCGACCACAACAAAAAACATTGTCCTAATGTTGGAGGAACATCTGCATCATAATTTATCTTATCTTTTCGTTTGTTGTAAACAAATGTTTTCATTAATGCATTTCTCTTTGTTATAACAATTTAAACAGCATACAACAATAAGTTGATTGATACCTTGTATGTTCCAAAACATCATGTCGATCGGTGGCTTGTCTCGCGAAAAAATAACTTTACCCCAATGAAGACGATACATTTTATGAGTAAAACAAAGTTGTGAGAAGAGATGTGGAACAAACCAAGCTTAACACCCCTATTTATAGTGAAAAATTTCAGTTTGAAGGGTGTCTCCACTTGGATTGGCGACTTGATTTAAGCATTACACTGTGTCTCCACTTGGATTGGCGACATGGTTTAAGCATTACACTGTGTCGCCAATTGCATTGGCGACTTGGTTGTGTGTTTCCAGTTGCATTGGCGACATGGTTCAACCTCTACAAGGGAGTCGCCAATTCCATTGGCGACATAGTTCAAACCAAAACCCTAATGGGGGCATTTTGAGAATATTTTTGAAACATGGGTTATTTAGGGAATTTTTTCCAAAATTAGGAGTATTTACGTAAAAAATTCCACACTTTTCATTTTGCATTGTGCTCTCCTCGTCTCACTAGAGTTATTTTCTCTACTTAGATTTTAAAATTTGATTCGCTTTCACTTATTTTGATTCAGATTTCGTTCATTTCTTTACTTAGATATTACGGTTGGATTTGTTTTCACTTTTGACTCAGATTTTTTTGCGTCATAGTGATTGTATAATACTCAAATTGTAGTTATTTAAAATCTTAGAATCAATTTTTTATATTAGATCCATGTTTGATTTTGTTTTTACTTCGATTTATTCGCACATGTGATGATCAGATACTATTATGTCATAGATGATTTTCTTGCTTTGATGGTTAGCAATGCGAAAATCACACCCAACTGCCAGTCCCGATTACAGAAGCATATTGAAAAGACCAGTTTAATCATCCTTCAAAATATCAAACATTATATATCAGTTTTATGTTGTTTATGGTTATTTTGGTGGTTGTTTTACTCCAACTTCAGCCACCAAAATTATCATAAACAACTTAGAAAAGATATTTTGCTTTCTATGATACAGAAGCACATGGTAGTGGAAAGGGTATCATGATTTTCTTTCTAAATAATAGGCAAAGTAAACAGGGTGAGTAATTCATATAATGTCTCCATTTTATTCTAATCTTGTACTATTGCTGCATACATAGATTTAATATGGTAGCTTGCCTGAAATTAAGCTTGTGTTCACGATAACGGAGTCCAGTGAGTTCATAATTTTTAATACACAATAAAAGTTCTGAGCTAAATAGCTTTCCAGAGCGATATAGTTTGACATGAATGTCAATAATTGCTATTAGTTGCATTTTATATATTTTTCAACAAATTGATTGATGGATCATCGGGAGAAAAAAATTCACATTAGGTCAAACATTTACATAAAAATAAAAAATCACTCAAATAAATGAGAGAAACAATACATATTCAACCTTTATTTATATCATCAATGTAAATTTTAAAACTTACTCTTATTTTTTAACACAACTCACATTTATTTCTCAATACATATTACCTATTTTTGTTGATTTGTGTCTGTCTATAAATTCAATTTACCTTTTTTTTTTTCAAATTATAACCGATATAAATGGACTCACAAATCATCCTATAATGACTTGATGGTAGGATTATGTATGAAAAACTAGAAGACACGCAACCTCACAAACCAAATGAAAACAAGCTTTTTAAACAAAGCATAGTCTTTCTCATAAGCAACTTCCTCGAACCTTCTTTATGAGTAAATTTTCTAAGCTTAATATTTAATATTTTATAAATTAACTAATTTAAAATGTATTTTATATATATATATATATATATATATATATATATATATATATATATATATATATATATATATATATATATATATATATATATATATATATATATATATATATATATATATATATCATATCCAATTTAGAATTAGTTTTTTTTTTATTTGTACATATATTTGGGTCTGAATCATCACATATCCAATTTATATAGAAAATTAAACGATATATATTTTTTGGGAAAATTAATAAAATATTGTTTTTAGAATAATAGTATTTGTATTTTAGAGATAAGGTTACATTGATTAAATATATAAATAAAAAAAATAACGTACAAAGAAGTAATTCAATTTAAATTTATTAAATGAATATATACAAAAAATTAACTCCGGTACAGAACTGTATTGTCCTCAAACCTTATTTATGAGTAAATTTCTAAGGTTAATATTTATTATTTTATATATTAATTAATTTAAAATTTATTTTATATTATGAATTTTATTCATTAAATTTTGATTGTGACAAAAAAGTGATATATGTACATAATAGTAATGTATTAAAATTTAGATAGTAAAAAAAATGCATGGTAATCATCATATGCTACTTTTTTTAATATATATATATATATATATATATATATATATATATATATATATATATATATATATATATATATATATATATATATATATATAACAGGCATCAATAATCTATTTTGGCATAATCAATTATTCTATTTTCAAGAAAGATCTGTTAAAAAAGGTGCGGGAATGAAGGGTTAATATGGTATAGACAACAATTTAGTGTATTTGATCGAAAAAGAATGGGATAATTTTGTGTCTGATTTTTGATTAAACAGGCACCAAAATAGTCATAAACCTATAAAAATGAGAAATTATGTTTTATGTTTTGAAGGATGATCAAAACATCTTTTTCACCCGTTTTTTTGTGATTTGTAGTTCTTTTTAGGGGAGTTGTCCATCTCCCGTTTATCTTTGATTTGTTCTTGTATTGGGTTGGAGAATCCCTTTTTTTTCCCTTTAATACAATTGTTTATAAAAAAACATGTTTTTCACCTTCTGATAATCGGGACTGTCGATTGGGTATGATTTTCCTATAGTTAATGATTATGCAATAAAATTAAAACAAAAAAAATTATCCATCACATAATAGAATCAGATGATCACATGTGAATAAATTTAAGTAAAAAAAAATCAAAACATGGATTTAATCTTAAAAAACTGATTCTAAGACTGAGAAAAAACCTAAGCCAAAAGTGAAAGCAAATCGAACCTCAAAATCTAAAAAGAAAAAAATGAAGTAAAACCTTAATCATATGAGAAAAGCACGAGGCAAAAGTAAAGAGCGTGTGTAAGAAATGAAAAACACGTAAATAAAGGGAAAGAAATATGAGAAAGTTTTTGTAGCTTTAATGTGAGGTGTTAGATGGTTGGAAATGTGCAGTTAATGTGATCGATTAACAATGATGTGACAGCAAAAGTTTTTGAAAAAAAAAATTCAGTATTCATGATCCAATAATTTCTTCAAACACCTCATGATCATGAATGCAAATTAACACGAAAATTCAAGTAAAACAACAACAAATAACACCAATGGAACACAATTTACAAGATCCAAAGATCAAGCAACAAGAATCAACAATATATCACATTATGGAAGATGAATCACGCACAACAATGGTGGATATAGGTGAATTACCACTTCAAATCTGAAAATGCTTCAAATCAACTTCAAGAACCACACTCCAAAGCCTTGATCTACATAAATTGATGATGAAAAAGTGTTTTGATGGAGGTTTAGCACAAATATTAGTAAGCTCCAATGTAGAACTTACTAACTTTCAATGGAAGAAAGAGCTTTGGTAAATTTAGGTAGATGAGGAAGAATTTTGACAAGGTGAATTTGGCTATCAAAAGCTTGAAGAATGAATGAAATGAGGCCTCTATTTATAGGATTTAGGTTTGGAAATTTTTGTGGTTTGGAACCAAAATTAGGCTTGAAATTTGAATTTGAAGGCAAAATCAAGATCACATGGTGATTAGTGAAGGTGTATGGTGGGAATTAATTGTGATGAGGTAGTGGAATTAAAATTAAGTGATATAGAATATTCTCATGATGAAATATTTGAAAATTGGTGCCAAAATGCTGCAGAATTTGAGTTTGACTCATTTTCACAAAAAACGCACTGGTTAATCAATTACCCATTTGCATGTATAAATGTGTTAATCGATTAACACAGTGAAAAAGTGTGAAAAATGACCTTTTGGCGTGTTGTCTTGGCTCTGCCTCGATTCTTTTTACTAGTGAAATAAGGCATGGAAATAAACACATGAACCTTGGAGTCTCTTGAATAATAATCAATTAAATCTTGGGAAACTCTTGACCAAATGATTTTGAATTGTTTGCTGATCAACTTTGACCTTGTTCATATGAATTTCATTCGAGTTGAGGAACTGGTATTTGATATTCTTGGTTCCAACCTCTTCCTGAAAAAGTTAGTAAAGGGAAAACAAACATATTTTTGGATTTTAATTAAGGGTTAGTAAACATAAACATAAACAAAGATCAAACAAACAAGAAAACAAGGGTGCTTGGTGATCTTAATTGTGGTATGAGATGAAAATGATATATGAGATCTTAGGGGTAAAAATTAAGGAATTACAACTGCCCCTATTTAAGTTTCTTCTTTCCGGAGATAAGAAAATTGACATCTTTGTCTCGACGAGATAGAAGAGACTTAAATATAACAATAACCCAATTTTTGGCCCTAAGAGACCACAAAATGATATGATTATGCAGATGATATGCAGACATAAGACCACTGTGGGGAGAAAACGCCACAGGAAACAAACAAAAGGCTGAGGAGAAAAAGGAAAGAGAACATACACCACAGGGGAAAACAAAAGAGGGAAAACACATCCCAATATGGGAGGAAACAATCTCCACTCACTAAAAGAAAAAAAGGTTATCTGCCACGGCCAGAAAACCGCGGTTATATGAAAAATAACCGTGGTTGAAAGGTTTGGCCACAGTTTGGCCACGAATAAGTGACTGTGGTATATGCAGCCGTGGCCAAAATTATAAGCCATGATTTTCGTGTTTGGACCATGTTTTATATACATCCGTGGCTTGAATAGGCCACGGTTTAGGTATCTAAGTTAAGGCCGCGGTTTATCATGCGCCGCGGTTCTTAACAGTGGCCGAATCTAGCCACGGTTCTTATTTAATGTATAGGGTTTTAATTTACAGCATTTAAGTAGACCACGGTTTCTTTTTGTGCCGCATAGTTGTAACCATGTTGTTCTTCATGACATGGCATAAAGAACCATTTTAGATCAATATAATGTCTTCCAACAAGAATACTCATTTTTGTAGATATTGATTAAAAAAATTAAAATCTAATTATACAAGAAAATATTAAGCCACAACGTCAAAATATTCATTAAGAAATAAGTAAGTCTACATTAAGTGACGCTACCGACTAATAAGTCGCAAAAATATAGATAAGTTTTGATATTATCATTCTTAAACGAAACCAAGTTTCTCTCTCGAGAGTCATCCCAAATTCAAAACAAAAGTTCTAAGAGATAGATAATATAAAACACAACTACTATTAATTAAACTGATGCATCATAATATTCTTCTAGATCATCTCCTCCTTCTTCTTCTTCTTCCATATCTTTATGACACGTTTCTTCGTCTCCATTCTGCAAGGGACCATCAATTATCTTAACAACATCTTTTGATGATATTGTATTCTTAAACCTATCATGCACACTTATTTTCTTCTCTATCTTACACTTGATCTCTCTTAATTTAACAAGCACAACTTCAGGTCTGTCAGGAACCTCCTTAAGAACCTAACAAAGGAAAAAGACAAGAATATAATGCCAAAAAGTCTTAACTTCAATTGAGAAAGTCTTGAACTTTTGATCGTTAAGATACTAACCTGAAATGCCTCACTCTCTACACGAATTATCACACCAAAACTCAAATTACTGCACCAGGTTAAGTTAGAAGTAAGAAAGGTTTGAACCACAACACAAGCAAGTAAAAGGCACTTCAGCTTTATCTCGGCATAAGAAAAATGCTTACTCTAGCAATACAAGATCACAAAGTTCATAGTCCCCAATTTTAGTCACACCGGTGGTTACTTTCGAACTCTCTACAACATCATCTACAAACACACGGATCTAAAGAGAGAATATTTGTTGTCATTTATGCACTAAATGTAAGTAGAAATTCAGAAGTTTTCAAGCAAGTCAATCAAAAGACTATAAAACTCACATGCTCCTTTGTGTTATCGGATATTAAGATCAGAACATGTTGCTCCACCTTTACAACCATGCCAGTCGCACCCTCTTGAGCACCAGAAACAACTTTAACATGGTTTCCAGGTTCAAAATATTTAACAAGTTCCCTTTCATGTACTGCAAGTGTTTTCTAAGCAAATGGAAAGAGAGAAAAAACTTGATACTTAGATCATCATTAAAGCAATTATCACTAATCACAAACATGCAAAACTGGCAGACTATACAGTGAAAAAAAAAAGAGTCAAATATCAATTCATACTTACAGGAAGACCCTTTATTTCTGGCCTTATATGAACATTTTCCTCGTCCACTTTCTCTACCCATCCTTTCAAGTTCTTCAAATCACCCTTGACAACAATAACATCATCACCCTTCATGCAAACAGAGTTGACTACATCTCCACCCTCGCCTGGTTTTCGAAACTTTTCGAGCTCGTCAAACGTAGGTGTGATGTTCTGGGCATTAAGGGATTTAATAGATACAGTTTTATACAGGAACCCGTCTTAGAACATCATACCACCAATGGCATCAAACCTTTCCCCATAAGCATCACGCATATGCTCCACACGGATATGCAGTTCCCTGATATAAAGCTTAAACTCTGTAAGAACATGAACCAAAAAGTTTTATAGATAGTAGAAACATATTAACAAAAGCTATGAGTCAGCATTACCTAGCTTCATCAATATTCATAAAACGAGGAGGTAGAACAAATGCCTTCTTTTTCACAACTTCTCTACCTTCCTACATGATAAATAAATTTTGCACAGAAAATAGGGACGGGAGTTATTTCATTTTACAAAGAAGTTAAAACATTCAACAAATATAACATATGCATTCTTCAAGACAAAAATAGTATTTCATACCAACTTGTTTGCGAGAGCCTGTAAGTCTATTCTCGGAATTAGTTTCACAGTAACCCTCTGCCTCACATTATCAACATCCACTACCTGTTGAAGAGATATAAAATAGGTGACAAATTAAGAGCGGGTGAGAGACAGAATCAAAAGTTTTCCAGAATACGGTGCATACTTTGGCGAGGTCCCCCTTGTAAGTGCCTATCTTTATTCTAACCCATGTATCTCTAGCAAGATCAATGGCTTTGCTTTTAACTGATAGCACATCGATCATTTCTCTTATTGGGACAAGTGTTATTTTTTGTCCAAATATATTTCGAAGACCTTTGCAAGCCTGAAACACATAAAGGGCTTAAACAATCTATATATTATGAACTAGTGTATCACAAAATATACATCTAAAGTTACTATATATGATTTCAGTTCATAAACATAAGATAGTATATTCAGAGGACAAAAATTGTATATCCTTGTATCAAAAACTCTAATATAGATGAGAACTACCAGTGCAACAAGATATCCCTTGATCTATCATAGTTTAGGGTGATGACATGAAAAAACTACAATCCAAAACCAATTTCCAACATTTTGAAATAACATCACAGTGATTACCAAAATTTCTTTCCTAAACCAGAAGGGACATTATTTCAAAAATGATTCATTCCCAAAACAGGCATCAGACAAAATCAAAAGCTTTCAACAAATTGGAATCACGTTTTCAATACAAAACCTAAAAAAAATGATACAAAACCAACACCAATTCATCGTACCAGAAACAAAAACCTCAAAATCATTATGAAACCAAACATCATCACACATCCAAACAACATCAGAATACACCACAACCATCACAAAGAATAATACACCAAAGTTTATCTCCCCATCATACACCAATCAATAAACCAAAAAAATGCAACGATACATAATTTGAGGAAGCTTAGAATCTCAATAGCGATTTTCTTCATTGCATCCATACCAGAGAGCCAGACATTCAATCAAATCAAACCAATCATCCATCAAATCCATCCAATCGCCCAACTGCAGAAGAGAAAGAAGAATACATCAGAGAACTCATAACATACACACACGTAGGAGCAAGGAAGGATATTACGGGACTTCGCCGTCCCGTCGCCGTGAAGCACCATCGGAGTGTCTCCGATAGGTAACCCAAAACGCCGTTTTTTACTCTTTTGCTTTCGTTTTCCAATGTATGTGTTTGAATCGCTATGCATTTCTGAAACCTCGTTTGCTGTGTTGCTTGTTTCCATCGATTGTTCTTAATTTCACCGTTAGGGTTTATTTTGGGGAAGAGGGTTTCGTTTTGGTTTCTGGAATGAAAGTGGGAAGTTGGAGACGGAGGAAGAAGGTCGTGTAGGCAAGGATTGATGGTGACCGCGACAACCCGTAAGAGAGAGAAAAGGGTTTGAGACGTGGAGTTTTTGACCCGAGAGGGAGTGAGAGGATCAGAGAGAGAGATGAGTGGCGTGAGGTTTTTTTTACTTATGGGATCATTTTCTTTTTTTAATTTAAAAAACATTAGAAAAGAAAATAATTAACGAGAGGGAAACTAAAAAACGAGAGGAAAATTCTGGCGGGGTATATTTTTTTGGGCTTGGGCTACAGTTTGAAGTGAAAATTATAATTCAGCGGTTTTTCTTTGTGGCTTAAAATATCTACAGTTTGCTGACTGTGGCTTAAATATAAGTGTGATTTTGTAACCGTGGCAATTGAAGAAAATGCCACAGTTTCACACTCCGGATTCAATGTTTCTAAACATATGTCTACAATTTGAAAACTCTGGCCAAAGCTTGTATGTGGCCACAGTTTTTGAGTTGTGGAAAATTTTAGCGTGGCCGTAGGCCAAAAATGTTGTAGTGGCTGGGGAAGATAAAAGGGTAAGATTCCGCCGAGGGAAAATTACCAACACCAGAACAGGAGGAAAACACATCCCAACAGGAGAGGGAGCAACCTCAGCCGGGGAAAAGATCATTTACTACCAGGCATATGGTAATAACATGATCGAAAGGAAATATTACCAACTACCAGCCAAGTGGCAGCTACGACGAGGTAACCAAACCAGACTATATTACCTACTACCAACTAAAGGGCAGTACGAAAAAGGTAACAAGCTCAAAGAAAAGGGATTACCAACTGTCATCCAAGTGACAGTTACAACGAGGCAATCAACCAAAGGGATACGAGAAATATTATATACTACCAACTAAAGGGCAGAACGACAAAGGTAATACACTCGAAAAGGAGAGATTACCAACTATCAACCAAGTGATAGCTACAACAAGGTAACCAAACCCAGCTACATTACCTACTACCAACTAAATGGGCATGACGACAAAGGTAATAAGCCAAAAAGAAGATGGATTACCAACTATCAACCAAGTGATAGATATGACGAGGTAATCAACCAAAAGAGATACGAGAAATATTACCTACTACCAACTAAAGGGCAGGACGACAAAGGTAATAAACCCGAAAAGGAGAGATTACCAACTATCAACCAAGTGATAGCTACAACAAGGTAACCAAACCCGGCTACATTACCTACTACCAACTAAATGGGCAGGACGACAAAGGTAATAAGCCAAACAGAAGATGGATTACCAACTATCAACCAAGTGATAGTTACGACGAGGTAATCAACCCAAAGGGATACGAGAAATATTACCTACTACCAACTAAAGGGCAGGACTAAAAAGGTAATAAACCCGAAAAGTAGAGATTACCAACTATCAACCAAGTGATAGCTACTACAAGGTAACCAAACCCGACTACATTACCTACTACCAACTAAATGGGCAGGACGACAAAGGTAATAAGCCAAAAAGAAGATGGATTACCAACTATCAACCAAGTGATAGTTACGACGAGGTAATTAACTAAAAGGTAACAAACATCTGTTGTTAGAGAAAAGGACCAAAGTTCAATCCAGGAATAAACCATAGAGAAACGGTCAAGCAAGATCACTACTACAAAACACGCATTCAACAACGCCATGGTCACCACGATTTTTCCCTACACCGTGGTGACATATCTTAACTAAGGTGCTACCATATTTATTTTGTTTTTTGATTAAAAATTATTTGTATATAATAGCGGTTACAGAACCAACCGTTGTGATACAATCAAACTTTCGTCGATTCCAACCTCAGTGCCATAAAATATTTTATTCCTTTGATGTTAAGGCGAACCTTTTCTTTTTTATTTATTTTAAAATTCAAAAACAAAAGGGTTATCACTACGGTTCCTCTGGTTAACCGTAATGATATATTTATTATAAATAAAGACATATCTATACGGTTGGTAATGTTAACCGTTGTGAAATAGTTTACCCATATATAAGCGAATTAACTTTCACTTATTGACAGTAGCACTGTTGCCTTCACAGTGAAACCCTATAACCTATTTTTTCACTTCCTCTTCACCGTTAGCCGTGAATCTTGTGCTTCATACATTAAGGTATTCTTCTTCTTCCATATATTATTAGATGTTTCCCATTATCTTGTTTGTTCCATGTTGTTTTAGTTGATTGTTCTCATTTTTTCAGATTCGTCTTCACTACCTTAACAAAGACCATACTTTAGCTATTGTACATAATGTTTGTGTAGCTATGGAAAAAAGTACAAGAAGCATGAAGCTATGATGGAAACTTCTTCCACCTTGTACTTCTTCTTCATAGCTTCACAAACAAGATGTTAGTAAATGAAGAAACAACAGTGTCACAAACGTCATCTAGTTTTAGAAACAATGAAAAGAAATATAAGAAGTATGAAGTTTTTGTGTAAGCTTCTTCCTACTTGTATTTCTTTTTCATTGCTTCCCAAACTAGATGAACATCATAATTGATTCCTGTTCCGCGATTAGTTTCATTAAAAGGTGCGTCTTGGAAATTTATAATATATCTCTTTCAATCTCTCTTTACTCTTCATTGGATTATGGTTTTAGGGTTTGGTTTCAACTGAGGATGCTCAGTTTTGAAGTTTGTTGTGTTTCCTTACAGGTTAAGGGGATGATACATGGTGATGATGCTGGTGGTAGCAAGCGTATTATATGAGTTTATAATATCTGGTTCTGGTATAGGATGTTGTTTGAGTTTATTATATTCCATGTAGATTGTTTGTTTCACTAACCCTCACTTAAAATGCATTCATTTAATTTGACATAGATACTTATAATCTGCAAATTAAGTTGTATTTGAAAACTAACTTATATGAATCAATGTTTTCAAATTGCATCCCTTTCATCGTTCATCTCACGTTCTTTGATATATAGATTATGGTATAATGATTTGGCTCCTTAGATGCATCACTATCTTCCATTATAGTTAAATTTCATTAACAACAAATTATTAGTTAATCTGCCTCTCCATCAACACTTATAATTGTAAAACTTTTGATTATAAAAATTATGATGATGAGGCAGATTATCCAATGTCTTGTTCTTATGGAAATTTAACTATAATCGAAGATAGCGATATATCGGAGGAGTCAGACCAATAAACCACAATATATATGTAAAAGAGCGTGAAATGCACGATGAGACGAATGCAATCAGAAAATATTGGTTTGTTTAAGTTGGTTTTCAAGAATAGTTTAATTTGCAGATTATAGAATTCTTCATCAAATTGAATCCTTGTATATTTCTTTAGTGAGGTGTTTAGAAAACAAGCAATCTACATTTAATATAATAAACTCAGGGTACTTACAACAACGATTATTTATTGTAACTGAGATCAAAGATAATAAAATAAAATTTGGGAACTTTCAACAATGGTTATCTATTATAACCGAGATCATAGATAATTTATGTTTTACATAATTTGCTGTTGATGGGTTTCGAACCCAGTACCTAAGTGTATGTATCACAACGGTTTATTATCATAACCATTGTGATATATGGCGCGCGTCCTGCCTTTCAATAATGGTTTCCAAACCATTGTAGAAACAGCGAACTTACAACGACACTCTACGTAACAACGGTATGTCAAACGTGATGGTACCCCTTTTCAAACCGTTGTGAAAGGGGTTTTCCGTAGTAGTGCGAGTTAAAATAATAGATTGTTGGCCTCCTGTGCATATAGTAAACAATGGAAGTTTCCTCACATTTAGGCGTTGATCTAAAGTGATTCAATGATGAACATGTATTGCAAAAGAATGTATTCAAGTTATTTGTACAAATTACAAGCTTCATATTCATGTTATTGTTTAGAATGCCATAAACATGTACGTTGCTTTTGTACCACTCTTTTCAAGCTATTATCATTACCACACATTTGCAAGATACAACCAAACTCGGAGTCATCACTTTTTGCTTCTTCAAGTTGTTCAAGACTTATCGTTGGAACAAACTCAAAAAATTATTTGCTAAAACTAAGAAAACTAGAATTTAAGATAAACTACAACAATTTAAACTAAGCAACTTAATTAATTAAACCAAATCCAAAAAATATGTAATGGTGACATGAAATTCCGCACCAAATTCACAAATCCTCATTACATCAAAGGATGGAACAGCATAAACCAAAACAACATAAGCCTTAAGTAATAACAAAAAAAAAACTGAAAAATTAAAGTAACATAAAGTAACATCAAAAGCCATCAAAAGGTCATCCTTAAATATTCATCACTCGTGTACTCCTCTTCCCCACTTTCACTTTCTTCGCTTTATTCATCTTCATCAGTTGCCCCCTCCAGATAGAATGGCCTGTCCTCAGGCCAATTTGCATGCTACTGAAGTGCCTCTCGAGAAGGAAGACTACGATTCACTTGTGGCTCCCTAATCTGCGGCTGAAACCGATGCATTGAATCATGCATAAACATAAAAGCTCGTTGGTTTGCATGTCCCAAGTATAAGTATAGGAAGCTCTCTAATCATGGGGTTGTTGCTGAGCAGGACGCAGTGGATATTTCAAAGCTCGGGCTCCTTTGGTCACGCAAATAATTTCTATGTACATGTTGTCGACAACACCATCAATGGTCTCATGTGGTATTGGTATACGAACTCTAGTGCACAACCCCATAATCATCCTGAGGAACTCTAAAGTACAAGGGATCTTGCTTCCCAATCGATTACCACTTTCAGCAATCATCTTAATCTCATTCAAAATAATCCGAGCAACATCAACCTATCTATCATTCAGGATATAATACAAAAGGTAAGCAGTATCCAAAGGAATGGAAGAGGTGTGACTTCTTGGCCTTATATTGTAAAGGACTAAGGTCATCAATACCTAGGCTGTGGTGTTGAGTTTCTTCCTCAAGAAGTTCTTAGGTGTCCCCAAAGCATTCACCTCATAAGACTTTCCTGTTATCACAAGCGAATCCTTAACCAGCTCAATATTCCAATTACCAATATCTAACATTTTTTCATAATTGCAAAGAGCTTCATCCTCCAAAGTGAGAGGATTTCCAAGATACGAATTAATAACATCTCTATTGAATGATATTTCCCTTCCTCTCATCATTGTCATAAATCAGTAAGGAAAGTCTTCCACTTGAATAGCATTAGCGTAGAACTCCCGAACGATTTCATAGTTCAAGTTTGTTTGCCGAGTGCACAGCTTTTGCTAGTTTCTTCCTTCAATGAGTTACCGATAATTTCTAAACTCGCCTTGTGGACTGATGTTGAAGGTCCTTTCATACCAGATGTTTCTGCTTGCTAGTTACCACTCCTCTTGCTCTTTCCCTAAAACCTTGTCTATGTTAAAACCACTTGTTATGGGCCGTGGTATAGATGAGGGCCCGCATCACAAGTCCTTTGTACTTTTTGGATGCAAGGATTTTTCTAGGACCCATGCCTGCACAAATCAAACAAAAACCACACAAAAACCATAAATCAATCACAAAGTTCCCTTCAGTAATCCTATGGTAAACAAGACATGGTAAAATTACTACAGTATTCTAAAACCAAGAAACTTGGGCAGCAACAATGGCGCTTAGAGCCAATATCGTGCTTAGCGACATTAGAAATTTTACACAACCATCTGCACAATGCTTTGTGCCCTAATCTAAACTTAAAACAACTACACTATCATATAATGGTTTACCCAACATGAATAATAGACGAATATGTACATAAATCTACCCTAACATGAACAAGATAGCATAACACTAACATGCAACCATTTACAAACTTGAAATTTGCAAACTATCATGAAACCTATCTACAACAATTAAAAATTTTGAAATAAATTAAATTACATACCAGAGGATTTATGAAATGGTGAGGAAACAAAGAGATTCTTGAGAATTTTTTTGGAAAAGGTCTTGCTTTGAGAGAATTTGTGAAGCTAGGGTTTCCAAAAGTATGAGAAAACGACGGAAAATAAGTTTGAGCAGTTTTGTGACAAAATTCACTCAGGATGGGCCCAAAATGGGCCTGGGTAAAAATGGGTCACGCTTAGTAAATTTTTTTTACTGAACTGATAGGGTGCACATAGCGCCATCAAACCGCACTTAGCGTGGTGGCTGCTGTTTCCAACCTTCCAAAATTCTCTATTAGCGAATAAAAAATTTTCAAATTTTTCATCACTTTGCCAAGACTTTCACCCATAATCAGCATTCAAAACATATACAAGTAAATCAAAGTTGTAAATACTTACAAAGTTGGGTTACCTCCCAAAAAGCGCTTATTTAATGTTAATTAGCTCGACGGTTCTGCGGTGACTTCAAGGATCGGCTCGTGGAATTGTTGTTGTTTGCTGATCAATCTCGCCACCAAGGTATATTTTCAATCTTTGACCATTCACTGTCCAACTTTCTTTCTAAACAGGGTCTTCTGACACAATTGCTCTGTAATGTTTCACCTCCTTGATTTGGAAAGACCCCAACCATTTGGACTTTAATTTGCCCAGAAATAGTTTCAATCTTGAATTAAATAATAATACCATATGTTCGGGCTTGAAGTTTTTATTCAGACTTTTCTTGTCATGATACTTTTTAACCTTCTGCTTGTAGAGCTTATTAGAGTCAGAAGCTTGAAGTCTCAGCTCATCCATCTCATGCAACTCCAACTTCTTCTTTCCTCCAGATAACTTCGGATCAAAGTTCAAAATCTTCAATGCCTAGAACGCTTTGTGCTCTAATTCTACCGAAAGATGACAAGATTTCCCATAAACTATTTGAAAAGGAGTAAGACCAATTGGCGCCTTGAAAGCAGTCTGATAAACCATTTAGACTTTCCTTTAGGACCAACCTCCAGATTTCAGGCTAAGGACCTCTCCACTCCTCATATGGACTCAGGTATTGGTAACTCTCTAAATCCTATTGGTTTTTGCTTACAAAATAGTTCTCCATGACCTATGACTGAGGAGGGCTTGAGTGCTTGGGGGCTGAACCTTAACATATGCCTGGATGTTGCTCCTATTCCTCGACTTCCTAGTCATCGAAGTCCTTTGCATATATCACTAGGGGTTCTTAAGTTGCTTGATAGTAAGAAAGCAGCTTGGGTTTTATGAGAAATCAAGAAATTGGGATGCATTTTTCTTCTTAGTGATGAAGATGAGATTAAGATTGTACTAGGTCTAAAGTCTAGAGATAAGCAGTTAAGGTATGCTAGGCTCTCTAGGAGTTGTGCTCGATGTTGATTGGGTCTTTTAATGCGCGGGGTTTGGGTGGTGGGATTAAAAGAGTAAGGATAGAGACATCGTTATCTCTAAATCTCTTGACTTCTTTGCTATTCAGGAGAGTAAATTTTCTGATATTTCTAGCGCTTTGGTCCATTCCCTATGGGAAAACCCTTTTTGTGATTAATTGACAAAGTAAACATGTGAGTTACAATATAATGTATGAAAAACTAGAACACACTTTCTCAAAAACCAAAAGAAAACAAGGTTTTATGAACAAAGCACTCTCTTTCTCATAAGCAATTTCCTAAAACCGTATTTATTAATAAATTTTCTAAGTTTAATATTTATTATTTTATAAATTACATAATTTAAAATTGTTTTATATGTATTATGAATTTTATTCATTGAATTTTGATTTTACGGAAAAAAAAGACATATATGTATATAATAGCAATGCGTTAAAATATAAATAGTAAATAAAATACATGGTAATATTCATATGCTAAATTTTTTTACAATAGGTATATATATATATATATTTATATTATTTGTGTGAAATGGCATATTCAATGTACTAACATTAATAATATATTTTGGCATATTCAATTGCTCTTTCATGTAAGCAACTTTCTCAAACCTCATTTACGAATAAACTTTTTAAGTTTCATATTTTTTATTTTATAAAACACTTAATTAAAATTTTATTTAATATTATGAACTTAATTCATGGAATTTTGATTTTATGAAAAAAAAAAAGTAGTATATATGTGTCTTTGTAACTGTAATGCATTAAAATTTATGTGTCTTTAGATACAATAGTAATGCATAAAAATATAAATAGTAAAAAAAATAGATGGTAATATTCACATGCTAACTTTTTTTAATAATAGATATATATTTATGTTATTTGTGTGAAATGAAATATTCAATGTATTGGCATCAATAATATATTTTGGTTTATTGGTTAATAATATAATAATTTTGCAAAAAAAAAAAATATTTGGAAAAATTAATATGTTATTTATAAGTATATTTCAAGTAAAGTTAAAATAAAAGTTTCATTTTAAGTATATTTCTTTATTATTCTCTTATTTCCATTTCTCTCATTTCTTATACGGTAAATTTTTACCCGTGTAGATTCATCTTAATCTTCAACTCTATAAATTAATGATAACCGCACGATTCCATCCATCTAACGTCTTATATTAAAGCTACTAGAACTTTATCATCTTCCTTCCCCTATATATTACGTTTTCTTCATTTCTTACCCACACTTTTCACTCTTGCATCGTGCACTTCTCGTCTCACTAGGGTTTAACTTCATTATTTTCTCTTCTTAGATTTTAAGGTTCAATTTACTTTCACTTTTGACTCAGATTTCGTACATTTTTCTACTTAGATTTCAAAGTTGGAATCACTTTCACTTTAGAGTCAGATTTTTTCTCCATCATAGTGATTGTATAATACTCAAATCGTAATAACTTAATATTTTAATCAATTTTTTATATTAGATCCTTATTTTTACTTTAAATTATTCGGATGATCGAATTCTATTATGTAATGGATAGTTCTTTTTGTTTTGATCGATAGCAATTGAAATATCACACCCAGCTATTAGTCCCGATTACATAAGCACATTGAAAAGACTGGTTTGGTCATCCTTCAAAACATTAATCATTATATATCATTTTTATGTTGTTTATGACTATTTTGGTGGTTGTTTTACTTCAACTTCAGCCACCAAAATATCCATAAACAATATAGGAAAATATTTTGCTTTCAATGATATAGAAGCACATAATTTTCTTTCGGAATAATTGGCAAAGTAAACATGGTGAGTAATTCATATACTGTCTCAAGCCAAATTTATATATTTTCGTTAGTTCAATAATAACGAAGTCCAGTTAGTTCACATGTTTCCGTTTGCTTAATTTTTAATACACAATAAAAATTCTGAGTTAAATAGCTTTTTAGGTATAGTTTGACACGAAGGTCAATAATTGCTATTAGTTGCATTTTAGATATTTTCCGATTGCAAATTGATTGATTCGCATTAGGTCAGATATTTATCGAAAGATAAAAAATCACTCAAATAAATGAGGGAAACAATACATATTCAACCTCTATTTATAACAATAATTTAAATTTTAGAACGTACACTTATTTTTTAACACACTCACATTTATTTCTCAATACATATTACCTTTTTGTTGACTTGTTGTCTATAAATTCAATTTACCTTTTTTTTTTCAAATTATAACCGACATAAATGGACTCACAAATCATCCTATGATGACTTGATGGTAGAAATATGTATGAAAACTAGAAGACACACAACCCCACATATCCAATTTTAATAGAAAATTAAACGCTCATCAAGAAGAAAAAACATTCTTATTAGATCAAGGGTTAAATAAGTTTTAAGTCTCTATAAATATAGCGATTTTCAATGGTCCCTCTAAATTTTTTCATTAAGAATTGGTCTCTATAAAATTTTCCGTCTCAATTATGAGTCCCTGACGTCAAATGGGGCTAGCGGAAGCTGACGTGTCAATTATTATAAATATATCGATTTTCAATTTTGGTCCCTCTAAAATTTTTCATTAAAAATTGGTCCCTATAAAATTATAATTAATTAATTTAATTATATGTGAAATTAATTAACATAAATTTTAAACTAAAAACTATGAAAATGGATCCTCAACACCTCTCTACTCTCTACACCAAAAATATGAGTGTTATTCATCTCTAACATATGGTGCAAAGAGAGAGACGATCAAGATAGAGAGAGAATGAATTTTCGTGTAAAGAGTTGAGAGAATGAATTGGTGTAGAGGACCCGGATCAACATTATTCTGTTTATTTAAACACAACTGTTTACATCAAAGAATGGTTGAGCAATTCACAACTTCTTAGAAAAATAATAAAACAGGCAGGAAAGTAATCTATCCAGCAAATTGTAAATTGTAGTGATGCTCTCTCCACATCTTCCATTATCGTCTCGTTTACACTTTGTACGTAACCTCTATACCCCTATCGGATAAAACAAGTGCGGTTAAACCTAGGTTCTTTTCACTATCTGACCTTGTACATCCTTTAATCCCCATTGCAGGGTTGGAGGAACTCTAATGCATCCTTCACATTGTATGAGTAAAATATATCAAGCAAAATTGTCTAGCTGAGGC
Source organism: Lathyrus tuberosus (assembly GCA_022829125.1). NCBI lineage: Eukaryota > Viridiplantae > Streptophyta > Magnoliopsida > Fabales > Fabaceae > Lathyrus > Lathyrus tuberosus. Next base: position 13,565,269 of record JALAZF010000006.1, read on the forward strand.
TTGCCGTGCTATGTCCATATATTCAATGTTGTGACTTATGTTGGTTTAGTTCACAAGAACTGAAAATCCCTTTGGAAGTCGATCCACCAATGCGGAAGGAAGAGCGCCACTTTGTGAAATTAAATATACAAGAAATGCAATGTATAAAACTGTGCAAGAGCAGGCTACAAAATCAAACAGTGCGCCGTTCACCTCAGAAACGAAGAAATCTACCAAGAAATAACCATTAATTACTATTATCAGTGCTACAACCGTCCACGCCACCCTCTACAAAATAAACAAAATAATGCATTATTTTTCATGCAAATAATATTTTAAGTTTTAATAAAACTGTATCAGTTTACTTAATGTCTATTTCATATTGTTCTGGTCCTCTCAGATCATCTCCTTCAAGCATCTCTCCTGCCCTTCGCAAAGGCCACAACGATCCCCTTCTGGTCCTCTCAGATCACATATATATACATGTTAGCAAATCAACCTTGAAAAATTTATTACTTCAGTAAAACAAGTCAAGGACAAAAGCAAGTTCAATTTCACACAAAATATTCAAACTTCAAAAATCTAAAACTTTACAATTACTAAAATGAAGGAACGGTGTGATCAACTCACCTGAAGAACAGGCCCAATCTTAAAGGACCCCATGATACGCTCTTTGGACACCAACATGAGGAGAGGAATCAATGCAAAGGGAATTTGTAGGGACTGAAGCACATTAAGCCATTCATTCAAAACATCCAATGAGGCTTCTGAGCTGTTATAAACAATAGCCACAATTATAGTTGGCACGATTGCACAACTCCGGGTGATCAATGCTCTCAACCATTTCTTTGATCGAAGGTTGAAGAAACCCCCCATTATGAATTTTATGTTTTTAGGGACCATAGTTTTTAGTTAACAGATAACAAGATCTCATAGTTTTTAGTTTAAAATTTATGTTAATTAATTTCACATATAATTAAATTAATTAATTATAATTTTATAGGGACCAATTTTTAATGAAAAATTTTAGAGGGACCAAAATTGAAAATCGATATATTTATAATAATTGACACGTCAGCTTCCGTTAGCCCCATTTGACGTCAGAGACTCATAATTGAGACGGAAAATTTTATAGGGACCAATTCTTAATGAAAAATTTTAGAGGGACCAAAATTGAAAATCACTATATTTATAGGGACTTAAAACTTATTTAACCCTTAGATCAAACACTCACTTAAAAGTCAAAAATCACTCAAATAAATGAGAGAAACAATACATATTTAACCTCTATTTATAACAACAATGTGAATTTTAGAACTTGCACTTATTTATCAACACAACTCACATTTATTTAATTTACCTTTTTTTTTTCAAATTATAACTGACATAAATGAACTCACAAATCCTCCTATGATGACTTTCTGGTAGGATTATGTATGAAAAACTAGAAGACGCACAACCCCACAAACCAAATGAAAACAAGCTTTTTAAATAAAGCATAGTCTTTATCATAAGCAACTTCCTCGAACCTTCTTTATGAGTAAATTTTCTAAGCTTAATATTTATTATTTTATAAATTAATTAATTTAAAATTTATTTTATATATATATATATATATATATATATATATATATATATATATATATATATATATATATATCAGTGTAAAATATTTTACACTGTCAACCAATCACAACCATGTATCAGAATAAAACATATTTTTATTTTATAAATACTGATATTACATGGCAATTGTAAATATTTTGATTGGTTGCATGTGTAAAACTGTCTTAAACTGACAGTGCACTAACAATAAAGAACGAGAATTGTCGTACTGACGATCAAGACGAAGGTGACATACCAGAAGAGGTTCGAAATTAAGGAGAGATGGGATGCAGCGGTCAAGACAAAGGGGAAGAGGGTTGGAGACTCCACTACTAGAGCAAAAGATCTGTTCTTGAAGCTGAAGGAGTTTGGTGAGCTAGATGAGGTTTTTATCCCTCAGAAGAGAGATAAATGGGGAAGAAAATACGGTTTCATTCGCTTCTTTGATGTCATGGATGCTAGAAGCTTAGCGTTGAAACTGGATAACTTTTGCATTGAATGGAGGAAGCTTTACGTGAACATCCTTAGGTTTTCTAAAGGTACGGGAGGAGCGGCTTTCCATGACTCGAAAGGTTTTAACGAGGGCAAAAGAGGAGGATTCAAGAATCATGTTGACAATGATAGATAACCGAGTTACCATAAAGGGGATAACTCCTATGCGGATGTTGTTCGAGGTGAAGCTAAAAGGAAGGATAATCATATTAAGTACGAAGTTGGGAAGGAGGAGTTGGTCAGATTTGAGAAGGCCTTTATAGGTAAGGTTTGATTACTATGAGCCACTTATAATATGCAACGTAACTTCCAAACGGATGGGTATTTCTCGGTGAAGGTGACTCCGTTGGGAGCAAACCCGCGTCTTTTAAAAGGGATGGAGGATGGAGAAGTGGAAGATCTAATTAATGAAGCCAAAGATTGGCTTGACCAGTGGTTTTCTGAGGTCGTTAGATGGAAGCCAGACGTGATAGACCCTGAAAGAATTGCATGGCTAAGATGTTATGGTATACCAAGCCATGCATAGTCGGTGCCTTTTTTTTGTTTTTTTGTCGTCTCTGGTCAGAAAATATGTGGGATGTGAGGATTGTTCTTATGACTTCTCTAAAATGGATATTACAAGTATCATGGTGATAACGTCTTGTGAGAAGTTAATCGACGAGGTTATCTCTGTTTCTATCAATGGGGTCCTATTCAGAATCAGGATAGCAGAGGAAACTTTAGGGCCTTTATCCAAGTCTGTTAGAAATATGTTTCCTCCGGTGTCGGAATAAGACTGTGAAGTTTCTTTTGTGAAAGATAGTTCAGATTGGGGTGAGTCCGAAGAGGAAGGGTTCGAGGATGGAGAGGATGATGTACACTGTTCTCAAGGTCTGAGTATAGTAAAGTCTCAGCAGGAGGATATTAGTAAAAGAGGGAATATAACATTGAAGGGTAATATGTCTGTTGGAGATGATGGTATTGTTTTCGTGTTTAAGGAGGTCAACGTAGTTGACCCTATGGTTGAGGTAGATCGTCAGGGTAATGTGTCGAGTAGTAGGGTCAGAGCCTGATTATCCTATTGGTGTGGGGCCTAGAGTTGATGTTGGGTTTAAGGATTCTGAGTTAGTAAATGGGAAGAATGATTTAGTAGCTTTTGATGGGCTGTTGAAGGCCCAATTGGCCCAAAAAGTGGAGAAGGGTGTGGGCTGTAGTCTCAGTAACAAGTTTGATCCAGGGGGGCAAAAGCTTTTCATGAGTCAGCCTAATAACTTTGTGGAGAGAGGAAATGGATGTGAGGGGCCTGGTCCTCCATCGTGTCCTCTTCCTTTTTGTCCTCAAACGGTGTCAACGGAGGAATCAAGCCCGGCTTCTTCAGAAAATTGTTTTTCTTCAAACAGTAAGGGGTTGTCTAACAGAGCATTCTATCCTAAGGTGATGGCACAATCCCAAAATACGTTTTCGGTGAATGAGTCGAGGTGCCATTCTGTAACAGACTCTAAAGTGGCTCAAGGTAACAAGCGATCCTGGAGTGGAATGGAGAAGAAGGTTTCCAAAAAGGTATGGGATATTATTAATTCTATTGGTATTAATGGTGATAATAGGAAGAAAGATTTTGTGGAAGAGATTTGTATTCTTGAGAAGAAAGATAAAGTAATTAGATCTAAGTTGGTGTCTACTGAACAAGTTGATCAATGAATATATTATCTTTGAACATTAGATGGGGTGGAAGTTCGGTTAAAAGAAAAAGAGTTACTAGTCTGATCCAATCTTATAGGGTTGATGTTTGTTTTATTCAAGAAACAAAACTCGAACATTTGGATGAATATTTAGTTTCTTCCTTGTGGGGTAACAATGAAGTGGAGTGGTTTATTTTAGGGTCGACAGGAGCGGCTGGAGGGATTGCTACACTATGGAGAAAAAATTCTCTTAAGCTGGTCTGCAGCTTTAGAGGGGAGGGATTTTTGGGTTTGAACGTTGAATGGAAGGGGAAAGAGTTATTCTTAGTTAACATATACTCTTCTTGCAAAGCTTCGCTTAAGAGAAAGATGTGGAAGGATTTGGTGGAGGTTAAGAGTAGGTTTGGCAGGGGGGTTGGATAGTAGGGGTGACTTCAATGTTGTTGCTCGCAGGATTGAGATGATGGGTTCTATTGCAGGGGGTAGGGTGGGGGAGATTGAAGGTTTTCAACATTTTATCGATGAGTTAGAGTGCATTGATGTTCCTTGTGTTGGTGGCCCTTTCACTTGATTTAATTGTGCAGACTCGGCTATGAGTAGGATTGATAGATTTATACTGTCGGAATCTATCATTGATGAGTGGAAAATAGTGGGGCAATACATCAGAAGAAGGGATATCTCAGATCATTGCCCGATTTGGCTCAAAGTGAATAGTCAAGATTGGGGTCCAAAACCTTTCAAGTTCAACAATTGTTGGATTAATCATCCAAATTTTCTGAAGTTCGTGGAACTCAAATGGAAGTCGTTTGAAGTAAGAGGTAGATGAGATTATGTTCAGAAGGTTAAGTTGGGTCTGCTTAAGGAGTAATGGAATATTGAGGTGTTTAGGTGGGTATATTTGAAGGTTGAAGAGGCAGTGATGGATCTTAATGATCTTGGCGAGATGGCTGGAAGTCTTGGAGTTACTAGCATTGAAGAGCTTGCTGAAAAGAGAGTGAGAGCTGATACGGTCGTTTGGAAGAATTTGAATCAGAAAGAAGGGTTGCTTAGATTGAAGGCTAGGGCTTTATGCTTGAAGAAAGGAGACAAAAACTCTAGATACTTTCATAATGTCATGAAAGGAAGACGCGGGAAGAATTCTTTGTCCTTTGTCGAAAGTCAGGAAGGAAGAAAAGAGGGTGTTGAAGAGGTTAAGGAGGAGGTTAGAAAACATTCCGTGGTTAACTTCGGTGAAGAAGATCTTATCAGACCAGAGTTTGAGGGTGTCAATATGAAGAAATTATCTGAGGTTAACAAACTGAGTTTAGAAGATGATGTTATAGAGGAAGAAGTTAGAGCAGCGGTGTGGAGCTGCAACAGAAGCAAGAGCCCGAGGCCAGACGGATTTTCTTTCGGGTTTTTTCAAGCGTGTTGGGAGATAATTAGAGGTGATGTTTTGAGGTTTGTTTCAGATTTCTTTTACAATCCTTCTTTAACAAAAGCAGCCACTGCCTCTTTTATTTCATTGGTGGGTAAAAGAGCAAATCCCCAAAGGCTTAATCACTATAGGCCAATTTGATTGGTTAATTGTTTTAAAAAAAATTCTGTCAAAAATATTGGCGGGTCGATTGAAGAAGTTCGTCGGTTCGATAATATCAACGGAACAAACAACATTTTCCCCTGGAAGATTCATTTTTGATGGAGTTGTGGTAGTTAACGAGATTATGGATTTGGCTAATCGGATGAAAGAATAGTGTATGTTTTTGAAGATTGATTTTGAAAGAGCTTACGACTGTGTGAATTGGGATTACCTTAGAAAGATGTTCCTCGCGATGAATTTTGGTTCTAGGTGGAGAAGGTGGATGGAAAAGCTTGTTTTTAACGGATCCTTGTCAATTCTTGTCAATGGAAGTGCTACAAAAGATTTCAGTGTGGGAAAAGGTTTACGGAAAGGAGATCATTTATCTCCGTTTTTGTTTATCCTTGTTATGGAAGGGTTAACTCAGTTGGTGCATAATGCTGGGAACAAGGGTCTTTTTAAGGGTTTCAAGATTAACGAGACAATTTCGTACAGTATAGTTCAGTTCGCAGATGATACATTATTGATAGGGGAGGGATATTGGGATAATTTATGGTGTATTAAGGCCATCCTCAGAGGGTTTGAGCTTGTGTCGGGATTGAAGGTTAACTTTTCGAAAAGCAGCGTTGGTGGTATTAATGTGAGTCAGGAATACCTGGAGGCAGCATCAACGTTTCTTGATTGTGATAATGTGAAACTCCCCTTTAAGTTTTTGGGGATTTGGTTGGAGGAAGTCCTAGAAAGAAAGGAATGTGGAGTCATGTTATCAAGCACACTCGTAGAAGACTTTCGTCTTGGAAAGGGAAGAACCTGTCCATTAGAGGTCGTATAGTTCTGATTAACTCTGTTTTGAATTCGCTTCCCCTCTATTCCTTTTTGTTCTACAAAGCACCAGTTGTTGTGATTAAAACCCTTCAAAGAATTCAAAGCGAATTCTTATGGGAAGGCAGTCCTGGTCGTAAGGGTATTCGATGGGTGAGTTGGGATTCAGTTTGTAAACCCAAGGCTAAAGGTGGGTTGGGTGTTAAGGATTTAGGAGCTTTCAATAAGGCATTGTTATTAAAGTGCAAGTGGAGGTTTTTAGTAGAGAAGAAGGCTATTTGGAAACCTATAATTGACCACAGATATTCTGATTCTAGTTTGGCGTTGGCTGTTACAGGCTGTGAAGGAAAGCGGTGCTTTAAGAATGGGTCAATATGGTGGCGTGACTTGTATCTAATATCGTTTAACAAAATTATGTCGGATTATCTCTTTGTCAACAGCCTGGATTGTGTTCTTGGCAATGGTAAAGACATGACTTTTTGGCATTGTAAGTGGGCTTCCTCTGGTCTTTTGAAGGAATTATTTACTAACCTATTTCTCTTTTGTCCGAAATCTGGTGGTTCTGTTGCCGAAATAGGTGAATGGAATGAGACGGGGTGGAGTTGGATTTTAGCTGTCCATGATTTTCCTTTAGATTCTGTTATTGAAAGCGAAGCTGTTTAAGGTGTTGCAAAATACTGCTCCTAGGATGGAGATTTGCGACACTTTCAGTTGGGAAGCCGATTCGTCATCTGCATTTTCTGTATCGTCTTGCAATGATGTGATTATGTCGGATAGATAAGTGATCATCGGAGATCCTCTCTTGCTGGAGGGGCTAAAGGCTGTGTGGAATGCGAATCTTCCGTCTAAAATTCAGGTGTTCCTATGGAGGCTCTTAAAGAACCGTTTGGCTACCTTGGACCAGTTGGCCAAAAAGGAATGTTGGCAATGATGGTTTCTCTGTATTATGTAGAGTTTGTGGGGATTATATTGAAGATGTTCATAATCTGTTTATAGCCTGTTCTTTTGCATAATATAAGCAATTCACCATTGCTTCTTCTTACATACCCTCCATGTTAGTCGTACACTTCACAAATTCCTTCTCCCTTAAGAAGTTGTCGATTTTCTTATTCCAAACTCTTGGAGCTTGCTTAAGTCCATACAGGGCTTTATGCAGCCTGTACACCTTTCTTTCTTCGCCTCGTTTGACATATCCAGCTGGTTGTGCGACATAAACTTCTTCGTCTAAGGGACCATTAAGAAATGCACACTTCACGTCCATCTGACATGTGACCAAGTCACTTGAAGGTGTTTAGGATTCACTTTCACCTTGTAAACCCATTTCACATCAATTTCCTTCTTGCCTTGAGGCAATTCGACAAGTGACCGTGTTGTTGACTTCGATGGACTCTAATTCCTCATTCATTGCTTCCACCCACTTGGAATCTTTCAATGTCTTAGCTGCATTGACTGGTTCGACATCTGCGTAGAAAGCATAATGTACCAGCTCACCCTCTTCATCGACCACATCATCTGATGTAATCACACATTCTTGCAACCTTGCAGGAATGTGTCTTGTTCGTCGAGGTCTGCTTGGGCCTGCTTCATCTCTGACTTGTTCCTGTCGAACTTCTCTTTCGACTTAAGTGATTGGTTCTTCATAAGAGATTCTCACTGAATCCTTCTTGACATTCTTAGTCAAATCCCATTCTTTAAGTTCATCTATGATCACGTCCCTGCTGATCACTACCTGCTTATTCACTGGTTCGAACAGCTTGTAACCTTCAGTCGAATGATATCCTATCAAGATCATCTGATTTGAATTATCATCAAGCTTTCTTTTCAACTGATCTGGCACATGCCTATGTGTTATAGATCCAAACACCTTCAAGTGACTGAGGCTAGGCTTGACACCAGACCAACATTCTTCTGGTGTGATTCCTTCAAGCTTCTTCGTCGGACATCTGTTTAATATATATGTTGCTGTCGAAACCGCTTCTCCCCATAATTCTTTGTGTAGATACTTTCCGTTCAACATACTTCTCACCATGTTCATGATGGTTCTGTTCTTTATTTCTGCAATTCCATTTTGCTTTGGAGTGTAGGGTGGCACTACCTCATGCACAATCCCTTCTTTTTCACATAATGCATTGAACTCTTTCGACACATACTCTCTACCACCATCAGTCCTCAGAATTTTCAGCTTTCGACCACTCTGTCTTTCGACCATAGATTTGAATCTGGAAAATACCTCGATCACATCATTTTTCTTCTTGATGAGGTAAGTCCACAGCTTTCGACTATAATCATCTATGAACGTGACAAAGTATTTGTTGCCTGCAATCGAATCCACCTGGATTGGACCACATACATTAAAGTATATGACTTCTAGAATTGCCTTTGACTTCCTTCCTGCATCCTTGCTGAAGCTATTCTTTTATTGTTTCGACTGAACACACTCTTCACAGACTTCACTTGGAATGTCGGTTTCAGGTAATCCTGAAGCCATATTTCTTCTCTTTAGCTCTCTGATGTCATTGAAGTTGAGATGGCTTAGTCGAAAATTCCATAACCACTAATCTCTGTTGACTGCAATTACTAGGCACTTGTGCTCCATCACATTGAGTTCAATCTTGAAGGTCCTATACTTAGACATTAGAGCCTTCAAGATCAATCTACCACTTGCGTCGAGTGCTCTCATCATCTTGTCTTCGACAACTACCTTGTAGTTCCTTTCGACAAGATGTCCTATACTGAACAAATTACTCTTCATGCCTGGTATGTACAACACATTGGAAATTGTTGACCTCTTGTCATCTTTCCTTATAATCAGAACATCACCAATACCTTCAGCTGCTAGAGTATTATCATTTGCAAATTTCACCATGTTCTTCGTGAGGGCTTCATGTTGACAAACCAATCTTTCCTTCCACTCATGTGTGATGAGCATCTTGAGTCCAAGTATCACTGATATTGGAATCTCTCTTCATCTCTTCTTGTGACCATCAACAACATCTATTCTTCTTCAAGTTTCGCCAGCTTTGCATCAGTTTCACGATTCTTCTTCTTTTCTGGACAATTACAAAAATAGTGACCATACTTCTGACAGTTGAAACACTGAATGTGACTTTTGTCAGGCTTTCGACCACCACCTCTTCCTCTACCTGCAGCACCATCTCTTTGGTTGCCTTGGTTCCAGGGTTTTATCTAATTCGATCAGTTTCCTTCCTGCTGATTTTGGCCATTCAAATTTGTTGTAGCCTTCTCTACCTTTGTTACCATTCCAGCTTCCTTTGCCTTTCTTTTCTTTTCCCGACTGTTCCTGCAAAGCCATATCACTCTTCAACTTTCCTTTAGCTCTTTCAGCCATCCTTTGTTCATGAGACATAAGCGTCCCTTGAAACTCTTCCTTCGTCAATAATGACAAGTCTTTCGACTCTTCTATGACTACTACCACGTGGTCGAATTTTGGAGTCAATGACCTCAAGATCTTTGACACAACTGATCTTGATGCCAACACTTCTCCACATACCTTGATTTGATTCACCAGCTTTGTATTGTAACTCTGGTGAAGAAATCTGTTATACTTTCATTGGCTTCCATCTGAAGCAATTCATAAGTCCTTTTGTGAGTTTGTAATCTCACCTTTTTCACCTTCTCTGCGCCTCTAAACGATTTTTCAAGAATCTTCCAAGCTTCTTTTGCCGATTCTACATCATTAACCTTTTCAAATTTATCTGGATCAACACATTGATGAATTATAAAGAGAGCTTTATAATCTTTCTTCTTCAATTATTTATATGTTGCTTTCTCCTTATCTGTCGCAATTTCTGCAAGCGGTAATATTCCCTCCTTCACAAGATCCCAAAGATATTGGTAACAGAAAAATCACCTTAATCTGCTTGCACCAATTCTCATAATTATCTTTCTTGAGAATTGGAAGATTTGCTGGAAAGTGACAGTTCAGATGATTCATCGTTCGGGTGATTCATCACCATTACAGTTGTTCTTCCTTGAATCGCAATCGGAGCTCTGATACCACTGTTAGGGGAGATCTTCATTAGGGAACATTGAACATTGTGGAACTTTTCTTTCTAGAACAACTCCTTTGTGAGAGACACACCACATATTCACCCAAAACCTTAAGGTGATAGATGTATGAGTTCTCCCATTTATAAATGTTTAAGTCACCACATTCTTATTTAATAGGGAACTATTATCCACACTATTCACATTTGTTAATACATAACAATATCATGTATAACAATGCAGGAATACCCTGCAAAACTCCTTCATGCATTATTAATATTGATCTAGAGTCGTTTGACAAACTGATGGAGATTAATGTTGGTGGCGTTATGGTTGGCATCAAGCATGTTGCACGCATAATGATCATGCGTGAAACTGGATCCATTCTATGCACTACTAGTGTCAAGGGTTATATTGTAGGGATAGCACATCATTCGTACTCGGTATGGAAGTTTGCAGTTATGGGCATTGTTAAATCTTTAGCTTCTGATCTGTGTATGCATGGAATCCAAGTCAATTGCATTTGCATATTGCCTTACCTACTCCTTTCGTCAAGAACGAAATGAATCTAATAATATTTGCATCTTGAGTCTCAACAAATTGTAGAAATTGTTCGTAATATTCGAGGAAATTGTGAAGCGAGTGATGTTGCTACATGCCGGTTTAAGACCTTTTAGTATAAATAGATACAAAAGATTTCAGACCTTTTATGCTTACTAAATCTACTTTGTTAGATTGCAAACAATGATTTCATTCCATAATCCAGTGTCTTAATCATCTATTATTCATAAATAATATTTTGCTAATATTTTACAGTTTTCATTCACTCATAATAAAATGTTATTAAAGACTTGAATCGATTAACCTTCTTCTTTTAATTTCTTAGACCGACCATTTGGGTTCAGCAGCTGAATGCTAGTTCTTGAATATATATATATATATATATATATATATATATATATATATATATATATATATATAATATGGTAGCTTGCCTGAAATTAAACTTGTGTTCACGATAACGGAGTCCAGTGAGTTCACAATTTTTAATACACAATAAAAGTTCTGAGCTAAATAGCTTTCCAGAACGGTATAGTCTGACACGAATATCAATATTTGCTATTAGTTGCATTTTATATATTTTTCGACAAATTGATTGATATATTTTCGGGAAGAAAAAAATATTCACATTAGGTTAAACATTCACATAAAAATAAAAATAAAATCACTCAAATAAATGAGAGAAACAAAACATATTCAACCTTTATTTATATCATAAATGTGAAATTTAGAACTTACTCTTATTTTTTAACACAACTCACATTTATTTCTCAATACATATTATCCATTTTTGTTGATTTGTGCCTGTCTATAAATTCAATTTACTTTTTTTTTTTCAATTTAATACCGATATAATTTTTTTTTTTTTTTAAAACAATTGAGATTAATAGAAAAAGCGGGAATACTAGGAGTATTCCAATCCTTACAACAAGAAAAACACTCCCCACCAAATATAACCGATATAAATGGACTCACAAATCATCCTATGATGACTTGATGGTAGGATTATGTATGAAAAACTAGAAGACACACAACCTCACAAACCAAATGAAAACAAGCTTTTTAAACAAAGCATAGTCTTTCTCATAAGCAACTTCCTCGAACCTTCTTTATGAGTAAATTTTCTAACCTTAATATTTATTATTTTATAAATTAATTAATTTGAAATTTATTTTATATATATATATATATATATATATATATATCATATCCAATTTATAATTAGTTTTTTTTATTTGTACATATATTTTGGTCTGAATCATCACATATCCAATTTATATAGAAAATTAAACGATATATATTTTTGAGGAAAATTAATAAAATATTGTTTTTAGAATAATAGTATTTGTATTTTAGAGATAAGGTTACATTGATTAAAGATATAAATAAATAAAATAACGTACAATGAAGTAATTCAATATGAATTTATTAAATGAATATATATAAAAAATTAATTCCGGTACAGAGCTGTATTGTCCTCAAACCTTATTTATGAGTAAATTTCTAAGCCTAATATTTATTATTTTATATATTAATTAATTTAAAATTTATTTTATATTATGAATTTTATTCATTAAATTTTGATTTTGACAAAAAAGTTATATATGTATATAATAGTAATGTATTAAAATTTAGATAGTAAAAAACATATATGGTACTCATCTATGCTAATTTTTTTATAATATATATATATATATATATATATATATATATATATATATATATATATATATATATATATATATATATATATATAAAACAGGCATCAATAATATATTTTGGCATAATCAATTATTCTATTTTCAAGAAAGATCGGTTAAAAAAGGTGCGGGAATGAAGGGTTAATGTGGTAGACAACAATTTAGTGTATTTGATCGAAAAAGAATGGGATAATTTTGTGTCTGATTTTTGAGTAAAACAGCCACCAAAATAGTCATAAACACATAAAATGAGAAATTATGTTTTATGTTTTGAAGGATGATCAAAACATCTTTTTCACCCGTTTTTTGTGATTTGTAGTTTGTTTTTTTGGGAGTTGTCCATCTCCCGTTTATCTTTGATTTGTTCTTGTCTTGGGTTGGAGAACCCATTTTTCTCCCTTTAATAGAATCATTTATAAAAAAAAAACAACATCTATTTAACCTTCTGATAATAGGGACTGTTGATTGGGTATGATTTTCCTATAGTTAATGATTCTGCAATAAAATTAAAACAAAAAAAATTATCCATCACATAATAGAATCAGATGATCGCATGTGTGAATAAATTTAAGTAAAAAAAATCAAAACATAGATTTAATCTTAAAAAACTGATTCTAAGAATGAGAAAAAGCCTAAGCCAAAAGTGAAAGCAAAACGAACCTCAAAATCTAAAAAGAAATAAATGAAGTAAAACCCTAATCATATGAGAAGAGCAAGAGGCAAAAGTAAAGAGTGTGTGTAAGAAATGAAAAACATGTAAATAAAGGGAAATAAATATGAGAAATTTTTTGTAGCTTTAATGTGAGGTGTTAGATGGTTGGAAACGTGTAGTTAATGTGATCGATTAACAATGATGTGACAGCACAAATTTTTGAAAAAAATTCAGCATTCATGATCCAATAATTTCTTCAAACACCTCATGATCATGAATGCAAATTAACACGAAAATTCAAGTAAAACAACAACAAATAACACCAATGGAACCCAATTTACAAGATCCAAAGATCAAGCAACAAGAATCAACAATATATCACATTGTGGAAGATGAATCAAGCACAACAATGGTGGAATAGGTGAATTACCACTTCAAATTTGAAAATGCTTCAAATCAACTACAAGAACCACACTCCAAAGCCTTGATCTACATAAATTGATGATGAAAAAGTGTTTTGATGGAGGTTTAGCTCAAATATTAGTAAGCTCCAATGTAGAACTTACTAACTTTCAATGGAAGAAAGAGCTTTGGTAAATTTGGGTAGATGAGGAAGAATTTTGACAAGGTGAATTTGGCTATCAAAAGCTTAAAGAATGAATGAAATGAGGCCTCTATTTATAGGATTTAGGCTTGGAAATTTTGGTGGTTTGCGATTTAGTTTGGAACCAAAATTAGGCTTGAAATTTGAATTTGAAGGCAAAATCAAGATCAAATGGTGATTAGTGAAGGTGGTGGGAATTAATTGTGATGAGGTAGTGGAATTAAAATGAAGTGATATAGAATATTCTCATGATGAAATATTTGAAAATTGGTGCCAAAATGCTGCAGAATTTGAATTTGACTCATTTTCACAAAAAACACATTGGTTAATCGATTAGCTATTTGCATGTATAAATGTGTTAATCGATTAACACAGTGAAAAAGTGTGAAAAATGACTTTTTAATGTGTTGTCTTGGCTCTGCCTCGATTCTTCTTACTAGTCAAAGAAGGCATGGAAATGAACACATGAACTTTGGAGCCTCTTGAATAATAATCAATTAAATCTTGGGAAACTCTTGATCAAATGATTTTGAATCGTTTGCAGATCAACTTTGACCTTGTTCAGATGAATTTCATTCAAGCTGAGGAACTGGTATTTGATATTCTTGGTTCCAACCTCTTCCTGAAAAAGTTAGTAAAGGGAAACCAAACATATTTTTGGATTTTAATTAAGGTTTAGTAAACATAAACATAAACACAAACAAAGATCAAACAAACAAGAAAACAAGGGTGCTTGGTGATCTTGATTGTGGTATGAGACGAAAATGATATATGGGATCTTAGAGGTAAAAATTAAGGTATTACAACTGCCCCTATTTAAGTTTCTTCTTTCTGGAGATAAGAAGATTGATTTCTTTGTCTCGACGAGATAGAAGAGACTTAAATATAACAATAACCCAATTTTGGCCCTAAGAGACCACAAAATGATATGATTATGCAGATGATATGCATACACAAGACCACTATGGGGAGAAAATGCCACAGGAAACAAACAAAAGGCTGAGGAGAAAAAGGAAAGAGAACTGACACCACAAGAGAAAACAAAAGAGGGAAAACACATCCCAACATGGGAGGAAACAATCTCCGCTGGGGAAGATAAAAGGGTAAGATTCTGCCGAGGGAAAATTACCAACACCAAAATAGAAGGAAAACACATCCCAACAGGAGGGGGAGCAACCTCAGCCAGAGAAAAGATCATTTACTACCAGGCCTATGGTAATAACATGATCGAAAGGAAAGATTACTAACTACCAGCCAAGCGGCAGCTACGACGAGGTAACCAAACTAGACTATATTACCTACTACCAACTAAAGGGCAGTACGATAAAGGTTACAAGCTCAAAGAAGAGGGATTACCAACTATCAACCAAATGACAGTTACAACGAGGCAATCAACCAAAGGGATACGAGAAATATTACCTACTACCAACTAAAGGGCAGGACGACAAAGGTAATACACCCGAAAAGGAGAGATTACCAACTATCAACCAAGTGATAGCTACAACAAGGTAACCAAACCCGACTATATTACCTACTACCAACTAAATAGGCAGGACGACAAAGGTAATAAGCCAAAATGAAGATGGATTACCAACTATCAACCAAATGATAGTTACGACGAGGTAATCAACCAAAAGGGATACAAGAAATATTACCTACTACCAACTAAAGGGCAGGACGACAAAGGTAATAAACCCAGAAAGGAGAGAGTACAAACTATCAACCAAGTGATGGCTACAACAAGGTAACTAAACCTGGCTACATTACCTACTACCAACAAAATGGGAAGGACGACAAAGGTAATAAGGCAAAAAGAAGATGGATTACCAACTATCAACCAAGTGATAGTTACGGCGAGGTAATCAACTAAAAGGGATACGAGAAATATTACCTACTACCAAAGATCAATCTTCTAATATCAATGATCCACAAAGAGGATAACCACATAAACTCTGCTTCGAGGATGGAAGGAAAGTTGTTGGGAAATCATAAAAATCCAAATCTTCCTGGGGATAATAAAAATTCACATGAACTTTGCCTCAAGGGGTGAAGAGATCTGCTGCAGAAACATGATGGATTCGCTGGGGATTTTAAACGTATGAACATTTACACAAACTCCACTGGGAAAATGAGGCATATCTACTGGAGATACAAGAGAAAAGCTCTTTGGGGATTAACCAATTCTGAGCAAAGCATCCTGGGTTTGTTGGGGAAAACAACAAAAGGTTAAGCTGTGGGGAATTTTAGATCAATACTCATCATAAATGAGAGAAAACCCAACAGATGACTAATATATCAATACTACTTAAATAGAGACGTCATTAACGACTTCACTGAGGAACATCTGAAATAGTGATGCACAATCTTCACTGGGAGGATAAATCTCTGAATAAAACAATCTGGAGAGAAATACATCCTAGACTTGCCAGGGAAAATAAATAGTTTACATCACTGCTCTATGCTTGGGAAACATTCGAAACAATAATGCACTGCCTCCGCTAGGGAATCAGCAAGGATAAATCTCTGGGTAGAACAACCTGGAGAAAAAGACATCCACTAGACAAGATAAAACCCGACAAGTGGCCACTATGTCCATACTCCTCGGAGGGAAAAAAACATTGCTCTTTGTTTGGGGACATTCAAAGCAACAACAACACATTTAGAGAGTAAAACTCTGAGTGAGGATTCTTCATATGACTTCTGCTGGGATAGCAAAAGATGAATCTCTGCGTGGGGACTAACACCAAGGAGAGATAGACCTCAAAACTGCTCAACTACATGACCATAACATAATCAGTTGAGGAAGATCCGGATCAAGACTTAACTTGGGAAAAACCGAACATCATTGGACCTTATGAAATCAACAAATTATAACAAACTTTGAGGGAACCCATCATCTTGTCAATAACTATAGGGGAAACCTGGTTATAACCATAGGAACAAACTCTGCTGAAGAAATATCAACAAACTCTACTAGGGAGTAAGAACGAATCCTGCTGAGGAAAACACTAAGCTTTGCGCTTCATAATCTTACCGTTCTTGAAATAACCGTTGACATTCCTTTTTGTATTCATAAATCAAAGGAAAACGTTTTTATAATTTTCAAAAAATTTAAATCAATTATTCACATTTTGTTTCAAAAATCATCATCTACAATAAATGAAATTTTACAAACAGAAACAAGGTAAGAATTGCAAATAAAGGGACAAAGGCCCAAATTTTATTAATAGAATGGTAATCTGCAAATGGCGTAACTCCATGGATCATTTCAAAGTTTGAAAAATGGTAAATACATGGAAAGGGTTACATTGAAATAAAAATGACCACTATTCTCCCTAACAACTTTGAATTTCACTGTGCTCAAAACTTCAGCTGAGGAAGATTGAAGTAAAATCCTTGATGGTCAATATTGCTTCAAATGATCAAGACTGGCCAGATGCAGTTACTTGCCATAATCCCTAACTTTTTCCTAGATTGCCCTCTCGGGTTTTCAATCTACCGGCATGATTATTTCTGTTTTTGTCTATAATTTTTTCCCGGACCGCCCTTTCGGGTTTTCTGCCCACTGAGACGTTCATTTTTGCCTAAGCCTCCCTTTTGGGTTTTCAACTTAGCGAGCTGTTCTTTTTTATTTTTTAGGCGAAGTATTTCTTGACTCTATTGGCATTCACATGACGAGTGAACTCTTCACTATCCATAGTTGTAAGAATTAATGCACCGCCGGAGAAGGCTCTCTTAACAACATATGGGCCTTCATAATTAGGAATCCACTTGCCCCTAGAATCAGTGGTAAAATTCAAGATCTTTTTGAGCACGAGGTCGCCTTCTCTGAACACACGAGGTCGAACCTTCTTATCAAAAGCTTTCTTCACCCTCTGTTGATATAACTGGCCATTACACAAGGCCGTCATTCTTTTCTCTTCAATCAAATTCAACTGATCATATATACTCTGACACCATTCAGCCTCAGTCAATTCAGCTTCCATCAAAACTCTCATAGAAGGGATTTCAACTTCTATTGGGAGCACTACTTCCATACCATAAACAAGAGAAAAAGGGCTTTCCCTTGTTAAAGTGCAGACGAATGTACGATACCCATGCAAAGCAAAAGGGAGCATCTCATGCCAGTCCTTGTATGTAACAACCATCTTCTGAATGATCTTCTTAATGTTCTTATAAGCACCTTCAACAGCCCTATTCATCTTAGGTTTGTAAGGAGAAGAACTATGATGCTCAATCTTAAACTCATCGTATAATTCCTTCATCGTCTTGTTATTCAAAATTGACCCATTATCAGTGATAATCTTGCTCGGAACACCATACCGACAAATGATTTGGTTCTTGATAAACCGGACCACTACTTGCTTGGTCACATTGGCATATGACGCTGCTTCAACCCACTTGGTAAAATAGTCAATAGCCACCAATATGAAACGTGTCAGTTCGATGCTTTAGGCTCAATTATTCTAATCATATAAATGCCCCACATGGAGAAAGACCATGGAGAAGAGATAACATTGAGAGGATTTGGAGACACATGAATTTTGTCAGCATAAATCTGGAACTTATGGCACCTCTTCACATATTTACAGTAGTCAGATTCCATTGTCAGCCAATAGTAACCTGCCCTTAACATTTTCTTGGCCATTGCATGCCCATTAGCATGGGTACCAAAGGATCCTTCATGAATTTCTTTCATCAACATGTCTACTCCGTGTCTATCCACGCATATGAGCAAGACCATGTCATAATTTATTTTATACAGCATATCATCATTTTAGAAGAAACTTCCAGCCAGTCTTCTCAAAGTTTTCTTATCCTTCTTGGATGTCCCAAGTGGTACTCTTGATTCTGAAGAAAGCATTTAATATCATAATACCATGGTTTATCATCAATGAACTCTTCAACTGCAAACACATGAGCCGGTTTATCAAGACGCGTAACATTGATTTTCGGCACATCATTCCACTGATTCACCATAATCATGGAGGATAAAGTTGCCAGAGCATCTGCCATTCGATTCGTGTCTCTGAATATATGGTGAAACTCAACCTTATTGAAGAAAGTTGGCAACCTTCTTGCATAATCACGATAAGGAATCAAATCAGGTTGACGGGTTTCCCATTCTCCTTTAATCTGATTATTCACTAGGACTGGATCTCCATACACATCAAGAATCTTGATTCTTAAATTAATAGCTTCTTCCAAGCCCATAATACATGCTTCATACTCAACCGCATTATTTGTGCAACTGAACATCAACCTTGCAGTGAAAGGAATATGAGAACCATGAGGGGTAAAAATTATTTCCCCAATACCATTGCCATACTCATTAACAGCTCCATCAAAGATCAAACCCCCATCGGGATCCAGGCTCAGACGCTTCTTTAGGTAATGGTTCCTCACAATCTTTAACCTTTAGATACATCACATCCTCATCAGGAAAATCAAACCTGATTGGTTGATAATCATCAATTGGTTGGTTTGCCAAATGGTCGGCCAAAACACTTCCTTTTATCGCTTTTTGAGTTCAGTACTCGATATCATATTCTGACAACAACATTTGCCAACGAGCAATCCTCCCAGTCAAAGGAGACTTTTCAAAAATATACTTGATTGGATCCATTTTGGATATCAACCAAGTTGTGTGATTCAACATATACTGGCAGAGGCGCTTGGCAGCCCAAGCTAAAGCACAACATGTCTTTTCAAGCATTGAGTACCGAGACTCACAATCAGTGAACTTCTTGCTCAAATAATAGATGGCAAATTCTTTTCGACCAGATTCATCTTGTTGACCCAGAACACAACCCATAGACTCTTCCAACACTGTCAAATACATAATCAAAGGTCTTCCTTCCACGGGAGGAGACAAAATCGGAGGTTCAAGAAGATACTCTTTAATACTTTCAAAATCTTTTTGACAATCCTCTGTCCATACACAACCCTGATCTTTGCGGAGAAGTTTGAAGATTGGCGCACACGTGGCATTCATATTGGATATAAATCGGGAGATATAATTCAAACTTCCCAAGAATCCTCTTACTTGTTTTTTGTTTTGGACGCAAGCATTTCCTGAATAGCTTTAACTTAACGAGGATCAACTTCAATGCCTTTCTGACTGACAATAAAGTCGAAGAATTTTCCAGAACGGACACCAAAAGTGCTTTTATTAGGATTCAAACGGAGCTTAAACTTTCTCAAACGTTGAAACAACTTCAGTAAGTACTCAATATGATCTTCTTCAGTCTTCGACTTACAAAACATATCATCCACATAGACCTCAATTTCTTTATGCATCATATCATGGAACAGAGTGGTCATAGCTCTCTGGTATGTTGCATCAGCATTTTCCAAACTGAAGGGCATCACTCTGTAACATAATGTTCCCCAGGGTGTAATGAATGTTGTCTTTTCCATATCCTCGGGTGCCATCTTTATCTGATTATAACCGGAAAATCCATCCATAAAAGAAAAGATATTGAACTTAGTAGTATTATCTACCAACATATCAATGTGTGGTAATGGAAATCATCTTTCGGACTTGCTTTATTCAAATCTCTATAATCAACGCACATTCATACTTTTCCGTCTTTCTTTGGAACAGGCACAATATTGGCCACCCATTGAGGATACTTAGCAGTCACAAGAAAACCATCATCAATCTGCTTCTGAAAATCCTCTTTGATATTCATAGCCATGTGTCATACCCTAAATTTTGACCACAAGACTTCACATCATTGTGCAAATCATCACCACAATATGGATGTACTTTCATACCTCACTAATCCTTTCAAAGATTGTTGAGTATTTACCTCAACTAAGGATTAGGGTTTTTTAAGGCTCTCAGAGGGTTCAGGAAAAGGATTGATCAAGAATTGACATGATCTTCAACTTTTCAAACCTCTCAAACATCCATGAAGGATCAAGAGGTCTCCTTCATCAAGAATCTAACACAAGACTGCATTATTTCAAGTTGATCAAGCCTCAAGATCATCAGTGTCACCAAATTAGGGTTTTGGTTGACCAAGGCCTCTAGAGAAAATTTTCATCTGGGCATGAGCCAATACTTCAATATATGATTCAATAAGCTCAAAAGAACCTCATGAGCCCATTCATAAGTTCAAAATAGCCTCAGGGGATGCATCTATCAAAAATCAGGAATTAGGGTTTTGACCTAATTCAGTCCTTAAGTTGACTTTTGGAGCAAGGCATGATCTAAAACTTCAAGATATGCTTTAAGGACTTCAAATACATTATATTGATCCATTCACAAGATTGGATTGATTTAAAGAGCTTGATTCATAAGCATTAAGGATTGAAATTCACATGGACCTCAAACTAGGGTTTTTGAGAAAAAGTCAACCATACCTTTGACTTTTGAACAAGGCATGATCTCAAACTTTAGGACATGATTCAAGACACTCAAAAACACCTTTGGAATCCATCCATTAGGTTCAATTTATCCCAAAGACTTTACTTCTTAAAGGATCACAAAGTTCAAGTTTCATCTAAGATAAAAAGTCAACTGTGATCAAAACCAAGTTTGACTTTTGGGATTTTTTGGCAAACATGGCCTCTTTAAGTCGAAAATAATGTTAACTTGTTATTTGGATCATGATCAATCAAGAAATATCAAGGAAAGTGAGGTTTCTTGCAAAAGGGGCAACCTTAAGAAACTTAAAATTTCACTAAGTTATGGAAAATAATGGTTTTTACCCTACTTTGCAAGGCCATAACTTGTGATCCAAGCAACCATTTTCCCCATCTAAAGCTCAAATGATAGATATTCTTACATAAAACAAGATTGCAAAGCATAAGTACCCCCAAAAAAAATGCATAGATTTTGAGATATGAAGCATTAAAGTTAGGGTTTCATGAGATTTTGAACTTTGACACTTAGAACTTTTTAGGCAGAATCTGCCTCATGTTTTGTCCAACTTTGAAGGAATTTTTCATTATGATCCAAGATGAATCAAGACCAAATGTAAACATGAAAGTTAAAGTATGATATACAAGCTTTCTAAGAAGTACAAGAACTTCCATTAATTCAACTTGAGCAAGAAGTTATGAACCTCACAACATGCCTTGACACAAACTGTTTTTTGACAGCATTTGACACATTACTTGCACCACACGATTTTCCACAAAATGTTTGTCATCTTGCAAGCTTTGGCAAGATCAGAAGGAATCTTGATGAATCACTTGATGTTTTCAACTTTGGACCAAGGAGTCAAGTATCTAGCATAGGATGTGCAAATCCATCATTACATGAACCTTGAATTTCAATTTTGGCATCAAGCATTAATGTGATACATTGAGGTGGAATGGATCAAGCTCAAACTAGTCAAGACATATCCAAGAATAAGAAGACTTCAAACCTGCAAAATTGGTGGAAGTCAACACATAGCTATGCTAGACAAGCCTTGAGGTACCTTAGCATTCAAGTCATGCTACATAACCATATCCATTGGGTAATAGAGTGATCCTTCATCCATTTACTATTCCTCCAAAAACAAACTTCTCCTCCTATAAATAGGAATCATTTCTGATCATTCAAACTACCCCAAAACATCACAACACATGTTTTCTCTCATTTCCCTCTTCACTTTAAAATTCCAAAACCTTAAGAAGTGAGAATAAAATTTTCAAATAGAGAGCAATTCAATCCAAACCAATGATGCAAGCACCTCACATACATCATATATGAGTGATCCAAACACTTAAACAACATCTGTAACATCAAATTCATCAAGACCACATCTCACTCCAAGCCAGCTGCAGTTGGATTCGAGCCCATCAAACCAGGAGGTTTCAAACCATTCCAAGCATCTCAACACATTCCTTGAGGTCTGGGAAGCTGTCCAGGTCATCATTTCACATCTGTAACACCTACAACTGAGGATTCGAATTCCTCTTGCACAAGTAAGCCTGAACTTCCCAAACTCCATGAAACATGCATCATATTTGATATTTCAACTTACCAACATGTTTCTGCACTTATTTAGAATGTTTTCCCTTAATCAATTGTTATGTATCAATCATGTATAAGATTTCATAGTGTTCTTGCAAAAATTAGTGTTCATTTGTTCATCACTTGATAACTCACTCTACACTTAAAAGAAATGAAATTAATTGGTACCATTGAATTCCTTGTTAAAAAACGAACAACTTTCATGTTTACATCATGCAAAATCATTACGTGCAAAATCCAATTTTGATTATTTTCAAATGATTTTTTGCACAAATATTTTTCTCATGTTTAAATAATTTATTCACAAAAAAAATAAAAAAAATATTTTATATTTTATATTTGATATATTTTTAATATATTTAATATATTATTTTTAATTGTTTTAAAAATAATTTCAAATATTGATTTTTCCTATCAAATTAATTACTTTTAATCCCATTTTTTTTACACATGTCATTTAAATACTCTATTATTTTAATCCACAAAAAATCACAAAAATAACTTTTATTTGATATATTTTTAATATATTAAAAATATTATATTTAAATTGTTTTAAAATTTTTAAAATAATTTTTTTTTCTTGATATTTTTTAATCAAAATGATTTTAAATATTCATGTAGAAAAAATACCTTTTTTATAAACCTTAATCAATATTTATAAGATGATTAATGATTTTATTTGATATTTTTATCATTTTTTATTGATTTTCCTTTGAAAAAAATTAATTCCGGTATAGAACTTTATTGTCCTCAAACCTTATTTATGAGTAAATTTATAAGCTTAATATTTATTATTTTATATATCAATTAATTTAAAATTTATTTTAGATTATGAATTTTATTCATTAAATTTTGATTGTGACAAAAAAGTGATATATGTACATAATAGTAATGCATTAAAATTTAGATAGTTAAAAAAATACATGGTAATCATCATATGCCACTTTTTTATACAAATATCATGGTTAAATAACTAACAAAGTAACTTACCTTTGAGGAAATTATCAAAGCTGAGAACCAAAGTCAATCATCTTGAAATAGAAGGTGAAATTTTATCGGAATAGTCCTTCACCAAATATCCACTTTTGGAGAACACTAGTTCTAATGGCAATTGAGATTTTTTTTGTCAATGGAAGATTCTCAAATTTTGGAGTGTGAATGTTCTAACTGGAGATAATTCGTATGTGATCTTCATTGAACAAAAGCTCTAATGGCTCCACCACATGATAATCCAACAACCTAGTGATTAGGTCAAAAGAATAGAAAATCATAGAAGATGAGAACCAAAGAATTCATGAATAAGGATTGATTGTGAAACAAGTGGAAAATAATTTTGAAAACAAGAGTATAAAAAATTAAACAAGAGCGAAAAAAAATGGGTAAAATGTTTTAAAAAAATGAATTCACTTTTAATGCATGTGAAAAATATGTGAAAATAAAAGTCGGAAAAACTAAAGTGCAATACAGACTTTTAGACACTTTACGTGTAACATAACATTTATTTTAAAACTTGCAAAACTTTTCAAATTCAACTCAAATATTGTTATTGACTTATTAATTGTGTTGGTAACCATTTTCTAAAAACATTACAAATAATGCATTTTGATACTCCTTCTAAAATTTCAGGAGCTAAGAACCTTTATTGAAAACAAATCTTAAAAATAAATTCTAAAATAAAATAGAATATAAAGAAAAGTGATATTAAAAAAAATTATACCATATAATTAAATTACGATTGCATTCATCGGGGGTTGCTGCGACGCATAATATTGTTGTTGTAGTATGAATACTAATGTAATAGTGCCTGAAATAGACAATTGATATATGAATATTAGCGCATCAACAACATTACGATCGTAATTATTAATATAGAACGCAATTTAAAATCATGATTACTAATTAATATATTTCTTAATACTTTTAAAATGCACATATTCTACAACCATAACAAGATGTTCTTCTAATTTTTTTTATAAAATAAAGAAAGAATCTAAGTCCACAATAAAGAAAATTAACAACATATAGAAAATGTACTAAAGATTCAATTTTGTTGAACAAATTTGAGAATTAATTTATTAATTAATTATTTTGAGATTTGATTTTAAAAAAACTAACAATTAGTGATCATAAATTTTATATATTATATCTATAATTTAAAAGATTAATTATAAAATAAAACACGTATATTTTTTTTGTATCTCCTTAAGGTTTCTTTCAATATACACCAAATTTTGCGATAAATGTATTTGATTACTTTATCTTTAAGATAAGGAGCTGAGCACGTATGTTTAAACTACATCATATAAGCCAATTTTTAAACAAAATACAAATGACAGCTATAAAATAAATAACAAAGGTAAAAGTCAAACGGTGATATTAAATTGTTCTAGTTGTTAAAGATGCAGTTGTTGACTATGTGATTGTGGTTATTGATTATGCGGTAATGCTTATTACGAATTGAAAAGTTCCAAAGAAACACAAATGTGAAATTCTTAAAATTAACTTTTTTCACAATTGTTTTAAGAAATTAGAAAATTTTAGTTTCAAATTTTAAAATTTGAAGGAGAAGATCTAAACAAATATGGTGAAAACGGAGTTCGGAGACGAGGCACACCAATTTTATAATTGCAGCTTCAAGAAAAAATTTCTACGTCAAAATATTCTTAATTCTTTATTTTATTACAAACAAAAGAAAGATTTCAAGTCCATAAAAACGTAAGTTAAAAAGATGTAGAAAATATATTAAAAATTCAACTCACTTCACTAAATTTAAGCATTGATTTAAAAAAAGAGTTTATTTGAAAATTGATTTCAAACAAAAACTTAGCATAATTACGAATCTTAATATCCATCATTTCTTGAAAAAAAATTAAACCTACTCCCCCATAAGCCACAACCAAATTTAAAGATTACATAATTTCAAATTAGTCTCTTATATTGATTTGAAGAAATTCGAGGAAAACATAAAAAATAAACAAAGAAAATTACTTTAATTTAACATATATTTCTCAATAGATTGTATGAAAAACTTGAAATTAAAAGAAAACAAATTTTGACAATGCACTAGATCCTTCTATCCATTTTTATTGATAAATAAAATTGACCAACTGTTTGTACTTTATTTTATTATGTTTTACTTTTTTTTAATTCAATATAAAAATAAAAGATTGATTCGGTAAACTTTATATGTAATATCTTCAATTGTAAAAATATTATATGTTAAATAATTTAAAAATAGGTAGATTTATTTTTGAATAGTACCTATAGTATTTATGTGAAACAAGGCATATTCAGTGAACAATTATGTACTATATAAAATAATATATACTTTTGGTTAGAATATATAGTTTCATATCCTTTTCTAAATATTTATATATATTTTTATATAGTTTCTATATTATTTATGTGAAATGAGGTATATTCAATGTAAAATTATCTACTCTATCAAATAATATATATTTTGGGTTTGAAAATAAAATATAACATCCTTTTACAAATAATGATATTTATATTAAGTTATATATTTTTTTACGTATTTAATTAAAGATAAGAATAAAATATTAATTAAACTTTATATGTTAAATATTCATTTAAAAAAATGATATAAGTTTAATAGTTTATAATAGATATTTTTTTTAAAATAGTACCTATAGTATTTATGTGAACAATGCTTGTTCAATTAACAATTATCTACTATACCAAATAATATATATTTTGGTTTGAAAATAAAATATTGTAGCCTTTTATAACTAGTTATATATATATTTTTGTATAGTACCTATATTATTCGTGTGAAACAATGCATATTCAATGTACAATTATCTACTCTATCAAATAATATATATTTTTGGTTTGAAAATAAAAAATTATATCCTTGTTCAAATAATAATATTTATATTAAGTTTTTATTTATTTTTTAAAATTTTTTTATTTAAGAAAAGAATAAAAGAATATTTAGGTAAATTTATATGTTAAAATATATTCTTCGGGTTGAAAATAAATTATTGTATCCTTTTCTAAATTATCATTCTTTGGAAAGTAGGGGTGGTGGAGGTTTTGTGTAGCTTCAGAGGGAAGGGTTATTTGGGCATAAAAGTTTGTTAGAAAAATAAAGTGTATTATATTGTGAATGTTTATTTTCCTTGCTCGATTGGTGCAAAAAGAATTCTTTGTAAGAGTTTGTTGGATCTTATGAGGAGCCACACAGACGGTGATTAGTTGTTAGGAGGTGATTTTAATGCTGTGAAAAACTCCCACGAACGTAGTGGGAGAACAACTTTCGGTTCGGGTTCGGAAAGTAGAGAGTTTGAGGATTTCATTTTGAGAGCAAGTTGGTCGATCTTCCTTGTAAGGGGAAGAAATATTCTTGGTATGGTGGAGATGGTAAGGCTAAAAGTAGAATCGATCGATTCTTAGTAGCGGGCAGCATTATTGAGGAGTGGAATTTGGTTGGTCAATTGATTGGTTCGAGAGATATTTCGGATCATTGTCCGGTTTGGTTGATGTCGGATTTTTCGGATTGGGACCCGAAACCTTTTAGAGTCAACAATGAGTGGTTCTCTAATAAAGATTTTGTTCCTTTTGTTGAGAAGGAGTGGAGTAAGATAGTAGTGGAGGGAAGGAGAGATTTTGTTCTCAAAGAAAAATTACGTATTTTAAAAGAGAGGTTAAAGTTGTGGAATCGAAACATTTTCGGGAAAATTGATTTAGAAGTGGAGGAGGATGTTAGAGAGTTGAATGAAGGAGATGACGAGGACAGAACGACGGGGGCTCTTGTGGAGGAGGAGATTAAGCGGACAAAGATGTTGGCTAGTAGTAACTTTTGGTTGCACCTTAAGATTAAGGAGAACATGCTTATCCAAAAGTCGAGATTAAAGTGGTTGAATGATGGGGATTCCATTAGTAAATATTTTCATAGGGTCTTGAAGGAGAGAAGAAGAAAGAGTTTTATTAGGCCTTTAGAGGGAGTAGACGGTTTGGTTGAAAAGTGGAGGAGGTTAAGGAGTTTGTCCGGAGTCATTTCGCTTCTAAATTTGTTGAACCGGATAAGGCGAGGCCTACGTTGGAAGGTCTTTCTTTTAATAGTATTGGAGAGGAGGATAGAATTTTTCTCGAAGCGCCGTTTACGGAGGAGGAGATTAAGGAGGCGGTGTGGAGTTGCGGAGGGGATAAGATCCCGGGTCCGGATGGTTATTCTTTTGTTTTTATTAAGAATTGTTGGAATTTTATGAAAGAGGATTTCATTAGTTGCTTTAATAGTTTTCATTCGGGTGCCATGTTGTCAAAAGCTTTGGTTTCTTCCTTTTTGACATTGGTTCCGAAGTCTCCTAACCCTTTGAACTTGGATGGTTATAGGCCTATTTGTTTGGTGGGGAGTGTCTATAAGGCGTTATCCAAGCTTTTGGCGGCTAGATTAAAGGTAGTGTTAAACTCAGTTATCTCTAATTGTCAAAGTGCTTTTGTTCCGGGAAGGCAATTATTAGACGGTGTGTTGGTGGCTAACGAATTGGTGGATTTTGCTAAAAAGGAAGGAAGAGGATGCTTGTTATTCAAAGTTGATTTTGAAAAGGCCTATGATAAGGTTTATTGGAATTTCCTTTGATTTATGTTAAGAAAGATGGGTTTTGGGGAGGTGTGGATGAGATGGATGGAGGCTTTAATTTTTTCAAGTAAGATGTCGGTGTTAGTCAATGGTAGTCCTACAAAAGAATTCGTGGTTGAAAGAGGTTTGCGTCAAGGGGATCCTCTCTCTCCTTTTTTGTTCGTCATTGTGGCGGAGGGTTTCAGGGGTTTAGTGAGCAAGGCGGTGGAGAATGCTGATTTTATGGGATTTAAGTTTAATGAGAGTTGTTTTGTTGATATCCTTCAATTTGCGGATGATACTTTATTGGTTGGTGATGGGAGTTGGAATCACATTTGGACTATCAAGTCGGTTTTGAGGGGCTTCGAGTTGGTGTCCGGGTTAGGCATTAATTTTCACAAGAGTAAAATCATTGGGATTAATATTAGTCCTCATTTTTTGGAGGTGGCTTCTTCGTTCCTTTCGTGTAGTAGGGAGGATAGAAATTTTGTCTTTCTCGGTATTCCGATTGGTTGGGTGTCTAATCGGGAAGCTTTGTGGTCGGATTTGATTTCGAAATTGAGAAGGAGGCTTTTTGGGTGGAAAAATAGGTTTCTTAGTTTCGGTGGGAGGTTAACTTTGCTAAAGTCGGTACTTTCTAGTATTTCGATTTTTACCCTCTCTTTTTATAAAGCTCCGGCGAAAGTTATTCAAAAAATCACGAGAATTCAAAGTTGTTTCCTTTGGGGAGGTTCAGAGGAGAAGAGGAAAATTCATTGGGTTAGTTGGAAGGAGGTGTGCTTTCCTTGCGATAAAGGAGGTCTTGGTCTTAGAAGGGTGGATGATCTCAATGTGGCCCTTCTAGATAAGTGGAGATGGAGAATCCTTGATGAATCAGTAGCTCTTTGGTATAAAGTTCTTAAGGCTCGATACGGCGACATTAATTTGAAGGTGGTCGGATCCGGTATTTTTAAGCTTAAGGGTGCTAAAGATTCTTTTTGGTGGAGAGACATTCTTAGGTTGGACAATGGTTTTTCGGATAATTCTTTTGTTTCTAATTGTTGTTTTTCTATTGGCAATGGTTTCACTACATCTTTTTGGTTTTCTAAGTGGATTGGTGATATGTGCCTTAAAGATAAATTTCCTTCTCTTTTTCATGAGTCTAACTTAAAAGAGGTGGGAGTTGCTTGTATGGGTTATTGGTTTCTTGACAGGTGGAGGTGGGGCGATTTGGGTTTGGGGGCTGCTGTTTTTGGTGCAGGCGGTTCGGTGGGGGCTAGGCATAGTGGTTCCGGTGATGATTTGCTGCGTTTTACAGCACAGCAGTTGGACGACGCCGTGGTTGTGGCGGAAAACTCGCCTGCGGGCCTGCTGCAGCAGCTGCAGTCGGTTTCTTCTGAGGCCAACTCTCGGCAGCAGATGTTCTCCCTTATTGAGCAGGCTGGCCCGAGTTTGGTCGCCTCAGATTTGATTTCATGGACTCCTAGTCCGAGCGACGGTTATTCGGTGAGGAGTTTTTATGATATTCTCAGCCGGTCGAGGATTCCTATCGGGCCTAGTAATATTTACGACGAAGCTTTCTCTCTGTTATGGAAGACGGTGGTGCCTTTGAAAATTAAGGCTTTCGGGTGGAGGTGCTTCATCAATAGACTTCCCACAAAAGATTATCTCTTACTCCGTGGTTGTTCTTTTCCAGGTGGTGGGTTGGATTGTGTTTTGTGTTCTAATCATAGGGAGACGATGTCGCACATCTTTTCGAGTTGTAGCATGGCGGCTTTGGTTTGGAAGGAAATGGCGGATTGGATTGGTCTTGAGGATTTTTCATCTTCTAATATTAACCATAGTTTTCTTAAGTGGTCTTTATTTTGTAAGAAGAATAGGGTGAGGAAAGGGAGAGAAGGTTGCATTTGGTTGGCCACGATGTGGTATTTGTGGACGTTGAGAAACGGTATTATCTTTAGAAATACTAATTGGACCGTATTGGACGCGGTTTGGGATATCAAAGCTTTAATTTGGAGATGGTCTTACATCGGGAAAATTACTCAGACCAAATACGGCTTTTATGAATTTAGCAAGTTTCCCTTGTTTTATCTTTCGTAAGGGTATTTGGGTTGTAATTTTCTTTTTTGTCGAGCGTTGTCTCGATTTTTCTGTAAGCGGGTTCGAGAACCCTTTGTTCTCGCGTTTATAATATTTCTTGCTTATTGAAAAAAAAAATAACTTTTTTTAGAAATTACGTTTAAAAAGCTATCAATTTTTAAATTTACAAATTTACAAATTTCAATAACAAATATAATGAGGGAAACAAATATATGGTGCACTTTATATGTAAACTTTTCATTAAAAAACTTTAAATATTGAACAATTACATATATATGTATGTATGTATGTTTGTGTTTTTTTTCTTTCAGTATATGTATCTTTAGAAATAAATTTAAATATAAACCCTTTCCATTTTTGACTATTAACAAAAGTTTATTTTAATTTAAAACAAATATTATAATTTAATTATTTATAATAATATTAAAAAAAAAACTACCATTTTATCGAGACAGTATTAGACATACCATGCTAAATAATGCATATATCATTTTGTGTTAAACATAAATATTCAATCTAATAACAATTAAATTATATTTACTTTTGAAGAGTAAGTTTTTTATCTTATTCCAAATTATAGACTTTAAATTGAATTTATAGTAATGGTTGAATTAATATTTTTACTTAACTAACCATTCAATTAAATGTAATATAAAGGTTATGATTTGGGGTAAGTTAAAAAAAAACTTACATTTCGAGTAAGTTAAACACCATTCCATATGAGTTGGATTCAACTTACTCCAAGAGTAAATTTTGTTTATCTTACTCAAAATCATAGCATTTAAAATGAATTTTTATTTAATGGTTAAATTAATATTTTTGCTTAACTAACCATTCAATTAAATCTAACTTAAAGGTTATGATTTGGAGTAAGTTATAGAAACTTAGTTTAGGAGTAAGTTGAACCCTAATATATATATATATATATATATATATATATATATATATATATATATATATATATATATATATATATATATATATATATATATATTGGAGTGGGATTAGAAAAGGCCATAGAAGCTAGGTTATCCTCGCATTGATTTCCCTTCTAGAAAATGTGAGGGATGAAGAAAGACATGGACCTAATCATAACTATATTATTGAGCCATTTAGTTATAACATTTGAAGACACCACCTTCGATTCTTGCAATTCAAGCAACACCAATATCAAACCTGTTTCTAACCAGAGCTTGTTCCAACCAAAACGATTGGCTATATCAATAGCTCTTATGACACCATTAGCTCCCCTTGAAGGGATGAAGAACCATTAACCAATTCAGAAAAGCCATATTAAAATCACCATTTTGATATGTAAATTTTTCCTACAAGGTGCCAAGGTATTGGAAAAGTAGTCATCTGTATTGCACTTGACCCAACCACGAGTTGGAGGGAGCCATAACACCGCATTGATTTTAGGAGCCTTTGGAGGATTCAAGTTAACTTTAAATTTTTTGAGGATGGAGAAATTATGAATAGAGGAGTTGAAACCTTTTTCGTGAGGTTCCCTAAGAAAACCCCTTTTTCGTTGTTGGCAAACCAGATGATGTTATGACAAAAAAAAATAAAAGCTTGAATTATAACTTTACATTTGGGACTTCAATTTCTTTCGAGCATCTTCAGGATGTCGGGCACATTGTTAGATACGAAAATGTATTATGTTACTATTCAAGATAACGGTTGAGTACTAAGAGCAAGTAAAATTTAGGCATCGAGAAAATAAAAACATGAAACAAGAACAAATATTAGGTTACTATCACCAAGCACAGTCGGTTCCTATTTTGTATAGATCATTGAATTATCATATGGTGGAGCTTTCAGAGTTTTGTTTAGTCAAGATCATGGGCGAAGAGTATTTGATCGGGACATTCACATTTCGACAACAATCCCGTTTTGAAATTTGTTTTGAATACCACCATTAGAGTTGCTTCCTTTAGTGGATGATGGTTGAAATACTCCGATGACATTTAACCTTCCACTTGAAGATGAACAGATTTGGTTCAGAGTTAGGGTAAGTTCCTCAATGTAAGTTGCATTGTTAGTTATTTACCAAAAAATCTGTCTTGTACTTCTTGGCATTATGAAATGTCTTGTTTAGATTCTAAGGGAAGCCGTATTATTTAAGAGCTAACACAACGAATTTCACAAGGCCAAGGAGGAGGCAATGTTGGCGAACAATGTCGACATTCTGAACCCACATTTTTTAGCTTAGCAAATTATGGACGGTGAGAGTTCATGTGTGGATAATGAATATTTTTGTCAATACTATGTGAATTAAATTTTTTTACACTTTATGTTGCACATGATTGTGACTAAATATGATAATGATCATTTGCATGATTGAATAACGTAAATCATAATCATGTGCAAGATAAAATGGAAATTAAATTTAAATCACTTGTTTTTCGCAATAATATTCTTAACAAACACAAAAATTGTGTCCCTCCATAATTTTCACATCTCTAAAATGTTGGTCCATAATGTATATGTTTGCCAACATTGCCTCCTCCATGGCCTTGTGAAAGTCGTTGTGTTAGCTCTTAAATAATATGATCTCCCCTTAGAATCTAAACAAGATATTTCATAAAGCAAACAAGTACAATACAAATATCATGGTTAAATTACTAACAAAGTAACTTACCTTTGAAGAAATTATCAAAGCTGAGAACCAAAGTCAATCATCTTGAAATAGAAGGTGAAATTTTATCAGAATAGTCCTTCACCAATGTCATACCCTAAATTTTGACCACAAGATTTCCCATCATTGTCTAAAGCATCACCATAATATGGATGTACCTTCATGCCTCATCAATCTTCTTGAATATTGTTGAGCATTCACCTCAACCAAGAATTAGGGTTTTAGACCCTCTCAGAGTACTCAGACAAAGGATCAATCAAGAATGGACATGATCTTCAACTTGTCAAGTCTCTCAAACATACATAAAAGGTCAAGAGGTCTCCCAAGTCAAGAATCAAGCACAAGAGTGCAACATTTCAAGTGGATCAAGCCTCAAGATCATCAGTGTCACCAAATTAGGGTTTTGGTCGACCAAGGCCTCCAGAGGGAAATTTTCATCTGGACATGAGAAAATACTTTAAAACATGATCCAAGAAGCTCAAAGGGACCTCATGGATCCAATCATAAGTTCAATTTATCTTCAGGGAATGCATTCATCAAAAATCAGGAATTAGGGTTTCTGGACCTAATTCACCCCTAAGTTGACTTTTGGAGAAAGGCATGAGCCAAGACCTCAAGAAATGTTTTGAAGACTCCAAATGTCTCATATTAATCCTCTCACAAGCTCAAATAGACACAAAGAACTTGATTCATGAGCAATGTAGAGATGCAAATTCATCTGGACCACAAACTAGGGTTTCTGAGAAAAAGTCAACCCTACCTTTGACTTTTGACCAAGACATGATCTAAAACCTTGGGAAATGATTCAAGACACTCTAAAACACCTATGGAATCCATCCATTAGGTTTGAATTAGGTCAAGAACTTGATTTCATAGAAGATCACAAAGTTTCAAATTCATGTTTTCCTCCAAATCACCTTTCAAAACCAGAATTCCCTTCTTTGGCAAGTAACATACGAATTTTCAAATAGAAAAGGATTCCACCCCAACCAATGATCCTAACACCACACATACATCATATAGAAGCCATACAAATACTTCTCCATCATCTGTAAACTTAGAATCACAATGCTCAAAATCCAACTCAGGCATATTTACAGTTGAGGTACCACAACAAGTTCCATGTGTTTCCAATCAATTCCAAGCATCTCAACACACTACTTGAGGTCCAAGGAAGCTGTCCAGATCATCAAAACACTTCTGTAACACCTACAACTGAGGATTCAATTTCCTCTTGCAGAGGTAAGCCTGACACTCTCAAACTCTATGATCCATGCATCATAAATGTGTTTTCAAGTTACAAACATGTTTCTGTACTTGTATAGAGTGTTTCCCCTCAATAAATTGCTTTGTAGCTATCGTGTATAGGATTTCATAGTATTCTTGCAGAAATTAGGGTTCATGTGTTCATCACTTGATTTCTCACTCCACACTTAATATAAATGCAATTAATTGGTACCATTGAAATCCTTGTTCAAAAACGAACAACTTTCATGTTTACAAAAGTCAAAACCATTGAGTAATCAGAAAGATATGAGAGGTTTTGCAAATCAGGCCATGGAGGTTCGCACGAGGAAGAAGAAGGTGACCTTGGCGCCTTTTTTTAAATTTTTGAATATTTGAATTTTTGTTATTTTTTTAATTGATTTCAAAAATTAATTTCTCTTTGATTTTTAATCATTTTTTATTGATTTTTTTTTCAAAAATCAAAAAATGTTAAAATATTTTATTCTACAAAAAAAATCAAAATTATATTATTTATTTAATATATTTTTAATTTTTGTAAAGAATTTCATTTTAATTGTTTTTAAACATTTTTAATGAAATTATCCTCTTAATTTTTCAAACTCAAATGAATTTCACACCTTCATATAAATAAAACATGATATTTCAAAACATTTTTCAAAGTTCACAACTTGTTTTTAAATATATTTGATATTTTATATCATTTTTTATTTAATTTTCTTTGAAAAATTGTATTTTTAATTAAAATTAGGGGTTTTCCTTGATTTTAATTTTTTAAAATTCATTTGAAACACTTTTGGGCCACTTTATAGAGTGTAAGACCCATCCCCTTATAAAAAATAATTCTTTTGGGCCTTAGTCATTGTATAAGTCCCGATGTGATTTTCAAAATAATGGTGCGATCGTTGTTTTTCAACTGGGCATCTTCTTGAGCTGTAAGCCTCATATCTTGTATAAAAAATCATTTTTGGGCCTTTATATAGAGTGTAAGACCCATCTCTTTTTTTACATATATATTTTGGGTCTCAGTCATTGTATAAGTCCCTCTGTGGTTTTCAAAATCGCGGAGTGATCGTCGTCTGTCAAATAAAGATCATGGGCCTCTCCTTGAGTATAAGCCCCATTTTTCTTCTTTACAAACACTTTTGGGCCTCTAATAGAGTGTAAGACCCAACCCCTCTTTGTATAAAAATATTTTTGGGCCTCTGCTATAGTATAAGTCCCAAAACGTCTTTCGGGATCGCAGTGTGATCACTGTTTTCAAAACAAGTCATCTGGGCATCTCCTTGAGTATAAGCCCCAAACTTTTGTACATAAACTTTGTTTTAAACAATAAACAACTTCCATGGGCCTCTCCTTGAGTTGTAAACCCTATACCTCTGTTTTCAAAATTATCTATCTGTTTTAAAATGGTACTAAGAGGAGTATTATTCCCGGTGAAACTGCTCTTAGACCACTTGGGTCTCTCTTTGAGTTATAAGCCCCAAACACTCTTTTCTTTTAAACAACTTTCTTTTAATTCAAATTCAAATTCAAAGTTTTCTCAAAATTTTCTTCAATTTCTTAAAACCCTAATCATACAGTTGTAATCAATACAATCAATCACCATACACTTGGGCCTCTTCTCAGAGTATAAAACCCAACATCTTTTCAATTCAAATGCATACTTGTTTATATACCTGTTAATTCACTTATTTGTATATACTCGTGCATATCTGTCTAGAGTTTCCCCAACAGTTAGGTCTACACTTAGGTCAGACCAGAGGTTACTTCTAACATAGTCAAAACTAGTTCCCTCATAGGAAACTTCCCTAATACAACCTGCCTCCTCTTGGGCTTATTCAATATGGAACAGAGAAAGGCATTATTCTCGGTGAAACTTTTCTCAAGATTGTCAAAACTTAGAAACATATAAAAGAAATTCATTTCCCCATAGAGGATTAATTCCCGGTGAAACCTCTTTTGAATTTCTTCAAACCTTAGAATTGTTCAACAAAGAAAGGATTAATTCCCGGTGAAACCTTTCTTGAAATTTTCTTAGGCTTGGACCCACAAGATTCCTAGAAGTATCCACAACCTCCTCTTGGGCTTAGTATAGGAAAAACCCTGATCACTCTACCAATACACCAGTCTCCAGTAGAGTTAAAAACTTCTAAGATTTTTAAACTCACCTTTAAACTTCCCTGACCCCCAACAAGGTTTAAACTTTCACCTTAAACATCCCAGCCAGGGTCAATTGACCATCAACAAATCCCCAATAAAATCAGTGCCTCATGGCATCTAATACTTCAATTCTTCACTGATTCCCAGCAAGAGTAAATCCCTTTGGATTCCTCAATACAATTTAGATTTGCTCCTGGATTTCCATAAATCCTCAGTAAGAGACAACCTCCTCTAGGCTTCATATAAGAATTTCCCCAGTCAGCCTTAATCTTGGGCTTTGTACAAGACAAATATAACACTCCCTAGAGGAGTCATTTTTCTTTCAAGCTTCAACCTTGGGCTTTGAACAAGGCACACAAAAATCAACATCTCCTCAGATGAGACCATGATTCCTCTCTGCAGGAAGATATATCCTCTATACATCACATATCAAAAACAAACAATCAAAACCTTTTTCCAGATAATTGTTGTAAGTGGCACACTTGTTGATCCAAAATCCAAGTTGGATTCCCTCCCTTATCCTGGCCAAAACTACTCTTTCATCTAACATCTATAAGTGGCAAGCCTCTGGATTCCATACATCCAAGCCAATGTCCCTCTCTTAGCATGAAAGATTCATAAAGGAAAAAGTGGCATTGCTCTACACTGAGTTAAAGCTTCTTCCTTCATGACATCTCTCTTATAAAGGAAATTGATTTTACATATCCCAGTTAAAGTCATTTCCCTTATAACTAATTTCTCAATATTTGTGATGAATAAGTGAGATATCTCCCTTTACAGATGACAAATTCTCTCTCTTAGTCAACTTTTAGCTTCAATCTTGGGCTTTAAATAAGACACAAATACTCAGCTAGCTTCAATCTTGGGCTTTGAACAAGATATCAAATATCATTTCCTCCCATAGAATAGGAGGAACTACGATTGCTCTGATTTCTCAAATCTCTTTACGGGAATACGTAAGCATAAGATTGTGAAATCTTAGCGAGCACACAAATAAAAAATCTTAGGTCCAGTACCTGCCCAAAAACAACAGAAAACCCGAAAGCAACAAAGACAGTCTCTCAATCCTCCCAAAGGAGAAAATTTCCCAATCCACAACAGATAAACACAACAAAACATTTCAAGTTAACAGAAATACATGCAAAAGAAGGTTCTTATGGATTACCATAGATCCACTAGGTGTTAATAGCTTCCCTTTGTATAACCAGACCCCGATCCCCGATCACTTAGCATTTGTTAAAGAAAACATTTACGTGCAGGGTAAGTTTAAGATATCTTCCCCTTCCTTTCTAGCTTCATAGGATGAATACAGAAATAAAAAAGTAGCACCCAAACCATTAGGGTAAGGTGGTCGCGTCACCCAAAAAAACCGCACGCTACAACCAAATATTCAGTTTTGGAGAACATTATCTCTAATGGCAGTTGAGAAATTTTTTGTCAATGGAAGATTCTCGAATTTTGGAATGTGAATTTCCTAACTGGAGATAATTCGTCTGTGATCTTCATTGAACAAAAGCTCTAATGGCTCCACCACATGATAATCCACAACCTAGTTTTTCAGTCAAAAGAATAGAAAATCATAGAAGATGAGAACCAAAGAATTCATGAATAAGGATTGATTGTGAAACAAGTGGAAAATAATTTTTAAAACAAGAGTATAAAAAATTAAACAAGAGCTAAACAAAATGGGTAAAATGTTTTTAAAAAATGAATTCACTTTTAATGCATGTGAAAAATATGTGAAAATGAAATTCGTAAAAACTAAAGTGCAATACAGACTTTTAGACACTATACATGTAATATTGCATTTATTTTAAAACTTGCAAAACTTTTCAAATTCAACTCAAATATTGTTATTGACTTATTTATTGTGCTGGAAACAATTTTCTAAAAACATTATAAATAATGCATTTTGATACTCCTTCTAAAATTTCAGGAGCTAAGAACCTTTGTTGAAAACAAATCTTAAAAATAAATTCAAAAATAAAATAGAATATAAATAAAAAGTGATATTAAAAAAACATATCCTATATTCAAACTACGATTGCATTCATTGGGGGTTGCTGCGACGCATAATATTGTTGTTGTAGTATGAATACTAATGTAAAAGTGCCTGAAATAGACAATTGACATATGAATATTAGCCCGTCAACAATATTACAATCATAATTATTAATATATAACGCAATTTAAAATCATGATTACTAATTAATATATTTCTTAATATTTTTCAAATGCACATATTCTACAGCCATAACAAGATGTTATCATTTAATGAATTGTTTATAAAAAAAAACAATATATAGAAAATGTACTAAAGATTCAATATTGTTGAACAAATTTGAGCATTAATTTAATAATTAATTAATTTGAGATTTGATTTAAAAAAACTAACGACTAGTGATCATAAATTCTATATATTATATCAATAATTTAAAAGAGTAATTATAAAATAAAACACGTATAATTTTTGATATATCATAAGGTTTCTTTCAATATAAGTTCTTTAAACCAAATTTTGTGATTAATGTATTTGATTACATTATCTTTAAGATAAGGAGCTAAACACCTATGTTCAAACTACATCATATAAGCCAATTTTTAAACAAAATACAAATGACAGCTATAAAATAAATAATAAAGGTAAAAATCAAATGATGAGATTAAATTGTTCTAGTTGTTAAAGATGCAGTTGTTGGCTATGTGATTGTGGTTATTGATGATGCGATGATGCTTATTATTGTGGCTGCAACATGATTACAAATTGAAAAGTTCTTGAGAAACACAATTGTGAAATTCTTAAAGTTTACCTTTTTCACAATAATTTGAGAAATTAGAAAATTTTAGTTTCAAATTTTAAAATTTGAATGAGAAGATCTAAACAAATATAGTGAAAATGAAGTTCAGAGAGGAGGCACACCAATTTTACAATTGCAGATTTAAGAAAAAATTTCTACGTCAATAGATTCTTAATTTTATTGCAAACAAAAAAAAGAGTTTATTAAAAATTCAACGCACTTCAATAAATTTAAGCATTAATTAAAAAAAGAGTTTATTTGAAAATTGATTTGCAACAAAAACTTAGCGTAATTACGGATCTTAATTTCCATCATTTCTTTAAAAAAAAAACCTACTGCCCCATTAACCACAACCAAATTTAAAGATTACATAATTTTCAGTTAGACTCTTTTATTGATTTGAAGAAATTCGATGAAAAAATATAAAATAAACAAAGAAAATTACTTTGACTTGACACTTATTTCTCAATTGATTGTATGAAAAACTTGAAATTAAAGGAAAACAAGTTTTGACAATGCACTAGTTCCTTCTATCCTTTCTGATCGTGAAGGCTGGATCAGATCCTGTAGAATCAGGTCTCCAAGTGCGTCAGGGATGCTGGTCGTATGGAGAGGAGGAAGGGGGTGTACCTGCAAGGCACTCCGACGCTCAAGTAAGTAAAGGTCAGAGAAAAAGGGGCAAGTACAAAGAGTGAATTCTTAGGGCGAATATTGGATACCTGACCCTCTCAAGCGAGAGGGTTTATATAGAGCCCCCAGCGCGTGGCCAACGGTCCTATTTTCGGGGCGAAATAACCGTTTTCCCCAAAGAATAGGTAACTGCCCAAACTAGCCGTTAGGCCGGGCAGGGTGCTCGACACTAGCCGTTATGTCCGGCATAAATGCAGTTCCGGGCACCTGTCCTTTGCTGTTCGGGCAGTGAGGAAGCCGTGCATAACGGGCAGTAATTTCGGGGAGGAACTTTGCGTTCCTTGCCCGGTTAGAGGGGCAGAAAGGTCACTTTTGCCCCTCTGTGGATTGGACTTAGGCAATTTAGGCCGTTCTGGGGTAGAAGCGGATTGGGCCAATTCTAGCCATTGGTCCAGTCCAGAACAGGAGCCCCCCAAGTCGTTGCTCCCGAGCATGGGAGTGATGACTTAAGGACTGCTCGTTGCTCCGGGGAACTAGCATAGAGTCGTCGTTTTTCGGCGAGGAAAGTTGTCTCGACGTGCTCGTGGCTCTCTGTGTCCGTGATATTCGTGGTCGTGACCTTATTGCCCAGTATTCGGGGAGATTAAGCGTCAGACAGAATTGGAAACGTTGGGTTGCCACGTGTGCCTCGAGCCCCGTGTAGCAGTTAATAGGTAATGATGGCTAGTGGGTAGTCATTATGGCCTACGGGCACGTGTGTGCACGTGCCCCTCAGTATAAAAGGGGGAAGATTGTCCCATTTTTCACTTTTTCTTTCTGATTTCTCTTCGCCTCTTCTGCGTTCTTGCTCGTCATTGTCTTTAGGCTTTCCGACCACCGTCACCAGCTTCGAGCAGCTTCTACTCTCTTTCAAAATCAAGTAAGTTTTCTGAACTGTGGCTTGTTTTACTTCCTTTTGTTGTTAGTGGTAGATTGTATGCGGTTAGGGTTAGCTTTAGGTGATAAAATAGGTGGATTTCTGGCGAGTGTTGGTGGTGGACGGTGGTTGCGCCATTTTTCCGCCTTCAGCACTTCACCGGAGTATGTAGTACATTTAGCGAGGAGGGTGGTCCACGACGTGGTTGCGGTAGTTGTGCATGCGTGACCATCGTGTTTGTTCATCTTCTGATAGGACGATGAGTTTTCTGGTAGATCGTTCCCAGATTCCGGTGAAGCTTTGCGATTTTCGGCGAAGCTTCGACCGGAAACTGGGCGTGAGCGCGGGCAAGCTCCTCGTTCTGAGTTGAGAGTTCCGTGCATATCCTCGCGGGGAGGTTTTTGCTTTGATGTTAGGGCTTAGGCCGGGGACGCTGTCCCCAGCCCTTCGCGCGCCCTTTCACTTGACTTAGCAGTGGAAGGGTGGATTTGATTTGCTGTCAAATTCACTGTCTTCTCTGCTTTTCAGGTGATCGTAATGGCGATGGGGCCAGACTGAGAAGTCATTCTAGACACGTCCGAGGAGGAAACTGGCTCCGAGGAAAATAGTAGCTCGACGGCTTCGAGCTCTGCGGCTTCGAGCTCGGCGGCCTCAAGTTCGTCCAGCAATGCTGGGGAGGAAGAAGAGGTTCGGGATGATATGGAGGAGGATGACATCGAAGGGTTCTCCGCAGAGGAGTGGGGGGTGGCCGAACCTTCCGAGCATATTTCTACATTCGCAAAGTCTTTGGCGGACGTCTTTACAAAGGTAGGACCAGAGGGGGAGTGGAAGGTGCACTTCCCTACTTTGAACGAGCGGGTCTGCTCGGATTTCGGGGACTGCTTTACAATGTATGAGTATGCCTTCAAAGAGCTGGGACTGAGGCTGCCTTTCACTGATTTCCAGCGGTCGGTGTTCGAGCATCTGAAGCTGGCGCCCTCTCAACTTCACCCTAATTCGCTGGCCTTCATCCGGGCTTTTGAATTGGTGTGCGAGCATCTCTCTCTGGGGACTACTCTCCCTCTGTTCTTCGCTGTTTTACATCTTCAAAGGCAGCTGATGGGGAAGAAGTACGGATGGGTTTCTTTGAAGCAGCCCAGAAAACTATTTATGCCGTTCTCGGAGTCGATCTGGACTTTCAAGGAGCGGTACTTTGTCGTTGAACCCGTGTCTGAGGTGGCCCAGAACAGCACATACGTCTGGGAAATCGAGGTTGACGAGGATGGAAATGAGCTTCTCAACGAGGAGGGGAAATATATTGGGCAGAGGCTCTACAGGTTCCCCATCCGCCGGGCACCCGACCATTTCTCCAAGAAGCCCAGGGCTTTTGTCTTTCAGCCGAGCGATCTGCGCGGGAAGGACGCTGTGGCGTACGAGAGGCTGGTGAACTGGGTCAATTCCTTCAGTCTTGCAAGCTGCTGGACGAGCAAGGGTAGCCCTATCTTCGAGGAGGATGGGAGCCAGAGAGTTGAGCGCAGATTCGTCAGTGTTAAGGCACTGTTGGAGTGCAAGACTCCCGCGGACGCTGAGAAGCTGCTCGGTAGTCTTGGTTATTTAGATTTTGTTTGTGTTATCTCTTTTCCACATAGCTAACGCGCTCGTTTTTTCTTTATTTGCGCAGGTGAGATGCCTCAGGCTCGCGATCGCGTGGTGAGGAATGTTATGGCGAGGAATAAAGCCGGAGAGGCTCCTCCTAAATCTCGGCTTGCTGGTGCCCGTGTTCCTCCCCTTGTTCAAACTGCCGCGGGGACCTCTTCTTCTCCCTCTCCTACTCCACGGGGATCTCCACTGCCTTTGATTGGGTGGGCGAAGCGGCCAAGGACATTAGATGCTGTGGACCTTACCCGTGCACCGGAGAAAGGGAAGTTTGAGTTACCTCCGTGCATCCTTGATAGGAGGTTCTTTGAAGGTAACTCTTTGGTCGTCCCTCGGGCGGAATCCCTTTACTTGGAAGGCATGGATCGCCCGAGCAAGAGGGCGCTGGTGGCCCAAGATGCTTCTGCCCTGGTCAGGATGTTGGAGATGGCTGTTATCTACACCGAAGGGGAATCTACACTTGAGTCCGAACTCAATGCTGCCCGGGCTTCTGAGGCGCCCCTCAAGGAGGAAGTTAAGAGTGCCCGTGAGGCTCGGAAGAAGGCCGAAGAGGAGACGGCCAGGTTGAAAGAG
This sequence comes from Lathyrus tuberosus, assembly GCA_022829125.1. NCBI lineage: Eukaryota > Viridiplantae > Streptophyta > Magnoliopsida > Fabales > Fabaceae > Lathyrus > Lathyrus tuberosus. Next base: position 13,608,140 of record JALAZF010000006.1, read on the forward strand.
GATGCCTCCAAGCTGGCGGCGGAGAAAAAGGCCGTCGAGGAGCTGAACAAAGAGTTGATGACGGCTAGCACCCCGGGTGCCGATGAACCGGGTGATATAAAAGAGTTGAAGACTAGGTCTGAGCTGGTTGCCCGTATACTGCTGGCCGAAGATGACGGTATCGTCGTGGCAGAGGAGTCTTTTCAAAGCGCCGTGGCTCAATTGCGGGTGGTGAACCCTGGGCTTGAGATCTCTGCCGAGGGTACACACTATCTTGCACGCGTTGAGGATGGTCACATCGTCTTGCCCGTAGGCCTTGTTATAGACACCCCCGAGGTTCAGCCTGAGGACCAGCCCGAGGAGGACCAGAGTCCTGAGTCGGTGTCAACCGAGCATGCGGATGAATGAGGAGTGTTGTTATTTTGATGTTGTTGTATCTTGTCCGACCTGCGCGCCGTTGAATTATTTGTAATTTTATTTTTGGGGGCATGGCCCCGTTTTATGTAATAACGCACAATTGTGGCCCTTGTGGCCACCTGTTATGTTAATTATATTTCTGGCTTCTTCGCGTGCATGATTTTACTTGCGTTTATTTTTGCGAAGTGTTGTATGCATGCTTGCTGTGAACGTATGTCTGTCCGTGTTTGAGAGCTTTTTACTTGTGCGAATATTTATAGGGGATTGCTCGATGTAGATGTGTTCGACAGTGTGGGGAACTGGTCGAACAGCCTGGGAATATCCTGGCTGGGGAGCGGAGCTCAGGTCGCGTTTGAGGCCTAAGTTCGCGGCGTGAACGTCCCGTCGCGAGCTGGGGTTCTGCCAATCATGGTACTTTGACGACGGCGATGCTCGATCGAGGACCGCTGTCGAGCAACTACCTAGCTCGTTACTGAGTGGGGTTGTGCTTTAATCGTATGCAACGTTTGTACCTAGACGCAGATAGTGGTCGGTAGTTGACGTTCGTCGTTGCGATGAGTTGAACCGAGGATTTAGCTGTAGTATTGTTTTAGCTTTTCGGCGTTCCATGGTCGAGCGAGTTCTTCCCCAGTGAGATGTTCTAGGTAGTAGCCCCTATTTTCCGTTTTCGCCCGGATGCGATAGGGTCCCTCCCAATTGGCTGCTAGCTTGCCTTCGCGAGAGTATTTGTGGTTTCTTCTTAGGACAAGGCTTCCCACGTCGAACTCTCGTCGTATCACTTTGGCGTTGTACCTGATGGTGATCTTTTGTTTCAGTGAGGCCTTCCGGAGAGCTGCCCCGGTTCTGATTTCCTCGACGAGGTCGAGCTCTTCCCTTAAAGATTCGTTGTTCATTTCCTCGTCTAGGGGCGACTCTGTCCACCTAGAGGGCACGTGAACTTCGACGGGAATTACAGCCTCAGTTCCGTATGCTAAACGGAAAGGTGTTTCCTCGGTCGTTGAATGGGGAGTTGTACGGTAAGCCCAGAGCACGCTGTGTAGCTCCTCGACCCACGCCTTCTTTATTTCGTCTAGCCTTCGCTTGAGGCCTCGAAGGATGACTCGGTTAGCTGCCTCAGCCTGCCCGTTTGTTTGGGGGTGTTCGATGGATGCGAAGTGTTGCTTCGTGCCCAGTTGGGCGATGAAGTCCTGAAACTTCCTGTCCGTAAACTGCGTCCCGTTGTCCATTACTATCGCTTGGGAAATACCGAAACGTGCAAGGATGTTTCGTTTATAGAAACGCAGGATGTTGAGGGCAGTTATTTTGGCTAGAGGTTTTGCTTCTATCCACTTTGTGAAATAATCCACGCCCACTATGAGGTACTTGTTCTGACTTGATCCTACCACGAAGGGTCCTAGGATGTCTAGGCCCCACCAGGCGAATGGCCACGGGGAGGACATAGCCTTGAGCTCGTTAGGTGGAGCTAGGTGCATGTCCCCGTGCCGTTGGCATTTATCGCACTTCTTTACGTGCTCTTTTGCGTCGTTTTGCATAGTCGGCCAGTAGTATCCTGCTCTGAGGGCCTTTCGAGCAAGGGACCTTCCGCCGAGATGTTGGGCGTTGATTCCTTCGTGGATTTCGCGCAGGATGTGCGTGACCATTTCCTCCTCGACACATTTGAGCAGCGGAATGGAGAATCCCCGTCTGTATAGTTTGTCTTCGACCAGGACATAAGAGCAGGCCCTTCGCCTGACTATGTCGGCCTCCTTTGGGTCGGACGGGAGTTCGTCCTTGGCGAGGTAGTTGTAGACTGGGGTCATCCAGCAGTTGTTGTCGTCGATCACCTGCACGTCGAGTGTCGGGGAGGCCTTCTCGATGCTTGGTCGAGGAAGCACTTCTTGTATGACGGATTTGTTTCCGCCTTTCTTCTTCGTGCTGGCCAATTTGGACAGCACGTCCGCTCGTACGTTATGTTCACGGGGAACGTGTTTTACTTCTACTGTTGTGAACTTTGCCATTTCCTTCTTTACCAGGGCCAGGTATTCGGTCAGGTTGTCGTTTTTGGCTTGGTATTCACCTCGGACCTGGAGGGCCACGAATGAATCCGTGCAAATGACGACTTCGTCTGCTCCCAGGTCCTCGGCAAGACGTAGCCCAGCGAGGAAGGCTTCGTATTCAGCCTGGTTATTGGAAGTAGGGAAAGACAGTGTGAGTGATACCTCGAAGATAGTCCCTTTATTGCTCTCCAGTATAATGCCCGCGCCGCTACCTGCCGAGCTTGAGGCACCATCGACGAAGATGGTCCACTTACGTGTCACGCTTGCGGGGGGGGGGGGGGGGGGGGGGGGGGAGGGGGGCGAATGTCATCTCCGCGAAGAAATCGGCCAGAGCTTGGGCCTTAAGGGCTTTTCTGCCTTCGTACCGGATGTCAAATTCGGACAGTTCTAGCGACCATTTAAGCATTCGTCCGGCCATATCTGGTCGTCCAAGCAGCTGCTTTATGGGCTGATCTGTTCGAACCACGATCGTGTGGGCCAGGAAGTAGTGCCTTAATCTCCTGGCAGCGTTGATGAGGGCCAATGCCACCTTCTCTATCTGTTGGTCCTTGTAGCGCCTTGCTCGTGAAATATATGGGCTTCTGCTCGTCAGGTGTCTCGCGGATGAGAGCGGCGCTCACTGCTTCGGCTGCTACAGCCATGTATAGGTACAGCGTTTCGCCATTGTCCGGGCGAGAGAGAACCGGTGGCTCCGAGAGTGCTCGTTTTAGATGGAGAAGGGCCTTGCCGCAATCCTCGGTCCATTCGAATGCGGCCTCTTTGCGGAGGAGCATGATGAATGGTAGGGCGTGCTGGGCGGACTTGGCCACGAAACGAGATAGTGATGCGAGCATCCCGTTGAGGGACTGGATGGATTTTTTGGACTTGGGTGTCACTCCCAGGATTTTCATCCAGGTACAAACGCGAGATTGGCGCGGAAAACAGAGTCGCCAGCCGTGTAAAATTATCCCAAGAGAGGGAAAGGGAACACCGCATAAACTTGAGGAAGAGGGAAAGGAATGGTCATCGTAACCATAGCCTGGGTTCGGGAGTCGGTTACGCGAGGGGAAGGTGCTAGCACCTCACGCGTCCATCGTACTCGATGGGATCCACGCTTGTTGTCTATTCTAAGGGTGAGTTATCCTAACATCTATGGCTCCAATAAAACGGGGAAGGGGAAGACAAAGACAGACTCGGTAGGACGTCGACGTCCTAGGCCTACGTACTCCCTTTGTGCAATGGGAAATTCAGAGTCAACGTAGTTCGGACCAAGTTCTTTTTGTGTTTTTTATGAGCGACGTTAAGTTCGTGTCCGGCAGTTAGGGTCGATGCCTATTTGCGACTCAGACGGAAAGTAACGTGCCCTTTTTGAAAATAGCCTTTAGTTTGACAATCCCGCAGGAAAAAAAGTTTTGAAGTTTGTTTGTGTTTTTTAGGACAGAAGTGACTTGAGTTAGTTTATAACTCAACTTGAACCAAAGTCTATGACACGGGAACGAATGCGTCGCATGGTCGTCCCCAATGGGATGTATGCTCAACACTCTAGAAGAGAGAAGGGGGACCCCTCAATCTTCATTTCCTATGTTTAAGGCTCGTGTGCAAGGCAAGTTGACCTTATTAAGTATCTTAGAAATGTTTTGAGATGAGAAGAGGGACTCAAAAGAAAAGAAAAACACTACGGGGAAAAATCTATCCTAATGTTATCATGCAAAGATGGCCCTAAGGGGAGGCTCGACAACAACCTAAGTCTAAGGAAAAGAAAAGATGGGAGAAGGAAAGAATGAGAGCGGACATGGATACTTATCCACACTCTTAAATTACTTACCTCAGCCTTCTGCATAAAAGGTTAGTACGAAACAGACATAAGTAATAATAAGACTAATGAAACCCAAGCAATGTCATGTAATGGTAATCAAGTGACCTATAACAATTCAAGCACGGTTTATGAAGTCCAAGAAGCAATCTCAAGCAATGGCACAAGTGCCTTTTCAAACAAGTAATCAGACATGATCAAAGATATGCATACAAGAAGATCCCAAACAAAAAGCAATCACATAATTAGTAAAACATATTCTAAAATTACCAAATTAATTATCAACATTGATCAACCAGAAACAAACAACATATCAAAAACTCATGCCAAAATTAACAAGATAGGTCATCCAAACAATTAGGCAAAGTTCAGACAAGAAACATGACTCAATATGCAAAAGAGGAGGACTAAAATGCAATATGAAACGATTTTAAAAATGAGATAAAAATATTTTAATGTAATTCAGTGTGTTGGTGAAACAATGCAAAAAGAATGAGTTCAAAATGCTTTATGGATGATGAGGAATAAAATAAACAAGTCATGGTATGCATGTATGAAATAAATTCAAAAAGAAAATAAACAAATAATTAATTTAGATGATAAAAATAAAATAAAATAAAATAATAAAATAAAATTTGAGAAAATTTTATAAGATGCTAAATGTGATTCATGAATTTTTTGGGGATTTTTTAATGCAATTATCTATTTTTAAAAATTAAAAATCAATTAATGCAAATTAAATAAAATAAAATGAATGGGAATGAGCGTGGGGGTGTGTTCAGCAGTCCAACCACGTTGGAAATTGAAATGGGTTGGAAGGTGGGTGTGTAAATAGCAAGCCCAAAAATTTAAATCCATCAGAAAAAATAAAATAAAACAAAAAAGAGAACACATGGACTCAGTCAACCCAGTTGACTCACAAAAGCCCTTTGATCCATCTAACGCACCATCTTTAGTCAACAAAAGTCCAAGTAATCATGATGAATGGTATTGATTGGCACGTCCATATTAATAATGATGCACATTCAAACACGTAATTGGTCAGAAATAAAAAAAACACGTGCATAGCATACTCCCTCATTAATGCGCTGGCCTCATCATGGCCCTCAGATCATGTCAACGCTCCAGATCACAACATCAAGTCAAAAGTCAAAGGAAATGAAAGGCTCAGATTTATGGAACATGGTAATTATCATGGACGGACGTACACGCAAACCAATTAAATAAAACAAAAAATTAAAACACATGGCAGCATGAGGGCCACACGATTAAGGCAATGGACGGTGGAGATTGTGTCCCTTACCTTGGAACCCTAATTCCGCCGGAACCCTTACCAGTCGCCGGAGCTAGGGCTCCGGCCACCACTTCCGGCCACCTGCAACCAAAAGAAACCCAGAACGTGCAAAAGAACATACCTTCCTGACCAGAATTTCACCAGGATCTCAAATATCACATTAAAATTTGCAAACAATCAACACACAAAGGGATTCGCACGAAACAAGTTAGGGTCCAAAATTTTAAAACTCACGCAGCAACCAAATTACACGTCCAAATTCAAAACAAAATATACCAGAATGATCAATGAATGTCACACAACATTATGCATGTCAAAAATCTGAGTTTTAAGATCATGAAAAATACCACCAACCTGAAATCACGCCACCTATTCCCTTGCTATTAGCTTCAAGTGATGATTGCTTTGTGCTCTATGGATCCTCAGGACTCAGATGGTGAAAGAAGTTTTGGAAAAGCTCTTCTGGATTATGAGATTCGAATGATTCAAGTTTTAGGGTTCAAACTTTTTTCTCCTCAAAATCACGTGTGTTCTCCTCTAACCAATGCATGAGTAATCTTAAATACCTAGGGTTAATCCACTGATGATCACTTGGGTCTTAATCACTCCTTGGTTAATGAGTTTTGGCCCATTTGATAAATTTGCATAATGTGAAATACACCCTCCTCCATGCATGTATACCTAAACATTCCATGATGGATCACTTATTTAACAATTGCTAATCACACCTGAATTTGATTTGGGCCTTGAGATGCCTTGGTTCATGAGTTTTGAATGATTTTGCAATTTTGCATAATGGAAAATAAGTGATGAATAAACCATGGATCCACTTGATTCAAAAGCCAAAAATGACCCTTATGGATTGTTCTTTGATGTTAGAATGTGGCTTGAAACAAAGGAATCAATTATAGGTCATTATGTCCCAAAATGCAAAAGTTGTGAAAATGGAACCCTAAAAACCACCTTGCCTTCTTTTGATCATAACTTGAGTTTCACAAATGACATGGAGGCCCACTAGTACTTGTTGGAAAGGGGAGAAAAAGATCTTCAACTTTCATGTTTGAAGAAAATTCATTTGAAGCTTCTTTAATGATGAAAAGTCAAGTTGAATGTAATGTAAGAACTTGCCCAAAAAGGAAACTTTCAAATTATAGGTCATTTCCATATTTAGTAACTTTTGTACCAACCCTTGATTCTTGATGAATGGTATGAAACTTGACCCTTGAAGACCATATGAGGATGTGAGACATTGAAAACCTTGAAGAGAACCTCTAAATTTCACAGTTGACTCCCCCTCTCACTGTTGACTTTTCCCCTAATTCTCCTGATTCCCAATCCATTGACCAATTGAACTTCTCCTGAACCAGACTGATGGACAATCTTCCATTCCTAGATACTCAGGGACCTAAGGAATACCATGGAATCAAGTCTTGCCCAAAAAATCAGAAATAAACTGACTTTATAGCAAACCCTAATTTTGGTACCATCAGTCTAGGAGGAAATAACACAGTCTCCAAATCCAAGTTCCTCTGAATATGATGTGTATCCTCTCAAACAAAGATAAGATATGCCATTTGGTGATGATAAAAACCCAAGAATCTTGCCCATTGGAGCAATAAACCCAAGATTCTCAAAACCCTAATTTCTGCACTGGTTAGGAGAGAGTGATCCACTTGAGATCTCTTGCTTGACCCTCTGAAGAACATCTTCTCCCCTTGAACTTGCCTCAGGCACCTTGACCCCATTCTAAGAACCAATGATATGCACATATGATAATGCAGAAATGAAGTGAAACATAAGCCAGTTAGTACTAAAGTAAGAGAGCAAATTTTGGGGTGCTACAGCTGCCCCTATTCAATCAACTTGGTCCTGAAGGTAGGATAGCAACGGCTGTCAGACATTCCAGGATACACGGGGATTGAATACCGAAAGAACCCAGAAATTTGCTAATGGTGAGGATAATGAAATGGAGCGTGCTGAAAAATAAGGAGTATGACCTCTACCATACCCACAAAAGTAAGACGAATACGACCTCAATCGCACCCACAAAACGAATACAACCTCAATTGCACCCGCAAAGGAAGACTGACCTCAATCACTCTACCCACAAAGAAAATACGAATACGACCTCAATCGCACCCACAAAACGAATACAACCTCAATTGTACCCGCAAAGGAAGACTGGCCTAAATCACTCTACCCACAAAGAAAATATGAGTACGACTTCAATCGCACCCACAAAAAAGAATACAACCTCAATTGTACCCTCAAAGGAAGACTGACCTCAATCACTCCACCCACAAAGAAAACATGAATACGACCTCAATCGCACCCACAAAACGAATACAACCTCAAATGCACCCGCAAAGGAAGACTGACCTCAATCACTCTACCCACAAAGAAAATATGAATACGACCTCAAACGCACCCACAACACAAATACAACCTCAATTGTACCCGCAAAGGAAGACTGACCTCGATCACTCTACCCACAAAGAAAACATGAATACGACCTCAATCGCACCCACAAAACGAATACAACCTCAATTGTACCCGCAAAGGAAGACTGACCTCAATCACTTTTTTACAAAGAAAATATGAATACGACCTCAATCGCACCCACAAAACGAATACAACCTCAATTGTACCCGCAAAGGAAGACTGACCTCAATCACTCTACCCACAAAGAAAATATGAATACGACCTCAATCGCACCCACAAAATGAATACAACCTCAATTGCACCTGCAAAGGAAGACTGACCTCAATCACTCTACCCACAAAGAAACAATGAATACGACCTCAATCGCACCCACAAAATGAATACAACCTTAATTGTACCCTCAAAGGAAGACTGACCTCAATCACTCTACCCACAAAGAAACAATGAATACTACCTCAATCGCACCCACAAAACGAATACAACCTCAATTGTACCCGCAAAGGAAGACTGACCTCAATCACTCTACCCACAAAAAAATATGAATACGGCCTCAATCGCACCCACAAAACGAATACAACCTCAATTGCACCCGCAAAGGAAGACTGACCTCAATCACTCTATCCACAAAGAAACAATGAATACGACCTCAATCGTACCCACAAAATGAATACAACCTCAATTGTACCCTCAGAGGAAGACTGACCTCAATCACTCTACCCACAAAGAAATAATGAATACGACCTCAATCGCACCCACAAAACAAATACAACCTCAATTGCACCCGCAAAGGGAGACTGACCTCAATCACTCTACCCACAAAGAAACAATGAATACGACCTCAATCGCACCTACAAAATGAATACAACCTCAATTGCACCTGCAAAGAAAGACTGACCTCAATAACTCTACCCACAACGAAAACATGAATACGACCTCAATCGCACCCACAAAGCGAACACAACCTCAATTGTACCCGCAAAGGAAGACTGGCCTCAATCACTCTACCCACAAGGAAAAAATGAATACGACCTCAATCGCACCCACAAAACAAATACAACCTCAATTGTATCCGCAAAGGATAACCAACATAAAGTGGACTTCGCTGGGGATAACGTGAAACAAAACTTCTGGTTTAGACCACCCCTACTGAGAAAGGGGGACTGGCAAACAAAATAAATCAAGCGAGAACTGACTACCAGGAAAGAACTGGATTTCACAAAAGAGAAAGGCCAAACAAAGGCAAACTTCTAACGGACTCACGATCCACAGATAAGATGACTCCCCTGGGGAAAGGAGAAGTCTAAATAAAAGACTCTACTGGGGAGCACAAGTATGAGGAACGCATCCCTCCAAAATCTCCTGAGTTATGCCATCTCTGCTTGGAAAGAGAACTGGCAAGGAAAGCATCAAATCTGGCTTATGCTTCGAATGCAAATGTTTGAATTTTGCCGTAATGCTCCACACGAAGTAGAAATGCTACGCGTTTGAGGATGCAATGCCAATGCTTATGATATGCAAAAGGGATCCCTCCAGCAAAATAAATGCTGGAGAGAAAAGACCAATTCAGCTGGGGATGACAAAAATAAATTGTCCTCTGAATCTGAGAACTCTGCTGAGAAGGATCACGCTGACCGACCCTTTGGATCAATAACTTCTTCTGGGGATGAAATCCCGAAAGAACTACCGGGGCTACACTTGTCCTTTACTGAAGGTAACATCTAAAACCTGAGATTTCTCCTCTGCTGGGGGAGTTGATAATAAATGTCAATAACGGAACCGGAAGTCTGTTACTGAGGATTGCCAATAACAGGTGGGCTTAGGACCTGCTGGGGGGTGCCGGCCCATAATACCATCCTGTTTGGGGAAAACAGTCCATAATACCATCCTGCTTGGGGAAAACAGTTCATAATACCATCCTGCTTGGGGATACTGCTGAACTTAGCCTGCTGATGGGGAGGATGACTTTACTCCCACCTTGCTGGGGACTAGATTATGACATTGTCGGCGAAAGCCCGCTTTCTGACTGGATGGGGGAAGTGAAAACCCTGATTCTGTGGGGAAATAATGTCTTGATTCAGAGAAAATACTTTCCAGGTCTCCTGCTGGGGAAGGTATGCTCCGCTGAGGAAAGTGCAATCCCAATGCTGGGGAGAGCAAACTGCTGGGGAAATACAATCCTGTTGCCATCCAACCTGACCTGTCCCTACGGTCATAAACGGCCCTTTGAACTTTCCACTTGCCCCAGACCACCAGGTCTAACGGAAGAAATCATCTCAAGAGGATTTTATAGAAGACCGGGCGTTCGTACTGCCCCAGGGTCTTCAAACTCTTGGAGAGATTTATCATATCTCGACATAACTGCCCCAGACTTCATAATCCATGAAGTGCATTACCTCGAAAGGATTTGTAATGACTCGAAAATACTCTGTCTCAGTATTCTGAACTTTGAAGAGGTGTTTTCAATTAACCATTTTCAGGAGTGGATAATTTCTCACGCTCTAGGGATGGCCTGCCCCAAGTCTTGAAGAAACCTTTCCCCTGACTGATCTTACCGAGATTTGTCAAATCGACCTGATTGCCCCTGTCCGGCTGCTTTAGGGAGAGTTTTCAGCGTGACTGCTCCAGATTAGCTGCATCTTATCACCATTTATCGGGAACCCCCAGGCTGCGCACAGTCTCTTGGCCACATACCCCTTGAACTGATTGTCCTTCGGAGTTTTCACCATCTCAACTTGGCGTGATCGAGCTTCTCGACTGTCGTTCATCGTATAAGCTTCTTTGATATCAAACACATGCAAGCAGAAAATGTTTATTATGAGAATGACAATTCTAATGCAACACTCATGTTAACCTTGAAGTTTTATTGAAAATGCGTCGCCAAGCCTCGTGAACGAATTACTAGCTGGGATGCGATCTTGATTTTTGAATGGCAAAACAATGCGCACATGCAATACCAACCAATCTTATTAGCACAACTCATAGGAGTCAGGAACGTTATCCTGTTGAAGTACGCTTTCGGAATAAACCCTGTTTCAATTAGGACTTTTAAGGGTTGTAACGTGGTCTGGTTCACGGTTTCAAAAAAAGGATTTATGGCTCAAAATTTATCGGTGCCCACCCACTCTTCGTGATGTTCTCCAATCCTATATTCAGTTAATCTGACCCAAACGCTCATCTCTCAAAAGGTTTATGATCTTTAAGGAACCTATGCCACTAATGGTTTGACACCCAATGAGGTTTTGGAGTAACAGTCAACCCTCTTTATCCTTTGTGTCTGTAATCACACGAATTTGTTCTTATTGAGGATTTTCTTTTATAATGCTTTTCGTTTCTTCTTTCTTTTGCTTTTTGATCCCTAATTTTTTCCTGGACTGACTCTTTTGAGTTTTTCGATTTTTAAGTCCAGCGGGATGCCCTAACTTTTTCCTAAGTCACTTGTTTTCAAGTTTCGACTTAGCGGGCTTTTGTTTTTTTTTTCCCCTTTTTGAACAAAGCATGTGACACTGGTTGTCTTACTTGCCTGACAGGGTTGTGACTGCCTCACTCCTTGATTGTTGATGGATAACCATTGTGGTTTAACCTCTTGCTAGTGGAATGGAAGGTAATGGATCCTCTGATGCACACTCTCCTTGGAATTTGAACGCTCGGTCAAACTAACTGACGCCTACCCTGCCCCTGGGTTAAGTATGAGGGTTTTTTCGTACGAAGAAAGCTCCTACTTCAAGGCTCAAAGGGGTTAACGAGGGTATATCTCCTTATCTCTCCAGTGTTTGTGAATTGGAAACAGTGCCTGTACATCCTTAACAGGGTTTTATCCAAATACACACCATTAGAAATCTGCGCTCTTATTTCGTCATCCTCCCTCGAGGGTTCTAAACAAGAAAATAGGTATTGCCGTGCATATAAACATTTAAGAGTGAACACGAATGGATTACTTCAAGAAAAACATGCTCATTGTATTATGACTGTCATTCAATAAACAAACAAGTTTATGCATACAATGCTTTAACAAGAAATGAAAAACTACAAATGAAAATGTAGTAAAGAAACTAAAGATCGCCATCGTTGAGGAGACTCGGCTTAGTCTGGACTTATTATTTCTGATGACGCTCTTGCAATCCGATGCTTACTCTGACAAAGAAGCTTCAATCCAAAGGGGTACCATCTGGCGTGATGACCTTCGAGTCGATCAAGTCTTGCACCTTGTGCTGGAATACATTACACTTATCAATTATATGCCCGAATGTTCCCGAGTGGAACTCGCACCTAGCAGTCATGTCATAATCTGGAGGAATAGGGTATGGTACCGGCGCGGTACTCCTTGTTTGAATTAGAGAGTTCTTGAGCAGACGAGCAAACAGCAGACTATAAGGGATAGGAATAGGATCAAATATCCTCTTGGGCCTTCTTAGTCTTGGTTGCCCCTGCTGCTGATAACTTTGCTGTTGATGCTGATTTGGGCGCCCCACCTGCGCTTGCACTTTCCTTGCCACATTTGACTGAGGCACGAACAAAGGTTGCTGACGTAGAGCTTCTGCAGCAAAAGGTTGTGGAGAAAGTCCATGACATGAGGTGGATCCTACAAAGAGGGGAGGAGTCTTCGCTTCTTTTGCAACGATTGGGGTAAAATCACCTTGTATACTCACGCCGCCCGACGTGAATTCAATTGCCCCTGCATCAATCAAATCCTGGACTTGGTGCTGAAAGGCCCTACATTCCTTCACAGTATGCCCTGGTGCCCCAGAATGGAAATCACAGTGGGCTCTTGCGTTGTAGCCTGGTGGGGGATTACCAGTGAGAGGAGCCAAAGTCCTTTTCTGTACCAGTTGCAATTGAAGGAGATACTGCAATAGTTGAGAATATGGCACAGGGAGTGGATGAAAAACTCTTTTAGGCTGCTTCAGTCTCTGTGCACACTTTTTATTCTTAGGCTTATCTTGGGAGACACGACCTGGCTGCTGTTGGGAAAGCTCTGGAACCTCAATTTGTGGGAGAGATTCACGAGGCAATCCGTGATCTAGATCAAATCCCGAAGAGATGGGAGGAGTAAGGACCTCTATTGTGGAAGCGAGCACAGGATTGTCTTCCTTCTTTAACTCCCTATTCAAAATTTCCATGACCAAACCCATCTGAGTCTTCATCTGATTGACCTCCTCCTTCAGCATCTTCTGCTCCTGGGACATGATCAACATGTCTTCCCCAAATTGCCTCATCTGAACCTTCATTTCAACCATCTCTGCACGGAGTTGTTCCATGGCTATCCTTTGGTTATCACTGACCGAGTAGAATACCGATGAACTGGCTGATCAATCCTGTACTACGGAGGAGAACAAAGTAAGAACACTAGAGATAAACACCTGTCATGCAAAATGATTATGAATATGCAAATGCAAATGAACATGTTTGAATATCCGCAGGGCAATCCACCCCTTGATTCCAGTTTAACAACAAGATAGAACGGAACTTCTGCTCATATATTAAGAAAACCAGAGGAAAACCAAATGTCAACAATCACAAATCCAAGATAACAAGTCTGAACACAATAATCATAGATCCCAACCAACAAGCCTGGCGGTGGTCCAAATAAGGAAAGAAAATAGAAAACTAAGGCGTGTCATCGAAGTCCACAAGTGTCAGTCCCCCCCATCCATTATGCTTTTTGCTCCAGTCTTAAATTTCTTTGAACAGCTTTTTGGTGTCAGGATGCTTCGGTCTCTGAATTAGCTCTTGAATGAGAACGTCTCTCCTATGCATGATCCCTTCCAAGTATCGGCAATGCAACTCCCAAGTGTCTTCTCCAGAAACACCGTCCATGATAGGACCCTCATTTCTAGGTCTCTTCTCTTCAGCTTGGATCTTTAGTTCCTCTATGGAGGCTATGGCTTCATTGAGTTGACCCTCGACTGCTTGCCTTTGAAATACCCCTGATAGGATCTCAGCGTCTTTTTTCTTGAGCTTCAACTTCAATTGATCAATCTGATCTAGATAATCGTCTTTCTTTCGCTTATTCTCAGCCATTGCAGTTTCTCGGTGAGCATTGAACCGGTGAATTTTTAACAAAGCCTTGTCCAACTCTTCCTTCATAGACTTGAGAACCTTACTGATACCGTCTAGAGCTTGCTTCATCCTTTGTCTGGATGCGACCTTGTCAGCTAGCTCCTTTTCTGCCTCAGCGAGAAGCTCTGTCTTCAACTTGGCGATATGAACAGCTTCACCCCGCTCATGTTTCAACTGATAAATCTCTCTTTGTAGCTCACTGTTTTCTTCTCGCAGCTTTTCTTTTTCAGCCCACAACCTGTTAAACTTCTCTATTTCAACTGTTGTAGGAGGCTCAATCAGTAAGGGGTAAGATGGTGGTTCTTTGGTGAATGGCAAAAGCTCCTCCTCTACCCTTTTCTGAATCCAATCTTCATACATGGGAAATGTTTTGTTGTTGCTCTTCCCAAAAGAAATCTTCCCCTTCTTATGACGATCTCCCCAAGTATTTGCAGCTTCTTTTAACAGTTCTGGATTGATTTCCCCACTCAAATATAAAGATTCTTGGACCTCCTCGTCTCTTGGTGGCTCCTTCAAGGCATACCCGAATTGCCTAATAGCAAGAATAGGGTTGTAGTTAATTCCCCATTTCCTTCCTATTAGAGGCACATTTGGGAGACCTCCACAACTAATCATGATATCTTGGCCCAACAAGTCACGGTCAACCCAAATTAGATTATTTGCCCTCAAGCCCATCAATCTTTTGGACCACTCCAAAGTTCCTTGAGTATCTACAAATGCCCCAGATTCGGGAAGACGACCAGCGAACCATTTGTAGAAGATTGTCGCACAAAAATAAAGGGGTCCACCCCTCCTCTTCTCATTCTTATAATGCACTGAATAATACAGATCTCCAAGCAAAGTAGGTACCGGATTCTTCATGGTAAATATCCGGACAGCGTGCATGTCCACAAAATCCTTCATATTCGGAAACAACACTGTTCCATAGACACACACAGCCAAGATGGCGTTGAAAACTGTCCAACATCTAGCCTTAGCATACACAGCAGCCTGTTCTATCAAAAATTTCGCATGAAAACCTTTACACCCTCCCTTACTGGCAATGTTATTTTTCAACAAAGATGGATCCAAATGCAAAGCCTCAGAAACCTTTTCCAAATCAGGAAGTTCTTCAGAAGGATAGAAAGGAGCTTCTTCTTTTATGGCAATATCCAGAATGAGAGAAAATTCCTCCAATGTCGGAGCCAAAAGATAATCAGTGAGTAGAAAACAACGCAGGTGAGGGTCATAGAATTGCACCAGAGTGTGCAAAGCCTTATACTCGTATTCAGTGATGTTGCGAGTAAAATTCAGAATTCTTCCATACTCTTCTCTAAAGTTTGCCATTACCCCAGGTTCTGCCATAGACACAATCTTGTGAACAGTATCCAGAAAAAGTAATGGGAACTTGTACACTATGATGTTTTTTCTCTTCCCAGTACTCATCCTTAATAGTCTTCAAAAATCGGAATCAAAGTTTGGATGCAACCCTGCAAATGAACAAAACATGTTAGGATGCAGAATGATGATGCAAATGCACACATGGGATCAAAGATGCCACATAGACTGAACAACCGCTGCACTGAACCACTGTATAATCTCAAAGGTCTGCCCAAATACCCAGAATACCAAAATAACCACAGTGCCACACTGATAAATCTGCTGATCAGAAAACCGGGTATGTTGAAGGTCAATGTTACCTGCAAACCTGTAAACACCCTACCCTCTCACATGTGGGTACTAGAAAGCCGAGGATCCTCAATATCACGGGCTCTCAGGTCGAGAAATGATGATACGGTCACCATTTCTGGTTTGGCATCATCACCAATCGAGGAGGCCTCAACTGATTCCCCTCAAAAAGAAAACATCCTATGGCAAGTCCTCAGTTTTGGCACTGAGGTCGAGAAGCAATAGTACATTCATCCCTCGGGGTACAGTACTATCGCCAAACGAGGAGTGCTTCCACTGATTCTTTTCCAAAGGATACCCTATAGCAAGTTCCCAGTATTGGGTCCTCGGATCGACATGTGTAATGGGTTTGCCATTTCTGGTCTGCCATTATCACGTCTCGGGAGGAGTGCCGTTACTGAGTTCTCGGGAATGGTCGCCAGAGTCGACAGTTTTCCAGGTTACATTCAATCATCTGCACCAATGCGCAGGATAGAACATTACCAAAGAAGACCTCGTCTGGATGTGGAGTTTTCATGCATACTACGTCTGGCTAAACGCCACACGAGTCACACTACTTGCCACGCTAATCCTATGTGTATACTCAAGCCTGGGTATTGGGCTTATCTCTCAGAACTCCCAACCCGCCAAACAGAAAAACAGTGCAGCAGCTGATAATAATATGCAATGCAAAAAATGCGGTAAAATAAAATACAACAAATAGAAACAAAAACACCCAAAGAGAACAAAGACAAGCATGCGCTAGGATTGACTCGCTTAGGGATGGACCAGCATAGGTCAACCAGAGTCCCCAGCAGAGTCGCCAGCTGTCGCTCCCAGGATTTTCACCCAGGTACAAACGCGAGAGTGGCGCGGAAAACAGAGTCGCCAGCCGTGTAAATTTATCCCAAGAGAGGGAAAGGGAACATCGCATAAACCTGAGGAAGAGGGAAAGGAATGGTCATCGCAACCATAGCCTGGGTTCGGGAGTCGGTTACGCGAGGGGAAGGTGCTAGCACCCCACGCGTCCATCGTACTCGATGGGATCCACGCTTGTTGTCTATTCTAAGGGTGAGTTATCCTAACATCTATGGCTGCACTAAAACGGGGAAGGGGATGACAAAGACAGATTTAGTAGGACGTCGAAGTCCTAGGCCTACGTACTCCCTTTGTGCAATGGGAAATTCAGAGTCAACGTAGTTCGGACCAAGTTCTTTTTGTGTTTTTTATGAGCGACGTTAAGTTCGCATCCGGCAGTTAAGGTCGATGCCTGTTTGCGACTCAGATGGAAAGTAACGTGCCCTTTTTGAAAATAGCCTTTAGTTTGACAATCCCGCAGGATAAAAAGGTTTGAAGTTTGTTTGTGTTTTTTAGGACAGAAGTGACTTGAGTTAGTTTATAACTCAACTTGAACCAAAGTCTATGACACGAGAACGAATGCATCGCATGGTCGTCCCCAATGGGACGTATGCTCAACACTCTAGAAGAGAGAAGGGGGACCCCTCAATCTTCATTTCCTATGTTTAAGGCTCGTGTGCAAGGCAAGTTGACCTTATTAAGTATCTTAGAAATGTTTTGAGATGAGAAGCGGGACTCAAAAGAAAAGAAAAACACTACGGGAAAAAAATCTATCCTAATGTTATCATGCAAAGATGGCCCTAAG
This sequence comes from Lathyrus tuberosus, assembly GCA_022829125.1. NCBI lineage: Eukaryota > Viridiplantae > Streptophyta > Magnoliopsida > Fabales > Fabaceae > Lathyrus > Lathyrus tuberosus. The sequence continues at coordinate 13,625,467 of JALAZF010000006.1, forward strand.
GGGAGGCTCGACAACAACCTAAGTCTAAGGAAAAGAAAAGATGGGAGAAGGAAAGAATGAGAGCGGACATGGATACTTATCCACACTCTTAAATTACTTACCTCAGCCTTCTGCATAAAAGGTTAGTACGAAACAGACATAAGTAATAATAAGACTAATGAAACCCAAGCAATGACATGTAATGGTAATCAAGTGACCTATAACAATTCAAGCACGATTTATGAAGTCCAAGAAGCAATCTCAAGCAATGGCACAAGTGCCTTTTCAAACAAGTAATCAGACATGATCAAAGATATGCATACAAGAAGATCCCAAACAAAAAGCAATTACATAATTAGCAAAACATCTTCTAAAATTACTAAATTAATTATCAACATTGCTCAACCAGAAACAAACAACATATCAAAAACTCATGCCAAAATTCACAAGATAGGTCACCCAAACAATTAGGAAAAGTTCAGACAAGAAACATGACTCAATATGCAAAAGAGGAGGACTAAAATGCAAATGAAATGATTTTAAAAATGAGAGAAAAATATTTTAATGCAATTCAGTGTGTTGGTGAAACAATACAAAAAGAATGAGTTCAAAATGCTTTATGGATGATGAGGAATAAAATAAACAAGTCATGGTATGCATGTATGAAATAAATTCAAAAAGAAAATAAACAAATAATTAATTTAGATGATAAAAATAAAATAAAATAATAAAATAAAATTTGAGAAAATTTTATAAGATGCTAAATGTGATTCATGAATTTTTTGGGGATTTTTTTAATGCAATTATCTATTTCTAAAAATTAAAAATGAATTAATGCAAATTAAATAAAATAAAATGAATGGGAATGAGCATGGGGGGTGTGTTCAGCAGTCCAACCACGTTGGAAATTGAAATGGGCTGGAAGGTGGGTGTGTAAATAGCAAGCCCAAAAATTTAAATCCATCAGAAAAAATAAAATAAAACAAAAAAGAGAACACATGGACTCAGTCAACCCAGTTGACTCACAAAAGCCCTTTGATCCATCTAACGCACCATCGTTAGTCAACAAAAGTCGAAGTAATCATGATGAATGGTATTGATTGGCACGTCCATATTAATAATGATGCACATTCACACACGTAATTGGTCAGAAATAAAAAAAACACGTGCATAGCATACTCCCTCATTAATGCGCTGGCCTCATCATGGCCCTCAGATCATGTCAACGCTCCAGATCACAACATTAAGTCAAAAGTCAAAGGAAATGAAAGGCTCAGATTTATGGAACATGGTAATTATCATGGACGGACGCACATGCAAACCAATTAAATAAAACAAAAAATTAAAACACATGGCAGCATGAGGGCCACACGATTAAGGCAATGGACGGTGGATATTGTGTCCCTTACCTTGGAACCCTAATTCTGCCGGAACCCTTACCAGTCGCCGGAGCTAGGGCTCCGGCCACCACTTCCGGCCACCTGCAACCAAAAGAAACCCAGAACGTGCAAAAGAACATACCTTCCTGACCAGAATTTCACCAGGATCTCAAATATCACATTAAAATTTGCAAACAATCAACACACAAAGGGATTCGCACGAAAAAAGTTAGGGTTCAAAATTTTAAAACTCACGCAGCAACCAAATTACACGTCCAAATTCAAAACAAAATATACCAGAATGATCAATGAATGTCACACAACATTATGCATGTCAAAAATCTGAGTTTTAAGATCATGAAAAATACCACCAACCTGAGATCACGCCACATATTCCCTTGCTATTAGCTTCAAGTGATGATTGCTTTGTGCTCTATGGATCCTCAGGACTCAGATAGTGAAAGAAGTTTTGGAAAAGCTCTTCTGGATTGTGAGATTTGAATGATTCAAGTTTTAGGGTTCAAACTTTTTTCTCCTCAAAATCATGTGTGTTCTCCTCTAACCAATGCATGAGTAATCTTAAATACCTAGGGTTAATCCACTGATGATCACTTGGGTCTTAATCACTCCTTGGTTAATGAGTTTTGGCCCATTTGACAAATTTGCATAATGTGAAATACACCCTCCTCCATGCATGTATACCCAAACATTCCATGATGGATCACTTATTTAACAATTGCTAATCACACCTGAATTTGATTTGGGCCTTGAGATGCCTTGGTTCATGAGTTTTGAATGATTTTGCAATTTTGCATAATGGAAAATAAGTGATGAATAAACCATGGATCCACTTGATTCAAAAGCCAAAAATGACCCTTATGGATTTTTCTTTGATGTTAGAATGTGGCTTGAAACAAAGGAATCAATTGTAGGTCATTATGTCCCAAAATGCAAAAGTTGTGAAAATGGAACCCTAAAAACCACCTTGCCTTCTTTTGATCATAACTTGAATTTCACAAATGACATGGAGGCCCACTAGTACTTGTTGGAAAGGGGAGAAAAAGATATTCAACTTTCATGTTTGAAGAAAATTCATTTGAAGCTTATTTGATGATGAAAAGTCAAGTTGAATGTAATGTAAGAACTTGCCCAAAAAGGAAACTTTCAAATTATAGGTCATTTCCATATTTAGTAACTTTTGTACCTACCCTTGATTCTTGATGAATGGTATGAAACTTGACCCTTGAAGACCATATGAGGATGTGAGACCTTGAAAACCTTGAAGAGAACCTCAAAATTTCACAGTTGACTCCCCCTCTCACTGTTGACTTTTCCCCTAATTCTCCTGATTCCCAATCCATTGGCCAATTGAACTTCTCCTGAACCAGACTGATGGACAATCTTCCATTCCTAGATACTCAGGGACCTAAGGAATACCATGGAATCAAGTCTTGCCCAAAAAATCAGAAATAAACTGACTTTATAGCAAACCCTAATTTTGGTACCCTCAGTCTAGGAGGAAATAACACAGTCTCCAAATCCAAGTTCCTCTGAATATGATGTGTATCCTCTCAAACAAAGATAAGATATGCCATTTGGTGATGATAAAAATCCAAGAAGCTTGCCCTTGGAGCAATAAACCCAAGATTCTCAAAACCCTAATTTCTGCACTGGTTATGAGAGAGTGATCCACTTGAGATCTCTTGCTTGACCCTCTGAAGAACATCTTCTCCCCTTGAACTTGCCTCAGGCACCTTGACCCCATGCTAAGAACCAATGATATGCACATATGATAATGCAGAAATAAAGTGAAACATAAGCCAGTTAGTACTAAAGTAAGAGAGCAAATTTTGGGGTGCTACATTGGGCATAGGAAACTCGGAGAATGCCCGACATTTGTCGGGATTAGCTTCGATTCCTCGTTCTGTTAAGTAGAAGCCGAGGAATTTGCCTGCTCGGACACCGAACGTGCACTTCTCCGGATTAAAACGCATTTTGTATTTCCTGGCCTATCCGAAGACCTTTCGCAAGTGGGCGGTATGATCGGTTTCCTCGTGGGACTTTACGATCATGTCGTCCATGTATACTTCGAGCATGTCGCCTATTTCTCCCCGAAATACTTTATTCATCATTCGTTGGTATGTTTCTCCGGCGTTCTTCAAGCCGAAGGGCATTACGTTGTAGTAATAATTCCCTGATTCAGTCATGAAGGCCGTATATTTTTTGTCGGTCATTGCCATTGGGATTTGATTGTAGCCCGAGTAGGCGTCCATGAACGATAAAAGTTTAAAACCAGCGGAATTATCAACAAGTTTATCAATATTGGGGAGGGGTAGGCATCCTTCCGGCATGCCTTATTGAGATCGGTATAATCAACGCACATACGCCATTTTCCATTAGATTTTTTGACCAATACAATGTTGGACAGCCAAGTGGTGCACTTGGCTTCCGAAATAACTTTGGCTTCAAGGAGGTCCTTTACAGCTTTTTCGGCAGCCTCCGTTTTCTCCAGAGACTGCTTTCTCCTACGTTGTGCTACAGCCTTAATGGTCGGGTCAATGGTCAGCTGGTGACATGCAGTGGACGGGTCTAAACCGGGCATCTCTGCGGCGCTCCAAGCGAAGAGGTCGGAATTCTCCCGGAGGCATGCTTTGAGTTGTTTCCTCGCGATGTCAGGTAGGTCTGCTCCGATCTTCACTGCCCGCTGGGGGTCTTCACCGAACAGAACTAGCTCGAAGTTGCCATCCGGGATCGGGCGCATCGAGTAGGAGCTGCTGCTGGGTGCTGTAGATGGGCCGGCTGAAGCTGCTCGTTCCTCCTGTTGGTCGTCTGGGAAGCAACTGTCGAGGTCGATAGATTCGACCTGGGCAGAGGCTTGGCTTCTTCAGAGCTGCTTGGCAGTGCTGGCTTGCTCGACACCTTTGGCTTGGGTGCAATGGCATTGAGCCCCTTTGTAGCTGCTTCGAAACACCTTCGGGCAGCTTCTATATCACCGTGGAGGGTGGCGACCATCCCTTTTGAAGTGTAATACTTCATCTTCAGGTGGACGGTTGAGGGCACTGCTACCAACTCGGCCAGAGTTGGCCTTCCGAAAATGTACTGGTAAAGCGACGGGTAGTCGATTACCAGGAACTGCACCTTGATGGATCTGGCCATTTCTGCTGATCCGAAGGTCACGATCAGCTCGACGTAACCCCACGCTTTGTTACGGACCCGTTGAATCCCTGCAAGTCGGATCCCACGTAGGGAGTGAGGTAAGATTCATCCAGCTGAAGTGTTGAGAACAGCTGGGAGTACATGATGTCGACCGAGCTGCCCTGGTCGACGAGTATCCTGCAAACGTCGAAGTTCGCCATCCGGGCTCTGACGAGCAGAGGTATGCTGGAGTTCGGGGACCCGCCGAGGAGTTCCTCCTTGTAAAAGAAGATTGGGACGGAGCCCTTCTGGGCTTGATCAAGCGTCGTCACTTTGTTGCAGCTGGTGTTGATCAGGTGGTCGAACTTCCGTTTCATGGAGCCCACAGTGACTTTGTTGAATCCCCCGCCAGAAATGACCATGGCGGAAGGAAAAGTCTCCCACGGGCTGTGGGCCGCGAAATAAGCAGAGGCGTTGAGCCCATCCGGGACGTAGAAGTCCTCTGGCCGGGATATGGACATTGCTACCTGTACGTTGGTGCCATCCGAGGAGGGTACTTCTTCCTCGGACTTCTTGGACTCCAGGGCGTCTTGCCGAGGAGTGTCCTTCTTCTTTGCAAACTGTTTCAGGTGCCCGTCCCTGATCAATATCTCTATGGCATGCTTCAGATGGATGCAGTCCTCTGTATTATGGCTGTGACTTTTGTGGAAGCGGCAGTACTTCGACTTATCCACATTTGGTCTGTTCGGCAGCTGTTTGAGGAAACGGACCCCGACTTGTTTGAACTCCGAATTGGCACACTCGGACAGAATCTTTTCCCTGGAAACGGTCAGGGGAGTGTAGTCGTGGAAGCGCCCGGAGGGTCCCTTGCTATCGTGGGAGTCCCTCGGACGGTCCTCGTGTCTTCGTTCACCCCGATGAGATGTCGAGGCTTCTTCTCCTTTGGCGGTCCGGGAATTCTCCTGGCGGCACGATGCCCGGACGTTGCAGGCCGCAATCTTCTCCTCGTACTGGATATGAGTTTGGGCTTTGAGGAGGAGGGCGTCTAAATTCCTCGGTGGGGCGAGGCCGATGGCTTTAGTGAAATCGGAGTCCGGGAGGACCCCTTGCTCGAGCAGGAACTTCTTCATTTTATCTGTCGTCGGGACCTGCACCGTTTCCTTGTTGAACCTCTCGATGTATGCTCGGAGAGGTTCGTCCTTCCTCTGGATTATGGCTCCGAGGGAGGCCTCAGTTTTGGGGTGGCGGCGAGATGCTGTGAAGTGCCACGAGAACATCCTGCCGAGCTGTTTCCACGAGGTAATGGACTCCTCGGGCAGTTGTTTATACCATGTCATTGCTCCTTTCCGAAGCGTGGTCGGGAACAGTCTGCATTTGATGGTGCCCCATACGCCGCGGTAGTCTAAGAGGGCATCGATATTTTCGATGTGCTCGTCTGGGTCAGTGGTCCCGTCATACGTGCCAAGTGACGGGGGTTTCTCCAAGCCTTTTGGGAGGCGGGTGGCCAGGATCTCCTGGGACAATGGGCTGCGAGGCTCATCGTCGTCATTGGAACTGGTGTATGATGGTGATCGGACGGGCTGCTCGCGTCGGCGGTTCCTTCGAGGAGAAGGTGAGCGGTTCCTTCGAGGAGAAGGTGAGCGGTTCCTTCGAGGAGAAGGTGAGCGGTTCCTTCGCGGGGAAGGTGAGCGTGTCCGTCCTTTGGACTTGATTGGAGGTTCCTCGTTCCTTCGAGTCCTCTTGTGGTCACGAGCGTGCTGGTCACGCGGGGAGATCTGGTTGCGCTTTCGGGCTAAGCGAGGATCGTGCTCTTGGCGCAGTCTTCAGTCGATTTCTCTCCGTGGCTGCGGGCTTCTAGATCATCGTTGGTTCTTCTGCGTAGGAGGGGATCTTGGACGGCGAGACTCTTCCAGTGCCTCGATCTTCTCGTTTTGCTGCAGGATCAGGGTGTTGGTTTTGTTGAGGGCCTCCAGGAGGGCTGCCACGGCCGGGTCGGCGCTGGGCGGAACAGGAACGGGCTGGAGGTCGAGAGGCGGTTGATCGTTGTGGCGATCAGCAGGAGTTGGGGAAGGAGAAGCGGGGGCTCCATCCCTCAGGAAACGGGCATCTCGGAGGAGAGATGATTGGTCGTCAACGTCAGATTTGTTGACGGGGAGGATGGTGGAGTGAAGAGCATCCTGGGTGCGATCTTGGGAGGCCATGATCGTGATGATGTTCGAAAGTTGTTTTGATCTTCGGTTAAAGAAAGAAGGGGAGAACAAAGGTTCCCACAGACGGCGCCACTGATCGTGAAGGCTGGATCAGATCCTATAGAATCAGGCTGCCAAGTGCGTCAGGGATGCTGGTCGTATGGAGAGGAGGAGGGGGTGTACCTGCAAGGCACTCCGACGCTCAAGTAAGTAAAGGTCAGAGAAAAAGGGGCAAGTACAAAGAGTGAATTCTTAGGGCGAATATTGGATACCTGACCCTCTCAAGCGAGAGGGTTTATATAGAGCCCCCAGCGCGTGGCCAACGGTCCTATTTTCGGGGCGAAATAACCGTTTTCCCCAAATAATAGGTAAGTGCCCAAACTAGCCGTTAGGCCGGGCAGGGTGCTCAACACTAGCTGTTATGTCGGGCATAAATGCAGTTCCGGGCACCTGTCCTTTGCTGTTCGGGCAGTGAGGAAGCCGTGCATAACGGGCAGTAATTCCGGGGAGGAACTTTGCGTTCCTTGCCCGATTGAAGGGGCAGAAAGGTCATTTTTGCCCCTCTGTGGATTGGACTTAGGCAATTTGGGCCGTTCTTGAGTAGAAGCGGATTGGGCCAATTTTAGCCATTGGTCCAGTCCAGAACACTTTCTTATTTATAAATAAAATTGACCAACTGTTTGGACTTTATTTTATTAAGTTTTACTTGTTTTTAATTCAATATAAAAATAAAAGATTGATTTGGTAAACTTAATATGTAATATCTTCATTTGAAAAAATATTATATGTAAATTAATTTAAAATAGGTAGATTTATTTTTGAGTAGTACCTATAGTATTTATGTGAAACAAGGCATATTCAATGAACAATTATCAATGTACATGTAGTTATCCACTCTATCAAACAATATATTCTTCGGGTTGAAAATAAATTATCATATCCTTTTCTAAATTCTTAAACAGTAACTTTCTTTTAAAAACTATTTTTAAAAAGTTATCAATTTCTAAATTTACAAATTGACAAATTTTAATAACAAATATAATGAGGGATACAAATATACAGTGCGCTTTATATGTAAACTTTTCATTAAAAAACTTTAAATGTTGAACATTTATATATATATATATATATATATATATATATATATATATATATATATATATATATATATATATATATATATATATATATATATATATATATATATATATGTGTGTGTGTGTGTATTTGTGTGTTTTTTTCTTTTAATATATGTCTCTTTAGAAATAAATTTAAATATAAACCCTTTTAATTTTTTAATATTAACAAAAGTTTATTTTAATTTAAAACAAATATTATAATTTAATTATTGATAATAATATTATAAAAAGCTACCATTTTATCGATACAATATTAGACATACCATGCTAAATAATGCATATATCATTTTGTGTGAAACATAAATATTTAATCTACTATTATACAGGCTAATTAAATTATATTTACTTTTTACAATTACCAACAATTAATTTACATTTCCAAATTATCAATTATCATATTTTTTGGAAAAGTTTTCTCATTAGTTCATGATATGATATTTTTGTAACATATATCCAAACATACTGTGTCTTGTAGATATTTCTTGAACTATGTTAAAAATTTATCTAAATAAACGTGATTAGATTGAATGCACTTAGAAGTTGTTTTGCAGAAGAAAAAATTAAATTGAAAAAAAAAAACACTTACACAATTCTCTCTCCCTGTATATTTACATATAAGTTGGATTTAACTTACTTGAAGAGTAAGTTTTTTTTATCTTAATTCAAATTATAGCCTTTAAATTGAATTTATATTAAAGGTTGAATTAATATTTTTACTTAACTAACCATTTAATTAAATCTAATATAAATGTTATGATTTAGGTAAGTTAAAAAAAACTTATAATTAGAGTAAGTTGAATACCACTCTATATGAGTTGGATTTAACTTACTCCAAGAGTAAGTTTTTTTATCTTACTCAAATTCATAGTCTTTAAATTAAATTTTCATTTAATGGTTAAATTAATATTTTTGCTTAACTAACCATTCAATTAAATCTAACTTAAAGGTTATGATTTGTAGTAAGTTAAAGAAATTTAGTTTTCGAGTAAGTTAAACCCTAATATATATATATATATATATATATATAAGAAAGTGAAGATGTCTAATCCAAAAAAGAGGAGTGGGATTAGAAAAGGCCATAGAAGCTAGGTTATCCTCGCATTGATTTCCCTTCTAGAAAATGTGGGGGATGAAAAAAGATATGGACCTAATCATAACTATATTATTGAGCCATTTAGTTATATTATTTGAAGGCACCACCTTCGATTCTTGCAATGCAAGCAACACCAATATCAAACCTATTTCTAACCAGAGCTTGTTCCAACCAAAACGATTGGCTATATCAATAGCTCTTATGACACCATAAGCTCCCCTTGAAGGGATGAAGAACCATTAACCAATTCAGCAAAACCATATATAAAATCACCATTTTGATATGTAAATTATTCCTACAAGGTGCCAAGATATTTGAAAAGTAGTCATCTGTATTGCACTTGACCCAACCACGAGTTGGAGGGAGCCATAACACCACATTGATTTTTAGGAGCCTTTGGAGGATTCAAGTTAACCTTAAATTTTTTGAGGATGGAGAAGTCATGAATAGAGGAGTTGAATCCTTTTTCTTGAGGTTCCCTATGAAATCCACTTATGACTTCACAAGGTTCAATGCTTATTTTCAATGCAGAAGTTTGTGGTTGAATTTGACCTCGTTGCTGGCAAACCAGATGATGTTATGACAAAAACGAATGAAGCTTGAATGATACCTTTACATTTGGGACTTCAATTTCTTTCAAGCATCTTCAGGATACTGGGCACATTGTTAGATACGAAAATGTATTATGTTACGATTCAAGATAACGGTTGAGTACTAAGAGCAAGTAAAATTAAAGCATCACTACGCAAAAATTGATTTTTTGTATCGCCTAATTTAATAGCGCTTTTAGAAAAAGTGCTACTAAAAAGGAAACAAACATATTTATAATAGCGCTTTATGGTCGGGCGCTATTATAAAGTGCAGACAATGTAATTTTGATAGCACTTTATAAAAAAATGCTATTATTAAACTACAATAAGATAGCGCTTTTTTTAAAACGCTATTAATAATCTTCACTAAGATAGCGCTTTTTCAAAAAGCGCTATTAATATATTTCCCTAAGATATCATTTTTTAAAAACCGCTACTATTTAACTCTTTATTGTTACCATTTATCCAAAAACGCTTTTAATATTAAAATATATAATAAATAATAAAATTAATTATTGAAAAAAAACAAAACGAGGTTTCCCGGATAAAATTTCATTTTGGCGTACAAATGAAAATTTTTCACGCCATCATTCACAAACTTTTTTCCTGGATTCCAAACATTCGTCGATTCACCGTCCCCTTCTTTCAAAACCCATTCTTCGTTAGCCTTCATTCGTCGATTCACTTCGATTCACCACCGGAAAGAGGAAACACGGGAAAGAAAGAACGAAGAAAACCCATTCTCCGCCGAACTCAACCCTTCGTCAGCTCACCACCGTCATCCTTCGCTTCATTGGTATGCTTGTTGATTGTTTGCTTAGGACTCGTTTTCGATTCACGGTAGCTCTTCGAGAATAGGTTTTCTAATGTTGATCTGAGCATGTTCTAGCCGTAGAATGATTTGGGGTATAGGTTAAAAAGCTTGGAGGTTCAGTTTTTCCTTTTAGATTTGCTCCACAGATTTGAGAATGTTTGCTTGTTTTGCTTTGTATCACTGATTCGATGATGTTTGTTATGGATCGTGTTGAACTAACCTTGTCCAGATTTTTTGGAATTTTGAGGTTTGATCTCATAAAATTGATTTAGGGTTTAGGGTGAAAAGCCATTTTTTGGACCGATTTCATGTTGGGAATTGATTTAGAGTTTGCTGTTATTTACATTTTTGGTAGAAGTTTTAATACTGATGCGCACATTTTGTTATTAATTCTCTGTTGTTATTTTTTGGAATTTTGAGGTTTGATCTCAGTAGAAGTCTTAATACTGATGCACACATTTTGGTAGGTATTAGTAAAAGAGTGTGGTTTTGCAGGAGATCCTGCTGTTGAGACCAACCAAGGCCTTTACCTGGTCTACATGCATGCAGGAACCAACCCTTTTGAAGTCATCAGTCAAGCTGTCAAGTGAGGCGTTTTTCTCTTTTTGTCTATGATCTTTTCTCTGTGATTCCCTATGCTATTCAAAGGTCACTTACAGTTATAGAAAATAGAAGTTTTCTCTCATTTGGTGAAATTGTGATTTGTATTTTGACAAATGTGGTGTTACTGATTCCTTTTCTGCTTGTCATTAAGGGCTGTTGAAAAACATACGCAAACTTTTCTCCACCGAGAGAAGAAAAGAGTAAGATGGAGTGAAAGTTGATGTGCAAAACATTATCGAGACCCTTGGTTCAGGACATGGTGGAAGAGTCTCAATCACTCGTAGCTATCATGTAAGTAGAAGTGATCATGCTAGTCAGTGTGAGTACCTGATAATAGTGATATTCTTGTTAACAAAAGTATATTGGTAATTTCAGAGTTTACATCGGACAGCCGAGTATCATGCTACTGCTCGTGCAATAAATGGAGGTCCAATTTATATCAGGTATATAGACATTCATTGTAATTCTTGTTCAACATTTGGTTATACCTGAGTATATGTATTAATGATATCAGTTGTTTTTGTTGCTTTTATAGTGATAAACCAGGAAGTCACAATTTTGATCTTCTAAAGAAACTGGTTCTTCCTGATGGCTCGGTTCTTCGTGCTCAGTTACCTGCCCGACCCACGATTGACTCTCCCTTTGTTGATCCAGCAAGAGATGGGAAAAGGTTGGTTAAATCTTCTATCTGTTATTCTATCAAGCCATTCTGTCCATGAGTCGTAAGTTTAGTGATAAGAGTTTGACGTTGTAACTTCTAGATACGGAGTTTAGATACTATAAAAGACAATCATTGATCAGAGTTTTTCCTTGGTAGTTACTAATTGGTATGTTATCTTGTGTAATAAAATTCATTTTCAGCTTGCTCAAGATATGGAATTTGAACAAATATTGTGGAGTTGTTGGTGTATTTAATTGTCAAAGTTCCGGATGGTGCAAGATAGAGAAGAAAAACCGTATTCATTGTGAAACCCATGATACACTTACTGGCTCGGTCTGTACCTCTGATATTGATCTCATTGCTCAAGTAGCTGGTGTTGATTGGAATGGGGATGCTATTGTCTATTCTTACAGATCAGGTAATTTCATTGAGCATAAAATCTTTGAATTTCAAGAAATGATTTAGTTACTATAAAATTCAACTGTATTAGAATATTGACTAGCATCCGCATTTTAGGCAACGTAATTCGGTTACCGAAGGGTGCTTCAGTGCCAGTGACATTAAAAGTACTAGAATATGAGATTTTCTATTTCTATCCAATCAAGGTAAGGCTTAAGCATACATGATATCACAAAGAATTACTGATAATGCAGTATTAATTGCATTATATTTTGGTTGAGTTTTGGTTTGGTGTCAATGAATATGATATACTGAATGAATTGATGCTTTTTGACAAGAAATTGCGCAAGGTATTTGGTTTGCACCGATAGGGCTATTGGATTTGTTTCATCTCACTATCTTTATACTAGGAAAAATGTTTGTAATAAGCACTTAATTAATTGCATGTAAATGATGGACTCACCAAAATTACAGCCAATTTAATTATGTCTACATAAAGGGCTATTAATTAATTGTATTTATGATAGATATAACAAAGGTCTATTATCATTATCATTCTCATGGCTCATATTTAAGCCATTGTTTCCTTTGTAGATCTCTTGGATATTAGAGGAAGTAAAAAACTTATCACCCTGGATGTTTTGTTCTTTTCTAGAATGATTTGCTTATATTAATTTATGTATCGTGTTCCTTGTAGAATGGAGACGAAGAAGCTTGTCATCAAGATATGGAAGAAGAACAAGAAGGAGATGATCAAGAAGAAGAATATTATGATGCATGAGTTTAATTAATTTATGTTGCAGTCCGTTGCAACTTTCTTCAGTTAGGTTATGGCTACAATTGGAGGAAATACTGCTGGTCCAGGTACATTATGATCTTAAATAGATTGTGCCAGTTTGTTGACCCTATAATGTTCCTAATTGATTTAGTTTTATTGTGTAGGTGATGCTGTTGTGAATGTTTACATTAACCATGATAAGAAATTTTCTTTTGTGGAGATGAGGTCTGTCGAGGAAGCCAGCAATGCAATGGCTTTGGATGGAATTATTTTTGAGGTATCTTATCCTTTTAACTATAACTAATGCTCAATATCCTTTTGTTATGTGAGAATAGTACATATGTTAATGTTAATTCTAATTTCATTTTTTATTCAGGGTGCACCAGTTAAGGTCAGAAGACCTACTGATTATAATCATTCTCTAGCTAATGCCCTAGGTCCAAGCCAACCTAACCCAAACCTTAATCTGGGTGCAGTCGGCCTATCACCTGGGTGTGCTGGGGTACTTGATGGTCCTGATCGGATTTTTGTTGGTGGAGTTCCTTATTACTTTACTGAAACACATATCAGAGAGCTTTTAGAGACTTTTGGTCCTCTTAGGGGTTTTGATCTAGTGAAAGATAGAGAAACAGGGAATTCAAAGGGTTATGCATTTTGTGTTTATCAAGATCTTGCCGTTACAGATATTGCTTGTGCAGCTCTCAATGGAATAAAAATGGGTGATAAGACCCTTACTGTTAGATGGGCTAATCAAAACACAAACCCAATGCAGCCTAAGCCTGAGCAAGAGAGCATTTTAATGCATGCACAGCAGCATATTTCTCTCCAGGTATGATGGAATTGTCATTTGGATTGTAATTCTTACATAGATCTTTTGTTGCTTATGTTTGAAATTAATAGCTAAACTTTTGATTTTGTAGAAACTTATGTTGCAACCAGCATTAGTGGCAACAAAGGTGTTGTGTTTAACTCATGTCGTTTCTCCTGATGAGCTCAAAGACGACGAGGACTATGAAGAAATACTTGATGACATGAGACAAGGTGTTTATGTTTTTATATTTGAAGTACTTTCCTGACCACAAATGTCACACCTACTCTAAGGATAAGTTAACTGAGGTCAAAGAGGATTGGGCTACCTATATGGTGGATGATGTTTTCGGTGAGTTTTTTAAAGCCTATAATATATAGATTATATGGTTGTGATTAAATATGTGATGTCCAATTTTGTGAAAACATCTTTTGGTCGTGGTTATATGCATCTCTGTTGTTGTTCTTACATTTCTGTGTAGTTTTTTGGCCGCCAAGTGTTGTTGTTAGGAAGGGAAGGTCAGGTTATGTTTAGAATTTTTTGGCCGTGAAAACTAGTTGAGTCTGTTCGGGGTAGGGGAAATGTTTTTTATTTTGTTTGTGGCTGAAGTGGTTTTAGTGGTTGTGGTTTTGGTTGTGAAAATAATGTGATTTGATATTTAATGTGATTTGTCGTGTCGGCACATGAAAAAGCCAATTAAACAAAGGCGCCAACTTCGCATTCAAGTTAGGATTCTTACCTTCAAACATGAGCTCCTTCATCAAACCAGGAACCAAGTTTCCTGCAACAGAGTGAAGTCCGGTAGCAGTAATTGCTTCTGATGTGCAGTTGCTTCCAGCATTGCCGGTAGCCTTAACTTTATCCCCATGCGGTCCCAAAATAACTTTTAGAAATATTGACCCTGTATTCTTATAGTGTATTCTTATAGATTATATGATTGTGATTAAAATTTTGCTTTCAGGTTTCGGTTTTTTTATTATTATTGTACAATACATAATCAATATTTTTTCTATGATACAGGAAAACAAGAAGCAGTTATTTTGCCTAGCTAGCTAGCAAATTGATTATATCTCTGGGTTGTAGCAGTGCTTTGGTTCGCGAAGTGGTTACTACTTGATATTGTTTTATTGTCCTTTTGTTTTTTTAGATGTTTTTTCTTTAGTTTAGAGAATATGTCTAGCTAAGTGGTTGTACTTTTTGTTTAGAATTTGGTTTGAAGTACTCTTTGCCAAATTAATAACTAGTGGCAAAAGTTTTAGCTTAATTTCATTGAGATCAATGTTGAATACGGTTTGTTAATTTGTTTGTTATCATTTACCACTATTATGTAGTGTATATTGATCAATATACATAGATACAATTCCTTCAGCTTTTCCATATATATGTTATCACATTTGTTCTCAATTATAGTTGGTTCTATTTCATTTTCAAATATTTTACTTGGTTAATCATTATTTTTTATGAATTCTAATGTCATAAATTGCAAATGTTATATATATATATATATATATATATATATATATATATATATATATATATATATATATATATATATATATATATATACCAAAAGCATGATTTTGTGTAAAAAAAAAATTGTACTACAATAGCGTTTTGAAAAGAAAGTGCTATTAATAAACATACTATAATAGCACTTTTATGGAAAAGCGCTATCTAACATGTCCTTTATAGTAGCTCTTTGTTTAAAAGTGCTATCAAAATCAAAGCAAAATGTATACTTCTGTAGCGCTTTTAAAAAAAACGCTATTAAATACTGGGACTATAATAGCGCTTTTGGAAAAATGCTATTAATTATCAGAACTATAATAGCGCTTTTAAAGTGCTATTAAAAAAATTATTTACAATAGCAGGCTGGTTAATAGCGCTTTTAAGCGCTATTAAAAAGCAAAAAAAAAAAACGCTATTAAATAGCGTTTTTGTAGTAGTGCATTGAGAAAATAAAAACATGAAACAAGAACAAATATTAAGTTACTATTACCAAGCACAGCCGGTTCCTATTTTGTATAGATCATTTAATTATCATATGGTGGAGTTTTCAGAGTTTTGTTCAGTCAAGATCATGGGCGAAGAGTATTTGATCGGGACATTCACATTTCGACAACAATCCCGTTTTAAAATTTGTTTTGAATACCACCATTAGTGTTGCTTCCTTTAGTGGATGATGGTTGAAATACTCCGATGACATTTAACCTTCTACTTGAAGACGAACGAATTTGGTTCAGAGTTAGGGTAAGTTCCTCAATGTAAGTTGCATTGTTAGTTATTTACCAAAAAATTTGTCTTTTACTTCCTGGAATTATGAAATGTCTTGTTTAGATTCTAAGGGAAGCCCGTATTATTTAAGAGCTAACACAACGACTTTCTCAAGGCCATGGAGGAGGCAATGTTGGCGAACAAAGACATTCTGAACCCACATTTTAGAGCTAAGCAAATTGTGGACGGTGAGAGTTCATGTGTGGATAATGAATATTTTTGTCAATACTATGTGATTTAAATTTTTTTACACTTTATGTTGCACATGATTGTGACTAACAATGATAATGATCATTTGCATGATTGAATGACGTATATCATAATCATATGCAAGATAAAATGGAAATAAAATTTAAATCACTTGCTTTTCGCAATAATATTCTTAATAAACACAAAAACTATGTCCCTCCATAATTTTCCCATCTCTAAAATGTTGGTCCATAATGTCTTTGTTTGACAACATTGCCTTCTCCATGGCCTTGTGAAAGCCATTGTGTAATAACCCATATTATTGAAATGCTCAATTGGATATCAGATGAGATCAGATTAGTATCTATGTGTTCTATATCTGATCAATTGGAATAATGGAATTCTCTAAGTGTTTTAAGTATGGTCAATTGGGATCAATAGAGCAACTAATGAACTCTGAAGAGATCAAATTATTTTAGTTCAAGAGAGTATTTTAAGGTAACTCTAATAATTGACCAGTTGTTATGAGAGGACAAAATATCAATTGGAGATGTTTTACTCTTTTTGGATTATATTATATAATATGTTTATATATATATATATATATATATATATATATATATATATATATATATATATATATATATATTTGTAAGAAATAGAAAGAAAAAGAGAACAAGAATAAGTTAGTAAGAAGAAGAGAAAAATGAAGAGAAAGAAGAGAAAAGGAAAGAGGAGAAGAACTTGGGAGAAGCTTGGATCTTCATCATCTTCTTCAAACTCTTTTTCTATTATCAGGTGGGTTTTAGATATATACCTTAAGCTCTAGAAATCTCATGAATTGAGCTTAGGTTAGAATTGTGAGAAAATGATGAAATTGATAAAATCAATGTTCTAACGGATAAAACGTGAAATAAACCGAGTAATATAGTCGGGTTATGTGTGGATTGAACCTATCATACTTGTTTTGATGTTCCAATATGTTTGGGTATGAGTTAGAATGGTTTAGAATGAAGAAAAACATGATTTTTGGGTTCTGTTACGACAGTAACCGGTTACCCTGTGGTGAGTAACCGATTACCCTTTGAAAAATGACGTTTCTGGGTTGTTTTCTAGCCAGTAACCGGTTACCCTCTGGTGAGTAACCGGTTATCACGGCTATTGGCAGAAAAATGAAAATTAAAAAGGGCGTATCTTTTGAACCGTAAGTCCGTTTTGGTCCCCGTTCGAAGCGTTGAAAAGCTAATTTTATGCTCTATGTGATAGTGAGATAGAAACATGGTTATATGCTATGGATTGATAAGATAAATATAGAAATGTAATGTAAAAAAAATGTTAAATGGTTTAAGAGTGGAATTTGTGAAAAATGTTTAAAAATCCATATCTTTTGGGTCGTAAATCCGATCGAGGCAATGTAATATTCGTTGTAAAGCTATGGAAATATCCTACGCTATAAAATTGAAAAGTATTGATTTTGATACTCGATTATATGAATCGAAGGGAACCTAAGGGTGATATAACTTGTGATTGAATCATTATATGTGATTCTAATATATAATTGTAATATGCTTTTGTATAACTTATGATGGAATTATTATATGTAATTCAAAATGTGAAATTGTAATATGCTTTGCCTAATATTGATGTTAAACATGATTGAGAGTAAATGCATGTTAAAATATGGAATAGAAAGAGTGAGGAAACTTTACCCCATAACAACATGATAGTGGAACCTAGTAATGAGCTAGGAGATTGATGAATAACTTAATGACAACGCTCGTGCAGAAGAGGCCGAGGCGTGTGTCCAGTACCGAATGGTATAGAAAGAATAAGACACTAGTATGGAACACGTGTAATAATTATGTTTATTGAGAAAAGGCAAAAGAGACCTAAAGGCTAATGTGGCCTAGAATTGTTGAATACAATTATGGTTGTATGTGAAATCATGAAATCGTAACCATTATCCTATTATGTACAATTTCATGAGTAACGAGCTCCTCTGTAATGAATGCACGATTACTTGGTAGGTTTGATTCCCAATGTTATAATACAAATGGAACCTATATCGTAAAGAGACTTGTGACGGTGTACGGACCGTGTGAAGTGATGACTTAAGGTGATAATGTGTCCCTTAGCTCCAAATCCATCTCGTATGCCAAGTAATCTACGAGGGTCCATGACTCGTTCCTACTTCTAGACGTAGAAGAGGACGGGAGAAAGGGGATACCTTGACAAGGTTGTCGATAAGTGAATCTTTGACTTAACAGACTCTATAACGTGTTTCCATATAGTGTGAGATTGTGAGATTGTGAACTCAAGGTCATTTCCCTTCCCCTTGACTTGAGTTAGGATTGGCTAGAACCCTATAAAGCCGAGAGAATCCATAAGATAGGGAACTCACTGAGATTTAATATCTCACCCCATTATTGTTGATTATTTTCAGGAAGCAATTGCAGGTGTGATTTACAAGTGGAGCTATGCTTGGATGTTTCAAGAGAAGCTTGGCTTTAGTATTCCGTTGTGTATTAGTTGTATACAATTGAGGATATTGTATATTGATCTTAGATTTTATATTTTTGGCTAATTTCCATGTCTTGTACCATAGATTGTAGGGTTAATAGTCATTTACCCCCTGCAATATAGGCATGTTTTGATTTACCCCCCTTTAAAAAAAATTGGATTACCCCCCTGAAATTTTGGGGTACCCCCCTAAGCGTGTAAAAACTAGGGGGGTAAATAAAAAAAAATATTTTACAGGGGGGTAATTTTTCTACCTGGGGGGCAAAAGACTTGGAATTTTAAAATTTCAGGGGGTAATCCAAAAGAAAATTTTTAAAGGGGGGTAAATCAAAACTCGCCTATATTGCAGGGGGTAAATAACTATTAACCCTAGATTGTATTATGTTTTTAAATCATCAAGTATGTGAATTATGCCAATAGGCACTTATGATGGTGTCACTACCAAATAAAACACTTGTATGGTATTATTCTAGATATAAATTATACAGCGCGTGACACATTGTGTTATCTCTTAAATAATATGATCTTCCCTTAGAATCTAAACAAGATATTTCATAAAGCAAGCAAGTACAATACAAATATCATGGTTAAATAACTAAAAAAGTAACTTACCTTTGAGGAAATTATCAAAGCTGAGAACCAAAGTCAATCATCTTGAAATAGAAGGTGAAATTTTATCGGAATAGTCCTTCACAAAATATCCACTTTTGGAGAACGCTAGCTCTAATGGCAGTTGAGAAATTTTTTGTCAATGGAAGATTCTCGAATTTTGGAATGTGAATGTCCTAACTGAAGATAATTCGTTTGTGATCTTCATTGTACAAAAGCTCTAATGGCTCCACCACATGATAATCCAATAACCTAGTTTTTAGGTCAAAAGAATAGAAAATCATAGAAGATGAGAACCAAAGAATTCATGAATAAGGATTGATTATTAAACAAGTTGAAAATAATTTTGAAAACAAGACTATAAAAAATTAAACAAGAGCGAAACAAAATGGGTAAAATGTTTTTAAAAAATGAATTCACTATTAATGCATGTGAAAAATATGTGAAAATGAAATTCGAAAAAACTAAAATGCAATACAGACTTTTAGACACTATACGTGTAACATTACATTTATTTTAAAACTTACAAAATATTTCAAATTCAACTCAAATATTGTTATTGACTTATTAATTGTGTTGCTAACAATTTTCTAAAAACATTACAAATAATTCATTTTGATACTCCTTCTAAAATTTCAGGAGCTAAGAACCTTTGTTGAACACAAATCTTAAAAATAAATTCAAAAATAAATGGAATATAAAGAAAAAGTTATATTAAAAACAACACACCATATAATTAAATTACGATTGCATTCATTAGGGGTTGATGCGACGCATAATGTTGTTGTTGTAGTATGAATACTAATGTAAAAGTGCCTGAAATAGACAATTGATATATGAATATTAGCGCATCAACAATTTATGATCATAATTATTAATATAGAACACAATTTAAAATCATGATTACTAATTAATATATTTCCTAATACTTTTCAAATGCACATATTCTACAACCATAACAAGATGTTCTTCTAATTTTTTTCATAAAATAAAGAAAGAATCTAAGTCCACAATAAAGAAAATTAACAATATATAGAATTAAGAATTATGAGAGAGAAACTCCCATCCCTCTCTACCTTTCCGGTTGTCCTTTCTTTTTCTCCCTCACCGGTGTCCACTCTTATCTAACTACCTCCCGTTTTTTTAGCTCGTCGTCAGTGGTTCTGTTCAAGTGTGCCTATTGTGATATCTTCGGCTTAAATTCCTAGCTTTCGAGTTTAGGGGCCTTGGTATCATTTTAGTATTCATTTCGGGCGGGATTGCTTGTGTCCGAGCTGAAGGTGGAGGAATTAGTCCTTAGTTCTTTTGCATGCGAATCGATGAGTTGGGAGAAGGTCAATAGGAAGAAGCAAAGTATCAATGGCGGTTTTTCCGTGTGGAAGGAAAATAGAGGTAAAGGAGCACCCTTTGGAGAAAGTACGACTTCATTCTACGTTACAGAATTCCCGGAGAGTATGAACGCTAAAGATTTGTTCGAGATTTTCAAGGTACATGGTGTAATCTCTGAAGTTTTCATTTCCGCAAGAAGGAACAAACGTGGAAGACGTTTCGGTTTTGCGAAATTCAGGAAAGCTCATGATTCTCGCATTCTAGCTTGTAATCTTGATAGTATAGTGATTTAAGGTAAGAAGATTTTCGTTAATATACCGAGATTTAATATGGATACCCATACGAAATTTCCTGGCAAGTTCCATACGAAGAAGAATGAGGCCCCTTCAATACCTGCTAGAATCGGGAGTTCTTCCATTTCTGAGAGATCTTATGCTAAAGTGGTGAGTAATTCAGATCGTTTTGGTAATAGGGTTGAGAAGGATAGTGATAAGTGTATCTCCTTGGAGGAAGATAGCATTTACTTGGAGAATCTGAATCGTATGAGAGTTGGGGTGGTGATGGAAGATGGGAATGCATTCAACATTCAAAGAAACTTCAACGAAGAAGGCCATTTCAATATCAAGGTTACGCCTCTAGGTGCCTCTATGTGTCTTTTAGAAGATACTACAGGGGGAGACATGGGTGTTTTTGTTACTGAAGCTAAGGAATGGTTGGATGTTTGGTTTAGAGATATTCGATTGTGGTCTCCTGAGGTGGTTGACGCTGATATATTTGTGTGGATTCAATGTTATAGATTACCTTGCTTTGCTTGGAGTGAGACGAACTTTAGTCTTGTTGCTTCCTCGTTGGGTACTTACTTCTATTGTGATGAGAATACAAGAAGCAAGTCGAAGCTGGATGCAGCAAGATTACTAATCAAAACCAATTTAGAGGTGATTATTAACATGAAGATCAGGGTGGAAGTTTATAACATTAAATATACTCTATCTGTTACTGAAGATTTTAGCAGTGGAAGATCTTGCTCTTGTGGTGAGGAAGTGGACGAATTGATAGATTCAGATGAAGCACAGTCCTTGATTTCTTCAGAAGATGAAGGCGTGTGGGATTCAGCTGTAGAGGCAGAGAGTGAGGATTCTAGCGGTTCGAAAGACAAGCATGAGGAGAGAGAAACTACTCCTAAGGGACACGTTTCTAATATGTGCTTATCAAATCCGATTCACGATGCAAACTCTGAAAGACTTTCCTTGGCTGGTGATAGTTTCGAGACTCGTGCAACCTTGTTTGGTTCAGAAGATAGCGTCCTAGGTGAATTTCACCCTGTGGCTTGCACAGCTAGTACGGAGAACAGAGTAGGGTCCATAAAGCTAGGTTGTAAAGATGTTGACAAGGAAACCAATCCAACTAAAGAAACTATTTCCAAAACCCCCGTTGGTTGCGAACAAGATCAGACTTTTAAGTTTGATAATTGTAATTTTAATAAGGGCGAACTTGTTGTGGACTTGGGCCTCCCAATTCCTATTTCAGGCCCATCTGGTGGTTTAGTTGGTCCCTCTAATTGGAGCTACGTCAGGAAGAAGAAACCTCTTCATGAGGTGTACAATTGCATCAAAATTCCCTACACCCCCTCTTTTTTCTCTAACCTCATTCACTCTGCCCTTAGAGATACAGATAATCAGTCTGATAGGAACCCGGCTAGGCCAGCGGCTAGAAGAAAAGCCATTAGAAGCAAATCTTACGAGTCTAGTAATGCTCTTTTATGCTGCGAGTCTATTACAGAAACAGATATTATTAGAAGTAACAGGAGATGCCGCAAAACTTTAGATGAAGTTCCATCGAAACTTCGAGATTCTTTGATGGAACTGGGAATTGCAGATGATAATGCCATTGATGATCTGGACAGTATTCTTAGGAAGTTGGACTCAGAAGACAAGTTGAGAAGAGAAGGAAAGAAGATTGTAGCTACAGGTGGATTATGAATATTGTTTCTTATAATGTACGTGGGTGTTGTAGTTCTCTTAAGAGGAGGAGAGTTTCTCAAACCCTTTCAAGAGGACGAGCGGATATTTGTCTTATTCAGGAAACTAAAATCACAGAGCTGAATTCCAACCTGGTTTCTAGCCTATGGGGCAACCAGGACATGGAATGGTCGAGAATTAATTCTAATGGGAGATCTGGTGGCTTAATCACAATGTGGAATGGTAGAGTTTTGCAAGCTTGCTCTAGTTTTCGGGGCCACGGAATCATTGGTATTCAATTATTTTGGAGGAGTTATCAACTTATTGTAGTAAATGTCTACTCCCCGTGTGGCCTAACGGACAAAAAGAGGTTATGGAGGGATCTTCTAGAATCTAAGAGTAGATATCCTGGAGGAGGGTGGATTATGGGGGGCGATTTCAACGCCATTAAGAAAAGGGATGAAAGAATGGGAATTAGAGATTATTGTAGCAGCGGTATGAGGGAGTTTGAAGATTTTATTGATGACATGAATCTGATAGACCTACCTGTTACTGGCAATCGTTTTACTTGGATTAATTCTAATGGACTTAGCAGGAGTAGATTGGATAGAATTCTGGTGGATGATACAGCCATTAGTATTCTGTCTTTTAAGAATCAATATGTGGGAGTTAGGGACGTTTCTGATCATTGTCCGGTGTGGCTGAATTCCAAATCCATCAATTGGGGCCCTAAACCATTTAGGTCTTTTAATTGTTGGCAGAATCACAAAGATTTCCACAATTTCGTTAAGAATTCTTGGGAGTTCTACCAATTCTCTGGTTATGCGAGTTTTATACTCTCCAAAAAGATCAAAGCACTCAAAGTGGACCTGAGAAATTGGAATATTAAAACCTTTGGGTGGTTGGGTTTGAGCATAGAGGATGGGATTCAAAAGCTCAACCAGATTGAGGATGAGTCTGCAATAGATAGGGCCATGGTTAATGGAGAGGACCTCAAGACGAGACTCAAAGTTCAAGAGGAGTTGTGGTCTAATTTGAGGATGAAGGAAAGTATGATAGCTCAAAAGTCTAGAGTGTGTTGTTTGAGTGATGGAGATAACAACACGAAATACTTCCATAATTACCTTAAAGCGAGGAGAAGATCTAATTATATTGCAGCTGTGAGAGTTGGGGATGAACTTATTGAGGAACCTGATTTGATTAAGGAAGAAGCTACAAAATTTTTTGATTCTAAGTTCCAGAACCTGGCTGTGCATAACAGAAGGCTCAATTCTGACAATTTTTCATGTCTTGCAGAGGAAGATAGATGCTTTCTTGAGTCTGACTTCTCTTTTGAAGATGTGAAAGAAGCCGTTTTCAGTTGCGACAGCAACAAATGTCCCGGGGTCGATGGCTTTAACTTCTCTTTTATCAAATCCTGCTGGGATATCGTTGGAGAGAAGTACTATGACTGTATTGCTGAGTTTTTCAAAGCTGGATCATTGCCTAAAATGTTCGTTTCTTCGTTCATCACGTTAATTCCGAAGATTGACAATCCTCAAAGGTTCGAGGACTTCAGACCTATCAGCCTCGTGAGCAGTATTGCTAAGACTATTTCTAAGATGCTTGCTTCCAGGCTGGGCAAGGTTATTCACAAAATCATTTCCCCTTCTCAGACAGCTTTCATCCCAGGACGACAAATTTTCGACGGAGTTCTTTTGGCTAATGAGGTTGTTGACTATGCCAAAAGATGTAAGAAGGCATGCCTTTTTCTTAAAGTAGACTTTGCTAGGGCCTACGATAATGTCGACTGGAGTTGCCTTGATAGCTTGCTTTTAAAGATGGGATTCGGCCCTAAATGGATGATATGGATTCGTGGTATTGTCTTCAACAGTCACTTGTCCATTCTTATTAACGGTAGCCCTTCTAGGGATTTTAAGGCTGGCAGAGGATTGAAACAGGGGGATCCATTAGCCCCTTTCTTGTTTGCAATAGTTGCAGAGGGCATGGCGTGCTTAGTTAGAACTGCTATAGACATCAAACTTTTGACTCCTTTCAAAATTCTTGACTGTCACTCTCCGAGCATTTTACAATTTGCAGATGACACTCTGCTTTTAGGAGAAGGTACCGTGCGCAACATCTGGGCTTTCAAATCTATTCTTAGAGCTTTCGAAGTTTCGTCCGATCTTAAGATCAATTATTCCAAGAGTTGCATCTTTGGTATAGGAGTTGATTCAGAGCTGATTTCCGCTACTGAACATTTTCTGCATTGCAAGTCTGGAAATTTTCCTTTCAATTTTCTTGGATTGTCGGTTGGAGGGAATCATAGAAGGTTATCTTTTTGGGACCCCATTTTAATTTGTCTGAAAAAGAAGCTATCCAGTTGGAGTAACAAGAATCTTTCCATCGGAGGCAGAGTTGCGCATTTAAATTTGGTGCTTGTTAACTTGCCAATCCACCACCTTGCTTTTTATAAGGCGCCTAAGAAGATTGTGAAGGACATTATTGCGCTTCAAAGACGATTCCTGTGGATTGGTACAGCAGAAAAAAGATATTTCCCTTGGATCCCTTGGAAAACAGTATGCAAATCGAAGGATATGGGAGGCCTCGGCTTAAAACATGTAGGTCTTTTCAATAAGGCCCTTCTTGCTAAATGGATCTGGAAATTCCACACAGGCGGAGACGAAATTTGGAGGAATACATTAGAAGCCAGATATGGCAGACTGAGCTTAAAATCCCAAAGGTATTATGACGTTGGTAGTTCGAGACTCGATTCGATGTGGATGAGGGACATCTTGGCCAGCTCAAAGCCTGATTCTTCCCCTTCATTTAGAGAGCTCTTGGAATGTATTATTGGTGACGGGAATAACGTCGATTTTTGGCATACTATATGGCACGGTAATGAGGCTTTGAAGGACAGTTTTCCTGAGTTGTATCATGCCAGTAGGAAGCAACATTGTTCGGTTAGTGAGATGGGGGAGTGGGAAGGAGAAAGCTGGAAGTGGAAAGTTCTTGACAATATTCATTTTGAAGACCACAATCTGCAGCAGGACTGGATTGATTGCAGCCAACTACTAGAAGATCTATCCCCTAAGAAAAACAAGAAGGACGAATGGAAGTGGATTGCTTGCGATTCCATGGTTTTTTCGGTGAGTTCGTTTTACTCCATCTTGAATACTAATTCTGTTAATCATGGGAATGTGTTGGGAAACAAGAACTTGCTTCAGCTAATGTGGAAATCTGGTCTCCCACCAAACATAAAAATCTTTGGGTGGAGATTGTGTTTAGATAGATTACCAACTAGAGAGAATTTGGTTGCTAGGAAGATAATTGAAAATGATCTTGATAAGGAGTGTGTTTTCTGTTCTCACTCTCTAGAAGATTTGAACCACCTCTTCTTTACTTGTCAATATTCTATTCTGGTTTAGAGGCAGATTTGCAACTGGTTGGACATCGAGCTTATTACGGATTCGACATACTCCAATCATGCTAAGGAGTGGAATACTAGACTCAAAGGTCGTAGTAACATGGCTACGACATCGTCTATTTGGTTTATTACCTGTTGGATTATATGGAGGGTCCGTAATAATATTTTGTTTTACGATTGTGTGTTTAATGTTAACGACATTGTAAACGAGATCAAAGTGTCATCTTGGAATTGGTTGATTCTAGGTAGGAAAGGTAGGGTCCCTTGTCGACTTTACGAGTGGTATAAATTCCCGTTTGACTTTTTGTAATTGTTTTGGTTTGGAGATATCCTTAATCTCATTTAATGAATTGTTTATAAAAAAAAACAATATATAGAAAATGTACTAAAGATTCAATATTGTTGAACAAATTTGAGCATTAATTTAATAATTAATTAATTTGAGATTTGATTTAAAAAAACTAACGACTAGTGATCATAAATTCTATATATTATATCAATAATTTAAAAGAGTAATTATAAAATAAAACACGTATAATTTTTTATATATCATAAGGTTTCTTTCAATATAAGTTCTTTAAACCAAATTTTGTGATTAATGTATTTGATTACATTATCTTTAAGTTAAGGAGCTAAACACCTATGTTCAAACTACATCATATAAGCCAATTTTTAAACAAAATACAAATGACAGCTATAAAATAAATAATAAAGGTAAAAATAAACAATGAGATTAAATTGTTCTTGTTGTTAAAGATGCAGTTGTTGGCTATGTGATTGTGGTTATTGACGATGCGATGATGCTTATTGTTGTAGCTGCAACATGATTTCGAATTGAAAAGTTCTTGAGAAACACAATTGTGAAATTCTTAAAATTAACTTTTTCACAATAATTTAAGAAATTAGAAAATTTTAGTTTCAAATTTTAAAATTTGAATTAGAAGATCTAAACAAATATGGTGAAAATGGAGTTCAGAAAGGAGGCACGCCAATTTTACAATTGCAGATTCAAGAAAAAATTCCTACGTCAACAAATTCTTAATTTTATTACAAACAAAAGAAAGATTTCAAGTCCATAAAAATGTAAGTTAAAAAGACGTAGAAAATATATTAAAAATTCAACGCACTTCACTAAATTTAAGCATTGATTAAAAAAATAGTTTATTTGAAAACTGATTTCAAACAAAAACTTAGCATTATTACGGATTTTAATTTCAATCATTTCTTTAAAAAAAAATTAAACCTACTCCCCCATTAGCCACAACCAAATTTAAAGATTACATAATTTCAATTTGACTCTTTTATTGATTTGAAGAAATTCAATGAAAAAATATAAAATAAACAAAACAAAATTACTTTGATTCAACCTCTATTTCTCAATAGATTGTATGAAAAACTTGAGATTAAAAGAAAACAAGTTTTGACAATGCACTAGTTCCTTCTATCCATTCTTATTTATAAATAAAATTGACCAACAGTTTGTACTTTATTTTATTAACTTTTCCTTTTTTTTTAATTCAATATAAAAATAAAAGATTGATTCGGTAAACTTTATATGTAATATCTTCATTTAAAAAAATATTATATGTTAAATAATTTAAAAATAGGTAGATTTATATTTGAATAGCACCTATAGTATTTATGTGAAACAAGGCATATTCAATGAACAATTATGTACTATTTAAAATAATATATACTTTTGGTTAGAAAATAAAGTATCATATCCTTTTCTAAATATTTATATATTTTTTATATAGTTTCTATATTATTTATGTGAATGAGGTATATTCAATGTAAAATTATATACTCTATCAAATAGTATATTTTTACGTATTTAATTAAAGATAAGAATAAAATATTAATTAAACTTTATATGTTAAATATTCATTTAAAAAAAAAAGATATAAGTTAAATATTTTATAATAGATATTTTTTTAAAAAGAGTACCTATATTATTTATGTGAAAAATGCTTGTTCAATTAACAATTATCTACTATACCAAATAATATATATTTTGGTTTGAAAATAAAATACTGTAGCATTTTATAACTATATATATATATATATATATATATATATATATATATATATATATATATATATATATATATATATATATATATATATATATATATATATATATATATATATATATATATATATATATATATATATATATATATATATATATATATATATATATATATATATATATATATATATATATATATTTGTATAGTACCTATATTATTCATGTGAAACTATGCATTTCAATGTAGAATTATCTACTCTATCAAATAATATATATTTTTGGTTTGAAAATAAAAAATTATATCCTCTTTCGAATAATGATATTTATATTAAGTTATTATTTATTTTTTAAAATTTTTTAATTTAAGAAAAGAATAAAAGATTATTTAGGTAAATTTATATGTTAAATATTTTTCAAAAAATATTATATTTTGAATATTTTACAATAAGTAAATTTTTTTAAATAGTATCCATATTATTTATGTGAAACAAGTCATATTCAATGTACATGTAGATATCCACTCTATCAAACATTATATTCTTCGGGTTGAAAATAAATTATTATATCCTTTTCTAAATTCCTAAACAGTAACTTTTTTTAAGAAATTATGTTTAAAAAGCTATCAATTTTTAAATTTACAAATTTAAATAACAAATATACGGTGCACTTTATATGTAAACTTTTCATTAAAATTCTTTAATTGTTGAACAATTATATATATATATATATATATATGTATGTGGTTTTTTTTCTTTCAGTATATGTATCTTTAGAAATAAATTTAAATATAAACCCTTTCAAATTTTGACTACTAACAAAATTTTATTTTAACTTAAAACAAATATTATAATTTAATTATTTATAATAATATTAAAACTAGCTACCATTTTAACGATACAATATTAGACATACCATGCTAAATAATGCATATATCATTTTGTGTGAAACTTAAATATTCAATCTACTATTATACACGCTATATAATTTTTTTTTTTTAATAAGCTAAACTTTTATATAAACATGGGTACAAAGGGGTACCCCAACTCGTATACAACTATAGCCTGATCAAAATTCACCGGCTACAAAAATCACTAGGAGAGTTAACCCAAGTGAAATAATTACAAAAATAAGGACTATTATAATTCTTTCCTATCCACCACCACGTGTAAAGTAAAATTCGATTCGAAATCGTATCTAAATCCCAAAATTCATCCCTAAATACGATATTATTACGGGATGACCAAATGATCCAACAAATCGATAACCAAACCCCAACTGTTATTCTAACAGCCAACCCCTTATCTACACAACCCTGAACCCAACATGTTAAATGAGTCAACATATTCCCCACCAATATATAAGGAATCCCCAACCATTTACAAGCAAAATTCCAAACCAAAATCGACTTACAACAGGAGAATAAAACATGCTCAACCGACTCCGGTACTAGGAAGCAAAATGGACAAGTCATCTCATGCCTATTAGTGATAATACCTCTACGAATCAGATTATCCCTCGTTGGAATTCGTTTGTGAAGCACCCTCCATCCAAAAACTTTCACCTTGAAAGGAACTTGAACTAACCAAATTAATTTGAACTCCGCTTTGGTTTCGATTCCAAACTAAACATCATTCTCTCCAAGTTTCTCCTGCAAAAATACATACAAAGAAGAGACAAAAAAAACGATGATCTTCCTCGAGCAACCACTTGACCGAATCCGTGGCATCCTTGTCTATGGAAATGTCTTCCAGTAACAGATGGAGTTCTATAAGCTGTAACAAAGCCTGCTTAGGCAAATCAGTGACCTGCAAATTAATGGCCCAAATCCAATTCTCACCTTCCCAAAATCCATTATCAATGACTGTGCTTGAACTTGTTTCTGTGAAACCAAACAGAGCTGGAAACCGAGTGCCTAAAGTTTCATTTGTTGCCCATTTAGCCCGCCAAAAATCCACCTTGCTACCATCTCCAATATCATATGAAATTAGATCAGCCAGCATACCATATCCCACAGCATTCGTGGCATGAATCAAATCAAGAAACCAAGTAGAAGGAGATACCTGCAAGTTTGAACACTCCCCACTAAAAAAATCAGAGCAGCTATATGGATATCTATGGTTGATGAAATCCTTCCAAATTGAAGTCTTGTTCTCTAAAATCTTCCAAGACCATTTAAGAAACAATGCCAAATTGAATAATTTAAGATCTTTCACCCCTAAACCTCCCAGCTCTCTTTTTATGCAAACCATATTCCAACGTATCCACGCAATCCCTCTTTTGTTCACCAAGCCATTCCACAGAAACTATTTTTGAGTCGATGTGAGAATTCTAACCACCTTGGCCGACATTTTATAAAACGCCATGTAGTGGATTGGAAAATTGTTAAGGACAGAATTGATTAAAGTGACTCTACCTCCCATCGACATGAAACGACTTCTCCAAGTATTCAATCTAGCACGCATCTTATCTATTACCGGCTTCCAAAATGAAATTAACCTGTGGTTACCTCCTATTAAAATCCCAAGAAACGAAAACTGAGGAGGAGAAGTTTTACATGAGAGGTACAACTCTGCAGCTCTAATCTTATTCTCTTCCAAACCTAAGCAAACCAAAGAACTCTTGTTGAAATTAATATCCAACCCTGAAGTAAGATGAAAACCTTCCAAAATGGACTTAATAACAATAATATTTTTCCAAGAGCCATCACCAATTAGGACAGAATCATCAGCATACTGTAACAAGTGGAAATCAATATCTGGATTGACTTTAAACCCTGAATATATACCAGCTGCTATAGCACGTTTCATAATAACTGCAAGACCCTCTGCAGCCAAACAGAAAAGGAAAGGGGCAAGGGGATCTCCTTGCTTGAGACCCCTAGTCACTCTGAAATCCTGAGTTGGACTGCCATTAACTAAAACAGAGGAAAAACTGTTGAAAACTCCAAATTCCATCCATCTCAACCACTTCGAACCAAATCCCATATGTTTCATGACTTCACGTAGATAGTTCCAATCAACACAGTCGTATGCTTTGGCAAAATCCACTTTGATAATCATAAGATCCTTCTTAGATCTCTTGGCAAACTCCAAAATTTCATTTAAAACAAGCACCCCATCTAACAAATTCCTTCCCTCCAAAAAAGCAGTTTGAGTATTTGAGATAATTCCTCCAATTTTCTTTTTGATCCTATTGGAAAGGATTTTAGATATTACCTTATACACTGAAGTTACGAGAGAAATAGGCCTATATCCATCAAAATCTTTAGGAGTTTCAACCTTCGGGATCAAAACCACAAAAGAAGATGCGAAGCTTTTATGCAGTTGTTCACCTTCAAAAAATTCCAGCACATAGTTTAAAAACTCTGAACCTACAATGTCCCAACATTTCTTCAAGAATTCAAAACTAAAGCCATCAGGCCCAGGGCTACGATCCCCTGAGAATCCAAACACCACTTCCCTGATTTCCTGCAAGTTAACATCAACCTCTAGGTCCTGACTATCTGCAGATGAAAGAGAATTAAAACCAGAACCACCAATACAAGGGAATGGTCTATCCACCCTACTGAATCTACCAGCAAAATGAGAACTGGCAACTTCTTTCACAGTCTGTACGTCCTCCTCAAATTTACCATTAATAGTGACACCATTAATGGTATTCAAATTTATCCTCTGTCTCAACGCAGAATAAAAGAACTTAGTATTGATATCACCATCAGCTATCCACTTGGATCTCGATTTTTGTTTCAGAATGCTCTCTTTTACTCTTATAGATTTCCAAAAATTGTCTTCTACTACATTCCTACACAACAGTTCCTCACCAGTGATAGCTCCTCGTCTCTGAACAATCAGGTCTTCCAGTTCATTAATAGACTCAACTTCCTTTTGCATACTAAGATCAACCCAACCATATACATTGGTATTCCACCATCGAATTCTATCTCTAAGATGTTTCATTTTCTTTTCCAGAATATAAGAAGCCTTTCCTGTTATCCTGAAATCTTCCCACTCCTTCTTAATGAAAGGGATGAAGTTACTGTGATCGAACCAACAAGACAAAACCTTAAACGGCTTAGGACCCCAATTAGTATTTTTAGCAGTAATCCAAACTGGCCTGTGATCTGATATATCCCTCTCACCTATACGTTGCGTCACCATATTCCAATCATTAAAGACAGAGGGAGAGACAAGAAATCGATCAAGCCGACTGCAGATTGTACCTTTTGACTTAAACCAAGAGAACTTGAGCCCACTTAAAGGAAGATCAACCACTCCTAAAGTGTTAATGAACTCAGAAAACTCTAACATATGCCTTCTATTAGGTCGAGTATACCCAATCTGCTCCTCCATACTCTTAATCGAATTGAAGTCCCCCCCTAATATCCACTCTCCTGGATTCAAACTATTTTTAAGATTTATTAAGCCCCTCCACAAATCTCTCCTCTCTACAATGTTACAAGGAGAATAAATGTTAAACAGATAACACCTTCTGCCCTTCCATATCACTTGCATCCCAAGATATCCTTTACCCCTGTAACTATAAATAGGTGTCAAAACTTCATTCTTCCATATGATGACCAGCCCACCAGATAACCCAATAGCGTTAGATGCAGACCATTGGCAATTCCTATCTTTCCATACACTATACACTAATTCTTCTGTTACACTAATACACTTCGTTTCCTGCAAAAAAAAAATCTCTGCCCCAACTTTAATTAGAGTTTCTCTAATGTTTTTTATCTTCAAAACCCCTCCACACCCTCGAATATTGTAGGAGACAATATTCATTTAAACTTAGTAGCTTCCACCTTCTTTCCTTTTATTGATTTTCTATCCACCTCTTCTAGCTTCCTCAATATATTCTCAAACACTTCATCATCTTCCTCTACTTCAATACCAAGCTGTTGGATAGAGTCCCACACCCTAGCAGGGATGTTCTCCAGTTTCTTCTTTATTCTTAGATTGCTTTGTACAAAACCCGAGTCAGAAATAGAGTTATCAATTGACACGGATGTCTTGTTCTCATGAATAGAAAGAGGATACTTCTTGTTATCCATCCCCTGCACTTCCGACCTCTTATGAGAAATCAGAAATGAACTCTCCACTTGAAGAAGAGTAGCATAATACGAAGGATTGAAAGGAATCTTCAGCCTTTGATAAATGTCTCCAATGATTTGCTTCTTAGTCTTCTTTTTATTAGCTTAAACTCCTACATTGTCCTGAGTAATCAGTCTAACAGCATTTACATCACTAATGTGTTCAGACTGAGAAGGTGGACACCTATCCAAAGGAGACCTGTCTATATGAATATGATTCATATCAATTGCACCCACTAAGACAGCTTCATCTCTATTAAGTTTAGCTAAAGAACATTTAACATGGTGAGGGGACTGTCAGCCAACAATTTTGGAACAACCTCTACAATCAATAGTGGGACTGTCAGCCATGATAGGCCCTGGTTTAGAACATCTAACTTCCACAAAATCAGTAGGATGAGAAGATTCCTCGCTAAAATTTCTAGCTGAAGCATCACATTCTCTGTCACAAGGGCCAGAACTTCCCTCTGCACTCGCACGCTGAACATTCTCCACACCAAACGAATTATTCCCCACATCCAGATTCATATTATGCCACACCTCATCACCTTCAGAGTTGTAAGACTCAGATTCCACTAATTCTGAACTATCTTCTTCAAAGCAAGATGTTCTTCAAGAACTAAGGTCTTTAACATATGGCCCAAAAGAATCTTCAACAATCTTAATATGATAACAGTCATCATTGACTTCCACATTGACTACTTCATTAAGATTCATAGCAAACTTGGTCTTAATCAGTATTCTCGCCACATCAAACCTTGAATGTCTCCTAGTGTCATCATCCATATTGACAAAAGCACCTGTTCTACCAGCTAGAAATTTGAAAAAAATTTCGCCCCACACATGGCAAGGGAGAACAAAAATCTTAAGCCAAGTAAGTCTTTCTTGATCAACATCATTTGGGGACCAGGGGTGAATGTCCGAAAACCATCTAGCAATCCAACTAGATTCCTCTGCTATCAACCTTTTGATATCTCCAGGATTGTCTTCCTCTAGAAGGCAGAGGTTAGCTCCCATTGGAGTAACCATAATATTAAAAAAACCTTCCATTTGCAATGCTTCCGATACTTCCAACGCAGAACCAAGTTTCTCCAAGACCTCTGTAAAAGCCTGCTCAAACCTTTCCATTTCTTCCCCGTTTACTTTGAAACTCAGGTGAGCGAAGTTGGGTTTTTCTCCAAGTAAAACTTGATTTGATTTCTGGTAACCTGCATTCCGATCTCTATGCCTTCTAGCAGCCTGAGCAAAGGATAAGTTAGAGACTAATCCACTCCTCTTATCTTTTCTGATTGAATAACCTTCAACCCGCTTCAGATCGTCTTTACTACGATCTATAAGACCCATACCGCCGCCATCCTTATGCTCTCTCCTAAATCTGGGTAAATTGGCAAAAATCTTAGTACCATTAATGACAATGTTGTCTAGATTAATGGCAAGAAGATGTTCGTCTTCGACACTTTTAAACCTAACGAATCCAAATCTTTTGCCCCTAACGTCGAGCCTACCCGGGATGAACACTTCCAATATAGACCCAAACTCCTTAAAGACATCGTACATCTGTTTCGCTTAATACGAATCTGGAAACTGAGTAAAGAAAAATGAGGAGGATTCTTGCAAATCCAAATCAGTAACTTTACCTTTATTGCTCTTCCAAATCGACATTCTACCAATAGAAATATTCCGACTTGTGGACTTCTTCTTCTTACCCACCTCCGTCCAGGTCCCTCTGTTACCACCCAAGTTATTCTGAAATGTCATAGTTCGAGCAACCTCAGCGGTGTTGAACCCAACCAGAAAGACACCACGCACCAACCAGTTACCCAGTAAAACCTAGATGGAATCACCTCCCTACCGAGGCCCCTAAGCCCTAAAGCCAGGAATTTAAGCCAAAGATAGAGAAGAGTTCACCCAGTATCTACTAGTTCAGTGGTCAGGGGTCGTGAAGGAATGAGTTAACAAGAAGAGGAGGAAGTGAATCGTGTTAAAGAACCTGAACCTGATACATTGTTAGGAAGATGGAAAGAAGATCTAGGTTATAAAAGATGAACGGGACTCTAGAGAGAAGCCAGAGAGTCTCTCTAAAAATAATATTTAGTTTAATGATTGTGTGTAATATATAAATTATATTTACTTTTAGCGATTACCAACAATTAATTTACATATCCAAAATATCAATTATCATATATTTTAGAAAAGTTTTCTTATTAGTTCATGATATGATATTTTTTTAACATATATCCAAACAAACTGTGTCTTGTAGATATTTCTAGAACTATGTTAAAAATTTATCTAAATAATCGTGATAAGATTGAATGCATTTAGAAGTTGTTTTACAGAAGAAAAAATTAAATTGAAAAAAAAAAATTACACAATTCTCTCTCCCTATATATATATATATACAATACTACGTAAATACCAATTAATAATGGTTGGAAAAGGTATATAATGACGCTGGCGCATGCGTTGTTATGTAGAGTGTCGTTGTAAATTGAGTCTTATAATCACGGGCCATTAACCGTTGTAATTACCTGGAAACTGCGCGCCCTATCACAACGGTTAATAAAACGAACCGTTGTGATAAATATAATGCTCCTAGGTTCGATTCCCAGCTGCACCGTTTTGATATTTATTTTTTTCTGTGCAGCGCCCAAGATATTATTACAGTTATATTTTATACCCGTCGTTATATATTCTGCATACACAAATATACAACCACGACTTAGTTTTATAACAGCAGTCAAAACTTCCTATGTTTTAAATATGCATTTCTCAGCAATTCAAATTCATCCCATTATTGAACCTGTAACCATTTTAAATATGCATTTCTCAACAATTCATATTCATCCCATTTTTTAACCTGTAACCATTTTAACCATAACAGATAAGCTAACATTTATTTGTAAGTATTGTAACTATTATAACCATAAAATACAGCTAACAGATAAGGTATACATTCTGTAAGTATTGTAACTATTATAACCATATTTACACCAAACACTATATTCATGTCATCAATACAGAAAAGTATTATTCACATCATCTCTACAGAAAAAAGTCATTGACATCATCAATCAGCAGGACCCTTAAGAACATTGTGGATATATGCCCAACGTTTACGAAGATCTACGAAATCCTCAACGGGGAACGAGGTTTCGTCGTTGAACATCTACATAAGAAACATCTACATAAGAAAGAGGCAATAACATGTATGATACTAATTCAATAGTCAACTTATCTGTTAATATATGTAAACATTTTATGACATGTATACCTTATCTCATGAATCAACAATGTCGGCAAGGACAATGTTTAGCATGTGTTTCATGACATAATAACCACACTCGTAATTCCTGGATTGTTTCCTTCTCTACAAATTTAAGCAAAAATCACATGAATACAACCACAATGAATGTTAATGAAAGAAACATAATCGTGCCACTTACTTTAGGACAGATCCATCTGGGCTTTCTTCTAACATTGTTCATCATATTCATTTGCTCCACAAAACTGTACATTGAATTTGAATTAAACATATTACATGATAAACTAATTACAATGTCAAATAAAATGAATTAAGCATACACTTACGAATTAATCATATCTTTCATTTTGTTTTGCAGTGGATCATGCAAGGAACACAGAAAAGTTATCGTATTCGTCCGTAATGATATGATGATCAATTGCCAATGAACACTGAATAAACAAGAGCATATATATATATATATATATATATATATATATAGGTTAATGGTATAATGGGTTGAACAATTACTTC
Organism: Lathyrus tuberosus; assembly: GCA_022829125.1. NCBI lineage: Eukaryota > Viridiplantae > Streptophyta > Magnoliopsida > Fabales > Fabaceae > Lathyrus > Lathyrus tuberosus. The sequence continues at coordinate 13,662,221 of JALAZF010000006.1, forward strand.
CTTTTGTAGAAGCATGACTTACAACACTTCTACTAGGAGTTCGTTTCATCATCATCATCATTAACATTACGGTGACCTTCATTTGTCTGTTGTTCAAAGTTTTCACTTAATCTTTACATCATAATATTCAATTAAAACATAAAACAAAAACAAGCACAATATATATCATAAATTTTCGATAAAACACTAACATCTCAAGTAACGTACATACCGAATACATCTCTTGGAACCTTTCCATATCTTTCTCCCTTTTTCCCTTCTCCTCTTCTAACATTCTCCGTTGTTCTTCTAATTACTTCTCAAAGTTTTCAATCTTTTGTCTTTGTGCAATAATCTCTGGGCTTTCGGTACTTTTTCTTTGAGACCCAAAGAATGACCTCAAGCCGACACCTTCTCCAACAGCACGGACACGCCCACCATGCTCATCTGTTCCGATAGCTTCTACCAATATGTCATGTCGTGCTTGCGGAACAAATGTACCTTCACAGGCTGTCTCAACCAACTTATCCTACACAACATGAGAAACTTACATATATTATTACCAACGCATTTAAATAAAAAATAACATAAGCACCCAAAATCATACTTACAATTTTTTCGGCAACTACTCTTGAAGCCTCCGAGGTGTACCCTCCATCTGGTCTTAATCGAGCATTCTTCCATTTCTCATGTCTTGAAGGTGGAGATGGGATGCGATCATCTCCGGTTTCTGATTGTCTTTCAAGCATGATTTTTTTTCTCAAGATTCCTATAACCCCCACGAGATAATCTATGGGGGTACACGTTCTTAGCTTTATCGAGTATTGCGACTTCGCTTTTAACCTGTTATGAACATAGTGAAAAAAAATATATGGTTAGTATCTATAACTCATTAGCATTACATTATCGGTTACATGAGAATAGTACTAACCTTAATTTCCTCAGAACGGCGTATCTTTGCAAACCTTTTCCATTGCTTCTTCGATATAAAACTATATCGAATCCATGGATGAGGAAGACCTCTCTTAGGCCTCCTAATGTAGTCAGCCGTGAGATGTGCCTTAAATCCCCTCCAACGAGTATCAGCATATGATATCCATTTTTTTTTTAAATTTGAGTCATCGTCGGTAAACTCAAAATTTAACTACATTTAAATCAATATATAAGTATGTATTAGAAATTATAGATATTGATATCGGCGATATATGAAAATTATAGTATGTAATACCTTAACATCAGTCCATATGCTTTCTTTGCCCTTATTATCAACTTGTTTCCAATCATTAATAAATATATTGACCTTTCAACGTGCAAGGAACGAAACATAACTCTTAAAAGTAGAGTAGTGTTGACAATCCAGTACTCTGTACAACGAATGAAACTGGATAAGAATTTTTTCACTTGATGCGTTCCGGATAGATGTGAATTGGGGCATCATTATGACGCCTCTTTGTGATCTTTTCGTTTGACTTTTAGTTGTTTGAGTATCATTGTTTAACATCTCATTTGTTTGAGTTTCTTCGCTGGTTTCTGATGAAGAACTCAACAAGGTCGACATCTAAGTTCAAAAACAATAACATAAACATCAACCACAAAATAAAACAACAACAACCACAACAATGGCAAATGAAGTTTACTGTAGATGCATGGGGAAAAATATTTTACGTACCCTAAACGTGATGACTAAGTAAATGATGTTGGTGTTGGTGATGGTGTTGTCTTCCTTCCTTGTGGTGATGATGGTTTTGTTGTTGTTTTCCTTCTAGACAGTAACAACTTGGTTGATCGTGATGGTCTTGTCAACTTGGTTGACGATGATGGCGACAATGGCAAATACACAGTGATGTAGGAACGATGGTGTTTTGGATGAAATCGTGTAATGTTTCACAGAAATGAACGTTAGGGTTTCGGTTGAAATCGTGTATTGTTTTGTCTAGTTTCTATCTGCAATGGAAAAAAGGATACTGAAGAGACAAGCTAACTAGGAGTGTATAATATTATCACGCTACCACAACGGCCAATAATAGCAACCATGGTGATATTTTACTTTCATGGTGAAATTTCATAAAAAAGCGCCAGAGTATTAACAATTAAAAATTTTAAACAAAAACCAGAATATATCACAATGGTTGTAAACATCAACCGTAGTTAAAATCTTTAAAGTTTTTTATTTAAAAATAAATAAAAATGAAAAGGCGCAACTTAACAACGACGAAACTCTTGAACCGTCGTCATAAACTTTTAAGTTTTTTATTTAAAAATAATTAAAAAAGAAAAGGTGCCACTTAACATTAAAGGAATAACATATATGAGGGCACTAAGGTTCGAACCCATGAAAGCTTGAGGTTATCACAGCGGTTAAGCAGACAACCGTTATTATATACAAATAATTTTTAATAAAAAAAATAATTATGATAGCGCCTTAGTTTAGAGATGTCACAAAGGTTTAGGGAATAAGCTTGGTGACCATGACGTTGTTGTTTACGCGTTTTGTAGTAGTGATATGAGTGAGATTCAACTTACTTGAAGTGTATGTTTTTTAATTTATTCCAAATTAAAGCCTTTAAATAGAATTTATACTAATGGTTGAATTAATATTTTTACTTAACTAACCATTCAATTAAATCTAATATAAATGTTATGATTTGAGGTAAGTTTAAAAAAAATTTACATTTAGAGTAAGTTGAATACCACTCTATCTGAGTGGGATTCAACTTACTCCAAGAGTAAGGTTTTTTATCTTACTCAAATTTATAGCCTTTAAAATGAATTTTCATTTAATGGTTAAATTAATATTTTTGCTTTACTAACCATTCAATTAATTCTAACTTAAAGGTTATGATTTGTAGTAAGTTATAGAAACTTAGTTTTGGAGTAAGTTGAACTCTAATATATATATATATATATATATATATATATATAAGTAACTGAAGATGTCTAATCCAAACAAGAGGAGTGGGATTAGAAAAGGCCTTAGAAGCTAGGTTATCCTCGCATTGATTTCCCTTCTAGAAAATGTGAGGGATGAAGAAAGACATGGACCTAATCATAACTATATTTTTGAGCCATTTAGTTATAACATTTGAAGGCACCACCTTCGATTCTTGCAATGCAAGCAACACCAATACCAAACTTGTTTCTAACCATAGCTTGTTCCAACCAAAACAATTGGTTATATCAATAGCTCTTATGACAGCATAAGCTCTCCTTGAAGGGATGAAGAACCATTAACCAATTCAGCAAAACCATATATAAAATCACCATTTTGATATGTAAATTATTCCTACAAGGTGCCAAGGTATTGGAAAAGTAATCATCTGTATTGCACCTGACCCAACAACGAGTTGGAGGGAGCCATAACACCACAATGATTTTAGGAACCTTTGGAGGATTCAAGTTAACTTTAAATTTTTTGAGGATGGAGAAGTCATGAATAGAGGAGTTGAAAATGTATTATGTTACGATTCAAGATAGCAGTTGAGTACTAAGAGCAAGTAAAATTTAAGCATCTAGAAAATAAAAACATGAAACAAGAACAAATATTAAGTGGCCATCATCAATGTAATACCCCGTAAATTATTTTACTTTGGATAATATTCGTTTGATCAGTTGGGTTCCAGTTTACTCTGAGAATTATTGGATAGAAATAATTAGAGTAAAATGATGAGATCAGAGCAGATCAGATTAATATTATCTGACTCTGAGGTTTTAACTTTTGGCGTTATAGAGACTTTTTGGACATTTAGTAGTATTACTAATAAATGGGTATTCTTACTATATCTTTTCTTTTCCTCCGTGTTACTAAAGATAGTAACATAACTTGGTTTTGGAGAGGGAAAGAAGAGAGAAGTTAGAGAAGAAGAAGAAGAAACTCTTGAAGCTTATCACCAAGGATCATCATCATCAATTCATCTAATCTTTACCCAATCTCATCTTCATCTTCATCTTGCTAAGAGGTGGGTTCTAGTTAGAATTTTAGTTTAGAGTTTTTAGAAAATGTTTGATTTAGGTTAGAAATGTGGAATAAATGGATTTAACGGTTAAAAATCGATATAAACTGTGTTGAATGATCACATTATGCTTATGAATAATTATGATGCTTGTTTGTGCTGTTTGAAAATGTTTTGAGTTGATAAAGATGGGTTTTAACCCTTGGAACAAGAGGAAAACGCAGCTGAGCATGGCTGTTCTGGTGCAGAGCGTCGGGCGGTGCTCAGAGCGCCGGGTGATTCGAGGCAAGCGCTTGTGCTTCGCCGGGCGATGCCCAAGAGGCGCAGCATGTAACGCCCCTGTAACTTTCAAGTTTTTGGAAGAGTGTTTACGCCCCTGCTTCGTCGGGAGAAGTAGAGCACCGGGCGCTCCTGGGACTTTTCCAAATGTTCCCTTTTCTTTTAAAATCCATAACTTTTGATCCGTTTATCCGATTTGAGTGTTCTTGATATCAATAGAAAGCTGTGGAAATAATCTTTATGATGACGGTAAAAGATGTCAGTTTTATTGCCCGATTAAATAATCAGAGGAGACCCGAAGTGGTACTATATTGATAAATTAATATATGTGTTTCTATTGTGCAATTATTATATGTTTTGCTTGTCCTATTATTGATTCAACATGATTGTGAGTGAAAGTGCATGTTAAAAGTATGAAATAGGTAAAGTGAGGAATATTACCATAAACTATGTTGGAACTTAGTAACGGCTAGGAAAAGTGATGAATAACATAACGACGACGCTCGTGCATGAGAGGCCGAGGCGTGCGTCCATTACCGATTGGTATAGAAAGAGTTACACTAGTATGGATCATGTTAAATTGTGTTAAGTGTAGAAAGACAAAGAGGTCTTAAGGCTAATGTGGCCGGGTGATTGTTGAATACAATGTCATTGGTGTATATGATCACGTAATCGTAACCATCGCCCTTTAGAGGCTTTCACGGGTCTCGAGCTCCTCTGAAGTGCAGGCATTACTACTTGGCAGGTTTGATTCCCAATGTTATAGTACGATGGAACCTACGGGTAGAGACTTGTGATGGCATGAGAGGCCATGAGAAGTGACGAATTAAGGTGATAATGCGTCCCTTAATTCCGAATCCATTCTTATGCCAAGTAACTACAAGGATCCATGACTCGGGTCGTCTTCTAGACGTAGAAGCGGACGGGAAGAGGGGATGCCTTGGTAAGGTTATTGATTAGTGATAGTATGAGTTGACAAGACTCATGAGCATAGATCCATATAGTGTGTGTGTGTGTGTGAGTACTCAAAGTCACTTCCCTTCCCTTTGGACTTGAGTTAGGTGTGATAGAACCTTGTAAAGCCGAGAGGACCCATAAGATAGAGAACTCACTGAGATTTATGTATCTCACCCCATGTTGTTGTTGTTTACATCACAGGTACTACAGGTTCGGCGAAGGGTAAGGACAAAATTGTTTGACTTCCCCTTACTATCTTGGCTTTTGTGGTGGCAAGGCTTCCGTTGTGGAATTTTTTGAGATCATTGTTTGCTCTAGTTCTTAGTGTTGGAACATCTTATATATATAATGCCATAGTTTTTGTATTAGGCTTTTTGGGCATGTATATGTATAATGTGTTAACTAGGGACTTATTGTATTTTAGTACCAAAACGTAAAATTCATTTATGATATGGATGCTTTGATGTACTATATTATATATGGGTGTTACAGTTGGTATCAGAGCAGGTCGTATCCTCGACCTAGCCATGAAATAGTATAAGTATTTTCCTTCTGTTTCATATGCGGCTGTAGCGAGCGATTTTGGACGCGGTTCTTAAGCGCTGGTCGCTCTCTGCGGTTGAGCTTGAACTACAGGTCGATTCATTTTTTATCCTATTGTGAGCTGAATAAGGAAGGGAAATAGATGTCTCCAATTAACCCTGCTTTGCATACTGAGTTTAAACAGCAGTCTGTTAGGTTACATATGCTATCAATGTGGGGGGCCTTTGTACTGGTTATTTGTATTTTCGCCAATACTGTTTTCTTTCTTTTTTACCTGGGCAGAAGGTTTCTGGCGGGGAACAAGGATTAGGATGTTAGGACTGATGCTTTTGAAATACTGCTTTTGATTGATGGAGATATGGGATTTGGGTTTTTTGTTGATTGCACTCGCTAAGATCTTTTCTTTCGATCTTATGCCTACGTATTCCCGTTTACCGAAACAGGGAAATCAGAGCGTTCGTAGTTCCTCCTATTCTATGGGAGGAAATTGGTGTTTTTGGTGTCTTGTTCAAAGCCCAAGACGTGAAGCGAAAGGTAGTTTGTATCTTGTTCAAAGCCCAAGATGTGAAGCTGAAAGGTCTATTTGTGTCTTGTTCAAAGCCCAAGACGTGAAGCTGAAAGACCTCGACTTTAGAGAGAATTCGTCATCTCTAAAGAGGGGAGAAGGAGAATTACTTTAACTGCGATACGCGGATCCGAGCAATGCCATAATTTCTGAAGAAAGGGTTTTAACCTGAAGGAGAAGACTTTAACTCAGTGTAGAGCAATGCCATCTTTCCTTAGAAATTTCTTATGCTAAAAGAGGGACAGTGGCGTGGATATAGATGATCCAGAGGCTTGCCGCTTACAGCGATTAGATGAAGGAGTTGTTGATGTTTGTGTACTGTGAACGAGGCACAACTTTGATGCTAAAAGGTTGATTGGATCAACCAGTGGTTTTCTTATACAAAGCCTAAGAGGAGGCTAATTTCCGCTAGGAAAATCATTATACCAAGCCCAAAGGGTGTTGAGACTGTCCGAGTCTGCGGGTTTCCTTCCTATTTAACGAAGGGGTCACTTGAGAATGTCTTTTGAGACTCAAGGAAGTTAGACTGCCCGTGTCTAGAGTTTTATCTTTTGTACTATGCTTTGAGAAACAGTAGTAGACTCTATGAAAGGACTGTTCTATGGAGATGACTAAGTTCTGTTCCTATACCTCTAGGAGGTTGTCGGGACAATTTGTACGAAGCCCAAGAGGAGGCTGGAAACTTTTAAGAAGCCGACGGGTCCTTGTACGAAGCCCAAGAGGAGGCTATCATTCCCGGAGGAAGAGATCATTATACGAAGCCTAAGAGGAGGCTGTGAATACTTCTAAGAAGTCGTAGGGTCCTTGAATAATGCCCAAGAGGAGGTCGATGCTTTTAAGAAGCCCGTGGGTCTATCATCTCCTTTCCATTAGGAGAGATAACTCTTTTAAAGATAAAAACCACTGGTAAACGTGCGAGGTTTACTATCCAACGACTTTTAGCTTTTGAAGAGGGTTCCTTAGTTAAGGTCCAAGATTATGACCGTAGTGGGTACCCAAACCCCGAGATATTCAAGGCAAGCTATCCACAAGGAATAGATCAAGTCAGGAAAGTTCGAGAATGTGGAAGAAACTCAAAGATGCCATTCACGGAGAATACATTCATCTTGGGGAGTAGAGCTTCTTGACGATTCCTAAGGAGGACAGCCGAAGAGAAGACTGTATCTGGTGCTCCTATTAGGGATCTAGGTGTCTATTTCTACGAATAAATGAAACGGCGTCACCTAGTTCTAGACGTAGTAGCCAGGGAAACTCGAAATATCTATACTATTATTACACAGTAGATATGAGTTTATGAAAGGAGACTTACAGTGAGCAGCCCCACAATACAGTTTATAATATGAAAGCAGTAAATGAAAGCGATAACCACTTACTCGGTTGGAGTGCTTCCATGCTGTTTGGTTAGTTGTTCAACAAATAAAGATTGAAAACAATAGTATATTCAAAATTAAAGGAGAAAGTGCTTTGAAAAAGAAAGATTTGGGGCCTACAGCTCAAGGAGAGGCTCAGGGTTTTATCAGTGAGCGCACTGTTTGACTTTGTACAGCGGGACTTATACAAGTGACTGGGGCCCAAAAAGGTTTTCTGTACAAAGGGATGGGTCTTACACTCTCTCAAGAGGCCCAAAAAGGTTCAAAGAAAAAAGAGTGGGGCTTATAACACGAGGGTAGGCCCAAATGATTTTTCGTTTAAAAATGACGATCGCGCTGAGGTTTTCATTTAACGCAGAGGGACTTATACAATAAGTGAGGCCCAAAATGTTTTGGTTAAAAGGGGGATTGGGTCTTACACTCTAATAGAGGCACAAAGTGTTTTGAATGGGTCTTATAGCTCAAGGAGAGGCCCAGATGATTTTTATTTTTAAACGGGCGACGATCGCGCCGTTTACTTGTACAGAGGGACTTATACAATGAGTGAGGCCCAAAAAGTTTTTGTACAAGGGGGGATGGGTCTTACACTCTCTCAAGAGGCCCAAAGAGTTTTGAAAATGATTTATGAGGGTTGAATTAATCCAAAACCCTAATTTGTTTTCAAAATGTATTTAATTGAATAAAAATTCAATTAAAATGATCAAAAATTGTTTAACACATGGAAAACAAATTGTGATCTTGGATTAATGCTTCAAAAATTAAGTATTGACCTACAAAATAATTAGAAAGCATTAAAAGTTGCAAAATCAATGTAGAAAAAATATTTAAAATGCCAAAAACAATCAAAATATTAATTCTTTACAAAAATATCAATTATATGAAATAAATAATATTTTTCGGATTTTTTTGTGAAAATAAAATATTTTAACATTTTTGTGAATTATTAAAAAAAGAATCAACTCAAAATCATTAAAACTCAGAGAGAAATTAATTTTTGAATCAATTAAACAAAATCACAAAATTCAAATATTTGAATTTATGAAAAATGGCGCCAAGAACAGCTGAAGAACACGCGCGTGTTCTTGGTTTCTCAGATTTGCATTTTCTATCCAATCTCCATGAATACGTAATCATATCATGCAATCCACATATCATTATGCTCGTCTCAACCTCACGATCATGTCTATGTATTTTAATTTCATTTAAATTAAACATACAACAAGAAATCACGAAGAGACCTCAAGAACCCTAATTTCTGCATGAAGGCTAGGATTTTTGATACACGATTCAAACAATGCAATTAATTGAGGGAAAACATTCCATGCATGATTATGAACATATGGCCAAATTATTGTGCGAGGAAATATGCATAGATTGAGAGATGACCAAGTATGTGCTTACCTCCAAGTCGTGACAGCAAGTTCAAAGTGATTTTTGATTTGGAGGTGTTACAGATGAGTGGTGATGATCTGAACAGCTTCCCTACACCCTATGGATTGTGTTTGGATGGTTGGACTTGATTGAAATTGGCTGGATCATTTTTTGGTACCTCAGCTGCACTTTGGTTAAAACCTTGAGCAACCAGCTGGTGATTTTGTGAAATTGATGTTTCAGAAGTAATCTAAGTGTTTGATCAGCTCATATGTGATGTATGTGAGGTGTGTGAGTGATTGGTTTGATTGGAATTGCTCTCAAACTCAAAACCCGATAGTGACTTGCCTTAGAAGGCAAAATTGGAGTGAAAGAAGAGATTTTGAGGAAAGCATCTGTTAGATGGCTTTGGTGTACTCAAACTGACCACAATTGAGCTCTATTTATAGTAGAGCAAGTTTGTTTTGGGATCCACAGTGAATGGCAACTGCAACAGGTGTTTCCTCAATGTTGGCCAATGGAAATGCAAGTCTCCTCTAGCCATTGACTAAAGGTTAGGGCACAGAGCTATGGTCCCCTTGGTCTTGGATAAGTCTTGACTAATTTCAGATGAGAATGGCTCAGTCCATGCCACCTTGATGGTTCCATTGAATGCCTCATTCCAAATTTGAAGTCTTGTCCCTATTTTGGCCATTCTAGGTTCAACATGATATTTCTTGTTCCATGGACTTTGGAGGCTTGGCTCAGTGATTGTCCCCTTTAGATTCAATCCTCTGAGGTGTCCAAGTGGGTAGGAGCAATTGAATTTGGCTGATTTTGGAAAATCGACCAAAGTTGCAAATTCTGCCTTGCCTTGACAGATTTCAGCAAGGCAACTTGGCAATGTTGTATCTCATGGTGTAGGTTGAATTTGGCAATGTTCTTGGCCATTTTGGAAAACTCTTACATGATACAACAACTGTTTGAACAAGTTTGGTTTTGATCTCTTTTGATTCCAAGTGAAAAATCCCCGTACATTTGGCAAAAAGTGAGGCAGAATCTGACTTAGTGAAAATTTCACTAAGTGTTGGAAAAAAGTACCATTTTCACTTTTCAGCCACTTTGATCACTCCATAACTCAAAATCCTTATTGAATTGGAATGACTTGTAGTTGAAGTTTTTGTAGGTGATAATGAGGGCTACAAATCCATCTTTGGATGAGAAAGAATGGCCTTGTGGTTTAGGAGTTATGGTCCTTCAAAGTTGGTACCTTTGCCACTTTATTTTTAACTTAGAAAAATTTCTAAGTTTTATGGTTACCCCTTTTACAAGTTATCTCACTTTTCTTGATTTTTCTTGATGAATGATGATTCAAATCATACATTAACATCATTTTAGGGTTAAAAATCCATTTTGGTGAAAAATCTCAAAAAGTCAAAGTTGACTTTTGTGCACAGTTGACTTTTTATCAGATGAATTCCAAACTGTGCAATTCTTCAGGAAATCATGTCCTTGACCTAAATCAAACTTGATGGACATGTTCCATGGGTGTCATAGGGTATATTCAATCATGTATTAGGGTTTGGGAGCATGTCCTGGTCAAAAGTCAAAGTTACAGTTGACTTTTCCCTTAAAACCCTAATTGTGGTGCAGATGAAATTGAGACTTGTTGCTCAAACTTCTTGGATCAATCCATTGTTCCAAATGGATCAATATGGTATATTAGAGACCCTCAAATCATCTCTTGAGGTCTTGGCTCATGGTTTGTCCCAAAAGTCAACTTAGGGGTGAATTAGGTCAAGAAACCCTAATTCCTGATTTTTGATGAATGCATCCCCTGAGGCAAAATTGACTTGATGCATGGGTTCATGAGGTTCCATGAAGTATATTAGGTTATGTTTTGGATCATTGCCTTGTGCCTAGATGAAAATTTCCATCTGGAGGTCCTGGTCGACCAAAACCCTAATTTGGTGACACTGTCGATCTTGAGACTTGATCCACCTAGAAGGGAGCAACCTTATGCTTAATCCTTGAAGTGGGAGTCCTTATTGATCCATTGTGGATGTTTAAGAGATTAGACAAGTTGAAGATCATGTCATTTCTTGATTGATCCTTTGTCTAAGCACTCAGAGAGGGCTTGAAACCCTAATTTTGATTGTAGTGGATGCTCACCCATCTTTGGGGAGACTAATGAAGCATAAAGGTACATCCATATTGTGATGATGATTTTCACAATGATGGGAAATCTAAGTGGGCAAAATTTGGGGTATTACAGATGCCCCTATTTAATCTTCTTGGACCCGAAGGTGTGAATGACGAAGGGATTCGGGCATTTGGGGTACAAGAGGATTAAATATCGGAATACCCGAAATTTTGATGGTGGTTATGAATGGTAGCTTACGCATTCATCTTCTTTAGCTAAGCAATGATGCTTAGAAAAGGTAAACTTCCCCTCGATCCTGGTTTCCTACCAAGAACTGGTCTCAGTCTCTGAAATGAACTTCCCCTCGATCCTGGTTTCCTACCAAGGAACTGATCTTAGTTTCTTTTGAACTTCCCCTCGTTCTTGGTTTCCTACCAAGGAACTGGTCTTAGTTTCTTTTGAAATAAACTTCCCCTCGATCCTGGTTTCCTACCAAGGAACTGGTCTTAGTTTCTGAAATGAACTTCCCCTCGATCCTGGTTTCCTACCAAGGAACTGGTCTTAGTTTCTTTTGTCAATAAACTTTATTGACAAGGGACGTTATGTGTAGCGGTTTTCCTTCAAACTTCTCGCCGAATTTTCCTGGGGAGATGCCATTTGAGTAGAAAATGTTTTGTTGTCAGACTTGCTGGGGACCCCAGTCGTCTGAGTTGTAGAGTTGTACAAACTTCTCCGTTGGAGACGCCATTTATTTCTACTGGGGAAAGCAAGTCTCTTGAGAGACTGTTTTCATTTGGGATCTTTCATCACACTTTTCTCGAGATCTTCCTGGAGAAACGCCATATGATGGGGTCCAATTTTGAGGTGCCAATGACTTTCTCATCAGTGGTTTTTCGGAGCAAAACTGGCGTGCTGCCGAATCTCTAATCACGAGGCTTTCTCTATGGATTTTCCTTAATCCGGGAAAGCAAGGATATCGTCTTCGATGGCGAAGAGCGAAATTTGTTGGAAGTTTTCTCTGGCTTTTCAGAGGTTCAAGTTATCAAAGTGGTCAAGGACCAGCTCTGATCTAAAGATACACTGGTGGCGAGATTGTGCAGACGCAACACTTCCTGACGAGGAAAGAACTGACAAACTCGATTGAGAAAACTGTTTATCACTAGGGGACAAGACCGGCTAGAGTGATAACGATGCAATATGAAATGTAAATGCAAATCAAAAATGCATGAAGTACGTATGTATATGCTGACAAAATAGACGCGACATACAGACTAATGGATGAACACAATTGGATACTCGGCCATCGCGGGGCGAAGAAGTACCGTTGGTTCAAAATAGCAATTCCACCTTGCTTAGGAGAGATAGTCCCGTTGGGAGCTATGTTGATCGGGCTTAGGAGATGAGAACTCGGCCGAGGCGTGTCAGACGAAACAAGGTCTTTGACACAGTTGATCCCTTCATTCAGGCATACTGGCTTAGAAGGAGTACTTTGATTATGCACTTTGAAGTCCGCTTACTTCGGGAGAAGCGATCGATGTTCTTCTGATGTTCAACAGTCAAAAGAAATGCCATCTTTAATTTAAAAGCAGAAAAAGTTTAACAAGTAAATTTATTTTTGTTTTATTTCAAGAATCGCTAATTAAGTTTAAACAACGTCGTTCTGTAAAGCTAAAACAAGTAAAGAATTACAAACAAAAGCACAAGGGCTCAAATTTTATTGATAAGATGGAGATCAGCCAAACGCGTGATTCCAAAGAGTACATACAAAGTTAGAAAATGGTAATTTACAGGGAAAAGGGCTACGTTGAAACATAACGACCACTATCCTTCTACCAACTTTGAATTCGGGATATCTTGAGCTTCCGTCGAAGATGATCTTTGACTGGAGATTTCCTCCGATAGATGATGCAACTGCTGCTGAGGGACTTGCCTCTGTTGAACATAGTTACTTGCCATTATCCCTAATTTTTTCCTGGATTGTACTGTGATGTTTCCAATCCACCGGGATGATGTTTTTTTCATGTCTCTAACTTTTGCCTGGACCGCCCTTTCGGGTTTTCAATCCACCGAGACGTTTTTTTTTAGTTTAGGCGAAGTATTTCTTGACTACATCAACATTCGTGGGGTAGGCAAATTCCTCTCCGTCCATGGTTGCAAGTCTCAAGGCACCGCCTGAGAAAGCTTTCGTGACCACATAGGGGCCATCATAATTTGGGGTCCATTTTCCCCGAGAATCAGTGAGAAATGATTGTATCTTCTTGAGCACAAGGTCTCCTTTCCTGAAGACACGAGATCGGACCTTTTTGTCGAACGCCCTCTTCATTCTCTATTGATACAACTGACCGTGGCATAGTGTCGTGATTCGCTTCTCTTCGATCAGGTTCAGGTCGTCGTGTCGACTTTGACACCATTCAGCTTCGGTGAGCTTCGCTTCCATCAATACTCGGATTGATGGGATCTCTACTTCTATGGGGAGCACTGCCTCCATGCCATATACTAGAGAGAAAGGGGTTGCCCCTGTTGAAATACGGACAGATGTGCGATAACCATGAAGAGCAAAGGGTAGCATTTCGTGCCAATCTTTATAGGTTACAACCATCTTTTGAACAATCTTCTTGATGTTCTTGTTAGCCGCTTCTACCGCTCCGTTCATCCTGGGTCGGTAGGGAGATGAGTTATGGTGTTCGATCTTGAACTCTGCACACAACTCTTTCATCATCTTATTGTTCAAGTTAGATCCATTATCAGTAATGATCTCGCTTGGAACACCATAACGGCAGATGATATTGCTTTTGATAAATCGGACCACCACTTGTCGGGTTACATTGGCGAATGACGCTGCTTCGACCCACTTGGTGAAATAGTCAATGGCTACCAGGATGAACCGATGTCCGTTTGAAGCCTTGGGCTCAATCATACCAATCATGTCGATTCCCCATATGGAAAAAGGCCACGGGGAAGAAAGAACTTTGAGATGTGATGGCGGTACATGAATTTTGTCGGAGTATATCTGACACTTGTGACACCTCCTCATGTACTTGTAGCAGTCGGATTCCATGGTCAACCAATAATACCCGGCCCTGAGAATTTTTCTCGCCATTGTGTGTCCGTTGGCATGAGTGCCAAAGGATCCTTCATGAATTTCTTTCATGAGCATGTCTGCTTCTGGTCTGTCGACGCATCGGAGCAAGACCATGTCAAAATTTCTCTTATAAAGAGTGTCACCGCTCAGGAAGAAGTTTCCGGCTAGCCTTCTGAGGGTTTTCTTGTCTTTTCTGAGTGCCCCAGGTGGGTACTCTTGTTTCTGAAGGAAGCATTTGATATCGTGATACCAAGGTTTGTCATCTATGACAGCTTCAATCGAGAAGATGTAGGCGGGCAGTTCAAGGCGCATTACGTCAATCTTAGGTAGGTCATTCCATCGACCTACGCTAATCATGGAAGAGAGAGTGGCTAATGCATCATCCATGTGATTCTCACCACGAGGGATGTGATGAAAATTAACTCTGTTGAAGAAGGGTAGCAACCTTCTTGCATAGTCTTTGTAAGGAATCAATTCTGATTGGTATGTGTTCCAATCTCCTTTTATCTGGTTAATAACCAGGGCTGAATCGCCGTATACGTCCAAGTTTTTGATCCTTAAATCAATCGCTTCTTCGAGACCCATGATACATGCTTCGTATTCGGCCTCGTTGTTCGTACATTTAAACGTAAGTCTAGCAGTGAAAGGAATGTGGGAACCCTGAGGGGTAACAATGATTGCCCCAATTCCGTTTCCATAATGATTGACTGCTCCGTCAAAGATAAGTCCCCACTGGGAACCTGGTTCTGGTCCTTCACTGGGTAGCGGTTCATCGCAATCTTTCATTTTTAGATACATGACATCTTCGTCTGGGAAGTCAAACCCGATTGATTCTTGATTGTCAATCGGTTGATGAGCCAAATGATCGGCTAAAATACTTCCTTTAACGGCTTTCTGAGCGTGGTACTCTATGTCATATTCTGATAACAGCATCTGCCAACGGGCAATTCTTCCCGTGAGAGCAGGTTTTTCGAAAACGTACTTGATTGGATCCATTTCGGAGACCAACCAAGTAGTATGACGAATCATGTACTGGCGAAGACATTTGGCTGCCCAAGCCAAAGCGCAACAAGTTTTCTCAAGCATCGTGTACCGAGTCTCGCAGTCGGTGAATTTCTTGCTTAGATAGTAAATGGCAGACTCTTTCCTTTTAGTTTCGTCTTGTTGACCAAGTACACATCCCATTGAGTCCTCTAGGACTGTGAGGTAAAGGATCAGTGGTCTTCCTTCCACTGGAGGTGATAGAATCGAAGGATTCAACAGATATTCCTTGATACTGTCGAAGGCGGTTTGGCAATCTTCTGACCAAACGCAATCCTGGTTCTTTTTGAGTAATTTGAAAATCGGCGCACACGTCGCGGTCATAAGGAATATGAATCTGGAGATGTAGTTCAAACGTCCCAGGAATCCTCTGACTTGTTTTTCAGTTTTCGGAGAAGGCATTTCTTGAATGGCCTTGACCTTGTCAGGATCAACTTCAATTCCTTTCTGGCTGACGATGAACCCTAGTAATTTCCCCGAACGGACACCGAAGGTGCACTTGTTGGGATTCAAGCGGAGCTTGAATTTTCTTAGACGTTCGAACAATTTTGACAGATGTTCAACGTGCTCATCCTCTGTTCTTGATTTTGCAATCAAATCATCGACATATACCTCGATTTCTTTGTGTATCATGTCATGAAACAGAGTAGTCATGGCCCTTTGATAGGTTGCCCCGGCATTCTTCAAACCGAACGGCATTACCTTGTAACAAAAGGTACCCCATGGGGTAATGAACGAAGTTTTCTCCATGTCTTTCGACGCCATTTTGATCTAGTTATAGCCCGAGAATCCATCCATGAAGGAGAATACTTTGAACTTTGTTATGCTGTCAACCAGCATGTCAATGTGTGGTAAAGGAAAGTCGTCCTTTGGACTTGCCTTGTTCAGATCTCTGTAATCAACACACATTCTGACCCTTCCGTTCTTCTTGGGAACGGGTACGATGTTGGCTAACCATTGAGGATATTCAGATGTAGCGAGGAAACCCGCGTCGATCTGTTTCTGTACCTCCTCCTTGATTTTGATGGCCATGTCTGGGTGAGTGCGTCTCAACCTTTGCTTTACTGGCGGACATTCTGATCTCAACGGTAAGTGATGTTCCATGATGCTGGTATCCAACCCTGGCATATCCTGATAGGACCAAGCGAATACAGCGGGAAATTCTTTGAGAAGCTTTATCAAACCCTCTCTGGCAGTTGGACTGAGCAGTGCTCCGATCCTGATTTCTTTTCTCTCTTTTTCTGAACCCAAGTTTACCGTTTCCAACGGCTCTTTGTGAGGTTCGATGGACCTTTCCTCTTGTCTGAGTAGTCGGGAGATCTCTTCTGGAATTTGGTCGTCATTTTCTTCTTCAGCCTCGAATAACGGGAACTCAAAGTTGGGAGAAGGCATCGGATCGTATGTTTCAACGGGGTATAAAACAAGCAATCTGCATGACGTGATGATTCGTGTTTAGAAGAGATAGAGAAAATGTAAGTGTGTGCAGTGTTTTGATTTTACTGCTTGTTTTTATTATTGAATGTTTTTTAGGATTACCATTTTCTGAAAAAGCAAAAAGAGAAAACAGCAATTGATGCTGAAATTACAGAACGACGTTATTTTATTAATGAACAAGTCGACTCTTGAAACTACAGCCCTATAAAACAAAACTCTGTCGCTTTGGGCAAAGCGAAGAGGGAAATTTACAGAAAATGAGCCCTATCAAAATATCCGTTTCACCTGGGCAGGGTGAAAGGTTAAAGATGGAAATTACTTTGACTGACGAACGACCTTCGGAACCTCGACGGTAACCCATTGGCAGCGAACTCCTCGGTGAATCACAAAGTCTGGCACCTTCCTTGATTTGTCTTTAGAAATGACGTTGATTTCTGGTGGAGCAGGATCATTGGAATCTGTCTCCCAGGAAGAATTGTCGTAGGAGAATTCCTCAGTTGTATTTTGCATAGCATTTGTGCTCTCAGCTGTATCTCCCCATCCAGTTGGCTGGATATCTTCGAGCCTGATACGAGAGCTTTCGGGAGCGGTGTACTTGACCATATAGTCGTATTTTCCACTTGGTTGTCCCAGGGTGTCCCACACTTCTGTGGAACTGGAGGAGTCATCCCTCTCGATGACGTTGACCTCGGGAAAAGCATAGTTGATGAATTCTAGTCCTGCAAACATTGCAAATTCATCTTCATGTTGAGTAGTTTCTGAATGACCTGAGTGTTGATCCCATGACATGGTGGGGACACAGGTATTCTGTTCAATGATGCTCAGCTGAGTTTCATTACTCGGCTGACTTTCTTGTCCCAAGTTTCCTGGGTAAGGCTGCCACATTGGCAGGCCATCCATCGGGCCATAGTAATTGTGGTCAAAATTGTCTTTCATCAGAGTGTCCTCCTCTAATGAATTTGGCGGAGCACGACATCCTTTCGGATCACAATCTCTGTAGATCATTTCGACATCTGATCTTGGTATAAATCTTGGACTTTCTGTAGGAAAGCAAAAAGGCATAGGCACCTCTTCCTGAGACATATAACCGTCCTTGTTAAGGTAGGACTTCCATTCTTCATCTGTGTCAGAGGGATCTTCCTCATTCATAACATGAACTGTCTGAGACACTGGGTGAAGAAAACCTCCACTGTGGAAGAAGTTTTGAAGGGGATGAAGACTTTCATCGTTGGCGGCTGTCTGGGTACAAGTCGCAGAAAAACCAAGACCCTTCTTTGTTTTATTCTCAATAGGAATGACAAGTCGTCCCCATCCTGTCGTATCGGTACTCTCGACCGCTTTGCTAGCATCTTTGTATGAAGAAATTGAAGTTCCTTCTTTGAACTGATTGTCCTTGCTCACCGATAGTGCTTGGAACTGTGTTCCAATAACCTCCTCGGGTTCCACACAAGTAGATGATGATAAGTTGCTCACAAGCAAGGCTTGTTCCCCACAAACCGTGACAAGTTGATCGTTCTTGACGAACTTTAGCTTTTAGTGGAGGGTTGAAGTAACCGCTCCAGCCTGATGTATCCAAGGTCTTCCTAATAAACAACTGTATGTTGCCCGGATGTCCATGACCTGGAAAGTGATTTGGAAAGTGTGAGGACCAATAGTTATGGGAAGATCAACTTCACCGATAACTGTTTTTCTGGATCCGTCGAATGCTTTGAGGACGACCTTGCTGACTCTCATCGGAGGGCCCTTGAATGATAATTGCATCAAGGTGTACTTCGGCATAACATTCAGGGCTGACCCTGTGTCTACCAGTACGTTGGCTAAAGCATCGCCCTGGCAGTTAACTGTGATATTGAGCGCCATGTTATGACGGCGACCCTTTTCAGGTAATTCCTCATCACTAAATCCCAAATTATTGCAGGAAGTGATGTTAGAGACAATGCTATCGAATTGTCTGATTTTTACATCCTGTTCCACAAAGGCTTGCTCCAAGACTTTCTGTAGAGCCTCTCTGTGTGCTTCTGAACTGAGTAATAGTGATAATACTGAGATCTTTGAAGGAGTCTGTAACAGTTGATCAACAATGTTATATTCACTCCTTTGGATGAGCTTTAGCCTCTCATCTTTGTCTTTTGAAAAGTCTGGATTACTAGATTGACCGACTGGTGGATCAGGAATTTCTGCCTGAAGTTCCTTTTCTTTGTTGGATTCTCCAACCCCTCGGTTGAAGATTCGACCGCTCCGTGTTACACGACTGATGTCTGCAATGTTCACGACGGAGGGTAATGGAATTTCCTTTCCATTCTCGATTATTGTTGCACCGTATTTGTAAGGGATTGCCTTAGCTGATTCATACGGTAGTGGCCCCGGCAGATAGATGACTATGGGAACCTTCTGATTTTTCTGACCATCATAAGTAACCTTGATCCGTTCCCGGTTGGGAACTCTAGATTCTTCAAGTAGAGGGATGATGGCAAAAACATCCCTGGTCCTGTGATGACCAGAGATCGTGACAACATCCTCAACTTGCTCGGCAAGGTAGTTCGGCGACCAAATGATGGGTCCTGAACCTGGATATGGACGAATTTCTCCATGATCGACCTGACCCTGAAGAGCTGCTCTCACAAGGTAACACCCTTGGTTACTTTCCGAACAGACGCTACAACTGTCATAGTTGTGTGGTGGCACCTGGCCACGCCCACTTTGAATGCAATGTAACCTCACTAGGTTATCTTCCATTGATCGGACATCCTGACTTTGACGACGAGTAGGATTCCTGTGATTGATACTAATCTGCTGAGTATCTTCGTCCATATAGATTGGCATCCACCAGTGATTTAACAAGTGCTGAAGTGCCTCCTGGACAAGGGTACAACCTCGATCGTTTTCGCAACCCGCTTTACAGCTTTGATAGTCATGTGATATCAAGAATCCAAGTCGGACCTGCTCAACATGTAACTCTACCAGGTTGGTATTCATCACGCGAATGTCAAAGATCTGAACCATGTTGATTTGATAGGAGTTCCTATCATGGTAGTCTTGGATCCATCCAAGATTCATCTGACGCTGGAGGGCCTCCGGTATGAAAGAGCATCCCTGTTTGTTTACCGAGCAAATTAGACAGGAACTGTAATCGTGCCGCGGCAGATTATGATACTGGCTTTGCCTTGAGTTCATTGCCACCAAGTTGTCATTCATCGCATGGATGTCGTGGTTTTGAATGACGTTGGAATTCGTGTAAACCATGTTAACTCCACAGACTCGGTGCTCTTGGATCCATCCAAGATCCATTTGTTCCTGTAGAGCTGCTTGCACTACTGAACATCCTTGGTTGTCTTTAGAGCAGATATCACACTGGTGATAATTATGAGGTGGCACATGGCCATATCCACTCTGTCTACAATGCATCTTGACCAAATTGGTCCCCAATAAGAGTACATCGTGAATTTGATAGACATTGTTAGTCTCTTTCTCAATCAGATTGACTGCAGCTTTCTCATGTTGAGGCAGCGGGTTCGTGAGAACATTAGGATTCGTATCTTTGAAAGATAAGAGCCCGCTCCTAACAAGCTTTTGCACGTCAGATTTGAAATTGAGACAAGTCTCAATGTTATGCCCTGAACCTCCTTGATGATAAGGGCATGTTTGATCCACTTTAAACCAAAAAGGCGGATTTTCTGGAACTGAAAGGGGAGACTTAGTCTGGATGTGCCCCTTAGCCAGCAGTAACGGAAATAGCTCTGCGTACGTTACAGGTATAGGATCAAATCCTGGTGGCCGTATTGTATGGTTGTTGTTATATGGAGGACGAGCCTGCTGAAGAGGCTGTTGTGTCCTTTGTTGGTCAGGTTGGCTCTGCGCAACCTGAGGTTGATACATAGGAACAGGCGCGGGGCCGATAGCAGGAGTAACAGCTGCTACTAGCTGATAACGTTGCCTTTGCTTTCCGAGAGAGATATTCCCAATATCTTGCTCTTTTTTCTTAGGGAGAGCACTACCGTATTTTTTAGTACCGCTCGTTGATCCAGTGTCTTTTACCAAACGTCCTTCTCGGACGGCTTCCTCAAGACGTACACCCATGCCGACCATTTCGGTGAAATCACTGGGCGCACTGGCAATCATTCGGTCATAGTAAAATGAGCTTAAGGTCTTTAAGAAGATTTTTGTCATCTCTTTTTCCTCAAGAGGTGGACAAATTTGAGCGGCAATTTCACGCCACCTTTGAGCATACTCCTTAAAGGTTTCCTTGTTCTTTTGTGACATTAATCTGAGTTGATCTCTGTCGGGTGCCATGTCCAAATTGTACTTGTATTGTTGGACGAAGGCAGTACGAAGATCTCTGAAAGTACTGATCGTAGTACGGTTTAAACCCATGTACCATTTGAGTGCGGCACCGGTTAAACTATCCTGGAAGTAGTGAATCAGCAGGTCCTGATTCTCCATCTGAGCTGACATCCGCCGAGCGTACATCACCAGATGGCTCTGAGGGCAAGAGTTACCCTTGTATTTTTCAAAGTCGGGCAATTGGAATTTGTGCGGGACTTTCACATTCGGGACCAAGCAGAGATCTGCGGCGTCCTTTCCAAATAGATCCTGACCGCGAATGGCTTACAGTTCTTTCTGCATTTCTAAGAACTGTTCCTGGAATTCCTCCATTCTGTCAAACATAGTTTCCTTCTTACCAGAAGGTGTCTGTGGAATCTGTCCTTCCGGGACAGTGTGCACCACAGGGGGTGGTACCGTGACTACGACAGTAAGTCTTGGCGCCTCCCGAAGTCTGTAACCTTCAGGAGTCTTGAGTATGCCCCTAGCATCTTCACTTTCCCGAAGTTTGTAACCTTCAGGCCCAGCGGCTTCTGTTGCGATTCACTGATCTTCAGTGATCGACGGAACATATCCTTCCAGGATATAGTTAACAGGCATGCCCCAAGGACGATCTTTCGGCATCTAATACCTAGGATCATACTTTTTTATGATGGGCGTTGAGGTGATCTCTGAGATCACAGTTCTTTGTAGCTGAGCTTCTGCTATGGCTTGCATGTCGTTACGAAGCTTTCTCATATCCTCTCTCAGAGCGTCGATCTCTTCTTTCAACTCTCTGTTTCTTCCTCAAGATCATCCATCTTTTTCTGACAATTGGCCCGAGTATTATACGAATGAGACAGTTTGACTCTAGAATCGAGACACAAACGTGAGATTCGTAGGTAAGGAGAATACGCGATGTGAGAATGATGAATGCAATGATTATATTAATTGTTGTTTTTTTGTTTAATCAAAATAAACTTCGACAATTAGATTGCAAATATCAAACAGTGGGGAAACCCCTTTTTATTGAATTCCAAAAGATTACAGAAATGGAAATACAGTAGATTACAAAGTGCAGGAACAGAAACCTAAACTAATGGGTCCCGAGTCCTCTTCTTTGACCGGGGCGCTTGGGCCGTTGTTGGGTTGTCATTCCTTTGCCAGGTGAAAGGAGCGAGCAAATTCCTTTGGTCATCTTGATTCTCTACAGCATGCTGCTCCAAAATTTCAATCAGAGCATCTTTCTCTTTTAGTAGTTGTTGTATTTGGATACACTCTACGTCGAGGGTGCGGTACTTATTCTTCCAAGATCTTCTTTCCTTTTGAACTTTGTTGAGAGTAACCTGAAGCCTTTCAGTTTCCGTCATGAAGTACGTGACAGATTCCCTTGGCGAAAGAATTCTGTAACGAGGATAAGGCATCTTTAGCTTGAGAGCTCTGGTTTGTACCCAGTGGAGATAAGGCTCCACCGAGACACAGTCCGGTTTTCCCAGAGACTCTCGTCCTTTCTTATGAACATGTTTCCAAGCATGCACTATTTCCGTCTTTAGTGCTCTGTCACTTTCTCCTTCTTTGAAGAAAAGACCTTCTAGATGAACACCCAGTGGGATGTGTCTCATCGGGTATCCAAATTGACGAAGAACCAATATCGGATGATAGTTGATTCCTCCTTTAGTTCCTATGAGGGGTACGCTGGGGAAGTTTTCACAACGGTCAATGATTCTAATTCCCTCATAAATCCTATTACACCAATCTATATCAGAGTTGGTAAGAGACATGATCTTCTGCGACCAACGTAAGACACTCTTGCAATCCCAAAAAGCAACAGACTTGGGCAAGTGAGAGATAAACCATTTATAAGAAACTGAAGATGTCTAATCCAAACAAGAGGAGTGGGATTAGAAAAGGCCTTAGAAGCTAGGTTATCCTCGCATTGATTTCCCTTCTAGAAAATGTGAGGGATGAAGAAAGACATGGACCTAATCATAACTATATTTTTGAGCCATTTAGTTATAAAATTTGAAGGCACCACCTTCGATTCTTGCAATGCAAGCAACACCAATACCAAACCTTTTTCTAACCATAGCTTGTTCCAACCAAAACAATTGGTTATATCAATAGCTCTTATGACAGCATAAGCTCTCCTTGAAGGGATGAAGAACCATTAACCAATTCAGCAAAACCATATATAAAATCACCATTTTGATATGTAAATTATTCCTACAAGGTGCTAAGGTATTGGAAAAGTAATCATCTGTATTGCACCTGACCCAACAACGAGTTGGAGGGAGCCATAACACCACAATGATTTTAGGAACCTTTGGAGGATTCAAGTTAACTTTAAATTTTTTGAGGATGGAGAAGTCATGAATAGAGGAGTTGAAAATGTATTATGTTACGATTCAAGATAACAGTTGAGTACTAAGAGCAAGTAAAATTTAAGCATCTAGAAAATAAAAACATGAAACATGAACAAATATTAAGTTACCATCATCAATGTAATACCCCGTAAATTATTTTACTTTGGATAATATTCGTTTGATCAGTTGGGTTCCAGTTTACTCTGAGAATTATTGGATAGAAATAATTAGAGTAAAATGATGAGATCAGAGCATATCAGATTAATATTATCTGACTCTGAGGTTTTAACTTTTGGCGTTATAGAGACTTTTTGGACATTTAGTAGTATTACTAATAAATGGGTATTCTTACTATATCTTTTCTTTTCCTCCATGTTACTAAAGATAGTAACATAACTTGGTTTTGGAGAGGGAAAGAAGAGAGAAGTTAGAGAAGAAGAAGAAGAAACTCTTGAAGCTCATCACTAAGGATCATCATCATCAATTCATATAATCTTTACCCAATCTCATCTTCATCTTCATCTTGCTAAGAGGTGGGTTCTAGTTAGAACTTTAGTTTAGAGTTTTTGGAAAATGTTTGATTTAGGTTAGAAATGTGGAATAAATGGATTTAACGGTTAAAAATCGATATAAACTGTGTTGAATGATCACATTATGCTTATGAATAATTATGATGCTTGTTTGTGCTGTTTGAAAATGTTTTGAGTTGATAAAGATGGGTTTTAACCCTTGGAACAAGAGGAAAACGCAGCTGAGCATGGTTGTTCTGGTGCAGAGCGTCGGGCGGTGCTCAGAGCGCCGGGTGATTCGAGGCAAGCGCTTGTACTTCGTCGGGCGATGCCCAAGAGGCGCAGCATGTAACTCCCCTGTAACTTTCAAGTTTTTGGAAGAGTGTTTACGCCCCTGCTTCGTCGGGAGAAGTAGAGGTGAAGGGGGACACCGCCGGGCGATGGTTAGAGCACCGGGCGCTCCTGGGACTTTTCCAAATGTTCCCTTTTCTTTTAAAATCCCTAACTTTTGATCCGTTTATCCGATTTGAGTGTTCTTGATATCAATAGAAAGCTGTGGAAATAATCTTTATGATGACGGTAAAAGATGTCAGTTTTATTGCCCGATTAAATAATCAGAGGAGACCCGAAGTGGTACTATATTGATAAATTAATATATGTGTTTCTATTGTGTAATTATTATATGTTTTGCTTGTCCTATTATTGATTCAACATGATTATGAGTGAAAGTGCATGTTAAAAGTATGAAATAGGTAAAGTGAGGAATATTACCATAAACTATGTTGGAACTTAGTAACGGCTAGGAAAAGTGATGAATAACATAACGACGACGCTCGTGCATGAGAGGCCGAGGCGTGCGTCCATTACCGATTGGTATAGAAAGAGTTACACTAGTATGGATCATGTTAAATTGTGTTAAGTGTAGAAAGACAAAGAGGTCTTAAGGCTAATGTGGCCGGGTGATTGTTGAATACAATGTCATTGGTGTATATGATCACGTAATCGTAACCATCTCCCTTTAGAGGCTTTCACGAGTCTCGAGCTCCTCTGAAGTGCAGGCATTACTACTTGGCAGGTTTGATTCCCAATGTTATAGTACGATGGAACCTACGGGTAGAGACTTGTGATGGCATGAGAGGCCATGAGAAGTGACGAATTAAGGTGATAATGCGTCCCTTAATTCCGAATCCATTCTTATGCCAAGTAACCACAAGGATCCATGACTCGGGTCGTCTTCTAGACGTAGAAGCAGACGGGAAGAGGGGATGCCTTGGTAAGGTTATTGATTAGTGATAGTATGAGTTGACAAGACTCATAAGCATAGATCCATATAGTGTGTGTGTGTGTGAGTACTCAAAGTCACTTCCCTTCCCTTTTGACTTGAGTTAGGTGTGATAGAACCTTGTAAAGCCAAGAGGACCCATAAGATAGAGAACTCACTGAGATTGATGTATCTCACCCCATGTTGTTGTTGTTTACATCACAGGTACTACAGGTTCGGCGAAGGGTAAGGACAAAATTGTTTGACTTCCCCTTACTATCTTGGCTTTTGTGGTGGCAAGGCTTCCGTTGTGGAATTTTTTGAGATCATTGTTTGCTCTAGTTCTTAGTGTTGGAACATCTTATATATATAATGCCATAGTTTTTGTATTAGGCTTTTTGGGCATGTATATGTATAATGTGTTAACTAGGGACTTATTGTATTTTAGTACCAAAACGTAAAATTCATTTATGATATGGATGCTTTGATGTACTATATTATGATATGGATGCTTTGATGTACTATATTATATATGCTTTGATGTACTATATTATATTTCGTTCTGTTTCATATGCGGCTGTAGCGAGCGATTTTGGACACGGTTCTTAAGCGCTGGCCACTCTCTGCGGTTGAGCTTGAACTACAGGTCGATTCATTTTTTATCCTATTGTGAGCTGAATAAGGAAGGGAAATAGATGTCTCCAATTAACCCTGCTTTGCATACTGAGTTTAAACAGCGGTCTGTTAGGTTACGGATGCTATCAATGTGGGGGGCCTTTGTACTGATTATTTGTATTTTCGCCAATACTGTTTTCTTTCTTTTTTACCTGGGCAGAAGGTTTCTGGTGGGGAACAAGGATTAGGATGTTAGGACTGATGCTTTTGAAATACTGCTTTTGATTGATGGAGATATGGGATTTGGGTTTTTTGTTGATTGCGCTCGCTAAGATCTTTTCTTTCGATCTTATGCCTACGTATTCCCGTTTACCGAAACAGGGAAATCGGAGCGTTCGTAGTTCCTCCTATTCTATGGGAGGAAATTGGTGTTTTTGGTGTCTTGTTCAAAGCCCAAGACGTGAAGCAAAAGGTAGTTTGTATCCTGTTCAAAGCCCAAGATGTGAAGCTGAAAGGTCTATTTGTGTCTTGTTCAAAGCCCAAGACGTGAAGCTGAAAGACCTCGACTTTAGAGATAATTCGTCATCTCTAAAGAGGGGAGAAGGAGAATTACTTTAACTGGGATACGCGGATCCGAGCAATGCCATAATTTCCGAAGAAAGGGTTTTAACCTGAAGGAGAAGACTTTAACTCAGTGTAGAGCAATGCCATATTTCCTTAGGAATTTCTCATGCTAAAAGAGGGACAGTGGCGTGGATATAGATGATCTAGAGGCTTGTCGCTTACAGCGATTAGATGAAGGAGTTGTTGATGTTTGTGTACTGTGAACGAGGCACAACTTTGATGCTAAAAGGTTGATTGGATCAACCAGTGGTTTTCTTATACAAAGCCTAAGAGGAGGCTAATTTTCGCTAGGAAAATCATTATACAAAGCCTAAGAGGAGGCTATTTTGTGTCTCGTACAAAGCCCGAGAGAGAGAGGCTAAAAGTTTTTTTGACCCGACGATAGAGTCTTTGTGTCTCGTACGAAGCCCGAGATGGAGGCTATTGTTTGTTTGACTCAACAGGAGAATCTTTTATACTCAACAAGAGAGTGTTTTTGTATCTCGTACGAAGCCCGAGATGGAGGCTAAAAGTTTTGACTCAACAAGAGAATCTTTTATACTCAACAAGAGAGTGTTTTTGTATCTCGTAC
Source organism: Lathyrus tuberosus (assembly GCA_022829125.1). Lineage (NCBI taxonomy): Eukaryota > Viridiplantae > Streptophyta > Magnoliopsida > Fabales > Fabaceae > Lathyrus > Lathyrus tuberosus. The sequence goes on from JALAZF010000006.1 coordinate 13,689,156, forward strand.
GAAGCCCGAGATGGAGGCTAAAAGTTTTGAATCAACAAGAGAGTCTTTTATACTCAACAAGAGAGTGTTTTTGTATCTCGTACGAAGCCCGAGATGGAGGCTAAAGCGTTGTTTGACTCCGCTAGGGAGAGTCATTGTACAAAGCCCAAGAGGAGGCTATGTCAGTTAAGTGACGGGTCCAGTATACTGATTTTGAAAGAGAAAATTAGTTCTTATATGAGCATCACCGTACTCATGGGTTAGATCTGAGGATCGAGGTGGTCTCCTTTTCTTTGAGGAAACTGGAAATCCAAAGGGTGTTGAGACTGTCCGAGTCTGCGGGTTTCCTTCCTATTTAACGAAGGGGTCACTTGAGAATGTCTTTTGAGACTCAAGGAAGTTAGACTGTCCGTGTCTAGAGTTTTATCTTTTGTACTATGCTTTGAGAAACAGTAGTAGACTCTATGAAAGGACTGTTCTATGGAGATGACTAAGTTCTGTTCCTATACCTCTAGGAGGTCGTCGGGACAATTTGTACGAAGCCCAAGAGGAGGCTGGAAACTTTTAAGAAGTCGACGGGTCCTTGTACGAAGCCCAAGAGGAGGCTATCATTCCCGAAGGAAGAGATCATTATACGAAGCCTAAGAGGAGGCTGTGAATACTTCTAAGAAGCCGTAGGGTCCTTGAATAATGCCCAAGAGGAGGCCGATGCTTTTAAGAAGCCCGTGGGTCTATCATCTCCTTTCCATTAGGAGAGATAACTCTTTTAAAGATAAAAACCACTGGTAAACGTGCGAGGTTTACTATCCAGCGACTTTTAGCTTTTGAAGAGGGTTCCTTAGTTAAGGTCCAAGATTATGACCGTAGTGGGTACCCAAACCCCGAGACATTCAAGGCAATCTATCCACAAGGAATAGATCAAGTCAGGAAAGTTCGAGAATTTGGAAGAAACTCAAAGATGCCATTCACGGATAATACATTCATCTTGGGGAGTAGAGCTTCTTGACGATTCCTAAGGAGGACAGCCGAAGAGAAGACTGTATCTGGTGCTCCTATTGGGGATCTAGGCGTCTATTTCTAAGAATAAATGAAACGGCGTCACCTAGTTCTAGACGTAGTAGCCAGGGAAACTCGAAATATCTATACTATTATTACACTGTAGATATGAGTTTATGAAAGGAGACTTACAGTGAGCCGCCCCACAATACAGTTTATAATATGAAAGCAGTAAATGAAAGCGATAACCACTTACTCGGTTGGAGTGCTTCCATGCTGTTTGGTTAGTTGTTCAACAAAGAAAGATTGAAAACAACAGTATATTCAAAATTAAAGGAGAAAGTGCTTTGAAAAAGAAAGATTTGGGGCTTACAGCTCAAGGAGAGGCCCAGGGTTTTATCAGTGAGCGCACTGTTTGACTTTGTACAGCTGGACTTATACAAGTGACTGGGGCCCAAAAAGGTTTTCTGTACAAAGGGATGGGTCTTACACTCTCTCAAGAGGCCCAAAAAGGTTTAAAGAAAAAAGAGTGGGGCTTATAACACGAGGGTAGGCCCAAATGATTTTTCGTTTAAAAATGGCGATCGCGCCGAGGTTTTCTTTTAACGCAGAGGGACTTATACAATAAGTGAGGCCCAAAATGTTTTGGTTAAAAGGGGGATTGGGTCTTACACTCTAATAGAGGCACAAAGTGTTTTGAATGGGTCTTATAGCTCAAGGAGAGGCCCAGATGATTTTTATTTTTAAACGGGCGACGATCGCGCCGTTTACTTGTACAGAGGGACTTATACAATGAGTGAGGCCCAAAAAGTTTTTGTACAAGGGGGGATGGGTCTTACACTCTCTCAAGAGGCCCAAAGAGTTTTGAAAATGATTTATGAGGGTTGAATTAATCCAAAACCCTAATTTGTTTTCAAAATGTATTTAATTGAATAAAAATTCAATTAAAATGATCAAAAATTGTTTAACACATGGAAAACAAATTGTGATCTTGGATTAATGCTTCAAAAATTAAGTATTGACCTACAAAATAATTAGAAAGCATTAAAAGTTGCAAAATCAATGTAGAAAAAATATTTAAAATGCCAAAAACAATCAAAATATTAATTCTTTACAAAAATATCAATTATATGAAATAAATAATATTTTTCGGATTTTTTTGTGAAAATAAAATATTTTAACATTTTTGTGAATTATTAAAAAAAGAATCAACTCAAAATCATTAAAACTCAGAGAGAAATTAATTTTTGAATCAATTAAACAAAATCACAAAATTCAAATATTTGAATTTATGAAAAATGGCGCCAAGAACAGCTGAAGAACACGCGCGTGTTCTTGGTTTCTCAGATTTGCATTTTCTATCCAATCTCCATGAATACGTAATCATATCATGCAATCCACATATCATTATGCTCGTCTCAACCTCACGATCATGTCTATGTATTTTAATTTCATTTAAATTAAACATACAACAAGAAATCACGAAGAGACCTCAAGAACCCTAATTTCTGCATGAAGGCTAGGATTTTTGATACACGATTCAAACAATGCAATTAATTGAGGGAAAACATTCCATGCATGATTATGAACATATGGCCAAATTATTGTGCGAGGAAATATGCATAGATTGAGAGATGACCAAGTATGTGCTTACCTCCAAGTCGTGACAGCAAGTTCAAAGTGATTTTTGATTTGGAGGTGTTACAGATGAGTGGTGATGATCTGAACAGCTTCCCTACACCCTATGGATTGTGTTTGGATGGTTGGACTTGATTGAAATTGGCTGGATCATTTTTTGGTACCTCAGCTGCACTTTGGTTAAAACCTTGAGCAACCAGCTGGTGATTTTGTGAAATTGATGTTTCAGAAGTAATCTAAGTGTTTGATCAGCTCATATGTGATGTATGTGAGGTGTGTGAGTGATTGGTTTGATTGGAATTGCTCTCAAACTCAAAACCCGATAGTGACTTGCCTTAGAAGGCAAAATTGGAGTGAAAGAAGAGATTTTGAGGAAAGCATCTGTTAGATGGCTTTGGTGTACTCAAACTGACCACAATTGAGCTCTATTTATAGTAGAGCAAGTTTGTTTTGGGATCCACAGTGAATGGCAACTGCAACAGGTGTTTCCTCAATGTTGGCCAATGGAAATGCAAGTCTCCTCTAGCCATTGACTAAAGGTTAGGGCACAGAGCTATGGTCCCCTTGGTCTTGGATAAGTCTTGACTAATTTCAGATGAGAATGGCTCAGTCCATGCCACCTTGATGGTTCCATTGAATGCCTCATTCCAAATTTGAAGTCTTGTCCCTATTTTGGCCATTCTAGGTTCAACATGATATTTCTTGTTCCAGGGACTTTGGAGGCTTGGCTCAGTGATTGTCCCCTTTAGATTCAATCCTCTGAGGTATCCAAGTGGGTAGGAGCAATTGAATTTGGCTGATTTTGGAAAATCGACCAAAGTTGCAAATTCTGCCTTGCCTTGACAGATTTCAGCAAGGCAACTTGGGAATGTTGTATCTCATGGTGTAGGTTGAATTTGGCAATGTTCTTGGCCATTTTGGAAAACTCTTACATGATACAACAACTGTTTGAACAAGTTTGGTTTTGATCTCTTTTGATTCCAAGTGGAAAATCCCCCTACATTTGGCAAAAAGTGAGGCAGAATCTGACTTAGTGAAAATTTCACTAAGTGTTGGAAAAAGTACCATTTTCACTTTTCAGCCACTTTGATCACTCCATAACTCAAAATCCTTAATGAATTGGAATGACTTGTAGTTGAAGTTTTTGTAGGTGATAATGAGGGCTACAAATCCATCTTTGGATGAGAAAAAATGGCCTTGTGGTTTAGGAGTTATGGTCCTTCAAAGTTGGTACCTTTGCCACTTTATTTTTAACTTAGAAAAATTTCTAAGTTTTATGGTTACCCCTTTTACAAGTTATCTCACTTTTCTTGATTTTTCTTGATGAATGATGATTCAAATCATACATTAACATCATTTTAGGGTTAAAAATCCATTTTGGTGAAAAATCTCAAAAAGTCAAAGTTGACTTTTGTGCACAGTTGACTTTTTATCAGATGAATTCCAAACTGTGCAATTCTTCAGGAAATCATGTCCTTGACCTAAATCAAACTTGATGGACATGTTCCATGGGTGTCATAGGGTATATTCAATCATGTATTAGGGTTTGGGAGCATGTCCTGGTCAAAAGTCAAAGTTACAGTTGACTTTTCCCTTAAAACCTTAATTGTGGTGCAGATGAAATTGAGACTTGTTGCTCAAACTTCTTGGATCAATCCATTGTTCCAAATGGATCAATATGGTATATTAGAGACCCTCAAATCATCTCTTGAGGTCTTGGCTCATGGTTTGTCCCAAAAGTCAACTTAGGGGTGAATTAGGTCAAGAAACCCTAATTCCTGATTTTTGATGAATGCATCCCCTGAGGCAAAATTGACTTGATGCATGGGTTCATGAGGTTCCATGAAGTATATTAGGTTATGTTTTGGATCATTACCTTGTGCCCAGATGAAAATTTCCATCTGGAGGTCCTGGTCGACCAAAACCCTAATTTGGTGACACTGTCGATCTTGAGACTTGATCCACCTAGAAGGGAGCAGCCTTGTGCTTAATCCTTGAAGTGGGAGTCCTTTTTGATCCATTGTGTATGTTTAAGAGATTAGACAAGTTGAAGATCATGTTATTTCTTGATTGATCCTTTGTCTAAGCACTCAGAGAGGGCTTGAAACCCTAATTTTGATTGTAGTGGATGCTCACCCATCTTTGGGGAGACTAATGAAGCATAAAGGTACATCCATATTGTGATGATGATTTTCACAATGATGGGAAATCTAAGTGGTCAAAATTTGGGGTATTACAGCGGCGTGTCGCCATTGGTCTTGAGTGTTATATTTATGGTATTGAGCCTGATCAACTTAATCCTATTTGTATGACGTTCAGGAACATGGCTGACAGGCGCAGAAACAACCGTGGTAGACCGAGAACCACTCCAGCGGGGACAAATCCACCAGGTGACGAGGGGATTGCCCCTTTGTATCAATTCATGCAACAGATGCAGCAACAACAAAATCAGTTTGTACAACAAATGGTACAACAAATGGCTGGTGGCCTGCATCCTCCAGTGGTTGTTCCTGAAGCTACAGGGGGAACCTTTAGAGATTTCATTCGTATAAATCCTCCGGAGTTTCAGGGAGGGTTAGATCCGGAAAAGGCTCATGAATGGATATCCGGTATGGAGCGGATTTTCTTGATAGTTCAGTGTAGTGAGGAAAATAAGGTAGTTTTCGCTTCTCACTTGTTAAAGGGTCCTGCCATGAGGTGGTGGGAGAGTGCTTCAGCCTTAATGACAATTCAAGAGGTACCGAAGGTATGGGAGCAGTTTAAGATAAATTTTATGGAGAAGTATTTTCCAAGTTCCTAAAGGTCTCAGAAGGAATTCGATTTGCAATAGTTGAGACAAGGCAACTTGACCGTGGCTTCTTATGCGGAAAAGTTCGAGATTATGGCTGCTTATTCTAGGTAAGCCATGTATGCTCCTGACGAGAGATGGAAGATAGATCAATTTCTGTTTGGTTTGAGGGCTAAAATTTCACATAGTGTGTCTCAGAGGGAATTCACTAGCTATGCGGAATTGTTAAGGCAGTGTTATGTGGCATAACACAGCATGAAGAAGGTGCAAGCGGAAGGAGATGTGAGTAGGTTGAATCAAGGTGACCGTGGAAGATCGAATCAACAAGTTAGACCGAGACCATAAACTTTTAAGGGAAAACAGGTTCATAATTCCAGGACTAGTGCACCTCCTGTGTGCCATTTTTGTGGAAAGAGACATGGAGGTCGATGTCATTTCTAAGGAGTGGAGTGTCATCGTTGTCATAGAAGGGGTCATTTGGCGAGGGATTGTCCTCAAAATAAGAACCAAATCCAAGAAAAGAATACAGGGCGAGTTTATACAATGGATGGAGGAAAGCAAAGGGTGACAACTCTTCGATTGCTGGTACGTGTTTCGTTAATGGACATCCTTGTTTTGTGTTATTTGATTGTGGAGCTACACACTCTTTTGTATCGATATAATGTGTGAAGCGACTTAGGTTGCGAGCTGTTCCGTTGTCTCCACCCATGGTGGTTACTACTGCCATGGATGAGATATTGGAAACACCTCTAATGTGTGAGAATTGTGTTTTGTCGGTGAATGATAGAGTTTTTCAGATTGACCTTATCTGTTTACCGCTTAAGAAAGTTGATGTCGTTTTGGGGATGGATTGGATTTCTGCTAATTCGGTGTTTATTGGGTGTGAGGAAAAGCTAATCATCATTCCATCTGTTGAGGCTACCCCGAAGGATGTGCTAACGACTATTTTAGAAGGTACGGTGGGAATGATAAATTTCTTGTTTGAGAAGGAGAAATCTGTTTTACTGGTCCTTACTAAGGAGGGGAGTAGGGAGCAGCCAGTGCTGAGTATCCCGATAGTTTATGAGTTTCCTGAAGTCTTTCTCGAGGATGTTACTTCTCTTCCTCCAGAAAGAGAGGTTGAATTCTCTATTGACCTGGTACCAGGAACGACTCCTATATCTGTTTCTCTGTATCGGATGGCACCGTTTGAATTAAGGGAATTAAAGGACTAATTGGAGGACTTAATGGCTAAGCATTTTGTTAGACCTAGTGTTTCACCATGGGGAGCTCCAGTTTTGTTGGTAAAGAAGAAAGATGGTGGGATGTGTTTATACATTGATTACCGTAAGTTGAACAAAGTCACCATTAAGAACAAGTACCCCTTACCAAGGATAGACGACCTATTGGATCAATTGAAGGGAGCCTGTGTGTTCTCGAAGATTGATTTGCGGTCAGGTTATCATCAGATCCATGTGAAGAGTTCCGATGTGCCTAAGACTGCATTTAGAACCCGTTACGGCCATTACGAATTCTTGGTGATGCCTTTCGGTGTGACTAATGCTCTAGCTGTTTTTATGGACTACATGAATCGTATATTTCAAGCTTTCTTGGACCAATTTGTTGTGATCTTTATTGATGACATTCTTATTTATTCTCGTACTCCACAAGAGCACGGAGAACATCTGAGAATTGTCTTATCGGTATTGCAAGAGAAGCAACTTTTTGCGAAGTTAAGTAAGTGTGAATTTTGGATGTCGGAAGTTAATTTTCTTGGACATGTTATATCTCAGGGTGGTGTGGCAGTGGATCCGTCGAAGGTAGAAGCAGTGATTAATTGGGAGAGACCGAGGAATGCTTCAGAAGTTAGAAGCTTCTTGGGATTGGCAGGTTACTATAGAAGGTTCATCAAAGGTTTTTTTCAATTGGCCTTACCAATGACAAAGCTTACTCGGAAAGATTGTGGTTATGAGTGGGATTCGGGTTATGAGCAAAGCTTCATGAAATTGAAGGAAAGTTTGACGACGACTCCTGTGTTAATCATTCCTGGTCCTAACAACTCTTACGAAGTATTTTGCGATGCTTCTAAGATGGGATTAAGAGGTGTTCTGATGCAAGGAGGTCAAGTTGTAGCTTATGCTTCTCGACAATTGAAAGTTCATGAGAAGAATTATCCAACTCACGATTTGGAACTAGCAGCGGTTGTGTTTGCACTGAAGGTGTTGTGTCATTATTTGTATGGAGTACGTTTTGAAATGTTCAGTGATCATAAAAGTTTGAAGTATTTATTTGACCAGAAGGAGTTAAATATGCGACAAAGAATGTGGATGGAGTACTTAAAGGATTATGACTTAGAATTGAAGTATCATCCAGGAAAAGCAAACAAGGTGGCAGATGCATTAAGTCAGAAAGTAGTTCAGAGTGCAGAATTGATGATATTGGAGTATGCCTTGTTGGAAAAGTTTAGAGATCTTAATCTTTAGTTTGTGTGAACTCCGAAGGGTGTAATTATGGGAAACTTGAATGTAAATTCTACTCTAAGAGTTGAGATTCAACAAGAACAACGGTTAGAGGAGAAGTTTCAAGAGTTGTTACTTCAACCGGGTTTTACACGAGCAGCGGATGGGATCCTTCTATTTAACCAAAGGATTTGTGTTCCGAATAACGAGGTATTGAAAAGAAAGATTTTGGATAAAGCTCATAAAGTTACTTTTACGATACATCCTGGTTCGTCGAAGATGTATCAGGACTTAAAGAAGGATTATTGGTGGCCAGGAATGAAAAAGGATATCGCGGTGTATGTCTCAGAATGTGCAGTGTGCCAACAGGTGAAAATTGAACACCAAAGAACGGGCGGTCCATTGCAACCTTTAGAGATCCCAGTTTGGAAGTGGGATAGTATTTCTATGGACTTTGCAGTAGGTTTACCCTGTACGCAAGGTGGCTATGATTCTATTTGGGTGATTGTGGATCGACTAACAAAATCGGCGCATTTCTTAGCCGTGAAGACTACTTACAAGGCAAGTCATCTTGCAAGGTTGTTTATTGCTGAAATTGTGCGATTGCATGGTGTTCCCTCTAGCATTATGTCGGACAGAGATCCAAAGTTTACTTCAAGGTTTTGGAAGGTTTTCCAATAAGCTATGGGTACGAGGTTGCGTTTGAGCACGTCGAATCATCCTCAAACGGATGGTCAGACTGAGCAAACAATACAAACGATGAAGGACATGTTGAGAGCTTGTGTGCTAGAAAGTAGAGGAAATTGGAAGGAACTTTTACCGTTGATTGAGTTTTCGTATAACAATAGTTACCAAGCGAGCATCGGTATGGCTCTTTATGAAGCGTTGTATGGAAGAAAATGTAGAACACCCTTGTGTTGGGCAGAGTTGGTGAAGATAGAATTTTGGGACCCGAAATTATCCAAGAGACTACGGAAAAGATTCGAATGATCCGCGAGAAAGTTAAACAAGCGCAAGATCTCCAAAAGAGTTATGCGGACAATCATAGGAGACCTTTAGAATTTGAGGAAGGTGACCATGTATTTTTGAAAGTTACTCCGAGATTGAGATTGAAAGGACCGTTTAAGTCACACAAATTAACTCCGAGATACATGGGACCGTATCAAATTCTAGAAAGAATTGGTAGAGTAGCTTACAGATTAGCCTTACCGCCTTCTCTGTCAGAAATGCACGATGTTTTTCACGTGTCTCAGCTACGAAAGTTTGTTCCTGATCCTCTTCAGCCAGTTCTACCAGACTCCGTTGAAATAGAAGCAGACTTGACTTTTGAGCCTCAACCGAGTCGCATTGTGGGAAGAGAAACGAAGGTATTAAGGAGCAAGGACATTCCTCTTGTTAAGGTGCAATGGGATGTGACGCATCCGGGTGATGCTACTTGGGAACTTGAATTGGAGATGCGAGAGGCCTACCCTCATTTGTTCAGGTAATCTTTTAAATTCGAGGACGAATTCTATTTAAGGGGGGGAGGATGTAATACCCCGTAAATTATTTTACTCTGGATAATATTTGTTTGATCAGCTGGGTTCCAGTTTACTCTAAGAATTATTAGATAGAAATAATTAGAGTAAACTGATGAGCTCATAGCAGATCAGATTAATATTATCTGACTCTGAGGTTTTAACTTTTGGCATTATAGAGACTTTTTGGACATTTAGTAGTATTACTAATAAATGGGTATTCTTACTATATCTTTTCTTTTCCTCCATGTTACTAAAGATAGTAACATAACTTGGTTTTGGAGAGGGAAAGAAGAGAGAAGTTAGAGAAGAAGAAGAAGAAACTCTTGAAGCTCATCACCAAGGATCACCATCATCAATTCATCTAATCTTTACCCAATCTCATCTTCATCTTCATCTTGCTAAGAGGTGGGTTCTAGTTAGAACTTTAGTTTAGAGTTTTTGGAAAATGTTTGATTTAGGTTAGAAATGTGGAATCAATGGATTTAACGGTTAAAAATCTATATAAACTGTGTTGAATGATCACATTATGCTTATGAACAATTATGATGCTTGTTTATGCTGTTTGAAAATGTTTTGAGTTGATAAAGATGGGTTTTAACCCTTTGAACAAGAGGAAAACGCAGCTGAGCATGGCTGTTTTGGTGCAGAGCGTCGGGCGATTCGAGGCAAGCGCCTGTGCTTCGCCAGGCGATGCCCAAGAGGCGCAGCATGTAATGTCCTTGTAACTTTCAAGTTTTTGGAAGAGTGTTTATGCCCTTGCTTCGCCGGGTGAAGTAGAGGCGAAGGGGGACGCCGTCGGGCGATGGTTAGAGCGTCGGGCGCTCCTGGGACTTTTCCAAATGTTCCCTTTTCTTTTAAAATCCATAACTTTTGATCCGTTTATCCGATTTAAGTGTTCTTGATATCAATAGAAAGCTGTTCAAATAATCTTTATGATGACGGTAAAAGATGTCGGTTTTATTTCCCGATTAAATAATCGGAGGAGACCCGAAGTGGTACTATATTGATAAATTAATATATGTGTTTTTATTGTGCAATTATTATATGTTTTGCTTGTCCTATTATTGATTCAACATGATTGTGAGTGAAAATGCATGTTAAAAGTATGAAATAGGTAAAGTGAGGAATATTACCATAAACTATGTTGGAACCTAGTAACGGCTAGGAAAAGTGATGAATAACATAACGACGACGCTCGTGCATGAGAGGTCGAGGCGTGCGTCCATTACCGATTGGTATAGAAAGAGTTACACTAGTATGGATCATGTTAAATTGTGTTAAGTGTAGAAAGACAAAGAGGTCTTAAGGCTAATGTGGTCGGGTGATTGTTGAATACAATCTCATTGGTGTATATGATCACGTAATCGTAACCATCGCCCTTGAGAGGCCTTCACGAGTCTCGAGCTCCTCTGAAGTGCAGGCATTACTACTTGGCAGGTTTGATTCCCAATGTTATAGTACGATGGAACCTACGGGTAGAGACTTGTGATGGCATGAGAGGCCATGAGAAGTGACGAATTAAGGTGATAATGCGTCCCTTAATTCTGAATCCATTCGTATGCCAAGTAACTATAAAGATCCATGACTCGGGTCGTCTTCTAGACGTAGAAGCGGACGGGAAGAGGGGATGCCTTGGTAAGGTTATCGATTAGTGATAGTATGAGTTGACAAGACTCATGAGCATGGATCCATATAGTGTGTGTGAGTACTCAAAGTTAATTCCCTTCCCTTTTGATTTGAGTTAGGTGTGATAGAACCTTGTAAAGCCAAGAGGACCCATTAGATAGAGAACTCACTGAGATTGATGTATCTCACCCCATGTTGTTGTTGTTTACATCACAGGTACTACAGGTTCGGCGAAGGGTAAGGACAAAGTTGTTTGACTTCCCCTTACTATCTTGGCTTTTATGGTGGCAAGGCCTCCGTTGTGGAATTTTTTGAGATCATTGTTTGCTCTAGTTCTTAGTGTTGGAACATCTTATATATATAATGCCATAGTTTTTGTATTAGGCTTTTTGGGCATGTATATGTATAATGTGTTAACTAGGGACTTATTGTATTTCAGTACCAAAACGTAAAATTCATTTATGATATGGATGCTTTGATGTACTATATTATATATGGGTGTTACAATCAAGCACTATTGGTTCCTATTTTGTATAGATCATTAAATTATCATATGGTGGATCTTTCAGAGTTTTGTTCAGACAAGATTATGGGTGAAGTGTATTTGATCGGGACATTCACATTTCGACAACAATCCCGTTTTGAAATTTGTTTTGAATACCACCATTAGAGTTGCTTCCTTTAGTGGATGATGGTTGAAATACTCTGATGACATTTAACCTTCTACTTGAAGACGAACGAATTTGGTTCAGAGTTGGGGTAAGTTCCTCAATGTAAGTTGCATTGTTAGTTATTTACCAAAAAATTTGTCTTGTACTTCCTGGCATTATGAAATGTCTTGTTTAGATTCTAAGGGAAGCCCGTATTATTTAAGAGCTAACACAGCGACTTTCACAAGGCCACGGAGGAGGCAATGTTGGCTAACAAAGACATTCTGAACCCACATTTTAGAGCTGAGCAAATTGTGGACGGTGAGAGTTCATGTGTAGATAATGAATATATTTGTCAATTCTAAGTGATTTAAATTTTTTTACACTTTATGCTGCACATGATTGTGACTAACAATGATAATGATCATTTGCATGATTGAATAACGTAAATCATAATTATGTGCATGATAAAATGGAAATAAAGTTTAAATCACTTGCTTTTCGCCATAATATTCTTAACAAACACAAAAACTTTGTCCCTCCATAATTTTCCCATCTCTAAAATGTTGGTCCATAATGTCTTTGTTTGCCAACATTGCCTCCTCCATGGCCTTTTGAAAGTCGTTGTGTTAGCTCTTAAATAATATGATCTTCCCTTAGAATCTAAACAAGATATTTCATAAAGCAAGCAAGTACAATACAAATATCATGGTTAAATACCTAACAAAGTAACGTACCTTTGAGGAAATTATTAAAACTGAGAACCAAAGTCAATCATCTTGAAATAGAAGGTGAAATTTTATCGGAATAGTACTTCACCAAATATCAATTTTAGGATAACACTAGCTCTAATGGCGGTTGAGAAATTTTTTGTCAATGGAAGATTATCGAATTTTAGAATGTGAATGTCCTAACTGGAGATAATTCGTCTGTGATCTTCATTGAACAAAAGCTCTAATGGCTCCACCACATGATAATCCAACAACCTAGTTTTTAGGTCAAATGAATAGAAAATCATTGAAGATGAGAACCAAAGAATTCATGAATAAGGATTGATTGTGAGAAAAGTGGAAAATAATTTTGAAAACAAGAGTATAAAAAATTAAAGTGCGAAACAAAATGGGTAAAATGTTTTTAAAAAGTGAATTCACTTTTAATGCATGTGAAAAATATGTGAAAATGAAATTCGAAAAACTAAAGTGCAATTCAGACTTTTAGACACTATACGCGTAACATTACATTTATTTTAAAACTTACAAAACTTTTCAAATTCAACTCTAATATTGTTATTGACTTATTAATTGTGTTGGTAACAATTTTTAAAAATATTACAAATAATGCATTTTGATACTCCTTCTAAAATTTCAGGAGCTAAGAACCTTTGTTGAAAACAAATCTTAAAAATAAATTCAAAAATTAAATAGAATATAAAGAAAAAGTGATATTAAAAAACATGCCATATAATTAAATTACGATTGCATTCATTGGGGGTTGCTGCGACGCATAATGTTGTTGTTGTAATATGAATACTAATGTAAAAGTGCCAGAAATAGACAATTAATATATGAATATTAGCGCATCAACAATATTACGATCATAATTATTAATATAGAATGCAATTTAAAATCATGATTACTAATTAATATATTTCTTAATACTTTTCAAATGCACATATTCTACAACCATAACAAGATGTTCTTCTAAATTTTTTTACGAAATAAAGAAAGAAACTAAGTCCAAAATAAAGAAAATTTACAATATATAATAAAATGTACTAAAGATTCAATATTGTTGAACAAATTTGAGCATTAATTTATTAATTAATTAATTTGAGATGTGATTTTAAAAAAAACTAACGATTAGTGTTCATAAATTCTATATATTATATCAATAATTTAAAAGAGTAATTATAAAATAAAACACGTATAATTTTTTTAATATAAGTTCTTTAAACTAAATTTTGTGATTAATGTATTCGATTACTTTATCTTTAAGATAAGATAAGGAGCTGAGCACCTATGTTTAAACTACATCATATAAGCCAATTTTTAAACAAAATACAAATGACAGCTATAAAATAAATAACAAAGGTACAAATCAAACGATGAGATTAAATTGTTCTAGTTGTTAAAGATGCAGTTGTTGGCTATGGGATTGTGTGTAATATCCCATATTACCTAAATGCTCAATTGGATATCAAATGAGGTCAGATGAGTAACTATGTGCTCTATCTCTGATCAATTGGATTAACGGAATTCTTTAAGTATTGTTAAGTGGGATCATTAGAGCATTAAATGAACTTTGAAGAATTAGATTATTGATGAAAGAGACAGATCAATTATTTTAACTCGAGAAAGGATTTTAAGATAACTCTAATAATTGATCAATTGGGTTGAGATGACAAAATATCAATTGGAAATATTTTAATCTATCGGATTATATTATATTATATGATAAAGTTTATATATATATATATATATATATATATATATATATATATATATATATATATATATATATATATATATATATATATATATATATATATATATATATATATATATATATGTTAGAAAGAAAGAAAAAGAAGAAAAAAATGGTAAAGAGAAGGAAGAGAGAATGAAGAAGAGAAAGAGGGAAAGCTTGAGGAGAAGCTCATGGATCATCATCATCTTCTTCAATCTCCTCTTCGTTTATCAGATGGGTTCTAGTTAGACACTTTAAGTTATAAAAATATAAGTTTAGAACTTAGGTTAGAATTGAGAGAAAATGATTAAACGGATAAATTAATGAAATCTAACGAATGAAATGCAATATAAAATGCGTAGTATAGTCGAGGTATGGGTGGATTGAACCTATCATACTTGTTTTGATGTCCCAATATGTTTTGGTATGAGTTGGAATGGTTTAGAGTGAAGAAAAACATGATTTTTGGGCTTTGTTACGACAGTAATCGATTACCCTATTTAAGTAATCGATTACCTGTGTAAAAATGACGTTTCTGGGCTAATTTTGAGCGAGTAACCGATTACTCAAAGTGAGTAATCGATTACCACTGCTATTGGCAGAAAAATGAAATTTAAAACGGGCGTATCTTTTGAACCGTAAGTCCGTTTTGGTCCCCGTTCGAAGCGTTGGGAATCTATTTAAATGCTCTAATTGATGGTGAAGTAAAAACATATTTATATGTCAAAGATTTATAAGTTAATGGTAATAAAACATTTTGTGCAATATGTGGGAATTAATATACATGTTAGTTATGTTTGGTATGTTGTGCTACCTTATGTGTGCTTCATGTATGACATTGTGTATGCTATATATACATCAATATATTGTTAATCATGATGAGAATATATACTTAAAATGATTTAGGAGGAGTGAGAAAACTTATCCAAAAACAAGTGTTAGATCCTAGAGATGTAACTAGGATTTGGTAAAGGAGTTAAAGGGCAATGCGTATGCTTGAGTTCAAACATTACTAATGGTTTGCAGGTTTGATTTACAAGTGGAGCTATGCTTGGATGTTTCAAGAGAAGCTTGGCTTTAGCTTTCTGCTGTGTTTTTGTTGTATACAATTGGGGATATTGTATATTGATTTTAGATTTTATATTTTTTTTGGCTAATTTCCATGTCTTGTACCATAGATTGTATTATGTTTAGAAATGGTCAAGTATGTGAATTATGCCAATAGGCACTTATGATGGTGTCAGTACCAAATAAAACACTTGTATGGTATTATTCTAGATATATATTATACAGGGCATTACAGTTGGTATCAGTGCAGGTCGTATCCTCGACCTAGCCTTGAAACATCATAAGTAAATCTATTCCTGCCTCTTAAGTGTATCTTGCCAGCATGACTCTTAATATCATACTATCTAGTATTGGGCCCGATCAACCTAATACTATGTATGTGATAGGTAGAATCATGGTTGAGCGACCACGAGGATTCTGAAGTGTTGTCGGAACTTGTGTTGTGAGTGTAGGCTCAAGCCAAGAGTTAGTAGTGAGGAGTTTTGGTCAGCTTAGTTGAGGTCTTAGTAGAAGTTATGTTTTGGGTAGCATGGAATTAAAGGGTGGTGTATTGTTCAAGCAAATTCTTCGGATGAGTGGAGTCTGAAAGTTAAGAATCTCTAGCGGATGATTGGTTTAGGTATTGAGGAATATGTAAAATCGCTAGTAGGGCTAGATTGACCACTAGTATGGATAAGGATTTCAAGTAATCTCATTCCGTGAAAAAGAAAAGTTGTTTTGTGGAACGTGTGACGTAAGGTCCGGAAGTGAGATAGTTATTGGTGCTTCAGTTTCTAAGGTCGTTATGGTATCTTGAATGGACGACAGTACCTTAAGGAATGTGTTCAGAACAATGTCTTCCAACTGGTTAAAAGTTGAGAGTAAAGGAAGTTCGGCTTTCATGGGAACCTAAAGTAGTAGAGAAGTGTGAGAAGGAACACAAGGATGTGTTTACATGCTTCAAGTGAAATAAGTATGTGCCGGATGAAGAGTAGGAGATGAATTGTGTATCTTCAGTTATAAAAGGGGGATCAAGTTCAGGATAATACTTCAGGTGTTCTATTTTTAGTAAGAGACCAATTTGGAATTTAGAATTTGTTAAGTTACCCAGGGAACAATATAAGGTATTGTGTTGGAAGAAGTTGGGTTGAGAAACAGAGTAAGTATCTTGGATTCAAGGAAATTTTAGTAAGATGGTTTTATATTCGGACCTAAGAGGATTACAATGGAGAGCGGAGTAAACGAGATATGGAAAACGGTATTAATGGTATGTTAAGAGGAAGTGACAACATAATGTATTTTGGACGAGTGTGCAATGGAGTTTTTAAGGTGTTGATGAACCTATAATTAAGAAAGGGTAATTAAGGATGGTTCGCCCATGAGAACCCTAGTAGTATGATGTGAAATGGGAAAGTCACACCTTGGTATTAAGAACAAGCGTAGTGGTAGCATTGTGGTCACAATTGTACGTGATGGATTCTTATTCGTGAGACAAGTATGAAGGGGAGTACCTTATGGAGCAGTGAATATTGTATTTTTAAAAGCAAGAATGTAGTAAAACAACGAGAAGCGAGTCAGGACTTATCACGGACTAAGTATAAATCATGGAACGGTTTATACCGGAAGGGTTTTGTAGATAGTGGATGAGAATTGTCAGTTGCGAATCTTCCATTAAGTGATTTGGTGTAAGTGTGATGTGCAATGGATAGTGAAGGGTAAGAAATCCCAGTTAATGTGTACGTAGTGATGGAAAGGTTCTTCAATAGGATGCATTACCCCGGTTTAGTTACAAGTATAGAGAAACTTCTGTATTTGTGAATAATCGGAATATTTGGAATCTACCTTTTGTTGGACTAAGAACGTTGTTGTTTTAATTCTCTCCAAGGAGACTCAAGTAAGAGAACAAGGTTGTATGCTCGACATGTTATGTCCGCCGTTTTGTGGTACCATGTAATGGTTGGTGATGTTATGCAAGTTAAGAGACCGCGAGTTGAGAATGATCATGCGAGTTAGCGCGAGCTGGATTGATGGATTTGAGTTTGAATGGGATATAAATTGCATAGTATGATTATTATTTATGTGGGATCATCTATTGAAGCTTGTTATCATGTTTGAACTTGTTTGGGATAAGATTGGATTGGAAAGGTGTTCTTAAAAACAAGTATTTTTGCCTCTGCATCCAGAGTAATCGATTACTCAAAGGGAGTAACCGATTACCCTTTGAAAATTTGGGTTATTGCGCAGGAAATGATGGAGTAACTGATTACTCGAAGTGAGTAACCAGATACGAAATATGCCTCTAACTATCAAAATGGCTCTGTAACAACAATGTTCATAGAGTAACCGATTACCACTGCTGTGTTTTGGAAAAAAATGTTTGGAAATCCATATCTTTTGGACCGTAAGTTCATTTTGATTCCCGTTCGAAACGTTAGAGGCTAGTAAGATAAAGTTTTCTCTGATCATGGGTTGGTAGGAGGTAAACAATTTAATTACTGGTGTGTCACCATTATGACTATTGAGAGTCTTAAGAGTGAAGTCAAAGGAGATTCACTAAGTGATGACCTCGTAGAGAACGAGTTAGTGCAGTGCATAAGTGTTAGTAAGGTATGAGCGGACGGTTAGACTATAGTGGTTGTTATTTCTCACAAGTTCATGGCATTAGACTTAGACCGTGAGAGTGGTACCAGATGTGTACAGTTGTACTTTATCCAGAGAGGAATTTTGAAAGTTATCCTTCCAAGTAAGAGTAAGAATTGGACGTTTCGAAGTTAAGCATAAACTTGGATTGTTTATGGAACATAACAATTAAGAAAAGTTGATTCAATTGAGAAACATGGCATGGATTTCGAAAGTGTGAGCGTATGTGGAGTATTGTATGTGAATTGGTGAGTGGTATGGAAACTCACAATTGTGCCTTGGATGGTTCGAGTTTCAATAAGTGGTGACTCATGTATGATTGATGTTCTGAGATTGTGTTACTTGTGATTGATTGAGATCTTGAATTAACAAGAAACCTTGAGCAAGCCGAAAACTTGTAAGAAGAATTAATAGGGAATGTGGTAACTAGAAACGAAAGTTGTTAATCTACTTTGGATAATTTATTCCAAGTTTGGGAATGGATTTGGAGTTGTGCACGTTATGGTTGTAGCAGTGTAACTCATGTGCCTCTATCGTCTGGAGAGTGTTGGACAGATGTTAAGATATTGTGTGTTGGCGAGGAAATTGTTCTACCATAAGACATCAGTAAGTTTCTTGTACCGCTGGATAGTAAGGACCCCAGTGGATAAGTGTGTTCATCCGTGGACTGTAAGCTACTTGGTAGTGCTTAAGAATTCGTGGTGTTCCACTGTTAGAACTTGGGTTACGCAGTGGAAGGTGATAGATAATGAGTTATGTCAGAATAATAAGAATTTAGAAGGATTATTGCTTGGAAGTATGGAAATAAGAAGATTTTGTTCTAAGTGTGTTGCCTTTTGGTGTTATACGAAAGAGATGAATTATCGGAGGTAATGGTTACAATGTTTAGTATCAGACCAGATGAGACTGGTAAAGAAGTCGTTTGACTAATTATGAAGTGGTTTTGGATGTTGAAGGATTTATGAAAATATAAATCGTCGGTAATTGCATAAAGGAAAGGAATCACCGAATTACCTCATAAAGATGTGATGAGTGGTTGTTATCCTAAACCAAGATAAGGTATTACGGTTTTGTTTGTGACTCAGTAGAGGAATGTAGAATGGTACATTCTTTTCGAAGGTAGAATGCGATCAAGTGTCTTAGTAAGAAACAACAGATGAATTACGGAAAAGGTAAGGTTAGAAGTTAACTCGATATTGGAACAAGAGTATGATTAAGGACGTGAAGTTTGTTAAATTGTGAAAATAAGGATTTTGGTCTGTAAAGTAAAGTTGGAATTGGAATACGTCAGAATTTGAAAAGAAGTAAAGTTGAGTGTGAATCTAAGACAATGATGTAAGTTGTGGTTATTGATGAGCGAAGAAAATTCGGGGGCGAATTTCAATTTAAGGGGGGGAGAGTGTAATACCCCGTATTACCTAAATGCTCAATTGGATTATCTCTGATCAATTGGATTAACGGAATTCTTTAAGTATTGTTAAGTGGGATCATTAGAGCATTAAATGAACTCTGAAGAGTTAGATTATTGATGAAAGAGACAGATCAATTATTTTAACTCGAGAAAGGATTTTAAGATAACTCTAATAATTGATCAATTGGGTTGAGACGACAAAATATCAATTGGATATATTTTACTCTATCGGATTATATTATATTATATATATATATATATATATATATGTGTGTGTGTGTGTGTGTGTGTTAAAAAGAAAGAAAAAGAAGAAAAAGATGGTAAAGAGAAGGAAGAGACAAAGAAGAAGAGAAAGAGGGAAAGCTTGAGGAGAAACTCATGGATCATCATCATCTTCTTCAACCTCCTCTTCGTTTATCAGGTGGGTTCTAGTTAGACACTTTAAGTTCTAGAAATATAAGTCTAGAACTTAGGTTAGAATTGAGAGAAAATGATTAAACGGATAAATTAATGAAATCTAACGGATGAAATGCGATATAAAATAAGTAGTATAGTCGGGTTATGGATGGATTGAACCTATCATACTTGTTTTGATGTCCCAATATGTTTTGGTATGAGTTGGAATGGTATAGAGTGAAGAAAACATGATTTTTGGGCTCTGTTACGACAGTAATCGATTACCCTATTTGAGTAATCGATTACCTGTGTAAAAATGACATTTCTGGGCTAATTTTGAGCGAGTAACCGATTACTCAAAGTGAGTAATCGATTACCACTGCTATTGGCAGAAAAATGAAATTTAAAACGGGCGTATCTTTTGAACCGTAAGTCCGTTTTGGTCCCCGTTCGAAGCGTTGGGAAGCTATTTAAATGCTCTAATTGATGGTGAAGTAAAAACATATTTATATGTCAAATATTTATAAGTTAATGGTAATAAAACATTTTGTGCAATATGTGGGAATTAATATGCATGTTAGTTATGTTTGGTATGTTGTGCTACCTTATGTGTGCTTCATGTATGACATTGTGTATGCTATATATACGTCAATATGTTATTAATCATGATGAGAATATATGCTTAAAATGATTTAGGAGGAGTGAGAAAACTTACCCAAAAACAAGTGTTAGATCCTAGAGATGTAACTAGGATTTGGTAAAGGAGTTAAAGAGCAATACTTATGCATCGATACTAGAAGAGTGTCTTTGATAGTTAGTTGTCAGTGGAGGATTGTAATTCCTCCGGTTTGTAGTGTTTTCCCTTAATAAATATTAGTGACCCGTGTTTAATCCTTTGGTGTAGGATGGCCGGGGAAAGTATTTATTAGGTTTGTGTCCCTTAATAAATATTAGTGACCCGTGTTTAATCCTTTGGTGTGGTATGGTCGGGGAAAGTATTTATTAAGTGTGTAACTGTGATCCGTGTTTAATCTCTCTGGGAGGGATGGCCGGGGAAAGTTACTAAGTGGTTGGTATCAGTGACCCGTGTTTAATCTCTTTGAGAGGGATGGTCGGGGAAAGTACCAATTGTAGATAACCGTGACCCGTGTTTAATCTCTTTGAGAGGGATGGCCGGGGAAAGTTATTTACGTTAAGGATCCGTGACCCGTGTTTAATCTCTTTGAGCGGGATGGCCGAGGAAAGATTCCTTAACTAGTTGTCGTTTTGTGTATTATTGTGATTGTTTCTCTAGTCAGAAATGTTTGAACTCAAGGTCTAGTTCCTTTCCCCCGACCTGAGTTAGGCTAAGATAAAACCCTGTAAAGCCGAGAGAATCCATAAGATAGGGAACTCACTGAGATTTGATATATCTCACCCCACTATTGTTGCTATATTACAGGTATGGTTTGCAGGTTTGATTTACAAGTGGAGCTATGCTTGGATGTTTCAAGAGAAGCTTGGCTTTAATTTTCCGCTGTGTTTTTGTTGTATACAATTGGGGATATTGTATATTGATCTTAGATTTTATATTTTTTTGGCTAATTTCCATGTCTTGTACCATAGATTGTATTATGTTTAGAAATGGTCAAGTATGTGAATTATGCCAATAGGCACTTATGATGGTGTCAGTACCAAATAAAACACTTGTATGGTATTATTCTAGATATATATTATACAGGGCGTTACATTATGGTTATTGATGATGCGATAATGCTTATTGTTGTAGTTGCAACATGATTACGAATTGAAAAGTTCCTGAGAAACACAATTGTGAAATTCTTAAAATTAACTTTTTTCACAAGGGTTTAAGAAATTAGAAAATTTTAGTTTTAAATTTTAAAATTTGAATTAGAAGATCTAAACAAATATAGTGAAAATGGAGTTCAGAGAGAACACACACCAATTTTACATTTGCAGATTCAAGAAAAAATTTCTACTTCAAAAGATTCTTAATTCTTAATTTTATTAAAAAAAAAAAGAAAGATTTCAAGTCCATAAAAGCGTAAGTTAAAAAGATGTAGAAAATATATTAAAAATTCAACTCACTTCAATAAATTTAAGCATTGATTAAAAAAATAGTTTATTTGAAAATTGATTTCAAACAAAAATTTAGCATAGTTATGGATCTTAATTTCCATCATTTCTTTAGAAAAAAATTAAACCTACTCCCCCATTAGCCACGACCAAATTTAAATAATACATAATTTCAATTAGACTATTTTATTGATTTGAAGAAATTCAATGAAAAAATATAAAATAAAGAAAGAAAATTACTTTGATTTAACATCTATTCTCAATAGATTGTATAAAAAACTTGAAATTAAAAGAAAACAAATTTTGATAATGCACTAGTTCCTTCTATCCATTCTTATTTATAAATAAAATTGCCAACTGTTTGTATTTTATTTTATTAAGTTTTACTTTTTTTTTAATTTAATATAAAAATAAAAGATTGATTCGGTAAACTTTATATGTAATATCTTCATTTGAAAAAATATTATATGTTAAATAATTTAAAAATAGGTAGATTTATTTTTGAATAGTACCTATAGTATTTATGTGAAACAAGACATATTCCATGAACAATTATCTACTATATAAAATAATATATACTTTTGGTTAGAAAATAAAGTATCATATCCTTTTTTAAATAATTATATATTTTTTATATAGTTTCTATATTATTTATGTGAAATGAGGTATATTCAATGTAAAATTATCTACTCTATCAAATAATATATTTTTTTGGTTTGAAAATAAAATATAACATCCTTTTACAAATAATGATATTTATATATTGTTTTTTATTTTTTTCACGTATTTAATTAAAGATCAGAATAAAATATTAATTAAACTTTATATGTTAAATATTCATTTAAAAAGAAGATATAAGTTAAATATTTTATAATAGATATTTTTTTAAAAATAGTACCTATATTATTTATGTGAACAATGCTTGTTCAATTAACAATTATCTACTATACCAAATAATATATATTTTGGTTTGAAAATAAAATATTGTAGCTGTAATACCCATATTATTTAAATGCTTAGTTAGATATCAGACGAGATCAGATGAGTATCTATGTGCTTTATCTTTGACTAATTGGATTTATGGAATCCTTTATATGTTTTAAGTATGGTCAATTGGGATCAATAGAGCAATTGGTGAACTATAAAGAGATCAATTATTTTGTGAAAGAGACAGATCAATAATTATTAGTTCGAGAGGGTATATTAAGGTAATTCGAATAATTGATCAATTGGTTTGAGACGACAAAATATCAATTGGAGATATTTTACCCTGTTGGATTATATTATATAATAAGGATTATATATATATATAAGAGAAAGAAAGAAAAGAAAAGGAAAAGTTAGAAAAAGGAAGAGAAGAAGAAAAGAGAGAGAAAGAGGAAAGAAGAGAGGAAGAACTTGGGAAGGAGAAGGAAGCTTGGATTCATCATCTTCTTCAATCTCCTCTTCGATTATCAGGTGGGTTCTTGTTAGAAACTCTAAGTTCTAGAATTCCATGATTTGAACTTAGGTTAGATTTGAGAGAAAATGATTAAACGGATAAATCAATGAAATCTAACGGATGAAATTCGATATAAATTGTGTGGTGTAGTCGTAATATGTATGTGATTAATTGATGATACTTGTTTTGTGGTTTGGAAATGTTCTGGTGTGGGAAGGGTGAATTTTGGAGCCCTTGGAACCCCAAAAGCGCAGCAGAAAAATTCTGCTTCTGATACGCACCGTCGGGCGGCGCTTTGAGCGCCGGGCGACGCAGGCTTGCGCCGCTGCTTCGCTGGGCGAAATTCAAGAGGCGCAGCATGTTTTGATTCTGGAACTTTGGTTTTTGGCATGGGTCTTACACCGCTGCTTCGCCGGGCAAAGTAGCAGGCGCAGGGGGCACCGCCGGGCGCTCCTGGGAATTTTCCAATAACTCTATTTTCTTTAAAAATTCATAACTCTTGATCCGTAACTCGGATTGAAGCGTTCTTGGTATCGTTGAAAATATATGACGATCCTCTTGATTATGGGTATGATGTGGGATTAATTATTTAGTGGAAAATGAATGAAATAATGGTTATGTGATATGTTAAAAATCCATATCTTTTGGATCGTAAATCTGATCGAAGCATGACAATAG
The DNA here is from genome assembly GCA_022829125.1 of Lathyrus tuberosus. Classification (NCBI taxonomy): domain Eukaryota; kingdom Viridiplantae; phylum Streptophyta; class Magnoliopsida; order Fabales; family Fabaceae; genus Lathyrus; species Lathyrus tuberosus. The sequence goes on from JALAZF010000006.1 coordinate 13,712,946, forward strand.
TCGATGGAAAGCTGTGAAAATATCCTACGGGATAAGAGTGAGAAATATTGATTTGATACCCGATTAAATGATCGGAGGGAAACCAAGAGTTATGTGACTTATGATTGAATTATTATATGTGTTTCTATTATGCAAATTGTGTTATGCTATGTGCAATTAATTGTTGTTAAACATGATCGAGAGAATATGCATGCCTAAAATGAATTAGGAAGAGTGAGGAAACTTTACCCCAAAACAAAATGGCATAGTTAAGATTGTTATAATTCTAGGTTGTGAATAGAATTGTGATAGAAAACCTAGATGGCGATGCTCGGCAACTTGATGTAGAAAGGTGCATCCGTGACGAGTATTGGTCTAAGAGAGAGTGAAACACTAGTATGGAACATGTGTGAACTTTTGTGATTATGAGAAAAGGCGAATATGGCCTTAAGGCATTATGGTCTTGTGATTGTCGAATACAATCACGTTTGTGTGTGTGATCACGTAATCGTAACCATTTCACTTGGGTGCGGTTTCATGAGTCTCGAGCTCCTCTGAACCATGTGCACAATTACTTGGCAGGTTTGATTCCCGCGTGTGAGTACGAATGGAGCCTAAGGGTAAAGAGACTTGTGACGGTTTATGGCCCGTGTAAAGTGACGATTAATGGCTCGTAGAACCCGAATTTATTTCGTATGCCAAGTAACTACAAGGATCCATGACTCGGGTCGACTTCTAGACGCAGAAGAGGACGGGAAAAGGGGATGCCTTGATACAGGTTATCGATTAGTGATATTTTGAGTTGGTGAACTCATGAACATGTTTCCATATAGTGTGAGATTGTGAAATCAAAGTCATTTCCCTTCCCCTTGACTTGAGTTAGGATTGTTAGAACCCTGTAAAGCCGAGAGAATCCATAAGATAGGGAACTCACTGAGATTTAATATCTCACCCCATTATTGTTTCTATTTTTCAGGTGTTGTTTGCAGGTTTGATTTACAAGTGGAGCTATGCTTGGAGGTCTCAAGAGAAGCTTAGTTGAGCTTATTCCGCTGTGTATTTGTTGTATACAATTGAGGATATTGTATATTGATCTTAGATTTTGTTTTGTCTAGTTTCTGTATCTTGTACCACAGATTGTATTATGTTTTAGAATGGTCAAGTATGTGAATTACACCATTAGGCACTTATGATGGTGTTAGTACCACAATAAAATGCTTGTATTGTATTATTCTAGATAAATATTATATAGGGCATTACAGTAGCCTTTTTGTATAGTACCTATATTATTCATGTGAAACAATGCATATTCAATGTACAATTATCTACTCTATCAAATAATATATATTTTTATTCTGAAAATAAAAAATTATATCCTTTTTCAAATAATGATATTTATGTTAAGTTTTTATTTATTTTTTGAAATTTTTTAATTTAAGAAAAGAATAAAAGATTATTTAGTTAAATTTATATGTTAAATCTTTTTCAAAAAATATTATATTTTGAATATTTTACAATAATTAAAAGAGTAAGGATAGAGACATCGTTATCTCTAAATCTCTTGACTTCCTTGCTATTCAGGAGAGTAAACTTTCTGATATTTCTAGCGCTTTGGTTCATTCCCTATGGGAAAACCCTTTTTGTGTGTAACGCCATGTATAATATATATCTAGAATAATACAATACAAGCATTTTATTTGGTACTGACACCATCATAAGTGTCTAATGGCGTAATTCACATACTTGACCATTTCTAAAAACAAAACACAATCTATGGTACAAGGAATGGAAATTAGCCAAAACAATAAATCTAAGAATAGGGTACAATATTCCTCATTGTACAAGAAAATAATAATACACAGCGGAATAAGCTCAACTACGCTTCTCTTGAAACATCCAAGCATAGCTCCACGTGTAACTCCAACCTGCAAATACCTCCTGAAAATAATCAACAATAGTGGGGTGAGATACATCAAATCTCAGTGAGTTCCCTATCTTATGGATTCTCCCGGCTTTACAAGGTTCTAACAATCCTAACTCAAGTCAAGCGGAAGGGAAATGACCTTGAGTATATATTCTCACAATTTCACAATCTCACACTATATGGAAACATGTTCATGAGTTCATCAACTCAAAATATCACTAATCGATAACCTCACCAAGGCATCCTCTTTTCCCGTCCGCTTCTACGTCTAGAAGTCGACCCGAGTCATGGATCCTTGAAATTACTAGACATACGAAATGGATTCGGAAATAAGGGACATATTATCACCTTAAATCGTCACTTCACACGGTCCGTACACCGTCACAAGTCTCTTCACCCGTAGGCTCCATTCGTACTCACACGCGGGAATCAAACCTGCTAAGTAATGTGCATACATTTCAGAGGAGGAGCTTGAGACTCATGAAACTACACCTCAGGGAAAACGGTTACGATTACGTGATCATATACACAATGTGATTGTATTCGACAATCACAAGGCCACATTCGCCTTAAGGCCTCTTCTTCCTTTTCACAAAACCACAAAGGTTTACACACATGTTCCATACTAGTGTTTCACTCTTTACTATAACAATCGGTATTGGACACACGTCTCGGCCTCTTCTGCACGAGCGTTGTCATTAAGTTATCTACTCTACACCATTACTCGTCAAGGATGCACCTTTCTACATCAATTGCCCGAGCATAGCCATCTAGAGTTTCTATCACAATCCTAGTCACATCCTAGAATTATACCATTTTGTTTTGGGGTAAATTTTCCTCACTCTCCCTAATTCATTTTAAGCATGCATATTCTCTTATCATGTTAACATTAATATTAGAAAAACATATTACAATATCAATCATAAAATGCACATGATAACATAATATGTCAAACACAACCACATAGTAGTTCACACACATTTTTAAGGCATACAAGCCACTACTATCCTCTACCAAGCATCCTTGGTTAAAATCATGGTCTTACATTACCATTTAACAGCACATCACATAAAACATCACTTCCGGGTTCCCTCCGATTCATTTAATCGGGTATCAAAATCAATACTTTTCACTTTTATCCCGTAGGATATTTTCACAGCTTTACATCGGCTATAATTATGCCTCGATCGGACTTACGATCAAAAGGATATGGATTTCAACATATCACATAACATTGTTATCATTCAAATGCCTCGCCGTGGCTTTCTAACGGTACCAAGAACATCTCGATCCGAGTTACGGATCAAAAGTTATGAAGAAAACAAAATGGGAAAATCGGTCATGTTCGCTAGGCGAATCCCCAGCGAACGTTCGCTTTCGCCTTCTCCTAGCGAAGCTCTAGTGAACCAAGACAGAGCCAAAAGGGAACAAAGTTCTCTTTGCAAACACCAGGCGAAAATTCGCCTTCCCTTTGCCTAGCGAACCCTCGAGAACCATTCTCTTTGCCCTTCGCCAGGGGTTCGCTAGGCGAACCCTGCAAAACCCAGAATTCGCAGCAACGTAACAGCAGGTCCTTAGGGCCAAAAATCTCATCCACAACACTTCCAATTCATACTAAAACAACCAAAACATGTTCCAATCATAACAGCAAGTATTCTACGCATTTTATATCCCATTTCATCTGTTAGATTTTATTGATTCACTACTACGAAAACCCCATTTAACAACGGTTGTGAATGACATATAATGACGCGGGCGAAGGCGTTGTTATGTAGATTGTCGTTGTAGATTCGCTGTTTCTACAATGGTCTGGAAACCGTCATTGAAAGGAAGGGCGCGCGCCATATATCACAACGGTTATTCTAATAAACCGTTGTGATATATACACTTAGGTACTGGGTTCGAAACCCATCAGCGAATTATGTATAACAACATAGCGCGCTACCTATAATGACGGTTATTTTAAATAACCGCTGTTGTATGTCTTTTAATAAAATATAAAAAAATGCAGCATTAGAACAAGAACAACAGCAAGAACAAGAACAACAAGAACAACAAGAACATCAAGAACAACAATAAGAATAAAAATAACAACAACAACAACAACAACAACAACAACAATAACAACAACAACAACATCATCAATAACAACAACAACAACAATAACAAGAAGAACAAGAAGAACAAGAACAAGAACAAGAACAAGAACAAGAACAAGAAAAAGAACAAGAACAACAACAATAACAACAACAACAACAACAATAATAACAATAATAACAACAAGAACAACATTAATAAAAAAGAACAACAAGAACAACAATAATAAAAAAAAGAACAACAAGAACAACAATAATTAAAAAAGAACACCAACAACTAACATTGCTAACTTGAGTTCTGAAATTTGTTCTGAAATTTGGTTTAGTGGAGAAATAGAGTATCGTAAATGAAAGACGATGTTTGGAGGTAGAAGATGTCTAAGTTTTAGGTTTCACGCGGATCACTAATAGTAGTGTCTTGGTCGTTGATAACCACTAAATGGACGACCAAGATTTGTTGAAGGATAGTGAATAAACTCAATATGCGCGCCACCTATAATGTTGGTAATGAGACTTGAAAAAATAAGTAAAAAAACCAAAAATGCTGGTGCTGGGACTTGAACCCATGACAAGACGCTACCTATAATGACGGTTGGTTTAAATTACCCGTGGTGAAAGGTCTGTAAGCATTTTGAAAAAATAAGTAAAAAACACTACCTATAATGACGGTTGGTTTAATTACCCGTAGTTAAAGGTCTGTCAGCATTTTGAAAAAATAGGAAAGAAGTAACATGATTAAAATAAATTCAGAAAAATCTAAAAACACGAAATTTAATCTAATTAGGTAAAATAAGAATTTTGAGAATTTTTTTAAAATTTTTTGAGACTATGAAAACAGTAAAAAAATCATTAAAAATAGAAAAAAGATGAATTTGGGGTTTTGAGGGTGAAGTCCCGTAACTCATATCACATCAGGTATCTATATGGCAAGAAAAATATATAAGGTATACACACTATGAAACGGACACCTCAGCGTCATGTCATGCACACTCAGCACCATGTCACCCTCACTTCTTCCCTTTCTTTCTTTCTTTTCTTTCTTTCTCCCTCGTGCCCTAACTTAAGTTTCTTTTTTCAGATTTCCACCATAGCATAACTTCTTCATCTCTCAACCATTTTTCATTTTGTAAAAACCTAAATTGGAGTATTTCTTGCAAGGAATCCAAAGGTTATATTGTTTTGCCCTAACACTAAATGTATGCCTCACAAAACTCTCCATAACAGTGCAACATGACAAGGTATAACTTATACGAAACAACACATATTTAACACAAACGATGCAAACAATGCTTCAAACATATTAAGCACAATGAGGACTATCTGCTTGCTTCAAACATGGAACAAAAACATGCATGGAAACTAGGTTCAGAGTTTCAAAATGCTTACCTCTTGGAGTAGGTCCAAGGCATATTCAAATGGTGTTGCAGAAGTGAAATGAAATCCTCTTTGGCTTTGTTGATCCTAGGAATGATGACTGGGATATTTGAAAAGTTTGTAAATGGCTTCAAACTTCAAACCTCTGTCCTCTTGCACATGGAAGCTTGAAAATGGTGGATGTTGTGTAGGGCGTTACAGAAATTTTTTGAGGTTTTGAACAAGCTTTATAGGATGTTTAGAGAAGGATTGTGGAGTTTATTTGTGAGTTGTACGAGTGGAATGATTTTGAGCAGTGGTTTTGCAAATTTGAGGAGTTTTTGCAAGAGTGATGGGAGGAGAGGATGCAAGGGTTTTCTGAGTGATTGCTTGTGTCTTTTGAAGTGTATTGGAGTCTACTATTTATAGGTAAAGGCTGAGGATGAGAGCTAACCAGATGGACAAGATTCCAAACCTTTGGCTCGGTTCCAATGCAACTTGGTAGTTTCCACAATTTTGTCATTTCCAAGTTATCCACCATGCTCCTCTAGGGTGGTTGGAGAGGCTCAGAGCTTTTGCTTCTCAGTACAACATATTTTGAGTGTGGAAGAATAATTGCACAGCTCAAGACAAGTTGACTTGTTGAAAAGTGGCTTTATGTAAATGGCAATATTACCTTTGTGCCAAAAATGGTAAGATTCATGAGATAATGCTTAAACCACTTGGACAACACTTCAAAAGCACTTATACTTATCTGATTTGACTGAGATTAATAAGCAATGAGGTCTGCCACATGAGATCATGAAGATTTGGAGTGATTTTGCAAGTTGAAACATCATGCTCATGACCTAAAAATCAAGTTTGTGACCCCAACTTCATGGATTCGAAACTCCATGCTCACACATTGAATTGGGGTGTTCTAGTACTTTTTGGAAAGCCCCAAGTATGGTCTACAATGTTCATGTTCACTCCAAGTTCTGAATCCAAAGGTATCATAATGAAAAAGGTGGTTGAAGTTGGCTGCAAACTAGGGCAAAAAAGGGTGAAATTTCACTAAGTCCTAACTTGATTTGAACTTCCAAGCCTCATAACTTAAAAACTAAGCCTCTTTTGGAGAAAGACCCTCTAATACATTTTAATGTTCATGATGAGAGCTTCAAATTGAGATTTGGATCACAAAAAATGGATGTGTGGTTTGAAAGTTATGACTCTTCAAAGTTCACACAAGGACTAGATTCATTTACACTTAGGAAAATTTCAAAGACCAAACTTTACCCTTTTTGCAAGAAACCTCTTAAATCTTGATTTCTCATGCTCTAATTCAAAGATCAAACATATCTTGATGGAATATGACTTGAATACTTCATATTAGACCCAAAACATCAAAAGTCAAAGGTTTGACTTTTCAGACAAAACCTTAATTTCCTCAGGAATTCAACTGGGTGATCCTTTGTGATCTTGCTTTCTCAAACTTCTCAAGTACCGATAGATGTTCTCCAAGGATGCATATGAACATATGGAATCATGCCTCAAGACTTGGGATCATGCCTTGATCAAAAGTCAAATGCATGGTTGATTTTTCTTGACAAAACCCTAATTTGAGGCCAGATGAACTTGAGGTTCATTGTACCTATGGTGGGAGCCAAACACCCTTGATTTCTTGATGAATAAGGCATCTTGAATTTATGTAAGCTCAATTGGTTGATGAACCAATCAAAGTATGGACTGATCACACCAAGATCCTTTTGTAATTCCTCAGGTCAAAACCCTAATTTCACAACTCCTGATTTCATGGTTTCTCTTTGATTTCTCTTGATCTAACCACACGAGACCATGGAATATGATTTGAAAACTTCATGCTTGGCACTCAAGCACAAGGCATAACAATGTGGCTAGTTCATTTTCAGCAGTCAAAGACAAGGCATATTTTCGGTGTTTATGTGAATTGTTAACATAAGAATGATAATGTGAAATAGGATAGTTGATGCCTGAAGATGTTGATCCAGCTAGAGTTAATGAAAGATTGCATATTTAATCATTGAGATGGCTAGGTGTGTGTTTGATTCTGGAAGATTTTTTAAGTCCTTATTCAGAACTTGGTTAAGCGTATTATTTGGTGCATCAGAATTGTATGGTATTAATTCATCATGTTCATCATTTTCCAGGGTTGTAGGTTAAGGTTCTATATCAATGTTAGGTGAGGTAATGTTGTGATCAGATTTATGGTTGGTCATTTCATCAGGTTTTGAGGTATGAGGATGAGGTGAATGGTATTACCAAGTGAAGGGTGGATTGGTATTGGCATAAAGTAGAATATGTTCATGATAGGTAACATGTATAGAAATAAATATGGATTTGGTGTTCAGGTCAAGCAAAACTGCTCCTTTAACATCTTATTTGTGTCTTAAGTAAACAACTTTTCTTGCTCATTGATCAAGTTTGATTCTATGGTTTTGAATGGTTGATGCATAGCGAAGAAAACCAAAAAATTTGATATCATTCAAGTCAGGATGTGCATCAAATCTATGAAAATATTGTGACTTGTTTTGAAGGGTATGGCTAGAAATTCGGTTTATGATTTATGTGCCTTGGAGGACAACATAGGACCAAAATTGTTTGGGCAATTTTGACTGAAATTAAAGGGCTCTCCCAACATTAAGGATATGATCATGCTTTCTTTCAACACGACCATTTTATTGAGGTGTATCAACATAATTGGTTTGGTGTTCTATTCCTTTGGAAGCATAAAAGTTTGGCATTAAAAATTCAAGGCCATTGTCACTCCTTACAAATTTAACATGGATGTGATATTGGTTTTCAATCATAATAAGGAACTTTTGAACAAGGTCAGATATTTTAGATTTGAACTTGCACAAAATTACCCAAGTAAATCTGATATAATCATCTAGTGCGGACAAGAAGTACTGATGGCCGTGAATAGAAGAAATAGAAAGTGGCCCCCAAATGTCAAATGAAATATTTCATAACATTTTGAAGCTTTGTTTGTACTAATCGGAAATTTTAACTTTATGTGTCTAGCATAATGACAAATATCACATATAGCATTATGATCAACATTTACAAAAGCAAAATTATGATGTTAAATCAAAAGTCGAGAGTTGGATAAGTGTCTTAATATGAAATGCCATAGAGCTTCTTTGGGAATGTTGGTGGATTAAGCAGTTTGAGATGTGTTTTGAGATGTGGCTATGATAGTTGATGTTTATTGTATGTAAAGTAGTACAATCCCTTCAATTAACTCAGCCAAACCAATAATCATGGAGGTCTTCTTTTCCTGTATCCAACATTTATCATGATTAAAGATAACATTACAATTGTTATGAAGACAAATTTTTAGCTAAAGAGACATGACCATTGGGCATTTTCATATGGATGGGAGCTATTTTATGATATTGAATAAAATGACTTAAGGAAGAGAAAATATGATCACTTGCATCTGAATTTATTATCCAAGATCCTAATGATGAGTGATTCATAGAGAAAGACATATGAGTGATACCTGATGTGATATGAGTACCAGTATGATTGACTACATTCACCTAGCTAGAATTTTGCAGCATGCTTACCAATTGTTCATAATGGTTCCTTGTGAAGCCAAAAGAATCATTTTCTTTGGAGCTTTTGCAGTCATCAACATCGTCCTTTTCATCTGTTTGTTCAAAAGAGGTATTGTTAGCAGAGTATGTTTTCCCATAGTTTGGGGGAAAACCATGTTTCCTATAGAAAACATCAATGGTGTGGCCTATCCTACCACAATGAGAACATTCTTTGTTCTTATAACCATATGGGTTTCCTTAAAAATTGGATCCACCTGCACCATGATTTTCTTTAACAGAAATCTTTCTTGCATCACTAGCGTTAATGAGAACTTTATATTCATCAACATGAGTGGAATTATATTGTCTTTCTTGTTGAAATACGATGGAAAAGATACAGTTAATAGGTGGTAAAGGATTCATCAACAGAATTTGAGCACGCACTAAATCAAAATGATCAGTGAGACCGGTTAGAAATCTAATGGAACGAGTTATATCATGGTGATGCTTAGCATTGGTGATACTTATTGCACATACGCATTGATGTGGACAGAAGAAAACTGGTGTAGGCAAATATACTTCAAGTTCTTCCCACAAGATCTTGAGAGCTTTGAAGAATTCTGAGACCGAATATCTCACATTGAAGTTCAGAAATTCTGATGTAATTTCCTTGAGAAAAACCCTCCTTGAGTTCATGTCATTCATCAACAGCATTCTCAAGAAACACAGTGCTTCGTGCTATGGAATCTTCGACAGAGTTCATTATCCACGAATGAACCAGCATGTTACAACGACTCTAAACTTTGAAATTCAGATCGAAATCAGTGGGAATTGGAATTGATCCATCAACAAAATCAAACTTATTCTTGCTATCGAGTGCATGATGCATTGAACGAGCCCAAGCATTATAGTTTGAATTATTTAGAATAGGTTTAACCGCCACATACGACGGTCCATCAGAGGAGTGAACGTGATATATATTTCCTAAAGTTTGTTAAAGATAAAAAATTTGTGGAGAATGAGGAAGATTCACGTTGGCATTGCCGTAAACCATGATGAATCAAACAACGATACACAGTAGAGCTCAGAAGAGCTCTGATACCATCTCGAAGTTATGAATGAAATAAGTAAAGATGGTAGAAGCCATTAAAAGAGAGAATAAGAAGAAGGTGATATAGTGAATGAACTTAATTCCTCTTGATGATAAAGTTAGTTACGCTGAGTTTATATAGCTGCATGAAACCTACCAAACTCATAACCAACTATTAATGACTTATGATTACAAGTTATCACTACATATATCCGAAAACTAGATGACTTGCACTATAGATAATCCGGTTACTTGTTATGCAAGGAATAAGTTCAACACAAATCACGTGTCAATGAAATTTGAGCATATAGTGAAAATATACGTTAATGATATCATAACTGCCAAATTCTGACAAATTAAAGATGATAATTTAAATTATCAATCCATACAAAACTACCTTTTCATGTGAATTTAGAAGAGATCCCCTTACGAATCATGTATTGGTTTCAAATTCAATTATTGTAGAAACTAAAAAGCGCAATCACTTTGCGAACAAAACTTTTTACCTGCATTTAAGGTGTATAATGATGAAACCATTCCATAATTAGTGTAATGATATGCTTCATAAGAAGGTTTACCAATGATTTCACATTACTATGATGTGTGAATTTAAAGGGATTAGCATTAAATTGTCAAATATAATTGATGAGTCCAAGCCTTTGAGGTTGGCATCAATTTTGGTAAAACTAACTTGACAGCAAGATGTTTGACAATATGTCCTAACATGAAGAACTAACTAAAGATCAAGATGTTGGACAAGATGTCCTATCATGATGATTCAACATCTTTGTCTGTTACTTTTTAGATTTTAATTATGTTATTTTTAATTCCAGATTTCAGATTTATTCTGGTAATAATTGTTTTTCCTATGTGGCGTCCAAGATTGAGGAATCAGTGATTCTGAGTATAATTTGAAGATTATTTTCTGCATTTTGTATTCTACTCCTTATTGTCCTTGTGTGTGAAGCAGAGATCAAGTGGCTCGACATCTCTCAGGACATCTGAGATTTGCTACCAGAATTTCAATTGGTATCAGAGCATGCATCCTGCTCTGCAGCTGGTTGAGATTCAGGGACGTTACTTTCGGGTTCAATGGATAAAGAAGGAGGAATATTAAATAGACCACCCATTCTTGATGGTTCCAATTATGAATATTAGAAAGTGCGCATGGTGGCATTCATCAAGTTTATGGATGGTAAAGCTTGGAAGTCTGTGGTCAAAGGGTGGGACCCACCAAAGGCCAAAGATAAGGATGGGAAGATCACTGATGAGTTAAAACCTGAGGAAGACTGGGATGATGAAGATGACAAGCTTGCTCAAGGTAACTCCAAATCTTTGAATGCCTTGTTCAATGGTGTTGACAAGAACATCTTCAGGTTGGTCAAAAACTGTATTGTTGCCAAGGATGCTTGGGAGATTTTAAAGACTGCGCATGAAGGAACATCTAGGGTAAAATCTTCAAGACTTCAACTTCTCACCACCAAGTTTGAGAACTTGAGGATGAAGGAGGATGAAAGTATTCAAGACTTTCATATGAATATTATTGATATTGCCAACACTTCAAGTGATCTTGGAGAGAAAATTCCAGAAGCCAAGTTGGTTCAAAAGATCCTAAGGTCACTTCCAAGGAAATTTGATATGAAGGTGACTGCTATTGAAGAAGCCCAGCATATAAATACTATGAAGGTGGATGAGCTCATGGGATCTCTTCAGACTTTTGAGCTGGCAATCAGTGAGAAATATGAGAAGAAAAAAAGTATAGCTTTGGCGTCAATCAAGAAGAATGTGACCTTAATTCAAATGAGGAATTGTCCAAGGCTGTGGGACTTCTTAAAAAACCGTATAACCAACTGGTGAAGAAACTGGACGAGAAGTCTAGATCTAATGTCAAGGCTCAGTCTTCCGACATCAACAGAAGGAAAGATTTTGGAATAAGAACTAATAATGATAAGAAATCTAACAAGGGAAAGGGAATCTAATGTTATGAGTGCGAGGGGTTTAGACACATAAGAATATAGTGTCCTACCTTTCTCAAGAAGGAAAAGAAAAGGTTGTCTACTTCTTGGTCTGAAGATGACTCCTCAAGTGACGGAGAAACTGCTAAACATGTTTCTGCACTTACTGGAGTATATGATTCTGACAAGGAATCAGATATTGAAGATCTCACTGCTGATGAACTGGTTGCCTCTTATAAGGAGTTGTGCATCAGAAGTGCTGAAGTTTGTCATTTAGGGAAGGATTAGAAGGATCTTATTTCTTAACTCTGTGACGAAAGACTAAAGCACCTGGCCACCATTTCTGATCTGGAGGATGAAGTTGTGTTACTATATTCAAAACTTGACAATATGACTAATTACATAAGAATGCTCAATAGCAGTTCAGATGTGCTGGATGAAATTCTTAAATCAGGAAGAAATGCTAGAAATGTTAGAGGACTTGGTTACAATGATCCAGTTGGGAATAAAGGACAAAGGCCTGGTGTGAACTCTATTCAACAGAAAAGAAAGCAGGATCAAATGGTGTCAAGTAGGATGTCCCAACATCGTCAAAGACCTTAGAAGAACTCCTCCGGAAGAAAGAATCAAGATAAGAAGTTTCATCACTGTGGTAAGTATGGTCACATAAAGCCTTACTGATACAAGTTGCATGGTTATCCCAAATTATCAACTCGGCCCAGAAGGAGAAAGGAGGCTGCTAAAGCAAAGAAGAAGTGGATTCCTAAGAATGAAACTGTCACCCTCATAGCTCATACCTCTCTGAGAGCTTCTGCTAGAGAAGACTGGTATTTTGATAGTGGTTGTTCTAGACACATGACTAGTGTCAAGAAATTCTTGGTTGATATTAAACCACATTCCACTAGCTATGTCACCTTTGGAGATGTGTCAAAAGGTGAAATAAAAGGTGTTGGGAAGCTGAATTATACTGGGCATCCTAGCCTGGATAAGGTGTTGTTTGTCAAAGGGTTGATTGCTAATCTGATAAGTATTAGCCAGCTATGTGACCAGGGTCTCAAGGTTAACTTCTCTAAATCTGAGTGTCTAGTAACAAACAATAAAGAGGAAGTTGTCATGAAGGGTGCCAATTCCAAGGATAATTGTTACTTGTGGACTCCTCTTGAAACGAAGTGTCCCTCCACCTACTTGATATCAAAAGAAGATGAGGTAAAGATGTGGCATCAGAAACTTAGCCACTTACACCTGAAGGGAATAAAGGAAGTCTTGTCTAAGGAGGCTGTCAGAGGTATTCCTAATCTAAAAACTGATGAAGGAAAAGTATGTGGCGAATGTCAAATTGGAAAGCAGACAAGGATGTCACATAAGAAGCTTCAACATCTGACCACTTCAAAAATCCTGGAGCTACTTCATATGGACTTGATGAGACCTATGCAGGTTGAAAGTCTTAGAGGAAAGAGGTATGCTTATGTTGTGGTGGATGACTTCTCTAGATACACTTGGGTGCATTTCATCAAGGAGATGTCTAAAGTATTTAAAGTGTTCAGAGGATTATGTCAAAAACTTCAAAGAGAGAAGGATTGTGGCATAGTTAGAATCAGAAGTGACCATGGGAAGGGATTTGAAAACATCAAGTTTGATGATTTTTGCTCCTCTGAGGGAATTAGTCACAAGTTTTCTTCGCCCATCACTCCTCAACAAAATGTCGTGGTTGGGAGGAAGAATATGACAATTCAAGAATGCGCAAGGGTCATGCTTCATGCCAAGAAACTTCCATATTATTTCTGGGCAGAAGCCATGAACACTGGTTGTTACATTCTAAATAGAGTAACCATCAGATCTGGCACATCTCCCACCTTGTATGAGCTATGGAAAGGAAGGAAGCCAACCGTGAAATACTTTCATGTTTTTGGAAGCAAATGTTACATTTTGGCTAACCGTGAGAAAAGGAGGAAAATGGACCCCAAAAGCGATGAAGGAATCTTTCTAGGATACTCTACAAATAGCAGAGCATACAGAGTTTTCAACTCAAGAACTAAAGTTATGCTGGAATCCATAAATGTGGTGGTTGATGATTCAACTACAGAAGCTGGTGGCACAAATGATATTGGAGCTTTCTTTCCCATGAGTGATGAAGACGTCACAGAAGATGTTGGAACATTACATGATGCTCCTGAAGATGCTGCAGACTTAAGTAATGTTAATCCTGAATCTGCTGAGATTGAAAAAGTAGACAATGGACCCTCCACCAGAGTTCAGAAAGATCATCCTAAGGAGCTTATAATAGGAGATCCAAATGGTGGAAGAGTGACCAGATCAAGAGATGTTGTTGCTGGTGCTTGCTTTGTTTCAAAGATGGAGCCCAAGAATGTCAAGGAAGCCTTGACTGATGAATTCTAGATCAGTTCCATGCAAGAGGAATTGAGACAGTTCAAAAGGCATGAGGTCTGGGATCTTGTGCTAAGACCTGAAGAGTCAACTGTTATTAGTACAAGATGGGTGTTTAAAAAGAAGTCTGATGAGCAAGGTGTGGTCACTAGAAACAAGGCTAGACTTGTTGCTCAAGGGTATACTCAGATTGAAGGAGTGGACTTTGATGAAACTTTTGCTCCGGTTCCTAGATTGGAGTCTATTAGACTGTTACTTGGAGTAGCTTGCCTGTTGAAATTCAAGTTATTTTAAATGGACGTTAAGAGTGATTTTCTGAATGGACACCTGAATGAAGAAGTTTATGTGGAACAACCTAAGGGATTTGTTGATCCTACATTTCCAGATCATGTGTTCAAATTGAAGAAGACCTTGTATGGCTTGAAACAAGCTCCAAAAGCTTGGTATAAGAGGCTAACTAAGTTCCTCGTCAACCATGGTTATAGAAAAGGCAAAATTGACAAAACTCTCTTTGTTAAAGAGAGGGATGGAAAACTCATGATAGCTCAAATTTATGTTGATGATATTGTGTTTGGAGGGATGTCAGATGAGATGGTTCAACACTTTATCAAGCAAATGCAATTTGAGCTTGAGATGAGCTTAGTGGGTGAATTAACCTGCTTTCTTGGTCTCCAAGTCAAACAGATGGAAGACTCTATATTCCTGTGTCAAGGAAAATATGCTAAGAGTATTGTGAAGAAGTTTGGCTTGGAGAATGATAACCACAAAAGGACTTCTGCTTCTACACACTTGAAGTTGTCTAAGGATGAAAAGTGTGTTAGTGTTTATCAGAGTTTGTATAGAAGTATGATTGGCAGTCTTTTATACCTTACTGCGAGCAGACCTGACATAAATTTTGTTGTTGGAGTCTGTGCTAGATATCAGGCTGAACCTAAAGTTAGTCATATTAATCAAGTCAAAAGAATTCTGAAGTATGTGAATGGTACACGCGACTATGACCTGTTATATTCTCATAGTTCTAATTCCTTGTTAATAGGATAGTTGATGCTGATTGGGCTGGTAGTGCTGATGATAGGAAGAGCACCTCTGGTGGATGTTTCTTTCTGGGAAATAATTTGATTTCATGGTTTAGTATGAAACAAAATTGTGTTTCTTATTTTACTGCTGAGGCTGAATACATAGCTGCAAGTAGTAGTTGTTCTCAAATGATGTGGATGAAGCAGATGCTGGCGGAGTATAATGTCAACCAAGATGTCATGACACTTTTCTGTGACAACTTAAGTGCCATTAATATTTCAAAGAATCCTATTCATCATAGTAGGACCAAACATATTGACATCAGGCATTACTTTATTAGAAATCTTGTGGAAGACAAAGTCATAACCTTGGAGCATGTTGCCACAGAGAATCAGTTAGCTGACATCTTCACTAAAGCCTTGGATTCTAATCAATTTGAAGTGTTGAGGGGCAAGCTTGGAGTTTTCATGTCTGATGATTTGTAGCAGACAACTTGGTGTGGGAATGTTATTCATGTAAGTGTATATGTGTTCCCACCAAATAGAGAGAGGTCTTCAAAGACAACTCTCAGTTTCAGCATTACGGTTCAATTGTATCCTGATATGGAGAAGAGGAAAAGGATGATGAGGAAACTGAAGATGACATCTGAATGTTGTCTTTTTTTCAGTTATGTAAGGGCTTAATGCCCAGGATATTTTTTTGGCACTTTATGTGCTTGTTTTGTACTCTAATACTTTATGTTATTGCTTGGCTATTTAGTTAGTTTAACTGCCTTTGTCATATTATGGCTAAAAATGGGGAGTATTACTAACTTTACTAACCATTGTTAACCACTGACTGCTGTTGCTGCCATTGAGGGGGAGTGTGTTAATCTGTTGCTTGTAGACTAAGGAACTGATTGAGGGGGAGGTTGTAGTTTTCTGTAGTTTTTCCGCTGTTGATGTTCTGATGTTCTGATTTTTGGCCTCAGACTATGTTTTTATGTCTGCAAGTTTCATTTAGTTTGTTTTAGCCAAAATCTGCCAAAGGGTTAGATTGATGAGTCCAAGTCTTTGAGGTTGACATCAATTTTGTAAAACTAACTTGACAACAAGATGTTGGACAAGATGTCCTAACATGAAGAACTAACTGAAGATCAAGATGTTGGACAAGATGTCCTATCATGATGATTCGACATCTTTGTCTGTTACTTTTCAGATTTTAATTATGTTATTTTTAATTCCAGATTTCAGATTATTCTATGAATAATTGTTTTTCCTAGGTGGCGTCCAAGATTGAGGAATCAGTGATTCTGAGTATAATTCGGAGATGCTGTTTCTAAGTGTGGAGACACTTTACGAAACTTAGGATTGAAGAAACTATTCTAGATGAGAATTAGTTGCAGATTCTGTGGAACAGAATTGCTACGTTTTTGAAGCCCAAATCCAGTCATGTTTATGGTTACAAATAGGATGGATTTAACCTAGGAAAAGTGTGGAAAAATACATTGTTGCCTAGTGAGTTTAGGGTTTGTATTTTGTGAGCCTCTCTTGTGTCGTGTTGATACTAGAGCTGGACTATTTACATTGAGTTTTAATTTCTCTCACTGATGTGATTGAAAGGGAATTGAGAAGGGTCTCATACCTAGGAAGTGTCTTAGGTAGAAATTAAGCACGGGTAGTGATTAAGTGATAAGTTGTAAATTGTTGGGGCGGTAAAGCGGCAAGCAAAAATATTATTTTTGGAAGAATTCCCTCCGGGATTTATGTCGTGTCCACAGAGATCGGTGCTATTGAACTGCCATTCGACAATTTAAATGTTAATGAGTTTGGGTTAAAATGGGTTTAAAGTAAATGCAGAAAAGTAAACATTAACACAAAAAGAATTCATTCTTCAGAGAGAAGAAACGTGTCAGGCATGCACATAATCGACTCGTCACAAACTTAAACCTATCGAATAGCTATACTCAACCTACAATACTCCTCAATATCATCCAGAATCGCTCACAACAGTGTCCATCTCTGACACACTGAGCTGAGAGAACAACTGTGTTACCCTCGTCGACACTCTCGCACCCGACTCGAGATACAGAGGCATTAAGCTTCGACACCCATAAAGATTGTTAGCTCTAAATCTATCTCAGGCATCCAGAAACTAACAGATAATCATCCTTAATCAAAGTTTGCGATGTTTATCTCTAACACAATCCAAACCCCGTGCATAAAGCAAAAATCAAGGATAATCACCGATAAAGATTTGTAAAGCGGATTTTATACAACGCCATGGGCGACAAATATACATGAGTTCAAAGTAAATACATATACAAAACCCAACAAATGAAGAATACACAAATAAGAAGATAAATGAACCAAAAATCTCCCTGTTTGTCGGCGCCGATCGATGATCAATCCAACCCGGATCATCCATGTGCAAGCTCCATAGTTGTTTTCTAAGCTTATTCTATGAAAAAATGATGTTTGATGGAGTGGGAGCAAAAAATACCCAAACCATAACCTAAAAAATGAATGAAATGACTTAAATATCATTTCAAAATCTGTCAAGTTCGCAAAGCGAACTTCAAAATTTGGCACCTGATGCCTCAGGAACAGTTAAACCGCCTCTGCGATTCTGCAAAAGTTCGCAATGCGAACTTTTATTGGCAAAGCGAATATTCACTGGAAAGTTTGCAATGCAAACTTTGGTGCCTTTTTCTACTGCCTCAAGTCTGGGAACATTCACTGGGAAGTTCGCAAAGTGAACTTGACAGCACACCAGCCGTTGTTTTGACCATAACTTTTGAATCGTAACTCGGATTGACGCACGGTCGGAAGCGTTGGAAAACTTATTCAATGCTCTATACAAAAATGAAAAAATATCTTTGCTTGAATACCTATAAAAACGAGAGAAAATCAATTAAACTCAATTATATTTACACGATACGCAATATATACACTATAACGTAAAGTAAACATATTTACAAATAAAGCGGGGTTTATTCGTACGATATTAACAAAAAGTATCGATAAGTGCAACAAAACTTATATACAAAAATATCTACAATTTGCACTTATCATAAACCGGAGGTGTTTAGCTTAGAATTAATAATATCTAGCGGATTTCATTCCTGACTTGGTAGCCCCAGACGTAGGTGTTGTTGTTCACCGAATTGGGTTAACAATCTTTGTGTGTTTGTTTATTTTCTGCATTTTTTATTCTGCTCCTTATTATCCTTGTGTGTGAAGTAGAGATCAAGTGTCTCGACTTCTCTCAGGACATCTGAGATCTGCTACCAGAATTTCAAGAATATTGAATTTATATCAAATGAATTCATTGCTCAAGGTTCTGCTAATTAATCATAGAATAGTTTTTTTTTTTTTTTCGATTCACCTTGTATGAAGGTATGGAGTTATGATTAAATGTAGGTTGAATTGTGTTTTTTGAACAATAATTGAATGTAATATGTATATATAATTTATAAACTTTATCCAATTAACATTAAAAGTATAGTTCTGTTAGGTTTATAATTTCAGTTGACATCTTTAATTCATCAAGATTTAGGCTTGACGATATCTTTGATAAATATATTTTCACTAGATGGTCTCATTCCATTGACACAAGACTTTTTAATATTACTGCCTCCCAATGTAATAAGCTGAAGATATAGAGCATTATTTCATAAGTTTTGAAACTTATAAAATTCTCAGTTTTTTAAGGTTCCTAGCATATGAAGTAATTTTATATATCTTCTTCTTGTTTTTTGGGGAGGCATTATTATTCGCAAATCACGTGTCAATGAAATTTGAACATATAGTAAAAATATGTGATGACTTCTCAGCAAGTGTACCGATAGTTTCGCAATAATAAAATATCAAACCCACAAGGATTGTGTTCGAACAAGACAAGAATTGTGCAATGCAACAGGAAACAGTAAATAAAGGGAGGGCTTGCAAGTTTCAGTGTGGAAAGTAAATAGACGAGTAAACATTGTCACGGAAGCGGTCAGGTTGTGTTGTAGAATCCCATATTCCTCTATTGTTGATGTTTGATGCCTTGTATGAATTATCTAATCATTATAACCCCATGGCGAATTAGCAAAACCCTTATAGCCGATCCCTCACGAAATAACTCACTAACAACTACTCAGAGCTTTCTATCCCTAGTCCTCCAACGTAAGCAGGGTTAGGCGATGTATAGAACGTTAATTCTATATGCCACTACTCGGGGTCTCCTATCCCTATTCAACCAGCGTAAGTAGAACAGTTGCCCTAGGTCCAACACATAGGCTAAGGGTCAGTAATCCCTATGTGTCCAATATCAGATTAACAAAGTATCTCAAATAAAAAGCATTAAGATTAAGAAACAACTGAATAAAATTATATATCAATAGGTTCATACAATGGTCAAATCAACATAGAATCCAACAATGTAGAAATAGGTTCATCATAACACAACCTAACCTAGAAGAATTTAGCTACTCATAGTGCAATTAAAAATACCACAATTAATAAACAAAGATAACATAAGAAGTCCCTTGAAGAGATGGCCTCTAATGGCTTCAAATGCTCTTAAAATCACCCATTGTACCCTCTAATTCGTGCTTCACTCTCCAAAATTTGTAACCCTTGTCAAACTGCTAAAAAATCCCCTTAAAAATAACTCAGAACGCGACAGAAAAAGGCCTAGAAAAGTGTCCATCGTGCACATTATATATGCATCGCGCACACGGTGCAACTCTTTCATCTCTATCGTGCACGCGATGGCGTGCATGATTATTCCAATAGATGCGTAAAAATTCACCATTTTTCACCAGAATTTTCACTAAGTCTCATTCTTCTATACTTGCCTATTTTTCACTCATTCTTGGGTATTTCTTCTTCCTTTTGGCTCATCTTTTGCTTGTTTTTCATCGATTCTTCGCCTAATTAGATGCAATGAATGACTGTCATCACAACCCCAAACTTGAATCTTTGCTTGTCCTCAAGCAACTTGCCTGCAACTGCACATTTAAACAGACAACAAGTCGTACAATAACAATTGAACATCACCATTTTTTTTCTTTACCTGACCATTGTTCCAGCTTCCAACTTCTATCTGGAAAATTCGGAAAACGTCCTTAACATTTAACAAGTACTCAACCTGTCTCTCAGCTCACTATATCTCGCTCAATGGACAGGGTTATCACTCATTTAACATGAAAAATAAATTATACTTAGCTTGATCATTTTCTAATATAGTTCATCATAGAAATCATAACACACATATAAGAGGTCTTTTCCGGTTGTAACTTGACTTATGTTCGGGTAGGATATTTTTAGGAAAGTAGGTTTAAACCTTTGGAGTTAGGTGCCTAGTTCTCTTTCTCTTCTCGTCCCCCTTTATTGCTTCTTAACGGTACTAGAGATTTGGTCGTTCTTTTTTATTCTTTCTCATTTTTTTTAAGAAGTGACTTTTTCCACTTCTTATTTTCTAAACATTTTTGAATTTTTGACCACTTATCTCTAGTACCCCAACCCCAAACTTAGAACTTTGATCACTTCCAAGAGCAACCCCAAACTTAATCTTTTTCATTCAACTTTAAGAACTTAAATTCTACCTAACTCCAAAGAGAGGATAAAAAGAAAGGATCTTTCAAGTCATATGGCTAAAAGTTGAAGGCTATGTCACTGAAAGAAAGGTTTAGGCTCAGAGCGGTTAGCAAAAGATGTTCCTAATATTACAGGGTGGCTACAAAGTTATAAACAAGGAACTTGCCTCAATGTGTGCCAACAAAACTAGAAAACTTAATCGAAAAATAGACCAAACCAGATAGAAAAAAATTTCATGGATACACTCTAAGAAAGAAAAGTGGACAGTGGAAATTATTTAGGCTCAAACCTTACCAGATGAGGTATCTGAAGGTTGAGTACAAGTCCGTTGATTCTTTTCTCTTTCTTTGCCTTCAAGTTATCAGTTTCTTTTATTATGTTCAAGTCCCTCTCTTTTTTTCTTGGATCATGTGTTCAATGATAATAATAGAGCTTGTAAATTTGGGAGAAAAAAACAGCTACGAACAATTTTATTAAGAGCAATATAGATCTTCGTGACAAGGTTATTCTTGAGTAGCTAATTTCTCTTATGGATGGTCTTGAATAAAACAAAAGTAAATTCTGCAAAACAAAAACTGGTTAAAAATGATGGGTTGCCTCCCATCCAGCGTTTTTTTCCATCATTAGCTTGACGACTAATGCTCAAAACACATCAGACGCAAGGGATACTCTCACACCGGTGGAAACTCCTTTGTTCATTTTTTTGTGGACTTCACTACCTCTCTCTCCCAATTTGTAGCATATCTCAAGATCCTCTGCATATGGTGTTCATTTATATGCATTAAACACCACCTTATCCTTGTTAAACTTCAAAATCAATTCATCTATCTCCACATCTATTTTTGCTATCCCGGTTGCCAAGAATGGTCGTCCGAGAATCATTGATCCTTCTTACTCATTTTTCATGTCAATCACCACAAAGTCTGCAGGTAAGGTCAAACCATCGACATGAACAAGCACATCTGGTATAATACCAAGTGATTGTATCACAGATGAATCGGTCAAAGTGAGTATCATGTTGCTTGGTATGATCTTTCTTATCTTCAATTCCTTAAATTTGCTCAGTGGCATAACATTGATGCTGGATCTTAAGTCACATAAAGCATGTGGGATTTTTACCCCACCAATGGTGCAAGTTATGTTAAACTCGCCAGGATCCTTCATCTTTTGCGGCACTTTTGACGGTTCTTCAGTATCTTCTTTCTCTATAAAGTTGACATGCTCTTGAGTTAACTTCTACCTACCACCTTTTAGTAATACCTGCATAAACTTAGTAAACTTGGGAATTAATTCTAAAATTTCATGAAAATAGATATTTGCTTAAATTTGTGTCAACATTTCTTTAAATTTTGCAAACATTCTACCTTCATCCTCATATACCAGCTCTTTTTTAATAATGAGATATGGTGGTTTCATGTAATCAGGTAATGGTGAATTTGGTTCACTTAGGATTTACCCCTTTGTTCTCCTCTAATGAGAGTTGTTGTCTATTAATTGATCAAGGGTAGCTTCTCTCTTGTCTTGGCCACCTTGAGGTTCCTTCTCCTTTATTTCAATGCCACCTTCCTTTTTCTCAATTTCATCCTTTTGAATATTTTCAGCTTCACTTTCTTTAGTAACTACCCCACCATCAGTCTTCACAACATTGCATGTTTCATTCTTAGGATTATTTACGGTGTTAGGAATATTTTCATCCTTTTGAAAATTTGCAAATTGGACCTCTTCACTTGACCCTTCCAAAGAACACCTTCTGTTTTCATGTCCTCCTCCATAAAAGTCACACCGAGTAATTGTACCTGGCTCACGTTAGCTTTATTTAAGCAGCTTTCAGCTAGTTGCTTATTTAACAGTTCAATTTGAGCTAATAATGTAGTTTGAGTATCAATAGTTAACATAACTCTTGGTGTCCCTACTGCCTCAACTTTTACTGACTTTTCGGTCTTAATTTGGTATTCGTTCAAGCACATCTTTTCAACTAGATCATTAACTTGGGGTTTGGTCATTTGTCTAATTGCGCCTCCCGAGGAAGCATCTAGCAACATACGTGCCAGACTCTTCAGGCCTTTAATGAAACTTTGCATCTGCTCCATATTATTCAGATTAATGATTGGGGCACCTGCGTAGCAATAATTCGAACATCTCCCATGAGTCATACAGTGACTCTGTATCTTGTTGCTCAAAGTCTAAACTTCCAGCCCTTCCCTTAGTAAACTGGTTGGTGGTGAAAAATATTTATAGGAATTTATCCTCTAATTCTTTCCATGTCCGAATGGTTCCATTTGTAAGGCGTAGTAACCAATCTTTTGCCCTTCCAATGAGTGAGAAACAGAACAATCATAACTTCACTTGGTCCTCCGTGACATTATCTGGTTTGCTCATCGAAGCGGTTTTGTAGAAGCGTGCAAGAAGAGCCCAAGGATCTCTGATAGCGTTTCCGTCGAACGGATTGTCTCTTAGACCTGAAAGCACTGAATTTTTAATATCAAAGTTAGCAGGGTTTGCTGGTACAAACCCTCTAGAAACCTGTCCGTCGTCGGTACTTTTAAAACAATCCCCCATAGTTTGAAGGTGTGGGGAAACCATGTTATCCTTCTCTTCAGTGTTCAAATAAAGCAGTAGTGGATCTACTTCTGGTTAGTCTCCTTTAGATAGAATTGCTTCTCTAGCTAAATTTTTTAAGAGCTCATGTGGTTTTTTCAATTTTTGGATCGAATGATAGTAATGTTGATCCTGAACTATGCATACACAAACAGAAAATACCTCAGTAGCACTATGATAACCAAAAACAGAAATCGAAATAATGAAAACTAAAATAAAATGAACTAATAAAAATTAAACGTTGCACAAAGCGTTACCCTGTTGCAATCAACAGTCCCCGAAAATAGCGCCAAAAACTTGGTAACTTCTCGGCAAGTGTATCGATAATGTCACATTAATAAAAAGATCGAACCCACAAGGGTTGTGTTCGAACAAGACAAGAATTGTGCAATTTCACGAAAGCAGTTGGGTTGTGTTGTAGAATCTCATATTCCTCTATTGTTGATGTTTGATGCCATGTATGAATGATCTAATCAATATAACTCCACGGCGAATTAAAAAAATCATTATAGCCAATCCCTCACGAAATAACTCACTAACCACTACTCAGAACTTTTTATCCATAGTCCGCCAACGTAAGCAGGGTTAGGCGGCGTATAGAACGTTAATTCCCTATGCCACTAATCTGGGTCTCCTACCCCTATTTGACTATCATAAGTAGAATAGTATCCCTAGGTCCAACATATAGGCTAAAATTTAGTATTCCTATGTGTCCAATATCACATTAACAGAGTAACTCAAATAAAAAGCATTAAAATTAAGAAATAACTAAATAAAATTATAGATCAATAGATTCATACAACAGTCAAATCAACATAGAATCCAACAATATAAAAATAGGTTCATCATAACACAACCTAACCTAGAATAATTTAGCTACTTATAGTGCAATTAAAAATACCACAATTAATAAACAAAGATAACACAAGAAGTCCTTTGAAGAGATGGTCTCCAATGACTTCAAATGCTCTCAAAATCACCATTTGTGCTCTCTAATTCGTGTTTCTCTCTCCAAAATTCGTAACCCTTGTCAAACTGCTGAAAATCCCCTTAAAAAACACTCAGAACGGTTCAGAATGGGAGCACGGTTTCTTAAGGCTTTCATTACCTCTTGCAACTTCTCACTCTCAGGTGTTCCCACTGTTGGGTAAAAGTGTGAGTGGTTAAAGTTCCATATTGTCTATGAATGGGTAAAATGTTGGATTTATAAGAGAGATGACTCATTTACCTAACACTTTAAAGTTTTGGATTAAGATGTGGCGTATCCCTCTCTTGCGGTCCTAGAGCATTAATCTCATTGGTGCTCCCGCCTTCCTGGAACTCCCCAACACCCGCAACATCAAAATTCTTCTCATTACAAATCAACCACCAATAGGCATCATCGTTGTCGTCAAACTATGGCATGTCCATTTTCCCTTTTTTTGATTTTATTGTCTCGGAGCATAACTCCTTTTGATACCAATTGATAGAAACCAATTGATATATAATAAGAAATAGGAAAAATCTCTTTGATTACAGAATGATATTACAAAACTTCGAGAGTCTGCACCTCCCTAATGCCAAAATGATCCTTTTTCCTATCAAATTCCACAATAAACAACTCTTCCCTGTGTTTTCTTATATATACTAAACATAATCTTAGATAACTAATAAAATGTAACTACTCCTAATAATATTATAACTAATAATTACCCACTAATTCTTCTTTTGATTTTAGAACAGTCACAAAACTGAAAAGGTCTTAACACTCACTTGTAGCTAAGCTAACTTTAGTCAGAATTCTCCTCGCTTTTGCATCTCTGGAAAATTGAGATATTCATCAGTTGGGTGTGAATATTACTTTTTTGCATGGTGACTTTCAAGAGGATGTGGATATGTCCATGCCAGATGGAGTCATAGATAACCCTAATCAAGTTTGTAAGATACAGAAGAGTCTCTAGGAATTGAAACAAGCAAGCAGGAAATGGTATGAGAAATTAGCACATCTTCTGATGCTAGAAGGATACCATCGATATCTTCTTTAAAATCTAAGTATTGTCCCTTATCTACCTTAACATATGAGCTACAATGACCGTTATATCTTTTGAAGGATTTGAATGTCAACTGCATCAAACAACCTATGTTGTACTGTGACTCTCAAAGTGCAATTCATATTGCATCAAATCATGTCTTTCTTGAGAGAACAAAACATATAGAAATAGATTGTCATTTAGTGAGTATATGAAATGCACTTTGAGAGTCACAGTACAACGCATGCTATTTGATGCAGATAACTTGTTATCTAAGACTACTACATATACTCATACAAGAGCAGTTAGCTTTGAATGATAAACATTTACCATGGTCAAGCTTTTGGGAGGGTGTTGAATAACAAAAAAAATGATGATCAAAGCATAGAAGAAAAATTGATACATCATATGAAAAGAGAACATGGTGATCACAAGTAACTTGCATCACAAGCAATCGGTACTCAAGGCCTTTAAGGCTTCCAAACTGTCATAACTGTCTTTTGAATTCAGTTAGAAAAGTTAGTAATGATCTCGTGTAAATAGACTGATATTTCATTAAATAGATATTGATTTACTACAAATAAGGTAAAGAAATAAAAATTCCTGAAAGTTTGCAGTATCTATATATATATTTATACATCACTGATTTTCATGGAAATGCTAACTACTACTGTTATATTAATACAGAGAGTTGTAGGTGCAACAGGTAGCAGCAATGGATGAGATACAGATGAGTAGTGCAGGGAGTAGAGTGGCATTCAGTAGTTTACTTTCACTGAAATACCCAACAATTGTTATCGTACCGTCTGCAATAACTCGAGCTAGAGTTCCAGCTTCCGTTGACAGTAATCCTCCATTAAAGGTTCCACGAGAAAGCCGCGATGACATCATTTTCGATAGAAGTGAAAGGTTAACTCCTGGATTGTTCATGCAAAAACAATAATATTAAGCCTTGTTCATGGAGAAAACTTCAGGTTAGTATGAGAATAATATATACCTTCAAGAACTTCAGCAGAGACGAATGTGATAAGAGCCGATCCAACATATTGAGTCACTGAATAAGGGATAAATGTTTCGAAACTTAGGAGTAGTCCAATGCAAACCATGATTTCTGATGTTAATAGAACTTGCCTGCAAGTACAAGCCAACAAGCAAATAAAGATCTAACATGAATTTGTAGCTAGGATAAAAAAGCGCAGCCTATTACCCCTTTTGGCACCGGTTTTTAAGCCGTTGTCTATTCTTCCGTTGCCTGAAATCAAAATATTGTAGTGATAATATAAACTTGAAGGGTTACCTTTCTTCAAAAATGTTGCTGATGTAGCTTCCAATGATAATATTCACAGGAAGGACAGTAAGACCAAGACATGCAAGAAAAACGGCGACTTTGGTTGTTGACCAAACAAAATAGTATTCTGTTACAAGGCTTGATTCAGCAAGCAATATCTCCATTGCATACTTGAGCATAAAATACACAAACAATTGAACCTAGTAAAACTATTCATAGTTAGTGAAAAAGATTGAATCAGACTTCAAATAATTGAAGAAAGTTAAGAATGCAAGAAGAATCATAACAGGTTCCTTACCTTTACTGATGGTGTAAGCAACTTATATGCCAGCGCAATAGAAGTAACAGGTTTCTGAGATTCGGTTTTATCATAAGCTTCTTTGTCGTCGTCGTCTTTTTCTTCATCTACATCTACGTCTTGCTCGTTTGCTTCTGAATTGATTAGTAATGGTTGTGTAGGACTATTCTCTACTGCAATATGCAGTGCTTGTTCTCCTATATGCGTTTAGAGAACCGTAAATAAAAGTAATATCATATAAAAAAAATGAATACAAACAACCTACGTGACATATACATACCAGTTTCTGGTTCATAAGCCCAAAGATTTTCTGGTTCCTTAAAACAAATGCACAGCCAAAGTAAATAAACGAGCCACGCAACAGCCATTACCCATCCAGGTAGTGTGTCTTGATTCATTGTCAACTTGTAAATCCTAAACTCAGTCTGTAACAAACTAGTAATAGCTGGACCACAAGCCATTCCAAGAGCACTTGCGCTAACAAAAGCTGCTGATGCTTGCAGCCGAAGTTTCACCGGTACACAGTCGCTGATATAACGCCTATTCACAGCCCTTGCAGAGCCTAGCCCGCAGAAAAGTCGTCCCATAAGAAGAACTGCTACTGAGTTAAGATCATAGGCCAATGCATACATGACGTTTCCGATTAGAAGAACAATGGTACTGAATATAAGAGGTTTTAGATATGATCGGTTTGACCACGCGCTGAAATAAACTGAAGAAAACACCTGTGCTACAGCCATTGAACCAATGACGACGCCACAAACACTTGCAGCAGCTCCGAGGCTCAAAGAGTAGTTGTCGGCCGTAGGTACAACGATGTAAGTATTGACCATGTACAAAAATGTGCTTGCCAAGTTCAAAAGAAGTGACATAAAATGGTATCTTTCATCAATAGTGTTTTCTTCCGACGGAGATGGTGATAGTTCCTCTTGCTGCATGATAAAAGCATGTCTTCCCAAAAACTGAAGGAAACTTGTTGAGTTGGATAATTTGTCTGTTGCTGCTTTGATAGATACAAGAATTGGATCCTTCAAGAAAAATTCAAAAGGAAATCCTCATCAAGTGTTTGAAGAATACCAATTACCAACCATAACAGTATAATATAAACAATGGATCAAGAACTAACTTGATGAGCATAAGAAGGCTGGTCATATATAGAAATGT
Source organism: Lathyrus tuberosus (assembly GCA_022829125.1). NCBI lineage: Eukaryota > Viridiplantae > Streptophyta > Magnoliopsida > Fabales > Fabaceae > Lathyrus > Lathyrus tuberosus. The sequence continues at coordinate 13,741,223 of JALAZF010000006.1, forward strand.
AGCTTCCTTGACACTTTTGTAAGTCATGAATGTCTGCAAGATTATGAGACAAGACTCCGACAACAGCACTGATTCCCTGTAAAGAGACTTTTACATGATACCGAAGATGATACAAAATACTAAGAGTTTGCAACATTAGTATTGTAACATTAACAGACCGTCTTCGAGGGTGTGTAAGATGGACTAAAATAAAGCAGAGTCTCAAATTTTCCACAGTTAAATTGAGCTAAACATGGCCTCTTAAAAGAGTTGTCTCAGTTAAACCATGAATAAATAGAGCTATTAATTGTTTTTGTCACAGTTGAATCGTAGCTAATCTACACAGAAACTCCAAAAACTTAAGACGGCTATGAACATTAACTAGGATATATATCAGGGTTAGAAACATTACCACGTGCCTTAGAACCTGTCTTAGCTGAGAATAAGGATGATTTGCGCGAGTCTTGACATAATAGTCGGCAAATTTATAGCCAAATCGTTTATCAAACTTCTTCAAGATCTTTCTCAAACCAGTAGCATTCATTTCCACAAAATAAAGAAGCTTTAATAGATCTCTTCCAACTTCTCTATATGCTTCTAAGACTTCAGATATCTTTGAACAATCTGGCTGCTGTACAAGCTTTTGGTGATCTTCTCCAATACTCGTAAGCCTCCCCGCCAAAACTCCTTGTTGCTCAAGCAGAAATAAAACAATTTTCTCTATCTGAAACTCAAAAGCAAAGAAAGACTTAAAAATTTTCTCAAGTACTTGTTGCGTATGAAGCACGCAGACAGACGTAGACACCAAACACGACACCAACATTGACACTGACACGTCGGACACGTTTTTTTTTCCAGAAGTGTCGGTGCTACCGAGCTTGTTGCTAATAATAATATTATACAAAACTAAATAAATTAACCACCAATCCAAACATATCCTTAGATATATTCACCTGATTGTCTAGAAGCAACGAAAAGTCGCGGAGTACGTTATGATGATTTTGAGCTCCAACCTCAATTTGTTCTGAATATCTCTTGACTTTCTTCTTCATAAACTTATAATTAATGTAGTATCTGGAAGAAAAGAAAAAAAAGTTAAAGCATGTGTCACATGAATCAAAACAAGCATTTCTGACTTTTTGTACAAATATCAATATTGCAATACCCTTTCCATTCTTGAATCTGTGATTCTCTCAACTTCTTGCCAAAACCAACCATATTCCAGATAGAAAAAAGTGCAAGTGCACTGCAACAAAGCCAACAATGCTTCAGAACAACAATTTCAAGCTAATAAAGGTTCAAAAAACATTTTAAATAAAGCAGAAACGTTGTAACCTTATAACAATTTGCAGTATCTTTCTTTCTTTCTTCCTTGAGGTTAAAACTTCACTTGGCAAGATACCAGACTTTTAAAGTAACAATATCATGGATTTTGGGAGCTGAAAACGGTACATGAACAATTGAGAGAAAGTGGTAAATATGCATGTGGATGATGAAAAGGGTACTTGGTATATGCAAAAGTGAGTGTTTGTTTTGCTTAGTACACAAACATAGTAGTAGTGACAGTTGATGTAAGGAAAGAACGAGTATGTCGGCGCACGTGTGATGTGATAATACTGTGTCTTTCGAGGGTTGGTGTTAACCGCAATTTAACATAGCCTGGTGAGTAGGAGAAGGATCTCTCTTACAACCCGACACCTATCACTATCAATTTTATGTAACATAATTTTTTTTATAAATCAGAGTATCTCTACGCCTAACTACATAAACTAATCTCTCAAGTCGAAAATAATTACGATATGTTAAAAAGTTCCTTCAAAAATTTAATAATGTTGTATGATTAGGACTAATTTCGATCTAAGGATCTCTAATTAAATTAAAAGAGACTTTTTGATAATTATATTTGGACAAATATTTATATATTTTTGCTAAACCTAAAGGTTTATATTTTTAGGTTTATATTTACATGTAACTTAGTGAATATAATTTATGTGCTAAATTATGTTGTTGGATTTAATTTCCATGGCCAGGCCAACGTTGGTGTGACCTCTTCAAAGGAAACAGCACTTTGTCTTCTCCAAGCAGGTCACAGTGTATGGGTCGGTTACTCAGAATGGTTTTAAAATAAAAAATTGAGTTATTCTTGTCCGTTGAATCAATTGAGTAGACTAGATAATGCCACATTTGTTAGTCTAAAACTCAGAAGTCACGATGTGCTGCCATGGCATTGTACTTTCCAGTCGTTGCCCAGCTGCTCTCCCCACCGCTCTAGACCGTTGCAGTCCAATAGAAAATCATAAATTGAACCAAACAGAAAGCTGTAAAAAGTTGTATTTGGTTCGGATGTGTTTGAGTTATTTTTTAACAAAATCGTTCGGTTTGATTCGGTTTGCAGTTTGTATTTTGCAAACGGAACCGTTAAAACTCAAACTTCACTTAACCCACATCCAACACATACTCAAACGTATTATGCATTAACCTTACTATTACGAACGATTTTCTCTTCCTCACACTTTAGATTTTAGTTTCAACTTTTTCAAATTTTTCCTAGGAGTAACGCGCTTTCTTTGCTAGGTACACCTCGTTGCTTCTTCTCTAATCTCAATTCTATTATATATTTTTCATTTTTATCTTCTCATTTTTATGTTACCGTTCTCTCTTACAATTTCTTTTTTATCGCACATCTTCTTCACTAATTTCTTCTCTTTTATGTTCTTTCTTTTTCATTTCACTAATCTCTCATATCCTTTATTTTCTTTCATTATAATATTTTTGATATTGTTTTATACCATTGCTATAGAATTATTATTCCACTTTAATCTAATATGATTTTTATATATTAAATGAAAAGTTGTTGTCCAAATACGATGAATTTCTCATTGCACCTCTTGAGCTTCTTAGGCAATATGCGCGCTGACTAAAATGCCCTCCTGATTCCGTAGATGTATCTCCAGACGCATCTTTTTTCAACTTTTTTTAATTAATTCTGTAGATGCATCTACGGAATACTTCCGTATGCGTATTTACGGAAGAAATCTAGAATCAGAATCCCAGAAAATCAACATTGCAACAATAAAATCAACATTCATAAAATAAAACCGGTGTTACATTGATGATTTCGACAGAAATTTAAATACTATATTTCAATTGCCCGGTGTACGCTTGCACATCTCTAAGATGTCATCGTCCGTTCTTCAGACCGTCGCCTCCAACTCGAGCGATATTTTCTCTTCGAAACCGAAATATGTTCGCCACATCGCTCTAACATCGTCTTGATTCTTGAGCTCAAACTTGTTGTAAACAACGTTCCCGTCGTTTACGTGCATAAAAACCGACATCTCGTCGATGAATGGAATTTTCGGTGGAATCGGGGTCGGAGGTGGTTTGCTTATGCGGGCTCCTTTCATGACACTTTTTTGAGATTTAGGAGTCGGTGAGTCGGGATAAAGTTTGTCAACGTGCTCACAATAAGAAGGGGACCGTGTAGTCGAGTTGTCATTCGGTTTAGGCTTCATTTTCTTTGGAGCACCTTTTGTCTTTACCGGTTGAGAATGCGGTTTCATGTCGGTTGTTTTGGGATAGACAATCTTCCTCAATTGTTCTTTGATGTGGAGTTTCATGTTGTCATCGGCCTTTGAGAATCTCTCTTATATCGCTTCCCATTCGGTCAAAATAGAGATATTCGGTTTACCTCCTTCCATGCGACCATCATCATCAAAACTAAGTATTTTCCAATGCTGGCAAACTTCGTCCATTCTTATTGGCTCACCTAGTTTCAACTTTTTAGCAATAACACAAGCACACGGAAGACCATAGGTTTTCACAATAATGCAAGCACACTTTGCGCTATCGGAACCTACAGTTTGAGCTCGTTTGGCCTCATGAAAAATATAGTTCAACCCCGGCCGAGACATATTGTCGATCAATTGAGAATAAAAAATGTTGTCTTTAAATCGATGTTCCAATACCGTTATACTCCGACCAAATGTGGTTTGTATCTTATTATGTTGGTTTTTAATCATGAGATTTACGGAGTCTCAATCTCGACACAAATCCCCCTTACTATTACCCAACCAATTTTTCAAACTAGCACGACTCAACTCTGTTGGTGGTTGTATTTCCAAGGTGTCGGACATTATCAGTCCACACACAGACTATGTTCTCCTTCACCTGATCAAGAATTGTGCTTTCAACGTATTTCAATAAAACAGGATACTTTTCACACACTTTCCGGAATTGAATGACGGAATCGGCATATAATTCTTTTGTGGAAGAATTTAGTATACGATTCCATGCATCCATTATTTTTTCAACAATCACACTGGCCTTCACCAATTTTCCACCTTCGGACTCTACTTGTTTTGCCCCCACCGCGGGTTTAACCCGACTTCTCACATTCTTTGTTATGTGATATCGACAAAGTGATGCATTAGAAGAAGGAAATACCTTTGCAACCACATTAATCAACGCGGTATCGCGGTCGGTAACTACCGCTTTAGACATCTCAATTTGGTCCTTCAAAAGTGACCGACACACCTCTAATGCCCATGTAAAATTGTCCTTTTTTTCACACTCCAGAAAAGCTAAACCAACGGCATATGTCTTCTCGGTAGACGTAACACCAACCATCTCAAATAAAGAAAGTCTATACTTGTTGGTCTTGTAGGTAGAATCAAGAATGAGCACTGTCGAGAACGTGTTGAACAACTTTATCGAATCCGAATGAGTCCAAAAAATATCTCGGACCGTAACTCCATCGTCGCAAGTTCTGTACCCTAATTGCCTTGTTGGTGCGGTACCGAATGTTATACACTTGCCTTATATTTGATATATTGTCAGGTTCCTTCCGTTTCAATGTGGCAAGTATATTTTTCGGTTGGACAAGATTCAAGGTCATGTCACTAATACATGTCTTCTCTTCCGGCTTGAGCCGACATACACTAGGATGACCTTGTAACTTTAAGCACAATTCATGGTTATGCAAACCACAAATAACACTAAATTTCCACTTTTTGGTACTCAACATGTAACCACGAATCTTAAAAGGACATTTACATTTTCTATTACCAGTTTCGTCTCTTTTAAACTTCTGTAGAGGAATCTGATATTTCCTGCTTTTTTCGCACAACAAAGTTACAAAAGCGTTTCTTATTTCCGAACCATTATCCGATTTTCCTATAACCACACCAAAACCAAGTCTAGTTGCAGTCTTACGAATCCATGTGAGCATGTTTTCACGATCATCAAACACATGCTTGTTATTAAAGTCAACGCCGACTTCTACCGACTTTACAACAACCCCTTGAACATTCGGAGAAACATCGTTTGTAGAAACTAATTATTTTGAGATATTATCGGGGTGCACCATATCAATTTGTAAACAATAAGAAAAATAAACAAAAATTACAAAGTTGCTATAAAAAACAGACAGGCACGTTCCGGAGATGTAGATCTGGAAGTATTCATCTTCAACACGTTTCGGAGGTACAGCTCTGAAAGCAACGTTACTTTTTTTTTCAAAAGTTTGATGATTAATGTGAGCAATGTAGTGGACAAAGTGCAATCTTTACCTGAAATTCGATCTTCTCTTACTCCCTTTGATTTGTTGCACGAAAAAGTTTGAGTTTTGGAGTGAAAATGATATTGATAATGTAGGGTTTTTTAGGTTGGTGAATGTGAGTGTGGAAGAAGAAAAGACAACAATGGGGGAGTGATCATGCAGGTTTAAAATATAGCAGAAACTTCCGGAGCCGTATCTACGGAACATTCTGGCGCTTCGACGTTCCGGAGGTGTATATCCGGAAGTTTCACTGAACTGGATTATTTTGAAGTTTTTCTTAGCGTATATCAGTAGAAAATGATTTCGTAGATATAGCTCCTGAAACAATCAAATTTTGGCAAAAAAAAATGTGCGTCTAGATGCGTATCTTCGAAAGCAGATGGCATAAAAAAGAAATTCACAAAGTGTCTAAGAGTATCAAGGGGTGAATTAAGAAATTGTCCTGAAAAAAAAAGAAGTGCGGCTGATTTATGTAAGGCCATGATAATGAGACTTTAATTGGGCTAATATGGAAAACCCGGCCAATTTTAAGGATTGTGAGATTTATTATTATTATTTATTTTTTTCATTAACTAAAAACAAATATTCATTTCATAATATTTCCTGTAAACGTGATTCATCACAAACCCTAAAGATGCAGAGCGAAGAAGGCCAAATCACCGAGCTCTACATTCCTAGAAAATGGTATAACATTTTCATAATTTCTTGTTTTTAAGGTTAATTATTGATTTGGTTATGAAATTTGAACTCAATTGTGAATTTCGTTCAGTTCTGCTACAAACATATTGATAACCGCCAAGGATCACGCTTCGGTTCAGATCAACGTCGGTCATTTGGATGATTGTGATCTATGAATTGTAGTACTTATTTTGAATTTCCTCTTGTTACCTTCAACTAAAGTTACCTTTTTATTAATCTGTTTAGAAGATACTTGTTTTCTCTCACATTTCAAAGGTTGATTTATCTCATTCATCATTTGTATACTCACTCCAAAGAATCTTTCCACATGAAAGCCACTCTCACGTGTAAGTTTTGTGTCCAATGATCCCTTTGAGGATCAAATAAAAAAATAAAAAAAACAAGTCCCTTTATGGAAAGAGGACGACAACCAAGCAAAACTATTGATTAAGACGGATTTGGACACATGTCCTCTTCAACTATCTATACCAATCTAAATTGTTTATTTAAAATAATTGCGGATGTCAAATTTTGTGCATAAGTTGGTTATAGTTAATAGATTATAAATTTGGTACCACAGGTGGCCTATCCTCTGCTAATTGTTGTTATTCAAGGCTAAATTTTAAATTAGTTAAGATAGTTGTATAGTGGCTAATCTAGGACAGAGTGTTCGACTCAGCATTCATATAAAATTGTACATCAATAACAATAATTATTAAGCTTACATGTTTGTTAATACTCTATCGTCTTACAATAAGTGTTTTTTTAAAATTTTTTACATTTTTTAAAATAATAATTAATTACGTTGATTTCAACGATAAAATAATTATTAAGATAACCCTATTAATAATAGGTAATAGAGTAGCTATATAAATTAAAATACAATAAATAAGGGTAATTTGTTTCATTAAAGAATATTTTGAGAATATATTTTTTGACTGATATTAAATAAGTTAATTATGTTTGTGGTCTTTTTAAATATTTTAAATTTTGTTTTTAATTCCTCAAAATATTTTTTTTAAAAAAAGTACTTTTAAAATTTTGCATCCATATTTTTGGTTCCAAATATTAAAATTGTCACTAATTCAGTCTATGAGTAATAAATCGTTGTTAAATCATCATTAATTCAGTTGCTAATTTATAAAGTTGTAAAAAAAAACGTCTCTAAATTGTAAGAAAGACCAAAAATATATATGAAAATTTTTAGAAAAACTATTTTTTAAAAGAAATATTTTGAGATTAAAAACGAAATTTGAGATATTTAGAAAAATCACAAACATATTTAATTTTATTAAATAATATGAAATTAATTGTGTTTTGTTTATATTTTAAACACTATTTGAGATTTAGAGAAACATCAATTCAGGTAACATGATCAGACCCTTGGAAAGATTAAAAGTATGATAGTATTCAAATATAAAGTATAAATTTAAATTTGTCAACAAAGAAAAACATGAAGAAAAAAAATAAGAAAACAGAAAAATAAGGTATATGCAAATGAATGAAACTTTACTTGAACTTACCCGTAGATATGAACATTGAAGATGATAGTCTCATTTTCTTGAATGCTTAATCACCTGAAGATTTAGTGGACCAGAGCTAAATGGAGAAAAATGAAGTTGGAAAAAAGTGACAATTATGAAAGTCTAGTGACAAATGAAAATGGTTATGTTATGTTCACAAACATGTTTGAAAGCTTATGGATATATAAGTAAGTGAGTAACATGATAGGCAACAGTAGTGGAATCTCTTACAAAAAGAAAAGGCCACATTTACATGCTACTCCAAAGTCATCTTGAATTTGTAGCATTGTAATTATTATGACCATTACTTTTTAAATCAGTAGTGGGTTTGTTTTGTCCTGAGTTCAAAATTGGCTTTAATAATACTCCTTGGCTCTTTTATTTGTTTTGTTCCATAATCATTAATTGTCGCATAGATTTTTTATACAACATCTAAATTTTCACATATGTCTCTTGATATTTTAGATATATTTTCAGACACACTTTATTTTTGAATAAACGTTTATATATTCTGGAGATTTATCTCCAAAACCATTTTACACTTTTAGAATACATCACTCATAACCTATTTATATTTGAATTGTTCTAGAGATGCATTTCTGATATATCTCAAAGATACATCTCCGAAGTGTATTAGAACATGTTTTTTATAATGAGTTGTGTATTTGTTTTCAGATGAAAAAAAATGTCGTACAAATTAATAAAAGACTGTATCGTGTGTGACGAAAATAATATAGCAATAGAATAGTAAAATGTTGAACAACATGAGATCCAAAATGTAGTAACAATGTCAAAAATAAAGTACAAACTATAATACAACATCAAAATAATAACAGACAACTATTGAGTGTGCATGACAACCTCTCATATACCTCATTTGCCTCCTCGACCATCAAACACCCCCTGCCACCCACCTCCGTCCTCCGGCGATGTCAACGGTACAACAGTGCCCCCATGTGCCTTCGCCACAATGGCATCCAAGACTCCCCTGACAGGAGACCCCTCAGGGAAGATATCCTAGTCAATGTCTGCATGTGCAATCTCCAATATGCGATGACACTGAGACAAGACATCCTCAGTATGATCTAGCTGAGCCTGCGCAATCTCTTGATGAGCTGGTCTCGGCGGATCTCCTGGAGCAGTCGGCACCATGTACAGATGTGAGACCCCGAAGAACCACTTGATGTATTCGCCGACGTAGCTCCAATCATTCAGCGTTATGGTAACCCCAGCCTCCTATGGTACCAGGTGACTCTCATAATCAGCAAATATCTCCATTGTCTATCTACGAGACAAGGCAGGAGGAGCAGAGACAGCAGGGTATCTGGGGATGGTCTGGGTGCACCTGAACTACCGCATGACGTGCTCGGGCATATGAGTAGCAGTGATACGTGATCTGCAGGCCAGCCATCCGGAGTATAGAGATATGTCGTCAAATGACCGTGTCTGACGGTGATCCACGTAGTTGTTAAAGTGGATGTCCTCAGCAACCATGCGGTCAAGATAGACTCTGAAAGGCTCGACTACCCGGTTCCCTCTCAGTAGGATAAAAGCACAGGCACGAGGCATGTCCTTACTGTAGTCATCCACACTCGTCCAGCAGACGATGCGTGGGAAGTGTTGGAGGATCCAAGCCTGAAATGAAAATAAAAATAAAAAGCATTCAGGGGTCAAGAATTATCAGCAATGGTTTCGCAAATATGAAATGAAAAAGATAAGATAAAAAAACATCCAACTATAAAAAATTATTACCATCAGTAGTGTCGTGCTGCCTGTGACCTACTTCGTCCTCCACCAACATTCATCTCTCAACTTCGAATACATATAGGCCAGGTAAGTCGCCTCCCATTTGTACTCATAGATCCGAGTAAGATCTAAAAAGTACCGGAGGTATGGAACATCAGTATAGGTGGCACTCGTGTCCACAAAAAATGCAAGTGCCAACGAAAAAAATAAAATATGCCCTCAAAGCACGGGCCCTGTGTACCGCCACCTGCTCAGGATCACCATTATCCACCTCTACAGCAACGATCTTTCCAGAAGCGCATTTGTTTCATAAAAATGATCTTGGAGATTTTTTAGGAAACTTTCTATTTTGTTCCTATCTTCATGCAGAAGATTTGCAGCTGTTCTTTTGAGATATGCGTTTTATTTAGATGAAGAGCTCAAGCCCATGCTGATCTAAAAATATATATAGAGTTATTCTAAACCTAATGAAGGATTAAAGTCGTGTATTGAAAGAAGAGTTTTTAGGGTTTAGTGTGTCCTTGGTTATTTGTGATCCACTCTAATATCACTTTGAAATCTGATTCATACTGTGTTCATTGTTCTTTTTGAGCCAATTCTTGTACCTCTTAGGTGCTTGAATAGGACTGTATTTGAATTGTAATCACTTATAAGCTGTTAAGCAAGAGTAAATTTTGTGTCATTGGAAGTGTATCGTATATTGTTCTTTGTTGTTAGTTTTATCACTGTTGTTTGATTGAAGGGAAGTGAGATGGGTCTCATATCTAGGAATGTCTTAGATAGAAATAGCACGGGTAGTGATTAGGTGCGAAGTTTGTAAAACCAGAGGTTGTTTAGAACTTCAAACTAATACTATTATAGTGGATTTCCTTCCAGGCTTGGATGCCCCCGGATGTAGGTGATGTTGCACTAAACTTGGTTAACAATTAACTGTTTTATTTACATTCATCCATTTACTTTAACTGCGTGATTGTTTGTTTTGTCGTACTGTCCTGATCCTAGTGTCGTGACATCTTACTCGACATCTGGTGTCTGATTACCAGAATTACAATTGGCATCAGAACAGGCATCGTGTCCTGTTTAGGGTGAGCTCCAAGGAATTTTTGTTCTGGTATAATAGAAAAGGAAGGAGGAGGAAATGTTAACAGACTCCCATTCTTTGATGGCACCAACTATGACTATTGAAAGGCACGTATAATGGATTTCCTAAAATCTATGGATAGCAAAACCTGGAAAGCTTTCATCAAGGTTTGGGAACATCCTGTGGTTAAGGACAAAGATGGGAAGGAGACTTTGAAGCCAGAAGAGGAGTGGACTAAGGAAGAAGATGAAACTGCTCTTGGAAACTCCAAAGCTTTGAATGCCCTATTCAATGGAGTTGACCAAAACATGTTCAGGTCAATAACACATGTATTGTGGCCAAAGATGCTTGGGAAATTCTCAAAAACACTCATGAAGGCACATCTAAGGTGAAAATGTCTAGTCTTTAGCTGCTCACTACCAGATTTGAAAATTTAAAGATGAAAGATGATGAAACCATTCATGAATTTAACATGAATGTTCTTGAAATAGAAAACTCTTTTAGTGCCTTGGGAGAAAAGATATCAGAAGAAAATTTAGTTAGGAAGATTCTCAGATCTCTTCCTAAGATATTTGACATGAAGGTAACATCCATTGAAGAAGCTCAAAACATCAGCAGCATGAGAGTTGATGAACGTGTTTGGTCACTTCAAAATTTTGAATTGACTATTAATGACAAAACTGAAAAGAATAACAAAAGCATAGCTTTTGTCTCCAACAATGAAGACAGAGAGGATCAATGTAATATGGACATTAATGAAGGAATGTCCAATGACATTGTTCTGCTTGGAAGGCAATACAACAAGGTGCTGAAGAGAATGGATGGAAAGTCAAGACCTAATGTCAAGAACTTTATATCTGACATCAACAAGAACTATGATTCTCAATGAAAAGTAAGAACAGAAGAGAGGCTCAATCAAAGTAAGAATGTTTATCCATTATCTGTACTTTGCACAATGAGGTAACCTTGTTAACTTCAAAACTTGAAAACATGACCAAGTCTGTAAGAATGTTGAACAGTGGTTCTGATATGTTAGATGAAATTATTCAAGTTCAAAAAAGAGATGGAAACTTAAAAGGTATATGCTTTGATCATCAATATCTAAAAGGAGATACCCATGTGACAAAGTTTTTTTTGCCTAGAAGGAAGCCTGAGCCAATGATGTCTAATCAAATGTTTCAACATCGTGCTAGACATCAGAATACTCAAGCTGGAAGCAAGGTTTTTCATTGGAGATGTCATTACTCTGGTAAATTTGGTCATATTAAGCCTTTATGTTTTAAACTGTATGGCTATCCAAAAGGTCCAACACAACCTAGGATTAATCAAGTAGTGGTCAAAACTAGAAAGGAATGGATACCCAAGGAAGCTATTACTTCTCTTATTGCTCATACCTTCTCAGAGCCTCAGCTAGAGAATACTGGTATTTTGACAGTGGTGTTCTAGACATATGACTTGAGTAAAGAAGTTTCTTGTGGACATTAAGTCCCACTCCACCAGTTATGTCACTTTTGGTGATGGTGCCAAAGGTGAAATTAAAGGAGTTGGTAAACTTGCTTGCACAGGATTCCCTAGTCTTGATAATGTTCTCCTTGTGAAAAAATTGACTGCTAATTTGATCATAAGCATAAGTCAATTGTGTGATCAAGGTCTGAAAGTAAATTTCAATGAGTTTGAATGTCTGGTCACTAATGAGAAGAATGAAGTACTGATGAGGGGAGTCAGGTCTAAGGATAATTGTTACTTATGAACACCTCAATCAATAAATTGTTCCCCCACATGTTTGATGTCAAAGGAAGATGAAGTCCAGTTGTGGCACCAAAAGCTTGGTCATCTCCATCTAAAAGGAATTAAGAAGATTGTATCTTTTGAAGCTTTCAGAGGTATCCCTAAGCTCAAGATAGAGGAAGGAAGGATCTGTGGTGAGTGTCAAACTGGAAAGCAGACCAAGATGTCACACTCGAAGATCCAACATGTGACTACTTCAAAAGTCTTGGAACTTCTTCACATGGATTTAATGGGCCCTATGCAAGTTGAAAGCCTTGGTGGAAAGAGGTATGCCTATGTTGTTGTTGATGAGTTTTCAATATTCACTTGGATACACTTCATCAGGGAAAAATCAGATGTTTTTGATGTCTTTAAATACTTATGTCAAAAGCTTCAAAGAGAAAAGGAAAGTAAAATTGTCAAGATTATAAGTGACCATGGAAATGGGTTTGAAAACAGCAAATTTGATAAATTTTGCTCCTCTGAAGGTATTAGCCATGAATTCTCTTCTCCCATCACTCCTCAGCAAAATGGAGTGGTTGAGCGCAAGAATATGACATTTCAAGAATCAGCTAGAGTTATGCTTCATGCTAAACATCTACCATATCATTTTTGAGATGAAGCATTGAATACTGCATGTTATGTTCATAACCGAGTTACTTTAAGAACTGGTACTTCAACCACACTCTATGAGTTGTGGAAAGGAAGACAGACTACTGGCAAATACTTTCATGTTTTTGGAAGTAAATGCTACATCTTGGCTAATTGTGAACAAAAATGAAAATGGATCCCAAGAGTGATGAAGGAATTCTTGGGTTATGTCATACCCTAATTTTTGACCATAAGATTCCACCATTTCTGTGCTTCATCTCGCATAGCATCTTTAGGTCTTAGGATCTTGTGTGTGCGTTTATTATCACTAACCAGTTTGTGCAGGTATAGTAGTCTCAAGCGTTTGTCCCCTCTGTCAAGAACTTCAAGACGTGACCAGTTGATTCTAAATGGTTCTAGGGTTTTCTACCTGTCATCTTTCTCAAGAGTCCTCAGAAGTTTCAATATATGTCCCAAGGAGAATTAAGGTTTCCTGTTCATTGGTGTTGAGTGTGGTTGAGGTTTGGTCATGGTTTCTGTGGTAATTTGCATCACAGGCTGTAATTATTTTTGAAGATGCCTCAGGGCATGGTTCATGTCTCGAATTTCGTTATCATCAAAGTCTTTGACTATGTGGTAAAGGTTAAATTAAACTCGAAAAGGTATTGGTTCGCATTCATAAGGTTTCTTTTGATCTTCAAAGAAAGAGTTTGAAATTTATATGCTTGGGTAAATTTTGAATTGAGTTTAGGCAAGAAGTTCTTAAAGAAGGATTCAAGACTCATGAAAGCTCAAATTGAATTATTTTTTTAAAGCCATGATTGAACTCATTCAAAATTGCAAAGTCGAGTTTAAAAATTCAAGTTCAACACTCATTTTTACAAGTCATATTCAGGGATTCAACTATTCAAAACTTGAAAATTTGCAAGTTTAAATTTCAAAAGCATGACAAAATTCCTATTATAAGCTCAATTCTAAAAATGGTTTACAAGAGTTTCAAGTCCACATGCCAAATTCAAGGAGATTGATCCATCTATTCAAAGTAACTCCATAAAGTCCAAAAGTACAGAAGTGAAAAATTCATTTGTAATTCAAAAGGACAATCCAAAGTGTCAGGATTATAAGGTCCAAGTTACATTTTCATGTTCATTACAAAATGAAAAGATAATAAAACGAAAAAAGTAAATAACAAGGCACTTGAAGATGAACTCATGGAAACTACCACACTGCTACATCAACAAGCCAGCTACACAATCTTCTGCAGTAATCCCTTAACAGACCGTGCGCAGGTCCCAAACGACATTGCCAAAAGTTCATGAAGCGGTGGAGTTGTTATTGGAAGTGGGTCCTTGCAAGTTTTGAAGTTCACATGCTACAATTTTCCTTCCAAAAGTATCTGAAGAGAGGCAAACCCCTTTACACCATCAAACACGGCAATCTTTAAAAAATAAGAAAGTGAATAAAATTATCGTGAAGATCGGAAACTTAAAAATCATGATCATCAAGAATTATTAATCAGAGGCAGAAAATATGGATCAGATATTCATGAAAATCAAACATTTCCGAAACAAGCTCCGACGCAATAAAACGTAATCAACACATAAAAGGAAGGCTCATCAATCGGTTTGTTTATTTTCCAAAACATACACAAACACGGTTAAGTGAAAATGGAAGGCATTCATCACGGTATCACAATGGGATCGAACATGTTTCAATAAAAAAGGAATATTATTATCATCATCAATCATTGCACAAAATCATATTCAGACAGCTACGATTTCCTTCCCAAAACATAATTTGACAGTGCTTAATTGGTATTTAAAAACTCAGTTTTGGTGAGCCTATATAAAGGGAGATGTACACGCACAAAAGAGAGGGAGAACTCACACGTACTACTGATAAACCTTTCCCTTACCATTTTAACTTGCTAAAACAAAACAAGGCATTGAGAAGAAGATTCACAAAACCACAAAGTTGTATCATTCATTGTTCAGAGAAAAAGAAAATACATACACCAGAGCAGTCCACAAATAGCATCACCAAAGTTCCACAAGCTTCACACACCAGAAAGATTCAAAGCAACATGCACAGTTTCAAGATTTACAACAAAATTTCACAGCCTACACGAAGCAACATTTCATACACAAAGGCAGTAGCGAGACGAACCTTCGGAGCCGCCGATATTGTCGAGACCACCGTGTTGAAATACCTCAAAGGTGAACTCATCTTGCTGCACTAGTGATTCTGATCGAAACGCCGCAAACTGTTGCCAAGTCCGTCGACCCGTGAATGCCCCTTACGCAACCGAAGGCCGTCCACCAAAGCCACGCAACCACCGCGAGGACCTCTGGTTTTCTTATTCGCGTCGCCGCCGAAGACGCGTCGGACGAACTCCGACAGGTAATTTCGATCAACTCTTCTCTTTTATCGTACATTTGAATGTCTGATTATTGATTGCACCACCGAGTGCTCCGCTTTGAATTTTGAATTGGTAAGCTTCCATTTCTGTTGCTATTTTGTTTAATTGATGTCGATATGTTGATTTTATTGAAAGAAATTTATTTGATTATGAAATTGCAAATGGCAAAAGAAACCAGAGAGTGAGACATGTTTGAGCAGAGAGTGAGAAGTAAGGGGTGTGAGTGAGGAAGGAAAGGGATGAAGGGGATGATGGCGTGCGAGGGATGATGAGAGAAAGAAATACATAGCGAAACTAGAGAGTAGCGAAACCGAAAGTGAACAGAGAAAGAGATGGATTGAATTGAGAGAGGGAGATGTAGGGCGAGGGCCACGATACCCTGTTTCTAATCCTTTGGTCTCAAACGCAAGACCTTGATAGACCATAACCCGACCCGTTTTCACTAATGATGAATAGCCCTAACGGGCTTTGGCCCAGCCTGTTGATCCTCATGGCCCATGTTGTCACTTTTGGTTTATCTTGTCTAAATTTAACAAATAATTTCATGATTTATTTTTTGTAGATTTTATCTTTGAAATTTAAATTCACTCTTTTAATTAAGTTTTTTTTAATATCTTTATTAGGCTTGTTATTTAGTTTTAGATTTTAATCTAGGTGTTTTAAATAAAAATCCACAAAAATTCAAAAACATTTTATTATTAATTTCTATGAATAAATATGTTTCTTCTTTAGGATTTTTAATATTTGAACATTTAAATTTCAGCTAATTATTTTTCTTTAATCGGTTTGACTTCCACCTTGTGAGTTTGTGACTCTTATGTTTGTTTGTCGATCTTTTTCAATTCCAAAGGGAAAAGTTTCCCCCGTTGACTCTATGTCATGCTTAGGTTAACTTCCTTACCATTTATCCTAACCTTAGGATCATAGTCACCGCACTCTATACATGTGTTCTACCATGGACACTTTCTGCCCTTTTCAACCTAACTTTAACTTTAGAGTCATCGCACTCTATGTAGTGTCTTGCTATAGACGCTACCTCCCCCTGGAACCTTGACCACAGTCAAGAGTTCCTCACCCTCTTTGAGGGGAACTACGAATACTCTGATTCCACTCCCGTCAGGATACGTGGGCACAAGATACGATGCCTTGGCGAGTATACTTAGATACTAACCCCTAGGTCTTTCCCTTAGCACATACCCTTAGCAAGCGAGCAATAAATAACATAAATAATAACAAGAGGTTCCTATAGAGTATTGTAGACGTTTAGGATGCTAATACCTTCCCTAGACGTAACCAACCCCCGAACCTTGGATCTCTTAGGGTTTTCGTTCTTTACCCTTTTCTTTTGGATAAATCAAAGATCGGTGGTGAATTTCAAAAATTGTGATTCAAGTTAATCCAATAGCTTGGCATTCGATTCTCACCGCGACAGAAATGGCGACTTCACTGGGGATTTTTCGAGGGTTTCCCCTAACTTGTTATATCTATGTTATTTATTTGCTTGTCTTCCTATATATCTTTATATTTGTATATATACCTGTTCTGCTTGGGTTTTCTGTGTGCAGGGTTACAATTTGTGTGGTGAGACAAAGTCTGACACCCGGACTAGAGTGAAAATTATGATAGGAACGGTGAGAATTCAAGGATACTTTGAGGGAGTCGATTCCTGAAAAAGTGAATTGAGACTTCACCACTCAGTCTAGGCCCTCTCGAATAAAATATTTGTCCAACGAGTTCATTCGTGAAGACGATATGGTTTCGATCTAAAGGCCATCGAGACTGGGGACCGTAGTTACCTTTAACCCAACTTGGCCTATTAGGATGTAGTGCGGGGACTATGCGGGAGTCTATTTCTGCAATAGTCGCTACGCGATACTACACTCAGACGAGATTCTCTTGTGGATATTATTGACTACCAAGTGATCTGGAAAATCGATAATATCCGAAAGATGGGTTGCAGACTCTGGGAACTTGGTAGAACCCGTTCGGCAGGTACAAATAAACCTCTAGTACATACCCTGTGGTTGGTTTGTCACCCAGAATCCATGCTGCGATCTCGAACCTTTAATCCTACTATGTGTGATTTGCATCCTATCATGCGTTGCATTGCATATCATTTGCATCTTTGCATGGTTCATTGCATACATATGTTGTCCAACACCTCATTTCCAGCTGTCTATATCTTCCAGTGCCACCTGTGAGTCGTCAAGCTGATTCCTCGACACAGATACCAGACTAGAGCTAACTACAGACGCATAATGGCAGAGCAAGAAGCACACAATGCTGAGATGCGAATGGAGATCGACGGCCTTAAGTCAAGCATGGCAAAGTTCACTGAAATGCTCCAAGTTTTGATTGCTAGAGGAGAACCACCCCAAAGGACTGTCATCCAAGAAGTTTCAACTGCTGATCTTCAACCTATTCAGGTGCCACCTTCAACTTGGCCAGAGTTTGGTTTACCTCCCAACTACTCACCACCTCTTGCATCTACTGCTATGATTGGTCAGACTTCTAGACTAGTGTTTCAAGCTCCTATTTTTGCCGAGCCTCAACCTATAGTCCAGTCTACTCGAGCTCCTTTCGAGAACCCTCTCTACGAGTACAATGCTGCTAGTGCTCAGGGTGAAGACCGTGAAGACTTTGTTGAACCTGAGGTTGTCCGTGAACAGAGACTCAAAGCCGTAGAGGGTACTGATTTCTTCAACATTGATGCATAAAACATGGGTTTGGTTTCTGACCTTGTTATGCCTGCTAAATTCAAGACTATCGATTTTGTGAAGTACAAAGGTGATTCTTGTCCAAGAGCTTATTTGGTCATGTATACCCGAAAGATGGCTGCTCATGCCAAGAATCAGAAGTTGCTTATCCATTGTTTTCAAGACAGTCTGAGTGGAGCTTCTCTCAAATGGTATATGAATCTTGAACAGAACAACATTCACTGTTTCCAGGATCTTATTAATGCCTTCATGAAGCAATACAAGTACAACCTCGACATGGCTTCTGACCGCCGTCAGCTGCAAAACATGTCTCAGAAGGATAAAGAGTCTTTCAAGGAATATGCTCAGCGCTGGAGAGAGTTGGCTTCTCAAGTTGAACCTCCTTTGGTAGAGAAAGAATTAACTGGACTGTTTATGGACACCTTGTCTCCATTCTACTGGGAGAAGATGATTAGTAGTGTTTCATCCAGCTTCACTGATTTGGTTACTATTGGTCAGAGACTCGAGGAAGGACTTAAGAATGGTAAAGTATCCAAAGTTGCTGAACCTTCTAATGGTGCTAAGAAATTCTATGGGAATTTCCAGAAGAAGCGAGAAGATCAGACCAATGCTGTTATGTTTGAAACCAGGAGGCCTCGTCCTCGACCACAGTATGCTGACCACCCTGATATTGGTGCTGTTACTCCTGTTGTTGCTGTTCCACGACCAGCTCAAGCTCCTCAACGTCCAGCTGTTGGACAGAATCAGTACCGTAATAGGAATAATTTTGATCCTATTCCAATGACATACACTGAACTTTATCCTGGGCTAGTTCAGAAAGGTTTGATTACCACAAGGCCTTTGACTCCTCCTCCAAATCCTCTTCCAGCCGGTTATAGGGCCGATCTTCATTGTGAATACCATCAAGGTGGTGCAAGTCACAACTTGGAACATTGCTTTGCTTTGAAGGCTAGAGTATAAGAGCTGATCAGAATTAGTATTCTCTCATTTCGTGACACCAATCCAAATGTCAAGAACAATCCTTTGCCAGAGCACGTTAAGTGAAGCTTCAGTTGACTTCGGCAGACCTCAGTGTTTCAGACATGACAGCTCACTCTTGTTTCTGATTAGTCACTAGACCATGTTTCTTATCGTTTGCATTTTCCTTATTTGTATTGGTTGTTTGCTTTCAATTTATGTTTGTACTTTCATAATTAATAAAATGAGCATTGCAACTTTTAATTCAATTCATTTGTGTTTGCTATTTTACGCTTTATATTTCAAAAAAAAAAAACAAAAACAAAAACAAAAAATTATCTCTTTTCCATTTTCCTTCTGATTATGCTAAGATTGGAGGGAGGATGATGAAAACGTTATACTCATAATTGTTGTTGGTATGCTTTCAAATCAAAACTTTGATGACGATGTAAGGCATTGTTTCAATTTCTAAACACTGGAGAAATAAGGAAGATAATCTCTTGTCAACCCCTTTGAGCCTTGAAGTAGGAGTTTCTTTTCTTTACAAATAAAAACCCGCAATCTTAACTTGGGGCAGGGTAGTTCTCAGTTAACTGGATTGTGCATTCAAATACAAGAGTTTCATGCAAGACATCTTTCAACAAAAAGGTTGCATTCTCAATTTTTCCTTCGCACGCAACAAGCAGGCGTCGAAGATGTCTTTCAAGTCAAAAGTCGATGATGGTTCGCCGTAATCATTAAGCCAAGAAGTCACTTTCTTTCAAAAAAAAAAAAGATAAAAAAATCAAAAAAGGAAAAAGCCCGCTAAGTCGAAACCTGTGAAGGAGACTTAGGCAGACAAAAAACTGGGGCATCCCGCAGATTGTAAGATTCACGAGAAATAGTTCAGGCAAAAGTTAGGGATAATAAAAAGGAGAAATCTTTAAATCCTTACCATGAAATCCTCAATGAAAAAAACAACCAAGAGTTATAAGGAAGTAGTGACTGTCACCTCAAAAGTCCCTTAACTTCTGAACCATCATCACTATCATCAATGCAATCCCTAACCTATGGGAACCTGAGTGCAAAGTCTGAGTTAACTGAGTGTAGGACTGGAGATCATCACGAAGATTGGGTGGGTACAAATAAACTTTGAGCCTTTATTCTTTGTTTCATAAACCGTGAACCAGGCCACGTTATAACCCTCAAAAGACCTAATTGAAGCAAGGTTATTTTGAAAGCATACTACAACGAGGTTGTGTAAACTGACTCCTAAAGATCTTTGCAGATCATTTTTTTTGGCATCACGCCTTTTTGCTTAATCTTTCACTTTTAAACGTCTTGAACCACCGTGTTCTGACTAGTGACCCTATTGTTTTACCTCTTTCCAAAAATGATTTTGATTTCAAAAGTTGCATGAAATTTGCATTTACTATGTTTGTATGAACACTTTTGTTTGCAATCTGGCTTCCGCTTAAGGAATTTTCGAACATTTGAGAAACTTGGTCAGTGATCCAATCAGGGGCAAGTTCCTTCCATATCCTATTGAGAATCAATTCAAGATTTGTTCAGTGCAAGTCCTTCTCAGAATTGGTTTATACAGATGACTTTTTCAAGACTCATATTGGGGCAAGTTTTCCAAGTGCACAATAATTCAGTCATTTTCAGCATCAATTCAAGCTGAAGCAATTATCAGTTCATATACAACAGTCAACTAATCTGGGGCAGTTTACTTGAAGAATCCCCATGCAGCTTTCCATTCTTCCTACAAGGATCGTCAACTTAATACAGTTTACCAGTGTGGCAGATTTGTGCTCAGTAGCATCTTTAGTCCCAAAGCAGAATGGCAGTGATCTCTGTGTTGAGGAATCAGTATTCCAGTTTTATCTTCTCCACAAAAGAGTCGAGTCGTGTCGTAGACGTTTACATTGCATATGCATTTGCATCTGATCATATCTCATTAGCAAAATTCATATACATATGCATAGCAAAAGTGTCATCCTCATTTGCACTCATTTGCATTCTGCATAGGTCGTGTCGTTATCCACGTCTTACCTCGTCATCTAAGTCCAACTCACTTGGCACCTACCAAACAGATTTTGTCGTGTGTATCCAATGCCTTCTTGTGTATCACCTTGTTCACATTCATCCAATGTTTTCTTGGATACTGTGATTCCTTTTATCCAATACTTTCTTGGGTATCTCTCTGTTTATTTTCGTTCAATGCGTTCCTAGACGTTGTGGTTTCTTTGTCCAATGCTTTCTTGGATCTCACCTTTTTACCTCACAGTCATCTAAAGCCATTATTAGATATTGTGATTGTACCTCTCATTCAAAGCCATTATTGGATGATCGGTTCCTTTGCATTCAATGCCATTCTTGAATGTCATCTTTGTTCACAATCATCTAAAGCCATTATTAGATATTGTGATTGTACCTTTCATTCAAAGCCATTATTGGGTGTCTGGTTTCTTTATCTTGTTCACTTTGTCTAAAGCCATTATTAGATATCGTGATTACACCTTTCATTCAAAACCATTATTGTATGTCTGGTTTCTTTACCATCTGACGTCCTTCCGGATGGGTCCCTATTTCTGATGTTCTTCCAGATCGAGTCTTTGTTCACAGTCTTCTAAAGCCATTATTAGATATTGTGATTGTACCTTTCATTCAAAGCCATTATTGGGTGTCTGGTTTCTTTACCTTGTTCACTTCATCTAAAGCCATTATTAGATATTGTGATTGTACCTTTCATTCAAAGCAATTATTGGATGTCTGGTTTCTTTACCTTGTTCACTTTCATCTGAAGCCATTATCAGATATAGTGATTGTACCTTTCGTTCAAAGCCATTATTGGATGACTGGTTTCTATGTGTCCAATGCCTTCTCGGATTACATTATTTTGTCTCATTCTCATCTGTTGCCTTCTTAGATATTGTGAGTTTACCTTTCATCCAAAGCCATTATTGGATGTTTGGTGCTTTTTTTTTCATTCAATGCCATTCTTGGATGATGTTTTCCAGATACTTTGCTTTGTTTCAATTCGTTTCTGACACAACTGTAAAACCTCTTCCCCCTGTGGCACCATCCCCCACAAGATTCTCCTTGTCTTTGCATTCATCCCATATCATATCATTCCATCTCATATCACATCATTTCATATCATATCATATGCATTTGTGGCATCTTAGGGCCAAAAATTGCGCATCTGTCATACCCTAACTTTTGACCATAAGATTCCACCATTTCTGTGCTTCATCTCGCATAGCATCTTTAGGTCTTAGGGTCTTGTGTGTGCGTTTATTATCACTAACCAGTTTGTGCAGGTATAGTAGTCTCAAGCGTTTGTTCCCTCTATCAAGAACTTCAAGACGTGACCAGTTGATTCTAAATGGTTCTAGGGTTTTCTACCTGTCATCTTTCTCAAGAGTCCTCAGAAGTTTCAATATATGTCCCAAGGAGAATTAAGGTTTCCTGTTCATTGGTGTTGAGTGTGGTTGAGGTTTGGTCATGGTTTCTGTGGTAATTTGCATCACAGGCTGTATCATTATTTTTGAAGATGCCTCAGGGCATGGTTCATGTCTCGAATTTCGTTATCATCCAAGTCTTTGACTATGTGGTAAAGGTTAAATTAAACTCGAGAAGGGATTGGTTCGCATTCATAAGGTTTCTTTTGATCTTCAGAGAAAGAGTTTGAAATTTATATGCTTGGGTAAATTTTGAATTGAGTTTAGGCAAGAAGTTCTTAAAGAAGGATTCAAGACTCATGAAAGCTCAAATTGAATTATTTTTTTAAAGCCATGATTGAACTCATTCAAAATTGCAAAGTCGAGTTTAAAAATTCAAGTTCAACACTCATTTTTACAAGTCATATTCAGGGATTCAACTATTCAAAACTTGAAAATTTGCAAGTTTAAAATTCAAAAGCATGACAAAATTCCTATTATAAGCTCAATTCTAAAATTGGTTTACAAGAGTTTCAAGTCCACATGCCAAATTCAAGGAGATTGATCCATCTATTCAAAGTAACTCCATAAAGTCCAAAAGTATAGAAGTGAAAAATTCATTTGTAATTCAAAAGGACAATCCAAAGTGTCAGGATTACAAGGTCCAAGTTACATTTTCATGTTCATTACAAAATGAAAAGATAATAAAACGAAAAAAGTAAATAACAAGGCACTTGAAGATGAACTCATGGAAACTACCACACTGCTACATCAACAAGCCAGCTACACAATCTTCTGCAGTAATCCCTTAACAGACCGTGCGCAGGTCCCAAACGACATTGCCAAAAGTTCATGAAGCGGTGGAGTTGTTATTGGAAGTGGGTCCTTGCAAGTTTTGAAGTTCACATGCTACAAGTTGCCTTCCAAAAGTATCTGAAGAGAGGCAAACCCCTTTACACCATCAAACACGGCAATCTTCAAAAAATAAGAAAGTGAATAAAATTGTCGTGAAGATCGGAAACTTAAAAATCATGATCATCAAGAATTATTAATCAGAGGCAGAAAATATGGATCAGATATTCATGAAAATCAAACATTTCCGAAATAAGCTCCGACGCAATAAAACGTAATCAACACATAAAAGGAAGGCTCATCAATTGGTTTGTTTATTTTCCAAAACATACACAAACACGGTTAAGTGAAAATGGAAGGCATTCATCACGGTATCACAATGGGATCGAACATGTTTCAATAAAAAAGGAATATTATTATCATCATCAATCATTGCACAAAATCATATTCAGACAGCTACGATTTCCTTCCCAAAACATAATTTGACAGTGCTTAATTGGTATTTAAAAACTCAGTTTTGGTGAGCCTATATAAAGGGAGATGTACACGCACAAAAGAGAGGGAGAACTCACACGTACTACTGATAAACCTTTCCCTTACCATTTTAACTTGCTAAAACAAAACAAGGCATTGAGAAGAAGATTCACAAAACCACAAAGCCGTAACATTCATTGTTCAGAGAAAAAGAAAATACATACACCAGAGCAGTCCGCAAATAGCATCACCAAAGTTCCACAAGCTTCACACACCAGAAAGATTCAAAGCAACATACACAGTTTCAAGATTTACAACAAAATTTCACAGCCTACATGAAGCAACATTTCATACACAAAGGCAGTAGCGAGACGAACCTTCGGAGCTGCCGATATTGTCGAGACCGCCGTGTCGAAATACCTCAAAGGTGAACTCATCTTGCTGCACTAGTGATTCTGATCGAAACGCCGCAAACCGTTGCCAAGTCCGTCGACCCGTGAATCCCCCGTACACAACCGAAGGCCGTCCGCTAAAGCCACGCAACCACCGCGAGGACCTCTGATTTTCTTATTCACGTCGCCGCCGAAGACGCGTCGGATGAACTCCGACAGGTAATTTTGGTCAACTCTTCTCTTTTATCGTACATTTGAATGTCTGATTGTTGATTGCGCCACCGAGTGCTCCGCTTTGAATTTTGGATTGGTAAGCTTCCATTTCTGTTGCTATTTTGTTTAATTGATGTCGATATGTTGATTTTCTTGAAAGAAATTTATTTGATTATGAAATTGCAAACGGCAAAAGAAACCAGAGAGTGAGACATGTTTGAGCAGAGAGTGAGAAGTAAGGGGTGCGAGTGAGGAAGGAAAAGGACGAAGGGGATGATGGCGTGCGAGGGATGATGAGAGAAAGAAATACATTGCGAAACTA
This sequence comes from Lathyrus tuberosus, assembly GCA_022829125.1. Classification (NCBI taxonomy): domain Eukaryota; kingdom Viridiplantae; phylum Streptophyta; class Magnoliopsida; order Fabales; family Fabaceae; genus Lathyrus; species Lathyrus tuberosus. The sequence goes on from JALAZF010000006.1 coordinate 13,765,919, forward strand.
GAGAGTAGCGAAACCGAAAGTGAACAGAGAAAGAGAGGGATCGAATTGAGAGAGGGAGATGTAGGGCGAGGGCCACGATACCCTGTTTCTAATCCTTTGGTCTCAAACGCAAGTCCTTGATAGACCATAACCCGACCCGTTTTCACTAATGATGAATAGCCCTAACGGGCTTTGGCCCAGCCTGTTGATCCTCATGGCCCATGTTGTCACTTTTGGTTTATCTTGTCTAAATTTAACAAATAATTTCATGATTTATTTTTTGTAGATTTTATCTTTGAAATTTAAAATCACTCTTTTAATTAAGTTTTTTTTAATATCTTTATTAGGCTTGTTATTTAGTTTTAGATTTTAATCTAGGTGTTTTAAATAAAAATCCACAAAAATTCAAAAACATTTTATTATTAATTTCTATGAATAAATATGTTTCTTCTTTAGGATTTTTAATATTCGAACATTTAAATTTCAGCTAATTATTTTTCTTTAATCGGTTTGACTTCCACCTTGTGAGTTTGCGACTCTTATGTCTGTTTGTCTATCTTTTTCAATTCCAAAGGGAAAAGTTTCCCCCGTTGACTCTATGTCATGCTTAGGTTAACTTCCTTACCATTTATCCTAACCTTAGGATCAGAGTCACCGCACTCTATACATGTGTTCTGCCATGGACACTTTCTGCCCTTTTCAACCTAACTTTAACTTTAGAGTCACCGCACTCTATGTAGTGTCTTGCCATAGATGCTACCTCCCCCTGGAACCTTGACCACAGTCAAGAGTTCCTCACCCTCTTTGAGGGGAACTTTGAATACTCTGATTCCACTCCCGTCAGGATACGTAGGCACAAGATGCGATGTCTTGGCGAGTATACTTAGATGCTAACCCCTAGGTCTTTCCCTTAGCACATACCCTTAGCAAGCGAGCAATAAAAATATAAATAATAACAAGAGGTTCCTGTAGAGTACTGCAGACGTTTAGAATGCTAATACCTTCCCTAGACGTAACCAACCCCCGAACCTTGGATCTCTTTGGTTTTCATTCTTTACCCTTTTCTTTTAGATAAATCAAAGACCGGTGGTGAATTTCAAAAATTGTGATTCAAGTTAATCCAATAGCTTGGCATCCGATTCTCACCGCGACAGGTTACTCTACAAACAGCATAGCATATAGAGTCTTCAATACCAGAACCAAAGTTATGATGGAGTCTATTAATGTTGTGATTGATGACTCAACCATAGAAAAGAATATGGATATCGAAGATGTTGTTGAAACATCATCTCAGATGATTGATACTTCATAAAATGTGGTTTATGTTGAGACCAACAATGAAGCTGCAGCTACTGAGGATGATAATGGTCAAGCCAACAAATGTCCCTCTATCAGAATTCAGAAAGATCATCCTAAGAAACTCATTATAGGAAATCCTAATGAAGGGATTATCACTATATCAAGAGGAATGAAGTTTGAGATTTGGTTCATAGGCCTGAAGGAACAAATGTCATTGGTACAAAGTGGGTTTATAAGAATAAGTCTGATGAAAATGGAGTTGTCCCTAGAAATAAGGCTACACTTGTGGCTCAAGGATACACTCAAATTGAAGGAGTAGATTTTGATGAGACTTTTACTGCAGTTGCTCGTCTTGAATCCATGAGACTTCTGCTAGGAGTGACATGTTTACTAAAGTTCAAGCTATTTCAGATGGATGTGAAAAGTGCCTTCTTAAATGGGTACTTGAATGAAGAGGTATATGTTGAACAACCAAAGGGGTTTATTGATCCTACTTTTCTAGATCATGTGTTCAAACTGAAGAAAGCTCTTTATGGACTAAAGCAAGCCTCTAGGGCATAGTATGAAAGGCTGACAAAATTTCTTGTCAATAATGGGCATAGGAAAGGAGGAATATACAAGACTCTAATAAAAAAAAGGATGGAAAACTCAAGATTTCTCAGATATGTGGATGACATTGTTTTCGGTGGGATGTCAGACCAGATTGTCCAACATTTTGTCAAAGATATGCAATCTGAATTTGAGATGAGTCTTGTAGATGAATTAACCTATTTTCTTGGACTTCAAGTGAGACACATAGATGATTTTATCTTCATCTCCCAAAGTAATTATGCCAAGAACACAGTGAAGAAGTTTGGAATGGAAAATTCTAGTCACAAGAGGACATCTGCACCTACTCATTTGAAGCTCTCTAAAGATGAAAATGGTGTTAATGTGGATCAAATTCTATACAGAAGCATGATTGGTAGCCTATTGAACCTCACAGCTAGCAGACCTGACATCACATTTGATGTTGGTGTTTGTGCTAGATATCAAGCTGAGCCCAAAAATAGTCACATCAATTAGCTGAAGAGGATTCTGAAGTATGCCAATGGTACAAGTGACTATCGTATGTTATATTCTCATGGTTTTGATGCCATGCTTGTTAGATATTGTGATGCTGATTGGGCAGGTGGTGCTGATGATAGGAAAAGCACCTCAGGAGGGTGTTTCTTCCTAGGGAACAACCTTATATCTTGGTTCAGCAAGAAGCATAATTGTGTGTCCCTATCCACTGCTAAGGCTAAGTATATTGCAGCAGGAAGCAGTTGCTCCTAGCTGATTTGGATTAAGCAGATTTTAAAAAAGTATAATATCAAACAAGATGTCATGACATTATACTGTGATAACTTGAGTGCTATCAACATTTCTAAAAATCCCGTTCAACATAGTAGGACAAAACACATTAACATTTGTCGTCATTTAATTAGGGATCTTATTAAAGACAAAGTTGTTACTCTTGAAAATGTGGCCACTGAGAAGCAACTGGCTGTTATTTTCACCAAAGCTTTAGATGCAAATCAGTTTGAGAAACTAAGAGGTGAAATGGGAATTTACATTTTTTGAGGGATTATAGTAATTAGTTCTGTTGGAGAAGAAGATAAGGAAGAGGAAGATGTTGTTGTTGGTGATCTCTCATGTGCTTTTGTCCAATTTATGGCTAAAAAGGGGGAGTAATGGTAATGGTGCTGAGTTAAAATGTTGCAGGGGTCTATGTGTGAAGAGGAAAATACTTCAGGGGGATAAGATTTATTTTTCTCTGTATTTTATTGTGGTATTGGATGTCATTCTATATGTCCTGACATCATATCTTGTCTAGGAGAATTTATTTTTCTCTGCAAAATATTTTTTGGCTTCTATGAGCTTGTGTATGTCCTACTATGTGTGGGAATTGCTCTGTTTACTCCTTGAGGGGGAGTATATGTGTTCTAAGTGACAGAGGGAGTAAAGACCTGAATTGATGATCATGTCATTCAGGGAAAGTTTGGTGCTTAGGCCTTCTTAGTATGTTTTACTGTGATTTATGTGTAATGTCAGACAAGATGTCCTGACATTGTATTTCAGTTGTTTGAAGGATCTTGGTGTATGGGAGTTTATTTATCTCTATGTCTTTGTTATTTCTCTATGAGGCTGGGTCCCTACACTATTTCTGTTGTGTATGCCTCTGATGTGTTCTACCAAGTTTGTGTGTGGTTTTATCTTGTGATTGTTGCTGTTTTTTTGTGTTTCTCCAGTTTGTCATGCAAAGGTTGTTTTAGCCAAAATTTTCCAAAAGTGGAGATTGTAAGTTCTATGGTTTTGGGATTGGCAGTAATTTTGATGAAACAAGTATCATAGCAAGATGTTGAGCAAGATGTCTTGACTTGTTTGTCAGACATTAATTGCAGTGATGTCACGCACGGTGACGTGATATACTGTACATGGTTCCAAGGTTTTACTTATTTGGAAGATTTGTTTTTAAAGTGTGAGATTCTATTTGGTTTTAGTTCACACTCTGTCGCATTCAAATGAGGGTTATTTTAGGAACAATAATTTTGTACCAGAAGCGCATTTATTTCATAAAAAGGATCTTGGAGCCTTTTTAGGAAACTTTCTATTTTGTTCCTATCTTCATACAAAAGATCTTGCAGAAGATTTGCAGCTGCTGTTTTGAGATATGCGGTTTATTTAGATGAAGAGCCCAAGCCCATGCTGATCTAAAGATATATATATATATAGAGAGATATTCTAAACCTAATGAACGATTAAAGTCGTGTATTGAAAGAAGAGTTTTTAGGGTTTAGTGTGTCCTTTGTTATTTGTGATCCACTCTGGTATTACCTTGATATCTGAGTCGGACTGTGTTCATTGTTCTTTGTGAGCCAATTCGTGTACCTCTTAGGTGCTTGAATTAGACAATGTTTGAATTGTAATCACTCATAAGCTTTTAAGCAAGAGTGAATTTTGTGTCATTGGAAGTGTGTCTTCTATTGTTCTTTGTTCTTGGTTTTATCATTGTTGTGTGATTCAAGGGAAGTGAGCGGGGTCTCATATTAAAGAGTGTCTTAGATAGAAATAGCACATGTACTGATTAGGTACAAAGTTTGTAAAACCAGAGGTTGTTTAGAACTTCAAAATAATACTATTATAGTGGATTTCCTTCCTGGCTTGGATGGCCCCAGATGTAGATGATGTTGCACTAAATTGGGTTAACAATTGAATGTGTTATTTACATTCATCCATTTACTTTAACTGCATGATTGTTTGTTTTGTCATACTGTACAGAAGCATGATTGGTAGCCTATTGAACCTCACAGCTAGCAGAACTGACATCAAATTTGATGTTGGTATTTGTGCTAGATATCAAGCTGAGCCCAAAAATAGTCACATCAATTAGCTGAAGAGGATTCTGAAGTATGCCAATGGTACAAGTGACTATCGTATGTTATATTCTCATGGTTTTGATGCCATGCTTGTTAGATATTGTGATGCTGATTGGGCAGGTGGTGCTGATGATAGGAAAAGCACCTCAGGAGGGTGTTTCTTCCTAGGGAACAACCTTATATCTTGGTTTAGCAAGAAGCAGAATTGTGTGTCCCTATCCACTGCTAAGGCTAAGTATATTGCAGCACGAAGCAGTTGCTCCTAGCTGATTTGGATTAAGTAGATTTTAAAAGAGTATAATATCAAACAAGATGTCATGATATTATACTGTGATAACTTGAGTGCTATCAACATTTCTAAAAATCCCGTTCAACATAGTAGGACAAAGCACATTGACATTTGTCGTCATTTAATTAGGGATCTTATTGAAGACAAAGTTGTTACTCTTGAAAATATGGCCACTGAGAAGCAACTGGCTGTTATTTTCACCAAAGCTTTAGATGCAAATCAGTTTGAGAAACTTAGAGGTGAAATGGGAATTTGAATTTTTTGAGGGATTATAGCAATTAGTTCTATTGGAGAAGAAGATAAGGAAGAGTAAGATGTTGTTTTTGGTGATCTCTCATGTGCTTTTGTCCAATTTATGGCAAAAAAGGGGGAGTAATGGTAATGGTGCTGAGTTAAAATGTTGCAGGGGTCTATGTGTGAAGAGGAAAATACTTCAGGGGGATAAGATTTATTTTTCTCTGTATTTTATTGTGGTATTGGATGTCATTCTATATGTCCTGACATCATATCTTGTCTAGGAGAATTTATTTTTCTTTGCAAAATTTTTTTTGGCTTCTATGAGCTTGTGTATGTCCTACTATGTGTTGGAATTGCTATGTTTACTCCTTGAGGGGGAGTATATGTGTTCTAGGTGACAGAGGGAGTAAAGACCTGAATTGATGATCATGTCATTCAGGGAAAGTTTGGTGCTTATGCCTTCTTAGTATCTTTTGCTGTGATTTATGTGTAATGTCAGACAGGATGTCCTGACATTGTATTTCAGTTGTTTGAAGGATCTTGGTGTATGGGAGTTTATTTCTCTCTATGTCTTTGTTATTTCTCTATGAGGCTGGGTTCCTACACTATTACTGTTGTGTATGCCTCTGATGTGTCTACCAAGTTTGTGTGTGGTTTTATCTTGTGATTATTGCTATTTTTTTGTGTTTCTCCAGTTTGTCATGCAAAGGTTGTTTTAGCCAAAATTTTCCAAAAGGGGAGATTGTAAGTTCTATGGTTTTGGGATTGGCAGTAATTTTGATGAAACAAGTATCATAGCAAGATGTTGAGCAAGATGTCTTGACTTGTTTGTCAGACATTAATTGCAGTGATGTCACGCATGGTGACGTGACATACTGTACATGGTTCCAAGGTTTTACTTATTTGGAAGATTTGTTTTTAAAGTATGAGATTCTATTTGGTTTTAGTTCACACTCTGTTGCATTCAAATGAGGGTTATTTTAGGAACAATAATTTTGTGCCAGAAGCGCATTTATTTCATAAAAAGGATCTTGGAGACTTTTTAGGAAACTTTCTATTTTGTTCCTATATTCATGCAAAAGATCTTGCAGAAGATTTACAGCTGCTGTTTTGAGATATACGGTTTATTTAGATGAAGAGCCCAAGCCCATGTTGATCTAAAGATATACTACTCTGTTTCATATTATAAGCAAAAGTTATTTTTTAGATACATTGAATAATTAATGTATCTGGTCTATATATAGGTCAGATACATTAATTATTCAATGTATCTAAAAAATAATTTTTGCTTATAATATGGGACGGAGGGTGTATATAGAGATATTCTAAACCTAATGAACGATTAAAGTCGTGTATTGAAAGAAGAGTTTTTAGGGTTTAGTGTGTCCTTTGTTATTTATGATCCACTTTGTATTACCTTGATATCTGAGTCGGACTGTGTTCATTGTTCTTTGTGAGCCAATTCGTGTACTTCTTAGGTGCTTGAATTAAACTGTGTTTGAATTGTAATCACTCATAAGCTTTTAAGCAAGAGTGAATTTTGTGTCATTGGAAGTGTGTCTTCTATTGTTCTTTGTTCTTGGTTTTATCATTGTTGTGTGATTCAAGGGAAGTGAGAGGGGTCTCATATCAAAGAGTGTCTTAGATAGAAATAGCACATGTACTGATTAGGTGCAAAGTTTGTAAAACCAGAGGTTGTTTAGAACTTCAAAATAATATTATTATAATGGATTTCCTTCCTGGCTTGGATGCCCCAAGATGTAGATGATGTTGCACTAAATTGGGTTAACAATTGAATGTGTTATTTACATTCATCCATTTACTTTAACTGCATGATTGTTTGTTTTGTCATACTGTCCTGATCCCAGTTCCATGACATCTTACTCGGCATCTGGTGTCTGATTACCAGAATTATAGGTTATAACCGATTGAAACTACTCCTCATCCTGCTGAGGCAAGCCACTAATCTTCCTCCCATGGTTCAGAAACTTTTGGGGATCACGCACCTGCGATTTTCCATAAGTAATCAATGTTAACAATTTAATTTAACATAAAAAAATAAATTAAAAAACAGACTAATGTTACCTCTCCGTCCCAGATATATCTACCAGTGTGGTCTGGATATCGAGGAAGTAGGGACATATCAGATGGACCTCCTCTAAATTCCTTTGGCACGACATCCTTAGCAACCACACTGTAACAACCTGTATAATATATATATATATATATATATATATATATATATATATATATATATGTATATATATATATAATATCATACAAGTTTTATTAATTGGTACTAACACAATCATAAGTGCATATTGGCATCATTTACATACTTGTCCTATTTACAAAACAAAATAAATAACATATGGTACAAGATATGGAAAGTGCCAAATATAAAAATCTAAACTATAGGCCTTGCGGTAGCAGTGCCCATAAGTGGTTAGGGTTGTGTGTAGTGCCCTAAGGCTGAGCATAGCGCGAAACTGATTCCAACATTGATAAAACTCCATTTTCTTCACCCAAAACACTTCCAAACCATACCACATCAACTATAATCATGTAATAACATACCCAACCATCAAATACCATGAATTTCATCATTTTATTTGTAACGTGAACATAACAAATAAAACCAACAACACCCATGAAGCAAAATAACAACTTAGAACCAATCACAACAACAATTTCATGGTTCAATACATAAAACCGTAACATAATATTTCATGTTTTTACCCCAAGTCTAAACTATCTATAGAACTCACCTCTTGAAGGTGACGAAGTTTGGTGAAGAAGATGATGAATGATGATAATGATGATGATAATGGAGATGAGATGATGGTGGTGATGTGGTAATGAAGATGGTGAACACCCATGGCCTCTTCTGCCTTTTTTCTTCTTCCTTTCTATTTTATCTTCCTTTCTCTTTTCTCTTCCTTTCTTCTTTCCTTTTTCTTCTTCTCTTCTTTTGCTTTCTTTTTCTCTTTCTCTTCTCTTCTTCTATTCCTCTCCTTCACGTTTTTCTTCCCTTTTCTTTTCTCTTATATCTATCTTTCTCCTTCTTACCTACTTTCTTTCTTTCTTTCTTATCCACAAAAAATATATACATAATATATAAATATAATATAATATTATGTAATTTTACAAAAATCCCTATTGATATTTTTTCTTCTAGTACCAGTTGACCCATTATTAATGTTATCAAAATGTCCCCTCTTGTACTTATTAATAATGGTCCTTCTCTTTTAATAAGGATTGATCCCTTCAGAGTCTACTTTATTACTCCATTGGTCTCAACTAACAACATTTAGAGCACTTAGGAGCTCTAATTGTTCCAGCTGATAAAATATAGAGTACATAGGAACTCGGTTGATCTCAACTGACATCCAATTGAGCATTTAAGGGAATATGGGATATTAAACTCACCCTCTGAAGGTGGAATTGGACTAGCAGTATTATCAGCGGGAGGTGGCACTGGTGCATCCTGAAGCCTGCAGGAGGATGGGGGAAGTGACACGTTAGTTGGTGAATTCTGTGTCCTATGAGAAGAAGAAGAAGAAGAAGAAGAAGAAGAAGAAGAAGAAGAAGAAGAAGAAGAAGAAGAAGAAGAAGAATAAGAAGAATAAGAAGGTAGAGTGGCCTGAGATGAAGGTGAAACGACATGAGATGGAGTGGCCTGAGGTGAAGGCCGAGCCCCAGGAGTATATTGTGCCCCAGAAGTTGACGCCTCTGCTTGACCAGAGGTACCTGCTGTCTTCGGAACCTGCTAGCTTCGCTCCCGCTGATAGGATGCGTGTTGGGTAACCATTCCATGTCTCAGTCTGTCTACACTGTCAGCCATTATGCATGTAAGGTGAAATTAGGCATATCATTAGTTAACACAAAATTATTTTAAAAAAACAGTCTGTAGGAAAATTCTGCAGATATAACTATGGAAAAACCTTTTACAATATTCCGGAGATGCATCTCCAGAAATTCCCAACGTATATGAAACGTTGAACAATTCCATAGATGTATCGCCGAAAATTTTTGAGATTCAGAGGTCACGATAATGGCGTCTTCTGCTACTTGTATTGTGAAAAATAAACATTTGATAGTCCATTTGAGCCAACAAACAATGCATACACTAACTATAAACTATGTTACATATGTTTTCTACACATTTCTACCCCTAACAATTAATTCCTACTAGTTTACACTAAAACTCGAATATTTACCGAAAACTCAAAAAACATACCTGAAATTTATGATTTGGATAATGTTGAATGATGAAATGGATGATGCTTGTTATTTCCTTGAGCCTCCTATTTATAAAATCTGATTTGGTGAAGTTGAAGAATATTGAGAATTAGAAGAGTTGAAGAGTTGAATAGTTGTGTTTGAAGGAAAATGAAAAGTGTGAGAGGAGAAGAGTCTGGCACGATATTAACTTCCAAAATTTTCCATAGATACATCTCCGAAATATTTCAAAGTTCACTTAATTTTTGGTGCGTCTGGAGATATATCTCTGGAATCAAGGAGAATTTCGAAATTTCACATGCTGCGATAGAGACACATAAGGTGGAAAAAGAAATCCTCTAAATTAAAGTCTACAAATAGTATATATAATATATAGAGTATCATCTTTCATTTTATAATATATATATATATATATATATATATATATATATATTATCTTAATCGATTTTATAAAATTTAGTGTAGCCAAATTTTAAGAGGATTTCTTTTTGCACCCTATAGACTTCTACCACACCGTGTGAATTTCCACATATGCCCCTTGATATCAGATATATATATCTCCGGACGCACAAAAACTCAAGTGAACGTTAACATATTCTGGAGATATATCTACGAACGCTGTAAGACTTCAGTGAACGTTGAAATATTTCAGAGATGTATCTATGGAACATTTTGGAAATTATTAACGCGTCAGACTCTTCTCCACCCACACTTTTCATTTTCATTCACAAACTCTTCCACTCTATCAATCCCAAATTTCTCCAACTCCACCAAACCAGATTTCATCAATAGGAGGCTTCAAGTAAACATCAAGCATCATCCATTTCATCATTCAACATCTTCCAAATTATAAATTTCGAGTAAGTTTTATGATTTTTTGGTAAATATTCGAGTTTTGTTGTAAACGAGTTAGAATCAATTGTTAGGTGTAGAAATCACATGAAACATAGTTTAGAGTAAGTGTATGTATTGTTTGTTGGCTCAAATGGATGATTATGGATGTATTTCTCACATTCTGAATAGCAGAGGACGCCATTGTCGCGACCTCTGAATTCCAGAAATTTTCGGAGATACATCTCCAGAAAAGTTCAACGTTTTCTATACTTTAGGAAATTCTGGAGAATCATCTCCATAATGTTTCCGTAGATATATCTCTGAAATTTCCTCAGTCTGATTTTTTAATAATTTTCTTGTTTGTGTTGTTTTTTTTGTGTGAATTAGTTATATGGATAATTTTACCTTGCAGGCATAATGGCTGACAGAGCCGATAGGCTGAGACTTGGACGGGTTTCCCAGCACACATTTGTTTTGCAGGAATTAAGCAAACAGGTTCTGAAGGGTGCAAGTATATCTGTTCAGTCAGAGGAGTCGGCTTTTGGGACGGGGTTTACTCCTGGGGCTCAGTCTAGTCCTGGGGCTCGGCCTTCACCTTAGGCCACTCCATCTACATCTTAGGCCACTCCATCTTCATCTCAGACCACTCCATCTTCATCTCAGACCACTCCACCTTCTTCTTCTTTTTTCCGTAGGAGACGGGATGCAGCAACTGACGCATCACTTCCCCCATCCTTTCGCAGGCGCCGAGATGCACATGTGCCACCTCCTGCTGATCCAGTGTCACCTCCCACTGATGATCTTGTTGATCTGGTGCCACCTCCGGAGGGTGAGGCTGCTGAGGATGTCAAGCCAGAGGGATTCGGAAGAGGTCCATCTGATATGTCTCTACTTCCTCTGTATCCAAACTACAGTGCTAGACATATCTGGGACGGAGAGGTGACATTAGTTTGATTTTGATTTATTTTTATATTAATTTAAATTGATGACATTGATTATTTCTAACTTTGATTATTATTGACATTGATTATTTCTGGAAAATCGCAGTTGCATTATTCCTAGAAGTTTCTAAACCATGGGAGGAAGATTTTAGCATTGCATCAGCCAGAAGACCAGTGGTTTCAATCGGTTCTGACCGCTTCTGGGTTACGTGACCTATGCATGACCGGTTACAGTCTGGTCAACCACAAAATGCTTAATGCATTTATGGAGAGAGGGCATTCTGAGACATATTATTTTCATCTCCCGCATGGTAAGATGTCTATCACACTAGATGATGTATCGTCTTTGTTGCATCTTCCAATCAGGGGGAGATTCCTCCATCATGGTAGGATGACCAAATACGAGGCGATCGAGATGATGGTGAAGCATTTGGGGGCTAATCCAGGGGACGCGGTTAAGGCGGTGGATAGGACTAGGGGTGCCCATGCTAGGTTTGAGTTCCTGAAGAAGATATATGATGTTGAGATCGTTGTTGCACAGCAAGCTGATGGTGATGCCGAGCAAGTGGCCTTACATATGACTCATGCTTTTAGGGCATATTTTCTTTATTTGGTTGACACTTTATTTTTATGGACACAAGTGCCACCTATATTGACGTTGCATACCTCTGATACTTCTTAGATCTCACACAGATCCATGAATACAACATGGGGGCAGCTTGTCTGGCCTATCTGTATTCGAAGTTGAGAGATGGATGTCGATAGAGAACGAAGTAGGTCACAGGCAGCATGACACTAATGGCGGTAATAATTTTTTATCCTTGAATGTTTTTTTTTATAATTTTCATTTAATATTTGCGATAATTCTTGATCCCGGAATGCTTTTTATTTTCATTTCAGGCATGGATCCTACAGCACTTCCCGCACATCGCTGGCTAGGCGTATTGGGGTGAATACACTGAGGAGATTCCCCGTACTTGTGTTTTTATCCTGGTGAGAGGGAACTGGGTGGTCGAGTTTTACAAAGTCTATCTTGACCCATGCTGCCAAGGACATCCAATTCAACTGCTACATGGATCACCGCCAGACGCGGCCATTTGATGACATATCTCTATACTCTGGATGGTTGGCCTGTGGATCACGTATCACTGCTCCTCATCTGCCCAAGCGCGTCATGTGGCAGTTCGGGTACACGCAGACCATCCCCAGACACTCTGTTGTCTCTGTTCCTCCTGCCTTGACTCGTATACAGATAGATGAGATGTTTGCTGATTATCAGAGTCATCTGGTATCGGATGAGGCTCGGGCTACCATAGCGCCGAAAGACTGGAGCTATATGGACAGATACATCAGATGATTCTTCACAGTCTCACATTCCTACATGGTATCGACTACTCCAAGAGATCTGCCGAGACCAGCTCATCAAGAGATTTTAAAGGAGCAGCAGTCCCAGCTAGATCATAGTGAGGATGTCTTTCCTCGGTGTCGTCGCATAGTGGAGATTGCACGGGCAGGCATTTACGAGGGTATCTTCCCTGAGGGTTCTGCTATACGGCGAGTACTGGATGCCATGGTTACGGAGGCACAAGGGTCACTAATGTACCGCAAACATCGCGCGAGGGCGGGGGATCTTTGGCCGAGGAGGCAGACCAGTCAGAGGAGGCAGAGGAGGCACAAGAGGCAGAGGAGGCACAAGAAGTGGAGGAGAGGTTATCACACACACCCAGTATGAGCCTGTTATTATTCTAATGTATTACTATAGTTTGTACTTTTTTTTTGACATCGTTACTACATTTTGGATTTGGGGTTGTACGACATTTTACTATTATATTGCTATATTATTTTGTATGTCTGTTATTTTATTCGATATCGTTCTTCACAATTCATCTAAAAACATATACACAGCTCGTTATATAAAAAATTGTTATGATACACTTCGGTGATGTATCTCCGGATAATTCACGTATATACATCTCTGGAAATATTCAAAACAATATGGGTTATGGGAGATGTGTTGTGAGCATTTATAGCGTCGATTTTTTGGTGACGCGACCACCTACCGCATTTGGTTCTACTTTTTGATTTATGTATTTATCCTATGAAGCTTAAAAGGAAGGGGAAGATATCTTAAACTAACCTTGCACGCAAATTTTTTCTTTAACAAATGCTAAGAGATCGGGGAACGGGGTTTGGTTATACAAAGGGAAGCTAGTAACACCCAAAATATCTATAGTAATCTATAGGAACCTTCTTTTACATGTATTTTCTACTATTTGAAATGCTTTCTTGTGTTTATCTGCTATGGATTGGGAAAGTTTCTCCTTTGGGAGGGTTAAGAGAATGTTTTTATTGTTTTCGGGTTTTCTATTGTTTTGAGAAGGTACTGGACCTAAGATTTTCGATTTGTGTGCTGGCTAAGATTTCACAATCTTATGCCTACGTATTCCCGTAAAGAGATTTGGGAAATCAGAGCAATCGTAGTTTCTCCCATTCTATGGGAGGAAATTTTGGTGTCTTGTTTAAAGCCCAAGATTGAAGCTATCAGAGTATTTATGTCTTGTTCAAAGCCTAAGATTGAAGCTAAAATGATGTTTGAGAGAGAATTTGTCATCTCTAAAAGGAGAAATCTCACCTATTCATCACAGATGTTAAGTAACTGGTTATAAAGAGAAATTACTTTAACTGGGATTTATGGAATCCATCAATGCCATAATTTCCTTTATAAGAGAGATGTCATGAAGGAAGAAGCTTTAACTCAGTGTAGAGGAATGCCACTTTTTCCTTTATGAATCTTTCATGCTAAGAGAGGGACATTGACTTGGATGTATAGAATCCAGAGGCTTGCCACTTACTGCAGGTAGATGAAAGAGAAGTTTTAGCCAGGATAATGGAAGGACTCCAGCTTGGATTTTTAATCAACAAGTGTGCTTCTTACAACAATTATCCGGAAAAAGGTTTTGATTGTTTATTTCGATATATGATGTATAGAAGAGGTATCTTCCTACAGAGAGAACTCATGGTCTCATCTGAGGGGATGTTGTTTGTTTGTGTGCCTTGCACAAAGCCCAAAGTTGAGGCTGAAATAAAATGACTCCTTTGGGGAGTGTTATATCTTTCTTGTACAAAGCCCAAGATTGAGGCTGAAAGAAAATGACTCCTCTAGGGAATGTTATATCTGTCTTGTACAAAGTCCAAGATTGAGGCTGACTGACTGGGGAAATTATTGGTATAAAAAGCCTGAGAGAAGGCTAATGACTGTTAAGGATTTATTGAAATCCAGGAGAAGGTCTAAATTGTGTTGGGGAATCCAAAGGGAAACTAAATCTTATTGGGGGATCAGGGAAGAATTGAATTACCAGATGCCATGAGGCTCTGATTCTGTTGGGGATTTGTTGATGATAAATTAACCCTAGCTGGGATTTTCAAGGTGAAAGTTAAGCCTTGTTGGGGGGTCAGAGAAGTTCAAAGGTGAGTTTGAAAGCCTTAGAGGTTTTAACTCATCTGGAGACTGGTGTATTAGTAGAATAATCTGGATTTATCCTATGCCTTTAGGAAGCCTGTGGGTCCTTGTGTTAAGTCTAAGAAGTGATTATGAGGGTGAGTTTTTTTTCAAGTCTACTTGTATGAAGCCCAAGAAGAGGCTGAGATTGTCCAAGTCTCTTAAAGAGAGGCAGGCTTTAGTTGGAAAGAGATCTTTGTATGATGCCCAAGAGGAGGCTGTTGATTTAAGAGATGTAGATCAACTCTTGACTGACTGGATGTTCTAGGGTTTTGACTCTCCTGAGGATTAAACTAGTAAAGATGACTAAATTTTTTCTTATGCTTTTAGGAAGCCTTTGGGTCCTTGTACTAAGCCCAAGAGAAGGCTGAGGGGAACTTCTAAGAAACATGTTTGTCCTTATACTAAGCCCAAGAGGAGGTCGGAGATGCTTCTAAGAAGCCTGCGGGTCCAAGCCTAAGAAAAGTTCAAGAAAGGTTTCACTGGGAATAATCCTTTCTCTGTTTGAACAGTTCTAAGGTTTGAAGAAATTCAAAAGAGGTTTCACCGGGAATTAATCCTCTCTGGGAAAATGAATTTCTTTTAATATATTTCTAAGTTTTGACAGTCTTGAAAAAAATTTCACCGGGAATAATGTCTTTCTCTGTTCCATATTGAATAAAGCCCAAGAGGAGGCAGACTGTATTAAGGGAAGTTTCCTATGAGGGAACTAGTTATTGACTATGTTAGAAGTATCCTCTGGTTTGACCTAAATGTAGACCTAACTGCTGGGGAAACTCTAGACAGATATACACAAGTATATACAGATAAGTGAATTAACAGGTATATAAACAAGTATGCATTGAATTAAAAAGATGTTGAGTCTTACACTCTGAAAATAGGCCCAAGTGTATTTTGATAGATTGTATGATTTCAATAGTATGATTAGGGTTTTGAGAAATTATAGAAAGTTTTGAGAAAACTTTGAATTTGAATTTGAATTAAGAGAGAAATGTGTTGTTATTTGAAAAGAATGTTTGGGGCTTATAACTCAAAGAGAGGTCCAAGTGGTCTAAGAGCAGTTTCACCGGGAATAATGCTCCTCTTAGTACCAGTTTAAAACAGACAGATGATTTTGAAAACAGAGGTATGGGGCTTACAACTCAAGGAGAGGCCCATGGAATTTGTTTATTGTTTAAAACATAGTTTATGTATAAAAGATTGGGGCTTATACTCAAGGAGAGACCCAGATGACTTATTTTGAAAACAGTGATCGCACTGCGATATCGAAAGTCGCTGTGGGACTTATATTATAGCAGAGGCCCAAAATTTATTTATGTACAAAGGAGTTGGGTCTTACACTCTATTAGAGGCCCAAAATGTGTTTGAAAAGAAGAAAAGTGAGGCTTATACTCAAGGAGAGGCCCAGATGAACCCGCCATAATTTTGAAAATCGCACCGGGACTTATACTATGACAGAGGCCCATGAATTATTTATTTACAAAAGAGGTTGGGTCTTAAACTCTATTAGAGTCCAAAATGTTTTTCAAATGAAGTTTGAAAATTTAAAATCAAAGAAAAATCCTAATTTTAATTAAAATATATTTTTTCAAAGAGAAATTAAATAAAAAATGATATAAAATATCAAATATATTCAAAGACATGTTGTGAACTTTGAAAAATGTTTGAAAATAGATGTTTTAATTCACAAGATGATTTGAAATTCAATTGACTTTGAAAAATCAAGAAGAAGGATTTATTTAAAAATGTTTAAAACAATTAAAAAGAAATTCTTTGAAAAATTCAAAAATATATCAAATATTAAATATTTTTTGATTTTATTGTGGAATTAAATATTAAAATGTATAAATGATTTATGTTTAAAAAATTATTTGAAAAAGATTAAAAATGAGAGAGATATGAATTTTTGAAATTAATTGAAAAATATTAAAAATATTTAAAAATTCAAAAATTTGAAAAATGATGCCAAGGCCATCTTCTTCTTCCTCGTTCGTGCCCGCCATGGCTGATTTGCAAAAAGCTCACATATCTTACTCAATACGCAATGAAAATGACTTTTGTAAACATGAAAGTTGCTCGTTTTTTAACAAGGATTTCAATGATACCAATTAATTGCATTTCTTTTAAGTGTGGAGTGAGAAACCATGTGAAGAACAGATGAACCCTAATTTTTGCAAGAACACTATGAAATTCTAGACACGATAGCTACAAAGAAATTAATAGAGGGGAAACACTCTACACAAGTGGAGAAACATGTTTGTAACTTGAAAACACATTTATGATGTATGGATCATAGAGTTTGAGAGGTTCAGGCTTACCTCTGCAAGAGGAATTCGAATCCTCAATTGTAGGTGTTGTAGATGAGTTTGAATGATCTGGAAAGCTTCAGTGGACCCTAGTGCGTGTGTTAAGAAGCTTGGAATGGATTGAAAACCTTTGAATTGGTGGGCACGAATCTAACTGCAGATGACTTTGTGGTGGGGTATGAAGTTGATGAATCTGGTGTTACAGGTGTTGTTCAAGTGTGTAGATCATTCATATATGATGTATGTGAGGTGTTAGAACCATTGGTTTGAGCTGAATTTCTCTCTATTTCAAAACACGATTCTCACTTCCTTGAAAATGGATTTTTGAGGTTCAAGAGGGAAATGGTGGAAAACATGTATTCTGATGTTTTGGTGTGTGTTGATCAGTCACAAATGACCTCTACTTATAGTAGAGGAAGTTTTTTTTGCAAGGAATAGTGAATGGAGGCTGATCATAGTGTGTAGTTGGGTAGCCATTGACTTGGATGTTTCAAAGTGCCAAGTCTCCTCTAGCTTGACACAATTCAATTTCTGCAAGTTTGAACACTCGGAGCTTTGGAAATAATCTTGACTAGTTTGGATTGGTTTGGCTTGGTTCATGACACCTCAATGCATTGCATTAATGTAACATTGCCAAATTTGAAAATGGAGGCATTTTGTAATGATGGATCATCACATGCTAGGCTGAATTTTTTGCCTCTTTGATCAAGTAACAAGTAGGTCATCAAGAGTTTTGTGTTTTTGGAAGATGACAAAGTTGGCAAAGTGACAAAATTTGAAGGAGAAAATCATGTGGCACAAGTTATGTACCAATGTTGTCTTGAAAAACCAGAATTTTATGTCATGTTGCAAGGCTTGTAACTTCTTACTCAAGTTGAATTAGGATGAGTTCTTGTACTTTTTGGAAAGCCCACATATCATACTTCAACTTTGATGTTTAGCTTTGGTCTTGATTTATCTTGGATCATGATGGAAAATTCCTCCAAAGTTGGACAAAACATGAGACAGATTCTGCCTCAAATTTTTTTAAGTGTCTAGAAAAGATCCATTTCTTAATTTTTGTGTTGATCAATACATAACTCAAAATCCATGAAGATTTGGAATATTGTGTAGTTGACAATCTTGTAGTATGTAATGAGAGCTTTCATTTGAGCTTTGGATGGAAGAAAAAGGTTGCTTGGATCACAAGTTATGGTCTTGCAAAGTTGGATAAAAATCACTTTTTTCATAACTTAGTGAAATTTTAAGTTTCTTAAGGTTGCCCCTTTTGCAAGTAACCTCACTTTTCTTGATTTTTCTTGTTGGATGATGATCCAAACCACAAATTAACATTGTTTTTTACTTAAAGAAGCCATGTTAAAAAAATCCCAAAAGTCAAACTTGTTTTTGGGCACAGTTGACTTTTTTATCAGATGAATTTCAAACTTTGCGATCCTTTATGAAATCAAGTCCTTGGGATAAATTAAACCTAATGGATGGATTCCATAGGTGTTTTATAGTGTCTTGAATCATTTTCCAAGGTTTGAGATCATGTCTTGGTCAAAAGTCAAAGCTATGGTTGACTTTTTCTCAGAAGCCCTAGTTTGTGGTCCAGATGAATTTGAATCTTTATATTGCTCATGAACCAAGTTCTTTATGTAAATCTGAACTTGTGAGAGGATCAATACAAGATATTTGAGGTCTTTAAAACATTTCTTGAGGTCTTGGCTCATGCCTTGCTCCAAAAGTCAACTTAAGGGTGAATTAGGTCAAGAAACCCTAATTCCTGATTTTTTAAAAATGCATCCCCTAAGGCTATTTTGAATTCATGATTGGATCCATGAGATCCCTTTGAGCTTCTTGAATCATGTTTTGAAGTATTGGCTCTTGCCCAGATGAAAATTTCCCTCTGGAGGCCTTGGTCGACCAAAACCCTAATTTGTTGACATTGGTGATCTAGAGGCTTAATCAGCTTGAAATGTTGCATTCTCATGCTTGATTTTTGATGTGGGAAACCTCTTGATCTTTGCTGGATGTTTGAGAGGTTTGACAAGTTGAAGATCATGCCAATTCTTGATTGATCTTTTGCCTGAGTGCTCTGAGAGGGCGCAAAACCGTTACTTCTTGATTGAGGTGAATGCTCAACAATCTTTGAGAGGATTGATGCGGCGTGAAGGTACATCCATATTGTGGTGGTGATTTGCACAATGATGGGAACTCTTGTGGGCAAAATTTAGGGTATGTCAGATGCCCCTATTTAATCTTCTTGGACCTAAAGGTGTGAATGGCGAAAACATTTGGACATTCAAGGTAAAAGAGGATTAAATATCAGAATACCCAAAATTTTGACTGTGGTTGTGAATAGCAGTTATTTGCTCATCCATCTTCTTTTGCTAAGCAATGCTACTTAGAAAAAAGTTAAACTTCCCCTCGATCCTAGTCTTCAGCCATGGAACTGGTATTTGTTTCTTTTGAAATAAAACTTCCCCTCGATCCTGGTCTTCAGTCACGGAACTGGTCTCAGTTTTCTTTTGAAATAAACTTCCCCTCGATCTTGGTCTTCAGCCATGGAACTGGCCTTAGTTTTCTTCTAAAATAAACTTCCCCTCGATCGTGGTGTTCAGCCACGAAATTGGTCTCAGTTTTCTTTTGAAATAAACTTCCCCTCGATCCTGGTCTTCAGCCATGGAACTGGTCTTAGTTTCTTCTTGTCAAGTTTGTCTTTTGACAAGGAATGCTATTTGCGATGGTTTTCAGCAAACTTCTCACTGGGGAGATGCCATTCGATGGAAAAACGTGTTTCAACATACTTCTCTTCGAAATTTCCTTGGAGGGATGCCCTAAGATGAGTAAAGTTTAGATGTCAAACTTGTTGGTGGGGGCCATTTGTCTGAATTGCTGAGGTGTAAAACTTCACTTGTGGGAGATGTCATTTGCTGGGAGAAATTACATCATACCTCCTCTTTTCTGAGAGATGCCATGTTATGTAATCCAATTTTTAGATGCTAATGACTTTATTGAAAGCAAATTTCTTGGAGAGAAACTGCCGTGTTACCAAGAGTCTTCTATAGAGAGGCTTTCTCTGGGGATTTTCTTTAATCCGAGAAAGCGAAATATCATCTTCATTGGGGAAGAGTGAAGTTCCAAAGGTGTATAACCAAACGTCTTCCAGTCTTTCAGAGGTTTAAGTTATCAAAGTGGTCGAAGACCGATTTCAATCCAAGAATACACTGGAGAGAGATTGTTTAGACGATACATTTCTTGACGAGGAAAAACTTAAACCGGGATTTTGTCTGATCTGATGTGGTAAGGAAGACTGGCAACTCTATCGGAGAGAGGACGTTTATCACTTGGGGGATGAGTATGACTAAAGCGATAGTAATGCAATATGAGTATAAATATGAATCAATTATGCATGATGTATGTATGAAATGCTGACAAAACAAACACGACATACAGACTGGTGATGAACACAAATGGATACTCGGCCACTCTGGGAGATGGGGTATCATTGGAGATTTTGAAGGTTATACTTTTGTTTGGGCACAGGGATTCCTACGTTTGTTCTGGTTTTCGAAGGCACAAACTTGCTAGGGATAGAAACCCGTTCTTGCTTTTCAAGGGTAGATCCTTCTGGGGCGAAAAACCAATCATTGGTTCTCAGAGGTAAAAATTCAACCCGGGACGACAGATGGGACATTCCAGGGTGTACTGATCACATGGAGCATTTTGATTCTGCATTTTGAAGTTTGATCACTTCCGGAGAAGCCGTCGATATTACCTTTTGTGCTCATTAATTAAAAGGAAATTGACATCTTTATTTTAAAAGTAGAAGTAAATTTGAAAGCAAAAGTAAGTTCATTTTTTTGTTTCAAGAACGTTAATCAAATAAACATGTCATTTTGCAAAGCAGAATGAATGAGAATTGCAAACAAAAGGCACAAAGGCTCAAATTTTTATTGATAGAATGGTAATCAGCCAAACGCATGATCCCATGAAGCATTATAAAGTTTAGAAAATGGTAATTTAAAATAAAAGGGGCTACATTGAAACATAACGAGCTCTATCCTTCCATCAACTTCGGATTCTGAGTATTTTCGAGCTTCTGTCGAAGATGACCTTGATTGAGAATTTCTTAACAGATGACGTTGCCTCTGAGGAGCCAATCTTGTCGAGCGCAGTTACTTGCTGTAAATCCCCATTTTTTTCCTGGATTGCCCTCTCGGGTTTTCAATCCATCGGGATGGTCATTGTTTATGTGTCAATTTTTTTCCTGGACCACCCTTTCGGGTTTTCAATCCACCGAGACGTTTTTCTTTTATTTAGGTGAAGTATTTCTTCACTACATCAACATTTTTGGGATAAGTAAACTCCTCTCCATCCATGGTTGCGAGTCTCAAGGCACTTCCTGAGAAGGCTTTCTTAACAACATAAGGGCCATTGTAATTTGGAGTCCATTTGCCCCTGTAATCAGTGAGAAATGATTGTATATTCTTGAGCACGAGGTCTCCTTCTCTGAAGACACGAGGTCGGACCTTTTTGTCAAACGCCTTTTTCATTCTTTGCTGATATAACTGACTATGGCATAAAGTCGTCATTCTCTTTTCTTCGATTAGGTTCAGTTCATCGTATTTACTTTGACATCATTCAACCTCTGTTAACTTGGCCTCCATCAAGACTCTTATTAATGGTATCTATATTAGTGCTCCCCATGCCATATACTAGAGAGAAATGGGTTGCCCCTGTTGAAGTACGAACGATTGTGCGATAACCATGAAGAGCAAATGGTAGCATCGCATGCCAATCTTTGTAGGTCACAACCATCTTTTAAATGATTTTATTGATATTTTTGTTAGCTGCTTCTACCGCTCCATTCATCTTAGGTCGGTAGGGAGATGAGCTATTGTGTTTAAATAATTCTTTCATCATCTTGTTGTTCAGGTTCGCTCCATTATCAGTAATGATCTGGCTTGGAACACCATATCGGCAAATGAGATTATTCTTGATAAATCGGACTACCACTTGCCTGGTCACATTGGTGTACGATACTGCTTTGACCAATTTTATGAAGTAATCAATGGATACCAGGATGAACCGATGTCCGTTTGAGGCTTTGGGTTCAATCATGCCAATCAGGTCAATTCCCCGTATAGAAAAAGGCCATGGAGAAGAAAGAACTTTAAGATGCATTGGCGGTACATGAATTTTTTCGTCGTTGTCCGACACTTGTGACATTTCCTCATGTACTTGTAGCAATTGGATTCCATTTTTAGCCAATAATATCTTGCTCTCAGAATTTTTCTTGCCATTGTGTGTCCATTGGCATGAGTGCTAAAGGAGCCTTCATGAATCTCTTTTATTAGCATATTTGCTTCGTGTCTGTCCATGCATCTGAGCAAAACCATGTCGAAGCTTCTCTAGTAGAGTATATCATTGTTCAGGAAGAAGTTGCCAGCCAGTCTTCTGAGAGTCTTCCTATCTTTTCTTGATGCCCCAAGCAGATATTCTTGTTTTTGAAGGAAGCATTTGATATCGTGATACCATGGTTTGTCATCTATGACTGCTTCAATAGCAAATATATAAGCAGGCCTATCAAGGCGCATTATGTAGATCTTGGGTACGCCATTCCATCGACTCACACTAATCATGGAGGATAGAGTAGCTAATGCATCATCCATGTGGTTTTCTTCACGAGGAATGTGATGAAACTCAATTTTGTTGAAGAAGGGCAACAACCTTCTTGTGTAATCTTTGTAAGGAATCAATCCTGGTTGATATGTGTTCCACTCCCCTTTGATATAATTTATAACCAGGGATGAGTCTCCATATACATCCTAATTCTTTATCCTTAAGTCAATAGCTTCTTCGAGACCCATGATGCAAGCTTCATATTTAGCCTCATCGTTTGTACATTTGAATGCCAGTCTGGAAGTGAAAGGGATATAGGTACCCTGAGGTGTTATGATGATTGCCCCAATTCCATTTCCATAAGCGTTGACAGCTCTGTCGAATATTAGTCCCCATTGGGAACCTGATTCTGGTCCTTCGCTCGGTAGCGGTGTATCGCAATCTTTCATTTTCAGGTACATGACATCCTCGTCTGGGAAGTCAAATTTGACTGATTCCTGGTTGTCAATCAGTTGATGAGCCAAATGATCTGCTAAAATACTTCCTTTGATGGCTTTCTGAGCATGGTACTCGATGTCATATTCTGATAACAACATCTGCCAACGGGCAATCCTTCCTGTGAGAGCGGGCTTTTTAAAGATGTACTTGATCGGATCCATTTCAGAGATTAACCAAGTAGTGTGACAAATCATGTACTGGCGAAGACGTTTAGCTGCCCAAGCCAAAGCGCATCAAGTTTTCTCGAGCATAGTGTACAGAGTTTCACAGTCCGTGAATTTCTTGCTTAAGTAATAAATGGCAGACTCCTTTCTCTTTGTCTCATCTTGTTGGCCAAGCACACAACACATGGAGTCTTCCAAGACTGTTAAGTAGATGATCAGTGGTCTTCCCTCCACTGGGGGAGACAGAATTGGTGGATTCAGCAGATATTCTTTGATGTTGTCGAAAGGCTTTTGGCAGTATTCTGTCCATATACAACTTTGATTCTTTCTGAGTAGCTTGAAGATTGGCGCACATGTCGCGGTCATAAGGGATATGAATCTTGAGATGTAATTCAGACGTCCCAAAAATCCTCTTACTTGTTTTTCAGTCTTTGGTGAAGGCATTTCTTGAATGGCCTTAACTTTGTCGGGATCAACCTCAATTCCTTTTTGGCTGACGATAAATCCCAAGAGCTTTCCTGAACGAACACCGAATGTACATTTGTTGGGATTCAGACGGAGTTTGTATTTCCTCAGATGCTGGAACAACTTTGATAGATGTTCCATATGTTCTTTTTCTGTTTTATATTTGGCAATCATGTCATCGACATATACTTCAATTTCTTTGTGCTTCATGTCGTGAAACAGAGTTGTCATCGCCCTTTGATAAGTTGCCCCTGCGTTCTTTAGACCGAACGACATTACTTTGTAACAAAAGGTGCCCCATGGGGTGATGAATGAAGTTTTCTCCATGTCTTCTGACGCCATTATGATTTGATTATAGTCCGAGAATCCATCCATGAAGAAGAAGACTTTGAAATTTGTTGTGCTGTCTACCAGGATGTCAATGTGTGGTAGGGAAAATCATCCTTTGGACTTACTTTATTTAAATCCCTGTAGTCTACACACATTATGACTTTCTCGTCCTTCTTTGGAACTGGCACTATGTTGGCTAGCCATTGAGGATATTCTGAGGTGGCAAGGAAGCCTGCGTCGATCATATCTGGATGAGTCCTTCTCAGTCTTTGTTTTACTGGAGGACATTCTGTTTTCAGTGGTAAATGATGTTCCACGATACTGGTATCCAACCCTGACATGTCTTGGTAGGACCAAGCAAACACATCTGGAAATTCTTTGAGAAGTTTTATCAAGCCTTCTCTAACAGTTGGACTGAGCAGTGCTCCAATCTTAACTTCTTTCGTTTCTTCTTCTAAACCCAAATTGACCATTTCCAATGGCTCTTTGTAAGGTTCAATGGACCTTTCCTCTTGTCTGAGTAGTCGGAAGATCTCTTCTTGAATTTCTTCGTCCTCTTCTTCTTCAGCTTTAAATACCGGGAATTCAAAGTTGGGAGAAGGCATTGGATCGTATGTTTCAATGGGGTTTAAAACAAGTAATCTTCACGACGTGATGATTCCTTTTTTTAGAAAACACAGAGAGAATGCAAGAGTGTGTACAATGTATTTTTTTTAAAACGCTTGTTTTTATTTTAGGTTATTTTTTTTAGGATTACCATTTTCTGAAAAACGAAAAAGTGAAAATAGCAATAGATGCAAGAATTCAAAATGACATTATTTATTTATGATTTTTCGATTCTTGAAACACAACCCTATAAAACAAAATTTTTTTCGCTTTGGGCAAAGCGAAGATGTACATTTACATAAAAGCAAGCCCTATAAAACATCCATTTCACCCGGGCAAGGTGAAAGGTCAAAACAAAGATGCGGCAATTGCTTCAATTTATGAACGACGTTCGAGACATCGACCGCAACCCAATGGCGACGAACTCCTCTGTGGATCACAAAGTCCGGTACTTTCCTTCTCAGTTTATCTTTAGTAATAACACTGACTTCTGGAGGAGTGGGATCATTGGAGTCTTCTTCCTATGCAGAGTTATCATAAGAGGATTCTTCTGTCATATCTTTGACACTACTTTCATTTTCAAAGAAACCTCCCCATCTAGTTGGCTGGATGTCCTCGTATCTGATGCGAGAGCTTTTGGGAGCAGTGTATTTGACTAGAAAGTCGTACTTGTCGCTTGGCTGCCCCAAGGTATCCCAGGTTTCTGTAGGAATATATGAGTCATCTTTTTCAATGACGTTGACCTCAGGAAATGCATAGTTAATAAATTCTTGTCTTGCGATCTTTGTAAATTCATCAAGGCGCTGGACACTCTCAGAATGTTCTGGGTAAAGATTCCATGACTCTGGGAGAACAGGCGTATTCCTTTCAATGTCGTTTAACAGATATGCATTATCTGGCTGACTCTTTTTCCCTAAGTCTTCCATGTAAGGCTTCCGGATAGGCAAATCATCTAGGGGATCATAAGAATCGTAGTCAAAGTTGTCTTTCATCAGAGTGTCTTCCTCTAATGAGTTGGGTAGAGCACGACATCCTTCGGGATCATAGTCTCCATAGATCATTCTGATGTCTGATTTTGGTATATATCTGGGACTTTGTTTTGGAGAGGAGAATGGCATGCACGTTTCTCCCTAAGATATATAACCTTCATCATTAAAATAAGACTTCCACTAATCATCTGTATCAGAAGAGTTGTTCTCACTACTACAAAACGCGTAAACAACGACGCCATGCTCACATCGCTTCATCCCTACACCGTTGTGACATATCTAAACTAAGGTGCGGTTGTATTTTATTTGTTTGTTGAATAAAAATTATTTGTATATAACAACGGTTGATAAACCAACCGTGGTGATTATCTGTATATAACAACGGTTGATAATTCAACCGTAGTGATACGATCAAGCTTTCATGTATTCGAACCTCAGCGCCATCATATATATTATTCCTTTTATGTTAAAGCGCGCCTTTTCTTTTTTATTTAATTTTAATTTAAAAAATTAAAAGTTATGACTACGGTTGTTTATATACACCGTTGTGATATATTTTGTATGTTTTTTTTAATTTTTAATTCTAAATATAACTCTGGCGCTTTAATATGAAAATAATATATCATAACGGTTTATATTGTTGACCGTCGCAATAGCTTTTCAATATTCTCCAAGCTAGATAGTTTCATTGTCTCTTCAGTATCTTTTTTTCCATTGAAAATAGAAACCAGACGAAACGTTACACGATTTCAACCCTAAACCCTAACACTCAATACTGTGAAACAATACACGATTTCAACCAAAGCTAGAATCATCAATATCCATTTGTTGTCATTTTTGTCATCATCGTAACGATCGTGAAGAGAATAGAAGATTACGCACCTACCAACACCGTCGTCATCATCGTCACCGTCGAGAAGGAAGGTAACAACAACATCGACGTTGTTGTAAGGAAGGAAGACAACAACAACACCAACACCAACATTGTTTACTTCATCGTCATGTTTAGGGTACGTAAAAGATTTTCCCCAGGCATCTACAGTAAACTCTTTTGCCATTGTTGTTCATGTTGTTGTTGTTGTTTTTGAACTTAGATGTCGACCTTGTCGAGTTCTTCATCAGAAGCCAGCGAAGAAACTCAAACAAATGAAAGGTTAGCCAATGAAACTCAAACAACTGAAAGTCAAACGAAAAGATCACAAAGAGGTGTCACGATGATGCCCTAATTCACATCAGTCTGCAACTCATCTGGTGTAAAAATTCCAATCGAGTTTGATTCGCACTACAGATTAGTGGATTGTCCACATTACGCTACTTTTAGAAGTTATGTTGCGTTCCTTGCACGTAGCAAAATCAGTATATTGATTGATGATTGGAGAGAAGTGGATGTTAATGTCAAAGACAGCATATGGACAGACGTTAAGGTATTTCATACTATAATTTTCATATATTTGATATCACTACCTATAGTTTCTAATTCATATTTATATATTGATTTAATGTAGTTGAATTTTGAGTTTACCGATGACTCAAAATTGAAAAGAAAGTGGATAACTTATGCCGGTGTTCGTTAGAGGGGATTTAAGTCATGGATCATGGCTGACTACATTACGAAGCCTAAGAGCGGTCTTCAACCTCCATGGATTCGGTATAGTTTTTTATCGAAGAAGGTGTGGCACAAGTTTGCGAAGAAACTCCGTTCTGAGGAATTCAAGGTTAGTACTAGTCTTATGTAACCTATAATGTTATGCTAATGAGTTATAGATACTAATCATACACATTTTTCACTATGTTAATAACAAGCTAAAAGAGAAGTAGAATTCAAAACAAGGCGAAAAACATGTACCCCCATAGATTGTCTCGTGGGGGTTACAGGAAACTTGAGAAGAGGATAATGCAGGAAAAACAACAAGAAGGAGGAGATGGTGACATTCCATATCCACCTTCAAGACATGAGAAATGGAAGAGGGCTCGATTAAGACCTAATGGAGAGTACACCTCTGAGGCTTCAAGAGTAGTTGCTGAGAAAATTGTAAGTATATGTTTTGTTTAAATGCGTTTACTTATATAAGGTGCTCATGAGTTGTTATTTAAATGCATTTGCTTATGTAAGTTGCTCATGTTGTGTAGGATAATTTGGTTGTGGCGGCCTGTGAAGACACATTTGTTCCGGAAGCACGACATGACATATTAGTCGAAGCTATCGGAACAGCTGGGCATGGAGGTCGTGTCCGTGGTGTTGGAGATGGTGTCGGCTTGAGGTCATACTTTGGACCTCAAAGAAGAAGCACCAAAATAGCTGAATTTCCTGCTCAACGACAAAAGATTGAGAATGTTGAGAATCAATTGGCAGAGCAAAGGAGGCTGTTTGAAGAGGAGAGGGAAAAAAAGGGAGAAAGAAGTGGAAAAGTTACAAGAGTTGTATTCAGTATGTGTCGTAAATCGCGCTTATTTTTGTACGATATATATTGTATGTTCTAATTGAATATATTGTGCTTATTTTTGTTTTATGTTCTAATTAAATGTTATGATGTAGAGATTAAGTGAAAGCCTCGAACAACGAACTAATAATGAAGATCATCGTTGCATTGGTGATGATCAAACTCCAAGTAGAAGTGTCGTAAATCACGCTTCTACTAAAGGAAGTAATTGTACAACCCCTCCCCCCTGTAGATAACCACAATGGGATATTGGACCCTAGTCCAAATGAAATAACAAGTTTATACTTGTCCATTTCAACAACAGACCTTGCGCAAGCTCTCCCGCTAGAACATTGCCCGAAATTGGATTTAGTGTATTACACTCCTGAAGATGTGAGGGATTTTCTCGCAGGATTTAAGTGGCTTGACCTACCTATTTTGCAAGTTTGGTGCACGTAAGTATATAGTCGAATATACATGTCATTATAGAACATTATAATTTTTTGTATTTTCTCCCTTAATTTATTCATTTTCTTTGACCATTTAGGTACATTCACCGTGTTTGTATAGAATTGAATAAATCAAGTACCTATGGAATCTTGGATCCAAGTTTTATTGCTTGGGCGTATAATGAGAAAAATATCAGAGAAAAGTACTTGAAAAGTCGGCTAAATGACAGAGGAAAAGAATGTTACCTTGCACCATTCCTCTATGGGTTAGTATTGTTGTAATTTATTTCTATATTCTATATTTAGTTTTGTTTTAGTAACAACTAATAATATATATATATATATATATATATATATATATATATATATATATATATATATATATATATATATATATATTCTCGTGTTCATTCAATGGTCATTGGCAATTGATCATAATATCGTTTAGGACAAATACAGTCACATTACTGTGTTCCTTGCACGATCCACTCCACAAACCAATGAAAGATCTTGTATTAACGTAAGTGTCTTTGTTTAATAATATCATTTTCTTTGGCATTAATTGTAATTAGTTTATCATGTAATATGTTTAATTCAATTTTCAATGTGCAGTATTGTGGAGCAAGTTAATATAATGAATAATGTTAGGAAAAAGCCCACATACCTTGCTCCTAAAGTAAGTGGCCCGATTACCTGTTTATTTCATTTACATTCATGCATGTGTGGTTGTATTCATGTTTTTATATTCATGTAATTTGTAGACGAGGAAACAACGTGGGAGTTACGAGTGTGGGTATTTTATCATGAAACACATGTTAAACATTGGCCTTGCCGGCACTGTTGATTCATGGGATACGGTCTATATGCCATAAAGTGTTTATATATATTAATATATAAGTTGACTATTGAATTATTATCATGCATGATCTTCAAGTTTTTTGCTCTTATATAGATGTTTAATGACGAAACCCCATTCCCCGTTGAGGACTTTGTGGATCTTAGTAAACGTTGGAAGTATATCCACAATGCGCTTAAGGGTTCTGCTCCTGCTGTTTGATATATCAGCAACATTTTTTTATGCACATATTTTTGGCTTTTGATGCACATAATGTGAACAATAGTTTTGGCTTTTGATGCACATAATGAAATCAATAATATTGGCTTTTGATTTAAACAATGTTAGCAGTTTAAATCTCTGATTCATTTAGCTTTTGATGTAAATTTCTTTTGATGTAAATTCTCTGATTCATTTATAAGGATAAAATATAGGAAGAATTGTGTTTGATGCACATATTGTGTTTGCATGTAAACAAAAGCTGTTTTGACAAGATAAAATATAGGAATAATTTGATAAGCAGATAAATTTTATATTTAAAACAGACTGTTTTTGGCAGTGGTTATAAACCTATCCGTAGTTGTATGTCAAACGCTAATATAAATAAAAAATGTTGTTGCTGAGAATCGAACCAGATCACAGTTTAGTTATATCACAACGGTTGAGTAAACTAACCATTGTGAAATGGTGCGGGCATACTGGAATACAATAACGGTCCCTGGACCGTCATTGTACGTACCTCATAGACAACAACACTCTACATAACAACGCCTTCGCCCCAGTCATTATATGTCATTTCCAACCGTTGTTAAATGGGTTTTTCGTAGTAGTGTCTCCTCGATGGTGTGGACTTCTTGAGATATCGGGTGAAAGAAACCTCCATTGTGGAAGAAATCCTAAATGGGACGAAAACTTGCATCCTTCTTTGTAGTCTGGGTACATGTTTGAGAAAAACCAAGACCTTTTCTTGATTTGTTATCAGTAGGAATCACAACCTGCCCCCATCCTCTTATGTCATTACTTCCTATTTCTTGGAGAGCATCATTGTACGAGGAGATTGACGTTCCTTTGTTTTGGTGATTCTCATTGCTCACCGAGAGCGCCTGAAATTGAGTTCCAACAACCTCTTCTGGCTCTACATAGGATAATGATTATAGGTTTCTCACGATTAAAGCTTGTTCTCTGCACACTATAACCAACTTGTCGTTCTTGACAAACTTCAGCTTTTGGTGAAGTGTCGAAGTGACTGCCCCTGCTTCATGTATCCAAAGTCGTCCTAATAAATAGTTGTATGCCGCTCAAATGTCCATGACCTGGAAAGTGACTTGGAAAGTGTGGGGCCCAATGGTTATGGGAAGATTGACTTCGCCGATGACTGTTTCCCTGGATCCTTCAAAGGCTTTGACGATGACTCACTGCCTCTCATGGGAGTACCTTGAAAAGATAGTCGTACCAAAGTTGACCTTGGCATGACATTTAAAGATGAACCTGTGTCTACCAATACGCTGGCTAAAGCATTGTCTTGGAAATTGACTATGATATTGAGTGCCATGTTATGGTTCTTGCCTTCCTCTGGAAGTTCTTCATCACTGAAACCCAAATTGTTGTAGGAATTGATGTTGGAGATGATGCTGTCAAACTGACCTACTGTCACATCTTGTTCTACAAAGGCTTGTTCTAAAACCTTCTGTAAAGCTTCTCTGTGAGCTTCTGAACTGAGTAGGAGAGATAACACAGGGATCCGAGAAGGAGTTTGCAACAATTAATCCACAATGTTGTACTCGCTCCTCTGGATGAGCTTTAGTATTTCATCGTTATTCTTTACAGGTTCCGTGTTGCTGGATTGACCGATTTGTTGATTAGGAACTTCAACTTGAGGTTCCTTTTCTTTTGAAGGTTCTCCAACTCCTCTGCTGAAGATTCGACCGCTCCGGGTAACTCGACTAATATCAGCAATGTTTACAACGGATGGTAGTGGAATTTCTTTTCCATTTTCTATCATAGTTGTACCATACTTGTATGGAATAGATTTTTCTGACTTGTATGGTATTGGTCCCGACAAGTAGATAACCACATGGGTCTTTTGGGTATTTCGACCGTCATAGGAAACCTCAATCGGCTCTAGGTTGGGAACTTTTCTACTGTCAAGAGAGATCTTTGACTCATTGAGCAGAGGAATTTTGGTGCAAACATCCTTGGTAATTCCCTGATTGACAGGTTCTCTTTTATTGGAGACTGTGACAATCCTTTTTCTATTAGTCCTTGGACCTTGTTTTGAATAGGGAGGCGACCTTGCACCATGTTGATTGGTTGAGAGTTCAAGCATGGTTGAATTTCTTTTCGGTCTAACTGATGCTGAAGAGCTGCTTGCACGAGGTAGTATCCTTGGTTATTTTCTGAACATATTCCACAACGTTCATAATTATGAGGTGGTACCCGACCGTACCCACTTTGTATGCAGTGCATCCTTACCAGATTTGTTTCTAGTAAGCGAATATCACAGCTTTGGTGTATATTAGCATTTCCATTAGTTATGCTGACTTGACACGTGTCTTCATCCTGGTAGATTGGAAGCCACCAATGGTCCAACAGATGTTAAAGATCTTTTTGCACAAACATGCAGCCTTGATCGTTTTTAGAGCAATCCTAGCAGTCCTGATAATTGTGCGAGATCAGAAAACCAAGTCTGACCTGCTTGGCATGCAACTCTACCAAGTTGGTATTCATTAAACGAATATCAAAGATCTGAACCATATCGACTTGATGATCATTCCTTTCATGTAGTCTTGGATCCATCCAAGATCCATTTGACGCTGGAGGGCCTCTAGAACAAACGATCATCCCTGATTATCTTTTGAGCATATCGGGCAAGCATTGT
Source organism: Lathyrus tuberosus (assembly GCA_022829125.1). Taxonomy (NCBI): domain Eukaryota; kingdom Viridiplantae; phylum Streptophyta; class Magnoliopsida; order Fabales; family Fabaceae; genus Lathyrus; species Lathyrus tuberosus. Next base: position 13,798,187 of record JALAZF010000006.1, read on the forward strand.
AGTCATGCATGATAGCTCTGCTGATTTGTGCAAATTTTTGGAAGAACAAAATGTCAAAAGATATGTTTAAACATGAAGAAATCTGATGAAAGAAGAGTGGTTAGATATGATGTCCTAACGGATGTCTCGATATCTTGATCTAATATTGCAGGATGTTTCTAAATCTGATGCAAGATTTAAGGAGCAATCAGAACACGGATCAAGGAAGAAATAAACAGAAGATTTGAAGCCCAAGGAAACTGAAGCCTATAAAAGAAGACTTAGACCTAGGATTTTATATGCCTTTTGTAACCTAGTTCTCTTGTGTAAAAATAAGGGTTTAGGGTTTTGAGAGTCGTTGGCTATCTAGGTTGTAAGTCTCCCTTTGTATTAGTTGATGCATTGTGGCAGATATAGGTGTCGTACAGATCCATAAGCCTTGAGGTATTAGATTGTGTATTGTTCTTGGATGTAGCTTTTAAGCAAATCCAAGTTAGCTTGTTTGTCAAGTATGCTTGACAGAATTTTGTATTGACAGGGATGATGTAGATATCACAAGTTGTGATTAAGGGAAGTGAGTGGAGTATCTCGTATCAAAGAGGATGTTCTTTGATAAGGATTTCATTGGGTAGAGATTAGGATATAAAGTTGTAAATGGGGGAGTTTAGCTTTGTAATAATTCTACAGATAGTGGAGTCTTCTTCCTCAATTGGTATCCCTCAGATGTAGGTGAATTGCACCGAACTGGGTTAACAATTGTTGTGTCTTTTATCATTCTATAAATTTATTTTTCTGTTAGTGTTCATGATAAACATGTTGGATCAGATGTCGTAACATCTGTGATTCTACAGTTCTGATATTCAAGGTATCAGTCTGTTGTTTTGTTCCTTGTTTAAATGTTTATGCAGAACAATGTCTTAACATGTGTTAGGACATCTGTTGTCTGCTATTCCAGAATTTCAATTGGTATCAGAGCAGGCATCCTGTCTGTTTCTGGATGAAATTTTTGGGAGATACTTTCTGGCGTTTAAACAAGGAGGAGTTTTGAAGATCAAATCAATCAACTCAGACATACTCAAGGGTATTAATGGATGGGGTGGATGTTCTGGATCAAAGGTAACAACCCGGTGGTTGTTGATGTTGTTGAGGAGGTTCTACAACAACTGCAGGAGAAGTGGCTAGTTATCTTGTTAGGGTGTCTTATAAGATGTTCTGACATCTTATTAGGGCAAGTTGAATTTGTTCCTTGGTGGTTCCGCTGCATGTGTTTCTGATGGAAGAGCTCTAGAATTATGGGATTCTAGAGTTATTACTGATGACAAATGGTGGAAGGTCTCAATCGTCGGCCTCTATATGTTAAGATATCTGCATTATTTTATTCCAAAGTCGGGAGCGATGGAATGAAGGGAGTTGTTGGAAGATGTCTGTTATGGTGACTTGGTACTTAGAAGCTTGGTTCCATGGTACAGTTTAAAGTCAGTTGAAGAGGAGAGGAGTTGCGTTTAGGTTTGTCAAATTCTTGCTCTGGGAGTTTGATAAATTATTGATCGGCTAGGTTGTCAAAGATACTTGAGAATTCTCTCAAGTCCACTTATAAAGGCGTCTCAGTCGTGCATCTGGAGTCTTCTAGTTGTTCTTCTGACTAGAAGGTGTTTCTATGAAACATAAATTTGAAGAAAGTGGAGGTGATTTATTTTCACTATCCAAAACAGCAAAGAAGGATTCATCTCTCTTAACCCTAAGGGTGGATCCAATCTGATTGGAGTTCTCAGAATCGTTGGGGTAAATAGGATTCGTTCAGAGAGAATCTTAGTTACTTGAGTCAAGGGTGGCAGCCTTAGTATCTCAACACTGTTTGTCAAAGAAGATACTTGCAAAAGATTGAATACTTGATAAGTGTTCATGAAGTGATCTGGTGGAGCTTAGCTACAACATTGAAGAAGGGTTACTGGACAAGGATTTAAGATCAATTGCTATTTGTGGAATTCACAAGTATTTAATTGATTATCCTTGAAAGTCAAGATTGTTGATGTTCAACAAGATGTTGGAATATCTCATCATCAGAGTTTGTGCAGAATCATGGGAGGGGTACTGCATTCACTTGAGCATCTGTTTTAGTCTTGGGTGTTGACCTAAGAATCTGCTTTAGTCTGGTGTGACAGAAGCATGTGATCTCTGGAGAGTTTCCTGGCAAGAAACTGGTCTGGACAATGGTGCTAGAAGATGAAAATGAAGACATCGTAATCTTGATGGTTACTTCTTGGATCAGTTTATTTCTGATCTATAAGAAATAGAGTGTTGGTGGTAGCATAACTTAGATCAGTTTATTTCTGATCTAGGTACTTGGGAGCATATGATCTTGCTCAGTTTGAAGGTCAAGGTTAAGTGGCTGTTATCTCTGACTTTCTACAGACTGCCCTACTAAGGAAAGTGGCATTCTTTGGTATGGCTATGGTGTAGTTTAGGAATACTTGATCTTCCGAAGATTCAAATGTGGCAGGTATGAAGTCTTTGGAGTTTCAAAGAAGATAGTTATTCATCAAGGTGTGAGCTTGAAGGGAATATATGTGATAAGCAGGATGGAGGTTGTTTACTCAAACTTGGTTGTTGAATCAAGTCTATGAGAGTGTGGAACTCTTGTTCTGTAATAAGGAGGAGGTTCTTCTAAGTGGCAAAAGGAGGAGCTGAATTCAGCAGCTGGATGTCGTATCAGAATGTTCTAACATCTAGCTTAACATCAGGATCTCAGCTGGTGATGTGGCACATCAGCTTAAGATAAGGTGATCTACAGGAGAATGGAAGTTATGGATGCTTCAACAAGGTCTATCTCATGCAGTTTGCGGAAGCTGTGGTTTGAGAAGATGTTACATGTCTAGAGGCTTGGTGGATCCAAGATTTCTTGCTATGGAGCAAGTAGTTCATGTGACTTGAAGATCAGATTTCATCGGTGGATCAGTGTATCTTGTGGGAGTTCTGAAGAAGAGTGAGATCAATCAAAAGGTGGCATTTGGTTGGTTTTATAGTGTGCATTCAAGCAGGATGCTTGAAACTGATTACTTTTGTGCAGAAGAGTAGTTAGTTGAAAATGTAAGAAGGTTCTGGTTCTGGTCTATCTTGGAGCTTGTGATAGAAGTTCTAGGTAGAAGATGGAAGTATCCTTCTTTTGGTGGATGAGAGTTTATTTCTCTCTGGGTTTTTGTAGTTCTCTTTGTTTAAGCTGGTGGCGCAGTGTTGTTTGAAGATCTTCAGATGGATTACTATGCATATAGTAAGTCCAGTGGTGGAGCATATCAAGAACCATGGTGTGTGGTGTCTGTGATATGTGAAGGATATCCTAACTAATGTTAGAACATTTGATGGGTTGGTTATCCTTGGAGTAGGATACTAAGTTTTGAGTGTAGAACTTGACACTCACATCTTATCTAAGAAGTATTTATCTTATCATACGGGAGAATGATGGGTAAAGGACTATCTTGGAAGTCTGATGTGAATGGGACATGCTAGAAGTAGATCAGTTTGGCGCTTGTGAAGCAAATGGGCTGAAGGTTTATGGAGCATGTATACGATATCTAACATCATTACGAAGATAGCAAACTAAGGGGCCCTGTGTGTCTCTTTGTGGAATATGGATCATTCCAAATCAAGTGGGTTGTATCTCAGGGAACAAGGAGATCTATACATGAGAATTTATGAGGAATTCGTGTGGTGTATGGATAGTTTCTGGACGAGATGGATCAATGGAGCTTTAATCTCAATCCAAGAGTTTGTTAATTTAGGATGGTGATCCTAATGTGACCTCACGGGAAGCATGATGGTGTTCATGTGTGAGTGATTATTGGTTCTTGTCAGAAGAAGCAATAAGTGAAGTTGATGATTGTGTTCAGCAGGTAGGTTGGACAGAGGGTGTGACCTTGAAGACATGAAGACGATTATTATGTTTTCTTTTCATCAACATAAGTGTTCTTTGGTGGAGCACTGATAATCTTAGATAGAGGGAGCTGCTCCTTGATCTAAGATATATTACTGCAGGGGTGCAGTTCTGGATCCAGTTTGTTTGGGGGTCAAGCAAGTTGTTCTGAGTTAATTTCATCATTAAGGTGTCAATACAAGTATCTTGGGTGCTAACTGGGAGATGTTTGAAGAAATGTCTTAACATCTTGGTCAAGTTTTATTTTTCTTCTGTTTGAAAGGATTATTCTTGGGACTCTTCAAAAGGATGTGACTATGCTTCAGATGGACTGAACAAGCCTGACAAAATGCCAGGACATTATTTAAGACCTGAGGATGGGTCCTAATTGGCTGTTTTGAACGATGGAGAGTGTTTCCTAGAGATGGCATGGGTAACATATGTCGTGATACAAGTGTTTTTTTGGACGGTTACTCTTAAAGGTTGTAACAGTCTTATCCTAGTTGGGCGGTGCACAGTTATTAATGTTGAATTTACCTACCTAAATTTATTTCTCCATTGAATTGTTTAGCGGTAACTCCTTTGGACTATGGATCTCAAGAGAAACCGTTTAGGTATTTAAAGATTGCATCTGTTTGTGGAATTCCAGGCTGTGGGTTGATTCATCATGTCTTTCATTCGTGTTTGGATAAGTAACATATGGATATGGAACTGTATTGGCTACTTTTGTCAATTTTTGGCTAAAAAGGGGGAGAATGGTTGTGTGGATATTTCAACACACATCTGGTGCATCTTTGCAATTCTTTTGCAAGGATGTTCTAACATTCTATCTGAGTCTTTCCCTTTGTGCCTTGTGATCTGAGTTAGGAAGCAGGTTGTGTGTTGTGACCTGAGTTACATGCTCTATGGACTCAGTGTTACACATGATACAACTGAACCTTCTTATGGGTTCTCTTATGCCTTTTAAGAGGAAGATTTATCCCTCCCTCCATGGCAAGTACAGGTTTGAGAGGGGTGTGTTATGCACTCTTCCTCATATACACCAACATACAGCTAGGAATTTCAGGGGTAAGGAAGAGTCTCAGAAGTGTTCCAATCATATCGACCAAGCGCCGGACTTTATTTTTCTGGCCAAGGGAGTTTTAACCAAAAATTTGTCAAAAGGGGGTGATTGATAGCTCTGCTGATTTGAGAAATTTTTTGGAAGAACAAAATGTCAAAAGATATGTTTAAACAAGAAGAAATCTGATGAAAGAAGAGTGGTCAGATATGATGTCCTAATGGATGTCTCGACATCTTGATCTGATATTGCAGGATGTTTCTAAATCTGATGCAAGATTTAAGGAGCAATCAGAACACGGGTCAAGGAAGAAATAAACAGAAGATTCGAAGGCCAAGGAAACTGAAGCCTATAAAAGAAGACTTAGACCTAGGATTTTATATGCCTTTTGTAACCTAGTTCTCTTGTGTAAAAATAAGGGTTTAGGGTTTTGAGAGTCGATGTCTCTCTAGGTTGTAAGTCTCCCTTTGTATCAGTTGATGCATTGTGGCAGATATAGGTGTCGCACAGATCCATAAGCCTTGAGGTATTGGATTGTGTATTGTTCTTGGATGAAGCTTTTAAGCAACTCTGAGTTAGCTTGTTTGTCAAGTATGCTTGACAGAATTCTATATTGACAGGGATGATGTAGATATCACAGGTTGTGATTAAGGGAAGTGAGCGGGGTATCTCGTATCAAAGAGGATGCTCTTTGATAAGGATTTCATTGGGTAGAGATTAGGATATAAAGTTGTAAACGGGGGAGTTTAGCTTTGTAATAATTCTACAGATAGTGGATTCTTCTTCTTGGATTGGTATCCCCCAGATGTAGGTGAATTGCACTGAACTGGGTTAACAATTATTGTGTCTTTTATCATTCTGCAGATTTACTTTTCTGTTAGTGTTCATGATAAACATGTTGGATCAGATGTCGTAACATATGTGATTCTGCAGTTCTGATATTCAAGGTATCAGTCTGCTGTTTTGTTCCTTGTTTAAATGTTTATACAGAACAATGTCTTGACATGTGTTAGGACATCTGCTGTCTGCTATGCCAGAATTTCAATGTAGTGGCAAGTTGTAATACTGACTTTGTCGAGAATGCATTGCCACTAAATTGGCATTCATTGCACGGATGTCATGGTTTTGAACAATGTTTGGATGTGTATGGACCATGTTTACTTCATGAATCCTGTGATCCTGAATCCAGCCTAGATCCATTTGTTCTTGAAGAGCTGCTTGTACGATGACACATCCTTGATTATTTTTTGAACAGATATCGCACTGATGATAGTTAAGAGATGGCACATGGCCGTATCCACTTTGCCTGCAATTCATTTTAACCAAATTGGTTCTTAGTAGGCGTACAACGTGAATTTGATAACTGCTGTCGGGTTCTCCTTCTATCAAGTTCATTGTGGTCTTTTCATGTTGCGGTAATGGGTTCGCATGAACATTCAGATTAGTATCTTTGAAAAATAAAATTATGTTTCTGACGAGCTTTTGTACATCAAATTTGAAGTTGAGGCAATTCTCAATGTTATGTTCTGATCCTCCCTGATGGTAAGGGCAAGTTTGATCAGCTTTGAACCAAAAAGGTGGGTTGTCCGGTACTGCGAGAGGAGTTCTGGTTTGAACGTGGCCCTTGGCCAGCAGAAGTGGAAATAACTCTGCATATAACATTGGTATAGAGTAAAACCCTGGTGATCGTACAACACGGTTATTATTATTGTACTGCGGGCGAGCCTGCTGAAGAGGTTATTGCTTCCTTTGTTGATAGTGTTGTTGATTTGGCTGTTTCTGAGCAACCTGAGGTTGATATGTCGGAACTGGCGCTGGGTTGATAGCGGGAGTTACTGCTGCTACCTACCGAGGTTGATTCCTTCGCCTTTGCTTTCCCAGAGAGATATTACTTATATCTTGCTCTTTCTCTTTTGGAAAGCACTATCGTATCTTTTAGTACTGCTAGATGGTTCTGCCTCTTTGACTAACCGGCCTTCTCGGACTACTTCCTCAAGGCGTACTCCCATGTTCACCATTTCAGTGAAGTCACTAGGTGCACTTGCAACCATTCTATCATAATAAAATAAGCCTAATGTTTTTAGGAAGATTTTTGTCATTTCCTTTTCCTCGAGAAGAGGACAGATCTGGGCGGTGATTTCACGTCATCTCTAAGCATACTCCTTGAAGGTTTCTTTATCTTTCTGGGACATTGGTCTGAGCTGGTCCCTATCTGGTGCCATGTCCAAATTATATTTATACTTCTGAACAAAAGCTGGCCCATGATCTCTGAAAGTACTGATCTTGGTGCGGTTTAAACCCATGTACCATTTGAGTGCAGCACCGGTTAAACTGGCTTGGAAGTAATTGATTAGTAGCTGTTGGTTTTCTGTCTGGGTAGACATTTTCCGAGCGTACATTAACAAATGACTTTGAGGGAAAGAGTTACCTTTGTATTTTTCAAAGTCAGACACCTTGAATTTGTGCGGTACCTTCACATTAGAGACCAAACAGAGGTCAGTGGCGTCCTTACTGTTGCACCCCAAAATTTGCTCTCCTTACTTTAGTACTAACTGGCTTATGTTTCATCTCATTTTGCATTATCATGTGTGCATATCATTGGTTCTTAGCATGGGGTCAAGGTGCCTGAGGCAAGTTCAAGAGGAGAAGATGTTCTTCAAAGGGTCAAGCAAGAGTCCTTGTATTGTGGATCACTCTCTCCTAACCAGTGCAGAAATTAGGGTTTTGAGAATCTTGGGTTTATTGCTCCAATGGGCAAGCTTCTTGGGTTTTTATCATCAACAAATGGCATATCGTATCTTTGTTGGAGAGGATACACATCATATTCAGAGGAATTTGGATTTAGAGACTGTGTTATTTTCTCCTAGGCTGAGGGTACCAAGATTAGGGTTTGCTATAAAGTCAGTTTATTTCTGATTTCTTGGGCAAGACTTGATCCCATGGTATTCCTTGGGTCCCTAAGTATCTAGGAATGGAAGATTGTCCATCATTTTGGTTCAGGAGAAGTTCAATTGGCCAATGGATTGGGAATCAGGAGAATCAGGAGAAAAGTCAACAGTGAAAGGGGAGTCAACTGTGAAAGCTTGAGGTTCTCTTCAAGGTTTTCAAGGTCTCAAATCCTCATATGGTCTTTAAGAATCAAATTTCATACCATTTATCAAGAATCAAGGGTTGGTACAAAAGTTACTAAATATGGAAATGACCTATAATTTGAAAGTTTCCTTTTTGGGCAAGTCCTTACACTACATTCAACTTGACTTTTCATCATCAAAGAAGCTTCAAATGAATTTTCCTCAAACATGAAAGTTGAAGATCTTTTTCTCCTCTTTCCAACAAGTACTAGTGGGTCTCCATATCAATTGTGAAACTCAAGTTATGATCAAAAGAAGGCAAAGTGGTTTTTAGGGTTCCATTTTCACAACTTTTGCATTTTGGGACATATGGGCCTATAATTGATTCCATTGCTTCAAGACATATTCCAACATCAAAGTACAATCTTGGGAGCGACAGCTGGCGACTCTGCTGGGGAATCTGGTTGACCTATGTTGGTCCATCCCTAAGCGAGTCAATCCTAGCGCTTGCTTGTCTTTGTTCTCTTTGGGTGTCTTTGTCTTTGCCTTGTTGTGTTTGTTGTATTTTATTTTTAACGCATTTTCTGCATTGCATCTTCATCTTTATTACTGTCATACTGGATATCGCTGTGTTGTGCTGGCTATTTCTGTTTTGCAGGTTGGGTTGTTCTGAGAGATAAGCCCAATACCCAGGCTTGAGTATACCCTAGGACTAGAGTGGAAAGTAGTGGGACCTACGTGCCCGCTTGGTACGTTTGTGTGTTCACAAAATTCACAACCAGACGAGGCTATCTTGGGACGCATTCTAACGTGTGTGTCTTGCGCATGTTAGGATGTCGATCTAGAGAGCTGTCGACTCTGGTGACCGATCATCGAGGACCTCAGTGGAAACATCCCTCTTTAGTGGTGACAGTGGCAGACCACATCCTGTGGCAAACCCATTCGCACCCGAGGGCCCACTTTGGAACTTGCATAGGATGGACCCTATCTTTTGAAGAGAATCAGTGGAGGCATTCCTCGATTGACAATAGTACTGTACCTCGAGGGATGAATGTACTATTGTTTCTCGACCTCAGTGCCAGAAGCTGAGGACCTTCCGTTTTGGAGAATCAGTTGAGGCCTCCTCGATTGATGATGATGCCAAACCATAAATGGTGAACGTATCATCATTTCTCGACCTGAGAGCCTGGGATACTGAACATCCTAGTACCCACACGTGAGAGGGGATGGGTGTTTGCAGGTTTGCAGGTAACCGAAACCTTCAACCTACCCGGTTTTTCTAGATTTCTCATCAGTGTTTGATTATCTGGGTTCCTGGTTATCTCAGTGGTTCGGTATTTTGGAATTCTGGTTTTCTGGGTTGTGGTTCTCGTTCAGATGACAGCACAACACATCCAGCAGTGTTGCCTTGATCCCATGTTTGCATGAGCATATCATTTTTCTTGCATTCTGACATGTTTGACATTTTTCAGGGCTTGCATCTTACTCTTGATTCCGGTTTTCTGAGATTACCTTGGCATGGATGTCCAGAGAAAAAAAACTGTTGCCTATTCGTTCCTAGATCCGACCTTGACGTTGATTCATAAGCTGATTAGTATGGATGGTCCCGGAGTTCGTACAGAGTTCAGTGGAGGGTATGGGAGACTTCTGAAGTTTGTCTACAATATCTCCAAGTATGAGAAGGATGCCATTCATACACTTCTTCAGTTTTACGATCCGTCTTTGCGTTGCTTCACTTTCCCAGACTACATCTTGGCCCCAACGTTGGAGAAGTTCTCATTTATTTTGGGAATCCCCATCAGGTATGACATAGTATTCTTTTCTGAAGAACACCCCGGGATAAAAGAAATGGCTATTGCTCTTCATATTGGTGAATCCGTTCTGAGCAGTAATATTGAGGAAAAACAAGGAGCTAAAGGTTTCTTATTGAAGTTCCTGTTTGATCAAGCTTGCATACATGTTAAAGAGAAGAATTGGACTGCTTTCCAAGCTATTCTGGCTATGTGCATCTATGGGATTATCCTGTTTCCCAATGTTCCTGATCTGGTGGATATGCATGCTGTCAGAATCTTTATTTCAAAGAATCCTATACCTACCTTGCTAGGTGATGTATATCACTCAGTCCACTATAAGAATGAAAATAGGCGTGGAAGAACTGTGAGTTGTTGTGCACCACTCTTATCTACTTGGTTTCTGAGCCATCTCCCCGAGGCTGGCGCTTTCGTTGATACGAAAGATTCTCTGAAGTGGTCAAAGAGGTTAATGGGCTTGACTGCTGACAACATTGTCTGGTTCAACCGTGACTTGCTAGGAATAGAGATTATTTGCAAGTGCGGAGAATTCCCTAATGTACCCTTGATAGGGAGAAGAGGTGGAATCAACTATAATCCTTCCCTTGTTATCAGGCAGTTTGGTTATCCTTTGAAAGGTCCACCTGAAGAGTGAGATGTCAAAGAGTCCTTATTCTTCAATGGTACTGAGGATCAAGAGATGATAAGGAAGATTGTGAATGCTTGGAAGCAGGTGACCAAGAAAGGAATAACTTCATTCGGGAAATGTAACAACCGGGTTTTTCCTTCCTATAAAGAGTGGATTAAGAAGAGAGCAGAAGAGGAGCTTCTTCCCTTCCCGGTAGAACCGCCATCTTACCCCTTACTGATTGAGCCTCCTACCACAGTTAAGATAGAGAAGTTTAACAAGTTGTGGGCTGAAAAGGAAAAGCTGCGAGAAGAAAATAGTGAACTACTAAGGGAGATTTATCAGCTAAAACATGAGCGGGGTGAAGCTGTTCATACCGCCAAGTTGAAGACAGAGCTTCTTGCTAAGGCAGGAAAAGAGCTAGCTGACATGGTCACATCCAGACAAAGGATGAAACAAGCTCTAGATGGTATCAGTAAGGTTCTCGAGTCTAAGAAGGAGGAATTAGACAAGGCTTTGTTGAAAATTCACAGGTTCAATGATCACCGAGAAACTGCAATGGCTGAGAATAAGAGAAAGGAAGACGATTATCTTGCTCAGATTGATCAGTTAAAGTTGACGCTCAAGAAAAAAGACGCTGAGATCCTGTCAGGGGTATTCAAGAGACAAGTAGTCGAGGGTCGACTCAATGAGCCATAGCCTCCATAGAGGAACTGAAGATCCAAGCTGAAGTGAAGAGACCTAAAAGTGAGGGCCCTAGCATTGATGGTGTTTCAGGAGAAGACGCTTGGGAGTTGCATTGCCGATACTTGGAGGGGATCATGCATAGGAGAGACGTTCTTATTCAAGAGCTAATTCAGAGACCGAAGCATCCCGACACCAAAAAGTTGTTCAAGGAAATTCAAGACTGGAGCAGAAAGCATAGTGGATGGGGGGATTGACACTCGTGGACTTTGATGACATGCCGTAGTTTTCTATTCTCTTTTATTGTATTTGGATCACCACCAGGCTTGTTGGTTGGGACCTTTGACCTTTTATGTTCAGACTTGTTATCTTGGATTGTGGTTGTTGACATTTGGTTTTCCTCTGGTTTTCTTAATATATGAGCAGAAGTTCCGTTCTATCTTATTGTTAAACTGGAATCAAGGGGTGGATCGCCCTGCGAATATTCAAACATGTTCATTTGCATTTGCATATTCATAATCATCTTGCATGATCATTTTGCATAACAGGTGTTTATCTCCGGTATTCTTATCTTGTTCCAATCTCAGGATTGCAGATCAGCACATTCACCGATATCCTACCAGACAAAATCAGAAGAGACTCATGGATCAGCTACAGAATGAGATCATTGAGATGCGAACTCGCATGAACCAATTCATGGAATTAATGCAAGGTGTTGCTCAAGGCCAAGAGCAGTTGAGGACTCTCGTTCAGCCACTGATTGCAAGGAATGATGAAGACGGTAATAATGTTCAGAATGGCCCTACGGGCGGAGGTATTCCTATTTCTGGTGTTGTGATCCCTCCGGGCGGAGCTGAAAATGCTGGGGGAGGTAGTGTTGGTGCTGGCGCAGTTCATGGCCGCCAGTATGATGATGTTCAAGATGATGCATTTTCTCTGCCAGGTGGGGATGCTGGTCCCCAGATTGACAATGATCAGAGGTCCCAGTTGATTGAGGAATAGCTAAGGGGTGTTGTGAATCAGGATTCTGTGGGTATGGATCTAGAGGATTTGGGGCTGGTTCCAGGCATTGTTATCCCGCACAAATTTCAGACTCCCACTTTCGAGAAGTATAATGGTATGTCTTGCCCAAGGACTCACGTCAGGGCATACGCGTGTAAGATGGCTGCGCATGCGAAGAATGAAAAGCTGATGATGCATTGCTTCCAGGATAGCCTATCTGGGGCATCCCTGGAGTGGTACATGCAACTAGAAAGGAAGGATGTGCATAGTTGGAGAGATCTGGCAGGGGCATTTATTAGACACTACCAATATAACACTGACATGGCTCCTAACAGAACACAGCTGCAGAACTTATCACAGAAGAACAATGAGAGTTTCAAGGAGTATGCTCAGAGGTGGCGTGAACTGGCAGCGAGGGTTCAGCCTCCCATGTTGGAACGTGAAATGATAACTATGTTCATGGCCACCTTGTAGGGTCATTACTATGAAAAGCTGGTACCGTGTATGACTGGAAAGTTTGCTGATTTGATCTTAGTAGGAGAGATGGTGGAAAGCGGAATTAAGGCGGGAAAAATATCAGGCGGTGATGGGTCCTCATCTGGAGGAAGTAAGAAGCCTTATGCTAGTGGTTACAAGAATAAGGAGGGAGATATAAACTCTGTGTCATCATATCGTGGTAGAGATGGACCTCGTCAGAACTACAATCAGCAGGTGGCTTCTGTAACCATCCCAGCAGCACCTCAGTAGCCAGCAGTGTCTCAACAACAAAATCAGGCTCCTCGCCGGTCGCAGCCTCTGACTAGGCGGGATAGGCATTTTGACACTCCACCTCTTCCCTACGCTCAATTATTTCAGTACTTGTTAAAGCTACAGTTAATTCAGAAGAGAACATTGGCTCCACCTACTGGTAATCCACCTCCCGGCTATGACTCCAACGCCCACTGTGAGTTTCATTCTGGGGCACCCGGACATTATATTGAAAACTGTAAAGCTTTTAAGCATCAGGTTCAAGATTTGGTGGATTCCAAGGCCATCAATTTCTCCAATGATGTTCCAAATGTGAATCAGAACCCGATGCCGAATCACGGTGAGCTGAGGGTCAATGTTATTATTAAAGACTGTGAAGACTTGAGTTTGATTTCAGATGTGAACGAAGTCCAAACTCCCTTGGGTGTGGTGAAGGAAAGACTGTTGAAGGGAGGGGTATTTCCCGGCTGTGATGAAGGTTGTGTAGAATGTGTGTCGCAACCAGGCGGTTGTGATTTATTGAAAGCAGGTATTCAGAAAAAGATCAGTGAAGGGACGTTACAGTTTGACAGAGGTTGTAAGCAGAGTAATGTTACTGACAGAGAGATTGATGTTGCCACGATAACAATTCCATTCAAGACAATAACTATATCAGCGCCGGCGAGACCAGCGCCGGTCACTATCACTGTTCCTGGACCAGTCCCGTATGAGAGTACCAAGGCCATCCCATGGAACTATGGGGCTGAGGTGTTTGTTAATGGTAAGAAGCAGGAATTGGAAGAGACATCAGCTGTGAATACAGGGGTTGAAAATCTTGTTGAAGCAGGGGCTATCACTAGGAGTGGTAGAGTCTTTATTCCGGCTGAGAATCGAGCTGGCAGTTCAAGACAAGACAAAGGTAAGCAGATGATGGATGAGTCTGTACAGAGGCAGGAAGCAAATAATTCTATGACAAAGCCAGTTGGGGATACTTTCTCAGAAGACGTAGAAGAGTTTATGAGGTTGATCAGGAAAAGTGATTACAAGATTGTTGACTAACTTCACCAAACTCCATCGAAGATTTCCATTCTATCCTTACTATTGTGCTCCGAGGCACACCGGAATGCATTACTGAAGGTTTTGAATATGGCTTATGTACCACAGGAAATATCTGTCAACCAGTTAGAAGGGGTTGTGTCTCATGTGAATGCTGGTAATGGTTTGGGTTTCACTGATTTAGATCTGACTCCGGCTGGGAGGAATCACAACAACCCTCTGCATATTTCAGTGGAATGTCGTGGTTCCTTAATGTCGCATGTGTTAGTGGATACTGGATCGTCTTTGAATGTGTTACCGAAGAAGGCTTTGATGAAATTGGATACTCGTGGGTTGATTTGTACACCAAGTGACCTGGTGGTACGTGCTTTTGATGGCTCCAAGAGGTTGGTTTTTGGAGAGTTAGTTCTGCCAATCAAGGTGGGTCCTGAAATTTTCAACACCACCTTTTACATAATGGATATTCAGCCTACCTATAGTTGTTTGTTGGGTCGCCCTTGGATTCATGGTGCTGGGGCAGTAACTTCTACGCTGCACCAGAAGTTGAAGTATATGGTGGATGGCCACGTTGTGACTGTTTGTGGTGAAGAAGATATCATGGTGAGTCACCTATCGACCTTCAAGTATGTAGAGGTAGATGGTGAAGTACAGGAAACTTTGTGCCAAGCCTTTGAAGCTGTGAAAATTCCCGAGGAACCCCCAAAGGCAGTCAGTCAGCCTGAGGTAGTTGCCCAACCTGAAGCTGTCAGACAACCAGAGATTCTGATGTCCTCTTTCAAAGAGGCGCGTGCTATAGTTGAAGCTGGTGGTTCTCAGAAGTGGGGCAGTGTTATTGATGTTCAAAGAAAGCAAGATACTTATGGACTGTGTTACAAGCCACCTAGGAGTTCTGAAGAGCCTCCCAAGTTCTATGGTCCAGTCCGTTTCACCAGTGCTGATGTTTTCTTCGACAGAGTCAATGCTATTGAGGATGAAGGAGATATTGACTGTGACATGGATGAGTGGATCCGTCCCTGCACCCCTGGTCAGAGTTTAGGCAACTGGTCCTCCGAGAAAGTCATCCAAGTGACGCGCCCGAAGTAATTTACTTTTATTTTCTGTTATGTTGAGTCCTACGTTCTGCCCAAGACGTAGTGATATTTATTTGTAGGGCTTGGATGTTTTATTTGCTATTTTTATCATCAATAAAGGACGTTTTTCATTCAAATATTTTGATCCCTGTCTTTCTATTTTTTACTTTTTACATTAACCCACATCAAAATGGCAATGTGTTTTCTTGTTTGTTGCACTCATAATAAACATAAAACATCCATCATGCAGGTTCCTTTGTTCAGATTCCACCCATGACTTAGCTATGGCTCGATATGACTTCGACAATCCCATCTATTAGGCCGAAGAAGAGACTGACGAAGACTGTGACTTACCAGAAGAATTAGCCAGGTTACTGAAACAAGAGGAAAGGGTTATTCTACCTCATCGGGAGGAAGTTGAGACTATTAATCTGGGAACCGAGGATGTTAAATAAGAAGTAAGGATTGGGGATGCTTTGGAAGACACTGTTAAGAGAAGATTGGTTGAGTTACTTCGAGAGTACGTGGATATCTTCGCCTGGTCTTACCAATACATGCCCGGGCTTGACACTGACATTGTTTCACACCGGCTGCCGCTTAAAGAGGGTTGTACTCCAGTCAAGCAGAAATTGAGAAGGACGAAACTAGATATGGCTGTCAAGATCAAGGAAGAGGTTCAGAAACAATTGGATGCTGGATTTCTTGCTGTGACAAATTATCCGCCGTGGGTTGCTAATATTGTACCTGTACCTAAGAAGGATGGGAAGGTTAGGATGTGTGTTGATTACCGAGATTTGAATAGGGCGAGCCCGAAGGATGATTTCCCGCTCCCCCACATTGACGTGTTGGTGGACAATACCGCTCAATATTCTGTGTTTTCCTTCATGGATGGCTTCTCCGGGTATAACCAAATCAAAATGGCCCCAGAGGACATGGACAAAACTACGTTCATAACACCGTGGGGAACATTTTGCTACAAGGTAATGCCCTTTGGATTGAAGAATGCTGGGGCAACCTATCAGCGGGCGATGGTGACTCTCTTTCATGATATGATTCACAAGGAAATCGAAGTCTATGTTGATGACATGATTGCGAAGTCACAGACAGAGGAAGAATACTTGGTAAACCTCCAGAAATTGTATGAAAGGTTGAGGAAGTTCAGACTGAGACTGAATCCGAACAAGTGCACTTTCGGCGTGAGGTCTTTTAAATTGCTGGGATTCATTGTTAGTGAAAGAGGTATCGAAGTTGATCCTGCAAAGATAAGAGCCATACAGGAGATGCCTGAGCCAAGAACAGAGAAAGAGGTTTGTGGATTCTTGGGAAGGTTGAATTACATTGCTAGGTTCATCTCTCATCTGACAGCCACGTGTGAACCAATTTTCAAGTTACTAAGAAAGGATCAAGAGGTCAGGTGGAATGAAAATTATCGAGAGGCATTTGAAAGGATAAAGACGTATTTGCAGGAACCTCCAGTCCTTATGCCACCGGTGTCTGGGAGACCGTTAATTATGTATCTTACGGTTCTTGAGAATTCGATGGGTTGTGTGCTCGGTCAACACGACGAGACAGGTAGGAAGGAGCACGCCATTTACTACCTGAGTAAGAAGTTCACTGATTGCGAATCAAGGTACTCTATGTTGGAGAAGACATGTTGTGCACTCGCTTGGGCAGCCAAGCACCTAAGGCAGTATATGTTAAATCACACAACCTTGTTGATTTCGAAGATGGATCCGATTAAGTACGTGTTTGAGAAGCAAGCACTTTCTGAAAGGATAGCCCATTGGCAGATGGTTTTGACAGAGTATGATATTCAGTATGTTTCTTAGAAGGCCATTAAGGGGAGTGTTCTATCAGAGTATCTTGCTGAACAGCCGGTCGAGGATTATCAGCCAATGAAGTTTGAGTTTCCGGACGAGCATGTTATGTTTCTGAAAATGAAAGATTGTGAAGAACCTCTTCCTGATGAAGGACCTGAGATTGGGTCACAGTGGAAGATGATTTTTGATGGAGCTGTCAACTCATACGGTAATGGAATTGGGGCAATCATTACGACCCCGAAGGGTTCACATATACCTTTCACTGCCCGGTTAGCATTCGTGTGTACCAACAATGAGGCGGAGTATGAAGCATGCATCATGGGGTTAGAAGAAGCAATTGATTTGAGAATTAAGAACCTCGATGTCTATGGTGATTCCGCGTTGGTAGTTAATCAGATTACAGGAGAATGGGAGACTCGTCAAGTGAATTTGGTGCCTTATAACAACTACGCCAGAAGGTTGTTACCTTTCTTTGACAGGGTGGATTTTCATCATGTGCCCCGAGCTGAGAATCAGATGGATGATGCGTTGGCGACATTGGCATCCATGTATAAGGTGAACCGTTGGAATGAAACTCCGTCGATTAGAATCATGCGTCTGGATAGACCAGCTTTTGTGTTTGCAATTGAAGATGTGTCTGATAGCAAACCGTGGTATCATGATATTAAGGTTTTTCTAAAGAGACAGGAGTATCCAGAGGATGCCTCCACCAAGGATAAGAAGACTCTGAGAAGGTTGGCAGGAAATTTCTTTCTGAACAAGGATGATGTGTTATATAAGAGGAACTTCGATATGGTCTTGCTACGTTGTGTTGATGAACACGAGGCAGGTTTGTTAATGGAGGAAGTTCACGAGGGTTCTTTTGGTACTCATTCCAGTGGACACACCATGGCTAGAAAGTTGTTAAGGGCGGGATATTATTGGATGACTATGGAGTCTGATTGTTTCAAGTACGCCCGAAAGTGCCATAAATTCCAGATTTATGCAGATAAGATGCATGTACCGCCTACGCCTCTAAATGTGTTGTCATCTCCTTAGCCTTTTGCAATGTGGGGCATAGATATGATTAGAAAGATTGAGCCCACTGCTCCCAATGGGCATCGTTTCATTTTGGTGGCCATTGACTATTTCACAAAGTGGGTGGAAGCAGCCTCGTACGCCAACGTCACCAAGCAAGTGGTAGCCCGGTTTATAAAGAAGGATATCATCTGTCGTTATGGGGTCCTGGAGAGAATCATTACTGATAATGGCTTGAATTTGAACAACAAGATGATGAAGGAACTATGTCAGAGTTTTAAAATCTAGCATCATAATTCCTCTCCATATCGTCCGAAGATGAATGGGGCTGTTGAGGCAGCAAATAAGAATATCAAGAAGATTGTGCAGAAAATGGTGGTAACATATAAAGACTGGCATGAGATGCTACCTTATGCCCTACATGGTTACCGTACTTCGGTGCGTACGTCAACTGGGGCAACCCCTTTCTCATTGGTATATGGTATGGAAGCAGTTTTACCCTTGGAGGTCGAGATTCCGTCTTTGAGAGTTCTGGCAGATGTGAAGCTTGATGAAGCTGAGTGGGTGCGTTCCAGATTGGATCAGTTAAACCTTATTGAAGAAAATAGATTGGCAGCCATCGCACATGGTCGGTTGTATCAAAGCAGGATGAAGCACGCCTTTGACCAGAAAGTGCGTCCTCGGAGTTTTCAGACAGGTGAATTGGTGTTGAAAAGGATCCTTCCTCCTCAAACAGATCACAGGGGCAAATGGACTCCAAATTACGAAGGGCCGTATATGGTTAGAAAGGTTTTCTCTGGTGGAGCCTTACTACTTTCCACTATGGATGGCGAAGATTTTACGTCCCCTGTGAGCGCAGACGTAGTCAAAAAATACTTCGCATAAAAGAGACCCGCTGGACATAAAAAGAAAGTCCTGGCAAAAAGGGGGCATCCCGGCGAACCATAAAAAGGAAAGGGTTCGGGCAAAAGTTAGGGATAAAATGTAAAAAGAAACGTGTAAACCCGCAAAGTTGAAAACCTGAAAAGGAGACTTTGGCAAAAATGGGTATCCCGATGGATTGAAAACCCGAAAAGGGCGATCCAGGCAAAAGTTAGGGATTTATAAGCGAAAGGCTACGGTCTGCGTTCGATCTGTGAACACTTTCAATACCTGGAAGTTTTGAAAGAAAGGAATCAGTACAGTTAGTCTCTTCAAAGGTCAAGACATTTGTGGATAAGCAAGACATATGGGTCATAGCTGATTCGAATCATGGCGGATATCTATTCCCACATTGCCGACATGTGTATTTTCTTTTTGCTTTTGCGCAATTACCTCTTTTTAAGAATTGCTTCCTATTGTAAACGCCTATTTATAGGCCACTTTTCTCAATAAAATATTCATTTCACTCAAAGAGCTTTCCATTGTTTGTTTTACTTTTACTGTTTTGTTTGCAAAAAACGTCCGATATTTTTATAAACATTGCATATAAAATTTCGAGCTTTGCGGAGCATAACGAAAAGCAGTAGAATTTACTTAGGCGTTAACGGTGATAGTCATGTTGTGGCATATTCTTTTTGTTGTTATTTGACTTGCAGGGCAACAGGATTGTATTTCCCCAGCAGTTTGTTTTCCCCAGCATTGAGATTGCACTTTCCTCAGCAGAGCAGACCTTCCCCAAGCAGGATGGTATTATGGACAATTTTCCCCAAGCAGGATGGTATTATGGACAGTTTTCCCCAAGCAGGATGGTATTATGGGCTGGTATCCCCCAGCAGGTTCTGAGCCCAATTGGTTATTGGCAATCCTCAGTAACAGACTTCCGGTTCCGTTATTGGCATTCATTCTCAACTCCCCCAGCAGAGGAGGAATCTTAGGTTCTATGTCACCTTCAGTAGAGGACATGTGTAATCCCCGGTGGCATGGATGTTCTTTTGGGATTTCATCCCCAGTAGAAGTTGTTGATCCGAAGAGTCGATCAGTATGACCCTTCTCAGTAGAGTTCCTGGATTCAGAGGACAATTTATTTTTGTCATCCCCAGCTGAATTGGTCTTTTCTCTCCATGCATTTATTTTGCTGGAGGGACCCCTTTTGCATATCATAAGCATTGGCATTGCATCCTCAAAACGCGTAGCATTTCCACTTTGTGTGGAGCATTACGACAAAATTCAAACATTTGCATTCGAAGCATAAGCCAGGTTTGGTACTTTCTTTGCCAGTTCTCTTTCCCAGCAGAGATGGCATAACTCAGGAGATTTTGGAGGGATGCGTTCCTCATACTTGTGCTCCATGGCAAAATCTTTTATTTAGACTTCTCCTTTCCCCTGCGGAGTCATCTTATCTGTGGATCGTGAGTCCGTTAGAAGTTTGCCTTTGTTTGGCCTTTCTCTCTTGTGAAATCCAGTTCTCGCTTGGTAGTCAGTTCCCGCCTGACATATTTTGTTTGCCAGTCTCCTTTTCCCAGTAGGGGTGGTTTAAACTAGAAGTTTTGTTTCACGTTATCCCCAGCGAAGTCCACTTTATGTCGGTTATCCTTTGCGGATACAATTGAGGTTGTATTCGTTTTGTGGGTGCGATTGAGGTCGTAGCCATATTTTCTTTGTGGGTAGAGTGATTGAGGTCAGTCTTCCTTTGAGGGTACAATTGAGGTTGTATTCGTTTTGTGGGTGCGATCGAGGTCGTATTCATGTTTTCTTTGCGGGTAAAGTGATTGAGGTCAGTCTTCCTTTGAGGGTACAATTGAGGTTGTATTCGTTTTGTGGGTGCGATTGAGGTCGTATTCGTATTTTCTTTGTGGGTAGAGTGATTGAGGTCAGTCTTTCTTTGAGGGTACAATTGAGGTTGTATTAGTTTTGTGGGTGCGATCGAGGTCGTATTCATATTTTCTTTGCGGGTAGAGTGATTGAGGTCAGTTTTCCTTTGAGGGTACAATTGAGGTTGTATTCGTTTTGTGGGTGCGATCGAGGTCGTATTCATGTTTTCTTTGCGGGTAGAGTGATTAAGGTCAGTCTTCCTTTGAGGGTACAATTGAGGTTGTATTCGTTTTGTGGGTGCGATTGAGGTCGTATTCGTATTTTCTTTGTGGGTAGAGTGATTGAGGTCAGTCTTCCTTTGAGGGTACAATTGAGGTTGTATTCGTTTTGTGGGTGCGATCGAGGTCGTATTCATGTTTTCTTTGCGAGTAGAGTGATTGAGGTCAGTCTTCCTTTGAGGGTACAATTGAGGTTGTATTCATTTTGTGGGTGTGATTGAGGTCGTATTCGTGTTTTCTTTGTGGGTAGAGTGATTGAGGCCAGTCTTCCTTTATGGATACAATTGAGGTTGTATTCGTTTTGTGGGTGTGATTGAGGTCGTATTCGTGTTTTATTTGTGGGTAGAGTGATTGAGGTCAGTCTTCCTTTGTGGATACAATTGAGGTTGTATTCGTTTTGTGGGTGCGATTGAGGTCGTATTCGTATTTTTCTTGTGGATATGGTTGAGGTCATATTCCTTATTTTTCAGCACGCTCCTTTTCGTTATCCTCACCATTAGCAAATTTCTGGGGCTCTTTCGGTATTCAATCCCCGTGTACCCTGGAATGTCTGAGAGTCGTTGCTATCATACCTTGAGGACCAAGTTGATTTAATAGGGGCAGTTGTTGCACCCCAAAATTTGCTCTCCTTACTTTAGTACTAACTGGCTTATGTTTCATCTCATTTTGCATTATCATGTGTGCATATCATTGGTTCTTAGCATGGGGTCAAGGTGCCTGAGGCAAGTTCAAGAGGAGAAGATGTTCTTCAAAGCGTCAAGCAAGAGTCCTTGTATTATGGATCACTCTCTCCTAACCAGTGCAGAAATTAGGGTTTTGAGAATCTTGGGTTTATTGCTCTAATGGGCAAGCTTCTTGGGTTTTTATCATCACCAAATGGCATATCTTATCTTTGTTGGAGAGGATACACATCATATTCAGAGGAATTTGGATTTAGAGACTGTGTTATTTCCTCCTAGGCTGAGGGTACCAAGATTAGGGTTTGCTATAAAGTCTGTTTATTTCTGATTTCTTGGGCAAGACTTGATCCCATGGTATTCCTTGGGTCCCTAAGTATCTAGGAATGGAAGATTGTCCATCAGTTTGGTTCAGGAGAAGTTCAATTGGCCAATGGATTGGGATTCAGGAGAATCAGGAGAAAAGTCAACAGTGAGAGGGGAGTCAACTGTGAAAGCTTGAGGTTCTCTTCAAGGTTTTCAAGGTCTCACATCCTCATATGGTCTTCAAGAATCAAATTTCATACCATTTATCAAGAATCAAGGGTTGGTACAAAAGTTACTAAATATGGAAATGACCTATAATTTGAAAGTTTCCTTTTTGGGCAAGTCCTTACACTACATTCAACTTGACTTTTCATCATCAAAGAAGCTTCAAATTAATTTTCCTCAAACATTAAAGTTGAATATCTTTTTCTCCTCTTTCCAACAAGTACTAGTGGGTCTCCATATCATTTGTGAAACTCAAGTTATGATCAAAAGAAGACAAAGTGGTTTTTAGGGTTCCATTTTCACAACTTTTGCATTTTGGGACATATGGGCCTATAATTGATTCCATTGCTTCAAGACATATTCCAACATCAAAGTACAATCCTGGGAGCGACACTTACCAAACAAATTCTGTCCATGAATGGCATGCAGTTCCTTCTGCATTTCCAAGAACTGTTCTTGGAATTTATTCATCCTTTCATATACTTCTTCGTTTTTGCAAGAAGTGGTCTGCAGAATATGTTCCTCTGGGATAGTGTGTACCATCGATTATGGTATAGAAATTACGGCGGTAACCCTTGACGCTTCAGTGACCTGAAGTTTGTAACCTTCAGGAATTTCTGTCGTAACCCTTGCATCTTCATTTACCTGAAGTTTGTAACCTTCAGGTATGGAGGTTCCTGCTATGGCTCCCGGGTCTTCAGTGACCGGAGGTATATATCCTCCAGGTATAAAATTTAGAGGCACGCCCCAGGGAAAACCTTTAGGACTATTGTACTGAGGATGACCGCCATGTGTCTCAAATGCTGGTGTAGGCATAATCTCTGAGATTGCAGTTCTTTGAGGTTGTTGATTCTAAGTTGCTGCCATGGATTCTATCGTGTTGTGGAGGTTCTCCAAACTCTCTTTCAAAGCGTTAATTTCTTCTCTTAGATCTCAGTTCTCTTCTTCGAGATCGTCCTTTTTCTTTTTCCGATTGGCCCGAGTATTGTACGAATGAGACAGTTTAACTCTAGAGTGCGACACATGTGTGAGACTCAATGACAAAGATGTGGTATGTGAGAATGATGAATGATATGCAAATATCATACAGTGGTGGAAACCTTTTTATTGAACTAAAAATATTGCAGTATTTTACAGGGAAAAGTACAGTATTTTACAAAGTGCGAGAAGGAAAATTAGGCCTAAGGATCATGAGTTTTCTCTGAGGAAAGCTCAGATGCTGGTTCCTGAATTTTTCTTTTCTTTGATCGGGCCCCTTCAATTGTTGTCGGGTCGATGATCCTTTGCCAAGTGAACGGAGAGAGCAAGTTTCTTCGTTCCTCCTAACTTTCTATAGCATGCTGCTCTAATATCTCAATCAAAGCATCCTTTTCCTTCAATAGTTCTTGGATCTTTGTGCACTCCAAATTAATAATATGGTACTTGTTCTTCCAAGAGTTCTTCTCACGTTGGACTTTGTTAAGAGCGATCTGGAGTTTTTCCGTATCGAACATGAAATAAAGGACAGATTCCTTCAAGGGAAAAACTTCTTGATGAGGGTAAGGAATATTTAGTTTGATGGCTCTAGTTTGTACCCAGTGGAGATAAAGCTCTGCAGAGATGCAATTTGGCCTTCCTAGGGACTCTCTCCCCTTCCCGTGAATATGTTGCTAGGCATGCACTATTTCTTTCTTTAGTGCCCTGTCATTCTCTCATTCCTTGAAGAAAATACCCTCCAGATGAATATTATGTGGGATATTCTTCATCGGGTATCCAAGTTGACGGCGAGCTAAAATTGGATGGTAGTTGATTCTTCCCTTAGTACCAATGAGGGGTATGTTGGGGAAATTTCCACATTTGTCGATGATTTTTATTCCGTCATAGATCCGATTATACCAATCTATGTCAGAATTGGTAAGAGGCATAATCTTCTGTGACCATCGCATACCACTCTTATGATCCCAAAAAGCAGCAGACTTGGGTAAGTGGAAAATAAACCATTTGTAGAGTAATGGTACACAGCATGTGATCATCCCTCCACTGTACAAATTTCTTAAGTGTACAGAATGATAAGCATCCGCGAGCAAGGTTGGGATTGTTTTCCCAATTAAAAATATCTTAGAAGCATTGGTGTCGACGAAGTTGTCAATGTTGGTAAAGAGGAATAACCCATATATGAGCAGAACAAAGACATCCTCAAAAGCAGTTATATTTCCTATACTGGTAAACGTTACCAGTATAGGGCTTTCTCCATCAGGAATTTAGCTGGTAAACCTTGGATTCCTCCCTTGGTGGTCATGTGAGTTCTGATATCTGACTCTTCCAAAGAGATTGCTCTTACAATGGCCTGATCTTTTGGAATTTCTTCCAGTCCAGAAAATGGATCTTGATCAGTGATAGGTAAATCAATTAAGTGAGAGTACTCTTCCAATGTGGGTGTGAGCTAATAGTATGGAAAAGTAAAGCAGTGGCATACTGGATCATAGAACTTAACCAATGTAGACAAGACTCTATCTATCATGTTGACTTTCAAAAGAGACAATAGTCATCCGTGCATAGCACTGAAGGCTTCGGGATTAGTAATAATTCTTCCCAATTTCCTTAGGTCTTCCAGTCTTGGAACCTTGAAGATGTACTTGTGCGTTTTTCTTCTACCGAAATCCATAACGCAACTTCTGATATTTGCAATTATTGTTTTAGTTCTTTTAGAAAAAGATTTTTTTCCTTGTTAAAAAGGGTTTTTTAATGAATGAAATGCATGGATGCATGAATGCAGCAAACAAAAACATTTGAAAACATGGGTTTAAGGGTTCATTGTCACGAGCATTTAGTCATGGATCTACCCATCCCCAAGGTGTTTACTAAAGGTCAATTTTTGTACCTGTAGAACGGGTTCTAACAAAGGTTCCCAAATCATTGACCCCTCTTAAGGATATTAACAGCAAACCGACTAACTCATGAGAGCTGTAATATCCCAAGATGAATCTCCTTTGGGTGTAGTATCGCGTATCAACTATTCCTGATAGTTACCGCACTACCTAATGGTCAAATGGTTAAATGTTTACTAATCCTCGGCTTCAAGGGTGCCCAATGGGAAAAAATAATGCTTTCACGACTTGCTCGTTCAACATTGATAATTCCACGAGGGTACCTCCACTAATTCGGCGGACTCTCAAGTTAGCTTGGTCGGGACTCACTCCCTATAAGGCTTCCTGAATATGCCACCACTTATCTCAATGTTCTCTCGGACTCACCACATGCGTATTAATCGAATTCCCAGATAATAGTAATTTAAATAAATATATCAAATAATATGACAGCATATGATATATAAAAATGAGAAAGCAAGTAAGATAGCAGAAGAATAAATGTAAAACAAGGCCTAAACCTCTTAGGTAATCTAATCCTAATAAGTCCCCAGCAGAGTCGCCATTTTTCTGTAGCGTCGGTTTTTTGGTGACGTGGCCACCTACCGCATTTCGTGCTACTTTTTTATTTCTGTATTTATCCTATGAAGCTTAAAAGGAAGGGGAGATATCTTAAACTAACCCTGCACGCAAATGTTTTTTTTAACAAATGTTAAGAGATCGAGGAACGGGGTTTGGTTATACAAAGGGAAGCTATTAACACCCAGAGTATCTATAGTAATCTATAGGAACCTTCTTTTACATGTATTTTCTACTATTTGAAATGCTTTCTTGTGTTTATCTGCTATGGATTGGGAAAGTTTCTCCTTTGGGAGGGTTAAGAGAATGTTTTTGTTGTTTTCAGGATTTCTATTGTTTTGGGAAGGTACTGGACCTAAGATTTTCGATTTGTGTGCTCGCTAAGATTTCGCAATCTTATGCCTACGTATTCTCGTAAAGAGATTTGGAAAATCAGAGCAATCATAGTTCCTCCCAAGATTGAAGCTATCAGATTATTTGTGTTTTGTTCAAAGCCCAAGATTGAAGCTAAAATGATGTTTGAGAGAGAATTTGTCATCTCTAAAGGGAGAAATCTCACCTATTCATCACGGATGTTGAGTAACTGGTTATAAAGAGAAATTACTTTAACTGGAATTTATGGAATCCAGCAATGGCATAATTTCCTTTATAAGAGAGATGTCATGAAGGAAGAAGCTTTAACTCAGTGTAGAGCAATGTCACTTTTTCCTTTATGAATCTTTCATGCTAAGATAGGGACATTGGCTTAGATATATAAAATCTAGAGGCTTGCCACTTACAGCAGGTAGATGAAAGAGAATTTTTATCCAGGATAAAGGAATGACTCTGGCTTGGATTTTGAATCGACAAGTGTGCCACTTACAACAATTATCTGGAAAAAAGTTTTGATTGTTTGTTTTGATATGTGATGTATAGAAGAGGTATCTTCCTATAGAGAGAACTCATGGTTTCATCTGAGGGGATTTTGTTTTTTTGTGTGCCTTGCTCAAAGCCCAAGGTTGAGGCTGAAAG
The DNA here is from genome assembly GCA_022829125.1 of Lathyrus tuberosus. Lineage (NCBI taxonomy): Eukaryota > Viridiplantae > Streptophyta > Magnoliopsida > Fabales > Fabaceae > Lathyrus > Lathyrus tuberosus. The sequence goes on from JALAZF010000006.1 coordinate 13,824,652, forward strand.
AAAATGACTCATCTCGGGAGTGTTATATCTATCTTGTACAAAGCCCAAGATTGAGGCTGAAAGAAAATAACTCCTCTGTAAGTGTTATATCTGTATTGTACAAAGCCCAAGATTGAGGCTGACTGACTGGGGAAATTATTGGTATAAAAATCCTGAGAGAAGGCTAATGATTGTTGAGGATTTATTGAAATCCAGTAAAAGGTCTAAATTGCGTTGGGGAATCCAAAGGGAAACTAAATCTTGCTGGGGAATCAGGGAAGAGTTGAATTACCAGATGCCATGAGGCTCTGATTCAGTTGGGGATTTATTGATGATAAATTGACCCTGGCTGGGATTTTCAAGGTGAAAGTTAAGCCTTGTTGGGGGGTCAGAGAAGTTTAAAGGTGAGTTTGAAAGCCTTAGAGGTTTTAACTTATCTGGAGACTGGTGTATTAGTAGAATAATCAGGATTTATCATATGCCTTTAGGAAGCCTGTGGGTCCTTGTGTTAAGTCCAAGAAGAGACTATGAAGGTGAGTTTTTTTTCAAGTCTACTTGTATGAAGCCCAAGAGGAGGCTGAGACTGTCCAAGTCTCTTAAGGAGTGGTAGGCACTAGTTGGAGAGAGATCTTTGTATAAATCCCAAGAGGAGGCTAATTGTTTAAGAGATGAAGTTCAACTCTTGACTGATTGAATGTTCTAGGGTTTGGACTCTCCTGAGCATTGAACTAGTAGAGATGACTAAATTTTTTCTTATGCTTTTAGGAAGCCTTTGGGTCCTTGTACTATGCCAAAGAGGGGGCTGAGGGGAACTTCTAAGAAGCCTGTTGGTTCTTGTACTAAGCCCAAGAGGAGGCTAGGGATGCTTCTAAGAAGCCTGTAGGTCCAAGCCTAAGAAAAGTTCAAGAAAGGTTTCACCGGGAATAATCATTTCTCTGTTTGAACAGTTTGAAGGTTTGAAGAAATTCAAAAGAGGTTTCACCGGGAATTAATTCTCTCTGGGGAAATGAATTTCTTTTAATATATTTCTAAGTTTTGACAGTCTTGAGAAAAGTTCTAAGGGGAAATTATTTATCTGTTTGAATAGTTCTAAGGTTTGAAGAAATTCAAAAGAGGTTTCACCAGGAATTAATCCTCTATGGGGAAATGAATTTCTTTTAATATATTTCTAAGTTTTGACAGTCTTGAGAAAAGTTTCACCAGGAATAATACCTTTCTCTGTTCCATATTGAATAAAGCCCAAGAGGAGGCAGACTGTATTGAGGGAAGTTTCCTATGAGAGAACTAGTTATTGACTATGTTAGAAGTATCCACTGGTTTGACCTAAATGTAGACCTAACTGCTGGGGAAACTCTAGACAGATATGCACAAGTATATACAGATAAGTGAATTAATAGGTATATAAATAAGTATGCATTAAATTGAAAAGATGTTGGGTCTTACACTCTGAAAAGAGGCCCAAGTGTAGTGTGATTGATTATATGATTTCAACAGTATGATTAGGGTTTTGAGAAATTGAAGAAAGTTGAGAAAACTTTGAATTTGAATTTGAATTAAGAGAGAAATGTGTTGTTATTTGAAAAGAATGTTTGGGGCTTATAGCTCAAAGAGAGGCCCAAGTGGTCTAAGAGCAGTTTCACCGGGAATAATGCTCCTCTTAGTACCAGTTTAAAACAGACAGATGATTTTGAAAATAGAGGTATGAGGCTTACAACTCAAGGAGATTCCCATGGAAGTTATTTATTATTTAAAACAAAGTTTATGTACAAAAGATTGGGGTTTATTGTAGCGAGCGATTTTGGACGCGGTTCTTAAGCGCTGGTCGCTCTCTGCGGTTTGAGCTTTGACTACAGGTCGATTCATTTTTTATCCTATTGTGAGCTGAATAAGGAAGGGAAATAGATGTCTCCAATTAACCCTGCTTTGCATACTGAGTTTAAACAGCGGTCTGTTAGGTTACGAATGCTATCAATGTGGGGGGCCTTTGTACTGGTTATTTGTATTTTTGCCAATACTGTTTTCTTTCTTTTTTACCTGGGCAGACGGTTTATGGCGGGGAACAAGGATTAAGATGTTAGGACTGATGCTTTTGAATTACTACTTTTGATTTATGGAGATATGGAATTTGGGTTTTTTGTTGATTGCGCTCGCTAAGATCTTTTCTTTCGATCTTATGCCTACGTATTCCCGTTTACCGAAACAGGGAAATCAGAGCGTTCGTAGTTCCTCCTATTCTATGGGAGGAAATTGGTGTTTTGGTGTCTTGTTCAAAGCCCAAGACATGAAGCGAAAGATGGTTTATATCTTGTTCAAAGCCCAAGATGTGAAGCTGAAAAGTCTATTTGTGTCTTATTCAAAGCCCAAGACGTGAAGCTGAAAGACCTCGACTTTAGAGAGAATTTGTCATCTCTAAAGAGGGGAGAAGGAGAATTACTTTAACTGGGATACGCGGATCCGAGCAATGCCATAATTTCCGAAGAAAGGGTTTTAACCTGAAGGAGAAGACTTTAACTCAGTGTAGAGCAATGCCATCTTTCCTTAGGAATTTCTCATGCTAAAAAAGGGACAGTGGCATGGATGTAGATGATCCAGAGGCTTGCCGCTTACAGCGATTAGACGAAGGGGAAGGAGTTATTGATGTTTGTATGCTGTGAACGAGGCACAACTTTGATGCTAAAAGGTTGATTGGATCAACCAGTGGTTTTCTTATACAAAGCCTAAGAGGAGGCTATTTTGTGTCTCGTACAAAGCCCGAGAGATAGGCTAAAAGTTTTTGACCCGACGATAGAGTCTTTGTGTCTCGTACAAAGCCCGAGATGGAGGCAAAAAGGTTTGACTCAACAGGAGAATCTTTTGTGTCTCGTACGAAGCCCGAGATGGAGGCTAAATGTTGTTTGACTCAATAGGAGAATCTTTTATACTCAACAAGAGAGTGTTTTTGTATCTCGTATGAAGCCCGAGATGAAGGCTAAAAGTTTGACTCAACAAGAGAGTCTTTGTATCTCGTACGAAGCCCGAGATGGAGGCTGTGTCAGTTAAGTGACAGGTCCAGTATACTGATTTTGAAAGAGAAAATCAGTTCTTATATGAGCATCACTGTACTCATGGGTTAGATCTGAGGATCGGGGTGGTCTCCTTTTCTTTGAGGAAACTGGAAATCCAAAGGGTGTTGAGACTGTCCGAGTCTGCGGGTTTTCTTCCTATTTAACGAAGGGGTCACTTGAGAATGTCTTTTGAGACTCAAGGAAGTTAGACTGTCCAAGTCTAGAGTTTTATCTTTGGTACTATGCTTTGAGAAACAGTAGTAGACTCTACGAAAGGACTGTTCTATGAGGATGACTAGGTTCTGTTCCTATACCTCTAGGAGGTCGTCGGGACAATTTGTACGAAGCCCAAGAGGAGGCTGGAAACTTTTAAGAAGCCGACGGGTCCTTGTACGAAGCCCAAGAGGAGGCTATCATTCCCGAAGGAAGAGATCATTATACGAAGCCTAAGAGGAGGTTGTGAATACTTCTAAGAAGCCGTAGGGTCCTTGAATAATGCCCAAGAGGAGGCCGATGCTTTTAAGAAGCCCGTGGGTCTATCATCTCCTTTCCATTAGGAGAGATAACTCTTTTAAAGATAAAAACCACTGGTAAATGTGCGAGGTTTACTATCCAGTGACTTCTAGCTTTTAAAGAGGGTTCCTTAGTTAAGGTCCAATATTATGACCGTAGTGGGTACCCAAACCCTGAGACATTCAAGGCAAGCTATCCACGAGGAATAGATCAAGTCAGGAAAGTTCAAGAATTTGGAAGAAACTCAAAGATGCCATTCACGGAGAATACATTCATCTTGGGGAGTAGAGCTTCTTGACGATTCCTAAGGAGGACAGCCGAAGAGAAGACTGTATCTGGTGCTCCTATTGGGGATCTAGGCGTCTATTTCTACGAATAAATGAAACGGCGTCACCTAGTTCTCGACGTAGTAGCCGGGGAAACTCGAAATATCTATACTATTATTACACAGTAGATATGAGTTTATGAAAGGAGACTTACAGTGAGCAGCCCCACAATACAGTTTATAATATGAAAGCAGTAAATGAAAGCGATAACCACTTACTCGGTTGGAGTGCTTCCATGCTGTTTGGTTAGTTGTTCAACAAAGAAAGATTGAAAACAACAGTATATTCAAAATCAAAGGAGAAAGTGCTTTGAAAAAGAAAGATTTGGGGCTTACAGCTCAAGGAGAGGCCCAGGGTTTTATCAGTGAGCGCACTGTTTGACTTCGTACAGCGGGACTTATACAAGTGACTGGGGACCAAAAAATGGTTTTATGTACAAAGGGATGGGTCTTACACTCTCTCAAGAGGCCCAAAAAGGTTTAAAGAAAAGAGTGGGGCTTATAACACGAGGGTAGGCCCAAATGATTTTTCGTTTAAAAATGACGATCGCGCCGAGGTTTTCTTTTAACGCAGAGGGACTTATACAATAAGTGAGGCCCAAAATGTTTTGGTTAAAAGGGGGATTGGGCCTTACACTCTAATAGAGGCCCAAAGTGTTTTGAATGGGTCTTATAGCTCAAGGAGAGGCCCAGATGATTTTTATTTTTAAACGGGCGACGATCGCGCCGTTTACTTGTACAGAGGGACTTATACAATGAGTGAGGCCCAAAAAGTTTTTGTACAAGGGGGGATGGGTCTTACACTCTCTCAAGAGGCCCAAAGAGTTTTGAAAATGATTTATGAGGGTTGAATTAATCCAAAACCCTAATTTGTTTTCAAAATGTATTTAATTGAATAAAAATTCAATTAAAATGATCAAAAATTGTTTAACACATGGAAAACAAATTGTGATCTTGGATTAATGCTTCAAAAATTAAGTATTGACCTACAAAATAATTAGAAAGCATTAAAAGTTGCAAAATCAAATGTAGAAAAAATATTTAAAATGCCAAAAATAATCAAAATATTAATTCTTTGCAAAAATATCAATTATATGAAATAAATAATATTTTTGGGATTTTTTTATAAAATAAAATATTTTAACATTTTTGTGAATTATTAAAAAAAGAATCAACTCAAAATCATTAAAACTCAGAGAGAAATTAATTTTTGAATCAATTAAATAAAATCACAAAATTCAAATATTTGAATTTCTAAAAATGGCGCCAAGAACAAGCTGAAGAACACGCGCGTGTTCTTGGTTTCTCAGATTTGCATTTTCTATCCAATCTCCATGAATACGTAATCATATCATGCAATCCACATATCATTATGCTCGTCTCAACCTCACGATCATGTCTATGTACTTTAATTTCATTTAAATTAAACATACAACAAGAAATCACGAAGAGACCTCAAGAACCCTAATTTCTGCATGAAGGCTAGGATTTTTGATACACGATTCAAACAATGCAATTAATTGAGGGAAAACATTCCATGCATGATTATGAACATATGGCCAAATTATTGTGCGAGGAAATATGCATAGATTGAGAGATGACCAAGCATGTGCTTACCTCCAAGCCGTGACAGCAAGTTCAAAGTGATTTTTGATTTGGAGGTGTTACAGATGAGTGGTGATGATCTGAACAGCTTCCCTACACCCTATGGATTGTGTTTGGATGGTTGGACTTGATTGAAATTGGCTGGATCATTTTGTGGTACCTCAGCTGCACTTTGGTTAAAACCTTGAGCAACCAGCTGGTGATTATGTGAAATTGATGTTTCAGAAGTAATCTAAGTGTTTGATCAGCTCATATGTGATGTATGTGAGGTGTGTGAGTGATTGGTTTGATTGGAATTGCTCTCAAACTCAAACCCCGATAGTGACTTGGCTTAGAAGGCAAAATTGGAGTGAAAGAAGAGATTTTGAGGAAAGCATCTGTTTGATGGCTTTGGTGTACTCAAACTGACCACAATTGAGCTCTATTTATAGTGGAGCAAGTTTGTTTTGCAAGGAATAGTGCATGGCAGCTGGTAAGTAGGTTTGGCCAATGTTGTCCAATGAAAATCCAAGTCTCCTCTAGCCATTGACTAGAGGTTAGGGCACAGAGCTTTGGTTCCCTTGGTCTTGGATAAGTCTTAACTGATTTCAGATGAGAATGACTCAGTCCATGCCACCTTGATGGTTCCATTGAATGCCTCATTCCAAATTTGAAGTCTTGTCCCTATTTTGGCCATTCTAGGTTCAACATGTTATTTCTTGTTCCATGGACTTTGGAGGCTTGGCTCAGTGATTGTGCCCTTTAGATTCAATCCTCTGAGGTGTCCAAGTGGATAAGAGCAATTGAATTTGGCTGATTTTGGCAAATCGACCAAAGTTGCAAATTTTTCCTTGCCTTGACAGATTTCAGCAAGGCAACTTGGCAATGTTGTATCTCATGGTGTAGGTTGAATTTGGCAATGTTCTTGGCCATTTTGGAAAGCTCTTACATGATACAACAACTGTTTGAACAAGTTTGGTTTTGATCTCTTTTGATTCCAAGTGAAAAATCCCCCTACATTTGGCAAAAAATGAGGCAGAATCTGACTTAGTGGAAATTTCACTAAGTGTTGGAAAAAGTGACATTTTCACTTTTCAGCCACTTTGATCACTCCATAACTCAAAATCCTTAATGAATTGGAATGACTTGTAGTTGAAGTTTTTGTAGGTGATAATGAGGGCTACAAATCCATCTTTGGATGAGAAAAAATGGCCTTGTGGTTTAGGAGTTATGGTCCTTCAAAGTTGGTACCCTTGCCACTTTATTTTTAACTTAGAAAAAATTCTAAGTTTTATGGTTACCCCTTTTACAAGTTATCTCACTTTTCTTGATTTTTCTTGATGAATGATGATTCAAATCATACATTAACATCATTTTAGGGTTAAAAATCCATTTTGGTGAAAAATCTCAAAAAGTCAAAGTTGACTTTTGTGCACAGTTGACTTTTTATCAGATGAATTCTAAACTGTGCAATTCTTCAGGAAATCATGTCCTTGACCTAAATCAAACTTTATGTACATGTTCCATGGGTGTCATAGGGTATATTCAATCATGTATTAGGGTTTGGGAGCATGTCCTGGTCAAAAGTCAAAGTTACAGTTGACCTTTCCCTTAAAACCCTAATTGTGGTGCAGATGGAATTGAGACTTGTTGCTCAAACTTCTTGGATTAATCCATTGTTCCAAATGGATCAATATGGTATATTAGAGACCCTCAAATCATCTCTTGAGGTCTTGGCTCATGATTTGTCCCAAAAGTCAACTTAGGGGTGAATTAGGTCAAGAAACCCTAATTCCTGATTTTTGATGAATGCATCCCTTGAGGCAAAATTGACTTGATGCATGGGTTCATGAGGTTCCATGAAGTATATTAGGTCATGTTTTGGATCATTGCCTTGTGCCCAGATGAAACTTTTCATCTGGAGGCCCTAGGTGATCAAAACCCTAATTTGGTGACACTGGCGATCTTGAGACTTGATCCACCTAGAAGGGAGCAGCCTTGTGCTTAATCCTTGAAGTTGGAGTCCTTTTTGATCCATTGTGGATGTTTAAGAGATTAGACAAGTTGAAGACCATGTCATTTCTTGATTGATCCTTTGTCTAAGCACTCAGAGAGGGCTTGAAACCCTAATTTTTGTTGTATTGGATGCTCACCCATCTTTAGGGAGACTGATGAAGCATGATGGTTCATCCATATTGTGATGATGATTTTCACAATGATGGGAAAACTAAGTGGTCAAAATTTGGGGTATGACAGATGCCCCTATTTAATCTTCTTGGACCCGAAGGTGTGAATGACGAAGGGAATCGGGCATTCGGGGTGCAAGAGGATTAAATATCGGAATACCCGAAATTTTGATGGTGTCTATGAATGGTGGATCACATTCATCTTCTTTTGCTGAGCAATGAAGCTTAGAAAAGGTAAACTTCCCCTCGATCCTGGTTTCCTACCAAGGAACTGGTCTTAGTCTCTTTTGTCAACTTCCCCTCTATCCTGGTTTCCTACCAAGGAACTGGTCTCAGTCTCTGAAATGAACTCCCCCTCATTCTTGGTTTCCTACCAAGGAACTGGTCTTAGTTTCTTTTGTCAACTTCCCCTCGATCCTGGTTTCCTACCAAGGAACTGGTCTTAGTTTCTTTTGTCAACTTCCCCTCGATCCTGGTTTCCTACCAAGGAAATGGTCTTAGTTTCTTTTGAAATAAACTTCCCCTCGATCCTGGTTTCCTACCAAGGAACTGGTCTTAGTTTCTTTTGTCAATAAACTTTATTGACAAGGGACGCTATGTGTAGCGGTTTTCCTTCAAACTTCTCGCCGAATTTTCCTGGGGAGATGCCATTTGAGTAGAAAATGTTTTGTTGTCAGACTTGCTGGGGACCCCAGTCGTCTGAGTTGTAGAGTTGTACAAACTTCTCCGTTGAAGACGCCATTTGTTTCTACTGGGGAAAGCGAGTCTCTTGAGAGACTGTTTTCATTTGGGATCTTTCATCATACTTTTCTCGGGATCTTCCCGGAGAAACGCCATATGATGGGGTCCAATTTTGAGGTGCCAATGACCTTCTCATCAGTGGTTTTTCGGAGTAAAACTGGCGTGCTGCCGAATCTCTGATCACGAGGCTTTCTCTGTGGATTTTCCTTAATCCGGGAAAGCAAGGATATCATCTTCAATGGCGAAGAGTGATGTTTATTGAAAGTTTTCTCTGGCTTTTCAGAGGTTCAAGTTATAAAAGTGGTCAAGGACCAACTTCTTTCCAGAATTAAACCGGAAGCGAGGTTGTTCAGACACAGTATTTCCTGACGAGGCAAGAACTGACAACTCGATTGAGAGGACTTCTACCACTATGGGACAAGACCGACTAGAGTGATAACGATGCAATATGAAATGTAAATGCAAATCAAAAATGCATGATGTATGTATGTATATGCTGACAAAACAGACGCGGCATACAGACTAATCGATGAACACAATTGGATACTCGGCCATCGCGGGGCGAAGAAGTACCGTTGATTCAAAATAGCAATTCCACCTTGCTTAGGAGAGATAGTCCCGTTGGGAGCTATGTTGATCGGGCTTAGGAGATGAGAACTCGGCCGAAGATGTCAGACGAAACATGGTCTCTGACACAGTTGATCCCTTCATTCAGGCATACTGGCTTAGAAGGGGTACTTTGATTCTGCACTTTGAAGTTCGCTTACTTCGGGAGAAGCGATCGATGTTCTTCTGATGTTCAACAGTCAAAAGAAATGCCATCTTTAATTTAAAAGCAAAAAAAGTTTAACAAGTAAATTCGTTTTTGTTTCGTTTCAAGAATCGTTGATTAAGTTTAAACAACGTCGTTCTGTAAAGCTAAAACAAGTAAAGAATTACAAACAAAAGCACAAGGGCTCAAATTTTATTGATAAGATGGAGATCAGCCAAACGCGTGATTCTAAAGAGTATATACAAAGTTAGAAAATGGTAATTTACAGGGAAAAGGGCTACGTTGAAACATAACGACCACTATCCTTCTACCAACTTTGAGTTCGGGACATCCTGAGCTTCCGTCGAAGATGACCTTTGACTGGAGATTTCCTCCGATAGATGATGCAACTGCTACTGAGGGACTTGCCTCTGTCGAACATAGTTACTTGCCATTATCCCTAACTTTTGCCTGGATTGTACTATGAGATTTCCAATCCATCGGGATGATTTTTTTTCATGTCTCTAACTTTTGCCTGGACCGCCCTTTCGGGTTTTCAATCCACCGAGACGTTTTTTTTTTTTTTGTTTTAGGCGAAGTATTTCTTGACTACATCAACATTCGTGGGGTAGGCAAATTCTTCTCCGTCCATGGTTGCAAGTCTCAAGGCGCCGCCTGAGAAAGCTTTCGTGACCACATAGGGGCCATCATAATTTGGGGTCCATTTGCCCCGGGAATCAGTGAGAAATGATTGTATCTTCTTGAGCACAAGGTTTCCTTTTCTGAAGATGCGAGGTCGGACCTTTTTGTCGAACGCCCTCTTCATTCTCTGTCGATACAACTGACCGTGGCATAGTGTTGTGATTCGCTTCTCTTCAATCAGGTTCAGTTCGTCGTGTCGACTTTGACACCATTCAGCCTCGGTGAGCTTAGGTTCCATCAATACCCAGATTGATGGGATCTCTACTTCTATGGGGAGAACTGCCTCCATGTCATATACTAGAGAGAAAGGGGTTGCCCCTGTTGAAGTGCGGACAGATGTTCGATAACTGTGAAGAGCAAAGGGTAGCATTTCGTGCCAATCTTTATAGGTTACAACCATCTTCTGAACAATCCTCTTGATGTTCTTGTTAGCCGCTTCTACCGCTCCGTTCATCTTGGGTCGGTAGGGAGATGAGTTATGGTGTTCGATCTTGAACTCTGCACACAACTCTTTCATCATCTTATTGTTCAAGTTAGATCCATTATCAGTAATGATCTCACATGGAACACCATAACGGCAGATGATATTGTTTTTGATAAATCGGACCACCACTTGTCGGGTTACATTGGCGTATGACGCTGCTTCGACCCACTTGGTGAAATAATCAATGGCTACAAGGATGAACCGATGTCCGTTTGAAGCCTTGGGCTCAATCATACCAATCATGTCGATTCCCCATATGGAAAATGGCCACGGGGAAGAAAGAACTTTGAGATGTGATGGCGGTACATGAATTTTGTCGGAGTATATCTGACACTTGTGACACCTCCTCATGTACTTGTAGCAGTCAGATTCCATGGTCAACCAATAGTACTCGGCTCTGAGAATCTTTCTCGTCATTGTATGTCCGTTGGCATGAGTGCCAAAGGATCCTTCATGAATTTCTTTCATGAGCATGTCTTCTTCTGGTCTGTCGACGCATCGGAGCAAGACCATGTCAAAATTTCTCTTATAAAGAGTGTCACCGCTCAGGAAAAAGCTTCCAGCTAGCCTTCTGAGGGTTTTCCTGTCTTTTCTGAGTGCCCCAGGTGGGTACTCTTTTTTCTGAAGGAAGCATTTGATATCGTGATACCAAGGTTTGTCGTCTATGACTGCTTCAATCGCGAAGATGTAGGCGGGCCGTTCAAGGCGCATAACGTCAATCTTAGGTAGGTCATTCCATCGACCTACACTAATCATGGAAGAGAGAGTGGCTAATGCATCAGCCATGTGATTCTCATCACGAGGGATGTGATGAAAGTCGACTCTGTTGAAGAAGGGTAACAACCTCCTTGCATAGTCTTTGTAAGGAATCAATCCTGATTGGTATGTGTTCCAATCTCCTTTTATCTGATTGATAACCAGGGCTGAGTCGCCGTATACGTCCAAATTTTTTATCCTTAAATCAATCGCTTCTTTGAGACTGATAATACAAGCTTCGTATTCGGCCTCGTTGTTCGTACATTTGAACGTAAGTCGAGCGGTGAAAGGAATGTGGGAACCCTGAGGGGTAACAATGATTGCCCCAATTCCGTTTCCATAATGATTGACTGCTCCGTCAAAGATAAGTCCCCACTGGGAACCTGGTTCTTGCCCTTCACTGGGTAGCGGTTCATCGCAGTCTTTCATCTTTAGATACATGACATCTTCGTCTGGGAAGTCAAACCCGATTGATTCTTGATCGTCAATCGGTTGATGAGCCAAATGACCGGCTAAAATACTTCCTTTAACGGCTTTCTGAGCATGGTACTCTATGTCATATTCTGATAGTAACATCTGCCAACGGGCAATCCTTCCCGTGAGAGCAGGTTTTTCGAAAACGTACTTAATTGGATCCATTTCGGAGACCAACCAAGTAGTATGACGAATCATGTACTGGCGAAGATGTTTGGCTACCCAAGCCAAAGCGCAACAAGTTTTCTCAAGCATTGTGTACCGAGTTTCGCAGTCGGTGAATTTCTTGCTTAGATAGTAAATGGCAGACTCTTTCCTTTTGGTTTCGTCTTGTTGGCCAAGTACACATCCCATTGAGTCCTCTAGGACTGTGAGGTAAATGATCAGTGGTCTTCCTTCCACTGGAGGTGATAGAATCGGAGGATTCAACAGATATTCCTTGATACTGTCGAAGGCAGTTTAGCAATCTTCTGACCAAACGCAATCCTGGTTCTTTTTGAGTAATTTGAAAATCGGCGCGCATGTCGCGGTCATGAGGAATATGAATCTGGAGATGTAGTTCAAACGTCCCAAGAATCCTCTGACTTGTTTTTCAGTTTTCGGAGAAGGCATTTCTTGAATGGCCTTGACCTTGTCAGGATCAACTTCAATTCCTTTCTGGCTGACGATGAACCCTAGTAGTTTCCCTGAACGGACACCGAAGGTGCACTTGTTGGGATTCAAGCGGAGCTTGAATTTTCTTAGACGTTCGAACAATTTTGACAGATGTTCAACGTGCTCATCCTCTGTTCTTGATTTTGCAATCAAATCATCGACATATACCTCGATTTCCTTATGTATCATGTCATGAAACAGAGTAGTCATGGCCCTTTGATAGGTTGCCCCAGCATTCTTCAAACCGAACGGCATTACCTTGTAACAAAAGGTACCCCATGGGGTAATGAACGAAGTTTTCTCCATGTCTTTCGGCGCCATTTTGATCTGGTTATAGCCCGAGAATCCATCCATGAAGGAGAAAACTTTGAACTTTGCTGTGCTGTCTACCAGCATGTCAATGTGTGGTAAAGGAAAGTCGTCCTTTGGACTTGCCTTGTTTAGATCTCTGTAATCAACACACATTCTGACCTTTCCGTCCTTTTTGGGAACGGGTACGATGTTGGCTAACCATTGAGGATATTCAGATGTAGCAAGGAAACCCGCGTCAATCTGTTTTTGCACCTCCTATTTGATTTTGATGGCCATGTCCGGGTGAGTGCGTCTCAACCTTTGCTTTACTGGCGGACATTCCGATCTTAGCGGTAAGTGATGTTCCACGATGCTGGTATCCAACCCTGGCATATCCTGATAGGACCAAGCGAACACATCGGGGAATTCTTTGAGAAGCTTTATCAGATCTTCTCTGGCAGTTGGACTGAGCAATGCTCCGATCCTGATTTCTTTTCTCTCTTGCTCTGAACCCAAGTTTACCGTTTCCAACGGTTCTTTGTGAGGTTCAATGGACCTTTCCTCTTGTCTGAGTAGTCGGGAGATCTCTTCTGGAATTTCGTTGTCAACTTCTTCTTCAGCCTTGAATACCGGGAACTCAAAGTCGGAAGAAGGCATCGGATCGTATGTTTCAACGGGGTATAAAACAAGCAATCTGCATGACGTGATGATTCGTGTTTAGAAGAGATAGAGAAAATGCAAGTGTGTGCAGTGTTTTGATTTTACTGCTTGTTTTTATTATTGAATGTTTTTTAGGATTACCATTTTCTGAAAAAGCAAAAAGAGAAAACAGCAATTAATGCAGAAATTACAGAACGACGTTATTTTATTAATGAACAAGTCGATTCTTGAAACTACAACCCTATAAAACAAAACTCTGTCGCTTTGGGCAAAGCGAAGAGGGAAATTTACAGAAAACGAGCCATATCAAAATATCCGTTTCACCTGGGCAGGGTGAAAGGCTTAAAGATGACAATTACTTTGACTGACGAACGACCCTCGGAACATCGACAGCAACCCATTGGCGGCGAACTCCTCGGTGAATCACAAAGTGTGGCGCCTTCCTTGATTTGTCTTCAGAAATGACGCTGATTTCTGGTGGAGCAGGATCATTAGAATCTGTTTCCCAGGCAGAATTGTCGTAGGAGGATTCCTCTGTTGCATTTTGCATAGCATTGGTGCTCTCAGCTGTATCTCCCCATCCAGTTGGCTGGATATCTTCGAGCCTGATACGAGAGCTTTCGGGAGCAGTGTACTTGACCATATAGTCGTATTTTCCACTTGGTTCTCCCAGAGTGTCCTAAATTTCTTTGGATCTGGAGGAGTCATCTCTCTCGATGACGTTGATCTCTGGAAAAGCATAATTGATGAATTCAAGTCCTGCAAACGTTGCGAATTCATCGTCATGTTGAGTAGTTTCCGAATGACCTGAGTGTTGATCCCATGACATGGTGGGGACACAGGTATTCTGTTCAATGATGGTCAGCTGATTTTCATTGTTCGGCTGACTCTCTTGCCCCAAGTTTCCTGGGTAAGGCTGCCACATTGGCAGGCCATCCATCGGGCCATAGTAATTGTGGTCAAAGTTGTCTTTCATCAGAGTGTCCTCCTCTAATGAATTTGGCGGAGCACGACATCCTTCCGGATCATAATCTCCGTAGATCATTTCAACATCTGACCTGGGTATAAATCTCGGACTTTCTGTAGGAAAGCAAAAAGGCATAGGCACCTCTTCCTGAGACATATAGCCGTCCTGGTTAAGAAAGGACTTCCATTCTTCATCTGTGTCAGAGGGATCTTCCTCATTGATAGCATGAACTGTCTAAGACACTGGGTGAAGAAAACCTCCACTGTGGAAGAAGTTTTGAAGGGGATGAAGACTTTCATTGCTAGCAGTTGTCTGGGTACAGGTTGCAGAAAAACCAAGACCCTTCTTTGTTTTATTGTCAATAGGAATGACAAGCCGTCCCCATCCTTTTGTATCGGTACTCTCGACTGCTTTGATAGCATCTTTGTATGAAGAAATTGAAGTTCCTTCTTTGAACTGATTGTCCTTGCTCATCGATAGTGCTTGGAACTGAGTTCCAATAACCTCCTCGGGTTCCACACAAGTAGATGATGATAAGTTGCTTACAAGCAAGGCTTGTTCCCCACAAACCGTGACAAGTTGATCGTTCTTGACGAACTTTAGCTTTTGGTGGAGGGTTGAAGTAACCGCTCCAGCCTGATGTATCCAAGGTCTTCCTAATAAACAACTGTACGTTGCCCGGATGTCCATGACCTGGAAAGTGATTTGGAAAGTGTGAGGACCAATAGTTATGGGAAGATCAACTTCGCCGATAACCGTTTTTCTGGATCCGTCGAATGCTTTGACGACGACCTCGCTGACTCTCATCGGAGGGCCCTTGAATGATAATTGTATCAAGGTGTACTTCGGCATAACATTCAGGGCTGACCCTGTGTCTACCAGTACGTTGGCTAAAGCATCGCCCTGGCAGTTAACTGTAATGTTGAGCGCCATGTTATGATGGCAGTATCGCCCTGGCATAACATTCTGGATGATATTACGGATGTACCGCCAGAGAGAGAAATGGAGTTTACTATTGATCTTGTCCCTGGTACCACACCTATTTCTATGGCACCATACAGGATGTCGACATCAGAATCAACAGAGCTGAAGAAGCAACTGGAAGAGTTGTTAGAAAAGAAATTTGTGAGACCAAGTGTATCGCCTTGGGGAGCTCCGGTGTTGTTGGTGAAGAAAAAGGATGGCAGTATGAGGTTATGTATCGATTACAGACAGCAGAATAAAGTGACGATTAAGAACAAGTATCCGCTTCCAAGAATAGATGACTTGATGGATCAGTTAGTGGGTGTCCGTGTGTTTAGCAAGATTAACTTGAGGTCGGGTTATCATCAGATACGAGTAAAGGATGAAGATATTTAGAAGACGAATTTCAGGACTCGATATGGACATTATGAGTATGTATTGATGCCGTTCATGAGTATGTATTGATGCCGTTCAGGGTTACTAATGCACCGGGTGTATTCGTGGAGTATATGAATCAAATTTTTCATGCTTACTAGGTTCAATTTGTGGTTGTCTTTATTGACGACATTCTAATATATTCTAAGTCAGAAAAGGAACATGTTGAGCATTTGCGGATCGTGCTGCAAGTGTTAAAAGAAAGGAAGCTCTATGCTAAGTTATCTAAGTACGAATTCTGGTTGAGAGAGGTAAGCTTTCTCAGTCATATTATTTCAGGTGATGGTATTGTTGTGGATCCATGCAAGGTAGATGCAATTCTGCAGTGGGAGGCTCTGAAGTCGGTAATTGAGATTAGAAGCTTTTTGGGCTTGGTTAGTTATTACCGTAGGTTTATTGAAGGTTTTTCGAAGTTGGCACTTCCGTTGAATCAGTTAACTTACAAAGGTAAAACATTTGTGTGGGATGTTCACTGCGAGGAGAGTTATTGAGCTGAAGAAGAGATTGACTACAACTCCAATTTTAATCCTGCCCGAACCAAATGAACGTTTTGTGGTGTATTGCGATGCTTCTTTGATGGGTTTATGAGGTATGTTAATCTAGGATGGTAAGTTTGTGGCTTATGCTTCACGACAGTTAATGGTCCATGAGAGGAATTATCCAACTCATGATTTGGAATTAGCTGCAGTGGTATTCGTATTGAAAATTTGGAGGCATTATCTTTATGGTTCCAGATTTGAAGTGTATAGTGATCATAAGAGCTTAAGGTATCTGTTTGATTAGAAGGAGTTGAATATGAGACAAAGAAGGTGGTTAGAATTCTTAAAGGATTATGATTTCTGCTTGAACTATCATCCCGGTAAAGCTAATGTCGTGGTTGATGCTTTGAGTTGGAAGACCTTGCATATGTCTGCTATGATGGTTAATAGTTGGAATTGATTGAGTAGTTCAGAGATATAAGTTTAGTTTGCGAACAGACACCGCATAGTGTGATGTTGGGTATGCTGAAGATCAACAGTGAATTTCTTAATAGTATCAGAGAGGGTCAGAAGTTTGATGTGAAACTGGTGGATTTGATGATTGGAGATGAACATACATAAAGTAACGAATTCAGCGTGGATGAACAAGGTGTGTTGAGGTTTCGTGATAGGATTTGTATTCCTGATGATTCTGAGTTGAAAAGAATGATTCTAGAAGAAAGACACAGGAGTAGCTTGAGTATCCATCTAGGAGCTACAAAGATGTATCAAGACTTGAAGAAGATATTTTGGTGGCCTGGATTGAAGCGTGATGTGGCTAAGTTTGTATATGCTTACTTGACTTGTCAGAAGGAGTAGATGGAACATCAGAAACCTGATGGTCGGATGCAACCGTTAGATATTCCAGAGTGGAAGTGGGACAATATTTCTATGGATTTTGTGACTGGGTTGCCTAATACTCCAAGAGGGCATGTTGTCATTTGGGTAGTGGTGGATAGACTGACGAAGTCAGCGCATTTTATTCCGATTAATATCAGTTTTCCTTTGCAGAGGCTGGCAGAGATTTATATTCAGGTGATTGTGAAGTTGCATGGAGTTCCGTTGAGTATTGTGTTAGATAAAGATCCAGGGTTCACTTCCAAATCATGGGAGAGTTTGTAAGAAGCCTTGGGATCGAAACTGAGATTGAGTTCGGCTTATCACTGCAGACGGATGGACAGACGGAGAGAACCATACAATCTTTGGAAGATTTGTTGGGGGCTTGTGTGCCTGAACAGGGAGGTGCTTGGGATAACCATTTGTCATTGATTGAGTTCACTTATAATAACAGTTATCATTCCAGTATTAGAATGGCGACTTTTGAAGCTTTGTATTGTAGGAGGTGTCAGACACTTTTGTGTTGGCATGAATCTGGTGAAAGTGTAGTACTTGGACCTGAGATTGTTCAGCAGACTACTGAAAAGGTAAAGCTGATTCGGGAAAGGATGAAAGCTTCGCAGAGTAGGCAGAAGAGCTGCCATGATAAGAGGAAGAAAGATCTTGAGTTTCAAGAAGAAGACCATGTGTTCTTGAGAGTCACTCTGGTGACCAGTGTTGGACGTACATTGAAGTCGAGGAAGCTTATCCTCGGTTTATTGGTCCATATCAGATTTCTGCAAGAGTTAGACCTGTTTTCTACAGAGTGGCGTTGCCACCCAATTTGTCGAACTTGCATGATGTGTTCCATGTGTCACAGCTTCGGAAGTATGTTCCGGATCCGTCACACGTGATTCTGATGGATGAAGTGGAGGTAAGGGATAACCTTATGGTTAAGGCGTTACCAATGCGGATTGAAGACTGCGAAGTGAAGCAATTTAGAGGTAAAGAGATCATTCTCGTGAAGGTAGTGTGGGGAGGCGCTACCGGTGGAAATATGACTTGGGAGTTAGAGAGTAGGATGCGAGAGTCGTATCCGGAGTTATTCGTATGAGGTAAATTTTTTAGGACGAAAATATTCTAAGTGGGGGAGAGTTGTAATGCCCCGATTTATTTTATTTATTTTTCGTAATTAAAATTCTATGATGTTATGTATATGTGTGTGATTATGTTTGTTTTGGTTGTGTTTAGGTTTCCCTTAGTATGGGGTAGTGACCTTAGAATTATAGAGAATAAGGTATTGGGGGTGTGTGACCAATTATGTAGAGATGAGTGGTGTGGTTAGTAAGTAATTATTAATATTAGTTAGTAATTATTTATTGGAATAATATTATATGGGTAATGATAATTAGATAATTATTAATTTAAATAATTTAGTTGGAATTATTTAGATTTAAAATAATAAGTTTAATTATTTTATTTATTTAAAAATTGGATAGTAGGAGTAGAAGAATAAGGAGGGCAAAGTGGACCATTCATGATGTTTAGTAAGGGTAAAGAAGGAAGAGCATATTAGGGGTCTAAGGGTTATAGTAGAAAAAAGAAGAAAATTAGAAGGAGAGAATCATTTGGAGAACGATCGTATTCTGGAGAAAAGAGGAACGAGAGAGAGAAGTAGAGCTAGGGCTTAGAAAACATTCGAAGAATCATCACTAAGGTAAGGGTGGGGTTCTTTGATCATTTAAGGGATGAATAATATATGTATGAGGGTAGGTAAATCGTTAGGTTCATCTCCATGCATCTCTCTAATTATCTTGGTTGTTCTTGGTTCCGTGTTAGTGTCTGTAATAACATATAAATGGTGCAAATTGATTTTTGGTTGAATTGTGATTTTATATAATTAATGTGTGTTTATTATATGATAATTGATGTGGGGTCTATGTGCATTCTCGGACTGTATGTTATTGGAATTGGAAAGTGTTGGGGGTTTGGACTATGTAGAATTGCAACTATAGGTTGCTGATTCATACATTTTCGTCGGGAGAACAGGTTGTCTCGCCGGGCGAAGCGGTCTCGCTTGGAGGTCGCTGGGCGAAACTGAGAGGCGAGCGAAGGGTGGAAAATAGGTGCTACTGGAATTTGTATGAGAGAGGAATCTCGCTTCGGCTTTCTCGGGCGAGCATTGGGTGAAAAAGGAATTTGGCCGGCGAATGGGGATTTCTCCGAGCGAAGGAGAGTTCACTGGCGTTTCGCTGGGCGAACATCAGGCGAGCAGAACTGGAACAAACATAATTTTATAAAACTTTAAAAATTCATATCTTTTGATCCGTAAGTCCGTTCCAGTCGCCGTTCAAATCGTTGGAAAGCTGGTTTCGTGTACTTTATGTTAAAATTATTTTCAATACCAGAATTCCAACTATTCGACACATTAGTTGTGTTCCCGTGTACGTTGTGAGGTGTTTAACGTTGGAATGTTGAGTTCGGTTGTGCGAATGCGTGCTGTAGCTGTTGATTAAGATTGTTGCATGTTTTGGAAGGTATATGATGCGTATTGGATAATTGTGTTGTGATGTATTGGTTGTATGATAGTCATATGCATTGGTCGTCGTTGTATGTTGTCGTTGATGCATAGCATGTCTGCATAAGTTGTATGATAAGTCATGTGCCGATGTGGGGTGTGAGCGATTACGGGTGTTCGTGTGCTTATGTGTGGTGTGAGCGACACATATAGAAATTCCGACGGGAATTATGATCATGAAAAAGGGATCGAATTGGTACCACATGCATTGAGTATAGCTGTGAGTCTCATTGCATTGCATTGTGTTGTGTTGTGTTATGGATTATATGACTGTCTGCTTGTATGGGAAATTATCATTGTGTTGATGTTGTGATGATAGGGTGAATTGTGTAATGATTATATGTCTTTATATTTATATTATTCATTTCTTTTATTGATTTGAGAATCTCACCCCTTTTGTTTGAATGTTGCCTCCACGTGGGTAACGTGCAGATAATCAAGAATAATGCGGAGTTGCGGTTAGTGAAGACGAAGTCCTTCACTTTATGTTTAGAGTCGGCGTCTGCTCTGATGTGTAACACTGGAGATATGGAATGCTTTTATGTCATTTATGTTTTTTGGATATCTTTTCATATGATGTTTCTTACAATTACTTTAAAACATGATTATGCTTTAAATCATTAAACTATCTAGTTGTTGATGTTCCGCTGCAATAAGAGTTGAATTTTCGAACATGTTTTATTATTATTATTACCGTTAGTAATTTTTAATAAGTGACATGTGTTACATATCATAATGTATGAGTAGGTTTATGATGAATGTGGCATCCTAGATGTCGTATGTTTTATTTTACTCTGATATTTGGTTATAATTGAACTCGGGGGTTTTAGGGTGTTACAATGAACTTAATGAATCTAGTGTTATAGATGTTGTTTAAGTGTTTAGATCATTCATATATGATGTATGTGAGGTGTTAGAACCATTGGTTTGAGCTGAATTTCTCTCTATTTCAAAACACGATTCTCACTTCTTTGAAAATAGATTTTTGAGGTTCAATAGGGAAATGGTGGAAAACATGCATTCTGATGTTTTAGTGTGTGTTGATCAGTCATAAATGACCTCTATTTATAGTAAAGGAAGTTTGTTTTGCAAGGAATAGTGAATGGAGGTTGATCATAGTGTGTAGCTAGGTAGCCATTGACTTGGATGTTTCAAAGTGCCAAGTCTCCTCTAGCTTGACTCAATTCAATTTCTACAGGTTTGAACACTCAGAGCTTTAGACTGAATCTTGACTGGTTTGGATTGTTATGGATTGTTTCATGACACCTCAATGCATTGCATTAATGTAACATTGCCAAATTTGAAAATGGAGGTATTTTGTAATGATGGATCATCACATGCTAGGCAGAATTTTTTGCCTCTTTGATCAAGTAACAAGTGAGTCATCAAGAGTTTTGTGTTTTTGGAAGATGACAAAGTTGGCAAAGTGACAAAATTTGAAGGAGAAAATCGCGTGACACAAGTTATGTACCAATGATGTCTTGAAAAACCAGAATTTTATGTCATGTTGCAAGGCTTGTAACTTCTTGCTCAAGTTGAATTAGGACGAGTTCTTGTACTTTTTAGAAAGCCCACATATCATACTTCAACTTTTATGTTTAACTTTGGTCTTGATTCATCTTGGATCATGATGGAAAATTCCTCCAAATTTGGATAAAACATGAGACAAATTCTGCCTCAAATTTTTCTAAGTGTCTAGAAAAGGTCCATATTTCTTAATTTTTGTGACTTTGATCAATCCATAACTCAAAATCCATGAAGATTTAGAATATGGTGTAGTTAACAATCTTGTAGTATGTAATGAGAGCTTTCATTTGAGCTTTGGATGGAAGAAAAAGGTTGCTTGGATCACGAGTTATGGTCTTGCAAAGTTGGGTAAAAATCACTTTTTTCATAACTTAGTGAAATTTTAAGTTTCTTAAGGTTGCCCCTTTTGCAAGTAACCTCACTTTTCTTGATTTTTCTTGATGTTTGATGATCCAAACCACAAATTAACATTGTTTTTTTACTTAAAGAAGCCATGTTTGTCAAAAAAATCCCAAAAGTCAAACTTGGTTTTGGGCACAGTTGACTTTTTTATCAGATGAATTTCAAACTTTGTGATCCTTTATGAAATTAAGTCCTTGGGCTAAATCAAACCTAATGGATGGATTCCATAGGTGTTTTAGATTTTCTTGAAACATTTCCCAAGATTTGAGATCATGTCTTGGTCAAAAGTCAAAGGTATGGTTGACTTTTTCTCATAAACCCTAGTTGTGGTCCAGATGAAATTGAATATTTATATTGCTCATGAACCAAGTTCTTTGTGTCAATTTAAACTTGTGAGAGGATCAATATAAGACATTTGAGGTCTTCAAAACATTTCTTGAGGTCTTGGCTCATGCCTTGCTCCAAAAGTCAACTTAGGGGTGAATTAGGTCAAGAAACCCTAATTCCTGATTTTTTTTATAAATGCATCCCCTGAGGCTATTTTGAATTCATGATTGGATCCATGAGGTCCCTTTGAGCTTCTTGAATCATGTTTTGAAGTATTGGCTCATGCCCAGATGAAAATTTCCTTAGTCGACCAAAACCCTAATTTGGTGACACGGGTGATCTTGAGGCTTGATCAGCTTGAAATGTTGCATTCTCGTGCTTGATTCTTGATGTGGGAAACCTCTTAATCCATCATGGATGTTTGAGCGGTTTGACAAGTTGAAGCTCATGTCAATTCTTGATTGATCTTTTGCCTGAGTGCTCTGAGAGGGCGCAAAACCCTTACTTCTTGATTGAGGTGAATGCTCAACAATCTTTGAGAGGATTGATGAGGTATGAAGGTACATCCATATTGTGGTGGTGATTTGCACAATGATGGGAAATCTTGTTGTCAAAATTTAGGGTATGACAGCGTTTAAGGTATAATTAGTTCCGGACATCTCCGGATTATGTTAAAGTTTACTCATATGTGGGGTGCGTCCGGAGATATATCTCCAGAACCTGAGAACATAATGGGAACTGCACACGATAGGTAAGAAATGCATAGGATGAAAAAAAAATTCTCAACTTTAACTTTATGATAATATTAGAGTCTATTTATTCCGATCATACACTATTTATATATGCGCGCATCAAGCCTAATAATATTAAGCGCAAGTGGTGTAGTATTGCATATCAATATTCACGCATAAATTTAATAGTAGTAGACGTGAGAGAGTGTTTTAGAAAAAACATTAGTCTTACATTTTTTTAAAGAAAAAACTCTAATCTTACATTTTATAGAGATAAAACTGTTTATATAAAATGATACCTACCAGATAAATTAAATGAAAAAATGGTTAAGGGGAAAGGAATAGTATCTCAAAATCTCATATCTTTGAGGTGTCAACATGTGATTGCATGATGTCTTTAATCAATAAAATCAATAATTTAGTGGTGGATAATTGCTAATGTTCTTGTCTATTGAATCCTTTACGCATGCCAATTAATTTCTTTCCTTTTTATCCACAAAATTATATGGTCTACAAGGCATATTCTCTACCTTTCACATCACAATGAATAAATATATCAGCAATGCTATTCATACACTATAATCTACACTGTATATACTGTTCACCGTATTTATACGGTGACAGTGTATTTTTTTAATAAAAATAATATTTTTAAACAGTGTTATAAATAGTACCGTGAACATTACGTGAACAGTGCT
This sequence comes from Lathyrus tuberosus, assembly GCA_022829125.1. Taxonomy (NCBI): domain Eukaryota; kingdom Viridiplantae; phylum Streptophyta; class Magnoliopsida; order Fabales; family Fabaceae; genus Lathyrus; species Lathyrus tuberosus. The sequence continues at coordinate 13,847,758 of JALAZF010000006.1, forward strand.
TCGTGAGCAGTATTTGTGAATAGTTCTTTAAATTATAAAACAAAGTTGGTTAATAAAATATAAAAAGTTGGTTAATAAAATAATGAAGTTGATTAATAAACGCCCAGGTATTATAGTAGTAAAACAAAATTGGTTAATGAAAAGTAAAAAGTTGATTATTGAAGTTATGAAGTTGGTTAATAAATATTCAGATATTAAAAATATTTTTAGTAGTAAATAAAGTTGGTTAATAACGTGTAAAATGTTAATTAATGAAGTTATGAAGTTGATTAATAATACAATTTTATATATTATTTAATTCAAAAATAAAAAAATAATATTTTTTTATATTTTTATTAAAAATATATATAATATTATAATATTTCACTGTTAACTGTATTGGTAAACTGTGAAATACGGTGTCGGTGTAAGTGTAGGGAATGGTGTAAGAATATATTTTTGTAAATATATACGTGGTCTCCATTGTTCCCACAATTTATGCGTTTTATAATGTGGGCCACTTGGACATAGATAATAAAAGTTTGCAAGATAATGTGTTATTTAGACGTGATTTGTGAATGATGAATTTTATAAACTCCAAATGTAGTAGGAAAAAAGGTATAATCTCTCTGCAAATAGGTTCACTTGATTATGTTAGTGGGAGATATTATTTCTCGATTCAATTGTTAGGCAAAGATATTATAATTGTGCAAGGTAGGTAAGGTTCAGATTCGTATCCTTAACTTTTGTTGCCTATGAAAACCAAATCGTTAGGTATCTAGTTTTTGTGTAGTTAAGCTATTAAACTTCAACATGCTAATGGATAAGAAAAATAACTTACCTATTTGGTTTTAATTATGAAATTTGTTAGCTAGTTGGGATTATTTTAAAATTATTTTCTTCCTAAATTATTTTTATTTTTAATAGGTAGTTGATATGAATGAGAATAGATTGAATATTTAATACGGCCTATGTTTAGGCAGGGTAAGGATTGAGACGGAAACGATTTTTATCTAAATATAAATTTTAAATAAGTCCATGTTCTCTGCTTTGATCTATATAGAAGATAAAGAATTGAACCTCAAACCCGTCTAAAATGGTTTAGGTTGGGTTCGGATATTTTCACTTCGTTTTTATTTCTGCAATGTAATCAATTTTTGTAAATAGAAATAGTTAATTTCTCCAAAGGAGTGTGTATTATACCCGACCTGTCTTTATATTTTGTAATCAGAGAAAATTCAACCTCATTTAAAGTTGATTTTTTTCGTCAAACTTGAGGCAAGTTCTGGTGGGTATCTGCGAATACGGGTTATGTCGTCATGTCTACGTTAGTCTTACTAAATTAAGATTTAAAGACTGCAGTCTAATCTATAATTTGCTGTAGATTTTATTTTTAAATTTTACTTTTTCTTTTTTGACTGTCTGATATGATTTGTTATCTTATTTAAAATGTTATTTTATATAATCAAATTAAAGCAAATAATCAACTTAAGATGATGAAACATGAGGAGGAGTAAGATAATCATCATGATTGAACAAGATTGAGAGTCCAACATCAAGAATAATCATCAAGTCAAACACTTTTGGATACATTATTAATCACACTTTCAAATACTTGTACAAGAAGAAAAGTGGTAAGAGCGGTTTGGTCTCGATTGTGTTATGCGGCACGTCTTTCATTTATTTCAACTTTCGTTCAAAAGTTCTTCGTGGAATGCAAGTGCATCCTCCGTCATGTGTAAAGTGAGATAATATCGTTTCAATCTCTTTTTATTGTTACGTACGTAAGTATTTCTTTTACCTATTTATATCTCAAAGGTATGTGATGAATTATGTGTGTGATATTTGTGATGTGTGTTTACATCCAAAAAAATTTAATGTGACCGTTGTGTGTTGCATTTTACATGTTTATAGTAACTACACATAAGCGTCTTTACATTTCATCTATATCTTGAACCAACTTATGCGTGAATTTTACATGATTGCAATTATTCAAACTAACAAACCATAAAAATCTATCATATGCATGTGTCTCTCATCAACTCATTGTTCATGTGTCATTATAAATCTCTCAAAGTCATTAAAAATCCACTTGAGTCAGAATTTCTTGAAATTTTATGTTACTTAGGTCGACACGAAGTCGTGCAGGTCGACCTATGTCAACTGGGTTCAACTTCTGTTCAGACTCGTACAATAGAGGTCGACCCAATCTTGCACATGTCAGCCTATGCAAATTAATTTTTTTTCATTTCTCATTTAATTACAGTACAGGTCGACACGCACTCGTAGAGGTCGGCACGTAATAAATTTCTGTGAATCCTTTTGAATTCTGATACAGTATGTGTTGACGCGTAGCAACTTTAGGTCGGCCTATGACAGTAAATCGACGAATTATTGCATATTTGACTAGAATTCTTCATCTTCCTGCATTCATGGTTAGTTCATGAATCTGTTTTATTTCCTTTCAACTTCCATTCAGTCATTGTAACTTCTTCAAGGGTCTTTAATTCTCCACTATTGTTATTCAACTCATCCTATTAATTCTTTTAACCTTCCATTTTTCCATAAACATTAATTCTCTGCATTCCTTATTCTTTATAAATTGTCATCATTTCTTTTCATTCTCCAAACATCATATCACTCTCAAATTACTCTTAGCATATTTCAGTGGCTCCCAAAACTGTGAGAAACAAAGGTGATAAGGGAAAGATTATTGCATCTTCAACCATTCTAGAATATGTGTTCTCTCTGGTTTCGGACAATTATGTTGCAGAATTCAAAGAAATGTATCAGCATTGTCTTATCATGAAGCAGCATGTCTGGAAGCCAGCAATGGTTGGTTGCCAAGAGATTCTAGAGGTTGTTTGAATTGTCGTGCACCAACAGAATAACTACTTTCTGCAGTTGTCACAAGGCTACAACGAAGACCTTGTCCGAGTGTTCTACTCTGGACTGCATGAACAGAACGGATCTTCCTTCAAGTTCACAATTGACAATAGGGTCTATGAGGTTACTGATGATATTTGGAAGAGGTTGTTTGATATCTCAATTTGTGATCCTAAAGATGAGGATGAGCCTGATTCGTTGGTAACGGATGTCTACATTCATAAGGATTTCAAATGTAACACTCATATAAATAAAATGCTCAAAGCTCCTAGGTCGGAGGACTGTCATGAGGTTATCGCTGTCAGTCAACTTAAGATGGTTCCAAGCATTCTTTTGTGGTTGGTTTCACATATATTGCGCCCAAAGAAAGGCGGGTACTCAAGAGTAGACAGTACATTAATCCATCTTGTGTATATCCTTATGCACAAGATTTGTATCAACTGGCTGCATTATTTTGTCTCCCGTATGTTTACTATCAAAGAGTGTAACAAAGGTACATCCTTCTACTACACATCTATGATCTCCAAAATCCTCAACTTTTTCAACATTGGTGTGTCAAACCTCCTGCTCATTTCGCCTGGCCCAATTCAAGAATTTTCCCAACGTACCTTAACAAATATGGGGTCCTTTTGGGATGAGGAACGTCAAGCATATTACCTCAAATTGAGCAAACATGGATGGAAGGTGTACAACTTTGACAATCCTACAGAATTCGATGATTTCATCACTGAGCCACAGGTTGGGGATGATGAACATATGCAAGATATGGACCATGAAGCTAGGCAAAGGAATGAGGATGGTCATAAAGATCAATCCTCCATCACTTCACTTCTTCAAAATCTGCTAATTAAACAAGATGTTCAAACGATACAGCTTCGCACTATGTAAGATCACATGAAGAGACAAGATGCAAACTTTGAGGATTTTGCTTCCTTTGTAATAGAGAAATTGGTTTCCTTGAAGAACGAAATGGATATGAATACAACCACCACCATTGCAAGGGTCAATCACATGATTGTTGTCCAAAATGAAGACCACCATCACTACACACAATTCTATCAGGAAATATGTGACTTCTTGGACAGACAATTTGGAAGCGATGGTAAAGCCTGGTTTCGTGGAGTGAGGCCTAGAGTTCGCAGAAGACAGTGATGTGCAAAGTTTGAGTCGTTATATCATGTGTCTTAGGATTTGGTTCTTGTTTATCATGCATTTAGTTTATTTTATGTCTCCGTGCATTTTCATTTTGGTTTGGTTTGTTGTTCTATTGTTGGTGTGTTTTATGTATTGAATTAGTGCATGTATTATAATTAATTAAAGATTAATGAATATGAGTATTGTTGGTGTGTTTTATTATGCTTTGTGTTCTTTACATATGTGTTTGTGATCGTGAAAGCTGGATCAGATCCTGTAGAAGTGGGCCACCAAGTACGTCTGAGATGTTGGGCGTATAAAGAGGAGGAGAGGGTGTATCTGCAAGGCACTCCGACACTCAAGTAAGAAAGGGTCAGAGAAAAGGGGCAAGTACAAAGTATGAGTTTTTAGGGTGATTATTGGATACCTGACCCTCTCAAGTGAGAGGGTTTATATAGTGCCCCCCAGCGCGTGGCAAACGGTCCTATTTTTGGGGCGAAATAACCGTTTTCCCGAAGAATAGGTAACTGCCCAAAACTAGCCGTTATGTCGGGCAGGGTGCCCAAAACTAGCCGTTATGTCGGGCATAGGCATAGTTTCAGGCATATGCCCTTTAGCTGTTCGGGGAGTGAAGAAGCCGTGCGGATCGGGCAGCATATCCAGGGAGGAGCGATGCAGTCCTTGCCCGGTTGGAGGGGCAGAAAGGTAACTTTTGTCCCCCTGTGGATTGGACTTAGGAAATTGGGCCGTTCTGGGAGCAGAGGTGGATTGAGCCATGTTTAGCCATTGGTCCAGTCCAGAACAGGAGTCCCCCAAGTCGTTGCTCCCAAGCATGGGAGCGATGACTTAAGGACAGCTCGTTGCTCCGGGGAGCTAGCGTGAAGTCGTCATTTGGTGACGAGAAAGGTCGTCTCGTGGTGCCCGTGACTAGTGGTGTCTGTGACCTTCATGATCGTGTCTGGAGTGCCCGTCGTACGGGGAGATTGACGGTTGGTAGGAATTAGAAACGTTGGGGCGCCACGTGTGACTAGAGCCCTGTGCAGTAGTTACTAGGCAATGATGGCTAGTTAATAGCCATCATGACCTACGCTGCACGTGTCTCTCTGTATAAAAAGGGGGAGGCCCACTTCATTCTAAACTTTTTGCTCTTGTTTCTCTTCATCTTCTCCAGAGCTCTTGCCCGTCACCTTCATTTGCTACTCCGGCCACCGCATCAACCTCCGGGCAGCCACTTTTCATCTTCTTAACCAAGTAAGTCCGCTGATTTTTCACTCTTTTATCCCTTTTGATGGTAGTTCATAGATTGCATGCGGTTAGGTTTAGGTTTAGAAGATGAAATAGGTTAGTTTCCGGTGATTGTTGGTGGTGGACAGTGGTCGTGTCATTTTCCGCCACCGATGAGGCCGCTAGGTTTTAGGATATTCTCATGAATCGTGCGTTTTCCGGCGTCATTGCGATGATGATGCGTGTGTAACCGCAGTGATCGCTCAGGTTCCAGAGCAACGATGAAAGTTCCAGTGAGCCTTTGCGATTTCCGATGAAGCTTTGCAGTTTCCGGCGGAGCTTCAAACAGAAACTGGGAAGTGGCTCGAGGAAGTTCCTCGTATGGAAGTGGCTTACTCTGGGCATCTCCTCGTGGGACGCTCTTATAGTTTTTGTTTGATGTTAGGGCTTAGGCCGGGGACGTCGTCCTCATCCCTTTGCGCGCCCTTTCACTTGACTAACGGTGGAAGGGTGGATTTGATTCTTCGTCGAATTCACTTTTTTCTCTGCTTTTCAAGTGATCGACATGGTGACAGGGCCAGATGGAGAGATAATACTAGATTCGTCCAAGGAGGAAGCGAGTTCCTCGGAAAGCAGTAGCTCGGAATCTTCGAGCGTTCCTACCGAATCCGGGGATGAGGATACCGTCGAAGGCTCCACGGAGGAGTGGATGGTGGCCGAACCATCCAAGCATGTGTCCACCTTCACGGTGTATCTGGGAGATGTTTTTACGGAAGTCGGGCCGGAGGGAAAGTGGAAGGTGCACTTTACCTCCGAGGATAATAGGGTCTGCACGAATTACGGGGATCACTTCGCCATGTATGAATATTCCTTCAAAGAGCTGGGATTGAGGTTGTCGTTCACTGATTTCCAACAGTCGGTGTTCGTGCACCTGAAGTTGGCCCCTACGCAGCTACACCAGAACTCACTGGCCTTCATTCGGGCATTCGAGCTAACGTGCGAGTATCTCGGTATAGGGGCTACTCTCCCTTTATTTTTCACCGTCTTCCTTCTTTAACGGCAACTATCGGGGAGGAAGTATGGTTGGGTCTCTTTGAAGTAGCCTCGCAAACTATTTAAACCTTTTTCGGAATCGATACGGACGTTCAAGGAGAGGTACTATGTTATAGAGCTCGTGTCAGAAGCTGCCCAGTGTAGCGAGTGATTTTTGGATGTGGTTGCGAAGCACGATCGCTCTAGTACTACAGCTCGATTCATTTTTTATCCTATTGAAGCTGATGAAGGAAGGGAAATAGATGTCTCCAACTAACCCTGCTTGCATACTGAGGTTAAATAGTCAAAACTGTTGGTTTACAGATGCTACAAAGATTCGGGGTCTCTCCTAGGTTATTTTGTCGAAAGGGGGTGTTTTAGGCTATCGGTTGAGATGTTAGGACGGATGTATTAAAGTATGGGATTTTGGGTTTTTGTTTAGTGTGCTCGCTAAGATTTTTCTTTCAATCTTATGCCTACGTATTCCCGTTTTTTCCGGAATAGGGAAATCAGAGTGATCGTAGTTCCTCCTATTCTATGGGAGGAAATGGTTATTTTGGTGTCTTGTTCAAAGCCCAAGACGTGCAGCTAAAAGGTGGTTTGTATCTTGTTCAAAGCCCAAGATGTGAAGCTGAAAGGTGATCTATATCTTGTTCAAAGCCCAAGATGTGAAGCTGAAAGGTGTTGTCTTTAGAGAGAATTTGTCATCTCTAAAGAGGTTTGTTTGTCACAACTGTTGGGTGACTGGTTATAAAGGAGGATTACTTTAACCGGGATTTGTGAATTCAGCAATGCCATAATTTCCTTTATAAGGGTTTTTGACCTGAAGGAGAAGACTTTAACTCAGTGTAGAGCAATTATATCTTTCCTTAGGAATTTCTCATGCTAAAAGAGGGACATTGGCATGGATATAGATAATCCAAAGGCTTGCCGCTTACAGCGATTAGATGAAGGGGAAGGAGTTGTTGATGTTTGTGTACTGTGAACGAGGCACAGCTTTGATGCTAAAAGGTTGATTGGATCAACCAGTGGTTTTCTTATACAAAGCCTAAGAGGATGCCAAAAGGTTTTCCTTATACAAAGCCTAAGAAGAGGCTAAAAGGTTTTCCTTATACAAAGCCTAAGAGGAGGCTAAAAGGTTTTGACTCAACGAGGGAGTCTTTTGGTATCTCGTATAAAGCCTGAGATGGAGGCTAAAAAGGTTTTGACTCAACGAGGGAGAGTCTTTTGTATCTCGTACGAAGCCCGAGATGGAGGCTAAAAAGGGATTGACTCAACAAGAGAGAGTCTTTTGTATCTCGTACGAAGCCTGAGATGGAGGCTATTTGACTCAACAAGAGAGTCTTTTTTGGTATCTCGTATGAAGCCCGAGATGAAGGCTAAAATTGTTAGCTCCGCTGGGGAGAATCATTGTACAAAGCCCAAGAGGAGGCTATGGTGCTGTTTCAGTTGAGTGACAAGTCCAATATGCTAATTTAAAGAGAAAATTAGTTCTTATATGAGTAATGTTTGCACTCAGGGATTTTGATTCGAGGATCAGGGTTATTTCCTTTTCTTTGAGGAAATGGGAAATCCAAAGGGTATCGAGACTGTCCGAATCTACGGGTTTTCTTCTTATTTTTGAAGGGAGCTTGAGAATGTCTTTGAGACTCAAGGAAATTAGACTGTCCAAGTCTAGAGTTTCATCTTTTGTACTATGCTTTGAGAAACAGTAGTAGACTCTTGGAAAGACTGTTCTATTAAGATGACTGATTTCTGTTCCTATACCTCTAGGAGGTCGTCGGGACAATTTGTACGAAGCCCAAGAGGAGGCTGTAAACTTTTAAGAAGCCGATAGGTCCTTGTATGAAGCCCAAGAGGAGGCAGAGATGCTTTTAGGAAGCCTGTGGGTCCTTGAACAATTCCCAAGAGGAGGCCGATGCTTTTAAGAAGCCGATGGGTCCCCAAACCCCGAGAAATTCAAGACAGGCTATTCACAAGGAATAGATCAAGCCAGGAAAGTTCAAGAATTTGGAAGAAACTCAAGAGATGCCATTCACGGAGAAAAGATCATCTCTGGGGAGTAGAGTTTCTTGACAAGTGCTTTTAAGAAGCCTGTGGGTCCCCAAACCCCGAGAAATTCAAGACAGGCTATTCACGAGGAATAGATCAAGCCAGGAAAGTTTGAGAATTTGGAAGAAACTCAAGAGATGCCATTCACGGAGAAAATATCATCTCTGGGGAATAGAGTTTCTTGACAACTTCTACGAGTGACAGTCTATGAAAGGGTTCACCGAGAATGCTGCCTTTCATATCTCCATATTGTTTAACCCCAAGAGGAGGGAAGACTGTGTCTGGTAATCCTATGGGGATCTAATTTTGACTATTTAAGAGTGATCAACGGGCTTAATGCTAGACGTAGTTGCCGGAGAAACTCTAAATATCTATACTATTATTACACAGTTGATATGAGTTTAGGAAATAATACTTACAGCGAAACAGCCCCACGATACAGTTATATGTATATGAAAGCGGTAAATGAAAGCATATAAACACTTACTCGGTTGTAGAGCTTCCAAGCTGTTTCGTTAGTTGTTCAACAAAGAAAGATTGAAAACAACAGTATATTCAAAATTAAAGGAGAAAATGCTTTGAAAAAGAAAGATTTGGGGCTTACAGCTCAAGGAGAGGCCCAGGGTTTTATCAGTGAACGCACTGTTTGAATTTGTACAGAGGGACTTATACAAGTGACTGAGGCCCAAAAAATGTTTTCTGTACAAAGGGATGGGTCTTATACTCTCTCAAGAGGCCCAAAAGGTTTAAAGAAAAAGAGTGGGGCTTATAACACGAGGGTAGGCCCAGATGATTATTTTTCAACGGATGATGATCGCGTCGAAATTTTTGAAATACAACGGGACTTATACAATAAGTGAGGCCCAAAATAGGTTGTATTTACAAAGGTTTAGGTCTTACACTCTATTAGAGGCCCAAAAGAAAAAGAGTGGGGCTTATAACACGAGGGTAGGCCCAGATGATTTTTCGTTTGAAATGGCGATCGCGCCGAGATTTTCTTTTAACGCAAGGGGCTTATACAATATCTGAGGCCCAAAATGGTTTTGGTTAAAAGGGGATTGGGTCTTACACTCTATTAGAGGCCCAAAAAGTTTTGAAAATGATTTATGAGGGTTGAATTAATCCAAAAACCCTAATTTGTTTTCAAAATGTATTTTAATTGAATAAAAATTCAATTAAAAATGATCAAAATTGTTTAACATATGGAAAACAAATTGTGACCTTGGATTAATGCTTCAAAAATTAAGTATTGACCTACAAAATAATTAGAAGTCATTAAAAGTTGCAAAATCAAGGTGGAAAAATTATTCAAAATGTCAAAAACAATTAAAATATTAATTCTTTGCAAAAATATCAATTATATGAAATAAATAATATTTTTGGGATTTTTTGGGAAAATAAAATATTTTAACATTTTTGTGAATTATTAAAAAAAAGAATCAACTCAAAATCATTAAAACTCAGAGAGAAATTAATTTTTGAATCAATTAAATAAAATCACAAAATTCAAATATTTGAATTTGTGAAAATGGCGCCAAGAACATGGACCAAGAACACGCGCATTTTCTGCCTTGCCCAGATTTGCATTTTCTATCCAATCTCACTGAATACGTGATCATATCATGCAATCCACATACCAATCCACTCGTTTCAACCTCACGATCATGTCTATGGCAATTAATTTCATTTAAATTAAGCATAAAACAAGAAATCACGAAAAATCCTCAAGAACCCTAAATTCTGCATGAAGGCTGGGATTTTTGATGCACGATTCAAACAAAGCAATTACTTGAGGGGAAACATTCCATGCATGATTATGAACATTTGGCAAAAGTATTGTGCGGGGAAATATGCATAGATTGAGAGATGACCAAGTTTAGGCTTACCTCTAGGTCGTGACAGCAAGAGCAAATTGATTTCTGCGTTGGAGGTGTTACATATGAGTTGTGATGATCTGAACAGCTTTCCTACACCCTATGAAGTGTGTTTGAATGCTTGGACTTGATGGAAATTAGCTGGATCACTTCATGGCATCTCAACTGCAACTTGGTTAAAACCTTGAGCAATTGATTGGTGATTCTGAGAAATCAGTGTTCCAGATGTTGTTTAAGTGTTTGATCAGCTCACATATGATGTATATGAGGTGTGTGTGTGTGTGATTGGTTTGAGTGGAATTGCTCTCTAATGAAAAACCCGATAATAACTTGCTAAGAAAGGCATTTTTTAGAGTGAGAAGTGGATTTTGAGAAAGGCAAGTGTTGTAGGCCTTTGGTGTACTTAAACTGATCACAATTGAGCTCTATTTATAGTAGAGCAAGTTTGTTTTGCAAGGAATAGTGAATGGCAACTGCTGAGTAGGGTTGGCCAATGTTGGCAAATGAAAATCCAAGTCTCCTCTAGCCATTGACTAGAGGTTAGGGCACAGGCTGCTGGTCCCCTTGGTCTTGGATAAGTCTTGACTGAATTCAGTTGCTAATAGCTCAGTCCATGCCACCTTGATGCTTCCATTGAATGCTTCAATCCAAAATTGGAGTCTTGTCCCTATTTTGGGCAATTCTAGGTTTAGCATACTACTTCTTGTTCCAAGGACTTTGGAGGCTTGGCTCAGTCATTGTCCCCTTTAGATTCAATACTCAGATGTGTCCAAAGTGATGACAAGGCTTGGAATTGCCTGATTTTGGAAAATCGAGCAAAAGTGCAAAATTCTGCCTTGCCTTGGCAGATTTCAGCAAGGCAACTTGCCAATGTCATATCTCATGGCTCAAGTTGAATTTGGTGATGTTCTTGGCCATTTTGGAAAGCTCTTATATGATACAACAACTGTTTGATCATATTAGGTTTTGATACTTTTTAGATCCAAGTGAAAATTGTCCCTACATTTGGAAAAAAGTAAGGCAAAATCTGACTTAGTGAAATTTTCACTAAGTGTTGGAACAAAGTGACTTTTCTTGATTTTGACCACTCCATAACTCAAAATCCATGAGGAATTTGGACATAGGTCAGTATGAAGCTTTTGTAGAGGGAAATGAGATCTACAAATCAAGCTTTGGATGGAAAAAAATGGCTTTGTGGTTTAGGAGTTATGATCCTCCAAAGTTGGTACCTTTGTCACTTTTTTTCATAACTTAGAAAATTTTCTAAGTTTTTATGGTTACCCCTTTTACAAGTTATCCCATTTTCTTTGATTTTTCTTGATGAATGATGATTCAAATCATACATAAACATCATTTTAGGGTTAAAAATCCATTTTTGTGAAAAATCTCAAAAAGTCAAAGTTGACTTTTGTGCACAGTTGACTTTTTGTCAAATGAATTCCAAACTGTGCAATTCTTCAGGAAATCATGTCCTTGACATAAATCAAACTTGATGGACATGTTCCATGGGTGGTATAGAGTGCATTGAATCATGTCCTAGGATTTGGGAGCATGTCCTGGTCAAAAGTCAAAGCTACAGTTGACTTTTCTCGCAAAACCCTAACTGTGGTTCAGATGAAATTGAGACTTGTTGCTCCAGCTTCTTGGATCAATCCATTGTTCCAAATGGATCAATATGGTATGGTAGGGATCCTCAAATGCTCTCTTGATGCCTTGGTTCATGATTATCCCAAAAGTCAACTTAGGGGTGAATTAGGTCAAGAAACCCTACTTCCTGATTTTTTATGTATGCATCCCTTGAGGCCAAATTGACTTGATGATTGGGTCCATGAGGTTCCAAGGAGTATATTAGGATATGTTTTGAATCATTAGCTCATGCCCAGATGAAAATTTCCACATGGAGGCCCTGGTCGACCAAACCCTAATTTGGTGACACTGGCGATCTTGAGGCTTGATCCACCTAGAAGGAAGCATCCTTGTGCTTAATCCTTGAAGTGGGAGTCCCCTTGATCCATTTTGGATGTTTGAAAGGTTAGACAAGTTGAAGATCATGTCATTCCTTGATGGACCCATTGTCTAAGAACTCCGAGAGGGATTGAAACCCTAATTTTGATAGTAGTGAATGCTCACCCATCTTTGGGGAGACTGATGAAGCATAATGACACACCCATATTGTGATGATGATTTGCACAATGATGGGAAATCTTAGTGGTCAAAATTTGGGGTATGACAGATGCCCCTATTTAATCTTCTTGGACACGAAGGTGTGAATGACGAAGGTATTCGGGCATTCGGGGTGCAAGAGGATTAAATATCGGAATACCCGAAATTTTGATGGTGGTTAAGAATGGTAGTTCACGCATCCTTCTTCTTTTGTTAAACAATGATGCTTAGAAAAGGTAAACTTCCCCTCGATCCTGGTTTCCTACCAAGGAACTGGTCTCAGTTTCTGATTTAAACTTCCCATCGATCCTGGTTTCCTACCAAGGAACTGGTCTTAGTTTCTGATTTAAACTTCCCCTCGATCCTGGTTTCCTACCAAGGAGCTGGTCTTAGTTTCTGATTTAAACTTCCCCTCGTTCATGGTTTCCTACCAAGAAACTGGTCTTGGTTTCTTTTGTCAATGAACTTTATTGACATGGGACGCTATTTGTAGCAGTTTTCCTCAAACCTCTCGCCGAATTTTCCTGGGGAGATGCCATTTGATGGAAAAAGTGGTGATGTCAGACTTACTGGGGAACCCATTCGTCTGAGTTGTAGAGGTGCACAAACTTCTCTGTTAGAGACGCCATTTGTTGATTCTACTGGGGAAAAATGAGTCTCTTGAGATACTGCTTTCGCTTGGGGTCTTAAATCATACTTTTCTCGGGATCTTCCCGGAGAAATGCCATATGATGGGATCCAATTTTAAGGTGCCGATGACCTTTTCATCAGTGGTTCTTTCAGAGAAAAACTGCCGTATTGCCGAATTTCTGATTAGGAGGCTTTCTCTAGGGATTTTCCTTAATCTGGGAAAACAAGGATATCATCTTCAATGGCGAAGAGTGATATCTGTTGAAAGTTTATCTGGTTTTTCAGAGGTCCAAGTTATCAAAGTGGTCCAGGACCTATCTTCAATTCAGAAATAACTGGAGGCGAGATTGTTTAGATGATTCACTTCCTGACGAGGAAAGAACCGACAACTCGATTGAGAGGACTATTATCACCAGGGATAAGACCGACTGGAGTGATAGTGATGCAATATGAAATGTGTATGCAAATCAATAATGCATGATGTATGTATGTATATGCTGACAAAACTGACGCGACATACAGACTTAAAGATGAACATGACGGGATACTCAGCCACTGCTGGAGATGAAAGGTATCACTTGGTTCAAGATAGCAATTCGGCCTTGCTTAGGAGAGATAATCCTTGCGGGGAATACCGTTAATCGGGCTTAGGAGATAAGAACTCTGCTGAAGATGTCAGATGGAGCATTCGCATCATACACTGTTGATCCTTCATTCAGGCGCACTGGCGTAGAAGGAGTACTTCGATTCTGCACTTTGAGGTTCGCTTACTTCTGGAGAAGCGGTTGACGTTCTTTCGATGTTCAACAGTCAAAAGAAATTGCCATCTTTATTTTAAAGCAGAAAAAGTTTTACAAGTAAATTCAATTTTGTTTTATTTCAAGAATCGTTAAGCATGTTAAAATGTTGTTCTATAAAGCTAAAAGAACTGGGAATTTCAAACAACAGCACAAGGGCTCAAATTTTATTGATAAGATGGAGATCAGCTAAATGCGTGATTCCAAAGAGTATATACAAATTTATAAAATGGTAATTTGCAGGGAAAAGGGCTACGTTGAAACATAACGACCGTTATCCTTCTACCAACTTTGAATTCGGGGCATCCTGAGCTTCTGTCGAAGATGACCTTGACTGGAGTTTTCCTCCGATGGATGGTGTAACTGTTGCTGAGGGACTTGCCTCAGGTGAACATAGTTACTTGCCATTATCCCTAACTTTTTCCTGGATTGTACTTTGAGATTTCCAACCCACCGGGATGATTTTTTATCATGTCTCTAATTTTTGCCTGGACCGCCCTTTCGGGTTTTCAGTCCACTGAGACGTGTTTTTTTTAGGCGAAGTATTTCTTGACTACATCAACATTTGTGGGGTAGGCAAATTCTTTGAGCCTGATACGAGAGCTTTCGGGAGCAGTGTACTTGACCATATAGTCGTATTTTCCACTTGGTTGTCCCAAGGTGTCCCGCACTTCTTTCGAACTGGAGGAGTCCTCCCTCTCGATGATGTTGACCTCGGGAAAAGCATAGTTGATGAATTCAAGTCCTGTAAACGTTGCAAATTCATCGTCATGTTGAGTAGTTTCTGAATGACCTGAGTGTTGATCCCATAACATGGCGGAGACACTGGTATTCTGTTCAATGATGCTCAGCTGAGTTTCATTACTCGGCTGACTTTCTGGCCCTAAGTTTCTTGGGTAAGGCTGCCAGATTGGCAGGCCATCCATCGGGCCATAGTAATTGTAGTCAAAATTGTCCTTCATCGGAGTGTCTTTCTCTAATGAATTTGGTGGAGCACGGCATCCTTTTGGATCATAATCTCCATAGATCATTTCGACGTCTGATCGTGGTATAAATCTCGGACTCTGTACGGGATAGCAAAATGGCGTAGGCACCTCTTCCTGAGACATATAACCGTCCTCGTTAAGATAGGACTTCCATTCTTCCTCTGTGTCGGAGGGATCCTCTTCATTGATAGTGTGCACTTCCTGAGTCACTGGTTGAAGGAAACCTCCACTGTGGAAGAAGTTCTGAATGGGATGAAGACTTTCATCGTTGGCAGCCGTCTGGGTTCAGGTTGCAGAAAAACCAAGACCCTTCTTTGCCTTATTGTCAATAGGAATGACAAGCTGTCCCCATCCTGTTGTATTGGTATTTTCGACCGCTTTGATAGCGTCTTTGTATGAGGAAATCGAAGTTCCTCCTCTTGATTGATTGTCCTTGATCACCGACAGTGCTTGGAACTGCGTCCCAATAACCTTCTCGGGTTCTACACAAGTAGATGATGATAAGTTACTCACGAGCAAGGCTTGTTCTCCACAGGCCATGATGAGTTGGCCGCTCTGGACGAACTTTAGCTTTTGGTGGAGGGTCGAGGTGACCGCTCCAGCCTGATGTATCCAAGGTCTTTCTAATAAACAAATGTACGTTTCCCGGATGTCCATGACCTGGAAAGTGACTTGGAAAGTGTGAGGACCGATAGTTATGGGAAGGTCAACTTTGCCGATAACCGTCTTTCTGGATCCGTCGAACGCTTTGACGACGACCTCGCTAGTTCTCATCGGAGGGCCCTTGAATGATAATTGAGTCAAAGTGGACTTCGGCATAACATTCAGGGCTGACCCTGTGTCTACCAGTACGCTGGCTAAAGCATCATCCTGGCCGTTGATTGTAATATTGAGCGCCATGTTATGACGACAACCCTCTTCAGGTAATTCCTCATCACTAAACCCCAAATTGTTGCAAGAAGTGATGTTAGAGACAATATTATCGAACTGTCTGATTGTTACATCCTGTTCCACAAAGGCTTGCTCCAAGACTTTCTGTAGAGCCTCCCTGTGCGCTTCTGAACTGAGTAACAGTGATAATACCGAGATCTTTGAAGGAGTCTGTAATAGCTGATCAACAATGTTATATTAACTCCTTTGGATGAGCTTCAGTATCTCATCGTCGTTTTTCGAAAGTTCGGGATTACTGGATTGACCGACTGATGGATCGGGAGCTTCCGTCTGAAGTTCCTTTTCTTTGTTAGACTCTCCAACTCCTTTGTTGAAGATTCTACCACTCTGTGTTACACGACTGATGTTTGCAATATTCACGACGGAGGGTAATGGAATTTCCTTTCCATTTTCAATTATCGTTGCACCGTATTTGTAAGGGATTGCCTTAGATAATTCATACGGTAGTGGTCCCGGCAGATAGATGACTATGGGAACCTTCTGGTTTTTCTGACCATCGTAAGTAATCTCGATCCGTTCCCGGTTGGGAACTTTGGATTCATCAAGTAGAGGAATGATGGTGAAAACATCCCTAGTTCTTTGATGATCAGAGATGACGACAACGTCCTCAATTTGATTGGCAAGGTAGTTCGGCGACCAATTGATGGGTCCGGAACCTGGATATGGGCGAATCTCTCTGCGATCCACCTGCCCCTGGAGAGCCGCTCGCACAAGGTAGCACCCTTGGTTACTTTCCGAACAAACCCCACAACTTTCATAATTGTGTGGTGGCATTCTTGCCACGCCCACTTTGAATACAATGTAACCTCACTAGGTTAGCTTCCACGAGTCAGACATCCTGACTTTGACGCCGAGTGGGGTTTCTGTTATTGATACTAATCTGCTGAGTATCTTCATCCATGTATATTGGCATCCACCAATGATTTAACAAGTGTTGGAGTGCTTCCTGGACAAGGGCACATCCCTGATCATTTTCACAAACTGCTTTACAGCTGTGATAATTATGTGATACCAGGAATCCGAGTCGGACCTGCTCAGCATGCAACTCTACCAAGATGGTATTCATCAAGCGAATGTCAAAGATCTGGACCATGTTGATCTGATAGGGATTCCTATCATGGTAGTCTTGGATCCATCCAAGATCCATCTGACGCTGGAGGACCTCCTGTATGAAAGAGCATCCCTGTTTGTTTACTGAGCAAGTCAGACAAGAACTGTAATCGTGCCGCGGCAGATTATGATACTGGCTTTGCCTTAAATAAATTGCCACCAGGTTGACATTCATCGCATGGATGTCGTGGTTCTGAATGACGTTGGAATTCGTGTAAACCATGTTAACTTCACGAACTCGGTGCTCTTGGATCCATCTGAGATCCATTTGTTCCTGTAGAGCTGATTGCACTATAGAACATCTTCGATTACTTTTAGAGCAGACATCACATTGATGATAATTATGAGGTGGCACATGGCCATATCCACTCTGTCTACAATGCATCTTGACCAAATTGGTCCTTAACAAGAGTACATCGCGAATTTGATAGATATTATTAAATTCTTTCTCAATTAGGTTGACTGCAGCTTTCTCATGTTGAGGAAGCGGGTTTTTGAGAACATTGGGATTCGTATCTTTGAAAGATAAGAGCCCGCTTCTAACAAGCTTTTGCACGTCAGATTTGAAATTAAGGCAACTCTCTATGTTATGCCCTGGTCCTCCTTGATGATAAGGGCATGTCTCATCCACCTTAAACCAAAAAGGCGGATTTTCTGGTACTGTAAGAGGAGACTTAGTATGGATGTGCCCCTTAGCCAGTAGTAGCGGAAATAGTTCTGCGTACAACATGGGTATAGGATCAAACCCTGATGACCGTGTTGTACGGTTGTTGTTATACGGAGGACGAGCCTACTGAAGAAGTTGTTGTGTCCTTTGCTGATTAGGTTGGCTCTGCGCAACCTGAGGTTGATACGTAGGAATAGTCGCAGGGCTGATAGTAGGAGTTACAGCTGCTACCGGTTGATAACGTCGCCTTTGCTTTCCGAGAGAGATATTCCCAATATCTTGCTCTTTTTTCTTAGGGAGAGCACTACCATATCATTTTGTACTACTCGATGATCCAGCGTCTTTTACCAAACGCCCTTCTCGGACGGCTTCCTCAAGACGAACTCCCATGCCCACCATCTCGGTGAAATCTTTAGGCGTACTGGTGACCATTCTGTCGTAGTAAAATGAGCTTAAGGTCTTTAAGAAGATCTTTGTCATCTCTTTTTCCTCAAGAGGTGGACAAATCTGAGCGGCAATTTCGCGCCATCTCTGAGCGTACTCCTTAAAGGTTTCCTTGTCCTTTTGTGACATTGATCTAAGCTGATCTCTGTCCAGTGCCATGTCTAAATTGTATTTGTATTGTTGGACGAAGGCAGTACCAAGATCTCTAAATCTACTAATCGTAGTACGGTTTAAACCCATGTACCATTTGAGTGCGGCACCGGTTAAACTATCCTGAAAGTAGTGAATCAGTAGGTTCTGATTCTCCGTCTGAGCTGACATTCGCCGAGAGTACATCACCAAGTGACTCTGAGGGCAAGAGTTACCCTTGTATTTTTCAAAGTCGGGCACTTAGAACTTGTGCGGAACTTTCACATTGGGGACCAGACAAAGGTCTGCGGCGTCCTTTCCAATTAAATCCTGGCCGCGGATGGCTTACAGTTCCTTCTGCATTTCCAAGAACTGTTCCTGGAATTCATCCATTCTATCGAACATAGTTTCCTTCTTACCAGAAGTTATCGGCGGAATCTGTCCTTCCGGGACAGTGTGCACCACAGAGGGTGAGACCGTGACTACGGCAGTAAATCTTAGCGTTTCCCAAAGTTTATAACCTTCAGGAGTCTTTAGTATGCCCCTGGCATCTTTGCTTTCCCAAAGTTTGTAACCTTCAGGCCCAGCGGCTTCCGTTATGATTCCCTGATCTTTAGTGATCGGCGGAACATATCCTTCCGGGATATAGTTAACAGGCATGCCCCAAGGACGATCTTTCGGCACTTGATACCTAGGATCATACTTCTCCACTATGGGCGTTGAGGTGATCTCTGAGATCACAGTCCTTTGTATCTGTGCCTCTACCATGGCTTGCATGTCGTTACGAAGCTTTCTCATATCCTCTCTCAGAGCGTCGATCTCTTCTTTCAACTCTCTGTTTTCTTCCTCAAGATCATCCATCTTTTTCTGACGATTGGCCCGAGTATTGTACGAATGAGACAGTTTGACTCTAGAATCGAGACACAAACGTGAGATTTGTAAGTAAGAAGAATTCACGATGTGAGAATGATGAATGCAATGATTATATTAATTGTTTTTTGGATTAATCAAAATAAACTTCGACAATTAGATTACAAATATTAAACAGTGGGGAAACCCCTTTTTATTGAATTCAAAGGATTACAAAAATGGAAATACAGTAGATTACAAGGTGCGGAAACAAAAACCTAAGCTAATGGGTCCCGAGTCCTCTCTGAGGAGAAACCGAGAGCTGATTCTGGTACTTTCCTTTTCTTTGACCGGGGCTCTTGGGCCGTTGTCGGGTTGTCATTCCTTTGCCAGGTGAAAGGAGCGAACAAATTCCTTTTGTCATCTTGATTCTCTACAGCATGTTGCTCCAAAATTTCAATCAGAGCATCTTTCTCTTTCAGTAGTTGCTGTATTTTGATGCACTCTATGTTGAGGGTGCGGTACTTGTTCTTCCAAGACCTCCTCTCCCGTTGAACTTTGTTGAGAGTAACCTGGAGCTTTTCAGTCTCAGTCATGAAGTACATGACAGACTTCCTCGGTGGAAGAACTCCATGACGAGGATAAGGCATCTTTAGCTTTAGAGCTCTAGTTTGCACCCAGTGGAGATAAGGCTCCACCGAGACACAGTCCGATTTTCCTAGAGACTCTCGTCCTTTCTTATAAACATGTTTCCAAGCGTGCACTATTTTCGTCTTTAGTGCTCTATCACTTTCTCCTTCCTTGAAGAAAAGACCTTCCAGATGAACACTCCGTGGGACGTGCCTCATCGGGTATCCAAATTGACGACGAACAAGAACTGGATAGTAATTGATTCCTCCCTTAGTTCCTATAAGGGGCACGTTGGGGAAGTTTCCACAACGGTCAATGATCCTGATTCCGTCATAAATCCTGTTACACCAATCTATATCAGAGTTGGAAAGAGACATGATTTTCTGCGACCAACGTAAGGCACCCTTGTGATCCCAAAAAGCAGCAGACTTGGGCAAATGGGAGATAAACCATTTGTATAGCAGAGGTACACAGCACGTGATCTCCCCTCTGCTGTACAAATTTCCCAAGTGTACAGAATGATACGCATCTACGAGCAAAGTCGGCACAGGGTTTCCAATGAGAAAAACCTTAATGGCGTTGATATCGACGAAGTTATTAATGTTGGGCAACAAAAATAACCCGTAGGTGAGTAAAACAAATATGCTTTCAAAAGCAGTCACGTTCCCGATACTAGTGAAGTACAGGGCTTTCTTTGTCAAGAACGGGGCTGGCAAACCTTGTATGCCACCCTTAGTGGTCATGTGAGTCCTAACCTCAGACTCGTCCAAATGAATTGCTCTTACAATGGTCTGATTCTTTGGAATTTCTTCCTGTCCAGAAAATGGAGCTTGATCTGCAATGTGTAGATTAATCAGATGAGAATATTCCTCCAGCGTTGGTGCTAGCTGGTAATCCGGGAATGTGAAATAATGATAGACTGGATCGTAGAACTGAATGAGCGCATCCATGATTCCCTCAATCACATGGACTCTTAGCAGAGATAGCAAACCTCCGTACTTGGCTCTGAAAGCCTCTTGGTTTGTGATCATCCTTGCCAAACCTCTTAAATCCTCTAGTTTTGGAATCCTGAAAGTGTACTTATGAGTTCTTCTTCTACCGAAATCCATTAGCGCAATCCTTTTCTCTGATATTTGCAATCACAGTCTTAGTTTATTTTGAAAAGACAGAGAGACTAGAAGAGAAATTTTTTGAATGTTTTAATGTTTTTTAAATGAATGCATGAATGCAGCACACAAAAACATAGAAAAAACATGGGGTCAAAGGGTCGTTGTCATGAAGTCAAGGCTCTACCCATCCCAAAAGGTTTATACTAGGGTGATTTTTTGTACCTGTACTCAAAATCATCAGCTCCTCCCAGGATAATAAACAGCAAGTGGATCGCCAGCGAGTTGTATGAAATCTTAGAGTAAATGCTATTCACCAAAAATAGATCATCAGCCTCAAATGAGGGTAGTATCGCGTGACAACTATTTCCGATAGCTTCCGCACTACAAAAGGGTTGGCTCCTCAGCTTCTCAGAAGTCACAATCGGCCCATTGCCTATGAGAGGGAATGGGTTGCATTGGGAAGCCTCTACTGAGGTTAATGGTCGACCTCGTCGCCATCACTTATCTTAAGTGTATACTCAATCTTTCCACATGCAGCATCACACGCATTCCCATTAGCAGAAAAATAAACACAAATATCAATTAGGAAAAGCAGTATATATATTTGTCCTAAACATCCTAGACCTTTAAAAGCTAAGAATCTTAAGTTCCTGACAGAAAATGGTTTTCCGGCGGAGTCACCATTATGTGGTTTCATTCCAAATTAACGGCGTTTTGACCTAAGATCCTAGTGACGTCAGGGTTTCAAGAGATAAGAGGAACAAAATGCCTTGAAAGGCGCCATTGTTGTGGTACCCCCTTTCAAGATTTCTACCTAGGAGACGAGAAGAGAACAAGATCCCTAAAGATTCCCCAGCAGAGTCGCCATTTTTCTGTTGGAAAATAGGGACGATGATGACTAAGGTAAAACAGATCCTCATGACACTCCCCAGCAGAGTCGCCATTTTTCTGTAGCGAGTGATTTTTGGATGTGGTTGCGAAGCACGATCGCTCTAGTACTACAGCTCGATTCATTTTTTATCCTATTGAAGCTGGTGAAGGAAGGGAAATAGATGTCTCCAACTAAACCTGCTTGCATACTGAGGTTAAATAGTCAAAACTATTGGTTTACAGATGCTACAAAGATTTGGGGTCTCTCCTAAGTTATTTTGTCGAAAGGGGGTGTTTTAGGCTATCGGTTGAGATGTTAGGACGGATGTATGAAAGTATGGGATTTTGGGTTTTTGTTTAGTGTGCTCGCTAAGATTTTTCATTCAATCTTATGCCTACGTATTCCCGTTTTTTCCGAAACAGGGAAATCAGAGCGATCGTAGTTCCTCCTATTCTATGGGAGGAAATGGTTGTTTTGGTGTCTTGTTCAAAGCCCAAGACGTGAAGCTAAAAGGTGGTTTGTATCTTGTTCAAAGCCCAAGATGTGAAGCTGAAAGGTGATCTATATCTTGTTCAAAGCAAAAGATGTGAAGCTGAAAGATGTTGTCTTTAGAGAGAATTTGTCATCTCTAAAGAGGTTTGTTTGTCACAACTGTTGGGTGACTGGTTATAAAGGAGGATTACTTTAACCGAGATTTGTGAATCCGGCAATGCCATAATTTCCTTTATAAGGGTTTTTGACCTGAAGGAGAAGACTTTAACTCAGTGTAGAGCAATGCTATCTTTCCTTAGGAATTTCTCATGCTAAAAGAGGGACAGTGGCATGGATATAGATAATCCAGAGGCTTGCCGCTTACAGCGATTAGATGAAGGGGAAGGAGTTGTTGATGTTTGTGTACTGTGAACGAGGCACAACTTTGATGCTAAAAGGTTGATTGGATCAACCAGTGGTTTTCTTATACAAAGCCTAAGAGGAGGCTAAAAGGTTTTCCTTATACAAAGCCTAAGAGGAGGCTAAAAGGTTTTCCTTATACAAAGCCTAAGAGGAGGCTAAAAGGTTTTGACTCAACGAGGGAGTCTTTTGGTATCTCGTATAAAGCCCGAGATGGAGGCTAAAAAGGTTTTGACTCAACGAGGGAGAGTCTTTTGTATCTCGTACGAAGCCCGAGATTGAGGCTAAAAAGGGATTGACTCAACAAGAAAGAGTCTTTTGTATCTCGTACGAAGCCCGAGATGGAGGCTATTTGACTCAACAAGAGAGTCTTTTTTGGTATCTCGTATGAAGCCCAAGATGGAGGCTAAAATTGTTAGCTCCGCTGGGGAGAATCATTGTACAAAGCCCAAGAGGAGGCTATGGTGCTGTTTAAGTTGAGTGACAGGTCCAATATGCTGATTTAAAGAGAATATCAGTTCTTATATGAGTAATGTTTGCACTCAGGGATTTTGATTCGAGGATCAGGGTTATTTCCTTTTCTTTGAGGAAATGGGAAATCCAAAGGGTATCGAGACTGTCCGAGTCTACGGGTTTTCTTCCTATTTTTGAAGGGAGCTTGAGAATGTCTTTGAGACTCAAGGAAATTAGATTGTCCAAGTCTAGAGTTTCATCTTTTGTACTATGCTTTGAGAAACAGTAGTAGACTCTTGGAAAGACTGTTCTATTAAGATTACTGATTTCTGTTCCTATACCTCTAGGAGGTCGTCGGGACAATTTGTACGAAGCCCAAGAGGAGGCTGGAAACTTTTAAGAAGCCGATAGGTCCTTGTATGAAGCCCAAGAGGAGGCGGGGATGCTTTTAGGAAGCCTGTGGGTCCTTGAACAATGCCCAAGAGGAGGCCGATGCTTTTAAGAAGCCGATGGGTCCCCAAACCCCGAGAAATTCAAGACAGGCTATTCACGAGGAATAGATCAAGCCAGCAAAGTTCGAGAATTTGGAAGAAACTCAAGAGATGCCATTCACGGAGAAAAAATCATCTCTGGGGAGTAGAGTTTCTTGACAAGTGCTTTTAAGAAGCCTGTGGGTCCCCAAACCCCGAGAAATTTAAGACAGACTATTCACGAGGAATAGATCAAGCCAGAAAAGTTCGAGAATTTGGAAGAAACTCAAGAGATGCCATTCACGGAGAAAAGATCATCTCTGGGGAATAGCGTTTCTTGACAACTTCTACGAGTGACAGTCTATGAAAAGGTTCACCGAGAATGCTGCCTTTCATATCTCCATATTGTTTAACCCCAAGAGGAGGGAAGACTGTGTCTGGTAATCCTATGGGGATCTAGTTTTGACTATTTAAGAGTGATCAACGGGCTTAATGCTATACATAGTTGCCGGGGAAACTCTAAATATCTATACTATTATTACACAGTTGATATGAGTTTATGAAAGAAGACTTACAGCGAAACAGCCCCACAATATAGTTATATGTATATGAAAGTGGTAAATGAAAGCATATAAACACTTACTCAGTTGTAGAGCTTCCATGTTGTTTGGTTAGTTGTTCAACAAAGAAAGATTGAAAATAATAGTATATTCAAAATCAAAGGAGAAAGTGCTTTGAAAAAGAAAGATTTGGGGCTTACAGCTCAAGGAGAGGCCCAGGGTTTTATCAGTGAGCGCACTGTTTGAATTATGGTATACGTTGTGGTGAGAATGTTTTTGCATGCGTATCTTATGTTATTACATAATTGTATGCAATTATATTATAATTGTGTTTCTCACCCTTCTGCTGATTGAATGCTCTATGAGGCATTGCAGATTAGATGCTGGAGGTCTTTTTGTGAAGATTATGTCTTCATTCTTTTGTCGGTCGGCTCTGATATGTAGCACCGGGTAGTCGGGGAGATCGTTATGTGATTATGTGTATATATATATATTTTTTTTTTGGATTTTACATGTATGACTCTGTATATGACAGACAAACTTCTATGTTTATATATGAGATTTCAGTTGCAGATTTTTCGCTTTTATTCTGTATCTGAATTGTGGGTGTTAGGAACCGAGTTCCTCTGTTTATGTTGCTACCTGATTGTTGCATATCTATATGAGCAGGTTATTATAATTCATTACTTTGATGTGACGCTCCCGTCTATACCATGAATGTTTTAATTATACTCTGATTTTTCGTTATCGTTTTAATTACTCGGGGTATAGATTGGGGGTGTCACACGAACCGCAACAGAAAAAATCATGCGGTTTGGTTTGGTTTAGTTTGTTTTTAAAAAAAATCCGAATCAAACCAAACCAAACCAATGCGATTTGGATTGGTTCGGTTGGTTCAGTTTTTTACAAGATTTTTATTGAGTGATATTTACATATATAGAGAACAACATAACTTTGTGTTTAGTCATTCATACATTGTCAAATAACAACAAAACTCATCATATTTAGACAAAAAGTTCTCATTCAATATACAAAAATCAATTTAAAGAAAAGTGAAAAAAAATAGTAGCATAAAACAATATCAAAATATTATAATAAAACAGAAAATATAAGAGAAGGGAGATTAGAGAAGATGAAAAAGAAAGAACATAACAGATGTGAGATTAGAGAAGAAAGGTGCGATAAAAATATAATTAGAAGAGAAAATAGTAACATAAAAATGACAAGATGAATAAGAAAGAAAATGTGAGATGAGAGATTAGTGTAGAACAGGCGAGACGTACATGGCAAAGAAGATGAGAAGAATGCACAATACTATTAGGAGATATTTGAGAAGATTAAAATTGAAAAGTTAAGTGTGAGTAAGAGAAAATATTTTGTAATTGTAAGGTTAAGGCATAATGGGTTTGAGTTTTGGGTTAGATGTGAGATAAGTGAAGTTTTGGTTGTAACATAATGCGGTTTGGTTTGGTTTAGTTCGGTTTGCAACATACAAACTGCAAACCAAACCGAACCATGTGGTTTTGTTAAAAGATGGCCCGAACAAATCCGAACCAAATGCGGTTTTTTGCGATTTCGGTTTGGTTTGGTTTGGTTTGCTATTTTTTATTGGGTTGGTTCGGTTTTGAACACCCCTACCGTTTTAGTTTGATCCTGCAACCACAAATTATGTTTGGTAATATACTAAAACAAAAACAATTAAACCATTTCAAGATACAAAAGTTATTAGTTTGATCACTCCCAGTTTTTATTTTTCTGATAACGCACAATTTTTAACGCAGTATGTTTTCTCCAGCATACTAGGGCTGGACAGAAATTGCACAACCAGCCCAATTCATATGGCCCGTGAAGACACGGTTCGGGTTTTTTGGGTCATCGGGTTGAGAGTTATTGGGTTCAGCTGATTTGTACCGGTCGGTTTAGGATAGCTACTTTGGGCCCATCGAAATCCATAACTGACCGGTCCAGGAAGGTGAGGTTTAGTTATGGGCTGGATGTGTGAGAAATTTAATTTACCTGGCCCAATTGCACTTTATTTGTCAACCCAAAACAACCCAATATCGTGTTATTGACATAGGATTTCTTACTTATTTCACTTCATTTGTTTCATTTCACTTTCACAACACTCTGATAAGGTTTCAATCAAGTTGCTTCTTCTTCGAGCGTCACCGTCGATTGTTCATCTGCGAGCACCACCACACCACCGAACTACTAAACTACCATCGCACGACTGTGGAACTTGTTTTCAAGAAAGATTTTTCAGAGTTTTTCAGCGACGCGTCGACCAAACACGTTGTGGGTCGACGCATACTGAACTAAAAATCGTAAATTCAAAAGTTAAATGTTTAAAGGATACAGATACAACCGGAAAGTTGAAGGATCCACAGTCGTCTCCTCATCCTAAGGTTACTGATACAAAATGTGTTGAAGGATACGAGTTCAAACTGCTCTAAACTCTATGCTTAAAAATCCCTATCCTGACAGCATTTTGAATAGCGATCTGTTTCCCAAGACGGTTACAATCGGGCAGTTGAAGACTATTGATAGGATCCTACAATGGATTGTGGCTCACATTCTTCGTCCCAAGAAGGGAGGATACTCTAGGGTTGATCAGGCTGAAGTTCATCTGATGTATTTGCTGAAAAATAAGAAACGTATTAATTGGCCTCACTATATTACAAGTCGGATTTTTACTCTCCGTGACTCAAGTCGAGGTACATCCTTTTGCTATGCATCGTTTATTCAAAGTATTCTGAATAAAGTTGAAGTGGTAGTTCAAGGTATTCCATACATTTCGGTGAATTTCGATCAAGAATTCAATCAGAAAACACTAACCATGATGGGGTACTTCTGGGATGATCAAAAGCAACGGTACAGGTTTCGGGGCAGAGGTACGCGTTCAGGTGTTCAATATGTTGATGCGGATGAAGACGAAGATGAAGAGGGAGATGAGGAAGAAGAAGCAGCGGATGAAATGCAAACTGACGACCATAATGCGAAACAGGATAACACTGAGTGGTTGGGTCACTCTCCTTCTTAAGATCCCTATGCAAATCAGGGATGGAGTGAGTGGCAACATACTGAATGGACATCTCTCGGTTCATCCTATATGCCTCCAACAAATGAGTGGCATCAGCAAGAGTCGTATTACGTTCCTTATTCTCCATCGCAACCTCAACACAACAATGATGGCATCCTAGAAATGTTAAGATCAATGCAACTCCAACAACAAACCTTTGTGACTGCTCAGGAAGAAAGACACACTGCTCTCACAAATCAGCTTCAGGCTCAAAGTGAGAACTTTAACCGGTTTGTCTTCGCAATGATGACAAGGTTTGACAATATGGCTACAACCGCTGAGAGTCAAAATCGAGCTCTGACTAACAGTTTTAACACACTCAATCGGGCTGTATTTGAGCTTATAGAAACGCTTGGATGAACAACCACCTCCTCCACCTCCAGATTACTACTTCAGAGGAAGGGGCAACCAATTTAGGGGGAGGAGACCTTGAGGATTAGGATGTTTAGTGTAGTACATGTCATATTTTGCTTTATTTGCATACTATTATCTGTTTTGGAATTGCTTGTGTATTTCATATGACTTCAAGTTTGTTGGAATTTTCTAGTTATGTAATGCACTTTGTGTTTCTATATATGCTTCTTGTTTTATTTATCCATATAATCTCTGCATTAACATCATTTTATGTGGATGCGTGTTAATGTGTCTTGGTTGCAAATTGAATGAGTGTGTTCATATGTATGTATTATGTTATTCTTTAACCATGTATTTCTCTCTTTTTGATGTTGTCAAAGGGGAAGAAGGGTATTGTCATACCCCAAATTTTGACCAC
The DNA here is from genome assembly GCA_022829125.1 of Lathyrus tuberosus. Taxonomy (NCBI): domain Eukaryota; kingdom Viridiplantae; phylum Streptophyta; class Magnoliopsida; order Fabales; family Fabaceae; genus Lathyrus; species Lathyrus tuberosus. Next base: position 13,875,500 of record JALAZF010000006.1, read on the forward strand.
TAAGATTTCCCATCATTGTGTAAATCATCATCACAATATGGGTGAACCATCATGCCTCATCAAATACCTCAAGGGTTGTTGAGCATTCACTACAATCAGAATTAGGGTCTCAAGCCCTCTCAGAGCCTTAGACAAAGGATCAATCAAGGAATGACATGATCTTCAACTTGTCTACACTCTCAAATATCCACAATGGATCAAAAGGACTCTCACTTCAAGGATTAAACACAAGGCTGCTCCCTTTTAGGTGGATCAAGTCTCAAGATCACCAGTATCACCAAATTAGGGTTTTGGTCGACTAGGGCCTCCAGATGAAAAATTTCATCTGGACACAAGCCAAGGATACAAAACACAACCTAATATACTCTATGGAGCCTCATGGACCCAACCATCAAGTCAATTTTGCCTCAGGGGATGCATACATCAAAAATCAGGAATTAGGGTTTCTTGACCTAATTCACCCCTAAGTTGACTTTTGGGATAAATCATGAACCAAGACCTCAAGAGAAGGTTTGAGGGTCTCTAATGAACTATATTGATCCATTTGGAACAATGGATTAATTCAAGAAGTTTGAGCAACAAGTCTCAATTTCATCTGCACCACAATTAGGGTTTCGCGGGGAAAGTCAACTGTAACTTTGACTTTTGACCAGGACATGCTCCCAAACCCTAGGACATGCCTCAATATACCCCATGACACCCATGGAACATGTCCATCAAGTTTGATTTAGGTCAAGGACATGATTTCCTGAAGAATTGCACAATTTGGAATTCATCTGATAAAAAGTCAACTGTGCACAAAAGTCAACTTTGACTTTTTGAGATTTTTCACCAAAATGGATTTTTAACCCTAAAATGATGTTAATGTATGATTTGAATCATCATTCATCAATAAAAATCAAGAAAAGTTGGATAACTTGTAAAAGGGGTAACCATAAAAACATAGAAAATTTTCTAAGTTAAAAATAAAGTGGCTAGGGTACCAACTTTGGAGGATCATAACTCCTAAACCACAAGGCCATTTTTTCCCATCCAAAGATGGATTTGTAGCCCTAATTACCCTCTACAAAAACTTCAACTAGACCTAAGTCCAATTCATTAAGGATTTTGAGTTATGGAGTGATCAAAATGGCTGAAAAATGAAAATGTCACTTTTTCCAACACTTAGTGAAATTTTCACTAAGTCCAAATCTGTCTTCATTTTTTTCCAAATGTAGGGGGATTTTTCACTTGGATTCAAAAGAGATCAAAACCAAACATGTTTAAACAGTTGTTGTATCATGTAAGGGCTTTCCAAAATGGCCAAGAACATTGCCAAATTCCATTTGGGCTATGAGTTATGACATTGGCAAGTTGCCTTGCTGAAATCTGTCAAGGCAAGGCAGAATTTGCATTTTTGCTCGATTTTCCAAAATTGTGCAAATCCAAACACTCCTATCCACTTGGACACATCTGAGGATTGAATCTAAAGGGGACAATCACTGAGCCAAGCCTCCAAAGTCCTTGGAACAAGAAAAAGCATGTTGAACCTAGAATTGCCAAAATAGGGACAAGACTTCAAATTTGGATTGGAGCATTCAATGGAAGCATCAAGGTGGCATGGACTGAGCCATTTTCATTTGAATTCAGTCAAGACTTATCCAAGACCAAGGGAACCATCAGCCTGTGCCCTAACCTCTAGTCAATGGCTAGAGGACTTGAACTTCCATTGGCCAACATTGAACAAACCTACTCAGCAGTTGCCATTCACTATTCCTTGCAAAAAAAACTTGCTCTACTATAAATAGAGCTCAATTGTGATCAATTTAAGTACACCAAAGGCCTACAACACTTGCCTTTCTCAAAATCTCTTTCTCTTGGCAAAAATGCCTTTCTTAGCAAGGTAGTTATCGGATTTTGAGCTAGAGGGAAATTCCACTCAAACCAATCACACACACACCTCATATACATCACATATGAGCTGATCAAACACTTAAACAACAACTGGAACACTGATTACTCAGAATCACCAGTCAATTGCTCAAGGTTTTAACCAAAGTGCAGTTGAGATGCCATGAAGTGATCCAACCAATTTCAATCAAGTCCAAGCATTCAAACACACTCCATAGGGTGTAGGGAAGCTGTTCAGATCATTATCACTCATCTGTAACACCTCCAAATCAAAAATCACATTGCACTTGCTGTCACGGCCTAGAGGTAAGCATATACTTGGTCATCTCTCAATCCATGCATATTTCCTCGCACAATAATTTGGCCACATGTTCATAATCATGCATAGAATGTTCCCCCTCAATTAATTGCATTGTTTGAATCGTGTATCAAAAATCCTAGCCTTCATGCAGAAATTAGGGTTCTTGAGGATTTTTCGTGATTTCTTGTTATATGTTTAATTTAAATGAAATTAATTGACATAGACATGATCGTGAGGTTGAGACGAGCATAATGGTATGTGGATTGCATGATATAATCAAGTATTCAGTGAGATTGGATAGAAAATGCAAATCTGGCCAAACCCAGAACACGCGCGTGTTCTTGGTGTGTTCTTGGCGCCATTTCTTTCAAATTCAAATATTTGAATTTTGTGATTTTATTTAATTGATTCAAAAATTAATTTCTCTCTGAGTTTTAATGATTTTGAGTTGATTCTTTTTTTAATAATTCACAAAAATGTTAAAATATTTTATTTTCCCAAAAAATCCCAAAAATATTATTTATTTTGTATAATTGATATTTTTGCAAAGAATTAATGTTTTAATTGTTTTTAAGATTTAAAATATTTTTTCCACCTTGATTTTGCAACTTTTAATGCTTTCTAATTATTTTGTAGGTCAATACTTAATTTTTGAAGCATTAATCCAAGATCACAATTTGTTTTTCATATGTTAAACAATTTTGATCATTTTTAATTGAATTTTTATTCAATTAAATACGTTTTTGAAAAACAAATTAGGGTTTTGGATTAATTCAATCCTCATAAATCACTTTTTAAACTTTTTGGGCCTCTATTAGAGTGTAAGACCCAACTCCCTTGTACAGAAAACTTTTTGGGCCTCATTCGTTGTATAAGTCCCTCTGTACATTTTCAAATAAACGGCGCGATCGTCGCCTTTTCAAAATAACCTTGGGCCTCTCCTTGAGCTATAAGACCCATTCAAAACTCTTGGGCCTCTAATAGAGTGTAAGACCCAATCCTTTTTTTTTTACCAAATCATTTTTGGGCCTCAGTGTATTGTATAAGTCCCGATACCGTAAAAAATAAACGGCGCGATCGTCGCCCTTTTCAAAATAACCCTGGGCCTACCCTCGAGTAGTAAGACCCATTTCTTTTCTTAAAATAAAATTGGACCTCTAATAGAGTGTAAGACCCTATCCCCTTTTAACCAAAACCATTTTGGGTCTCACTTATTGTATAAGTCCCTTCGCGTTAAAAGAAAACCTCGGCACGATCTCCATTTTAAACGAAAAATCAATTGGGCCTACCCTCGTGTTATAAGCCCTACTCTTTTTCTTTAAACTTTTTGGGCCTCTATTAGAGTGTAAGACCCATCCCTTTGTACAGAAAACCTTTTTGGGCCTCAGTCACTTGTATAAGTCCCTCTGTACAAATTCAAACAATGCGCTCACTGGTAAAACCCTGGGCCTCTCCTTGAGCTGTAAGCCCCAAATCTTTCTTTTTCAAAGCACTTTCTCCTTTGATTTTGAATATACTGTTGTTTTCAATCTTACTTTGTTAAACAACTAACCAAACAGCATGGAAGCTCTACAACCGAGTAAGTGGTTATTGCTTTCATTTACCGCTTTCATATACATATAACTGTATTGTGTGGCTGTTTCACTGTAAGTCTTCTTTCATAAACTCATATCAACTATGTAATAATAGTATAGATATTTAGAGTTTCCCCGACAACTACGTCTAGCATTAAGCCCGTTGATCACTCTTAGAAATAGTCTAAACTAGATCCCCATAGGATTACCAGACACAGTCTTCCCTCCTCTTGGGGTTAAACAATATGGAGATATGAAAGGCATCATTTTCTGTGAACCCTTTCATAGACTGTCACTCATAGAAGTTGTCAAAGAAACTCTACTCCCCAGAGATGATCTCTTCTCCGTGAATTGCATCTCTTGAGTTTCTTCCAAATTCTCGAACTTTCCTGACTTTGATCTATTCTCGGTGAATAGCATTGCCTTGAATTTCTCGGGGTTTGGGGACCCACAGGCTTCTTAAAAGCACTTGTCAAGAAACTCTATTCCCCAGAGATGATCTTTTCTCCGTGAATGGCATCTCTTGAGTTTCTTCCAAATTCTCGAACTTTCCTGACTTTGATCTATTCTCGGTGAATAGCATTGCCTTGAATTTCTCGGGGTTTGGGGACCCATCGGCTTCTTAAAAGCAATCGGCCTCCTCTTGGGCATCGTACAAGGACCCACAGGCTTCCTAAAAGCAACCCCGCCTCCTCTTGGGCTTAGTACAAGGACCCTACAGCTTCTTAGAAGTACTCACAGCCTCCTCTTAGGCTTCGTATAATGATCTCTTCCTCCAGGAATGATAGCCTCCTCTTGGGCTTAGTACACAGACCCGTCGGCTTCTTAGAAGTATTCACAGCCTCCTCTTAGGCTTCGTATAATGATCTCTTCCTCCGGGAATAATAGCCTCCTCTTGGGCTTAGTACAAGGACCCGTCGGCTTCTTAAAAGTTTCCAGCCTCCTCTTGGGCTTCGTACAAATTGTCCCGACGACCTCCTAGAGGTATAGGAACAAAACTTAGTCATCTGTATAGAACAGTCCTTTCATAGAGTCTACTACTGTTTCTCAAAGCATAGTACAAAAGATGAAACTCTAGACATGGACAGTCTAATTTCCTTGAGTCTCAAAGACATTCTCAAGTGACCACTTCGTTAAATAGGAAGGAAACCCGCAGACTCGGACAGTCTCAATACCCTTTGGATTTCCCGTTTCCTCAAAGAAAAGGAAATATCCCTGATCCTCGAATCAAATCTATGAGTACAGTGTTGCTCATATAAGAACTGATTTTCTCTTTCAAAATCAGTATACTGGACCTGTCACTTAACTGAAACAGTAACCATAGCCTCCTCTTGGGCTTTGTACAATGATTCTCCCCAGTGGAGTCAAACAACGTTTAGCCTCTCTCTCGGGCTTCGTACGAGACACATAAGAGACTCCCTCGTTGAGTTGATCACCCTTTCGCCTCCATCGCTCTAATTTCCCTGTTTCGGTAAACGGGAATACGTAGGCATAAGATCGAAAGAAAATATCTTAGCGAGCACAATCAACAAAAAACCAAAATCCCATAAAAAAAGCATCAGTCCTAACATCCTAATCCTTGTTCCCCGCAAGAAACATTCTGTCAAGATAAAAAGAAAGAAAACCAGTATTGGCGAAAATACAAATAACTAGTACCAAGGCCCCCCCACATTGATAGCATTCGTAACCTAATAGACCGCTGTTTAAACTCAGTATGCAAAGTAGGGTTAATTGGAGACATCTATTTCCCTTCCTTCGTCAGCTTTAATGGGATAAAAAATGAATCGACCTGTAGTAAGGTCAAACCGCAGAGAGCGACCAGCGCTTAAGAACCGCGTCTAAAATCGCTCGCTACAGAAAAATGGCTCCCACCGTGGGGCCCGTCTCTGTTTTTCTTCTTCCTTTTCACCTCTTGTGTGAATACCACAGATTGGGGCTTCCACCGGGGAACCCATTTCTGTCAGGAACTTAGGATTCATAGCTTTAAAGGTCTAGGATGTTTAGGACAAATATATATACTGCTTTTCCTAATTGCTATACGTGTTTATTTTTCTGCTAATGGGAATGCATGTGATGCCGCATGTGGAAAGATTGAGTATACACTTAAGATAAGTGATGGCGACGAGGTCGACCATCAACCTCAGTGGAGGTTGACCAATGCAACCCATTCTCTCACCTAGACAATGGGCCGATTGTTAAGGCTGAGAAGCTGAGGAGCCAAACCCTTTTGTAGTGCGAAAACTATCGGGAATAGTTGTTACGCGATACTACCCTCATTTGAGGCTGGTGATCTATTCTCGGTGAATGGCACTTACTCTAAGATTGCTCTACAACTCGCTGGTGATCCGCTTGTTGTTTTGCTTTCCTGGGAGGAGCTGATGATAATGAGTACAGGTACAAAAATCACCCTAGTATAAACCTTTGGGGATGGGTAGAGCCTTGACTTCATGACAACGACCCTTTGACCCCATGTTTTTTCTATGTTTTTGTGTGCTGCATTCATGCATTCATCTAAAAAACATTAAAACATTTAAAAAATTCTTCTCTTCTAGTCTCTCTGTTTTTCAAATTAAACTAAGACTGTGATTGCAAATATCAGAGAAAAGGATTGCACTAATAGATTTTGGTAGAAGGAGAACCCATAGGTATACCTTCAAGGTTCCAAAACTTGAGGATTTGAGAAGGTTAGCAAAGTTGATCACTAACCCTGAGGCTTTCAGAGCCAAGCACAGAGGTTTACTACCACTGTTAAGAGTCCATGTGATTGAGGGAATCATGGATGCGCTCATTCAGTTTTACGATCCGGTTTATCACTGTTTCACATTCCCGGATTACCAGCTAGCACCAACGCTGGAGGAGTATTCTCACCTGACTGATCTACATATCACTGATCGAGCTCCATTTTTTGGACTGGAAGAAATTCCAAAGAATCAGACCATTGCAAGAGCAATTCATTTGGACGAGTCTGAGGTCAGGACTCACATGACTACTAAGGGTGGCATCCAAGGTTTGCCAGCCCAGTTCTTGACAAAGAAGGCCCTGTATTTTACCAGTATAGGAAACGGGACTGCTTTTGAAAGCATCTTTGTCTTGCTCACCTACGGGTTATTTTTGTTCCCCAACATTAATAATTTCGTCGATATCAACTCCATTAAGGTTTTTCTCATTGGAAACCCTATGCCGACTTTGCTCGCAGATGAGTATCATTCTGTACACTTAGGGAATTTATACAGCGGAGGGGAGATCACATGTTGTGTACCTTTGCTTTATAAATGGTTTATCTCCCACTTGCCCAGGTCTGCTGCTTTTTGGGATTGCAAGAGTGCCTTACGTTGGTCGCAGAAGATCATGTCCCTCACCAACTCTGATATAGATTGGTGTAATAGGATCTTTGAGGGAATCAGAATCATTGACCATTGTGGAAACTTCCCCAACGTACCCCTCATAGGAACTAAAGGAGGAATCAACTATCATCTGATTTTGGTTCGCCGTCAGTTTGGATACCCGATGAGGCATGTCCCACTTAATGCTCATCTGGAAGGTCTTTTCTTCAAGGAAGGAGAAAACGACAGAGCACTAAAGACGGAAATAGTGCACGCTTGGAAACATGTTCTTAAGAAAGGACGAGAGTCTCTGGGAAAACCAATTTGTGTCTCGGTTGAGCCTTATCTCCATTAGGTACAAACTAGAGCTCTCAAGCTAAAAATGCCTTATCCTCGTTACGGAATTCTTCCACCGAGGGAATCTGTCATGTACTTCATGACGGAAACTAAAAATCTTCAGGTTACTCTCAACAAAGTTCAAAAGGAGAGAAAGTCTTAGAAGAACAAATATCGAACCCTCGACGTAGAGTGCATCAAAATACAGCAACTACTGAAAGATAAAGATGCTCTGATTGAAATTTTGGAGCAACATGCTATAGAGAATCAAGACGATCAAAGGAACTTGCTCACTCCTTTCACCTGGCAAAGGAATGACAACCCGACAACGGTCCAAGAGCCCCGGTCAAAGAAAAGGAAGATACCAGAATCAGTACCCGACTTCTCTTCAGAGAGGACTCGGGACCCATTAGCTTAGGTTTCTGTTTCTGCACTTTGTAATCTACTGTATTTCCATTTCTGTAATCCTTTGAAATTCAATAAAAAGGGGTTTCCCCACCGTTTGATATTTGCAATCTAATTGTCGAAGTTTATTTTGATTAAACCAAAAAAACAATTAATATAATTATTGCATTCATCATTCTCACATCGCGTATTCTTCTTACCTACGAATCTCATGTTTGTGTCTCGATTCTAGAGTCAAACTGTCTCACTCGTATAATACTCGGGTCAATCGTCAGAAAAAGATGGATGATCTTGAGGAAGAGAATAGAGAGTTGAAGGAAGAGATCGACGCTCTGAGAGAGGATATGAGAAAGCTTCGTAACGACATGCAAGCCATGGCAGAAGCTCAGTTACAAAGAACTGTGATCTTAGAGATCACCTCAACGCCCATAGTGGAGAAGTATGATCCTAGGTATCAAATACCGAAAGATCGCCCTTGGGGCATGCCTGTTAACTATATCCCGGAAGGATATGTTTCGCCGATCGCTGAAGATCAGGGAATCTCAACAGAAGCCGCTGGGCCTGAAGGTTACAAACTTCGGGAAAGCGAAGATGCCAGGGGCATACTGAAGACTCCTGAAGGTTACAAACTTTGGGAAACGCCAAGGTTTCCTGCCGTAGTCACGGTACCACCCCCTGTGGAGTACACTGTCCCAGAAGGACAGATTCCACCGATACCCGCTGGTAAAAAGGAAACTATGTTCGATAAAATGGATGAATTCCAGGAACAATTCTTAGAAATGCAGAAGGAGTTGCAAGCCATCCGCGGTCAGGATTTATTTGGAAAGGACGCCGCAGACCTCTGCTTGGTCCCCAATGTGAAAGTCCCGCACAAGTTCCAAGTGCCCGACTTTGAAAAATACAAGGGTAACTCTTGCCCTCAAAGCCATTTGGTGATGTACGCTCGGCGGATGTCAGCCCAGACGGAGAATCAGGACCTACTGATTCACTACTTCCAGGATAGTTTAACCGGTGCCGCATTAAAATGGTACATGGGTTTAAACCATGCTACAATCAGTACATTCAGAGATCTTGGTACTGCCTTTGTCCAACAATACAAATACAATTTGGACATGGCACCCGACAGAGATCAACTCAGATCGATGTCGCAAAAGGACAAGGAAACCTTTAAGGAGTATGCTCAAAGGTGGCGTGAAATTGCCGCTCAAATTTGTCCACCTCTTGAGGAAAAAGAGATGACAAAGATCTTCTTAAAGACCTTAAGCTCATTTTACTATGACCGAATGGTTGCCAGTGCGCCCAGTGATTTCACCGAGATGGTCGGCATGGGCGTACGTCTCGAGGAAGCTGTCTGAGAAGGACGTTTGGTAAAAGACACTGGATCGACGAGCGGTACTAAAAAATACGGTAGTGCTCTCCTTAAGAAAAAAGAGCAATATATTGGGAATATCTCTCTCGAAAAGCAAAGGCGTCGATATCAACCAGTAGCGGCTGTGACTCCTGCTATCAGCCCTGCGCCTATTCCTACGTATCAACCTCAGGTTGCGCAGAGCCAACCTGACCAGCAAAGGACACAACAGCCTCTTCAGCAGGCTCGTCCTCCATATAACAACAACCGTACAACACGGCCACCAGGATTTGATCCTATACCTGTGACGTACGCAGATCTGTTTCCATTACTGCTAGCCAAGGGGCACATTCAGACTAAGTCCCCTCTTGCAGTACCGGAAAATATGCCTTTTTGGTTTAAGGTGGATCAAACTTGCCTTTATCATCAAGGAGGTTCAGGGCATAACATTGAGACTTGTCTCAATTTCAAATCTGACGTGCAAAAGCTTGTTAGAAGCGGGCTCTTATCTTTCAAAGATACGAATCTCAATGTTCTTACGAACCCGCTGCCTCAACATAAGAAGGCTGCAGTCAATCTGATTGAGAAAGAGACTAACAATGTCTATCAAATTCATGATCTACTCTTGTTGAGGACCAATCTGGTCAAGATGCATTGTAGACAGAGTGAATATGGCCATGTGCCACCTCATAACTATCACCAGTGTGATATCTGCTCTAAAAACAATCAAGGATGTTCTGTGGTGCAAGCAGCTCTACAGGAACAGATAGATCTCGGATGGATCCAAGAGCACCGAGTTCGTGGAGTTAACATGGTTTACACGAATTCTAACGTCATTCAGAACCACGACATTCGGGCGATGAATGCCAACTTGGTGGCAATGCACTCAAGGCAAAGCCAGTATCATAATCTGCCGCGGCACGATTACAGTTCCTATCTGACTTGCTCAGTAAACAAACAGGGATGCTCTTTCATACAAGAGGCCCTCCAGCGTCAGATGGATCTTGGATGGATCCAAGGCTACCATGATAGGAACCCTTATCAAATCAACATGGTTCAGATCTTTGACATTCACATGATGAATACCAACTTGGTAGAGTTGCATGCTGAACAGGTCCGACTCGGATTCTTAATATCACATGACTATCAAAGCTGTAAAGCGGGTTGCAAAAATGATCGAGGTTGTACCCTTGTCCAGGAGGCACTTCAGCACTTGTTAAATCATTGGTGGATGCTAATCTACCTGGACGGAGATACTCAGCAAATTAGTATCAGTAATAGGAATCTTACTCGACGTCAAAGTCAGGATGTCCGATCAGTGGAAGCTAACATAGTGAGGTTACATTGTATTCAAAGTGGGCGTGGTCAGGTGCCACCACACAATTATGACCGTTGTAGCGTCTGTTCAGAAAGTAACCAAGGGTGTTACCTTGTGAGAGCAGCTCTTCAGGGTCAGGTGGATCGTGGGGAAATTCGTCCATATCCGGGTTTTGGGCCCATCAACTGGACACCGAATTACCTTGCCGATCAAGTTGAGGATGTTGTCACAATCTCTGGTCATCACAGGACCAGGGATGTTTTTGCCATTATCCCTCTACTTGACGAATCTAAGGTTCCCAACCCGGAACGGATTGAGATTACTTATGATGGTCAGAAAAATCATAAAGTTACCATAGTCATCTATCTGCCGGGACCATTACCGTATGAATCAGGTAAGGTTATCCCTTACAAATACGATGCAACAACAATTGAGAATGGAAAGGAAATTCCATTACCCTCTGTCGTGAACATTGCAGACATCAGACGAGTAACACGGAGTGGTAGAATCTTCAACCGAGGGGTTGGGGAAGTTAACAAAGAAAAGGAACTTCAGACAGAAGCTCCTGATCCACCAGTCGGTCAATCCAGTAATCCCGACCTTTCAAAAAATGATGATGAGATGCTGAAGGTCATCCAAATGAGTGAATATAACATTGTCGATCAACTGTTACAGACTCCTTCAAAGATCTCTGCGTTATCACTGTTACTCAGTTCAGAAGCCCACAGGGAAGCTCTACAGAAAGTCTTGGAGCAAGCCTTTGTGGAACAGGATGTAACAATCAGACAGTTCGATAGTATTGTCTCTAACATCACTTCCTGCAATAGTTTGGGATTTAGTGATGAGGAATTACCCGAAGAGGGTCGCCGTCATAACATGGCACTCAACATTATAGTTAACTGCCAGGACGATGCTTTAGCCAGCGTACTGGTAGACACAGGGTCAGCCCTGAATGTTATGTCGAAGTCCACTTTGATGCAATTATCATTCAAAGGGCCTTCGATGAGAATCAGCGAGGTCGTCGTCAAAGCGTTCGACGGATCCAGAAAAATAGTTATCGACGAAGTTGATCTTCCCATAACTATCGGTCCTCACACTTTCCAAGTCACTTTCCAGGTCATGGACATCCGGGCAACGTACAGTTGTTTATTAGGAAGACCTTGGATACATCAGGCTGGAGCGGTTACGTCAACCCTCCACCAAAAGCTAAAGTTCATTCAGAATGATCAACTTGTCACGGTTTGTGGGGAACAAGCCTTGCTTGTAAGTAACTTGTCATCGTCTACTGGTATAGAACCCGAGGAGGTTATTGAAACGCAGTTCCAAGCACTGTCGGTGGGCAAGGACAATCAATCTGGAGGAGGAACTTCGATTTCCTCATACAAAGATGTTATCAAAGCGGTCAAGAGTACCGATACAACCGGATGGGGACAGCTTGTCATTCCTACTAGCAATACAACAAAGAAGGGTCTTGGTTTTTCTGCAACCTATACCCGGACAGCTGCTGACAATGATAGTCTTCATCCCATTCAGAACTTCTTCCACAGTGGAGGTTTTCTTCACCCAGTGTCTCAAGTAGTACATGCTATCAATGAGGAAGATCCCTCTGACACAGAGGAAGAATGGAAGTCCTATCTTAACAAGGACGGTTATATGTCTCAGGAAGAGGTGCCTATGCCATTTTGCTATCCCGCATAGAGTCCGAGATTTATACCATGATCAGATGTTGAAATGATATACGGAGATTGTGATCCGGAAGGATGCCGTGCTCCGCCAAATTCATTAGAGGAAGACACTCCGATGAAAGACAATTTTGACTACAATTACTATGGCCCGATGGATGGCCTGCCAATATGGCAACCTTACCTACTTAGGGCAAGAGAGTCAGTCGAACAATGAAAATCAGCTGACCGTCATTGAACAGAATACCTGTGTCCCCACCATGTCATGGGATCAACACTCAGGTCATTCAGAAACTACTCAACATGAAGATGAATTCGCAATGTTTGCAGGACTCGAATTCATCAACTATGCTTTTCCTGAGGTCAACGTCATCGAGAGGGATGACTCCTCCAGTTCCAAAGAAGTTTGGGACACTCTGGGAGAACCAAGTGGAAAATACGACTATATGGTCAAATACACCGCTCCCGAAAGCTCTCGTATCAGGCTCGAAAATATTCAGCCAACTGGATGGGGAGATATAGTTGAGAGCACAAATGCTATGCAAAATGCAACAGAGGAATTCTCCTACGACAACTCTGCCTGGGAGACAGATTCCAATGATCCTGCTCCACCAGAAATCAGCGTTATTTCTGAAGACAAATCAAGGAAGGTACCAGACTTTGTGATTCACCGAGGAGTTCGCCGCCAATGGGTTGCCGTCGAGGTTCCGAAGGTCGTGCATCAGTCAAAGTAATTACCATCTTTAACCTTTCACCCTGCCCAGGTGAAACAGATGTTTTGATAGGGCTCGCTTTCTGTAAATTTCCCTCTTCGCTTTGCCCGAAGCGACTGAGTTTTGTTTCATAGGGCTGTAGTTTCAAGAATCGACTTGTTCATTAATAAAATAACGTCGTTCTGTAATTTCCGCATTAATTGTTGTTTTCTCTTTTCGATTTTTTCAGAAAATGGTAATCCTAAAAAAAAACATGTAAAAATAAAAACAAGCAGTAAAATAAAACACTGCACACACTTGCATTTTTCTCTATCTCTTCTAAACACGAATCATCACGTCATGCAGATTGCTTGTTTTAAACCCCGTTGAAACATACGATCCGATGCCTTCTCCCGACTTTGAGTTCCCGGTATTTGGGGTCGAAGAAGAAGTTGACAACGAAATTCCAGAAGAGATCTCCCGACTACTCAGACAAGAGGAAAGGTCCATTGAACCTCACAAAGAATCATTGGAAACGGTAAACTTGGGTTCAGAGCAAGAGAGAAAAGAAATCAGGATTGGGGCACTGCTCAGTCCAACTGCCAGAGAGGGTTTGATAAAGCTTCTTAAAGAGTTTCCCGATGTATTCGCTTGGTCCTATCAGGATATGCCAGGGTTGGATACCAGCATCGTGGAACATCACTTACCATTGAGATTGGAATGTCTGCCCGTAAAGCAAAGGTTGAGACGCACTCACCCGGACATGGCCATCAAAATCAAAGAGGAGGTACAGAAATAGATTGACGCTGGTTTCCTCGCTACGTCTGAATATCCTCAATGGTTAGCCAACATCGTACCCGTTCCCAAAAAGGATGGAAAGGTCAGAATGTGTGTTGACTACAGAGATCTAAACAAGGCAAGTCCAAAGGACGACTTTCCTTTACCACACATTGGCATGCTGGTAGACAGTACAGCAAAGTTCAAGGTTTTCTCCTTCATGGATGGATTCTCGGGCTATAACCAGATCAAAATGGTGCCGAAAGACATGGAGAAAAATTCGTTCATTACCCCATGGGGTACCTTTTGCTACAAGGTGATGTCGTTCAGTTTGAAGAATGCAGGGGCAACCTATCAAAGGGCCATGACTACTCTATTTCATGACATGATACATAAGGAAATCAAGGTATATGTCGATGACATGATTGCAAAATCTAAGACAGAAGAGGAGCACGTTGAACATCTGTCAAAATTGTTCGAACATTTAAGAAAATTCAAGCTCCGCTTGAATCCCAACAAGTGCACCTTCGGTGTCTGTTCAGGGAAACTACTTGGGTTCATCGTCAGCCAGAAAGGAATTGAGGTTGATCCTGACAAGGTCAAGGCCATTCAAGAAATGCCTTCTCCGAAAACTGAAAAACAAGTCAGAGGATTCTTGGGACATTTAAACTACATCTCCAGATTCATATTCCTTATGACCGCCACTTGTGCGCCGATCTTCAAATTACTCAAAAAGAACCAGGATTGCGTTTGGACAGAAGATTGTCAAACCGCCTTCGACAGTATTAAGGAATATATGTTGAATCCTCCGATTCTATCACCTCCAGTGGAAGGAAGACCACTGATAATCTACCTCACAGTTCTGGAGGACTCAATGGGATGTGTACTTGGCCAACAAGACGAAACCAAAAGGAAAAAGTCTGCCATTTACTATCTAAGCAAGAAATTCACCGACTGCGAGACTCAGTACACGATGCTTGAGAAAACTTGTTGCGCTTTGGCTTGGGCAGCCAAACGTCTTCGCCAATACATGATTCGTCATACTACTTGGTTAATCTCCGAAATGGATCCAATCAAGTACGTCTTCGAAAAACCTGCTCTCACGGGAAGAATTTCCCGTTGGCAGATGCTGTTATCAGAATATGACATAGAGTACCACGCTCAAAAAGTCGTTAAAGGAAGTATTTTAGCCGATTATTTGGCTCATCAACCGATTGACGATCAAGAATCAATCGGGTTTGACTTCCCAGACGAAGATGTCATGTATTTAAAAATAAAAGATTGCGATGAACCGTTACCCAGTGAAGGGCCAGAACCAGGTTCCCAGTGGGGACTTATCTTTGACGGAGCAGTTAATCATTATGGAAACGGAATTGGGGCAATCATTATTACCCCTCAGGGTACCCACATTCCTTTCACCGCCAGACTTACGTTCAAATGTACGAACAACGAGGCCGAATACGAAGCTTGTATTATGGGTCTCGAGGAAGCAATTGATTTAAGGATCAAAAATTTGGACGTATACGGCGACTCAGCCCTGGTTATCAATCAGATAAAAGGAGATTGGAACACATACCAATCAGGATTGATTCCTTACAAAGATTATGCAAGAAGGTTGTTACCTTTCTTCAACAGAGTTGAGTTTCATCACATCCCTCGTGATGAGAATCACATGGCTGACGCTTTGCCACTATCTCTTCCATGATTAGCGTAGGTCAATGGAATGACATACCTAAGATTGACATAATGCGCCTTGAACGGCCCGCCTACGTCTTCACGATCGAAGCAGTCGTAGACGACAAACCTTGGTATCAGGATATCAAATGCTTCCTTCAGAAACAAGAGTACCCACCTGGGGCATCCAGGAAAGATAGAAAGACCCTCAGAAGATTGGCTGGAAACTTCTTCCTGAGCGGTGACACTCTCTATAAGAGAAATTTTGACATGGTCTTGCTCCGATGCGTAGACAGACCAGAAGCAGACATGCTTATGAAAGAAATTCATGAAGGATCCTTTGGCACTCATGCCAACGGACACACAATGGCGAGAAAAATTCTGAGAGCAGGGTATTACTGGTTGACCATGGAATCCGACTGCTACAAGTACATGAGGAGGTGTCACAAGTGTCAGATATACTCCGACAAAATTCATGTACCGCCATCACATCTCAAAGTTCTCTCTTCCCCATGGCCTTTCTCGATATGGGGAATCGACATGATTGGCATGATTGAGCCCAAGGCTTCAAACGGACATCGGTTCATCCTGGTAGCCATTGACTACTTCACCAAGTGGGTCGAAGCAGCATCATACGCTAATGTAACCCGACAAGTGGTGGCCTGATTTATCAAAAACAATATCATCTTCTGTTATGGTGTTCCGAGCCAGATCATTACAGATAATGGATCTAACTTGAACAACAAGATGATGAAAGAGTTGTGCGTAGAGTTCAAGATCGAACACCATAACTCATCTCCCTACCGACCCAAGATGAACGGAGCGGTAGAAGTGGCCAATAAGAACATCAAGAGGATCGTTCAAAAGATGGTTGTAACCTACAAAGACTGGCACGACATGCTACCCTTTGCTCTTCACGGTTATCGCACATCTGTCCGCACTTCAACCGGGGCTACCCTTTTCTCTCTAGTGTATGGCATGGAGGCAGTGCTCCCCATCGAAGTAGAGATCCCATCAATCAGGGTATTGATGGAAGCTAAGCTCACCGAAGCCGAATGGTGTCAAAGCCAACACGATGAACTGAATCTGATCGAAGAAAAGAGAATCATGGCACTATGCCATGGTCAGCTGTATCAACAGAGAATGAAGAAGGCGTTCGACAAAAAGGTCCGACCTCGTATTTTCAGAAAAGGAGACCTCGTGCTCAAGAAGATACAATCATTTCTCACTGACTCTCGGGCAAATGGACCCCAAATTATGATGGCCCCTATATGGTCACGAAAGCTTTCTCAGGCGGCGCCTTGAGACTTGCAACCATGGACGGAGAAGAATTTGCCTACCCCACGAATGTTGATGTAGTCAAGAAATACTTCGCCTAAACTAAAAAAAAAAAAAAAAAAAAAACGTCTCGGTGGATTGAAAACCCGAAAGGGCGGTCCAGGCAAAAGTTAGAGACATGAAAAAAATCATCCCGATGGATTGGAAATCTCATAGTACAATCCAGGAAAAAATTAGGGATAATGGCAAGTAACTATGTTCAACAGAGGCAAGTCCTTTATCAGCAGTTACACCATCCATCGGAGGAAAACTCCAGTCAAGGTCATCTTCGACAGAAGCTCAGGATGCCCCGAATTCAAAGTTGGTAGAAGGATAGTGGTCGTTATGTTTCAACGTAGCCCTTTTCCCTGTAAATTACCATTTTCTAACTTTGTATATACTCTTTGGAATCACGCGTTTGGCTGATCTCCATCTTATCAATAAAATTTGAGCCCTTGTGCTTTTGTTTGTAATTCTTATTTGTTTTAGCTTTACAGAACGACGTTGTTAACATGATTAACGATTCTTGAAATAAAACAAAAATGAATTTACTTGTTAAAACTTTTTCTGCTTTTAAAATAAAGTCGGCAATTTCTTTTGACTGTTGAACATCAGAAGAGCATCAACTGCTCCTCCAGAAGTAAGCAAACTTCAAAGTGTAGAATCAAAGTACTCCTTCTATGCCAGTACGCCTGAACGGAGGATCAACTGTATGAGATGCGGTTTTCCCATCTGATACCCACGGCCGAGTTCTTATCTCCTAAGCCTGATTAACGGTATTCCCCGCAGGGACTATCTCTCCTAAGCAAGGTAGAATTTCTACTTTTTTTTTACCAACGGTACTTCTTCGCCCCGCGATGGCTGAGTATCCAGTCGTGTTCACTCGTCAGTCTGTATGTCGCGTCAGTTTTGTCAACATATACGCATCATGCATTTGATTTGCATTCACACTTCATATTGCATCACTATCGCTCTAGCCGGTCATGTCCCTTAGCGATAGGAGTCCTCTCAATCGAGTTGTCAATTCTTCCCTCGTCAAGAAACGCTGCATTTGAACAACTTCGCCGCCAGTTTATTTCTGGAATAAAGTTGGTCCTTGACCACTTTGATAACTTGAACCTCTGAAAAACCAGAGAACTTTCAGTCAGCATCACTCTTCGCCATTGAAGATGATATCCTTGCTTTCCCGGATTGAGGAAAATCCACAGAGAGAGCCTCGTAATCAGAGATTCGGCAGCACGCCAGTTTTGCTCCGAAAAGATCACCGATGAAAAGGTCATCGGCACCTCAAAATTGGACCCCATCATATGGCATTTCTCCGGGAAGATCCCGAGAAAAGTATGATATAAAACCCCAAGCGGAAGCAGTCTCTCAAGAGACTCAGTTTCCCCAGATGGAGTTGGTAAATGGCGTCTCCAAACAGAGAAGTTTGTGCACCTCTACAACTCAGACGAATGGGTTCCCCAGCAAGTCTGACATCAGATCTTTTTCCGTAAAATGGCATCTCCCCAGGAAAATTCGGCGAGAAGTTTGAGGAAAACCGCTACGCATGGCGTCCCGTGTCAATTAAGTTTATTGACAAAAGAAACTAAGACCAGTTCCTTGGTAGGAAACCAGGATCGAGGGGAAGTTTAAATCAGAAACTTAGACCAGTTCCTTGGTAGGAAACCAGGATCGAGGGGAAGTTTAAATGAGAAACTTAGACCAGTTCCTTGGTAGGAAACCAGGATCGAAGGGAAGTTTAAATCAGAAACTTAGACCAGTTCCTTGGTAGGAAACCAGGATCGAGGGGAAGTTTACTTCAGGAACTGAGACCAGTTCCTTGGTAAGAAACCAGGATCGAGGGGAAGTTTACCGTTTCTAAGCATTATTGATTAGCAAAAGGAGGATGAATGCGCAAGCTGCCATTCATAGCCATCAAAATTTTGGGTATTCCGATATTTAATCCTCTTGCACCCCGAATGCCCGAATACCTTCGTCATTCACACCTTCGGGTCCAAGAAGATTAAATAGGGGAATCTGTCATACCCCAAATTTTAACCACTATGATTTCCCATCATTGTGTAAATCATCATCACAATATGGGTAAACCATCATGCCTCATCAAATACCTCAAGGGTTGTTGAGCATTCACTACAATCAGAATTAGGGTCTCAAGCCCTCTCAGAGCCTTAGACAAAGGATCAATCAAGGAATGACATGATCTTCAACTTGTCTACACTCTCAAATATCCACAATGGATCAAAAGGACTCCCACTTCAAGGATTAAGCACAAGGCTGCTCCCTTTTAGGTGGATCAAGTCTCAAGATCGCCAGTATCACCAAATTAGGGTTTTGGTCGACCAGGGCCTCCAGATGAAAATTTTCATCTGGACACAAGCCAAGGATCCAAAACACAACCTAATATACTCCATGGAGCCTCATGGACCCAACCATCAAGTCAATTTTGCCTCAGGGGATGCATACATCAAAAATCAGGAATTAAGGTTTCTTGACCTAATTCACCCCTAAGTTGACTTTTGGGATAAATCATGAACCAAGACCTCAAGAGAAGGTTTGAGGGTCTCTAATGAACTATATTGATCCATTTGGAACAATGGATTAATCCAATAAGTTTGAGCAACAAGTCTCAATTTCATCTGCACCACAATTAGGGTTTCGCGGGGAAAGTCAACTGTAACTTTGACTTTTGACCAGGACATGCTCCCAAACCCTAGGACATGCCTCAATATACCCCATGACACCCATGTAACATATCCATCAAGTTTGATTTAGGTCAAGGACATGATTTCCTGAAGAATTGCACAATTTGGAATTCATCTGATAAAAAGTCAATTGTGCACAAAAGTCAACTTTGACTTTTTGAGATTTTTCACCAAAATGGATTTTTAAGCCTAAAATGATGTTAATGTATGATTTGAATCATCATTCATCAAGAAAAGTTGGATAACTTGTAAAAGGGGTAACCATAAAAACTTAGAAAATTTTCTAAGTTAAAAATAAAGTAGCTAGGGTACCAACTTTGGAGGATCATAACTCCTAAACCACAAGGCCATTTTTTCCCATCCAAAGATGGATTTGTAGCCCTCATTACCCTCTACAAAAACTTCAACTAGACCTAAGTCCAATTCATTAAGGATTTTGAGTTATGGAGTGATCAAAATGGCTGAAAAATGAAAATGTCACTTTTTCCAACACTTAGTGAAATTTTCACTAAGTCCAAATCTGTCTTCATTTTTTTCCAAATGTAGGGGGATTTTTCACTTGGATTCAAAAGAGATCAAAACCAAACATGTTCAAACAGTTGTTGTATCATGTAAGGGCTTTCCAAAATGGCCAAGAACATTGCCAAATTCCATTTGGGCTATGAGTTATGACATTGGCAAGTTGCCTTGCTGAAATCTGTCAAGGCAAGGCAGAATTTGCATTTTTACTCGATTTGCCAAAATTGTGCAAATCCAAACACTCCTATCCACTTGGACACATCTGAGGATTGAATCTAAAGGGGACAATCACTGAGCCAAGCCTCCAAAGTCCTTGGAACAAGAAAAAGCATGTTGAACCTAGAATTGCCAAAATAGGGACAAGACTTCAAATTTGGATTGGAGCATTCAATGGAAGCATCAAGGTGGCATGGACTAAGCCATTTTCATTTGAATTCAGTCAAGACTTATCCAAGACCAAGGGAACCAGCAGCCTGTGCCCTAACCTCTAGTCAATGGCTAAAGGACTTGAACTTCCATTGGCCAACATTGAACAAACCTACTCAGCAGTTGCCATTCACTATTCCTTGCAAAACAAACTTACTCTACTATAAATAGAGCTCAATTGTGATCAGTTTAAGTACACCAAAGGCTTACAACACTTTCCTTTCTCAAAATCTCTTTCTCTTGGCAAAAATGCCTTTCTTAGCAAGGTAGCTATCGGATTTTGAGCTAGAGGGCAATTCCACTCAAACCAATCACACACACACCTCATATACATCACATATGAGTTGATCAAACACTTAAATAACAACTGGAACACTGATTTCTCATAATCACCAGTCAATTGCTCAAGGTTTTAACCAAAGTGCAGTTGAGATGCCATGAAGTGATCCAGCCAATTTCAATCAAGTCCAAGCATTCAAACACACTCCATAGGGTGTAGGGAAGCTGTTCAGATCATTACCACTCATCTGTAACACCTCCAAATCAAAAATCACATTGCACTTGCTGTCACGGCCTAGAGGTAAGCATATACTTGGTCATCTCTCAATCCATGCATATTTCCTCGCACAATAATTTGGTCACATGTTCATAATCATGCATAGAATGTTTCCCCTCAATTAATTGCATTGTTTGAATCGTGTATAAAAAATCCTAGCCTTCATGCAGAAATTAGGGTTCTTGAGGATTTTTCGTGATTTCTTGTTATATGTTTAATTTAAATGAAATTAATTGACATAGACATGATCGTGAGGTTGAGACGAGCATAATGGTATGTGGATTGCATGATATAATCAAGTATTCAGTGAGATTGGATAGAAAATGCAAATCTGGCCAAACCCAGAACACGCGCGTGTTCTTGGTGTGTTCTTGGCGCCATTTCTTTCAAATTCAAATATTTGAATTTTGTGATTTTATTTAATTGATTCAAAAATTAATTTCTCTCTGAGTTATAATGATTTTGAGTTGATTCTTTTTTTAATAATTCACAAAAATGTTAAAATATTTTATTTTCCCAAAAAATCCCAAAAATATTATTTATTTTGTATAATTGATATTTTTGCAAAGAATTAATGTTTTAATTGTTTTTAACATTTAAAATATTTTTTCCACCTTGATTTTGCAACTTTTAATGCTTTCTAATTATTTTGTAGGTCAATACTTAATTTTTTAAGCATTAATCCAAGATCACAATTTGTTTTTCATATGTTAAACAATTTTGATCATTTTTAATTGAATTTTTATTCAATTAAATACATTTTTGAAAAACAAATTAGGGTTTTGGATTAATTCAATCCTCATAAATCACTTTTTAAACTTTTTGGGCCTCTATTAGAGTGTAAGACCCAACTCCCTTGTACAGAAAACTTTTTGGGCCTCATTCGTTGTATAAGTCCCTCTGTACATTTTCAAATAAACGACGCGATCGTCGCCTTTTCAAAATAACCTTGGGCCTCTCCTTGAGCTATAAGACTCATTCAAAACTCTTGGGCCTCTAATAGAGTGTAAGACTCAATCCTTTTTTTTTACCAAATCATTTTTGGGCCTCAGTGTATTGTATAAGTCCCGATACCGTCAAAAACAAACGGCGCGATCGTCGCCCTTTTCAAAATAACCCTGGGCTTACCCTCGAGTAGTAAGACCCATTTCTTTTCTTAAAATACATTTGGGCCTCTAATAGAGTGTAAGACCCAATCCCCTTTTAACCAAAACCATTTTGGGCCTCACTTATTGTATAAGTCCCTTCCCGTTAAAAGAAAACCTCGGCACGATCGCCATTTTAAACGAAAAATCAATTGGGCCTACCCTCGTGTTATAAGCCCCACTCTTTTTCTTTAAACTTTTTGGGCCTCTATTAGAGTGTAAGACCCATCCCTTTGTACAGAAAACCTTTTTGGGCCTCAGTCACTTGTATAAGTCCCTCTGTACAAATTCAAACAGTGCGCTCACTGATAAAACCCTGGGCCTCTCCTTGAGCTGTAAGCCCCAAATCTTTCTTTTTCAAAGAAATTTCTCCTTTGATTTTGAATATACTGTTGTTTTCAATCTTTCTTTGTTAAACAACTAACCAAATAGCATGGAAGCTCTACAACCGAGTAAGTGGTTATTGCTTTCATTTACTGCTTTCATATACATATAATTGTATTGTGGGGTTGTTTCACTGTAAGTCTTCTTTCATAAACTCATATCAACTGTGTAATAATAGTATAGATATTTAGAGTTTCCCCGGCAACTACGTCTAGCATTAAGCCCGTTGATCACTCTTAGAAATAGTCTAAACTAGATCCCCATAGGATTACCAGACACAGTCTTCCCTCCTCTTGGGGTTAAACAATATGGAGATATGAAAGGCAGCATTCTCTGTGAACCCTTTCATAGACTGTCACTCATAGAAGTTGTCAAAGAAACTCTACTCCCCAGAGATGATCTCTTCTCCGTGAATTGCATCTCTTGAGTTTCTTCCAAATTCTCGAACTTTCCTGACTTTGATCTATTCTCGGTGAATAGCATTGCCTTGAATTTCTCGGGGTTTGGGGACCCACAGGCTTCTTAAAAGCACTTGTCAAGAAACTCTATTCCCCAGAGATGATCTTTTCTCCGTGAATGGCATCTCTTGAGTTTCTTCCAAATTCTCGAACTTTCCTGACTTTGATCTATTCTCGGTGAATAGCATTGCCTTGAATTTCTCGGGGTTTGGGGACCCATCGGCTTCTTAAAAGCAATCGGCCTCCTCTTGGGCATCGTACAAGGACTCACGGGCTTCCTAAAAGCAACCCTGCCTCCTCTTGGGCTTAGTACAAGGACCCTACGGCTTCTTAGAAGTATTCACAGCCTCCTCTTAGGCTTCGTATAATGATCTCTTCCTCCGGGAATGATAGTCTCCTCTTGGGCTTAGTACACAGACTCGTCAGCTTCTTAGAAATATTCACAGCCTCCTCTTAGGCTTCGTATAATGATCTCTTCCTCCGGGAATGATAGCCTCCTCTTAGGCTTAGTACAAGGACTCGTCGGCTTCTTAAAAGTTTCCAGCCTCCTCTTGGGCTCAGTACAAATTGTCCCGACGACCTCCTAGAGGTATAGGAACAGAACTTAGTCATCTGCATAGAACAGTCCTTTCATAGAGTCTACTACTATTTCTCAAAGCATAGTACAAAAGATGAAACTCTAGACATGGACAGTCTAATTTCCTTGAGTCTCAAAGACATTCTCAAGTGACCCATTCGTTAAATAGGAAGGAAACCCGCAGACTCGGACAGTCTCAATACCCTTTGGATTTCCCGTTTCCTCAAAGAAAAGGAAATATCCCTGATCCTCGAATCAAATCCATGAGTACAGTGTTGCTCATATAAGAACTGATTTTCTCTTTCAAAATCAGTATACTGGACCTGTCACTTAACTGAAACAGTAACCATAGCCTCCTCTTGGGCTTTGTACAATGATTCTCCCCAACGGAGTCAAACAACGTTTAGCCTCTCTCTCGGGCTTCGTACGAGACACATAAGAGACTCCCTCGTTGAGTTGATCACCCTTTTGCCTCCATCTCGGGCTTTATACGAGATACAAAAAGGTTCTTATTGAGCCAAACAAATTTCAGCCTCCATCTCGGGCTTCGTACGAGATACAAAAACACTCTCTTGTTGAGTATAAAAGACTCTCTTGTTGAGTCAAACCCCTTTTAGCCTCTCTCTCGGGCTTCGTACGAGACACATATTAGCCTCCTCTTAGGCTTTATATAAGAAAACCACTGGTTGATCCAATTAACCTTTTAGCATCAAAGTTGTGCCTCGTTCACAGTACACAAACATCAACGACTCTTTCCCCTTCATCTAATCGCTGTAAGCGGCAAGCCTCTGGATCATCTACATCCATGCCACTGTCCCTCTTTTAGCATGAGAAATTCCTAAGGAAAGATGGCATTGCTCTAAACTGAGTTAAAGTCTTCTCCTTCAGGTTGGAAATCCCCTTTAAAGGAAATTATGGCATTGCTAGGATCCGCGTATCCCGGTTAAAGTAATTCTCCTTTATAAACAGTTGTGACATACAACCCCCTCTTTAGAGATGACAAATTCTCTCTAAGGTCAACACCTTTTAGCTTCACGTCTTGGGCTTTGAACAAGACACAAATAGACCCTTTAGCTTCACATCTTGAGCTTTGAACAAGATACAAATCACCTTTCGCTTCACGTCTTGGGCTTCAAACAAGACACCAAAACACCATTTCCTCCCATAGAATAAGAGGAACTACGAACGCTCTGATTTCCCTGTTTCGGTAAACGGGAATACGTAGGCATAAGATCGAAAGAAAAGATCTTAGCGAGCACAATCAACAAAAAACCAAAATCCCATCAAAAAAAGCATCAGTCCTAACATCTTAATCCTTGTTCCCCGCCAGAAACATTCTGTCAAGATAAAAAGAAAGAAAACCAGTATTGGCAAAAATACAAATAACCAGTACCAAGCCCCCCCCCCCCCCACATTGATAGCATTTATAACCTAACAGACCGCTGTTTAAACTCAGTATGCAAAGCAGGGTTAATTGGAGACATATATTTCCCTTCCTTCGTCAGCTTTAATAGGATAAAAAATGAATCGACCTATAGTAAGCTCAAACCGCAGAGAGCGGCCAGCGCTTAAGAACCGCGTCCAAAATCGCTCGCTACAGGTATCTACAACAAGCAAAAGCAACATTAAATTTTATTTCGAAAGAATACACAAAGTTAGGGGGGATGAGTTTCAAATTACTCGACAAGCTAAATAAGTTTTGCCATCATTAAAATAAAAATTGAGTGTTAAGACAACTTGCCCTCACAACGGATACTTCTAAAATGATGAAGTATCGGTACCGGATACGCACCCGTACCGGATACTCGTACCGTACTTGGTACTTCATTTTTAATTATTATTCGGTTTTAAGTAAAATTTATGATTTTCTTATATATCAGTACAATATACTTATGTATTTTAATTTCTTTGTTATTATATCTTAACATTATTTTTTATTTTTGTTAACTTTTATAGTAATGTTTTGTTGTGAATCTAACAATTTAGTTCTCCACTCATGCATTTAATAGAAAACTATTATATGCATTTAATAGAAAACTCTTATATTTTATTAACGTACTCGTACCCTAATTTTTTGAAAAATGTCGTAACCCGCATCAGTAACTAAACCTCACCTTCCTAGGCCAGTCGGTTATGGATTTCGATGGGCCCAAAGTAGCAATTCTAAACTGACCGGTACAAACCAACTAACCCAATAACTCTTAACCCGATACCCGAAAAACCGGCCCACCCGAACCGCATCTTCACGGGCCATATGGAATGGACGGTTTGGGCCGGTTGTGTAATTTCTGTCCGACCCTAATTCTTTGGGAGAGTGAGGTCATTGGTTTTGGAGCACTTCAACTATCGAAAATGCTACTTATTGTGGCAGTTTTTTGAGATTGAGAAAAACAGTGCATGTCACATGCTTTATTCCAGCATTTGGCACACATTGCTTTATTTAATGGGTAATGCTAACTTGTGCCCTTGAGGCACATGTTAAAAAACCCAAAAATAGAAACTTTGTATTAAACAAAACAATAAAATCATTAATTATAAAGTTGTACTGTATTAAATTCAATACACAATTTTCAATAAAATTTTAGGCCTAATGCATGCTTTGGTCCCTTAACTTAATTTCATGTTTCACTTTCGTCCCTTATTTAATAAACGTGCGTTTTAAGTCCCTTAAATCATGTTCTGTTAATCACATTGGTCTTTTCCGTTAAATTTTATTAAAATCTGTTAAGTTTGGGTGATACGGCACTCCAGCTGGTTTCAACTATGGCTGACATGGAATTATTTTATTATTTACAATTCATTGAGCATTAGCCATCACCTCTCTTTCTCTCTTCTCATCTCTTCACCTTCACCAAAACCCTAGTTGTCTTTCTTCTTCTCTCAAGACAACCCTTTACTCTATGGATCTAATCTTCCTAACAAAAAGACATTGACGAGTCAATCGTAGATTTCCTCTTATCCCCCTTCGTATGTCAACAACGCAAAAAGATCTTTCGTAGTGATTTATAAAGACGATACATTACAAAATCAACAATCAAATAGAATCTCTTTTGCTACCAATCTACTAGGTGTTTCTCAAGGTGCGTGCGTGTTGTTTCTTGATTTTTTTCTGCATTGATTTTTTTTGTTGGGTTTTTTCTATTTTAGATTTTACAAAAAGATTCATGGAGAACTGTTCTAAATGATTGTTCACAAATGACATATTTTTGTGCTAAGCAATTAACTGGTTATTTTTTCCTTTAAAACCTTAAATCTAACTAATCTTCCAGACTAAGAACAACAAAATGACTTAATAAAGTTATACTTGCAATGCTTAGTGATATTACGATCTTGAGTGTGCACATGTAAACCAGCATGTTCAAATATGATAAAGGCCATAAATTGTAACACCCGCAGAAGACACCTGCAAAAGGCAAATTGTAAAGGCCAAACTAGATTTAACAAAGATCCTATTTCAAATATTGGGGATTGTCATGCTTGAATGAAACTAAGAATTCTAAATCTCAAAGTTAATTAATGTGTAAACCAAATTCTCGTTGAATGAGTAATGTTATAGAAATAATTCTATTAGAAAATAATTTTGTTAGAAAATAATTCTAATTAGATTGTTAATTCAAAAACTATTCTACATGTTGTTTGTGATAGCTATTACCTACTATTTTGTTTTGTTATTTGAGATGGCATAGCATTTGTTGCATCTTGTCTTCTTTGACATTCCTCATTACACAGTAGGTACAACAATGAATGGAAAGCTTAATCAGAAATGAAAGCAGTGAATCATCAATTCTTGTAAAATACATTAATTCTTGAAAGCTTAAATGATCAAAATTAGAAATGGTAAATAATGATTATAACTGAAATTGTTTTTAGAAATTGAAAATAATGTATAATTATTTCTTTCCTTATAAATTAGAAATACATGTTAATGTCATGTATGAATATTTATTTTCTTATAAATTAAAATAATGTTCTTTGAAATTGTTGATTATAACTGTGTATTTGATTTTATTTGCAGATCTGAGACTTGCTATCAAAATGCTTTGGCTATCAAGGATAAAGTAGAAGATTTTGAAAATGGTGGTATTGGTGTTATCCAAATTGATGAGGCTGCCTTGAGAGAGAGACTTCCATTGATATAATATTTTCAACTTATGAAACAGGTCAAGAAGATTAAAACAAAATCAGTTTACACTACCAAGTCGGAAATATCAATTCAATCTAGGCCACCACTCTTTTTACCTCAATCAATTTCAAAGAAGAAAAAAAGAATTCACAGTGATCAAAATAAATTTGTAGTAGTGTTTGTGTACATATTTTGTGTATGTGCATATCTTATGTCATTTTGGAACAAATTTAATGTCATTTTAGTTTAATGACTTTGGTTTGAATCAAAGAATGTAACAAAATTCTAGTTTGATGCCATTAAATTCAAGATTATGTTAATATGAAAATCATAATTTTAGTTTAATGCTATTAAATTCAAGATTCTGTTGATATGAAATTATGGTATGGTAAATAACAGATTATAATCTGATAAAATGTTATCCCAGCATTACCCTTATTTAAAACAGGAAAGTTGGAGAATAATTGCTGATAAAGAGAGTACATTACCAAATTGTTATGCTGATTGTGCACAAAGAAAATGATTCAAGGATAATATAGTGAAAGAACAAAGAACACACATCATTTAATGGAGTCTGATTAGGAAAGGCATTCACAAAGCAAAGAAGCATACTTTACTAAACTTTGCTATGTGTATTACTTATCACGGAAAACACACTTGTTTTGGGAGAAGAAAGGAAAGGAGTTGTTCACTTCTTCAGCTAGGGTTTAAGGTTTAGCAACAGGATCAGCTCAGGAGTTCAACATTCTCATTGAGACACAACCCTACAATTAATTCTAAAACAAAATTTCAGTAACGGTATAAAAAAAGTGACAATTTTAACAGTAAAACCAGAAAGACCATAAAACACAATCATGATTACTAGTAAGTATATTGCAAATTGCTCTCTGTCATTAAGTAACACATCCATCCAATCCATCCGAGTGAAAATCAAATCCTTTCTTCAGCCAGAAGAACTCGCATTGATAAAGGTACAAACGATAGTGTAAATTATGTTACAGATAAAGAGTAAGAAACTAAGCACACGAAATGCCGCACACCGTTTAATGCAATAAAGAGGTTAACAAACATATCAAAGAATCAACAGAATCAATGGATGGATTTGAGGTAGGTATATATGTGTGTGTGATTGGAACACCCTTATATAAATGTGTACAAATATTATAAATATGTCTTTTTTTTTAAAAGACACATAAAAACAACTCCCTGTGCCGCGAGAATTGAGAAACTAGTAATTATAGGGAGAAGTGAAAAACAATAGATCACATTGTATTCCCTTCGAACCCTAATAGCCCACTTTGCTGCTGCTCCATCTCTGCTCAATGCGTTTGTGCTTCGTTGCGTCTATGCTTGCTTTTGGTGACCTGCTCTGTTACATCTCAACTTGCATTTGTGTCCTCTTCAGCCCTGTTGCATTCACAGCCTCTTCCCATTGTGCTGATTTCTCATTTATGGTCGGCAGTAAGGCATTTCAAAATATTTCTACTGCTTTTGCATATTATTGATGCAACTTTCTTTCTATTTCAAAATTCCTTGAATCCCAACTTTGACATATTGGTTAAGTTTTTTTTATTTTGAGATACAATAGCCATAGTGCTAATTTTCCCTTTATGCTCCTTGAGCATACTTCTCTATCATTTTCCCTTTGTGTTGACTTCTCATTTATGGTCCTTAGTAAGGCATTCGGAAATATTTCTACTGTCTTGCAAATATATGGTGCAGTAACAGTGAATAATATTTGAACATGACAATTTCAGCAATTTGATAGTGTGTTCCCTAGATTAATATTTGAACACTAGGATGTACATTATTATTATTATAAAAAAAAGTCATGCAAATTGTACATAATTGCATAGTTAGCAGTATCTTACAATACATGCAAGTCATATCTTGATTTAATACAAAACTGAACTCAATCAATACACATCTCTTCTGGACATGAATCTCGATTAAATAACCAAGTGAGAAGTTTTTCTTTTTGAGGTTATCAAGTGAGAATGTTGAACCTGAAGTAAATCATATTATGACAGCTCCTTCAGGTGCCCTAGAGTAATTGAACTCTAGGTTTCACAAGACGCTTCTTAAGTATTCCTGGAGTCAACACTGCAAAACAACAAGAGCAATTAAGTTAAGAATATTATTCAAGCTTATAAAAGTTTTTAGGCATAAATTGTACTTTAGTATACAAATAAATACACACAAATATTCCTACCATTCAATTTCTTTGTAAAATCTGAAGGAGGAGAATCCAACATAACATGCCACTTCAAAGATAGAATATGAACTTGTTGGAATTTGAAGTACCGTGAATAGCAGCTCTCATCAATCACTAACATTACTGGCTTCACTACTGCCATTGCAAACCTTGCCTCTTCAAACATAGAAAATTGTTTCAAAGCAAAAAAATAATACAAATTAGGGCAATCATGTGTACAGAAAATTTACATACCCAGCAATAGTTCAAAGGACCAGCAATTCCTCCAACAAATGCAGCGGCTAATAACCATTCCAAATACCAATCACTGAAATGAAAAATCAAATTAATTCACCATTCGTAAAAAATCATTGATAATGAACTAGCAGCAATAACTAGATTATATACTACGTGTTGTAAGCAAAGATGGCGACAACGTTACCGGGTGAGACTCCAAGCTGGAGAAGGCCATGTGCTGGTGACACCACTTGCTCCAGCAATGGTCACCAGAAAATCTCGCCGGAAGGTTAGCAGTCGACTTAGACATTGACAGATGTGAGACAATGGTTCCTTGAAGAAGTTTCTTTGCCTCATCAATCCCCGTTATTTTACCAAAAGTGCACGAACAATGGTATCAAAAGTTATATAGTTAGGAAGGCAATTATTATCTACCATTTTATAAAGCAACGTCTCTGCTTCATCTAAAAAACCCTCTTTGCAAAACCCATTGATCATAATGTTATATGTTCGGATATTTGGTTGACACTCTTTGGCAGACAGAAGTTGAAAAATCTCTTTTGCATACTTTAGTCTTCCACTTTTGCAAAGGCCGTCAAGAAGTATATTATATGTGCGAATGTTTGGCAAAACCCCAATTTCAATAATGTGCTGAAATAACGCAAGTGCCTTGTCAAGTTTTTCATGTTTGAAGTAATCATCTAATAATATATTGTAAGTGATTAAATCCGCAGGCTGACCGCTGGCACGCATGGCCTCAACCAGGTCCCACTCATACAACGTTCTTCCAGATTTTGACAAACCATCAAGAAGACAATTATAAGTTACAGTATCAGGAACTAAATTCTTCTTATGCATTTCCGTCAATAGCATCATAGCTTCATCTACCATCTTAACCTTACAATACCCATTAATCAAAGTACAATAACTAATAACATTAGGCACACAACCTCTCTCAACCATCTTATCAAACACCCGTTTAGCCTCATCCACACCACCACCCAAACAAAAACCATTCATCAAAGCATTGTAACTAACAACATCGGGATTTCGACCTCTTTTAATCATCACAGCAACAACATTATGAGCTTCAGTAACCAATCCTACTTTACACAAACCATCAATCAATATATTAAAAGTATACACATCAGGGTAAACTTTCCTTTGTACCGCCATTTCATCGAGCAACTTAGCTGCAGCCCGAAACCGACCAACAGAGCATAACCCATGAATAAGAGAATTGTAACTATAAATATCAAGACCAATACCATTAGCAACCATTTCAGAACACAAACCACAAGCCTCGTCTACAAGTCTTTGTTTACAAAGACCATCAATAACAGTATTATACATAATCAAATTAGGGTAAACCCTAATCTTCTTCATCTTAGGAAACATCTCAATAGCAGTTTTTGTTTTACCAGTTTTACACAAACCATTGATTATCGTCCCGTAACAAACCTCATCAAACCTAAACCCTCTGGAAACAGAATCATCAAGCAAACTAAGTGCCTCCAAAACCCTACCTTTCAAGCACAAACCTTTCATCAATGTAGTAAGTGTTTTCACATCTAACTCAAAACCTCTCTTGAGAATCTTCCCAACAACCGAAAAAGCAAAACCCATTTGACCCAATTGAGAAAAACCATTGATCAGTATACTCATAGTGATAAGCGAGGGTTTGACGGTTTCCTTCAGCTCCAGCTTAGAATACAGCGAAACGACGGTGGTGTAGCGTTTGAGTTTGGCTATTGTTGTTAAGAGTTTGTTGAATTCTTGAATGGGTGGTGGGTGGCGGAGGTGGAGGAAATGGTTGAAAGATGAAACGGCGTCGTCGAAGGTTGGTAGTTTGTGGAGCTTTTTGCGGTGGGTGCGAGCGAAGAAGGTTGTGTAGGGGTAGAGAAGGAGAAAGGTTGTGGAAGATGATGAGGATGAAGTGCGAAGGGATGTGAAGAGAATGGTGGTGGCATAGATTGGATTCAACATGATGAGATGGTTTCAGTGTAAATTGAAATTTGAAAATGGTTGCATTGTTGCATTGGATACCAACAAGTATGTTGTATGTTGTGGAAGATCAAAGTGCCGCGTAGGTATGTGTTTGGTTTCAAATGACAAGTGTGACGTCCCCTACAAATAAGTGTTAGAAAACCCTACAAATTTTGAGAAATAATTTTTGGACTCTTCCCTATTAAAAAGTTTTTATTACTTAATATTTCTTCTAGCGTTTAGGAGAAAGTAAGTTGAGTATTTGATGTGCTAGGGTTTCAGACCCAACCGTCAATGGGTTTTGCCAAAACAATTAAGGTGGATGTTGGAAATTCACCACATTCTATGATGATTTCGCTTTAATCGTGATTTCAAAATTGATCACCAACCCACAAACTGTACGTAATGATAATGAAGAACAAAGAAAGAAGAAGAACAAACTAACAGCAAGAAAGAAAAGAGAGAGAAGAGAAATATTTGGAGAAAAGTGTTTCTACCCACGAACGGTGGGATTTCTTCTATTGCTATTATTCACTTGTTAATCTGCAAACTGTGAATGCAATTATATTACAATGTACAAGGGAAACTCCCTATTTATAGATTTAGATTTACAATGGCCCAAAACTCTAAAAGCCCAAAATATCAAATCTAATCTAAATCATATCAAATCATATCTAATCAAAACAGAATCCAATCAAATCTAAAATGAATCTGTTGAAACTATTCGACACATGAATGCTTCGACTTCGACTTCGACACTATGAATTACATTTAACACACCACCTAATTCATTGTGTCTAAACTATCTACATTCATCATCGATCTTAGCTTCTTGAATACTTCGGCCTGCACTCCCTTCGTCATGATATCTGCAATCTGATTCTCAGTTCTGCAGTGTTCCAAATTCATCTTCCCTTCTGCTACCTGCTCTCGAAGATAATGGAACCTCATTTCGATGTGCTTGCTTCGACCGTGAGCTATTGGATTCTTCGCCAAATTGATAGCTGACATGTTGTCGATCTTCAAGGTAATTGCTCCATGATTCTTTCCTGTAATCTCTTCGACCAAGTTCACCATCCAGGTTGCTTGACATGCACAAAGAGAAGCAGCTATATATTCTGCTTCGCATGATGACAATGCCACTACTGGCTCCTTTCTCGAACTCCAAGCAACTGGTGCACCACCTAACATAAACACATATCTAGCTGTGGATTTTCTATCTTCTGCATCACTACACCAGCTAGAGTCTATGTATCCCACTAACTTGCATTTTTCCCTTCGTCAGCTGCAGGAAATAAAATGCCATAGTCGAGAGTCCCTTTCAGATACCTCAGTATCCTCTTCGTCGCTATTAGGTGTGATATCTTTGGCTTCTGCATGAATCTACTTACCATACCAACACTGTATGCTAAGTCAGACCTTGTGTGACAAAGGTATCTAAGTGACCCAATAAGTCTTCTGTATTGGGTTAGGTCGACATCATCTTCGTCTGGGTCCTTCGACAGTTGTAGTTTGGTCTCAGCTGGAGTCGAAGTTGAGTTGCAATCTTGCATCTCAAATCTCTTGAGTATTTCGCCTGCATATCTTCGTTGGTGCATCATCAACCCTCTACTAGTTTTATAGAATTCGATGCCAAGGAAATATGAGAGATCTCCCAAGTCTGACATTTCAAACTCCTCACTTAGGTCATGTTTGAAATCTTCGATCTCCTTCTTGCAACTTCCTGCTATCAACAAATCATCGACATAGAGACATAGTATAAGCAATTCGCCATTGCTTCTTCTTACATATACTCCACGCTCAGTCGTACACTTCACAAATCCCTTTTCCCTTAAGAAGCTGTCAATTTTCTTATTCCAAACTCTTGGAGCTTGCTTAAGTCCATACAGGGCTTTATGCAGCCTGTACACCTTTCCTTCTTCGCCTCGTTTCACATACCCAGCTGGTTGTGCGACATAAACTTCTTCATCTAAGGGACCGTTAAGGAATGCACACTTCACGTCCATCTGACATGTGTGCCAATTATTCATATTTGCTAGACCAACAACCAACCTGATTGTTTCGATCCTAGCAACAGGTGCGAACACTTCATCGAAGTCGATTCCTTCCTTCTAAAGAAATCCTTTCGCCACAAATCTTGCCTTGTGTCGAGTTACTTCTCCTCTAGGATTCACGTTTACCTTGTAAACCCACTTCACATCAATTGCCTTCTTGCCTGGAGGCAATTCGACAAGTGACCAGGTGTCGTTGACTTCGATGGATTCTAACTCTTCATTCATTGCTTTCACCCACTTCGAATCTTTCAATGCCTCAGCTGCATTGACTGGTTCGACATCTGCGTAGAAAGCATAATGTATCAGCTCACCCTCTTCATCGACCACATCATATGATGTAATTACACATTCTTGCAACCTTGCAGGCATGTGTCTTGTTCGTCGAGGTCTGCTTGAACCTGCTTCATCTGCAACTGGTTCTTGTCGAACTTCTCTTTCGACTTCAGTGACTGGTTCTTCACAAGAGATTCTCACTGAATCCTTCTTGGCATTCTCAGTCCAATCCCATTCTTTAAGCTCATCTATGATCACGTCCCTGCTGATCACTACCTGCTTATTCACTGGGTCGAACAACTTGTAACCTCCAGTCGAATGATATCCTATCAAGATCATCTGATTTGACTTGTCATCAAGCTTCCTTCTCAACTGATCTGGCACATGTCTATGTGCTATAGATCCAAACACTTTCAAGTGACTGAGGCTTGGCTTGACACCAGACCAACATTCTTCTGGTGTGACTTCTTCAAGCTTCTTCGTCGGACATCTGTTCAAAATATACGTTGCCGTCGAAACTGCTTCTCCCCATAATTCTTTGGGTAGATGCTTTCCATTCAACATACTTCTTACCATGTTCATGATGGTTCTGTTCTTGCGTTCTGCAATCCCATTCTGCTGTGGAGTGTAGGGTGGCACCACCTCATGCACAATCCTTTCTCTTCTACACAATGCATCGAACTCTTTCGACACATATTCTCCACCACCATCAGTTCTCAGAGTTTTCAACATTCGACCACTCTGTCTTTCGACCATGGATTTGAATCTGACAAATACCTCAAACACATCACTTTTCTTCTTGATGAGGTAGGTCCATAACTTTCGACTGAAATCATCTATAAACGTGACAAAATATCTGTTGCCACCAATCGAATCCACCTGGATTGGACCACATACATCAGAGTATATGACTTCAAGTATTGCCTTCGAATTCCTTCCTGCATCCTTGCTGAAGCTATTCTTGTGTTGTTTCGACTGAACACACTCTTCACATACTTCACTTGGAATGTCGATTTTTGGTAATCCTGAAACCATATTTCTTCTCTTCAGTTCTCTGATGTCATTGAAGTTGAGATGGCCTAGTCGAAAGTGCCATAACCACTCATCTCTGTTGGCTGCTGTTGCTAGACACTTGTGCTCCATCACATTGAGTTCAATCTTGAAGGTCCTATTCTGAGACATTGGAGCCTTCAAGATCAACCTACCACCTGCGTCGAGAACTCTCATCATCTTGTCTTCGACAACTACCTTGTAGTTCTTTTCGACTAGCTGCCCTATACTGAGCAAATTACTCGTCATACCTGGAATGTACAACACATTGGAAATTGTTGACCTTTTGCCATCTTTCCTCATAATCAGAACATCACCAACACCTTCAGCTGCTAGAGTGTTGTCATTTGCAAACTTCACCGTGTTCTTTGACGAGGGCTTCATGTTGACAAACCAATCTTTCCTTCCAGCCATGTGTGATGAGCATCCTGAGTCCAAGTACCACTGATCTTGGAATCTCTCTTCATCTTTCGTTGTGACCATCAGCAACGTCTCTTCTTCATCATGCTTCGCCAGATTTGCATCAGTTTCTTGATTTTTCTTCTTTTCTGGACAGTTACTAACATAATGGCCATACTTCTGACAATTGAAACATTGAATGTGACTTTTGTCTGCCTTTCGACCACCACCTCTTCCTCTACCTGCAGCACCACCTCTTTGGTTGCCTTGGTTCCAAGGTTTCTTCTGAGTCGAATTACTGCCTCCTCTATCTTTGTTGTCATTCACGTTTCCTTTGCCTTTCCTTTCCTTTTTTGACTGCGCCTGCAAAGCCATATCACTCTTCGACTTTCCTACAGCTCTCTCAGTCATCCTTTATTCATGAGACTCAAGCGTCCTTTGAAGCTCTTCCTTCGTCAATATTGACAAGTCTTTCGACTCTTCTATGGCTACTACCACGTGGTCGAACTTAGGAGCCAACGATCTCAAAATCTTTGAGACTACTACTTTCGTCGTCAGCGTTTCTCCACATACTTTGATTTGATTCACCAGTTTTGTAACTCTGGTGAAGAAATCTGTAATACTTTCGTTGTCTTCCATCTGAAGCAACTCATAGGTTCTCTTGTGAGTTTGTAACCTCACCTCTTTCACCTTTTCTGCGCCTCCAAATGACTTTTCAAGAATCTCTCATGCTTCCTTTGCTGATTCTGCATCGCTAACCTTTTCAAAGTTATCTGGATCAACACATTGATGGATTATAAACAGCGCTTTATAATCTTTCTTCTTCAAATCTTTGAGTGCAGCCTTTTCTTGATCCGTCGCGTTTTCCCC
Source organism: Lathyrus tuberosus (assembly GCA_022829125.1). Classification (NCBI taxonomy): domain Eukaryota; kingdom Viridiplantae; phylum Streptophyta; class Magnoliopsida; order Fabales; family Fabaceae; genus Lathyrus; species Lathyrus tuberosus. The sequence goes on from JALAZF010000006.1 coordinate 13,912,093, forward strand.
AAGCGGTGTTACTCCTTCCTTCACAAGATCCCACAGATCTTGATAACAAAAAACCACCTTGATCTGCTTGCACCAATTCTCATAATTATCTTTCTTGAGAATTGGTAGGGTCGCCGGAAAGTGCCCATTTGAATGATTCATAGCCATCACGATTTTCCTCCTTAAATCGCAACCGGAGCTCTAGATACCAGATGTTGAAAATTCACCACACCCTATGATGATTTCGCTTCAATCTTGATCTCAAGATTGATCACCAACCCACAAACTGTACATAATGATAATGAAGAACAAAGAACGAAGAAGAAGAACAAACTAACAGCAAGAAAGAAAAGAGAGAGAAGAGAAATATTTGGAGAAAAGTGTTTCTATCAACGAACTGTGGAATTTCTTCTATTGCTATTATTCACTTGCTAATCTGCAAACTGTGAATGCAATTATATTACAATGTACAAGGGAAACTCCCTATTTATAGTTTAGATTTACAAAGGCTCAAAACTCTAAAAGTCCAAAATATCAAATCTAATCTAAATCATATCAAATCATATCTAATCAAAACAGAATCCAATCAAATCTAAAATGAATCTGTCAAAACTATTCGACACATGAATGCTTCGACTTCGACTTCGACACTATAAATTATATTTAACAGTGGAGATGAAGATTTAGTAAAGAAAAGTATTAAAAAGGTTAAAAACAGAAAAGAAATCTTTCAGTTTAAAACTAAGAAGGAGACTCAAGAGAAAGAGAATGCGTAAGGAATCTCGTATAAAGATATGGTTATGGGGAAAATGCTAAAGAGGGAGATGGAGGAGGAAGTCAGGATCGAAATACAAAAGAATCGAGGAAAGGAGTATGGATAATATGATTGCCCTACTTAATAATTGTAATATTTAAATTAAAAGATAAAAGCATTGAAAAGGTGAGGAGTATAGTTCCAACTTCCAATTACTGCTTTAAAACCAGTAGAAAAATGGAGAAAAGAGCGGTTTGATTTACTCGTAGAATCGTAATTGTAATTTTATTTTACTAACCCATCAAAAAGATATCGTTTTGGATAGAGTAAGAAAATAAAAACTTAAAGAAATAAAATTTTAAAAAAAAATTCCCTCGTTTAGAAATTTTTTTGAAACCTATCTTACTATTTTTTTTGGAACCTATTATATTATATTATTATGACTTAGTATTTGAATTGTGTTTTTTTTTAATAAGTTTAGAAATATTATTTTACAATTGTGTTCCAAAAATATTTGCTGTTATGTTTGGAAATTAAAACGTTTAATATTGTTATTTAGCATGATTTTATAGAAGTAACAAATCCATCAGCTTTATCTGGTTGCTTTTGAGAAATTATAAGTAAATAGGAGTATGTATTTGTTGCTTAAACACCGAAGTATTTTATTCTTGAGCCAAGCAAGATTCATTAATCAAATTTAATGACATGATTGATATATCTATAAGTTACTTTAACTCATTCAACCTCTCTTTTTTTTCATTAAAATTGTATGTATCCTGATTTAACTTTTGTTTACCCAGCAAAAAAAAAGTTGGGTCCATATCTTGCATTGTTACAAATTCTGATCTATTTAAAGAGCCATAAACAAATAAGTATATGATATGTTGAAAACATCTTCTACTATGGTCACCATTGTTGCAGTTCTTCATCCTTGCTTCTTCATCTTCATTGAGCTTCTGAGATTTCCAGTAAGTACACATTGTTTGGCATCTTTGAATATGTATGAAAACTCCATCGTGCCGGGAACACGTGAAGAAAAATGCTTTTGGGACGAGAAGAATAAATTTAGCTGAAAATATGAATTGGGCCTAGTGATGGTAAGAAGACATTGGCAAAATTTTGTTTGGCTGAGTTTCTCTATACATCATGAATGTTTGAGCCTAGCAGTTTCTCCTCCTCTCTTGGAACTTCTGCGAGTTGAACACCGGTCCGAGTAATCTTGTTCCATTCATTTTCAACTCTAAAAAACACCCATTGGAAGCGCCGGAACATCTCCAACAGAGTGATACCGAACACTGTCAGATAGTTATGGCGTAGATGAGCAGATAATTTGTATGTCCACGAACCACGCAGAACAAGGTTACTTCCAATTACCCAAAAGTATACCTGTAAGTTGTAAGTTGTAACGTGCATTAGATTTGTCATTGTCAAATCAAATTAAAATATGTTGCAATACGATGCATTGATCAGACTATTACCCAATGTCGTCCATAAAACACATTGGTAACTAGACTTGGTTTGGTGAACTTGAATATGCGTGAAAAGCCGCTGTAAGAAAATTAAATGAAAATTTCAACACAGAGCAAAATCAGGGCGAATCCTTTTCATTTGGACACCTATGTGTGATTTACACTATGATATTTGTATATGTACAAAAACGCAAAGCGTGTGTTACTATAAACCTGAAAGGGAAAGATGATAGATTTGGTACCTTAAATCCCAATCTCTGGTTATATCCCAGTAAAATGAATAGAGTGAATTAATGACACTTGAGAGAAGCCACAGCGGCCGATAAAGGGTAGTCCATTTCTCAGGGAAGACGTGATATTTAAGGGCTGATAGAAAAATTACAGGGACTGCTGTCGAATATTTTAAAGCTGGAAAACAAGTGCAAATGGAGTTAGCATACTAGAAAAGCAAGCAATTATCGTGATCACAAGTTCATTACCATTATTTAAAATAAGTCAAAAAGAAAAAGATTTGTGTGCCTTAAGTGTTAAAGAATGTATGAACAATAGATTAGACAACACTGCACAAGTAATGCTGAACATCATAAAGGGATCTGAGACTTAAGGTTAAGGACCAATCTAGCACATTAGTTTTAGAGCGGCTATTTGGTCCTTAACTTGTGTGGAGGACCAATCTAGCACATTAGAGTTAGTTTGGCGGGCAAAATATTCACTCAAGTCATATGACAGACAAAATATAACATGGAACTGTATACAAAACTTATCAAGATGTTGGTGGATAGGTAGTCATAAATATTTGTTAGCATTGTTATTAGTAGGGCACACACATTAGCCTACGTTTTAGATATCTAATCCTGAGTATGACGAGACGTGTTGAGATCCCATATCATCTAGAGGTATGACTAAATTAGTCCATGTAAGAAGTAAGCAATCCATTCCTCACCTCTTTGAGATAGCTTTTGGGATTGGGTTACCACTAAAGCTCAAACTTTTATTAGACCACATGTATTGTCCATTTTAAAAATGTTCAGACCTAGACGTGAGGGAGTGTGTTAAGATCTCAATTACCAAGTCACCCACGGTCACATTTCATATGTTCAATACTGAGCATGACAGGGTGAGTTGAGATCCGACATCGACTACAAATATGGACAAATTTGTATGTACGGTTTGGTAAATCTTAACCTAGCTTTAGGGTGACTTAGGCCTAAAGTCCAAAATCCAAGAATATTCAAATTGAAACTAATTTTTGACAAAATGAAAAATGAATTCTTATCCAGGATATGCTACATTTTTAGGAGATCAGGAGGAAAGGTTGCTAAGAACAATTACCATTCAAGAGACAATTTTTTTCTTTGGTATCTTTGTATTGACGAAGACATTGCAATAGACGCCACAAATAAGGAAGAACAAGAACTATTGGTATTGCGATTGAGTGACTACCACATACTGAATCAGCTTCAAGCCAAGCAATTGTAGCAACCTGCATATTATAAAAAATGAAAAATATTTTATTCGAGTCCCTATTATGGAACAAATAAGGAAGGAAATACAAAAATCCGAACAGGCAACCTATGATAAAGAATGGAAAAGAGTTTTGATGTTTCTGTAGTGTCTTATCAAGTTTAGCATTGGTTACATCAAAGTTATAAATGCAAATGAGAAGATTATTATAAACCTAGAGGACCGTGAGCACCCACGTTATCTCAAAAATTAAGGAAAAGTAACATTCTATTTGACGAGTCTTATTTTTTTTAACGTGAAAAGAAACTCATTTAGACTTTTAGTTTTAGGTCACCTATCCTCAAAAGATGGTGGAAAATAGACTTAGGTGATTTAGAGACGTAGAGAGAAAACTTGTGGATTATATTGTAAGGAAATGGAAAGTAGTCAAACAACTAGAGGTAGAGGAAAACCTAAAAAAACTATAAGAGAAACTATTAAGAAAGATCTTGAGTTTAATGAGTGGGGTAGGGCTTGGTTGTTGTTGTTGTCGTCGACACCGTTAATAGAATATGTAGATTGACAGGTTACTACTACCAAATACCAATTAAAGAAAATTTGGCATGTTTGATTTAACCATACCTGTTTGTTTACCATTCTACAAACCGAACGCTCCAAATCTGAAAGCACCTGGATGAAACAAACAGTTAGGAGCCACAACTAGAAGGAGGAATTGATTACTAACACAAAAAACATCGGTTGTAAATTTTTTCATTAAAAAAAAGACCAGAGCAGGCAGTGACTATCTAAATATACAAATTTCTTAGCACTTAGAAGCTGGCATTTCCGAAGTTAATAGAAAATTAGACCAATGAATGTACATTAAGTTATATGCTGTACCTTTGCCATGGAGGTTAAAATATCAGCCAAGAAAAAGTCGGGAAACGAAATTGGCTGTATGAAGAAAAGAACCATTATTTGTGAGCCAAATGATAAGCTTTACGCAATCCATAAGAAAATCAATTAACAAACTTACAGAATCTAATGAAAATTACACCTAAAATATCAACACCGTTGAACCAAACTGTGGTTCTCAAATTACTAACTACGCACCTTCACATGAATAAATTTAAAGGAAGCTAATGGAGATGTTGCATGTGCTTTACAAAAGTAACCAAATGTGTATAAACACTCTAAATTCGATATCTGGCATGATAGTCAAGAATCTTGCCTGCAAAGGGAAAGCTATCCGCCATAGTGTCCTCAAAAAGAAGTACCGAGAGGATAAATAGAAAATATCGAAGGGAAAGATCAAGAGCATTGCAACAAATATGTAGAGAAGCACCTGCAATATGTAAATATTACATGATTAGAATACATGATAGACAAAATATTATCATAGAAAGGATCATAGGAAGCAATCCATTTGCAGGCATATAAGAAATTTTAATTCAATCATTCTTAAACAATAATCTAACACCATCTTCTACATGAAAGCATAAATAAGAAGCCCCCTGATACCAACACATAGAATGAAACTACATTTACATGTTATATTTATATATCAAAAGGAAAAGAAATGTATATCAAAAAAATCAATGGAGCAAAAAACAGAGCAGTTACTGAACTGGCTGAGATGCAGCCAATGATACTTCCCCATGAGAATAGAGATAGAGATAAGAAGTCATGCTGGTAGGAACAAGGATTGTCATCCAAGTGCTACACTGAAAATAACATAAGATTTGAAGTTAGTATATAAATATGCATGTGGGTTTGTTTTGCTCTAAATCTACAACATTTGCATCATCAATCATCAAACCATGTTGTTGACACAACATTCAAAGTTATTTTCAATTTTACTTTTATCTGAATTTCCACAATTTCAACAATTACTGTGATAACCAAAAAATTTTAGAGAACCAGATACAGACAACTCCATGGTCGAAATATTGATTGCCAAAATCGAGAATCAAGAAAAAAATTGAAACATTTTTGCTTTAGCAATGAATAATGTTTGTAAAAAACAATGGCAGGGAACTCGACTACCTTCCATATTTCTTTGTGAGTAAGGTGATTTTGATCAATATCAAAAACCTTGGGATAGCTTATATTGGACTGTAGAAATACCCACACATTCACACCCCAAAGCCAGACCATAATAGTCTGTAAAAGTAAGAGCAAAAATCATCAAGCAAAATTTTCATAAAAACTGCATTCAACATAAACAGTAGAATTAACCCCCAACTCACCACAAGGAGGAGAGGATTGTAATACAAAAAAGCCTCGTATAAAAACAGATCTCTCAAATTTGCATCCATTCTCATGACAGAATCCCAACCAATCTGATGCAAGAGCATAAAAAAGTTAATAGTATAGAAAAAGAAATGTTAGGGAAATTTCTCAATGATACATGTCATTAAGTGAAAAGACAAGCTTTGACCTTACAGCAAGTAAGTCCCCATATCAGAAAGAGTGTCACCTGAAAAAGAAGAAGAAAAAAATGAGAGTGCGCAAGAGGCTCATAGAAACTAGGAGTTAAAAATTAACCAATCTATCAAACTGGCCTATATAATACTTATACAAATTAAAAAAAAAATTTAATCTCAACAAACAACTTATTTTCCAGAAAATAAAATAAAATAAAATTGAGTCTACATAATATCACCAAGGAACATCGCTATAACATAAATATTGCAACAAATGACAAGCTTGCAAATAAAAAATGCAGCACAACAGTATTCTTATGCAGATTGTACATGATATATTAACAGACCTTGAACCTCCATAGAAAAGTAGGAGATGGCACGGCATTTTGAATGGGTGAAATCATATTCTTCATTGTATCAGACAATACTATTTAACGGTAGGAAGTTTGGGTCTTCTTCTGCAAAACAAAAACAAAAATTGGTCAATATAAGTCATACTGTGATCAGCTGTATTTAAGCTTCTACGGTTTAATTATATTCAGGAACATTGCATTGGGCTTTGTCTGTTGCTAACGATATACTCCCTCCGTTTCAAAATAACTGTCGTTTTAGGGGGAAAAATTTTGTTTCAAAATGAATGTCATTATCACTTTTTAATGTAGAAATGATTGCTATTTTTCCAATTGTGTCATTTAATAATTATTCTATACACTTCTTCTAACACATTAATAAGGCTAATTCACTAAAAATGCAATGTCTTATGACAATATTATTACATTCCTTAATCCGTGTGCAAAAACCTTAAACGTCAGTCATTTTGAAACGGAGGAAGTATCCTTAACTTCTGTGTATGAAGTATGTGCACTAGGGTTGCGCCTTAACACTACCAATTTACTTACCTGTCATAAAAATGACAGCATTTATCCAACATGAAACCTCCAATTCATTAGAGTAATAAATTTTGCACATACAAAATGAGGTATTTCAATGCCTTTGAACTCAAAAAAACCCTACACTATACATACAAAATCCAAGCATTCCAAATGAAAAGCTCAAAATTTAAGCATCCAGTACAATTGAAGTAAATCCAATTCTTCAATAAATCATAAGCTACACCACATCAGAATCAAGAACAACCAAAATCAAAATATTAAAAGTCAAACACTTGGTATGCAAAGAAATACTAATTATAATATGAACAAATCTATTCAAACTTGTTCAACAAATTCCAAAACCTAACCATAAAAAAACTCAAACCCAAACAAACAGGCCACAACAGCACTATAAATCAATCCCATCTTGACAACAACCCATCATTCACAGAAACCCAATACCTCTGAAATCTCAATCACCAACTAAAACAAAAAAGCACTTGAATCAGATCAATTACCTGTCGTTACTGTCGTCAGAGTGATTCCGATCTGAGAGAAGAACAATGGGAAACTTTCGCCGACCGCAACATGACAAAAAGGAATGATGTTGCGTAAATCTCAAAGAATGTTGTTTAGTTGCATTGTTGGCATTGAGATTTGGAGGAAAAGGAAAAGAAAAAACTTGAAGGTGGCAGTGTTGATATTTCACCCGCCACTATGTGTATGTGTTACCAAAAGATTCATTGATTACTCAGTTCTGAATTGTGAATTCTAAGAGATAAGAAAGGTTCACAATTTGATTGAACAAGGACAAGGAATCGTAACTGTAACTCTAACTCGTCTCAACTTTTCAACGTTTTATTTTTTTTTAGCTCAAAATGAAAATTTGTTTTTTTTCTTTACAAGTAAAATAAATGATAGTATCGAGTTTTTATTTATTTAAGTATCACAATTATGAAATTTTATTTCTAATATGCCACATACTACTTCGGGTCATTTTTACTATAAAAAAAATTTACTTTTTAAATTGATAACGTGCATCAGATACATTATTTATTTAATAAATTTAAAAAATTAATTTTGTTTAGAGAGAGTATTTATTATAAAACACCACACTTTTAGGTAAACTATAATTTTTAAAGAAAGGCAAAATATTTTTTTGTCTTTTAACTTTATCTCAAAATGTATTTTGGTTACTTAACTTTTAAAAGGATTAATATAGTTTTTTGTGTTTTCAAATAATGTTATATGTTGGTTGTTGGGTAAGATACTTTGCCATTGGGTCACTTCGCCTTTTGTGATTTAATTTACAAATTAAATATATATTGAAATCTTGATTATTTGTAAAAATAAAATATTTGACTCAACCAATATCAAACCCAAAAATGCTTTTGTTATGGAGATTGTGCATCATCTTTCTAGAAATACATTTGCTGAAATTACCATTGCAGCGTCGTCGTAGTTATCACTCTTCATCCGTCGCGCCGATTGAGAAGAATCCACAATAAGAACAAAAGAAGACAAATCACGGTAAGAAGAATTGTCGCTCACACCAGTTGAATCACCACCACAAATTAACATTAACCTATTAACTAAACTAATTAATCAAATACTACCTAAAATTAATACAAATTAATACATCAACCCATAGGATTCACTGCGAAGATGAAACTCTTCAACAACTTACCTTTGGATTGTGCTTTCTTTAGCGCGTTGGAAATTCAATTATCGGAGCGATTCAACACGTTGTCGAGTTTCGTTGAGGATTTGAGCAAGAATCTGTCGTTGGTTGTTTTGGTTGTCTAGTGAGATTAATCTACAGTGGATCATGAATCGTTAAGGATTTACTTTAACGGAAGTTGAAGTGACACACTGCATGTCATGTCACGTCACTTAAAGTCAGTAGTTTGTTTGACTGCACACAAAAAAACGTGTTAGATTGTGGTTTACAAACTTCCCAAGTGATTTTTTTCATGGTCATCTTGCTCTTCTTTTTCTTCTTCTTCGTTTAACCCCATTTTCAATCTGGAAAAAATTGTTACTGCCTAAGTCCCCATTCTATCCATTATATTATGTTCACAAAATCCTCGAATGTCATAGGATAATGATACTTCAAATGTTTATTGTATGAAAAATATGAATCTATTTTCAAAGAGAACTATGTCACCAAAACCATATGAACCATTTGATCTCTTAAAGTCCTGCAGGGAAAATGAGTCTCTAAAACAAGTCAATTGCATTCATGGCTAAAAATTTCACTTTCAAGTGCTAATAAAAAAATCAGAAAACTCTCATTAATTGTTCAATGAAATGTCTGAATGAACAACATCTTCTTACATGATATGGTCTCTGCTTCCTTTGTGGAGTTGCAAACTGTGATAGTACCACCACCTTTGTGCCTATGACAACACCAAATAGTGTCTGTGTCTCCCAGTTTACTATAATTTTCTCTACAAAATTGATTTCATTCTTAATCACCTTCATGTTTGAAGCGGTTGAAAAGGTTGCTCAAATTGATCTCACATCTTACTGCGGTTTATTTCATATATGACGAACCAATATGCGAAAAAATATGAGTGATGTCATGCACCAGATAACAATGTTCTTGTTGGTAGTGGTGATGAAACTGAATGCACTACTAATAGGATCTCTCCTTGAGTAGAACATGCAGATGATTTTAAACAAAAGCAGAAAAGAAGAAAACTTGAATGAAGATGGAAGACATGAAAGAATTTATAGCTAAAATTTAATTTAGGTTAATAGCCAATTTGGTCCCGCAATTGTTTTGCACTGTCACGTTAATCCCCTGAAGTAAGACTAAAATGATAAATAATTTATCAGTTCAAATAGATTTTATCTGAATTTTCTTTATTTCTGCAATTTTTACTGGTATTGCTAGTTTGGGCAGATTGATGAACTATAACTTTCGGCAGTGAATTAAAGGTTTTATGCATAGGTTGATGGATAATATTGATTTTTTTGCTGAAGTGTGGGGGTGCCTAGGAAATTAAAGTTGGCTTGGGATCTTGGTTTTAAATAAATCTAACTTGATTTTATTGGGAAGCCATGATCTTAATGCTTTAAGGGTGGTAAAATAAGGAAACCAGAAAACTTGATAATTGATCCAGAAAATTAATAGTATGCTTGAACATTCTTGAAAATCTCAGCATGATTCAAAAAGAATTCAGTGTATGCATATCCGTAGATATAATAGGTTTTGAGAAAACACCAGGGTGCACCATATCTAATGCAAACAATAACATAAAATATTCAAAAACAGGTTGAAATGAATACTGAAAGATTTTATAAATGCATTTCGGTAGGAATTCATAAAGAATCCGAAAATGCATTTTCGGGCGCAAGTTAACTTTTTCAACTTAAAAACAAGATCAATGTGAGCAATGAGGAACGAAATAAATGATATTTACCTTGAATCTCATGTTTTTTCACCTCCTTTTGATGTGATGAAACACATGAATGGAGTTTTGGAGTGGAACTATTGATTCTGAATGAAATGAATTTTTGTAAGGATTTTGAGAAAATATTATAATGTTGTTTAATATATTTTATTGAAAAAAATCACGTTTAATTTTTCCATAATTGCACATGCCGAATATACTGACATGCAAAGGTGACAGATTTTCAAATTTCCACTTCACAAATCCGGAAATGCACTTCTGGAAAAATGATTGAGTTGTTAAATTAGAAATAAATTGATATGGTTAGTCCATATATTCATCTCTGGAATAAATTTTAAGAAAAAATGGGGTTGAAATCAGTTGGGCGTGTTTCGGTGAGGTGGATGAAACGTCTTTAAATGCATTCCCGAAATCAGATGGACATTTTCGAATTTTCATAATATGTTTTTCCACATTTTAGGGTGAGATTTGCAATTTTATTTTTAAAATTAAAAAATGTTAACATACAATCCCTCCGTCCCATATTATAAGAAGTTTTGAACATTTCACGCCTATTAAGAAACATAATTAATGTTATACGAGAAAGAGAAAGTGTGTATGACTTTAAACAATTGTTTTTTATTTATTGCATATGAAAATAATATATAATATAAGAAAATTAGATGTTGTGGAAACACTAATTTTCCCTTTTCTCTTTATTTGCCACCTCACCAAAATGAGGGCAATTTTGGTCAAAAAATTACTTTTTGCAACTAATGATGTCACGTTGTTCAATTCAAACTACATGTTTATTCTGTTATGGCTTTGTTTGCTAGGTTCGGACCAATTGATGATGTCACGTGGTTTAATTGCAATTCTTTTTCCTCTTTTCTCTTTTCCTAATGTCAGCTTCCAATTCAAAAGTTTTTTCTTCTTTTCCCCAAACAATGCATTGTCACGTTCTCTCTCTTCCTCTTCTTCTTTCTCTCTTTTGCTGCCTCTTTCTTCCTCTTCTTATTTCTTCTCTGATCTACTACCTCTCTATTCTTTTTCTTCTTCCTTCTCTATTCCTCTTCTTCTTTCTTCTTTCTTCTTTCTTGCTTTTCTTCAACAAAGATTACAAAGTTCTTGGAGGATTTACATAGATCTATGAATCAAAGTATTTCAAGATAGATATTGGATTATGAAAGTTATTGGATTTACAGAGATTTACAAAAATCTTCCTTTTACATTTGCATTTAACTCATGGTCGCAAGGTAAAAGCCAACTTTTTTACTGCTTTAATGTTTTATTGAATCTTTCATTTTGAGGCATGATTTTTTATATTTAGATTTCAGTTTATGTTTTTTGATTTTATGGGGTTGTATGAAGAATCTTTTAAGGTGTTAAAGATGTGAACTTGTTGCTGAGTGCCGCCAAACTTTCCATTCATATGTGGTTGTGGACTTGGTATGTTATCGTCAATTTGGCCACAATGAGATTGACGAACCATCTTTCACACATCCTAAAATGTACAAGGTTAAACCTTTTGTTTATTATGCTATATCTCCATGGTTCATCCCTCATATTGACATGTAAGGTTTTTAATAAAAATTTTAATTGATATTACTACTGCAGATGTTGTTCACATTAATCTTGGTGTTTCTTTTGAAAAGTAGTTTAATATTTAATCTCTTGGTTACCATATTGTTTGATCTATTGGTTTTAATTTCTGGATTGTTTTTGTTTTTTGTAATGATTATTTACTCGTGCTGAAACAGACTAAGGATGTGGAAATGATTGATGTTGACAAATCTTCAAACAAAACTGTAATTAATTGATATTTATTTTTTTCTTGAACTATAAATAGTTTGTATTAAGAATGTATATGACTTGGTTTTTAAATTTTGCAGTTTGCTACCCCAGCTACAACAAGTGAGAGTGGATGTTCAAAGACCTTATTTGTTGGGAACTTGTCATTTCGTGTCCAACGATCTAACATGTACTTATTTTGTTCTCAATCATGTGATGTTTGGTTATCTTGCTATATAAGAAATATCTAACTTTGAATGATCCAGTGAAAAATTCTTTCAAGAATGCAGAGAAGTTGTTGATGTCCGTCTTGCTTCAGATGAGGACGGGAGGTTTAAAGGCTTTGGACATGTTGAGTTTATGACTGCAGAGGCAACCCAGCGTGTATGCTTTTAACATTTTGTCTAATTTTTGTAATTGATGAGAACTGTTATTGAACCTGTAAGAATTCCAGCTTCAGTTTAGTTTATTTTACTTTTACTTTTCAAAACCGAGAGGTCTTGTCCTTGCTAATGTGCTTGTGATCATGTCTACTTCTATATGCTTCAGAGTTCATCAAATATATCATATTCAAGTTTCATGTTCTTGTGATAATGCTACTTGAATATAGTGGCATCCAGGTTTAAATCCTAATTTTTCTTGATGATGTGCGGCCAAAATTTGTACTTGACCAGCTTGTGTTTAGAATCCCTCCTGTCAATTACATTGTTGTTTCAAGGTTCAAATTCATTGACACAATTTATCAAGTGGAAATTCTGCTGATGAGGTTTCTTTGAACGATGAGGTATAATGATTTTTGTAAATGTTTTTTTGTTAGCATGCTTTTGATTAGTCGTTGCATTAGCAGTTGTAGTTGTATGTCAAAAATTGAATTCGATGATATAAGGTCGATGAGACTTTAATTGCAGCCAATGCGACTTCAATTATGGTTGCATTATTGTTTCGATGAGAGTTAAATTGTCGACAATGCGACTTCAATTGTAGTTCATTGCAGTTTCGATATAACTTCAATTGCATACAATGTGAATTTGATTGTAGTTGCATTGCAGTTTTGATTAGACTTCAATTATCGATAATGCGACTTCAATGGTAGTTGCATTGCAGTTTTGATAAGACTTCAATCACAGATAATCTGACTTTGATTTTAGTTCATTGCAGTTTTAATAAGACTTTAATTATCGACAATGCAACTTCAATTGTAGCATTGACGTTTTAGTGAGATTTCAATTGCAGATAACGCGACTTCGATTGTAGTTCATTGTAGTTTTAATGAGGCTTCTATCGCAGACAATGCGACTTCAATTGTAGTTGCATTGAAAGTTCAATGAGAATTACAGACAATGCGACTTCAATTATAGTTGCATCAAAGTTTCAATGAGAGTTCAATCACAAGCGATGTGATGCGACTTCAATTGTAGTTGCATTACAATTTCAATTAGACTTCAATCGTAGACAATGCAATTTTAATGGTAGTTGCATTGAAGTCTTAATGAGATTTCAATCGCAGACAATGCAGCTTTAATTGTAATTGCATTGTGGGTGAAAACAATTATCTCGCTAGATTGAATGGTATTGCTCAAGATGGTTTAGCGCTTCTTTCGTCTCTACATCTCAACCTGAATGAACACAATACCATGCTTATCAGCTTATGTTATTAAATGGTTGGCAAAATACCTTTTTTCGTCCCTTAACTTTACCTCGGGGTCCATTTTGGTCCCTTAAATTTTATAATGTTCAAATCGATCCCTTAAGTATTAAAAATGGAGCACGTGAGTCATTTTCGTCTGTTTCCTCCAAACGGACGTTTGTGAATGACGATGTGGCAGATGACATGGTTGTTCTTCTTCATTTTCCTACGTTCAACTATGTTCTTCTTCATTTTTATTCGCTAGGGATTGTTTGTAAAATTGATTCCCAAAAATTGAATATTAGGGTTGATCCTCTATGAAATCAGGTTATGGTTCATCCTCCATGAAACAGAAAAGCCATGAAAGTCTGAACTCCAATGTGTTCACGAGCTCAAATCTTCCATGGAAACTGAGTTGTCATTATGGAGACACGACTATTCTTCATAGGTCGACAACGACAAAGAGCTTGGAAAACATTTTTAGAGTTGTTCACATTTTAAGGTATGTATGTCCTCTGTACAAGCAGTTTGTATGCTGATAACATTTTGAATAATCCATTGTATGCTAATAATCCTTTGAGTAATCCATTGTAAGTTTCAGGGAACAATGCAATTTGGGTGTGGGTATTTTGAATGGTTCTAAGAGGAAGTTCTAGATGAGAAAGGGCAAATTATAATGTCTAGGTTTGAAAAGTTAGCAAAGAAATTGGATGATGCATCAATGGAGTTTGACGAAGTTAGGTTGACAAATGAAGAATTAAGGAAGGAGGTGAATCAACTTCAAAATGAGATGAACAAGATTTTAAAGTGGAAAAAATGTTAGATGATGGTTGTTATTGTAGTATTAGCAGTTCTGGTTTTTTTCATGATTATTTGAAATGTTTAAGTTTGTATTAGTTTCAAAATTAGGGGAATTTAGCAGTGAAATGTTTTGTTTGTATCAATTGAAATGTTGTAGTGAAATGCTTTGGTTTGTATCAGTTGAATCTTGTGTTGTTTAGCAGTGAAATACATCAGTGTAACTTTGTTCAGTTGTTCAACACATAATTTTACCATTCCACATAATTTTCATAACACATAATTGTCATTAACATATAAACTTGTTCAAAATACATTACAAAATAATATCCATATCCATTACACAAAATGACACCATTCCAAAATGATATCCATAAACATAACACAAAATGATAGTAAGTGGTTCCAAATATCGGTTAAGACCATTAAACAACAAGACTAATTAGTTCCAAATACACTTATGACTAAGTGTTACAAATACACTTAAGACCATTAAACAACATCTAAAATACAACTAAGATTTTTTTTCTTGGGTGTGGTCTTCTTAGTTGGAGTTGTCTTCCTTGTAATTGGGTCAATCACATTCTTGGCAGCACTTAGCCTTGTAGTAGGTCCAGGAGGAACAAAAGATGTTGATGGCCTCCTAACACCCAACTTACTAAGCCTTCCTAGTATTGATTGTTGAGTAGCCAGTGTGCCTCTAGTTCTTGGCAGTTGAGAACCTTGTGTGCCTACAACAGTTGATGTTACATGACTTACTTATTTTCCTCCAACAGTTGATGTTGCCTGCTTGGAACCTTGTGTTTGTTGAGTACTTTGAGCAGTTGGTTGAGAACCTTGAGTAGCTTTATTGGAACCTTGTGTTTGTTAAGAACCTTGAGCAGCTTGCTTGGAACCTTGTGTTTGTTGAGAACCTTGAGAAGTTTGTTGAGTACTCTGAGCAGTTGGTTGAGTACCTTGAGTATTTTATTAAGTACCTTGAGTAGTTTGTTGAGTACCTTGCGTAGTTGGTGTCACCTTACAGGTTGGTTTTTTGTGCCCTAGATGCTTGCACCTAGAACACCTGACTGTAAAGCCTGTTCTCCTAATTTTTTTTTCTGTCTCATCCAGCTCCTCTTGCTCAAAATTTCTTATCTTCTTTGGTCTTCCAGGCATCCTTCTATATTTAGGAGGCTGCACATTTGGATATTTGGTTCTAACCCAGAGATTTGATCCATTTACAAGATAAATCATAGGTGAATAGACCTTCATGTACATTGACTTCCTAAAATAATCAGAGATGTATTCTTCAATTTTATATTTCCACTTTTTATACATGACAATGCATGAACACGATGCAGTCCATTTAGTTCCCATCTTCTACAAGAGCATATCCTTTCTTTCAAATTCACAGTAAATATATCAGCATGATTTTCAACATGCCTAACCTCAAATATGTGTTCAGCCGACATCCTACATTAACAGACATATAGAGATAGTTGTTCAGCACAAGAGACAATAGCATACATAATACAATATACATACCTCACAATCCATAATTTGGTGTAACTACTGGTTTTATCAACCTTCCTTATTATATTAGGCAAGACACCATCATCAGCTAGATTTTGAAACCTCATTCTATTTGTTGCCCATCTTTCCATACAATATGTCCTGATCTCTTCCACCATGGTCACCAAGGGTTTGAACCTTGACTCAAGTATAACACTTTTGAAAGATTCTGACATGTTATTGAGTAGAGCATCACATATGTTAGTTCCCCTAAAATAAGATCTACTCCAACATCTTGGAGGTGCCTTCATCATATGGAGATAGGCTTTTTCATTGATCTGCCTCATCCCCTTCATCTCTCTTTCCCGAGCTTGTGCATATGTTGGTTTAGCAACTTTCCAAATTATTTCCTTCAGCATCTTCCCAGGATATTTCTTTCTGAAATTATTGTACAAGTGCCTGACACAAAACCTTTGCTCAACATTAAGCAAAATGTCATCCATGACTGGTAGTAAACCCTGCAAACAACATCAATACAAAGCATAACACAAGTTAATGAATTCAATTTAATAATGTTCACATACCTTTTGTTAATCTTAAATGAATGTGTATGTGATGCATTCATTTTTTCCTCCAAGCTCATCAATTAATAACTCCAAAAACCATGTCCAACTATCTCTATTTTCCCCTTCCACCACTGTAAATGCTATAGGTAGCATTTGATCATTTGGATCCCTACCTATAACAGCTAGAATTTACCCTCCACATAGTCCCTTAAGAAAACAACCATAAAGTCCTATGACATGCTTAGAAAACTTGAAGCTTTCCTTACATGTTTCAAAGCATATATACACCATTTTGAAATATGGTATTTGATCATCTGAACCTTCTTGAGCAAGTTCAACACCAAGCTTCACTGTGGATCCTGGGTTTGCTCTTAACAACTCATGACAATAATCATATATTCTGGTGTAATCCCCTAAGAACGATCCATCAATCATATCTCTAGCTTTAAACTTTGCTCTAATTGCCTTAGTTTTGTTCACACCTACATTCCATTTCTTTTGTGCCTTTGCCTTTTTATCCTTTATTATCATCCTAGGATTGGTTTTTAATGAGTTTTGGATCATCTTGCTCAGCCACTTGGTAGTCATCATCTTCACATTATAATCCCTGCTACAACTATGTACATCATTCACCTTTCTTAATTGCTAAAATTCTTCATTTGAAAATTTGGCACAATAAGTTTCCCAATCACATCCATCCTTACATTTTACCCTCACCCATACCTTGTCATTTTTACTAAACTTAAGATTTTTACCACTATGGACAACATATGATGTTATTGCCTCCTTGAAATCATCTTTTGTACTAAAGTACACCCCTACCTCCCATTTGAAATCAACCATGTCCTTTTGCATCTTAAACATTGGGTGAGCCTTTTTTTGACCACCATAATTATCATCATTATCACACCCACTCACTAGATCTTCACTTTCATTATCACTCCCTTTAAATTCACCTTTGTCTTCTTCCTATTTCTCTTTTTTTTTATTGTCTCTCATCTCCCTCTTCATGTTGCTCATGTTCAAGTAGATTTGCCAACTCATCTTCTTCTATATCATCATACCCATCAGAAGAATCATCAAAAGCTACCTCTAAAGCACTATCATACTTGTACAACTCATCCTCACTACTTAGAGCATCATCCACCTCACCACTTTCCATACCAACATTTTCAGCATCCATACCAACTTTTTCAGCCTCCAACACAACCTTGTCAACCTTCATACTAACTTTTTCAGCCTCCAACACAACCTTCTCAACCTCCATACCAACTTTTTCAGCCTCTAACACAACCTTGTGAGCCTCCATACCAACATTTTCAGCCTCTAACGCAACATTGTCAGCCTTCAACTCAGCTTCATTGAACTTATCATTTTCATTATCTGCTTCTTCATACAATTTAGAAAGCACTTCTTTAACTACATCAGGCTCCTCATTGACATTGGCTACATTTTCTACTTCTGCTTCTATAGGCCCATCATAATAATCAGGTTGATCAAGTGTGTGTTGAATATAAATGTCTACACCTAGGTGAACCCTGTAAAGAACAACTATTTCTAATGCTCTTACATCATCAATCAATGCATTAATCCCAAATGTCGGGTCATTGTAATAAATTTTCTCAAAATCCCAATAACTTAACTCCTTCAATTCACCTATCAACTCAAAGTAACTCCATTTGTCAACATCTATTTTCAACTCATCAACCTTCCCTCCTTCATACACTCCAAGATCACCATCAATGAATTCACCACTATGATGAATTCTTGGTACTATAAACTCGTCCATTGCACCTAGTTAGTTCAAAATCGAGATTATTAAGCATCAAATTTCTCAGATTGAAAACCCTAATTTCTACCACGCCCTAAAGTTTTAAAAAGCATGTAAAGCCCTAATTTATAAAAAAAAACTGATACAAAACATCAAAATTTTAACTTGTTTGTAATGATGCTTTCAACGGTCCCTCAATCGATCTCACTTTTAGGAATGATGGATTTCGCCTTCAATTTTCTTCACTGCATGATGTTCTTCATTGCACGATGAATTTCTTCCTTCCCTTGACTTTCTAAAAATTCTTATGTTCACAAAGGTAAAATATAACATTGACACATTCCACATAAGGTAAATATAACATGTAAGCCATCAACCATGCCACATGGACACTCATTCTGAACCTTCATTAACGAAAACAGACGAAAGGACAAACGGTCTCCCTTTTTAATACTTAAGGGATCGATTTAAACATTTTAAAACTTAAGGGACCAAAATGGACCCCAAGGTAAAGTTAAGGGACGGAAAGAGTATTTTTCCTAAATGGTTCTACAGATCTATGCGTTTCTTTACAATAAGGTTTCTATAGCTTTGAAAATCAAGAGCTTGTACAGTATGAAAAGACTGCTAAAAATTCCTAAAAATGTGAGGGCATTACGTTATCCCGATCATTTTGCTTCTGGTGTGTATTTATGGTATGTACTATTTGTTGATAAATAAATTAAGTGTGAAAATAACTTGGTATAAATTCATGTGGATCTTATGTATGAGTATATGATTAGTGTTTGTTTGGTTTCTTACAGGTCTCACCATGAAAAGCTTGTAATTATTGATTATAAGGTTTGCTTTCTTGGATGATTAAGATTAAAGCTTTGGATCTATACTTTTGTATTGTTATTCTTACTTCTTTTGTTGCCACCTCTCCCATATAAAGATGGAACCCCCTTAATTTTTCTGACTTGTATTTATTTCACAAGTACTATTGCTTCTTAGTGTCATTGATTCTCCCTATAATTATGATTAGTGCGTACTTGCATTAGCTCAGCATGAAGATATTCAAACATGCTTAACTGTTCTTCATTATCATTTTGAAAGAACTTATGTTAAA
Source organism: Lathyrus tuberosus (assembly GCA_022829125.1). NCBI lineage: Eukaryota > Viridiplantae > Streptophyta > Magnoliopsida > Fabales > Fabaceae > Lathyrus > Lathyrus tuberosus. The sequence continues at coordinate 13,931,586 of JALAZF010000006.1, forward strand.
GATCAAACGCCCTGGTGATGCTGAAATTGTTTATGCATTTATAGAAAAATCTGAAAGAGAACTTTGGAAGTAAGTTAGTTTTATTTCATGGTCATACATGTGATTCATCTACCATGCTCTACTGTTTAACATAATGCTTATTTAAAACTCACTGTATTTATCCCCGGGTTTATAGTTATGGAGGAGTTAGTATAGTAGTTGAGGTATCAACTGATAAGATAAATCATTCTATAGAAATATTAGAGATGTGGTTAAGGACTGTGGAGGAAAGATGGCCTATTATGGGTTTATGTTGTTTAAGTTTACGCATGCTCGAGTAGTAACTTAATGGTCATTGGAGAAATGTGGAGAACAAAACTAAAATTGAATGAGTGAGAAATTGTTGTGGAATCTTTTTGCAGCTTCTTTATTTAATATAAAAAATTACAGCAGAGGTGAAGAGGCCAAAATGTTACATATTCTTTGTCTATAGAATGTTCACTGTGGTAATTCATTGAGAATAATTCAATTCAACATTAATAGTTGTTGTTACAAACCTCCTTATTATACAAAAGGAAAAATTAAACTCTCCTTTTTTTTAGGAATGCTTACATGATGGATAATGTAATAGAAAAGAAAGTTTTTACAATACCAATAGTTTTTACAATCTTCAATTTTCTTTCTTATCAGTTAATACATGTAAAACAATAGTTTTTATGTATTTACAATAACATTACTATAAAAAACAGAAAAAAAATACTACATAATGGTTATGTGATTGAAAATGCATTGGTAAACTATATTGCACATAACATGTTGGTCTTAACACAGAGCACGTGATATGAGATTCATTGTTTCCTTAAGTAGGGATATGGGTTGTGTATAGTCACGTCTAAATCGTTCGATCAGGATTTCAAGCTCGGTATTTTAGATTTAAAGCACAATCATAATCTGGACTATCCAGCCTTCATCAGACGCTTCTGTCTGCAGTCACACTATACACAATCTAAATATGTTGAATAATCCTAGAGTTCAAGCTTGGTATTTTAGATTTAAAGAACAATCATAATTTGGACTATCCAGCCCTTTTCAGACGCTTCTGTGTGTAGTCGCACTATACACAATCTGAATATGTTGATTAATCCTAGAGTTGAAGGACAAGCTCCACATGAAAGAGCTCTTTATCAAACCTAAGTCCAGTATGTTCAACCGAATGAACTAAACCATCCACAATTCCACCAAACACATACAAATAATGACCAAAAGGATCTACGCAGGCACGATGAAACGATCTAGACTTAGGTCCCTATCCATTTGATTTCCAGGGTTTCCACATTCTTATCAGCACTATCTTTGATATAAAATTGCAAAAAATAAAATAAAATTGTAAAATTATAAGACTGATAATAACAAAAACAGTTTTGTAAAAATAATGTACATTATTCACATATTGTTATCAATTAAATTAACAACCCTTCTTTTATAAAAAAATAGAATATTAACAATTCTTTGTAATACTCATGGAGTAGATAAATGATTGACTATAAGTTGAGGCATAATCTTATACATTATTTGATTAAATAATTAAACTTAAAAAAATATTTAAAAACTGATCGTACCTGGATCAGAAAATATGCAGTGGCCAACAACGCCGCGAGGTCTTCAACTCCGGTAGTGATGGAATGGGGGGTGTTCCTGCAAGGTACTCCGATGCCAAAGTCAGGAAACGGGAGTGAGCAAGTACAGAATATAGGTGAGAGTTAGTATGAACATAACCTGACCCTCTCAAGTGAGAGGGTATTTATAGAGTGCCTTCAGCGCGGGGCCAACGATCTCCTGCACTGGGCTGGGTTGCAAGGCCCAATCCAGGTGACTGTCAGGGCTTACGTGGCGTAAGGAAGACCAGCACGTTGTCTTTGCTCTGGGGTAACGGTCCCGAGATCTCCGGAAGGTGGGTAGACCGTTTCTTTCGGAGGTGGGAGGTTACAAGGTGACGTGGCCTCGTGGGAAGGAACACGTGGAGGTCGGGGAGAGGTGCGACCATAAGGGTCAAAGGCTCTGCTCGACGATGCTGGCGTAAAGTGTCCGACACTTGTGAAGATGGGCACATGCTCGGAACTGGATAATAGTGGGCTTTGTTGGGTCACCTCAAACTATTGGGTTGGGCCTGCCCGACTGTTGGGCAGGCAGTGGCCCAGTCCATAACAAAAACCTAGTTATTTTTGGCATGATTAACAAATTAATAATTATAAAATTAAAAACTATATTTATTATGTTTTAGGATCTATTCATTGCTTGATTGATGAATTTACTTCCAAAAAATGTTAGAATGATGACTCTTTTAAATAGATGGAAGATTGTATTCACTTGAAGTTGTATTTTTGAAATCAATGACGCGACTTTTTTTTTATTTATAAAGATTTTTTTTATGTTATTAATAACGTCGATAAATTTTTTTATACTATTCACTATTTAAATAAATAATATTTTGAGTTTTTATGTCTTTTTATTCAAGTCTAACTTTAATATTAGAACTGGGGCTCTATATTATTTAAGACGGCTTTGCTTGCAATAGTGATATTCAAAACAATATAAGAACAATGTACATGAACTTGCAACCATATTTTTATATACGAGAACAACATTATTATTGATTCAAATATTTTTATAAATTTTATCTAAACAAAAATAATATTTATCTATAAAAAAAATACATTGTTGATTTAAATATTTTTATATATGTGAACAACTTTACTATTGATTCAAATATTTTTATAAATTTTGTCAAAATAAAAATAATATTTATATATGGAAAAAAATATATTGTTGATTCAAAAAAATTTATATACGAAAAACAAATTTACTCTTGATTCAAATATTTTATAAATATTGTAAAAGCAAAAATAATATTTTTATATAGAAAAATATACATTGTTGATTCAAATATTTTTATACACGGTAACAACTTTACTATTGATTTAAATATTTTCATAAATATTATTAAAACAAAAATTATATTTATATACCGGAAAAAAATACATTGTTGATTCAAATATTTTTATATAGGGGAACAACTTTACTATTGATTCAAATATTATTACAAATAATGTCAAAACAAAAATAATATTTATATACGGGAAAAAATACATTGTTAATTCAAATATTATTATATACGAAAAAAATACTATTGTTATGAACGGACACAACTTTACTACTAATTTAAATATTGAATAGAAATTTATCAATCACTTTTTCAAATACGTGAACAAAATGAAGGGAGTTTTAAAAAGATTGAGTATATATTTTAAAATTGATTTCTCTCTTATAAAATCATTGTATTATTATTTGTAAAAAACTAAAATGACTGATTTATTTAATACAAATTTCAATAATTTTTATTTTTAATCATATTATTCGTGACTTTTTTGTTTACGTTTCATATTCTATATTTATTATTATTTCAACTTAAATTTATTATTATTATTAAGTTTCAATTTCTTACTTTTATTACAGTCTAAAAGCAAATGCGAGTCCAAAATTATATTCCGCCCAAAAACGTGCACCGTGTATAGACACGAGTTTATTACTAGTTAGAAGAAAAAATAATAAGAAGTGATAGAGAGTATATTATGAAAAATATTATTAATGAAATTGTAAAATAATTTATAATTTAAGATAATTTTTTTTACAAAGTGATTTATAATTTAAAAAATAGAGAATATATAATATAAAAAAGAGGAAATATATGTGAGGGGTGCAAAGTTCCAAATTCCACTACCCTTTGCCGAGTGTGGTATTTAGGCTCTGTTTGGTAAAACATTTTTTGAGCTTATGGCTTATGTCTTATAGCTTATAGGCTCGTATGACAATAAAAGACCTATTTGGTAACAATCTTTGCATCACGAGCTTATAGCTTATTTTTCAGACGCTATTTTAAATAGCGTTTTAGCTTATAGCTTATAGCTTATCATTTTTTCTTCCATTTTTACCCTTATTATTTTAACTAAAACCCAACATTATCCTTTATAATTTATTATAATTTAAAATAAAATAATAATTATTAAATATCTTTTATGTCATTTTATTTTATCATATAATTAAACCGCTAATTTTACCAAACAACTCAATTAGCTTATCAGCTATAAGTCATCAACCATCAGCTATAAGCTATAAGTTATCTGTTGTGAAAAACGATGTCTTCAAAGAGAGTATAAATGGTTTCTTGATGATCAAGAACCAAAACAAGGGTTAGGGTTTAACGGAAAAGAAAACAAGAAGAAGAAGAATAGAACAACAAATGATTGGGCAAATAAAATTCTATTTACTATTCACTTTCTCATTAAAATCACAAATGATTACAAGTGAATATCACAATTTGCCACACTCAACAAATTGAGTGTACTAGCCTATTTATAGACTAATTAGGTAACTTGCAGCCCAAGAAACCTAAACAATTGGATCCTTAACACAAGGCCCAATTCGACAAAAAAAATATTTCGACACTACAAACTAGAACAGACTTTGACTACAATTTGTAACAATCAGGTATCAGCATGTGAACAAGCTTCGACTGCATGCTTGCCTCCTGTCGAAAAACACACGAAAGCTCTCCTTCGACACAGCATGAGTTTGACCCAAATCTCACAAATCTCCACCTTGGATCTAACTCAGCAACAAGGGAATCAACTAGCTTTCATCATGCAGCTTTATCAACTGCATACAGTGGAAGAACTTGCAACTTGGTAACGTCTTGGTGATCATATCAGCAACATTGTCTTCAGTCGAAACCTTCAGCACCTGGACTTCACCACGCTCGATTATCTCTCTGACGAAGTGCAACCTCACATCAATGTGCTTAGTTCGCTCATGATAGGTTGAATTGTTTGACAGGTGTATTGCACTTTGACTATCACATTTAACAGTGATACTTCGACCTTGAAGTTTCAGCTCCCTTGCAAAACCTTCAAGCCACAATGCTTCCTTCACAACTTCAGTGAGGGCAATATATTCAGCTTCAGTGGTTGATAAGGCAACAACCTTCTGAAGTGTCACTTTCCAACTGATTGTTGTGCCAAACATTATGAAAACATATCCAGAAATAGACTTTCTGGAATCCATACAGCCTGCATAATCAGAGTCAACAATTTTTTCGATTTCGACTATGCTATCACCACCACAGGCTCCACCATAAATCAAGACTCTTTTCAGAGACCCATTTATGTACCTGAGAATCCATTTTACCGCTTGCCAGTGCGCCTTTCCAGGATTGGCCATATACCTGCTCACAAGGCTCACTCCATATGTTATATCTGGCCTCGTATAGACCATAGCATACATCAAAGAACCCACTACACTAGCATATGGACTGCTATTCATATAGGTTCTTTCAGCTTCAGTACTTGGAGTTTGAGTAGTACTAAGCTTAAACAGAGGATTTGTAGGTGTCACAACAGGCTTCGAATTCGACATACCAAACTTGTCGAGAAGCTTCCGTAGATATGTCTCTTGAGATAAGCACAACTTCGACTACTTTCTATCTCTCTGGATGTCAATCCCAAGAATCCTGGCTGCATCTCCCAGATCCTTCATTTTGAACTCCTTACTGAGTTCAGCCTTCACCTTTGTTACATCCTTAAAACTGTTGCTAGCTATGAGGATATCATCCACATACAGCGGCAACATAACAAGTGAGTTTCCAGGTCAAAATCTAAAGTAAACACAGTGATCGAACTGACTTCTAGTGAAACCAATGTGTGCCATGAACGTGTCGAATCTCCTGTTCCACTGTCGAGGAGATTGTTTCAGACCATACAAAGACCTATTCAGCTTGCACATATAATCTTCTTTACCCTTTTCTGCATACCTTTCAGGTTAACGCATCAGGATCGTTTCATCTAGATCACCATACAGAAATGTTGTCTTCACATCCATTTGCTCAAGTTCCAAGTCGAACTTTGCCACCATGGCCAACAACATTCAAATGGATATATGCTTTACAACAGGTGAGAACACATCATTAAAGTCGACTCCTTCTTTCTAAGTGAACCCCCTAGCAACCAGCCTCGCCTTAAAGCGCTTCGACATCACTCCTTCGATTCCTTCCTTGACCTTGAAAATCCACTTACAACTGACTAAACGTGCTCCTGCAGGTTTCTCAATAAGCTCCCAAGTGTTATTATCATGAAGAGATTTCATCTCGTCATCCATGGCTTTTCGCGATTCAGTCTTGTTTCGACTCCTTATAGCTTCCTTGTAATCTCTAGGTTCTTCGTCAAGTACCTCACTTGCAGAGATTAAGGAAAAAGCTATAAGATCTGCATAACCAAGTCTCTGAGGTGGCTTGATAACTCTTCTTAACCTATCTCTTGCTAGTAGGTAGTCATCGACAGATTCCTCAGCCTCTTCAGCATCTTGCTCTTCGACTTCATCTGGGCTATGCACTTCAGCATCACTATGCTCCACCTCAACAGGCATCTCTACCTGTTCCAACTCCTCTTCAGAGATTTCTGCACTTCGACCAACATCACCAGTTTTCTTGAAAGCCATTTCGACCTCATTGAAAACTACATCACGACTTGTGATACATCTTCTGTGGCCTGGTTCTAGGCACCACAACCTATAACCATTGACTCCCTCAGGATATCCAAGGAACATGCATCTCAGAGCTCTAGGTTCGACCTTGTCTTGCCTAATGTGAGCATATGCTAAACAGGCAAATACTCTCAGTTTCTCGAGATCTGGTGGATGACCTGACCAAACTTCTTCAGGTGTCTTCATTCCCAGCGCAGTCGAGGGACATCTATTTATCAGATAAGTTGCTGTCGAAACAGTCTCTGCCCAAAACACCTTCTTCAATCCAGCACTAACCAACATACATCTAGCCCTTTCAAGGATTGTTCGATTGAATCTCTCAGCTAAGCCATTTTGTTTAGGAGTACCTGCTACAGTCTTATGCCTTGCAATCCCAGACTTAACACAGTAACTGTCGAACGCTTCGTTGCAGAACTCAAGGCCATTGTCGGTTCTCAACCTCTTAACCTTTTTGCCAATTTGAGTTTCGACCAGAACCTTCCAACTTTTGAAATTCTCAAAAGTTTCATCCTTCATCTTCTAAATGAATACCCATAGCTTTCTGGAATAGTCATAAAAGATGGATAGAAAATACCTTGCACCTGAGTGTGAAGGATTCCTTGCAGGCCCCCAAAGATCAGCATGAATGTAATCAAGGGATCCATGTGTTCTTTGTTTGCCTTTGTTAAACTTCGCCCTACAAGATTTACCAAATACACAAGATTCACAAAACTCCAGCTTTTCGAATTTGTCACCTCCTAGCAGGTTCTGCTTCCCCAATTCGACCAGGCCTCTTTCGCTGACATGGCCCAATCTCATGTGCCATAATTCTATCTTCGACATAGGTTTCGTGGATACAACATTTGTCGAACCACTGACAACCTCAGCCTCAAGGGTATACAAGCCTTGTTTCTTCACGCCTCTCAAGACTTCCTTCGACCCCTTCATGACTTTCAGGATACCTTGCTCTCCTTTGAAGACATATCCTTTCTTGTCGAACTCACTAAGAGAAATTAAATTCCTCTTAAGGTCAGGTATATACCTAACCCCAGTCAATAGCTTTATTGACTCATCATGGAGCTTGAATCTAACAGATCCAATACCTGCAATCTTGCAAGCTTTATTGTTCCCCAACAACACTGATCCACCATCTTGATCGCATAATTCTTCAAACACATTCTTGTTTGGAGTCATATGCCAAGTACATCCATAATCCATAATCCATAATCCACTCTTCTCTTCGCAAGAGTTGCTGCTTAAAACTACAAGGACATCAGATGATTCATAACCATCTTGCACAATAGCTACATTGGCATTGTCCTTTCCTCCATGATTATTCACGCGCTCAGGGCACACCTTTCTTGTGTGACCCTCCTTCTTACAATGATAACATTTGATACTAGGCATATCACCACCGTAAGACTTCTGCTGAGTCTTTTCTTTCTTCTTGTCAAACCTACCATCTTTCTTTGACAATCTTCCTTTCACAGACAACCCTTCGCCAACTGATGAAGGTTTTTGCTCCTTTCTTTCGTTCAAATCCTTCGAATACAAGGCTGCTTGAACTTCTTTAAAGGTCAGGGACTCTCTTCCATACAAGAGAGTTTCTTTGAAGTGAGCATGCGATCTGGGCAAAGCACATAACAGCAACAACGCTTGATCTTCGTCATTGATCTTCACATTAATATTTTCAAGATCAAGAATCAGCTTGTTGAACATATCCAATTGCTTAGCCAAAGCTTTGTCTTCACTCATCTTGAATGAATACAAAGCTTGCTTCAGGTACAAACGATTTACCAACGATTTGGTCATGTATAAGCTTTCAAGCTTTACCCATAATCCTGACGCCGTCGTCTCTTTTGATACCTGCCGTAGAACCTTATCACCAAGGCTCAACAATATCGCGTTGTGTGCTTTCTCAATCAGCGTCGTCTTTTCTCTTTCCGTCAATGCAGCATCCATGGCTGCCTATCCCTTCAACGCTTCCAAACATCCCTGCTGTACCAATAGGGCTTTCATCTTCAAGCGCCACAGACCGAAATCGTTCACTCCGGTGAACTTTTCAATCTCATACTTTGTTGAAGCCATCTTCTCCACGTTCACCGCACCAATTTGTTGTGAGAAACGATGTCTTCAAATAGAGTATAAATGGTTTCTTGATGATCAAGAACCAAAACAAGGGTTAGGGTTTAACGGAAAAGAAAACAAGAAAAAGAATAGAACAACAAATGATTGGGCAAATAAAATTCTATTTACTATTCACTTTCTCATTAAAATCACAAATGATTACAAGTGAATATCACAATTTGCCACACTCAACAAACTGAGTGTACTAGCCTATTTATAGACTAACTAGCACTACTATGAAAACCCCATTTAACGATGCCAGGTTTACCACGGTTTCGTATCCCACCGTTGTAACAGGATTAAAAATTTATAACGCCATATTTAACAACACTTGTATTACATAACTGTTGTAATACAACCTGTGTAACAAGCTTCGATTCCCAGCTACTATATTTTTTTTCTATATTTTTACATTTTAACACGCTTGTATTAGAAGACCGTTGTACTACATGTATCACACTCCGATTCACAGCAATGTATTTTTTGTCATATTTTTATATTTTAGACATGTATTAATTTTTTAAACATGTCTAACGCCATGTAATGTATGATGTATATTCCCAACAATGTATTCTTTAGTATTTTTAAGTGCAATAGAGTATATATATAACTTTAAAAATAAAACTGTAAGAGATGAACATATATAGAGATAATTTTATTTTAATATTCCATTGAGAGTACATTGATAAACATATTACATATCAAGATCATTGTCAGAGCCCATAGCATAAAATGCATCTTCATAATCTAGACATCTCTCCTCACTCCCCTCATCAGAATCATAATATGCATGCCTCCTTTTCTTCTTTATCTTCTTCTTCTTCTTATCCTTCCTTACCCTTAAGGCATCCCTGACGTTGGCAGTTGCTGGTTGGACGACCTCCTGGATTGGCGCCTGACGTTTCTCATTGAGGTTTCTAGGATTCTCATTTGTTGAACTCATTGTTACGAAGAATATATTATTTAGATATGTAAAATTGTCTATTTATAGATGAGGTTGAAGATGAAAAGATTTATAGTTTAATGCTTGTAATGATGATAACTTGTAAACCGTTCATATTCTGGAACGATATTTTCTTGTAAACCGTTCATATGTTAGGAAGTGCAACGGTTAATAATATCACAACGGTTATAAGTAATGACCGTAGCGATATCACTTATAATCCAGGTGTAATTTTAGGAAAATGTTGTTGCCTGGTGTCGAACCTTGTACCACGTATAAGGGGTATCGTTACGGTTATTATAACTAACCGTTGTGATATTATTAAATTAATATATAATCTATCATAACGGTTATTTAAGAAAACCGTTGTGAAAATTTTACTTATATAAGGGAATTAACTTTCCCTTTTTGACAGTCGCGCTATTTCCTTCACAGCGAAAACCTAACACCTAAACTTCATCTTTTTTTAGAATCTGCGAGAAGAAATACAAGAAGTATGAAGCTTTTGATTTAAGCTTCTTCCTCCTTGTAGTTCTTCTTGCAGAGTCTAAAACTAGATGAACATGGTGATGATGTTGGTGGTAGCAAGCGTAATGTACATATTGCTTATGAAAAATAAGGTAGTCTTCTACTTCAATCTTTTTGTTAAATAGTTCCTATATTTCGTTTGCTTCATGTTGTTTTTGTTGATTGCTCTCATTTTGTGCAGATTCGACTTCAATGCTTCACAAGCAAGGTGAACTTCATTGTAATGGTACAGTCCCACTTCTTAGGGTTTTGTTTCAACTTTTGGTTGTTTTATTTTGAATACTAACTAATTTTCTTCATTGCTTCCCACTTCTTAGGGTTTGTTTCACATGGTGATGATGATGGTGGTACATATATATATATATATGAATTCATTCTGATAAGGTACATATATATGAATTCATTCTTATATTGTATATGAAATTTAGTTTATTATATACTATGTACATTGTTTGTTTCACTATCCTTTTATTGAAAATGCAATCAGTTAAATTGATATAGAACATTAGTTTATTATATATATACTATGTATATTGTATATAGTTAAATTTAATACTAACTAATTTTCATCATTGCTTCCCACTTCTTAGGATTTGTTTCACATGGTGATGATGATGGTGGTACCTATATATGAATTCATTCTGATAAGGTACATATATATGAATTCATTCTGATATTGTATATGAAATTTAGTTTATTATATACCATGTATATCGTTTGTTTCACTATCCTTTTATTGAAAATGCAATCAGTTAAATTGCTATAGAACATTATAATTTGAAAATTAAGATGTATTTGAAAACCAACCTTTATCATGTCAATGTTTTCCGAATTGCATCCATTTCATTCAGCACATTTAATGTTCCTTAACATAAAATTTATGGTCCAATGGTCCGTTTGCTTCAATTCATCGATATCTTTTATTATAGTTTACCTCATCGTCGTCACTAATCGTTGTGGTTGTTAAGATCATGATCATTGTTATGATGATAAAATCGTGGTGATTTTTGGCGATGATGAGGTAAACTATAATAAAAGATATCGATGGATTGAAGGAAACCGACCATCGAACCATAAATTTTATGTTAAGGAACATAAAATGTGCGGAATGAAATGGATGTAATTCGGAAAACAGTGGTGTGTTTAAGTTGGTTTTCAAGAACAGTTTAATTTTTAGATTATATAGTTCTTTACTAATTTTAATGGTTGTATTTTATTAATTAGGTGGATGGTAAAACAAGCAATATACATTTGTATTTAATAAACTAAGGGTACATTCCACAACGGTTGAGACAAATAACCGTTGTGATAGTTAACATATATGACAACGGTTCATACTGATAACTGTTGTGATAGTTAATATATATTACAACGGTTGAAATACCTAACCGTTGCAATATATCGCGCGCTTCCAGAATACAACAACAGTTTCCAGACGGTTGTAGAAACGGCGAACTTACAACAACAATCTACATAACAACGCCTTCGCCCGCGTCATTATATGTCATTCCCAACCGTTGCTAAATGGGTTTTTCGTAGTAGTTTAGGTAACTTGCAGCCCAAGAAACCTAAACAATTGGATCCTTAACACAAGGCCCAATTCGACAAAAAAAATATTTCGACACTACAAACTAGAACAGACTTCGACTACAATTTGTAACAATCAGGCATCAACATGTGAACAAGCTTCGACTGCATGCTTGCCTCCTGTCGAAAAATACATGAAAGCTTTCCTTCGACACAGCATGAGTTCGACCCAAATCTCACACTATCAGTCACCAACTATCAGTCATGAGCTATAAGCTATCAGCTAACTTATCAGCCAACCGCTATTTTTACCAAACAGAGCCTTAGAGGTTGGGATTGTGTGTCTTTGAGACGACAAAGACACCATTCCTTTATATGTATCTCTTACTAAAATTACTCCCACTCATCTTTTTTTCCTCTACTTTTTTTTACTTTCTCTCTTTAAAAATAACAAACATTACCCAAGACATGTGACTTGAAAGTCATTGAATCCAATCCCGATATTTAGGGATTTTTTTCAATGTGTATATTGAAAAAAAAAATTGAAACTAACACTTAAATAAATAAAAAAATCAATAATAACCACCAAAGTTCAATATTAATAAGTTGAATTAAGACTTAATTTTGATAAAAAACAATTAAAAAAACAATTTATTATTACAATTTTTTATAATGCAAATTTTATAATTGTGTGTAAATAGGCATGACAATAGAGCAGATCAAAAACGGTTTTTACCTCTCCACATCCAAAACTGAATCTCCAAATAATCTTTATTCCCCACCCTTAATCCAAACGAGGATGAATAGTTAAAATCCAAACATGTCTCAAATGGGTTCGAGTATCTCCGTCCCGCCACCATCCATTTATTTATTTAGTGAAATCAATTTTTTAAATAGAAAATATATATTTTTCCCAACATCAAATTACATTACAAATAATAAAATAAAATAATCATAAATAATTTCATACATACATTTCAAATGTTTTAAATAATAAATACAAATATAAATAGAATTTAAGTGAAATACACTAACCGTGGAAAAGAATTTTACACCATCAATTAATTATAATGGTTAGATATTAGAAAGAATTTGAATTTTATTTTAACTATTTATAAAATATTGCAAATGAATGATAGTGATGAATTGATGATGTAAACTTTTTTACACCGATACTATATTAGTATATTGTAATTAATCTCATAAAAATATCAAAACATAAACTATCTATTTAATATTCTAAATCATCAAAACTAAATAATAATCTATATAAAATGAATGGAGCGGATTCAAAGTGGATATTAACGTTCCCAATACCTAACATGTCCCATATTGTATAATCGAAAAAATTCAAATCCAAATCAAAACTCAGTCAAATCAAATATTTCCGTCAATTTTGGAACAGGTTGGAATGGGTACCCGTGATTACGGGTTATATTATCATGCCCATGTGTAAAGCTTCCTCACTCGTTTCTTTTTCGTAACATCCGTCAACAATGCCGCTACCTATTTGCGTTTTTTTTTCAATTAATGACCAACACCTACGGTTGGTGCCTTCTACCTATGGCGGCAACGGCTGTTCAACGAAGTGGCGACGAGGCACGTGTTTCGACAACGTAATTTAAACACCGGACAAGGGGCCACGTGACAGCGTCTCAAATGTTAAATGGATGTGAAATAGAGTTTGATGTCGTAAAATCAGGTAATTTGAATATATGCATTAGGGTTTGTCCTCCCTATATAAAGTAAAACCTACCGGCTCACCGCCAGCCAATACTAGTATTAGAATTGTTTTTCCTTAATTGTGGATCACCATTAGGTTTTGCAATTGCCATCGATTTCAACGAAAGATAAACAATAGATGATTTCAATGGAAAATAGGTTTAGCAAGCTAATATTACTGACCCTAAACGTATTCTTTTACTCAGCTGTTCCAGGACACTGGTTCTCAATGTAAAGCAGGTATGGTTTTTAATGTTTTGTCACTTTCAATTTTATGATGATTCACTCTAATAGAGTTATTCTTTAACTTTTAACAAAGTACTACTCCCTCCATCCTAAATTATAAGATGTTTTGGGTTTTTCACATAAATTAAAAAACTTAATTATTACTTTATGGGAAAGACAAATTATGTATAATTTTACAGTAATGCCCCTCATAATTATATAGGAGAGAGAAATTAAAAAAGTTGAAAGAATAAATAATAATAAATATTTGAGGGTATATTGGGGGAGATGTCATTTATATTGCATTGAGAATGTAAGGTGACTTATAATTTGGGACAAATTTTTTTGGCAAAGTGACTTATAATTTGGGACGGAGGTAGTAATTAGTTTATAATGTTCTGTGTTTGAAATTCATGAAGACATCACAGTTCAACATTCAGCTCAACATTCTCCAAGTCCCCATTTTTTACAATCTAACTCAAATGAAAGTCATTAACTTTGAACTAGGCATGACAACGGAGCAGATCAGAGACAGTTTTTACCTTTTCAAATCCGAATCCCCAAACAATTCTTGTTCTCCGCCTCAAACGGGTTCGGGTATTTCCGTTCCGCCACCATCCATTTAGTAAACTCAATTTTTTAATAGAAATATTTATTTTTTTCAAAATTAAATTACATTACAAATAATAAAATAAAACAACCTCAAAAAATTTCATTAATACATTTCAAATATTTTAAATAATTAATATAAATCAAAATATCAAAACATTTGCCACATATTTATTATTTCAAATTAACAAAACTAAATAATAATGTACATAATTAAATAAACGGGGCGGGTTCGGAGTGGATACCAATGTTCTCATTATCCGACCCATCCTCATATTTTTTTAATTGGGGAATACCCAATCCAATCAAAACGGGTTTTCCCCGTCAATTTCGGGGTAGTTCAGATGGATACCCACATATATGGGTTATATTGTCATGCCTACTTTGAACAAAATAAGTGGATACTAAAAGTGATTCAAAACACTCCCAAACTTGAGCATCTTATCATTTATGAGGACATGAAACATTACGGTGGAATTGATGAGAATTGGGAGGACCCTAAGATGGTTCCAAAATGTCTTTCATCTCACCTCAGAATTTTTTTCTTTGAATATTGGAGAGGTAAAAAGTGCGAGCTTCAATTTGCCGAATATTTTCTTTTAAATTAAAAAAGTATTAAGTACCATGACAATTCGGTGCACTTTTTTCCTAGATTTAAATACAAAGTATCAAATATTACAAAATTTATCTCTGTGTCCAAGGGGCTCAACGGGATGTAAACTTATATTTAATTTTTCTTTTTGAAAAATCCAAAAAGATGCAATCAAAAAGAAAAGAGGCACCAGAAGTGCCCTAATTACAACAACAAAAACATAAAGTAATTAATTTCATGCATACTGCACCAAAGCCACATGAAGGACTAGCCAAACAGAGCAAGCCGCAACAACAAAACAGCAACAAGACACTAGAAAAACCAAACATCTATAAACAAATTTCACACAATAGACAAGAAGAATTACTGCCAGCATTCTACGACAATACCAGCAAACTCTGCCACTAGTCACAAAAGGGGCCCAAAAACAAGATTAAAAAATCTAATTCCAGATAACAACAAAGACCAAAAAACGACCCCTTAACGAAGAGTCAAACAAGCACGGGCAAACAGATGTCAGCCTCTACAACGAGATATCAACCTCAAGCAGGACTGCACTCTTCTGGACTTCACAAGATGCAAGACCGAATTGACCGAATGTCAGGCCGCCGATTAAATGGATCAAACTGAGAATGATATATGAACTAAATAGCAGTTATACCAAACAGATTGATAACACTTTGATTTGAATCTCTCTTTGAACAAATGAAAAACTTCACAAAAGAAGACCCGCCTAAATAGCAGTTATACCAAACAGATTGATAACACTTTGATTTGAATCTCTCTTTGAACAAATGAAAAACTTCACAAAAGAAGACCCGTCTGCTCACAACACCACCACTAAACTATATCTAATATGAGTCAAACATCAACTGCTACATGCACAATTGTTGTCTGGCCCTCTCTCCAAGAACTGAACGCAACATCGTGACAACCAAAAGAAAGAGCTTTGCAAGCTGTATACACCCGACAACCTTAGCAGAAACAACATAATAACAACCTAATAATCTGGCCGAAGCGCAGCTCCCCCACAATACAAAAAATTCAACCACCTCAAACCAACGACCTACTAACTCAAGATCAATCCGTGCAAACTTATACAACTACATCCTCCATTACCTGCTTGCTCTAATATCCTCTCGCGAAAGCTTGCTTGAGAATTAAACCCAAATTTGAGTGCCATTGCAATAAATTGCACTTCAAATAATTATGTTTGAGTCTTAACCAATTCCACGAAAGCCTCTGAACATTTTTAAAGATTTGATCAGTAAAGACAACTTTGTTCTTGAATATGTTGTAATTTCTTGCTTTCCAAATACACCAGATGCACGCAAACCAAACCGCTCTGATTCTGTTAATTAGCTTTCTTCCAAACCCGAATATGGCTTCAAATTACTTTATGTGATCCCAACTGTTTTTAGGAAGAACTGTGTGCACTCCTAACCTTTTGATCACCTGACTCTAGGTACATGCAAAAGTAGGGCACTCAAAGAAAAAGTGAGTTAATTTCTCTTCTTTGCCGCACCCTCCAACACACAGAGTATTATCGTGTGCTAAGACACCTCTTCTCACTAAGTTAGTCCTAGTAGGCAATCCATTATGAAATAACCTCCAAATGAGACACAATACTTTTAAAGCAACAGTCTTGTGCCACGCAAGTGACCACTCGAGACTAGATACCACCCTTTCAACCACCCTCAGCACCTTATATCTCTCTTTCACCGAATACTCCTCCAGGTTTTCTACATTGCCTATATCTAAATGATACACATCTCTCCACTACACCGAACTATTTGAAACATGAGCTCTAGTAATACCATTGCTACCGCCATATCTATCACACAAGGCCCTGTACCACATGCCATTTCTCTCCTTATATATTTTCCACTCCCATTTACCTAATAACGACTTATTGAAAACCCTCAAATTCTTAATTCCCAACCTACCATCTTCAATAGGACAGCAGATCATATCCCATTTGATCCAAATAATTTTCCTCGAGTTCTCACTGCCTCCCCAAAAGAAATTTTTAAAAATAGATTCGATTTTAGAAATGATACCTGTAGGAGTTTTGAAAAAAGAGAAGAAATAAACAGGTATCGGCGACAAGACAACTTTTAACATAACCATTTTACCTCCAATGGATAAGTTCTTATGTTTCCAATTGGACAATTTAGTTCTCACTGTATCCAAAACCGGTTTCCAAGTCTTTTCGGAATTAGGATTGGACCCAATCGAAATCCCTAAATAAGATCTCTTCAGCTTGCACACATAATCTTCCTTCCCTTTTCGACATACCCTTCAGGTTGTCTCATCAGGATTGTTTCATCTAGATCACCATACAAGAACGCAGTCTTCACATCCATTTGTTCCAGTTCAAGGTCGAACTGTGCCACCGTGGCAAGCAACATTCAAATGGATATGTGCTTCACAACAGAAGAGAGCACATCATTGAAGTTGACACCTTCTTTCTGAGTGAACCCCCTAGCGACCAATCTTGCCTTATATCTTTTCGACGTCACTCATTCAATTTCTTCCTTAAATTTAAAAATCCATTTACAGCTGACTAACCTGGCTCCAACAGGTTACTTGATCAGTTTCCATATGTTGTTATCATGAAGAGATTTCATCTCATCATCCATGGCCTTCAGCCATTCAGTCTTCTTTCGACTCCTCATAACTTCCTTATAGTCTCTAGGTTCTTCGTCGAGAACTTCACTTGCAGAGATTAAGGCATAAGATATAAGATCTGCATACCCAAGTCTCTGAGGTGGCTTGATGACTCTTCTCGGCCTATTTCTTACTAGTAGGTAGTCATTACCAGTCTCTTCCTCTTCGACAACAACTTCTATTTCTTCTTCGACTTCATCTGGGATACACAATTCAACATCAACATGCTCCACCTCAACAGGAATCTCTCCATGTTCCAGCTCTTCGTCAGCATCATCAGTTTTCTTGAAGGCCATCTTTGCTTCATTAAAAACTACATCTCGACTGGTGATACACCTCCTGTGACCTGGCTCTAGGGATACACCTCCCATAAACATGCATTTTAGAGCTCTATGTTCGACTCTGTCTTGCCTAATGTGAGCATAGGCCACGCAACCAAATACTCTCAATCTATTGAGACTAGGTGGATGTACCGACCAAACTTCTTCAAGAGTCTTCATATCTAACGCAGTCGAAGGACACCTGTTTATCAGATATGTTACTGTCAAAACAGCCTCAGCCCGAAACTCCTTCTTTAATCCAACACTAGTCAACATGCATCTAAATCTTTCCAAAATAGTTCGATTAAACCTTTCTGCCAAACCATTTTACTGTGGAGTACCTGCAGTAGTTTTGTGCCTTGCAATACCTGAGGTAGCACAAAATCTGTCAAACGCCTCATTGCAAAATTCAAGGCCATTGTCGGTTCTCAACCTCTTGACCTTTCTGCCAATCTGATTTTCGACCAGAGTCTTTCAACCTTTGTAATTCTCAAAAGTTTCATCCTTAGTCTTTTGGATGAATACCCATAACTTTTTGGAGTAGTCATCGGCTATGGATAGAAAATACCTTGCTCCTGAATGTGATGGACACGTTGCAGGCCCCCAAAGATCAGCATGGATGCAATCAAGGGATCCATGAGTTCTTTGTTTGCCTTTGTTGAACTTCACTCTGCAAGATTTTCCAAGTACACAGGGTTCACAAAATTTCATATTTTCGACTTTGTCTCCTCCAAGCAGATTTTCTTTCCCCAATTCGACCAGACCCCTTTCATTGACATGGCTCAATCTCATGTGCCAAATTTCTCTCCTCGACAAAGATTTTGTGGATGCAATATTTGTCGAACCACTTACAACTTCAGCCTCAAGGGTATACAAGCCTTATTTCTTCACGCCTCTCAAGAATTCCTTCGACCCCTTCATGACTCTTAGGATACTTTTCGCTCCTTGAAAAACATATCCCTTCTTGTTGAATTCACCAAAAGAAATCAAATTTCTCATCAACTTAGTTACATACCTGACTTCAGTCAATAACCTTATTGACTCATCATGGAGCTTGAATATCACAGATCCAATACCTGCAATTTTGCAAGCTTTGTTGTTTTCCTGCAGCACTGATCCACCATCTTGATCACATAGCTCCTCGAACAATTCTCTGTTTGGAGTCATGTGTCAAGTGCAACCTGAATCCATAATCCACTATTTTCTTGAGTCGCCGCTTAAAACCACAAGAACATCAGATGATTCGAAGTTATCATGAAAAATGGTTGCGTTGCCATTATCCTTACCTCCACGATCTTTCAGGCGTTAAGGGCACACCTTTCTTGTGTGACCCTCCTTCTTACAGTGATAGCATCGAATACCAGATGCTTCATCACTATAAGACTTCTGCTAACTTTTACCTTTCTTCTTGTCGAACTTACCATCCTTTCGCAAGAATTTTCCCTTAACGGCCAAACCTTTGCCCACCGTTGAAGGTTTATGTTCCTTTCATTCATTCAGAGAATTTCTTTGAGAGAAGCATGTGCTATGGGCAAATCACACAACAATAACAATGCTTGATCTTCATCATCGATCTTCACATCAATATTTTCAAAATCAAGAATCAGCTTATTGAACATATTCAACTGCTCAGCCAACACTTTGTCTTCACTCGTCTTGAATGAATACAAAGCTTATTTCAGGCAGACTCGATTCATTAGAGATTTGGTCATGTACAAACTTTCAAGTTTCAAACATAACCCTGATGCCGTAGTCTCCTTTGATACCCGTCGAAGAACCTTATCACCAAGGCTCAACAATATTGTGATGTGGGTTTTCTCTATCATGGCCGTCTTTTCTTTTTCCGTTAATGCAGCTGAAATTCTGGCATAGCAGACAACAGATGTCCTAACACATGTCAAGACACTGTTCTACATAACCTTTTAAACAAAGAACAGAACTGAATAGCAGACTGATACCTTGAATATCAAAACTGCAGAAACACAGATGTTTCGACATTTGTTCCAGCATGTTAATCAATACTGAACTGTAAATTGCAGAATGATAAACAACACAGAATATGATGACCCAGTTTGGTCCAACTCATCTACATCTTGGGGATACCAATCCAGGAAGAAGACTCCACTATCAGCAGTATAGTTTTATGTAAACAACCTCAGGTTTACAGTAAACACCCATGCTTACCTATCACTACCCAATGAAGACTTTATCATTAGAAGTCACATCTAATTGATAAGAGAAACCCATCTCACTCCCTAAATCACAACCTGCGATTATCTAACAGTTAATACCCCATAACTGTATCATCCCTATTGAAAGACACCTCTTCCAATACAAAGTTCATTCAAACATCCTTGACTAACAAGTTAACTTGGATTTGCCTTAAAGCTTCATCCAAGAACAATATTAGATTCATTACCTACGGGTTTCTGAATCTACACAAGTACCTATGTCTACCACACTGCATCAAATCGATATAGAGGGAGACTTACAAGAAAGCCTACGACTCTCAAAACCTAAACCCTACTTTACAAAATAGGATTCCTAAGTCTATGTCATCCTCTCTCCCTCTTGTGCATTAGGTCTTGGTCTTTTTTATAGTCTTCTACTTTGTTGGGCTTCATATCTTTGATACTTGATCCACTTCCAATCGTGCCTTGAATCTTGGAACAGATTTAAACAAAACCTGTTGTGACAGTCAAGATGTCGAATCTACATGCTGTGACATTTCACTCGACATCTTTAGTCTGGGGCTGAAACCTCCATGTTGGAACATCTTTCCCAACATTATGTGTTACCAAAATTAAGTCAAACTCTTGGATCTTTCAATCTCCCTCTTTTGACAAATTTTGGCTAAAACCTTCTTCAGCCTGATGGTACATGCAGTGGAAAAATACTTGAAGCAAGTGCCAAGGAAGAGGGAGAATATAATTTTGAGTTACCATATTCATTCCCTTGTGATACCGAATACATAGAGAATGTAACTCAGATCACAAAACACAACTTGCTTCCTAACTCTGATCACAAAACACAACTTCCCAAGATGTTAAAACTAGAACGTTGGAACATCCTTTGAAACATTTTTGCATATCAGCAGCACAAATGCACATACACCTCTCAGCAATCAACAGTAAGCCATTCTCCCCCTTTTTAGCCAAAATTGACAACAATAACCCATGCAGATCCATACCCATATTGTGCTTACCCAAAGATGGACAAAACCCATTTTCTCTCAACTTAATAAGAAGAGATTTTACAATTCAAGCATCACAACTCTCCTTAAATAATGAAGAAGCTATGTAGGTAGAGCCAATCCATTTGAAAGAAATAAAAGACTAGTCAATGAGTGCAATAACTACCAGTCAAGTTCGTTTCGAAAGATTCCACCTTTTCTGACTTCTCCTTGAAACCGCTTCTGAACAGTGTCCTGATACCTAACCTGATTTTGTCAGGCTTATGATCCCCATAGATAGGACTTTCTTAATCCAGATTTAGCAAACTTGATTACAGCAGAATTCGTTCATTTACCTTTCCATTAGCAGAAAACTAATTTCTTCCAGACAGCAACAGAATTTCCCAAGATACCTGTACCACTTCTAATTCAATCCATTGACACCTAATGACTGAATCAAAACAACCTGATAAGTCCACCCAGAACTTATACCAGTAAGGCAATGTCACAACATCTTGTCTGACATTTCATCCTCACAAGGGGCAATCTATCCCAAACTGCTTGAAACCACAAACAATCTTGATAGCCAATCTGCACCACTGCAACCATATATCCAGAACAGAAGTCTAACTCCCCCTGTCACAGATAACCAGTGTTCCTTTGCCAGAAGAACACCCTAAGTGAATGGAAAACATAAGACACATCTTTATGTCTTCAAGAGCGCACCCTTTGCTCAACACACTTGATGAACGCATTCACTTAATGCTTGACCCTTAAGCAAACCATGTACCACACCAATATATTAACCAGACAGAAGTTGTCCCCCTATCTTTCTCAAATGATGCTTCTTTAGCAAGAAACGCCTCAAAATCACCACATGATATCCCATGACAACTTCATGATCATATAGTGAAAGTACCAGGAACGCATCCTTGTACCATAACTAACAAACTCTTGGATTGAGACCAAAGCTCCATTGACCCCTCTCGTCCAGAAACCATCCATACACCACACGAATTCCTCCTAAATTCTCACGTATAGTTCTCCTTGTTCCCTGAGATACAACCCAATTGAATCTGAATTCTTCACATTCCTCAAAGAGACACACATGACCCCTTAGTTTTCTAGCTCACCCAGATATTCTTCACACTTGAAGAACATTAATCACATGCTCCAAAAATCTTCAGCCCATTTGCTCCACAAGCACCAAACTGATCCACTTCTAGCATGTC
The DNA here is from genome assembly GCA_022829125.1 of Lathyrus tuberosus. Taxonomy (NCBI): domain Eukaryota; kingdom Viridiplantae; phylum Streptophyta; class Magnoliopsida; order Fabales; family Fabaceae; genus Lathyrus; species Lathyrus tuberosus. Next base: position 13,953,802 of record JALAZF010000006.1, read on the forward strand.
CCATTCACATCAGACTTCCAAGACAATCCTTTACCCATCATTCTCCCGTGTGATAAGATAAATACCTCTTAGACACGATGTGAGTGTCAAGTTCCACACTCAGAACTTAGCATCCTAATCCAAGGATAACTAACCCAGAAAATGTTCTAACATTAGTTAGGACATCCTTCACATATCACAGATACCAATTAACATAGTTCTAGATATGCTCCACCACTGGACTTACCATCTGCATAGTAATCCAACTGAAGATCTTTAAACAACACTTCGCCACCAGCTTGAACAATAAGAACTCCAGTAACCAAAGAGAGAAATAAACTCTCGTCCACCAAAAGAAGGTAATCCTCCATCATCAACTTAGAACTTCTACCACAAGCTCCAAGATAGACCAGAACCTCCTTACATTTTCAACCAACTACCCTTCTGCCCAAGAGTAATTAGTTCCAAGCACCCTGCTTGAATACACACTAAAGATCAACCAAATGCCACGTTTTAACTGATCTCACTCTTCTTCAGAACTCCCACAAGATACACTGATCCACCAATGAAATTTGATCTTCAAGTTACATGAATTACTTGCTCCATAGCAAGACATCTTGGATCCACAAAGCCTTTGACGTGTAACATCTTCTCCATCCACAACTCCCGCAAACTGCATGAGATAAACCTTTTTGAAGCATCCATAACTTCCATTCTCCTGTAGATCACCTTATCTTAAGCTGATGTGCCACATCACCAGCTGAGATCCTGATGTTAAGCTAGGTGTTAGAACATTCTGATATGACATCCAGCTGCTGAATTCAGCTCCTCCTTCTACCACTTAGAATAACCTCCTCCCTTTAACAGAACAAGAGTTTTATGCTCTCATAGACTTGATTCAACAACCAAGTTTGAGTAAACAACCTCCATCCTGCTTAAACTTATCACAGATATTCCATTCAAGCTCACACCTTGATAACTATCTGCTTTGAAACTTTAAAGAATTCACACTTGCCACGTCTGAATCTTCAGAAGAGAAAGTAGTCCTAGACTACACCATAGCCATACCAAAGAATGCCACTTTCCTTAGTAGAGCAGTCTGTAGAAAGTCAGATATAACTGCCACTTAACCTTGACCTCCAAGATGAGCAAGATCTCATGCTCCTAAGTACCTAGATAAAAAATAAACTTATCCAAGTTGTGCCATCACCAGCACTCCATTCTGGACAAGTCTCTTGCCAGGAAACTTTCCAGATAAACACCAGATGCAACTTGAACATACTTGCTGCACTCCAATACTCCTAGATCAGAAATAAACTGATCCAAGAACTATCCATCAAGATTATGATGCCTTCTTCTTCATCTTCCACATCACCATTTCCTAGACTATTTCTTGCCAGGAAACTCTCCAAAGATCAGATACTTCTGCCACACCAAACTAAAACAATTCTTAGGTCAAAACCTAAGATAAATAAATCCTAAAGCTTATACAGTACCCCTCCCATGATTCTGCACAAACTAGATGAAGAGATGTTCCAACATCGTGTTGAACATCAACAATCTTGACTTCACATCCAAGGATAATCAATTAAATACTTGTGAGTAACACAAATAGCAATTGATCTTAAATCCTTGTTCAATAATCCTATTTCACTGTTGAAGCCACACTCCACCAGATCACTTCATGAACAATTATCAAGTATTTAATCATTTGCAAGTATCTTCTTTGACAAACAAATTGTTGAGATACCAAGGCTGCAACCCTTGACTCAAGTAACTAAGATTCTCTCTGAACGAATCTTATTTACCTCAACAGTTTTGAAAACTCCATTTAGATTGGATCCACCCTTAGGATTAAGAGAGATTAATCCTTCCTTGCTGTTTTGGATGGTGAAAATAAGCCACCTCCACTTTCTTCAGGTTTGTGTTTCACAAAAACACCCTCTAGTTAGAAGAATAACTAAAAGACTCCATATGCACGACTGAGACGCCTTTATGAGTGGACTTGAGAGAATTCTCAAGTATCTTTAACAACTTAGCCGATCAATAATTTATCAAACTCCTAGAGCAAGAACTTGATAAACCTAAACTCAACTCCCCTCCTCTTCAACTAACTTCAAAATGCACCATAGAACCAAGCTTCCAAGTACCAAGTCACCATAACATACATCTTCCAACAACTCTTTCCGTTCCATCGCTCCCGACTTTGGAATAACAAGAAGCAGATATCTTCAAATATAGAGGCCGACGATTGAGACCTTCCACCATTTGTCTTCAGTAACAACTCCAGAATCCCATAATTCCAGAGATCTTCCATCAGAAACATATGCAACGGAACCACCAAGGAACACATTTTGCCTGCCCTAATAAGATGTCAGAACATCTTATAGGACACCTCTACAGAAGAACTAGCCACTTCTCCTGCAGTTGTTGTAGAACCTCCTCAGCAACATGAACAACCACCAGGTTGTTACCTTCGATCCAGAACATTCATCCCGTCCATTAATACCCTTGAGTATGTCTGAGTTGATTGATATGATCTTCAAAGCTCCGCTTGTTTAAACGCCAGAAAGTATCTCCCAAAGATCTCATCCAGAAATAAACAGGATGCCTGCTCTGATACCAATTGAAATGCTGGCATAGCAGACAACAGATGTCCTAACACATGTCAAGACACTGTTCTACATAATCTTTTAAACAAAGAACATAACTGAACAGCAGACTGATACCTTGAATATCAGAACTGCAGAAACACAGATGTTTTGACATCTGTTCCAACATGTTAATCAATACTAAACTGTAAAATGCAGAATGATAAACAACACAGAATATGATGACCCATTTCGGTGCAACTCACCTACATCTGGGGAGATACCAATCCAGAAAGAAGACTCCACTATCAGTAGTATAGTTTTATGTAAACAACCTCAGGTTTACAGTAAACACTCACGCTTACTTATCACTACCCAATGAAGACTTTATCATTAGAAGTCACATCTAATTGATAAGAGAAACCCATCTCACTCTCTAAATCACAACCTGTGATTATCTAATAGTTAATACCCTATAACAGTATCATCCCTATTGAAAGACACCCCTTCCAATACAAAGTTCACTCAAACATCCTTGACTAACAAGTTAACTTGGATTTGCTTCAAAGCTTCATCCAAGAACAATATCAGATTCATTACCTACGGGTTTCTGAATCTATACAAGTACCTATGTCTACCACACTGCATCAAATCGATACAGAGGGAGACTTACAAGAAAGCTTATGACTCTCAAAACCTAAACCCTACTTTACAAAATAGGATTCCTAAGTCTATGTCGTCCTCTCTCCCTCTTCTGCACTAGGTCTTGGCCTTCTTTTATAGTCTTTTGCTTTGTTGGGCTTCATATCTTTGATCCTTGATCCACTGTTAATCACGCCTTGAATCTTGGAGCATATTCAAACAAAACCTGCTGTGATAGTCAAGATGTCCAATCTACATGTTGTGACATTTCACTCGACATCTTTAGTCTGGGGCTGAAACCTTCATGTTGGAACATCTTTCCCAACATTATGTTTTACCAAAATTTAGTCAAACTCTTGGAGCTTTCAGCAGCGCCCATGGCTGCCTCTCCCTTCAACACTCCCAAACAACCCTACTGAACCAGTAGGGCTTTCATCTTCTAGCACCACATACCGAAATTGTTCACTCCGGTGAACTTTCCAATCTCATACTTTGTTGAAGGCATATTTCTCCATGCTCACCACACCAATTTGTTGTGAATTAGGATGCCTTTAAACAAAGTATAAACAATTTCTTTATGATCAAGAAATACACAAGGGTTAGGGTTAAGGAAAACCAAGGAGAATAACAAGGATTGGTTATAACTGCTATTATTTACTTTCTCTATAAAACAAATTACAAGTACTCAAGAATAACAAATAACCACCTCACCCTAATTAGGATTTGTCACACCACACCTAAGATGAGAGACTAGTATGATATTTATAATAAAACCTAACATACTAAACTAATGGGCTTTTTAACAATTACCCATTACAAGCTAACTTAGGGTACAAGTAAACTTAAACAATTGGATCCTTAACACAAGGCCCAATCCGACAGCTACATACTAGAACACAATTCGACTACAACATGTAGGTCTTCGACAATAGCATATGAGCAGACTTCGACGACATGCTAACTAGAGTTCGATCCAATATTTCATAATACATGAGAAGAGTTGATAAATTCGATTAAAGAGATTGGAATTAGAAATAAAATAACTATTACTATCACTCGTTCAAATACCGAAATAGGAAAGAGAGTGAGAAGCAACCAAATAATATTTGGTTGTGATAAAGGTGGAAAATACAAGGATATAGTGGAACACAAAGTGCGACTAAGAAATGTGAATGTCCATTCAAAATTAGGTTGACTCGGGCGAAAGATGGGTCAGAATGGACGGTTGATGTAAAATATGGACTTCATAATCATGGGTTACCTGATAGATTATAAGGTCATTCATTTATTGGTAGGTTGAGCACAAAAGATAAGCAACATGTTATTGATTTGACAAAGAGACATGTTCCACCTAGACACATATTGTTTTTCTTGCAAGAGCGATTCAGATCAGATGATCCTGCTTCATAAACGGGAAGTGGCACCTCTCTTGGCGCTCCCTGATGGGGTGATACCAATCGAGGATGTGAAACACGATAATACCACTCCAAGTATTCAACATTTGTCTCATATAAAGTGGTAGCTGTAACACCGTAATTCTTTGACTCAGCATTTAGTAAAATAATTCAATTTTAACTCAACACTTAGAGTATCACACATGTTTCACGAAACATAATAACCAACAAAATATAATCATGTGAATTAAACAGCGGAAACAATAGAGTTTAACATATAACGTCTCAATAACAAATGAATAACAAAGTGGTTCAACAACTCCAAAATGAATGAGACATGCAATAATGAAATATAGAATAACCTGTCTCCAGTGCTACATATCAGAGTGACTCCTCTAAAGACCTGAACGATAAATAACTGAAGAGGCCTCAATTTCGTCCTCTAGCTCAAGCAACTACTCCTTTAGAGGAGTACACACACCACAACAAACACACAGAGGTGAGAATACGCTTAAATATATTAATGGTGCAAAATATAGCAAGGGTAACATATTCATCACAAAAATAAACTATTTATACGAGGGCATTTTGGTAAAAAAAAGTATAATGTAGGGGTATGGGGATAAATAATGGGGTATGGGGTATAATTTTCCCAACAATGGTGTGTTTTGGATCTTGTGCTGAATTTTCTTTTAACCGCTTCAATAACAGAAAGGTTAAGATGTTTAGCATATGGGCCAAGTTTAAGATGTTTAGCATATGGGCCAAGTTTGGTTGTGTTTTCTTATAGCGCATACGCAATTAATGGATACACATTTTATACCAAAGACCAAGATGATAAAAGTACTATGCAAAATAGTGGTGTCACCGTGGTAGCTGAAGCAATGCACATTTCAAGTGTGAAAGATTTAAACCCCAAATTTTCAAATCTGTCATATTTTGGGGTTATCGAGCGCATTTGGGTGTTTGATTATGAGAAGTTTCAGATTCCTATATTTCGTTGCAAGTGGGTTGAAAATAATAATGGCGTACGAATGGATAAGTCAGGATTTTTGCAAGTGGATCTTAATAGGGTGGGGTACAAAGATGAGCCTTTTATTCTAGCCTCTCAAGCTAAACAAGTGTTCTATGTCACTGATCCGACAAGTACAAAATGGTCTATAGTGCTTTTATCTAACAAAGTAATTGATGAAAACATTGGAGATCAAGGTGATATTGATGTTGATATTGAATCATTTACTAGAAATGATCAAGATGAAAATATTATAGCAAATGAATCATATACAAGAAATGATCATAATGAGGGTATTTGGATCAATCCAACCGTCCGTGTTGTTAAGAGACGGGTTGAACATATTCTAACCAAGAAAAGAAAGAGACGTTAATGAAAAAGGTACTAAGATTTTCATTCTAATTTCATTCTAATATTTAATTTGTATCTTTTACGTAGGAATTATCCATCTAAAATTTTGTTATATTTTACAGTGGACACTGCTTGTTGGTTGCCATTAATCCTACAAGAGAAGTATACCGAGCACAAAGAGAATCTCGAGTAGCACGGGCTAAAGCAACCAACGTTACATGGGTCAAAGTGGAGGTATATTAATTTTCACAATGTTGCTTATTAGTGATGCTACTTGATAACACAAAACAACTATATATTAATTCTTATTTGTTTGTCTATGTGTAGTGCCCTCGTCAGTGTAATGGCCTAGACTGCGGGTATTTTGTTTTGAGGTTTATGAGAGAAATCCGTCAAATGGATCGATTAGAGGTTCTTATTACGGTATGCATGGATTTATAACTTAGGGTTTATTTTAATATTTATCGGACATGTCATATAATTTATCATTTTTAACTAAATCATGCATATTTTGTTTTGTTATGTAGTACTTTGACGAATACGCGTGTTCTCATTACACGAAGGATAAATTGCAAGAAATTAAGGAGGAATTGTGCGAATACCTTATTGAAAAAAGAATCCTATATAAGGTATAGGATTATGGGATTATGTGAATGTATAGTTTTGTGAATGGTTTATTTTATGGGATTGTATAGTTTTGTGAATGGTTTATGCCCTTTGTAACGCCCCAGTTTTAGTATTTTTATTTAATCGAGTCGTTTTGATTATTTTATTATTATTTTATTTTATTTTCGACTTTTATTTGAAAATATGTTATTTTTCAATGTTGTGATATTTTATCGCGTTTTGGGAACGTTTGCGAGATATTTGAGTGTAGGGGTATTTTGGGCATTTCACTTTATTTTTTTCTTAAGTTAAGAAAATAGAAATAGAAAGAGAGAAAAATAGAGAGAAAGAAAAAGAGAAGAAGGAAAAGGGAAAGAAAAGAGAAGAAGAGAAGAAAAAGAGAGAAAATTTGGAAATCAAGAAAACAATCTCCCGACTTTTCTAAACACGATTAAATCGGGTAAGGGTGCGAAACTCGATTATTATATGCTTGTGTATGATTATGTATGTATGTTTTTGGTTGTTATTGGATTGAAATGGAAATATATAGTAAAAACCATATTATGTAAAAATTGATTAGAAATCGATTAAATTGTGTCGGAAATCATGTTTTCAGGTCCATTATTGTTGATACATGTTAGATACAGGTTGTTAGGCATTGTATTGATAATTTTTCTGGTGTATAGGTGAAAATTGGATGATTTTGGGTTGGAAAACACAGAAGAAATTCTGCAGAAAAATTCTGGTTTTCCACTGCCCATACGCGTATCACTCAAGGCAATACGCGTATTGGTCAAGGCAATACGCGTATGGTATTGAAGAAAACTGGGCAATACGCGCATGGAGCTTCATTTTCTCGGCCATCTGTCCATTTGCGTAATGGTACGCGTAAGACTTTAGGGCAATACGCGTATGATGTAGGGAACTACGCGTATTGGACTTTTAATGGGAATTTTGGGAAAAAATGGGTCTCTGCCCATACGCGTACGACCTTGGACAATACGCGTATGGAATGGGCGAGGGAGCAGGGCAATACAGAAATGACTCAGGGCAATACGCGTATGGCCAGCAGAATTGCAAAATGTGGTTTTTTCGCGATGTCATTTCTTGTTTAGTCCGTAACTTGTGTTCCGTTTATCCGTTTTTAACATTCTTGGTATCGTTGAGTAGCTATTGAACTGTACTTTCTTATTATAATAGTTTTGAGATTGTTAGCCGATTTAATTATGTCGAGAATTTGGAATAGTGTCATTTTGTCGACTTTTGTCGTTATAATTGTGTGTAATTGGTGTGTATCATGCAATGTGCTGTTGATATAGATATGGTATGATTTGCGTGCTGTTGTATGGTATAAATGCATTGTTTTGGGCTTGAATTGCAAAGCATGATTAATGTTAAGTGAGATGGTTGCATATATATATGTGCATTTGAATGTCATGAGTCATTGTATGCTGAGCATCATGATGTGCATTCTTGTGATGTCGTGTGCCCTAGTGGGTGTGAGTGACGAATCGATTCCAGAGGGAATCTGCTATAACATCGTGAGCCTTATACCGAGAGGACTGAAAGCGATGGTTATAGACGATCTTGTGCCTGTGTGGGGTGTGAATGATCGGATCGTGAGCCTTATACAAAGAGGACCGAAAGCGATCCATAAACGTCGTGAGCCTTATACAAAGAGGACCGAAAGCGACGGGGAACATCGTATGCCCGACGGGGAGTTACACTAAGTAACGAGCGATGGTTCCAATAGTTTCTGAGTGAACTGGTATTGAGAATTGATGGAAGTCGGTACCGCATGTGCATATGCATAGAGTCGTTGTGTCGGTCTCTTGCATTTGCATAAATCATTAATGGTTTGTTTATGTGTGGAATTGTGGATGAAATTGATAAATTGATATATGGATATGTGTTGGTGATACTTGTATTGTGCATGGTTGGTATACCTTGGTAATGGAAATATGAAATATACATTGTGTTGTTTTGTGTTTGAATTATGGTATGAGTTGTGGTGAGAACAGTATATATGTGTATTTTTGGTGTTATATATAACTGTATGCAATTATATTATGATTGTGTTTCTCACCCTTCTGCTGTTTTATAATGCTCTATGAGGCATTGCAGATTAGAGTTGCTGGAGGTCTTTTTGTGAAGCTTAGGTCTTCATTCTTTTGTCGGTCAGCTCTGATATGTGACATCGGGTAGTCGGGGTGATCGAGTGTGATTATTTTGTATTATGTATATGTATCTTTTGGATTGTACATGTATGGTTGTATATGACACATACACTTTTATGATATATATATGAGATTCAGTTACGGATTTTCCGCTTTCATTCTGTTTTTGAATTGTGGGTGTATTACTACCTATATTGTTGCATATCTTTATGAGCAGGTGTTGTATGTTCGTTTCAAATTGATGTGACCCCTCGGTCTATGCCGTGAATTTTTAAATATACTCTAATGAAATTTTGAATTTTATTTATTGCTTTAATAGCTTGGGGGTATAGATTGGGGGTGTTACATTAAGTGGTATCAGAGCCAGTCCGTGTCAGTTGTGTCAGTCCTTGTTAGTCTTTGTGGTTCGGTGAGCTGTTTGTTTAACCATAGTTATTGTTATTGGAAATGAACATAATATGGCTGGTATGAATGACGCTGCTTTGGCTGCTGCTATGCAAGCTATGGCTCGGGCTGTGCAGGGTGCACCTAATGCTGCAGGTAATGATGAGTTCAAGAAGAATAAACCGCCTGTCTTCAAAGGAAGATATGATCCTAATGGTGCTCAGATATGGCTTAAAGAGATTGAAAGAATCTTCCGAGTGATGGATTATGCTGAGGATCAGAAGGTGAGACTGGGTACTCACATGTTATTGGAAGAAGCTGATGATTGGTGGGTTAGTACACGTCATGTGTTGGAAGCTGCAGAGGAGGAGATCACTTGGGCTGTGTTTAACATTGAGTTTCTGAGGAAGTATTTTCCCGAAGATGTAAGAGGAAAGAAGGAAATTGAGTTCTTGTAGTTAAAACAAGGTAATATATCTGTTGTTGATTATACTGCTAAGTTTGTGGAACTTGTGCAGTTTTATCCACATTATGCTGAAGCGACCGTGGAATTTTCTAAGTGTGTAAAGTTTGAGAATGGATTGCGTCTTGAGATAAAGCAGGCAATTGGTTATCAAAGGATTCAGATGTTTTCTGATTTGGTGGATTGTTATAGGATTTATGAGGAGGATAGTAAGACTCGTTCTACTCACTATAAGAGTGTGAGCGAGAGGAAAGGGAAGCAACAGTTTCGTGGTGGTCCGTATGTAACACCAGCTGATAAGGGTAAACAAAGGGGAAATTTTAAGAGAAGGTCAAGTGGAGGAGGAATGTCTGGTCCTCTGAGATGTTATAGATGTGGTGATGTGGGACATCATCAGTCTGAATGTAGGAAAGATTTGAGGAAGTGTTCTAATTGTGGAGGTTTAGGACATGTCGCTGCTAATTGTGCAAGGAAGAATGTGGTGAAGTGTTTCAACTGTGATGAACCTGGTCATATTAGTACGAAGTGTCCGAAACCGAAGCAAGCTCCAGCTGGTGGGAAAGTTTTTACCTTGGCAGGAACTCAGACTTCAAGTGCAGACCGTCTGATCAGAGGTACTTGTTTTATAAATAGTACTCCTTTAGTTGCTATTATTGATACTGGAGCGACTCATTCGTTTATTTCGTCTGAGTGCGCGAAGCATTTGAATCTTGTGTTGTCTTCGATGGGTGGTGAGATGGTTATTGATACTCCAGCAATGGGGTCAGTAACTAGTTCTTTGGTTTGTCTAAGTTGTCCTTTGACCATTTATGGTAAAGACTTTGAGATGGATTTGGTGTGTTTGCCGTTGGAGGGTTTAGATGTGGTTCTGGGAATGAATTGGTTGCAGTTCAATCAGGTTCATATTGATTGTTATCATAAGCTGGTAAGGTTTCCTTCTCTTGAGGAAAACGAAGACTCGAGTTTCTTATCTACCAAAGAGTTGAAGAAACTTTTGGCGGATGAAGCTCAGTTGTTTGGGTTGTTTGCATCATTGACTGTGGATAGTCAAGTTTCACTTGATGTGTTTCCTGTTGTGTGTGATTTTCCAGAAGTGTTTCCTGAGGATATTTCAGACTTGCCGCCAGAGAAAGAGGTGGAGTTTTCTATAGACCTAGTTCCTGGTACTAGACCTGTTTCTATGGCACCTTATCGTATGTCGGCATCTGAGTTGGTTAAGTTAAAGAAACAGTTGAACGAATTGTTGGAAAAGAGGTTTGTGAGACCAAGCGTTTCTCCTTGGGGTGCTCCAGTTTTATTGGTGAAAAAGAAAGATGGAAGTATGCGGTTGTGTGTTGATTATCGCCAGTTGAATAAGGTGACGATTAAGAATAAGTATCCTCTTCCGAGAATTGATGATCTGATGGATCAGTTGGTTGGCGCGTGTGTGTTTAGTAAGATTGATTTGAGGTCGGGGTATCATCAGATTAGGGTGAAAGAGGAAGATATTCAGAAGACGACTTTTAGGACACGTTACGGTCATTATGAATATTCTGTGATGCCGTTCGGGGTTTCTAATGCGCCAGGTGTGTTTATGGAGTACATGAATCGTATTTTCCACGAGCATTTGGATCGTTTTGTGGTTGTATTTATTGATGACATTTTGATTTATTCTAAGTCTCGGGAGGAGCACGCGGAGCATTTGCGTATTGTTTTGCAGGTTTTGAAAGAAAGAAATCTTTTTGCCAAATTGTCCAAGTGTGAGTTCTTGTTGTCGGAGGTGAGTTTTCTTGGGCACGTGATTTCAGGTAATGGTATTTCTGTGGATCCATCTAAAGTATAAGCAGTTCTACAATGGGAGGTTCCGACATCTGTTACTGAAATTCGAAGCTTTTTGGGTTTGGACGGATATTATCGAAGGTTTATTGACGGTTTTTCTAAGCTATCACTTCCTTTGACCCAGTTGACTTGTAAAGGGCAAGCGTTCATTTGGGATATTCGGTGCGAGGAAAGTTTTAATGAGCTGAAGAGAAGATTGACGACAACTCCGATTTTGATTTTTCCGAATCCTACTGAACCGTTTGTGGTTTATTGTGATGCGTCTTTGATTGGTCTAAGTGGGGTGCTAATGCAAGAAGGTAAGGTCGTGGCTTATGCTTCAAGGCAGTTGAGAGTGCATGAGAAAAATTATCCTACTCGTGATCTTGAATTAGCGGCTGTGGTTTTTGTGTTGAAGATTTGGAGGCATTATCTCTACAGTGCCAGGTTTGAAGTCTTTAGTGATCATAAAAGTTTGAAATATTTGTTTGATCAGAAAGAATTGAATATGAGGCAGCGGAGATGGTTGGAATTTTTGAAGGACTACGACTTTGGCTTGAATTACCATCCTAGTAAAGCTAATGTGGTAGCCGATGCGTTAAGTCGGAAATCGTTACATATGTCTGCTTTAATGGTTAAGGAGTGGGAGCTTTTGGAAGCTTTTAGGGACTTGAGTTTGGTATGTGAAGTGACGCCGGATAGCGTAAGGCTTGGAATGTTGAAGGTTACTAATGATTTTCTGAAGACTGTTAGTGAGAAACAGAAGACGAATGTGAAATTTGTGGATTTGATGTTGGTTGGAGAAAAAGATCGAATAGTGATTTTAAAGTGGATATTAATGGTGTTTTCAGATTCCGAGGCCGAATTTGTATTCCTGATGATTCGGAGTTGAAAAGGATGATTTTAGAGGAAGGACACCGGAGTAATCTGAGTATACATCCGGGAGCTAATAAGATGTACCAAGATTTGAAGAAGATTTTCTGGTGGTCTGGATTGAAAAGAGATGTGGCTCAGTTTGTTTATGCATGTTTGACTTGTCAGAAATCAAAGGTAGAACATCTGAGGCCTAGTGGTTTGTTGCAGCCGTTGGATATTCCTGAGTGGAAGTGGGACAGCATCTCCATGGATTTTGTGACAGGGTTACCGAATACACAACGAGGGCATAATGCTATTTGGGTGGTTGTTGATAGGCTGACTAAATCGGCGCATTTCATTTCGATTGACATCAGTTTTACTTTGGAGAGGTTGGCTGAGATTTACATCAGTGTGATTGTGAAGTTGCATGGGGTTCCATTGAGTATTGTTTCTGATCGAGATCCGAGGTTTACTTCGAGATTTTGGGAAAGTTTACAGAAGGCTTTGGGTTCTAAATTGAGAATGAGTTCGGCTTATCATCCTCAAACGGATGGTCAGACCGAGAGAATGATTCAGTCATTGGAAGATTTGTTGAGGGCGTGTGTTCTTGAATAAGGTGGTGCATGGGATAATTATCTTGCATTGATTGAATTCACGTATAATAACAGTTTCCATTCTAGTATTGGAATGGCACCTTTTGAAGCACTGTATGGACGAAGATGTCGAACACCGTTGTGTTGGCACGAATCTGGTGAGAGTTCGGTGGTTGGGCCAGAGTTGGTGCAACAGACTACAGAAAAATGAAGCTTATTCGTGAGAAAATAAAGACTTTTCAGAGTAGGCAAAAGAGTTATCATGATCGGAGGAGAAAAGATCTTGAGTTCCAAGAGGGCGATCATGTATTTTTTAGAGTTACACCGGTAACGGGTGTGGGTCGTGCATTGAAATCGAAGAAACTTACTTCTCGGTTTATTGGTCCTTACCAGGTATCCGCGAGAGTGGGTGCTGTGGCTTATAGGGTGGCGTTGCCGCCGAATCTGTCGAATTTACACGATGTGTTCCATGTTTCACAACTTCGGAAGTATGTTCCAGATCCGTCGCATGTGATTCCGATGGATGAGGTTGAGGTAAGGGAGAACCTTACGGTTGAGGCATTACCCGATAGGATTTTGGATCGCGAGGTGAAGCGGTTGAGAGGCAAGGATATTGCGCTTGTGAAAGTGGCGTGGGGAGGCGCTGCTGAGGGCAATTTGACTTGGGAGTTAGAGAGTCGGATGCGGGAGTCGTATCCAGAGTTGTTCGTCTCAGGTATATTTTCGAGGACGAAAATTTCTAAGTGGGGGAGAGTTGTAACGCCCCAGTTTTAGTATTTTTATTTAATCGAGTCCTTTTGATTATTTTATTATTATATTATTTTATTTTTTACTTTTATTTGAGAATATGTTATTTTTCAATGTTGTGATATTTTATCGCGTTTTGGGAACGTTTGCGAGATATTTGAGTGTAGGGGTATTTTGGGCATTTCACTTTATTTTTTTCTTAAGTTAAGAAAATAGAAATATAATGAGAGAAAAATAGAGAGAAAGAAAAAGAGAATAAGGAAAAGGGAAAGAAAAGAGAAGAAGAGAAGAAAAAGAGAGAAAACTTGGAAATCAAGAAAACAATCTCTCGACTTTTCTAAACACGATTAAATCGGGTAAGGGTGCGAAACTCGATTATTATAAGCTTGTGTATGATTATGTATGTATGTTTTTGGTTGTTATTGGATTGAAATGGAAATATATAGTAAAAACCATATTATGTAAAAATTGATTAGAAATCGATTAAATTGTGTCATAAATCATGTTTTCAGGTCCATTATTGTTGATACATGTTAGATACCGGTTGTTAGGCATTGTATTGGTAGTTTTTCTGGTGTATAGGTGAAAATTGGATGATTTTGGGTTGGAAAACGCAGAAGAAATTCTGCAAAAAAAATCTGGTTTTCCACTGCCCATACGCGTATCACTCAAGGCAATACGCGTATTGGTCAAGGCAATACGCGTATGGTATTGAAGAAAACTGGGCAATACGCGTATGGAGCTTCATTTTCTCGACCATCTATCCATTTGCGTAATGGTACGCGTAAGACTTTAGGGCAATACGCGTATGATGTAGGGCACTACGCGTATTGGACTTTTAATGGGAATTTTGGGGAAAAATGGGTCTCTGCCCATACGCGTACGACCTTGGGCAATACGCGTATGGAATGGGCGAGGGAGCAGGGCAATACGCGTATGGCTCAGGGCAATACGCGTATGGCCAGCAGAATTGCAAAATGTGGTTTTTTCGCGATGTCTTTTCTTGTTTAGTCCGTAACTTGTGTTTCGTTTATCCGTTTTTAACATTCTTGGTATCGTTGAGTAGCTATTGAAATGTACTTTCTTATTATAATAGTTTTGAGATTGTTAGCCGATTTAATTATGTCAAGAATTTGGAATAGTGTCGTTTTGTCGACTTTTGTCGTTATAATTGTGTGTAATTGGTGTGTATCATGCAATGTGTTGTTGATATGGATATGGTATGATTTGCGTGCTGTTGTATGGTATAAATGCATTGTTTTGGGCTTGAATTGCAAAGCATGATTAATGTTAAGTGAGATGGTTGCATATATGTGTGCATTTGAATGTCATGAGTCATTGTATGCTGAGCATAATGATGTGCATTCTTGTGATGTCGTGTGCCCTAGTGGGTGTGAGCGACGAATCGATTCCAGAGGGAATCTGCTATAACATCGTGAGCCTTATACCGAGAGGACCGAAAGCGATGGTTATAGATGATCGTGTGCCCGTGTGAGGTGTGAGCGATCGGATCATGAGCCTTATACAAAGAGGACCGAAAGCGATCTATAAACGTCGTGAGCCTTATACAAAGAGGACCGAAAGTGACGGGGAACATCGTATGCCCGACGGGGAGTTACACTAAGTAACGAGCGATAGTTCCAATAGTTCCTGAGTGAACTGGTGTTGAGAATTGATGGAAGTCGGTACCGCATGTGCATATGCATAGAGTCGTTGTGTCGGTCTTTTGCATTTGCATAAATCATTAATGGTTTATTTATGCGTGGAATTGTGGATGAAATTGATAAATTGATATATGGATATGTGTTGGTGATAATTGTATTGTGCATGGTTGGTATACCTTGGTAATGGAAATATGAAATATACATTGTGTTATTTTGTGTTTGAATTATGGTATGAGTTGTGGTGAGAACAGTATATATGTGTATTTTTGGTGTTATATATAATTGTATGCAATTATATTATGATTGTGTTTCTCACTCTTCTGCTATTTTATAACGCTCCATGAGGCATTGCAGATTAGAGTTGCTAGAGGTCTTTTTGTGAAGCTTTGGTCTTCATTCTTTTGTCGGTCGGCTCTGATATGTGACACCGGGTAGTCGGGGTGATCGAGTGTGATTATTTTGTATTATGTATATGTATCTTTTGGATTGTAAATGTATGGTTGTATATGACACATACACTTTTATGATATATATATGAGATTCAGTTACGGATTTTCCGCTTTCATTCTGTTTCTGAATTGTGGGTGTATTACTACCTGTATTGTTGCATATCTTTATGAGCAGGTGTTGTATGTTCGTTTCAAATTGATGTGACCCCTCGGTCTATGCCGTGAATTTTTAAATATACTCTGATGAAATTTTGAATTTTATTTATTGCTTTAATAGCTTGGGGGTATAGATTGAGGGTGTTACACCCTTTATGTGTTTTTGGATTGTAATTGTATAGTTTTGTGAATAGTTAATGTAAATAACTTGAATTATAATGGAAATGGTTTATGTGGTTTATGTGATTTATGGGATTAGTGGAAATGGTTAATGAACCATACTAGAAATTGTTAATGGAAATGTGAAATATATAGGTTTATTGAAATGGCTTGAATTATACAGGTTTCTGCATAAAAAAATGGTTAAAATGAGATTTTTTAAAAAAATCGTTAAAATTATACGTAGAGAAAAGACAGCGCTTTCTAGAAAAAGCGCTGTCTATAGTTCACAAAAGAAAGCGCTTTTCCTAAAAAGCGCCCTCTAAAGTTATAGAAAAATTGATAACTAAAATTATAGGTATACATTAGACAGCGCTTTAAAAAGCGCTCTCTAAAGGGGGCCTTTAGACAACGTTTTTTCCTGAAAAAGCGCTTTCTAAAGGTATATAAAAAAATTCATTAAAATTTTATACGTATACATTAGACAGCGCTTCTGCAAAAGCGCTGTCTAAAGGCCCACTTTAGAGAGCGCTTTTTAAGGAAAAAGCGATGTCTAATGTATACTTTAGAGAGCGTTTTTCCATAAATCAAAAGCGCTGTCTTTACCTACGACAGCGCTACCTTAGGCAGCGCTTTTAAGCGCTGTCTAAGGCCTAAAAAAGCTATGTCTAATGTCTTGTTTGGCATAGTGTTTAAAGGATTTCTTTTTCCACCCTATATGTTTCTTAGCCACCTCGTGAATTTCCAAAAATGCCCCTCATTTCTAGAGATATATCTCCGGGCGCACCTTAATACACACATTTCATTCGTTTTTTAGTCAGACCCCAATTTTACGAATAAATTTATTCCAGAAATACATCATTTTCGGAAACTACATTTACTACCAAAACACTTTTTTAAATTAAAATTCAACTACTAGTAATTTTGAAACAATAAATTTCCACCTTCCGTAATACTAGTAATAACAATGACAACCACTATGATAAATTGCTCTGTTTCACCATCCTATCTTTTTTGTTATGTGAAAATAAAAAGCACTGTCTCTGACATTCATGAATTTAATGCAATAAAGCCAAAGTTGTTACCATGCTTTGAATTCTACCATTAGAACAATTAAATGAAGAAAAAATTACTCACAAGTTATTGGTTATGAAACAATGGAAGAATAATGATGGAAATGGTATCTAGAGTAAAGAAAGTGATGATGAAGTGCTCTATGTAGCCAGTAATAAAGAAACTCCAACGGTCAAGTATGAAGCAATACTGCAATAATCGCTTCATCGATTCTCTATAGCGGAAGACATGATGCTCATTCTAAGGTAGTAATCATCGTGTTTTCGGAAATACATTTTCAGAAATTATTCGGAGATGTATTTTTGGAATAAATTTATTTATAAAATAAGGGTCTAACTCAAAAATGAATTAAATGTGTGTAATATGGTGCGTCCGGTGATATATCTCCAGAAATTGAGGACATTTTTGGAATTTCGCAATGGTGTCTGAGAAACATATAGGGTGGAAAAAGAAATCCTCTTTTTTTATGCACTTCTGTTTAGCTTTATCTGCACATCATTTTTATTGAATACTTGGAAACTCATCTCTTTGGTTAGCCAAATAATTTTATTTGATGAGAAAAAATAAAATCCACTATTTTAAAGAATTAATTAAAGTTTTTTAATCATTTTAAAAATAATGCACTGCCTAAAATATCAAGAAGTCTTAATAAACCTTCCTTTAAAGGGAATCACCAACATATTATGGTGTGTCCTTCTATGTGAATCATTGGATATGAGAGTTTGTTTACACAACGAGTTGAATATGTCTACCACAGACATATTCACTCAACCTACTATGAGGTTAACTGATCACTAAGGATCAGGAATGTCGAGATATCCTCAACAAAAAACCTTGCTTTGATCATTATCGTTGATATCCAACATCATCAATTATTCTTAGACCAGATACTTCAAAACTACTGTATACTTGAAACACAACTCCATTTGATATCCATTAAAGCTTCAAGCTACAAAGTATCCCTGCAAAACATACTAGGGTTTCACCTTTGGTATCCAAATTCTCTTGGCTCCAGGTGAGTTATTTCTTCCAGATGGTCTAATATTGTCACCTTTAGAACTTTTCAACTTGTCAAGACAGAAAGGTTTTAAATGACTAAATTTGTTACAATGAGAACATTTATAAACTGAACGATTCTTTTTTCTATTATTTAAACTTTTACTATGTGTTATATCTGGTTTGAATCTTAGTTTTTTATTTATTTAAGAAATGTCTTTGACTTGATAAGATCATGTCAATGTATTCTTTCCCTTTAATAAATTTACTTAGGGTTTCATGCAAAGTTGTCACTTCCTTTTTCAAAGAGACACAAGTCTCACAAACTTTTGTTGAGTTTCTAACATCTGTTATTTCTAACTTAAGCGATTTATTAGTTTCTTCAAGAAGCTCTACACATTCTTTAAGGTCTAAGTTACAGTTTTTTATTCTATCATTTTCTTCAACCAACATAGCATTAATTTTAAATAGTTACTTATAAGATGGTTTAGTTACCTCATAATCATCTTACTCGTATGACGCCTTTTAGCAAGCTTTATCTTCTTTGTTTGAGGAGGATTCTTCTACGGTTCTCCTCGAGATTGATTCTTCTTTATTTGTGAATGCTTTGTCTTATCTTTTTTTTTCTTTCAAAGATTCCATTGGACGATGCTTCTTCTTCACAATCACTTATAAATTAGGTTCCTTCATTTGATGTTGAGTCTTTCGAAGATCATTCAACTACCGAGTATGTTCTTTTGAAGGAAACCATGAAAGTTGTTTGATAGGAGATTGATGAAGTTGGTGATTATTCAGTGTTTGAGATTGTACCTTCATCTTTAAGTAATTGAACTAGTTCGTTCAATTTTTTAATTATTTCCACCTTCTTTGATTTTTTTCTAAAATTTAAGAACACTCTTATCTTTTGATTTAAGGATTGGATTAATTCTCAAATTCTTAACTCTAAGATAATGGTTAGTAAAAAACGTTTCGATAAAATTCCCAACAATTCTAAAATTTAAAAAATATTGATGGAAGATACCTTCATCTTCTTTTTCTTGTGTGTTCATTTCTTCTTGATCCATACTTGGAGAAACTCCATATTATTTAAAGAGTATCCCATATTTTCTTGATGGTTTTACAATTATAGATATAAAGAAGTTTACTATCATCTAAAGTCATTACTATAAGTTTTTTGGCTTTGAAATCTATTTAAATTTTCTCTTTTCTTATACTGTCCAAAAAGTTTAGTTTGTTCAATAGATCTTGCCAAGTAGTATATATTTCTTAGTTAAAGTCAAAATAGTTAGATATCATAATTTTGACAAACTTGTTAGATATCATGAAGTTTTTTATTATACTTTTGTTTAGTGGTTAAATTTTATAGGTCGAATCATAAGTAGTTCATATGTTGAACCTTCTTATTCTGAAACGAACCAAAATAAAAATGTTGAAATTGTGGTAATTTTCTTTAGATGAAAAGAAATACATGATCAAGGGAAGATTTTTTTATGAGAGATTTAAAAGGCTTTATTGTTGCATGGAAAAGTATTAGATATTCATTAGTTCTATAATAACTATTAGATATTTATTAACCATTGAACTCAAAAGTGGCATGGAAAAGTTACGATTATGCAAATTTTGTATTGTGTCTCTATATATCAGAACTAGTAATATCTACTTTCGGAATAATATCTTTTTTTTTCAACAATTGATGTAACACTTACACATAATATACATCTAGAAAATATATTACATATAGTGTAATTTGGTACTGATACACATAAGGCTTTATCAACATCAATATATACACATGTCCAAAAGAATAATGTACATTATGGTACATCCTATACAAAGGTGCCTATACAAAAAACTAAGATATATGTACAATACCCATATATGTACACATGCTACAGCGAAATATCTTCACATCAAAAGCCTCTGAAACATCATCAGGCAAGCTTACCATTGTCCTTCACCTGCACATAATCACCTGCAACAACAATAATAGTGATGTGGGATAATAATCTCAGTGGATTCCCTATCTTATGGGTCCACCCGACTATACAAGGATCTCTTATTAATTCTTAACTTAAGTCATTCAAATTTGTCCTACTTGTGCTCACTTACACAGTAGAACAAGGACTTAAGCATCTAAGGGATATTCACATTGTATGGAAACATGTAAGCTTGAGTTCACCAACTCAAGTCAATCACTATTCGGAAGCCACGAAGCATTGTTCCTCGACCGAACCTACGTCTAAGGCAAGACTAGGTTCGTACATGTTCGTACGATTCGACTTTCTTGTGAATCTGGGTTCTCCATCAGACTCAAACTCACTTCAAGAACCGTCATTCATATCGGATTTGACCCTACTTAGAGTATCTTTCACTGTATGGGACTCGAACCCACTTAGGCGTTCACCTCTTCTCCATTGACCCAATCTATAGTTGGGACTCAAACCCAGGGATGTGCATGACCAAAGGAAATTTCCGAATACATTTAATATGATTGCATTCATCAATCATTAGGTGATCGCATCCACCTATTCTCATTCATTATAACATGTTTCATACAAAGTCTATTGATTCTCATATCAAGTGACTACGGGCCTGTGGTACACATCGAGGTACCTTTGCATCCAAGTATCATTACCTAAGTTATCTTTGTAACCTAAGTCATCTTTCAAATCCATTCACCTGGTTATAACCTAGGTTTAACCTCACTTTTCATCATATGTTTTAATCAACTATTACACAATAAACGCAACTAAGTAAGGCATGGCATAATTCATGAAATACATAACAGTATCAAATACACATGACAATTCATCATCAATAGGACTTTCGGAACAAAGGTTCCTCGCCAAATAGCCAGCTAATAATTGGAGTATAATCATGGGATAAGACAATCATAATCCAAAAACATGTCCACAAGTCTTATATTATTACACTATAGAATAACTCTCTCGATAAGCTTTCTCTCTCGATAAGCTTTCTAATTCTTCGAGTCTTATATCAATCAAATCACAGTTCCCATTTTATGGTACACATAGCAAAATAGAGCTTTCACTTAGCGAAGCCCAGTGAGGTGTCCAAGCGAGCTCTCACTTAGCAGGAGTCTAGCGAGGGTTTAACGAGACAAGACAAAATGTTTCTCTTCACAAAATTTTGTTTTCCCGCTTAGAGAGGATAGGGTGAGACTCAATGAGGCCTCTCCTAGCGAGGACAATTCCTCGCTTAACGAACTTAGAAGAAGACATATTTTCTAGGCAGTATGAAGGCTCTCTTAGCGAGATCATCCCTCGCTTATTGAGAAACATAGAACAACACCAATAACAAAACTTAATAGAGATGAACACAAGCAATAATAACTATATTTAACACCTTGTTTTACCAAGATCATACCGAGTGACATGTATTAGTGCAAACAAGGAAGATAACTCAAGTAAAACATGTATCATGTCAACTTTCTTAGTTAAAGCAAAAACATGAAAACCCTAAGTTTCCCAATCCATGAAATTTCTTCCTTAAAAAGCTAAATTATCTAGAACCCACCTTAGATTGACGAAGATGATGAAAGATTGGAGATGAGATGATGATCCCAGTTCTTGATTTCTACTTCCAAGCTTCTTCCTCTTCTCTAAGTTTTCTCTTTCTTTCTCCTCTCTTCTCTTCTTCTTCCTCTTTTCTCACATGTATTTCTCTTCTTCTTTTCTTACTAACAAAGTTAGTGTAAGGGTTGGTAAGACAAGAGAGATAAGAAAATATCTTAAGGAATATATTTTTTTAGAGAGCAATTGATCATTCATCAATGTTATAAAAATGTTCATTTCTTTTACTAATTAATAAAGGTCAATTTAATTGAATAAGAATTAAGTTAATATGATTTCACTAATTACTTTATTTGTCATAATTGACAAGAAACATAACATATAAAAACTTAATTGATCTTAACTAATAACGAATAAAGTATATACGTGGATATGAGATATTATAATTTATTCATTTCACTTTCTTTCTAATGTTTCTGATGCATTGAGACTGCATTTTATTTTGACTTTTTTATCGTCGTGTAATCGTAAAGACTAATTGCATTTATATATTTATTTTCAGATATGCATACTTAGTGGAAAAATATGACTTTAAAGAGAATGACATCCCTCTATGAAAAGAATCCTAGTAACAAGGAGTACAGATTGTTGAATGTTAATCCATAACTGTCATGTGTATGTTGGTGTAAGCCCTAGAGGCCAATACTTTTGGTACTTGTATCAAATTATTTATTAATAATAAAAGGCATTTCTTTATTATGTTTGTTTTTCCAAATTGATAAAGTCCCTAAAATAGCTAGTTCGTTTAATGAAATATTAAGTGTGACTTAATCATGAGATTCCATTAAACATAAGGACACTATTTTTAAAGTATATGTAGTCGAGCTTTAATGTGAAATGGGATAACCATAAAGCATTAAGACTATTATGTAAATAGACTGATGATCACATCTCATGGATCATGGATAAGGAGTTATCAAGTCTTAACATATGTATGAATATTAGGTGTAATATTTATACTGGATTGACCCATTATGAGAGTACTACATAAAATGTTATGCAAAGTGTCATAAGTTACTCTCATGGTGACAGTGGTGTATACCACCCTTCGACCTGAAACCACTATGGACCCTAGATGTAGAGTCAAGTACTTTATTGTTGATCAAACATTATCCATAATTGGATGACTATAAAGACAGTTGATGGGTACTTCATAAAGCATGCTGAGAGACATGAGTGACCTAGATGGAATTTACCTATCCTGCATAACAGGATAAATGTCTAAGGGCCCAATATTGAATTGAACAATGATGACACGGTATATGCCTTGTGTTCAATATAGACATAAGGGAAAAAGGGTAATTGTACACACAAGCACTATCACAAAAGGTTTTCTCATATCACATGATAATTTCATGACTTGGGTAGCAGTGATGTGTTGCTAGATACCGCTCACTATTTATTATGTTAAATGCATGATTTAATATAATTACCAATGTCGCGAAATCCTACAGGGTCACACGCATAAGGACAGTTTGATAAGAGGTAGAGTAAATAAGGCACATCGTAAGGTACGGTGTACTTAAGTAAATATATAACACCGTAAGGTACGGTGCACTTAAATGGAATACGGATTATGGTAAGGTATCGCGTGCTTAAGTGATATACAGTACATCATAAGATATGGTGTGCGTGCACTTAAGTGGGCTTTTTAGCTTGCAGCCCACACAAGTGGTTCTATGAATATAACCCTTGTGCAGAAGCATAAACACTTGATGAAAATTCAGCTGTGAAACCCTAGCCGTATTTTCCTTCTCTCTATCTCTCACTCAAAGCCTTCAATCGTAGCAGTTAGCACTGAGACTGAAGGAAGCTGTTCGTGTGGACTAAGTAGAGGCGATGTTCATCGTACATCACTCGTGATCATTCCTTCGATTCAAAATCAAAGGTTTCATCACCACAAGAGGTAACTATTCTATCACTGATCATGATCTTTCTTAAGTATCGCTAAAGGGAAATTTAAATTTCCGTTGCATTTTTGAATCGGGATTTCCCTTCAGTGTACTAGGTAATTAGCATTTTGTTACAAATTGGTGGTTAGTTAGTTACATTGTGTAATACCTATAAATAACAGTTTGTAATGTAAAAATGAAGGAATGAATGTGAATTATCTCTATTCTTTTCTTTTTTTTTTCTTCTTCTTCTCTAAGATGTCAAGACATTAAAGTGTGTGTGTGTGTGTGTTATTACGTTCATCTTGCAATCACAATCTTGCTACGCATTCACTGTGTGTTCGTCACAGTGCCTTGGTTCTAACAATTAGCATCTAGAGCCTAGTTCAATCCAAGGGAAACACGAGTGAAAAGTGAGGGGTTTAATCTAAGGGAAACAGTGAGTGATAGTTTCTTGACAGGCAAGATGAATAACAACAGTTTTGGATCAAATATTCTGGTTCTTGATGGCAAGAACTAGGATCGTTGGAGTGCTTTGATGAAGTATTTGTTTGGAGCACAAGAAGTGAGTGACATTATGCAAAATGGCTATGAGGATCTGGTGGCAAATCCAACTGATGCACAAAGAACTGCATTCAAGGAAGCCAAGAAGAGAGACTGCAAAGCTTTGTTCTACATTCAGTAGAATGTTGACAATCAACACTTTGAGAATATTTCTAAGGCGACAAAATCCAAAGAAGCATGGGAAATTCTAGAAAATTATCACACTGGTGGAGAAAAGGTGAAGCAAGTGAAGCTACAATCCTATAGAAGAAAGTATGAGATGATGCAGATGGAAGAAGATCAGAAAGTAAGTGATTACTTTTTGAAATTGACAGCCATTGTTAATCAGATGCAAACTTGTGGTGAGAACATTACATATCAAATGGTAGCAGAAAAGGTGCTGAGATCGTTGAGTCCAAAGTTTGATTTCATAGTTGTAGCTATCCAAGAAGCAAAGGATGTGAAAATTATGAAAATTGAAGAGTTGCAAAATACATTGGAAGCACATGAGCTTATGGTGCTTGATAGAAGTTCTGAGAGATCAATTCAACAAGCCTTTCAAGTTTAAACTTCTAAGAAGGAGGGAAATCAGAAGAATTTCAAGAAGGGAAAAAGCAAAGCAAATTGGTCTAACAATGAAAAGAACAAGAGTGAAGACAAAGTTGAATCTTTAAAGAGAAGAGGCTTTGGCAGAAGTCAGAACAAGAAGAGGGATTTTGACAAAAGTAAGGTGCAATGCTTCAACTGTGAGAAGTATGGACACTTTACTGATGAATGTTGGTTCAAGAAAGGTGAAAAGACCGATGAAGAAGCAAATTTGGTTCATGGAGATGATTCCAGTACAGTGTTGATAATGGCTACTACCAGTGTAGAAAAGATCAATAATGAAGAGTGGTTTCTTGATTCTGGATGCTCAAATCACATGACATCACATAGAGAATGGCTGACAAGTTTTGATGCTAGCAAGAAAACAAGCATCAAATTGGCTGACAGTAGAGAACTTGCAGCTGAAGGTAGTGGAAATATAGTGATTAGAAGCAATGATGGCAAGAAAATCATTATTGAAGATGTGATGTATGTTCCTGAGATGAAGTGCAATCTCACGAGTATTGGTCAACTGGTGGAGAATGGATTCTTAGTGACCATGGATGGCGAGTCTTTGAATTTGTTTGATGCAAAGAAGATTTTAGTGCTTAAATCAAACATATCAAAGAATAGAACATATAGATGCAACATCTCAAGTGAAAAGATGATGTACTTGTCTGCGGCAGTGAGTGAAGATGTTGAAAATCTATGGCATAAGAGGTATGGTCACCTACACTTTAGAAGTCTTAGTGAGTTGAATTCTAAAGAACTGGTGTATGGCTTCTCAAAACTGAATGTCAGAAAAGCCATTTGTGAAGTGTGTGTAAAGAGCAAGCAAAGTAGGTTTTCCTTTGCTTCTGAAGCACCTAAAAGAGCTAGTGTAGAACTGCAAGTGGCTCACTCGGATATATGTGGTCCTTTTGAAGTATCTTAATTGGGAGGAAGCAGATATTTCATCACATTTGTTGATGAATTTACAAGGATTATATGGTTGTATACAATCAAGCTTAAGAGTGAGGCTTTAGAGGTATTCAGGAAATTCAAAGTCTTAATAGAAAAGGAAAGTGACAAATCTATTAAGATCTTGAGAACTGATGGTGGAGGTGAATACACCTCAAAAGAATTTGAAGCTTTTTATGTCAATCAAGGTATTGTGCATGAAGTAACAACTCCATATACACCTCAACATAATGGATTTGCTAAGAGAAAGAATAGAACTCTACTGAATATGGCAAGGAGTATGATCAAGCAGAAAAATTTACCACACAAGTTTTGGGGTGAAACATTCACTACAGATGCTTGCATTCTGAATAAATGTCCTACAGAGAAGCTGAATTTGAAGGAAGCTTGGTGTGGAAGAAACCCTAGTGTGAAACATTTCAAAGTTTTTGGCTCTTCGTGCTATAAACATGTACCAGATGTTAGAAGAAGCAAGCTTGAATATAAGAGTGAGATTTTGATACTTATAGGCTATCATCCAACAGGTGCCTATAAGCTTTATGATCCTCTAACTCAAAAGGTTCATGTCAGTAGAGATGTGATTGTGAATGAGGCTGAGAAATGGAAATGGGAAGAGGAGCCAGTATACAGCAAAGAGAATCAACAAAGCTGCATTTATCCGGATTCAAGTGATGAATCAGATAATGAAGAAGTGAACAATAATGATGGAGATGAACCAGAAGAAGATGAAGCAGTTGTGAGACCTCAAAGAATCAAACAAGCTCCGAGAAGGTTGAATGTGTAACGGTCCGTTTTTAATATTTCCTTTTCCCGTGCTTTTTGGTGTTAATTGGTCGAGTCTTTATTTTTAATTGAGCAATATATGTTAATTGCTAATTGGTGTGAATATATGTTATTTTTGCACATTGTGTATTTTTACCGTTTTTGAGAGTTTGCGGGGAAAATTGGAATAGAGGGTATATGACATATTTCATAATTAATAGTGTTAGTTAATAATAGTTAGTTTAGATATTTATTAGAAATGTTTAGAATTTTTAAGTTAAGAAAATATAAAAGAAAATAGTTAGTATAAGTTTAGAAAAAGAAGAAAAAGAAAGTTAGTAAGAGTTTCCCAAAAGAGAAGAAAAAGAGAGAAGAGGAAAAGAGAAGAGAAAGAAGAAAAGAGAGGAAAAACTTGTGAAGGAAGAAATCAATCTCCCGACTTTCTAGAACACGATTAAATCGGGTAAGGGTGCGAAACTCGGTTATTATATTGATTGTGTATGATTATGTATGTTTTGTGTGGATGTTTTGGTTGGTTTTCCATATGTTTCCGTTTATGCCGTATTGAACGAAATCGATAGAAACCGATGATTTTACGGTCGAAAAGTCGTATAAATACATGTGTTGGTTGGTTATATGTATGTGAGCTGCTGTTTAAAGTTTCATGAAGTTTGGTTATGTTTTGGTTAGTTTTCGTTAGGTTTCCGTTGTTTTGTCCGTTTAGGTCGAATTGTAGGAAATCGATAAAAATCGATGTTTTCACGGTTAGAATTCGAAATAAATTACGTAGTTGTATCGAGTAAGGTTAGGTCATCGTAAAGCGTGCTTTTTTATTCGATTTGGTGATGTTTGAAAATTCTGGTTTTTGAAAGGTTGAAATTTAATCGAAAAATCGAATGTCGTAGAAATTTCGTTTATGTGTTCTAAATTGTTCTTATGTATTTGGTGGTTGCACGTATATGTTTGTTTCGATGAAAATGTTCGATTTAGTCGAGTTTACAGGCACTTGGAAAAATGGCAGCAAAGGTGTATTTTGAGAAAATATGATTTTTGGGAAAAACAGGGCTATGAATCGATACATAACAGTTATGTATCGATACGAAATGGTTTATGTATCGATACATAACCCTTATGCATCGATACATACTGTGAAAATTGGGAAAAACAGCATTTTCACTACAGCATGTGTCGACACATGCGTGCTATGTATCAATACATGTGGCTTTTTGTATCGATACATACTGTGCTGAACCATAAAATTCTGGTTTGTCGGGGAAACTTCGGAAATTCATATCTCTTGAACCGTAAGTCGGTTTTAACCTCCGTTTGAAGCGTTGGAAAGCTAACGAGATGTTATTTCTAAGAAAAATAGTTTTGGGGTCTGAACTTGGTCCAATTGGTACAGTTTTTACGAACCGTTTCGTAGTGTTGGGCGTCCGGTTTATGTTTTCGCATTATTTTGAAATATTCATATCTTGTTAACCGTTTATCGTATTTAAGAGTTCTTTATACCGAATCGAAGCTGTCGATGAGTACTTTTTGATGATGATAGGAAATATTATTTTTGGCCGACTTTTAGCCGACTTTTTCGGAAAACCGAATAATGGAATTTTGAGTTATTTTTCAATATTGTAAGACATATTATGATATGTTATGAGATGGCTTGTGTGATGATTCTTTGATGGGAATTTGATGTTGTGGAATGGTATATTGGTGTTTGTGGCCATTTTGGGCAATTGTGTGCATTACTTTATATGTACTTGAAATACATGATTATTGTTAACGCATGAGCATTTGATGTTGGCATGAGTCATTAATGTGTCAAGTATCATGATATGCATTCTTGCATTGGAAGATTCATAGATGAATCAGTTTTATCGTCTTACGCCCTGAAATAATGGTAGAAGCGATTAATCACAAATGATTGTGCGCCCTGAAATAGTGGACTATGGCAATCGGATTGTGCGCCTTGAAATAGTGGTCGAAAGCAATCCATAAACGTCGTACGCCCTGAAATAATGGTTTATAGCGACGGGGAACATCGTAGGCCCGACGGGGAGTTACTCTATGTAACGAGCGATGATTCCAAGAGTTCCTGGGGGACTAATGAATTACAAGGTTGGATTGGTACCGCATGCGTAGAGTCGTTGTGTCGGTCTCTGTGCATTTGCATAATTCATTACATGAATGTTTATGTGTTGAATTTTGAGAAGGATTTGTTATGCATTGTGTTAATGTATATGCTTATGTGATTGATGTGTGAAATGGGTTTAATATGTCTTGTGTTGTTTACAAGTATCGTATTTGTGTGGTGAGAATAATTGTGCATATTTTGCTAAGTGTTATATAATGATATGCAATTATATTATAATCCTGTTTCTCACCTTCTGCTGTGGTTTAATGCTGTAATGGCATTGCAGATTAGACGCTGGAGGTCTTTTGCGAAGATTAGTGTCTTCGTCTTTTTGTCGTTCCGTCGGCTCTGATATGTAACACGGGTAGTCGGGGTTCGAGAGTAGATGTTTCTTTTAGCTTGTATATAGTGGCCTTGTATGAATATGTATATGACATACTTATATTTTGTGATGACATCAGTTATGGATGTTCCGCTTTAATTCTGTAACTGAATGCTGATATTTTGGAACGGAGTTCCTTTGTTTATAAAAACTATCCAGGTGTTATATATCTTTATGAGCAGGTTGTTTTTAGTTCACGTTGGTGTGGCATCTCTGGCTATATCATGATAAATTATTCTTTGCTCTGATGTTTTATTTATAAGATTAGTTTATTCCGGTTTTTGTACGGGGTATAGAAGGGGTGTTACATTAAGTGGTATCAGAGCCAGTGTCTGTTTGGTCTGTCCGACCGTGTCTTTGTGTCGTTGTTGGACTGTTGCACTCTGTTGAGTGGTTGTTTAACCATAATTTGCTATCATTGGGAATGTTCAGATTATGGCGGGAAGACGCGATGCCGCTATGACTGCGGCCATGCAAGCTATGGCGCAAGCGATGCAGAATTTACCCAATGCTGCGGCGGACGAGGAATCGCGTACTATGGATAAGTTTCAGAAGAATAATCCACCGAGCTTCAAGGGTACTCATGATCCTGAGGGAGCACAGATTTGGCTGAAGAAGATTGAGAAGATCTTCCATTTCATTAGGTGTTCCGAGGATCAGAAGGTGCAGTTTGGTATTCATATGTTGGAAAAGGAGGCTGAGGA
This sequence comes from Lathyrus tuberosus, assembly GCA_022829125.1. Taxonomy (NCBI): domain Eukaryota; kingdom Viridiplantae; phylum Streptophyta; class Magnoliopsida; order Fabales; family Fabaceae; genus Lathyrus; species Lathyrus tuberosus. The sequence continues at coordinate 13,983,446 of JALAZF010000006.1, forward strand.
CTGGTGGACGAATGCTTCTCAGAGGTTTGAGGAGGATGAGATAGTGGTTACATGGGCTGTGTTCAAAGATGCTTTTCTTGAAAAGTATTTTCCGGAAGATGAGAGAGGTAAAAAGGAAATTGAATTTCTTGAACTGAAGCAGGATAATTCCTCTGTTGCGGATTATGCTGCTAAGTTTGAGGAACTTGTGAAGTTCTGTCCTAATTATAATACGGCTGGTTCTAAGAGGTCAAAGTGTTTGAAGTTTGTGAATGGCTTGAGGCCAGAAATCAAGCAAGGTATCGGTTATCAGGAGATAAGACAGTTTTCAGTGTTGGTGAACAAGAGTCGGATTTTTTATGAGGATAGCAAGGCGCGTGCTACTCATTACAAGAATCTGAATGATAAGAAAGGAAAGGGGCAGTTCAGAGGTAGGCCTTATGCTACCCCTGTTGATAAAGGGAAACAGAAGTTTACTTTTGATAGGAAGCCTAGTGGTGGAGGAATGAATTCTGCTGTGAAATGCTACAATTGTGGTGGTTTAGGTCATCGTATATCGGAATGTAAGAGGAATATGAATAATGTGGATAAGTGTGCTAATTGTGGTTTGAAGGGTCATGTGGCTGCTGATTGTAGGAGGAAGAATGGGGTTACATGTTATAATTGTAGGGAAGTTGGCCATGTTAGTACGAGGTGCACGAAACCGAAGCAAGCTCAACCTAGAGGGAAAGTATTTGCATTGGCGGGAGCTCAGCCTACTAATGCAGATCGTTTGATCAGAGGTACTTGTTTTATTAATAGTAATCTTTTAATTGCTATTATTGATACTGGAGCGACTCATTCGTTTATTTCGATTGATTGTGCGAAACGTTTGAATTTGGTGTTGTCTAAGATGAGTGGAGAGATGGTTATCCAGACTCCAGCTTCAGGGTCGATAACTACTTCTTTCGTTTGTTTAAGTTGTCCTTTGACAATTTTTGGTAGAGATTTTGTGATGGACTTGGTATGTTTGCCATTGAAGGGTTTGGATGTGATTCTGGGAATGAACTGGTTAGAGTTCAATCCTGTTCATCTTGATTATTATCTTAAGCGGGTGAGATTTCCTTCTCTTGAAGAAGAAAGGGAATCTGGTTTCTTATCTACCAAAGAGTTGAAGAAACTTTTGGCGGAGGAAGCTCAGTTGTTTGGATTGTTTGCATCGTTGTCTGTGGAGAGTCAAGTTACAATTGGAAGTTTTCCTGTTGTGTGTGATTTTCAGGAGGTGTTTCCGGATGATTTTTCAGATGTGCCGCCAGAAAGAGAGGTGGAGTTTTCTATAGACCTAGTTCCTGGTACTAGACCTGTATCTATGGCACCATATCAGATGTCAGCATCTGAGTTGGTGGAGTTGAAAAGACAATTGAATGAGTTGTTGGAAAAGAGGTTTGTAAGGCCTAGTGTATCACCTTGGGGTGCTCCTGTTTTGTTGGTCAAAAAGAAAGATGGAAGTATGCGTTTGTGTATCGATTATCGGCAGTTGAATAAAGTGACGATTAAGAACAAGTATCCACTTCCAAGGATCGATGACTTGATGGATCAACTAGTGGGTGCAAGTGTGTTTAGTAAGATTGATTTGAGGTCAGGATACCATCAGATTCGGGTTAAAGAGGAGGATATTCAGAAGACGGCCTTTAGGACACGATACGGACATTACGAGTTTTCTGTGATGCCGTTCGGGGTTTCTAATGCGCCGGGTGTGTTTATGGAGTATATGAATCGTATATTCCATGAGCATTTAGATCATTTTGTTGTTGTTTTTATTGACGACATTTTGGTTTATTCTAAGTCTCAGGAAGAACATGCGGAGCATTTGCGAATTGTGTTGCAGATTCTGAAGGAGAAGAAACTTTATGCCAAACTTTCCAAGTGTGAGTTCTGGTTGTCAGAAGTGAGTTTTCTGGGGCATGTGATTTCAGGTAATGGTATTGCTGTGGATCCATCCAAAGTAGAGGTTGTTCTACAATGGGAGGCTCCTAGATCTGTTACTGAAATTCGAAGTTTTCTGGGTTTAGCTGGATATTACCGAAGGTTTATCGAAGGTTTTTCCAAGTTGGCACTTCCGTTGACCCAACTGACTTGTAAGGGTAAGGCATTTATTTGGGATATTCAATGTGAAGAAAGTTTCAACGAGCTGAAGAAGAGATTAACTACAGCTCCGATTTTGATCTTACCGAATCCTAATGAATCGTTTGTTGTGTATTGTGATGCATCTCTAATTGGTTTAGTTGGTGTTTTGATGCAAGATGGTAAGGTGGTTGCTTATGCTTCGAGGCAGTTACGAGTTCATGAGAAGAATTACCCTACTCATGATTTGGAATTAGCTGCGATGGTTTTTGTATTAAAGATTTAGAGGCATTATCTCTACGGTGCTAGATTCGAAGTCTTTAGTGATCATAAAAGTTTAAAATACTTGTTTGATCAGAAATAGTTAAATATGAGGCAACGGAGATGGTTGGAACTTCTGAAGGACTATGACTTTAGCTTGAATTACCATCCTGGTAAGGCTAATGTGGTAGCTGATGCTTTGAGTCGGAAATCTTTGCGTATATCTGCTTTGATGGTGAAAGAGTGGGAACTTCTGGAACAATTTCGAGACTTGAGTTTGGTTTGTGAGCTTTCACATGAGAGTGTGAAGCTTGGTATGTTAAAGATCACTAATGATTTTCTGTTGTCTGTTATAGAGAAACAGAAGTTGGACTTAAAACTTGTTGATTTGTTGCTAGTTGGAAATCAAGAAGTGAACGGTGACTTTAAAGTGGATGATCAGGGTATTTTGAGATTCCGTGGTAGAATTTGTATACCGGATGATGCAGAGTTGAAAAAGATGATTCTTGAGGAAGGACACCGGAGTAGTATGAGTATACATCCTGGTGCTAATAAGATGTACCAAGATTTGAAGAAAATATTTTGGTGGTCTGGTTTGAAACGAGATGTGGCTCAGTTTGTTTATGCGTGTTTGACTTGTCAGAAGTCGAAAGTGGAACATCAGAGGCCTGCAGGATTAATGCAACCGTTGGATATTCCGGAGTGGAAATGGGATAGTATATCGATGGATTTTGTGACGGGTTTGCCTAATTCTCCGAGTGGGCATAATGCTATTTGGGTGATCGTGGATAGACTGACTAAATCGGCGCATTTCATTCCGATTGATATCAGTTATTCTATGGAGCGTTTGGCTGAGATTTATATCAGTGTGGTTGTGAAGTTACATGGCGTCCCGTTGAGTATTGTTTCTGATCGTGATCCGAGGTTTACTTCCAGATTTTGGGAAAGTTTGCAAAAGGCGTTAGGTTCTAAGCTGAGATTGAGTTCTGCTTATCATCCGCAGACTGATGGTCAGACGGAGAGAACAATTCAGTCATTAGAAGATTTACTGAGATCTTGTGTTCTTGAGCAAGGTAGAGTTTGGGACAGTTTTCTTTCATTGATCGAGTTTACGTATAATAACAGTTTCCATTCTAGTATCGGAATGACACCTTTTGAGGCACTTTATGGAAGAAGATGTCGAACACCTTTGTGTTGGCATAAATCTGGTGAAAGTGCAGTAGTTGGACCTGAGTTAGTTCAACAAACGACGGAAAAGGTGAAACTTATTCGGGAGAAGATGAAAGCTTCTCAGAGTAGGCAAAAGAGTTATCATGATAAAAGGAAAAGAGATCTTGAGTTTCAAGCGGGTAATCATGTGTTTTTGAGGGTTTCGCCGGTGACTGGTGTTGGACGTGCTTTGAAGTCGAGGAAGCTTACTTCACGTTTTATTGGTCCATATCAGATATCCGAAAGAGTTGGTGCAGTGGCTTACAGGATAGCATTGCCACCGAATCTTTCGAATCTACATGATGTTTTCCATGTTTCACAGCTACGGAAGTATGTTCCAGATCCGTCTCATGTGATTCCGATGGATGAGGTTGAGGTAAGAGATAATCTTACGGTTGAGGTTTTACCGGTGAGGATTTTAGATCGCGAGTTGAAAAGGTTAAGAGGCAAGGAGATTGCACTTGTGAAAGTGGCGTGGGGAGGCGCTGCTGAGGGCAATTTGACTTGGGAATTGGAAAGTCGGATGCGAGAGTCGTATCCGGAGTTGTTTGAATCAGGTAATATTTTCGAGGACGAAAATTTCTAAAGTGGGGGAGAGTTGTAACGGTCCGTTTTTAATATTTCCTTTTCCCGTGCTTTTTGGTGTTAATTGGTCGAGTCTTTATTTTTAATTGAGCAATATATGTTAATTGCTAATTGGTGTGAATATATGTTATTTTTGCACATTGTGTATTTTTACCGTTTTTGAGAGTTTGCGGGGAAAATTGGAATAGAGGGTATATGACATATTTCATAATTAATAGTGTTAGTTAATAATAGTTAGTTTAGATATTTATTAGAAATGTTTAGAATTTTTAAGTTAAGAAAATATAAAAGAAAATAGTTAGTATAAGTTTAGAAAAAGAAGAAAAAGAAAGTTAGTAAGAGTTTCCCAAAAGAGAAGAAAAAGAGAGAAGAGGAAAAGAGAAGAGAAAGAAGAAAAGAGAGGAAAAACTTGTGAAGGAAGAAATCAATCTCCCGACTTTCTAGAACACGATTAAATCGGGTAAGGGTGCGAAACTCGGTTATTATATTGATTGTGTATGATTATGTATGTTTTGTGTGGATGTTTTGGTTGGTTTTCCATATGTTTCCGTTTATGCCGTATTGAACGAAATCGATAGAAACCGATGATTTTACGGTCGAAAAGTCGTATAAATACATGTGTTGGTTGGTTATATGTATGTGAGCTGCTGTTTAAAGTTTCATGAAGTTTGGTTATGTTTTGGTTAGTTTTCGTTAGGTTTCCGTTGTTTTGTCCGTTTAGGTCGAATTGTAGGAAATCGATAAAAATCGATGTTTTCACGGTTAGAATTCGAAATAAATTACGTAGTTGTATCGAGTAAGGTTAGGTCGTCGTAAAGCGTGCTTTTTATTCGATTTGGTGATGTTTGAAAATTCAGGTTTTTGAAAGGTTGAAATTTAATCGAAAAATCGAATGTCGTAGAAATTTCGTTTATGTGTTCTAAATTGTTCTTATGTATTTGGTGGTTGCGCGTATATGTTTGTTTCGATGAAAATGTTCGATTTAGTCGAGTTTACGGGCACTTGGAAAAATGGCAGCAAAGGTGTATTTTGAGAAAATATGATTTTTGGGAAAAACAGGGCTATGAATCGATACATAACAGCTATGTATCGATACGAAATGGTTTATGTATCGATACATAACCCTTATGCATCGATACATACTGTGAAAATTGGGAAAAACAGCATTTTCACTACAGCATGTGTCGACACATGCGTGCTATGTATCGATACATGTGGCTTTTTGTATCGATACATAAGCCTATGTATCGATACATACTGTGCTGAACCATAAAATTCTGGTTTGTCGGGGAAACTTCGGAAATTCATATCTCTTGAACCGTAAGTCGGTTTTAACCTCCGTTTGAAGCGTTGGAAAGCTAACGAGATGTTCTTTCTAGGAAAAATAGTTTTGGGGTCTGAACTTGGTCCAATCGGTACAGTTTTTACGAACCGTTTCGTAGTGTTGGGCGTCCGGTTTATGTTTTCGCATTATTTTGAAATATTCATATCTTGTTAACCGTTTATCGTATTTAAGAGTTCTTTATACCGAATCGAAGCTGTTGATGAGTACTTTTTGATGATGATAGGAAATATTATTTTTGGCCGACTTTTAGCCGACTTTTTCGGAAAACCGAATAATGGAATTTTGAGTTATTTTTCAATATTGTAAGACATATTATGATATGTTATGAGATGGCTTGTGTGATGATTCTTTGATGGGAATTTGATGTTGTGGAATGGTATATTGGTGTTTGTGGCCATTTTGGGCAATTGTGTGCATTACTTTATATGTACTTGAAATACATGATTATTGTTAACGCATGAGCATTTGATGTTGGCATGAGTCATTAATGTGTCAAGTATCATGATATGCATTCTTGCATTGGAAGATTCATAGATGAATCAGTTTTATCGTCTTACGCCCTGAAATAATGGTAGAAGCGATTAATCACAAATGATTGTGCGCCCTGAAATAGTGGACTATGGCAATCGGATTGTGCGCCTTGAAATAGTGGTCGAAAGCAATCCATAAACGTCGTACGCCCTGAAATAATGGTTTATAGCGACGGGGAACATCGTAGGCCCGACGGGGAGTTACTCTATGTAACGAGCGATGATTCCAAGAGTTTCTGGGGGACTAATGAATTACAAGGTTGGATTGGTACCGCATGCGTAGAGTCGTTGTGTCGGTCTCTGTGCATTTGCATAATTCATTACATGAATGTTTATGTGTTGAATTTTGAGAAGGATTTGTTATGCATTGTGTTAATGTATATGCTTATGTGATTGATGTGTGAAATGGGTTTAATATGTCTTGTGTTGTTTACAAGTATCGTATTTGTGTGGTGAGAATAATTGTGCATATTTTGCTAAGTGTTATATAATGATATGCAATTATATTATAATCCTGTTTCTCACCCTTCTGCTGTGGTTTAATGCTGTAATGGCATTGCAGATTAGACGCTGGAGGTCTTTTGCGAAGATTAGTGTCTTCGTCTTTTTGTCGTTCCGTCGGCTCTGATATGTAACACGGGTAGTCGGGGTTCGAGAGTAGATGTTTCTTTTAGCTTGTATATAGTGGCCTTGTATGAATATGTATATGACATACTTATATTTTGTGATGACATCAGTTATGGATGTTCCGCTTTAATTCTGTAACTGAATGCTGATATTTTGGAACGGAGTTCCTTTGTTTATAAAAACTATCCAGGTGTTATATATCTTTATGAGCAGGTTGTTTTTAGTTCACGTTGGTGTGGCATCTCTGGCTATATCATGATAAATTATTCTTTGCTCTGATGTTTTATTTATAAGATTAGTTTATTCCGGTTTTTGTACGGGGTATAGAAGGGGTGTTACAGAATGACTATGAAGTAATTCTTGATAATGCAGTAAATAATGAAGGTGATATCATTCACTTTGCATTATTGGCAGATGCTGAACCTCTCAATTACAAAGAAGCACTAGAGATAGATGTATGGAGGAAAGCTATGATGGAAGACCCCCATTCAATTGAGAAGAATCAGACCTGTGAGCTAGTTAACTTTCCAGATAAGAAAAAGAAAATAGATGTGAAGTGGGTGTTCAAACTGAAATTAAATCATGATGGGAAAATTTCAAAGTATAAGGCAAGGTTGGTGGCTAGAGGATTCTTACAAAAACATGGTGTTGATTATAATGAGGTGTTTGCTCCAGTTGCAAGGCTTGAAACTGTAAGGTTAATTATGGCTCTAGCTTGCAATAGAATGTGGCACTTTATCATTTAGATGTGAAACTAGCCTTTCTAAATGGTCCACTTGAAGAGGCAGTGTTTGTGTCACAGCCTCCTAGTTTTGAAGTTCAAGGCAAGGAGAACATGGTGTATAGACTCCATAAGGCTTTGTATGGTTTGAAGCAGACCCCTAGAACCTGGAACAAGAGGATTGATCAGTTTCTGATTCAAATAAGTTTCCAAAAGTGTTCAGCAGAGTTTGGTGTGTATGTGCAAAGTTCAAGTGAAAAAGAGACCATGATAATCTGCCTATATGTGGATGATTTGCTCATTACAGGAAACAAGACATCAAAGATTGAAAAAGTAAAAACAAGTTGAAATCTGAATTTGAAATGACTGATCTAGGGGAACTCTCATTCTTCTTAGGAATGGAGTTTCTAAAGGTGAAGAATGGAACCGGTATGTACCAGCAGAAGTATATAGGTGAAATACTTGAGAAATTTGAAATGAATAGTTGCAATTCAACTTCAAATCCATCAGAGACAAACTCAAAATTGGATGAGTGCAGTGATGAAAAAAAAAGTTGATCCAACATTGTTCAGACAAATGGTTGGTTCATTGAGATACTTATGCAACAACAGGTCTGACATTTGCTACTCAGTAAGTGTGATTAGCAAGTTCATGCATGATCCAAGGAATACTCACTTGATAGCTGCTAAAATGATACTTATGTATATAAAAGGCACAAAGGAGTTTGGTATGCTATTCCCAAATGGAAGCAAAGGTGAAAGAAGTGAACTCATTGGATAATCAGATAGTTATTGGTGTGGAGACATCACAAATAGAATAAGTACCTATGTCTATGTTTTCAAGTTCAACGAAGCAGCTATATCATGGTGTACAAAGAAGCAACCAGTGACTGCACTTTCATCTTGTGAGGCAGAAAATATTGCAAGAACATTTGCAACTTGTCAAGCAATGTTGTTGGATTCAGTGATGAAGGAACCGAGGTGTGAAGTGATGAAGCCTTTGATACTCATAATTGATAACAAGTCAACTATTAGCATTGCTAAAAATCCATTATCACATGGCAAAAGTAAACACATTGATACAAGGTTTCATTTCATTAGAGAGCAAGTGAACAATGGAATGATTGAAGTGCAATATTGTCCAACTGAAATGCAACTGGCAGATGGTTTTACAAAGGCTCTAAAGCTTGACAGATTTAAGTTTTTGAGAAAGAAACTTGGTGTTATAAGTGTTCAACAGTTATGAATTAAGGGAGAGTGTTGAATGTTAATCCATAACTGTCATGTGTACCAGGTAGTTAGCATTTTGTTACAAATTGGTGGTTAGTTAGTTACATTGTGTAATACCTATAAATAATAGTTTGTAATGTGAAAATGAAGGAATGAATGTGAATTATCTCTATTTTTTTCTTTCTTTCTTCTTCTTCTCTAAGATGTCTTACAAGATGTCAAGACATTAAAGTGTGTGTGTGTGCGCTATTACGTTCATCTTGCAATCACAATCGTACTGCGCATTCACTGTGTGTTCATCACAGTGCCTTTATTCTAACAGGGATGTGGCAGCCTTAACTCTGATTGATTACACAAACATATATTGTGAAATATTTTCCTCTGTATAAGCTCGATGAAATTGAGTGCATTAATTATATTTTTTGATAAATAGTTTTACAAGAGCCAATATTTGATGGGTTGATACCATCCAAATTTATGTATTCTCCTATAACATATATATAGTTTCTTGTTTTCAGTTATTTTCACACTTTATGATAATATAAAAAAGTTATAATTATAATTTATAACTTGACTTTCTTATGTTGGGGATCTATACGAGGATATTTATGTTATATATAATGACTGTATACTTGAACATAAGAGGAGCAAAAGATTTTGAACCATGGGAGCAATATATTAATATATGAATTTATTTTCATTTATTTTTAAAGCATAAATATATATTATATTTATTGTTTAGTGAAATTTATCTCTAAAAAATATTTAATAATTTTCTAAATTTTATTATCAACAAAATTATTTATCTATTATCTCTATATAAGTAAATAACAATGATATGATTAGTTGTATGCATTTTTTATGAGATCATAGTATTAAAATAAAATCCTATAAATCAATTTTTTTAAAGGTTTGGAAAAAAATATTTTGAAATTAAACAAAAAAAGCAATTCAACTATATTTTAGTTTATGATTTAATTATTGACTTTCAAAAAAAAAACTCACATTCATTTTGCACAGTACTCGAAACAAATATTTATATACTTTATAATTTTCACCTAATTTTTAATAATATATTTATAACACTAATATTATTTTAATTAATTAAAAATATATGATTTTAGTTAAATGTATTGTTTTGATTAATTATATATAAATGTATAATGGTATTAAAGTTTGTATTTTGAAAAACATAGCAGGGCACTTGACTGATACCAATACATGTGTCTTCGTCCCTACTTGGACATCAACGATAAAGTTATACCGACGGTCTAGCCCTGAATGATATTACTGAAGACTTATTCGTGGGTAACATTAGACAAATACTTTGAGGATCATCTATATATTTGTCACGGTTTAACATAATGGGCTTTTGTGGCCGTCGGTAAAATTTACCCTGAGCGTTTTACTAAGGGTTCTGTGATCGTCGGTAAAGCATAGGTAATTTACCATTACCTACTACTTTTTCTAGTTACAAAGGGCTTTAAGCTCTGGACAATGACAAACTTTCGTATAGCGTTAAAAAACTCAACTTAGACCTTAATCAGTATTTAAGATTTCTTGAAGAAAGCCATAAATCACTTAAATTAAAAATAACTGATATTATAAACTTAAAGAAACATGCGAGACTTGTGTCACTTTGAAAAAGGAAGTAACAAACCTACATGAAACCTTAAGTAAATTTACCAAAGAGAAAGAAAACCTTGAGTTGATCTTATCAAGTTAAAGGCATTCCTCAAATAAAAAAGGATTAGGATTCAAAACAAATAAAACATCTAGTAAATGTTTAAATCATAAAAAAAAGAATTGTCCAGTTTATAAACGCATACATTACAAGAGATTTGGCCATTTGTAGCCCTTCTGTTTTGACAAATTAAAAAGGTCTAAAAGTAATAACCCTATACCTTATAGAAAAACTAACACACTCGGACCCAAGAAAATTTGGGTATCATAGGTGAAACCTCAGTGTATTTTGCAACTATGTTTTGCAGCTCGATATCTTGGCTAGTACTGAATGAAGTTGTTCAAAGCACGAAGTATACTCTTAAGTATATAATGGCTTAAGTCTCGTATCCAAAAATGTACGATGATGGTGATTATCAATGACAGTGATCAAAACAAGTTTTTTTAGGATATCTCAACATTTATGATACTTAGTGATCACTTAACCTCGTAGTAGCTTGAATGGATATGTTTGTGACAAACTTACCCATCTTGTTGTTTGAACCAACTATCGCATCCAACGATGGACAGACAAGGACACAACATAATGTGTTGGTGTTCCCTTTAAGGGAAAGTTTATCAAGGCCTCTTGATAATTGAGATATTACACTATTTTACGGTTGAAATGATCGGAAAACTCCAATTAATCCTTTAAAATAGTGGATTTAATTTTTCTAACAAAAAAAGATAAGTTTCTAAGCCTTTTATAGAAAAGAGGTGTCAATAAAGCCAAGGAGGGGTACAAAAATAAAAGGTAAAGGCCTAAAACCAAACATGCTAAAAATGGGCCAAGAAATCAATTGACATTATGACCCAACCAATTGGATCATCTTAAAACTCAAAAATTTGAAAGTTGGTGCACACCACAACGACTAGTTAGTTGTGAAATTAATGCAACATCTAATTCTCAAAAATTGAAGCTTCTAAACGATTGGCACATTCATCTAATCGATTGCAAAATGACTATAAATAGCGGTAACTTTCTCTTCTTTCTGATCTCATCCTACTTCCTCTTATGCATTGCATTAAAAACATTTTAGCTCTATCAATCATCTATCATCACCTCAAATGACACAAAAGAGACCCCGATTCTCTCAATCATCAGCATCCTACTTCTCTCAAGATTTCTCCACTCAAGAGCAAGATAACACCTTCAATTAGTACTATGCCGAGAGAGAAGTGTACAACTCTCACTACTTAGATGAATAACTCTTCAAGGATTGCCTATTTGTAGAAGCCTTCAATTTTGTCGGTCTACGAAACTTCATTTTTAAAAAACCTCAAGAAAGGTATCTCAAATTGGTGAGAATATTTTATGCAAACCTCCCCTACCAAAATGATATTATTATCTCCGAAGTCAAGAAGCCTCCCATTGCTCTATCTATAGAATATTTTGTACAAGCTTGCAACTTACTCTTCATCCAACAATACTACGATAAAAAAGACAATGGAGGTAATGAATTTAACTTTGACTTTATGCTCAAACCTTTCTAATCAATTAATCTTCTAGAATTCCATCTGCATTCAATGTCAGCCTTGTATGCACAGACAATAGATTAATTCACTATACAATGAATCATGTTATTTTCTCAAGGAAAATAAATTTTAGCACCATCCAAAATTACGATGTTCCTCGCAGTTTAATTTTTAGAAAATCAAGTTGAGAAAAGTTGGATAAATGTTATGCTTAATCATCTGTTGAATAGCAAAAAGAAGAACATCATTATACCCTGTTGTGAATTAATCACAAAAATCCTAGCATACACCAGTTTGATTTAGATGAAAGAGAACAAAAAATTATGCACTCAAAAATAGGGAAAGACATCATGACCAAACTGAGTATACTATTCAAGGAAGATAAATTGTTCCAATACCTCCAAGAAAGGTAAGACAACAAAGAAACAGTGACCCCCCTCCATCCTCTTCAAATATTCTCAATAATATTTGTGATGATCAAAAAACAATTTACTCAAAGATCAACAAGCTTATCAAGAAAATGGAGAAAACAAACCTCATATCTCTAATAGTGTTAAGTGAGGATAATGATGAGATGACTAATTATTTCTTATTTACTTTTATTGCTTGTTGATCTGAGGTAATCAGACTGGATCGTCGTGGCCTTCATGTAGGACAGATGAGGATGCTTGTAGGAGAGGAGGGGGTGTACCTGCAAGGTACTCCGATGGCAAAGTAAGTATTTGAGCAAAAGAGAGTAAGCAAGCACAAAGCGTTAAGGTGTGATTTTGAGTATTGAATAGTGATCAAACCTGGCCCTCTCAAGTGAGAAGGTATTTATAGAAGTAATCCCCAGTGCGGGGCCAAGGTCTCCCATGTGGCTGAATTATCTGGTCAACCAATGGGAGACTGCCAGGTGGAGGGTCAGGCGCGTGACCCTTTGACCTGGTCCAACTGCTTTCGTGTGATTCGGGGAGGCAGTTGGTCGCGTGAACTAACAAGCGAGTGAGGGGGACGTCCCAAACGGTCATATTGTGCCCAACAACTAGTTTGTGCCCAACGACTAGTTTCTGGTTATTGGGTCTTGCCAAGAGCAGGACTGAATTGGGCCTTGCCCTTCTGTGGGCTAAGCGCCTGCCCAGTCAAGAACAGGAGCCCCCAAGTCTTTGCTCTGAAGAAGAGTGATGACTTGAGATAGCCTCGGGGGCTGTCAGTTGTGAATAATAATGTCCGGGGACACACCTTTCGCTGGTTTTAATGTTGCGGTGGTCGACATTGGTTCCTAACCAGCCCGACAAGCCTTTCGTATGCGAGGACATGCTCGCGATAATGGCGTTTTTATGTCGACCAGGTTTAGGAAGTGTGCCCACCGAAGTGGCATTTTTATGTCGACGAGCCCTGCCAGGGACATGAGTTGTGCGTATTGTCGAGGAAGATGTAACGTCTAGCTTTGGGAATGCCAAGCGAAGATTCCCTTTCTGACACGTGGTGGTGCATTCAATTCCTGTTAGGTCTAAAGGCCTAGACTATGATGGCCTTTGCGCTTCCCAAGCGAGGAAGTGCTTATAAAAGGGGGGAGAGAGGATTCATTTGAACACTTCACTCAAATTCTTCTCCCTAAACCTCTTTGCTCTACAACTTGTGCTCTCGCCGGAGTTTCTTCGCCACTATCGATCTTCAAAGCCTAGTCCGTGATCTTCATCTTCTACTTTGATTTTTCGAGTAAGTTCTTCACCTCCCTCTGTGGTTCCTATGGTGTTCTTCGTTTCTGGAAATCTGCATGAATTTTTCGGTGATTCATGAATTTTTCGGTTGAATGTTCATGTATTCTTCGATGAACACATGAATTTCTAGAAAATTCATGAAGAACACGAAGAACATGGGATGAATGCCCATGAATATTGTGTAGGCTTATGTAGATCTTTCTAGATTCTAGTTAGGATTAGTTTTAGGTTTGTAGTCAGGCATTAGGCCTGTTTGACGTGAAACTTTGGATTTCACGCGACAAGCTTATTTTGTCGAGTAAGCTCCTTCTCGCAGAGTCTTTGTAGAGTTGCGGAGACTCGTCCCCGTTGTGGGGGGAAAGTGAAGTCGCCGTATTCTATCGTGGCCGACTAGGGCTCGAGGTTATCCTCGACTTATTCCTTGCCCTTTCACTTTATTAGTGGTGGAAGGGTGGACTTGATATTTGTCGTCGAATTCACTTTTTCTTCCTCTGCTTTTTAGGTGAAATGGCTGACCAACGCGAAGGGGTCGTACCTGATGTTGGGGCTGCGCACGAGGATGCGGAGCGGCCCGTAGACTATGCCAATGTCTAAGTAGCTAAGGGAAACCTCAAGTGGATCACCCAGGAACCCCTGTCGACGAGGTCGACATTTACTGAAGAGGAAGCTCGGGAGTTTCCCTACCTTAAGGATCGGGCTGAGGGTGCGCCCGTGCATTAGAAAGCTATCTACCCGACAGAGGACGACCAAATCTATTCGGTGTATCCGGGGATACGATTCCCCATGTATGAGTTTGCCTTTGTGGAGGCAAGGTATCGCCTGCCCTTTATCGATTTTCAGGAGGCCATCTTCTGCCATTTAGAGTTCTGCCCCGCCTAACTCCATCCGAACGCACTGGCGTTTATTCGTGCTTTTGATCTGGTCTACCGTTACTTGAAGGTCGCGGCGACCGTGGATCTTTTCTTTTGCATTTTCCAAATCCAGCGGAGCACGGAGGTCCCAAAGCAAAGCTGAGTGTCTTTCAAGCAGCAGAGCAGGCTCTTCTGACCGTACTCAGAATCTATCCGACATTTCAAGAACAGGTTCTTGGTCGTGAAACTTGTCTCTGAAGTAGCTAAGAGGCCCCTCTCTACGCTTGAGAATGTGGAAGTTGATGGTCAGCAAGTTGAGAAGGCTGTGTCCAAGTTCCCTTTGGAGTGGGTATATACCCATTTCAGGTATGGGACCGATCAATTCCTCGTCAAGCACGAGCAGCTCTATGAAGGGGACAAGGAGTTATATCAGGTTCTGCATGCTTATGTGGAGACTTTCAGCCATGCCTTTGTGGTGGACAAGGATGGCAAAGAGTTACTCAGGGAGGATGGAGAGCCTGCTCGGGCGACTCGTTATATTAATACCAGGCCCCTCCTTCAATGTGAGACCGACGATGTTGCGTTTGAGCTCCTCGGTATAGCTTGTTTCTTTGCCCGTGTTTTTAATTCTCGCCCGTCATACTAATCTCCTCTTTTATGTTTGCAGGGAAAATGGCGTACATGAGGGAGCGTCTGATGAGGTTCGCGGCGGCTAAAAACCTGAAGAAGGTGCCCCCAGTGTCGAAGACTAGTGCTGTGAAGCAGCAAGTAACATTGGAAAAGTTTGTGGGCGGCACAGGCTCTGCTCCAGGGACCACTTCAAATCCTCCAACCCCGGACATGACCCATAAGAGGAAACGGGACGATGTTGGCTCTTCGCCGACTGGTTTCTCAGGCGGTTTCGTCGGGGGGAGATTCGTGTTGCCTCCGTGCTATCTTCAGGAGAAATTTTTTGACGGGGAGTGCTCTATCGCTGTTCCCGAACTTGAAGCTTTGGCCATCCTGTCCGCCGACCCTCAGGTGCGGAGGAAGCTTCTCTATCAGGACGAGACGACTATGATCAAAGTGCTGGAGGCGGCTTTGACCCTCGGGGGCGCGAAGATGGTTCCGTTTTCCGACCTTAAGAGGGCGAGAGCTAAGATCTCCGACCAGGAGCTAGAAAACACAGAGATTTACAATGATCTGAAGAAGCTTCAAGGCAACCTGGAGGCCAAGATATAACTTCATAAGGAAGTGACCCAGATGAAGGGGGAGGTGACCAAAGTGAATGACGAGAATGCCCGTCTGAAGGCGAGGATAGCCGAGTTGGAGGGATCGTCAGCGTTTGGTCAGTATGAAACTGACGACGAGAAGGCTATGAAAATGCGGAGGGACCTGATCGAGATGATCCGTCTTCTTGAGCATGATAATTTGGGGGCAGCTGAGTTTGGTTTCAATGCTGCCTTGGAGCAGTTGAAAGCCCTCAACTCTGACGTCCAGCTGCTGACCGAGGGGATGAGCATTCTTAATGTGGTTGTCAATGGCGAGGTGGTTCCCCCAGAGGGTCTCGATGATGCAGCTTAATTTTTATTTTGAATTTGTACTTGTATTTTGTGGGCCTGCGTGCCTTTTGATTTATAACCTTTTGTCGGGCACAACCCTTTTCTTGTAATATTGACTTATTCTGGCCTTATGGCCGAAATTATATAAATATTTTGTGTTTAACATTGTGTTCGTTGCATTTATTTGTGTATGCTTTTAACATTTGAATGCTAACTACAGACGTTTTGCTCAACTTGCTCTTGTTATGCTCGATGGTTTGGGAGACTCGTCGAGGAGGCGAAGTAGTTTCTCCGGTGATGGGACTAGGATCTCGGTCGAGGTACTAATCCCATAGGCTTAGACTATTCCCATCGCGAGTTGAGTGTCCTGCCTTGTTGGTGCGGAAACGGCGGAGCTCGATTGAGGTATCCCCGTTGTACATAGAATATGCTCGTCCCTTGAGTAAAAACTGGCCGACGTTATAAGGTGAGGGATCGTGCTTGCACCTGGGCTGGTTAGTCCGACCTAGTGACTGGTTCTAATTGTAATATTGTTTGAGCTTTTCAGCATTCCATGGTCGAGCAAATGGTTCTTCGTCCAGAGTTTCTAGGTAGTAGGCTCCAGTGCCTGTTTTTGACTTGACCTTGTAAGGTTCTTCCTAGTTTGCGACCAGCTTGCCCTCGCGCGAATCCTTCTGGTTTCTGTGTAGGACCAAGCTGCCAACATGAAAGTCGCGCTTTATGACTTTAGCATCGTGGCGCAAGGTTATTTTTTATTTTAGCGAGGCCTCATGAAGAACTGCCCCTGACCGTATTTCTTCGACCAGGTCGAGCTCTTCCCTCTAAGCCTCGTCGTTCATCTCCTCGTCGAGAGGAGCTTCTGTTCGTCTGGAAGGCTCTCTGATCTCCACCGGTATCACTGCCTCAGTTCCGTAAGCTAGTCGGAAAGGAGTTTCCCTGATGGTGGAGTGTGAGGTTGTCCTATAGGCCCAGAGCACGCTGTGTAGCTCCTCAACCCACATCTTCTTGGCTTCGCCTAGCCTCCGTTTTAGACCCCGAAGGATTACCCTGTTCGCGGCCTCTGCTTGCCCGTTAGTCTGGGGGTGCTCGACGGAAGTTAAGTGTTGCTTCGTGCCTAGTTTGGCAACAAAGTCTTGGAACTTCCCGTTTGTGACTTGGGTTCGATTGTCGGTCACAAGGGCCTGGTACTCCGAATCGTGCGAGGACGTTCCTTTTGTAGAAATGAAGTATGTTGAAGGCTGTGATCTTGGCGAGAGCTTCGGCTTTGATCCACTTTGTAAATTAATCGACGGCCACAATCAGAAACTTGTTTTGATAAGACCCCATTATGAAGGGGCCAATTATATCCATCCCCCACCAGGTGAAGGGCCAAGTCGATGACAGTCTTTAACTCGTTAGGGGGCACCAGGTGCATGTCCCCGTGGCGCTGGCATCAGTCACATTTTTGGACATGCTCCTTAGCATCGTGCTGCATGGTCGGCCAATAATATCCTGCTCGCAGGGCCTTTCGTGCCAATGATCTCCCTCCCAAGTGTGGTGCGTTGATGCCCTCGTGAATTTCCTGGAGAATTTTGAGGATTTTGTCCTCCCCAACACATTTCAGGAGGGGAATGGAGAATCCCCGCTGATAGAGCTTGTCTTCGACCAGCACGTACGAGCAGACTCTTCGTTTAGTCATGCTGGCCTCCTTGTTGTCTTCAGGAAATTCCCCCGTGGTGAGGTAATTGTATACTGGGGTCATCTAGTAGTTGCTGTCTCCAATGGCGTTGACGTCGAGCAACCCTAATGACTTCTCAATACTTGGTCGGGCGAGTATCTCTTATACGACGAATTTATTGCCACCCTTCTTTCTGGTGCTAGCCAGTTTCGACAGGATATCTGCCCGCGTGTTTCGTTCGCGAAGGATGTGCTGGACTTCCCATGCATCAAACTTAGTAATTCTTTCCATCACCAGCATCAAATACTCGACCAACCGATCATTCTTGGCCTGATACTCTCCCCGTACTTGAGATGCTACGAGTTGGGAATCAGTGAAAATCTTTACTTCCTTGGCGCCCAAGTCTTCGGCCAGCCGTAATCCTACGAGGAAAGCTTTGTACTCGGCTTGGTTGTTAGACGTATGGAAGGATAAGACTAAAGACACTTCAATTAGGATTCCCTCCTAGTTCTCGAGGATGATGCATGCGCCACTACCCATGGAACTGGATGCCCCGTCCACGTAGATGGTCCATCTATGCGTTCCGCTTGGTAGGGAAGATGCGGCGTCATCTCCGCCACGAAATCGGCCAGGACTTGTGTGTTGAGGGCCTTTCTACCCTCGTAGTGGATGTCAAATTCCGACAGCTCCAAGGACCACTTGAGCATTCGGTCGGCCATGTCTGGTCAACAAAGCAGTTGTCTTATGGGCTGGTCCGTTCGTACCACTATGGTGTGGGCCAAGAAGTAATGCCTCAATCTCCTTGCGGCGTTGACAAAGGCGAGGGCGACCTTCTCTATCTGCGCGTATCTGACTTCTGGCCCTTGTAAAGCCTTACTCGTGAAGTAAATAGGTTATTGCCTGTCATTCGTTTCACGAATGAGTGCGGCACTAATGGCTTCGCTGGTGATGAAGAGGTACATGTACAACGTCTCCCCGCAGTCTGGTCATGACAGAACAGGGGGTTTAGACAAGGCTCGCTTGAGGAGGAGCAGAGCTTGATCGCATTCGTCCGTCCACTCGAATGTGGCTTCTTTTCATAGAAGTTTAAAGAATGGCAGAGCAGGTTGGGCAGACTTGGCCACGAAGCGAGAAAGTGAAGCGAGCATCCCATTAAGGGAGTGTATGGATTTCTTCGACCTGGGTGTTGGGAATTCAGCGAATGCCCGACATTTGTCAGGGTTGGCCTCTATCCCCCTCTCGGTGACGTAGAATTCGAGGAATTTCCCTGTCCGCACGCCGAAGGTGCATTTTTTGGGTTAAAACACATTTCGCATTTTCTTGCTTGGTCGAAGACCTTTTGCAAGTGGACTGTGTGATCGGATTTCTCTTGGGACTTCACGATCATATCGTTCATGTATACTTTGAGCATGTCTCTGATTTCTGATCGGAAGACTTTGTTCATCATGCGTTGGTATGTGGCCCCAGCGTTCTTCAGACCAAAGGGCATTACATTGTAGTAATAGTTCCCCGATGAGGTCATGAACGCGGTATATTTCTTTTCTTTTCCTTTCCGGCCATGGGGATTTGGTTGTACCCCGAATAGGCGTCTATAAAGGACAGGAGCTTGAAACCTACAGAATTGTCTACGAGCTTATCTATGCTGGGCAAAGGATAAGCATCCTTCGGGCAAGCCCGGTTGAGATCAGGATAATCAATGCACATGCGCCATTTTTCACTATGTTTCTTGACAAGTACAATATTGGACAGCCAGGTTGTATACCTGGCCTCCGAGATAAATTTTTCCTCTAAAAGGTCTTGTATAAGTTTTTGGGCAGCCTTTGCCTTCTCATCGGACTGCTTGTACCTGCATTGTGCGACGACTCGAGCAGCTGGGTCAATGGTCAGTTAATGGCATGCAGTCTCAGGGTCCACGCCGGGCATGTCCGCGGCGCTCCATGCAAATAAATCAGTGTTGTCCTCTAGGCATGTCTTCAACTGATGCTTTGCCTCGTCGGGAAGCCCCGCGCCTATCTTCACTCCTCTGTTTGGGTTAGCTCCGAAGGTGATGACCTCAAACTTCCCATCTGGCACAGGGCGCATGATGGCCGCTGCAGGAACTGCCTGTCCTTGTTAATGTGCCTTCACCACAGTCCTCGCCTTCTTCAGAAATTCGACTATCGAGGTCGATGATGTGCACAGGGAGAGTTGGCTTCTTGTCAGGCTGGCTTTCTTGGCCGAGATAGTCCTCCCCCTTGCCCGCTTGGCGGCCTTGGGTGCTGCACCGATCGAGCTTTGTCCTCGGGTGGCTGCTTCAAAGCACCTCCTCGCAGCTTCTATATCCCCGTGCAAGGTAGCGACGTGTCCCTTCTCCGTATAGTACTTCATCTTGAGATGAACGGTTAAAGAAACAACGATCAACTCTGCCAAGGTTGGTCTGCCCAGGATGCATTGGTACAGTGAAGGATAATCAATTACCAGAAACTGAGTCTTGATCGACTTCGAAGCCTCATCTTCCCCGAAAGTGACCGAAAGTTACACGTATCCCCAGTGTCTGGCGGTAGCTCCGTCGAATCCCTGCAGGTCGGATCCTACGTATGGCGAAAGGTTCTTCTGGTCCAGCTTCGAGACTCAGAATAATCCGGTGTATACGATGTCCACAGAGTTGCCCTGGTCGACCAGGATCCGTCGGACGTCAGTGTTGGCAAGTCTCGCCCTGATGAGCAAAGGAATGTGCGAGTTCGGGGAGCCCCCAGGCAGCTCCTCATGGTAGAATGTGATTGGCTGAGAATGCCCCTAAACTTTCTCGAGGGTGGATAGCTGGTCAGGACTGCAGTCGATGTGCTGGTCAAATTTTCTCTTGACCGACCCTACTGTGAGCTCGCTGTATCCCCCACACGAGATAACCATGGTCGTCGGGAAGGTCTCCCAGGTGCTGTGCGCGGATATCTGTGGAAGATCCTCAATGTGGTTAGGGATGATTAAGTCCTCTGGCCGCGTGATAGACATAGCGGCCTGAGGGGGAGGACTGGGCAGCGTAGACTCTGTTTCCTTCTTAGTCTCCGAAGTCTCTCGTCGAGAAGATTCACCCTTCTTCGTATATTGCTTTAGGTGGCCCTCCTTGATGAGGATTTTAATGGCGTCCTTCAGGTGCACGCAGTCTTCGGTTACGTGGCCGTGGCTGCGATGGAAACGACAGTATTTACTCTTGTCAGTGTCGCCCTTAGATGATGTTGGTTTAGGGAACCGGACACCTCCCTGCTTGAACTCCACGTTGATGCATTCAAAGAAAATGCGCCCGCGGGGAGTTGTCAGCAGAGTATATTATGTAAAATGACCAGCAGGTCCCTTACCTTCACGAGGACGATCGTCTCGTCGTCTCTCTTTATCACGCCTGGGGGCCTCTGATTCATCTTTTTTTGTTGCCCGGGAACTCTCTTAATCCCTAGAGTCCAGGGCTTTGTACACTGCCTCTTTCTCCTCGTATTATATATACGATTGAGCTTTGCGGAGTAATTCGGCCAGGGTGTGAGGAGACTCTATGCCCACCGCCTTGCAGAATTCGGTTTTTGGTCTCAATCCCTTTTCAAGGAGATACTTCTTCATATAATCCGATGTGCGGACCTCAACAGCCTCCTTGTTGAAACGCTCGATGTATGCACGCAAGGGCTCATCCCTACCCTGCATAATGGCTTCCAGCGTGGCCTCCGACTTGGGATGACGTCGAAAGACAGTAAAGTGGCGGGCAAATTGGTTCTTTAGATCCTTCCAGGACGTGACCGAACCTCGGGGAAACCGCTTGAACCAGGCCATGGCCCCTTCTTGAGAGTGATGGGGAATAACCTGCATTTAATAGCCCCGCTTACGTTATGATAGTGGAGCATGGCTTCGATATTTTCTGTATGCTCCCCTGGGTCGGTGGTCCTGTCGTAAGTGGCCAGAGAAGGTGGCTTCTCCAGTCCGCGAGGAATACGCGTGTCCATGATCTCCTAAGATAGGGGCCCATAGACATCGTCGTCACTGCTTGCGCTGGATGACCGACAGAGGGAATTGCTTCGCTCGCGGCTTCTGCTCCGTCGAGGAGAATGTCTACGCGACCTGCGGTGCTCGTGATGGTTCCTCGAAGGTCTGGTCCTCTTCGGAGTAGGAGAGCGTCTGGATCTCCGCAGGGGAGATCGGTGTCGTCGTCTGGCGACTTCTGAGTCAGGTTCCTCCGATCTTGAGCATCTCCGGGCGGGAGAAAGACTCCCAGATCTATCTCGCCTACGCTTCTGAGGAGGATACTGCGGCCGTGGAGAAGGACTGTCGGGCTTCTGCGAGGGACGCTACTCCTAGAGGGCGTGCTCGAGCATGCTGATCTTTTCACCCTGTTGAAAGATCGGGAAGTTGGACCTGTTGAGGGAGGCGATGAGGGCAGCACTGCTAGGGTCCGCGTTTTGAGGGACATGTATAGGCTAAAAAATGGGCCCAACAGCTTGTGTGCACGACTTCACATCATCGGGGCTAGGAGAGACGGTCTTCCCGTCCCGATGGCCTGTCTCCGGGAAGGTAGCTCCGGGGACGAGGTGATCAACGTTATCAGCGATAACGACGACGACAGGTTCTTGACGGACATCATCATTCCTGTTGGAGGCCATGATGATCAAATGAAGTTTGGAGAGAGCTTTGATCTTTTGGGTGAAAAAGATGAGGAATCTTGAATAAAAAATAAGGGGAAACAGGAGTTTTCCACAGACGGCGCCACCGATCTGAGGTGATCAGACTGGATCGTCGTGGCCTTCGTGTAGGACAGATGAGGATGCTTGTAGGAGAGGAGGGGGTGTACCTGCAAGGTACTCCGATGGCAAAGTAAGTATTTGAGCAAAAGAGAGTAAGCAAGCACAAAGCGTTAAGGTGTGATTTTGAGTATTGAATAATGATCAAACCTGACTCTCTCAAGTGAGAAGGTATTTATAGAAGTAACCCCCAGCGCGGGGCCAAGGTCTCCCATGTGGCCGAATTATCTGGTCGACCAATGGGAGACTGTCAGGTTGAGGGTCAGACGTGTGACCCTTTAACCTGGTCCAACTGCTTTCGTGTGATCCGGAGAGGCAGTTGGTCGCGTGAACTGACAAGCGAGTGAGGGGGACGTCCCAACGGTCATATTGTGCCCAACGGCTAGTTTCTGCCCAACAACTGGTTTTTGGCTATTGGGCCTTGCCAAGAGCAGGACTGGATTGGGCCTTGCCCTTCTGTGGGCCAAGAGCCTGCCCAGTCCAGAACACTTGTTTTTGTCTTTCATGTAATTTCCTTTTTGTACTTTCTCTTGAATTAAATAAAATTAAGTTTTTCTTTCTTAAATGATTATTTACCAATATATTTGCATATTTAAATTATTGCAATACATCTTTATCCGTCTTTTTGATTTTGATAAAAGAGGGGAGGAACACTCACATAAGAGATTAGAGTATAATATCTACTTATTTTAAAGTGAGTTTAATCACCCCAATCATATATTTGTTGTTTCATTTACTACTTCTTTCGGAGATGTGCTATCATCATAAAAAATGGAGAGAATGTGAAACCATGTTTTACATGTTAATGGTAAAAAAAAGCTCTTCGGAAGATGAATATATTTTTGATGATGACATCTAGTCTTTGATAATAATAAAATATTCAAAAAAAATGTTAAAAAAGATTATAAAACTAGTTTATTGTTTGCTGACAAATTTTTTTATTATATAATTATTTAAATAATCTATAAAAGGCATACGTAAAATTGTGATAAATATTAGTGTATGGTTGATTTCATTTAGGAATGATAATTTGACTAATTTTCAGTGGGTACTCACAAAAATACTCACAATGGGTAGGATAAAAATTTGTAAAAATAGATACGGGCACGACCTCAGATAATTACCCACTTAAATAAACGAAAATGAGTGCGGGTATGAGCACCTTAATACCCACCTCACCCATACCCGCACAATATATATTTATATATTTTAATTTATATTATTATATAAAAATAATGTTTATCAATTTTTAAAAATACATCAATTTTAAACTACTATATATTTAATATAACTTATAAGTGATCATTTATTTCATAATTCAACAATAAGTTTTTTAAAAAACTTTTTAATGATCTTAAAAATTTAAAATAATATGATATTTTATACTTGATATATTTATTTTTATTAGAAATGCGAATAATTTGTATGAGTATGGACACTTACATACCTATAGGTACGAGTACGAGTGTTAATGTTAATATTTAAACAAGTATGAACTCAAATACGAGGATTTTTTCCAACACAAATATAGAGACACGTACCCTACCCAAACTCTATCTATTCTCATCCCTAATTTCATTTTTAAAGAAGACTAGTGGGAGACCCGTGCATTCGCACGGGTACTGGTATGGTACGCGCATTATTTCCAAATTAAAATAAAAATAAAAATAAAAAATTTAAATTTTCAACCAAAAAAGTTATTATTTTTAAAAGATATAATAATTTAGTGTGTATTATCAACAACGAATTTGACCCCGTATATAAATGTTAAATTTGTTTTGACATGACTTATATATTTGAAACTATATAATAATAATTGAATCAACAAAGTATGTTTTCAATATTTTTCAATAAATATGAATGACACAAAATTGTCCCAAAAAAAATATAAATAAAATTATGTATTTAACAATAAATTGGTATAATAATTCGATTTCAAAAACATTGCAAGTTGTTTTTAATAATTGAAATGTTAAAGTTTTTGTAACAGATAAAAGAATTATGTTATAAGAGATAATACAATGATCGATAAATCTATGTTATTCAATATTTGAATAAGTAATAAAGTTGATCCCGTTTATGATAAGACTGTTTGTTTTTGTATATAAAAATTGTTTAAGGAAAAATAAAATTTTTCCCGTATATAAATATTAGGGTAATTAAAACATAATTATCAAGGTTAATCGATAAAAAGATAATTTCATCAATATAATTAAGTTAATCAAATTTATTTGACAAAATTAATTAAATAAAATCAAAATTAATCAATCAATTTTGTAATTAAAATAAGGGATTTATACTTGAAATTAACTAATTCCAATAACTATTTGACTTCATTGTTCCATATGCAATGAGCAGGCAAAAATCCAATAATATGAGGTATAATATATAAAAGTGCGGGTTGAGCATCCTGAAACCAGTTCATCACAACTATTGTGAGGACGAAGCTAAAAGTGTATCCTAAAAATGCACTCTTGAAATATTGGAGTTGCATTCCTCTAGACACATCAAAACACAAGGCCAATGCTACAAAGATACCAGGGAAAATAATTTCACCAAGTCCAACATACCAAACATTAGGAATTTCTCAGTAAAAGTTTCAACATACCGAACAAAAGTCATAAATCTTAACACAACAGCAACAACAATGTATTGGAGAAAGGAAAATAGCAACAAATCTCAAAGTTGCATAACCAATCAACAACAAATCACACAAAAGAGAATTCAAAGAAACACCGAAATCGTATTCATAATATTATCGCCATGTCGAATCATTGAAACGAATCAAAACCATCAACAGAGCACCATAAAACACCAGGAAATATCGCGAGATCAAAGAACAATCAACACAATACAAATGAACTTAAAGTGTTATTATTGCTGCAAAACCGAATTGCAAGACACACACTGAATATTGAAACAACCTATTTCTATCACTTCAGCAACAATACATGAATTTCAAATATTTCAATGTAGTAGTTTTCAGCTCATAAAAATGCAATTGAAATGTATAGCGTACTGAATCGAAATAGAATAGCGACGAATTTAGCATGATATGACAACCAAGTTTGGAACCATTTAATAGCAAACAATCACAACTGCTTTAAGTTTGAATCGAAACCGAAGTAGATTAAAAAAAACTATACTATCACGTGAACATGTATGCATGACAGTGCTTCATAACTCAACACAACTTGGTAAACACAATGCAGCAACAGAATTTCATCAAACTTTAAGCAACAGCAGTACAAAGCCATATTTCAAAAGCTACAATTTAAATCAAACATTGTACAATTGCAATCGAACTAAAAACACAATACTATTCAACTATATTATCCCACAAAAGGGAAGTTCCAAAATCGAAAATTATCGCAATGCAGAATTTGATATGACCTAAAACAACCGCAACATGATTTGATTCGTACGCACACGATATCGTAAATACACAAATGAATCAAAATCAAATAGAAATCGAGTTACTTATAACCAATCTGGTATGCATGATAAAACAAATTTGCAACAGCTTGATAGAAAATGATCGTAGCAGCTACATGATTATAGTCAAAACTAAAACGCCATAGTTCAAACCAAGGCCCGCAATCGAAACAACGATATAATCGAAAACAATATGCATTAAAGTTGCAGATAATATTCAATTTCAACAACTTAAGCATACAAAAGCAACAACATGTTAATCATCAGTATGTTGCAGGGCTCAAACCAAAATGCACACACCAAATTATAAGAACTAAACACACAGAAGATCGAAACATAAAAAACGTGCTTATAATCAACAGAAATATACAAAATCTGATGTTAGAATGTGAATGAGAAAATTAGTAAATTACACATGTACTGCAAACTACAATCAGCATAACTAAGATTGTGTACATGATTAGAGGAGGGAAGGATGCATAAGATGTATACCCTTGACGGTGAATCAGCCCACTGTCAGTTATCTTCAGGCAAATCAAGTGCACTGAGGTTCGTCGAAGCTACAGAGGTCTAGAGAGCAGAAACTTCATCATCCGATAAGCACCTCCCCCAGAGAAAAACATCCATAATGTGCATCTTAGAATAAACCCTTTCACTAACTGACCTACCAAATGCGTGAATATGCGTTGGTGGTCTAACTCCAACCCAAACTTCGGTCCCATGATCCCAAATGCTGCTACCCACACACAATGGTAATCCATTCTGGTAGCCATCAAATCCACCATATAAATAACATTTCGCTTCCCCTAAATCAGCATCAATTGTCATCGTTACAATATGCCACCAGCAAGATATTAAATCACGCATAAATGTACATCAATAACTTGCGAATGCATTGAAATGAAGGAGCTTTGTAACATAGGTAATTAGGTGATTGAAAGAAGGAGCTTTTTTGACGTTAAATCACACAGGACGGGATTCAAAGAACCAAAGGCGGCGACACCAATGCTTCCTAACACAGGTCATTAGGTGATTCTTGAAAGTTATAGACAACAAAAGAGTGTGGATGTCTGACTTTATTATTCATAATTGTTTAAATAAAAATTTATAAATGAAGATTCTGTTCCAATGAGCTAAAAAATATGAATAAAAAAATCAATTATTTCGATCAAAGCACAAATACACATTACTTGTTGCTCATGTTCATGAAGAACCCTGTCTTCCATTAAGCGTTGCTGATATGCAGGTTCAATAAGCGGAGCAGCGTCTTGTCTCTTTGGTCTTTCCAAATAATCCATAGTTTTAGCAAATTTCTGTAGTTTATGAAATTATAGCGTCAGAAAATTGACAACTTGTTTAAATTATAATTCAACGTCACAACAAACACATTTACTTAAATGTTTGCATCAAGATTAATTGTTAGAAATAGAAGATTGTTCATTTAAGAACATAAACATGAAAATTAAAATTATTAACAAAACTTAACAGTAATTTTGAAGATGATGCCAGGCCCTCTGTTGCCACGCAAGTAAGCAAAAATATAGCACCAAAATGCCCAAGTCTCTTAATGACACCTAAGCATCACAAGAAGAACATAAAAACACACATATCAGTGAATTCATGTCTGACGAAACGTGCCACAATTGCTTATTACAAGACTCCAAAGCATTAACCCATACCATGTCTTAGAATGCTCCTGAAATATCACTGATTTTGTCCTCTCTACTTAATCCATGAAAATATAGCTTCTCTGCATAACAATGAAAGAAAAAAAAAGTAAATTGTAAGGGGTAGGTTAGAAACTTCAGCAACAATCCTCTTCAAAGCTATGCTAGCAGTGTCCAGATGTTGATCCTATTATTACCGGCTGCAATAATTAAGAACATATTATGAAAATCTATCCTATCCTACCAAGATTACCGCAAAAAACTGGCAGTTATATTGTATTTTTTACTGAATATAACTAATGTGGAAAGTTGGTAATACTAAATGAATATTATATTTTTTACAATTGCAGTTATATTGTGGTAGTTATGGCATTTATTTTGTAATCAGTAGTTATTTAGTTAGTCATATATTGCGTGTCAATAAAAGGGAAACTGCAGACTGGATTATCTTAAAAATTAGAAAGTGGTTATTTGGAAGGAAGAGATCAAGCTCTCGAATTCATGAAGGGGAGAGACCATAGATAAATAGTGATATAAATGACATTTCACCAGAGTTTCTAACCTGCCACCATCCCTAGATACATAGGAAAATTCAGAGCCATTGCGCTTTGCACATTCACAGGTTTTATGATCAGTACAATTGCCTTTACATTTGCACCCATAGGCATTCACAGGAAGCGTAACACTTGTTGCAACCTTCAGAGACTTAAAATATTTGAAACCTATGTAATGTTCAAAACAGTGATACATATAAGAAATAGGTAGATATATCATTAAAAACTATAATAAGAATTCAACTTTTCCAAGAAAAAATGAAAGACTGGTATCAAAGTCTAGTTTAGATTAGTTGAGCCACACGTTATTGGGCGACCAAGATTATATTTTAGATGTCCAATTCTAGGCGTATGGGAGTGTTCAAAGGCTCCCTAAAGAGATAATGATAGGGTATGATTAGTAGAGTTTATCTTAGATCTAACAGGTCACCGACTATATTGTCAACTAACTCAACATACCTGTGGGTGGAACAGGAGGGTCATCAACCAAATTTGTAGATGGAATGGGAATAGCTTCCTGACCTCCAGTGTTATCCTCACATACCAGCCTAAACAAATGAAAGCAAGGATTTAAGGAAAATGTAATATGTAAAAGCATATAAAAAATTCAATTTTTCAGAATTACTTTTCATTACCCTCTTATTTCTGCAACAGACTGAGGTACGCGTCCACTTGTGAAATAAACCTGACATCAAATGAAAATGAGCTAAAAGGAAACAAAGTGACAAATGAACTATGACCTTATATAGAAATCAAGATAAAGAGAACTGCAATTTTTTTGCCGAATCTTTCTTTTTAAGAGAATATGAAAACAAAGAGTACTTCTGTAATAATTGATAAAACACACATGGAAACACATGACATGTTATAATAACCAAACACCTGCACATTTTGTAATTTAATGAGATAAAATCTCAAATTTCCTTCTATTTAATCATCCCCTATAGCATTGTAAATATCACTAATGTAATTAGATTGGGTATCATTATAAATACAAAACATTGAGAACTAATATCCCATGGCAGCTTAATTACCAAGCTAAAGATTATTCTGTTGTGTTAACTTTTGGTAGCTCCTGTTCAAGCCATTTGTATTGCGGTGTATATTTTCCTGAGAAAAATAAAGATCATTATAATGTCAGATAAACAACTTTTGAAAACAGCGAGTCAGTGACCAAAGACGGCTAGATGGATCCAACGTCATATAAATAAAGATCATTACTCATGTAAGTTTTAAGCAACTTCATAAACATGTTATAATTCGTCTCAGTTTGGTCTAATGTCCAATAATGCATCTCAGTTTGGTCCTATGCCCAATTTTAGTGAAAATAAAGGTTTATTTCATGGTGGTCTCAGTTTTAATAGAGGAAGAGGTTGGAGATTTCGAGGCAAGTTCAAAGTGCAGTGTCAAATATGCTTTAAGCCAGGTCATGAAGTAACTGTGTGCCATTATAAACACTCTTCATTGATGCCTTTTATGTGGAACAATTCTCAACAGAGTCAATGGCAAAGACCTAGCTGGAATCAGTAGACAAATAGCTTCACACCGACCATGCAAAGTCCTAGTCCCAACCAATGGCTTGCTCCTACTCTAAGAGGACCTCCACCTGGCTTTTCTCAAAGAACTATACATTAGCCTTGAACCTACCTAACAGGCACTGGAACTGAAATTCAGATCCCTTTCAGTCAACACAATCAGACTTGGTATCCTGGAGCTACTCACCATGTGACCAATAATGCTGACTACCTATCAGAGAGTATCACACTTCCTGTCACTAATCAAGTCTTGCTTGTCAAAGGTCAAGGTTTGCCAATCACTTCAATTGGTTCTGCACGTTTCACTTCTCCTCACATCACACACATTAACCTCTCTTCTTAAGAATTTACTTTCTGTACCTGATATCACAAAGAATTTAATTTTTGTTAGCCAATTTGCTAGGGATAACCAGGTATTTTTTGAGTTCCATGCTGACAAGTGTCGTGTTAAAACACATGCCAATTTTGAAATTGTGCTTCAAGGCTTACTAAATAAGGATAGGTTCTACACCTTTGGTTCTCTTCAACCTATCACAAAAGTTGCATCAATAAATACTACATACATCAGTCCCTCATCCTTCACTCAGCCCCAAACACCTCCATCAAACAGTCCATCAACCATTCAAGCGCCTTCATCAAATAGCCCTTCAACCCCTGCAATCCCTATTGAAAACAGTCCCACACCCCAAAATAACTCACCTAGTTCATCTACTCCTAAGATGAAGGCGGCAGCATCAAATTTCAAGATGAGACAAACATTACAAAATTATATTATATCCCAGATAAATAAAGGCACCACTGACTGTGTGTGCTGAAGTTAATTCCAATTTGACTCTCAAGATTCATAGGTTTTGAACCATCATGGTGACACTCACCAAGTCCTGATTTACAATATCAACAAATCAACACAAAACACGGCTATGTTATCTTAATACCGACCAAGACGGCTCAACTTCAACTAGAAGACTCTGTTATGTCCCTACCATAGTCACACAGACTAATAGTGACGATTCTATGATATTGATAATCATAAAGATATTAAAAAAGTCTCTGCTGTCCCTGACATAGTCAAATAACTACAATATGATACCACATGATGTTGCTGAACATTAACAAACAAAACATCAAAATAATTAGTATCATGAAAACGGAGAACGAAACAAGAAGATGAGAGCATTTTTAGAAATAACACTACACAATAGAAGCCAAATAAAATGCCAGTGCTGTGCAAATGTCACAAAATGGACATGCTTACCAAACTATGACCCCTGAATGCGGGAAACTTTAGGGGCAGACTGCTCGGAGACAAGTAAAGCTTGGATGATGTCGTGGTCCACGAAAAAGTGTCAAAATTCAGCACCTGAGAATGAAAAGCAAAAGCAACATGACCACATTCACATCAAATGACAGTTCTATAAAGTAACAAAATATCGAATGTCAATGATGATGATAGAATAGTCACACTACAATGTTGTTAGCAGCAATTGACTCAAGCGAACCATACCTGCACATCATCTAACAATCCGGTTGCAGACTCTCCACCAACCACTATGACCTTATTCTCAATGACAACAGCAGCATGCTATTCACAACGAACAAACAACAATTCAATGTCATACTATTATTATAAAGTTTTTTGACATGCTGGGCAATAATACCAGAATCAAACTGAAACCATATGGATAAGTCTCAGGAAGTATAAAGTTTAAAGATGTCATACTATTATTAATATCCAAGCAAGAAAAAGAAAACATACAGTCATCACTCCTGTCGCTGCACTAACACCAGGTTCACCAAATGCTGCAGCTGCAGCTTCTGTGATCAGAGCAATCGCTGCAATATTTACGACACTGCACGCAACTTATTGACATGAGAAACTACTATAATGAAGTTGAAGAGAATTATATTATTTAACTAAAAGACCAATTAAATAACATTACGTTGTGCCGATAAGTATGGTCGTTAGGAATCGAGTAACATCACTTCGGAGTAGATTAACAGTAGTTTGGAGCTTTCGTTGCTCCTATCATGTAGTTTGCTAAAGTTATCTTAAATAAAAGTCCAAATTAAAGTAGATTAACAGTTAATTCCTGAAGGAACCAGAACAATCAAGCAACAATGTAAATATAATAATGAAATTTACCATTTACAAATATTCAGAAGACTGAAATCATATTCTCCATTTTCATGAAAAAAACCAAAAATATTGAAAATCCTAAACATGGAAATGCTACAATCACAAAAATAAAGAAAATCGAAAATTTGGAATTGATCTTAATACTCGATTCCTAAAAGGATGTCGACATCTAAAAGGGTGTCGCCAAAACCCAAAACCTGCCATTTTTTCACTTGTTGTCCGCGGAAATTGAAATGGAGAGAAGGGTTTATGATGGAGATAGAGAAATTTCTGAAGAAAAGGAGAAGAGAAGGAGAAGAGAAAGTGAAAAACTTTGAATCGTAAAACTCGGTAAATCCTCCCAGAACCCTATAGTTTTTGTTGAAGAAAAGGAGAAGA
Organism: Lathyrus tuberosus; assembly: GCA_022829125.1. Taxonomy (NCBI): domain Eukaryota; kingdom Viridiplantae; phylum Streptophyta; class Magnoliopsida; order Fabales; family Fabaceae; genus Lathyrus; species Lathyrus tuberosus. The sequence goes on from JALAZF010000006.1 coordinate 14,015,445, forward strand.
GAAGAAACAAGAAGAGGAAGAGAGATGCATCGGAAGAAAGAAGAAACAAGAAGAGGAAGAGAGAGCGGCAGTCAAAGAGAAAAAAAAAGGCAGAAGAAGAAATGAGAGATTAAATGGTAGAGGAAATGGTGGGTGCAAAAACAAAACCTAGTGTCAAAGAAGAGGAAATGAAGAGTGGGATTTGAAATTTGAAAAAAAAAGGAGACGTGGCTGGATGTGGAGACAGAAAGGCAAATGGGTATTTTCCAGAGCCACAAAAGTTCCTATATTATAGATATGTTTATTTCTAACAAGTAGAATTGAAATTGATTATCTCAAAGTAGAAATTGTAATAATTGTAATGTTTGATTTTAGAATGACTCAAATTCATTATTTAATTTATTTTTGTATTAATACATCCAAACATAACTTTTTTTCTTGGAATAACTAAGCATAATCTTTATCTCACTTTAAATCCCAATCAGTTTTACAAAATTAATTTACTTAAAATTAAATTTTCCAAAAAAAAAAAAAAACATAATTAATACTTATTCATAAAATAATTATAACTACTACTTAATTAAAAAAAAAAAAACTCCTTTAAACCTTCACCTTTCTCCTATCAAAGTAGCGCAAACCAAGAGTTGAAGAGGTAACTATGGCGAACCCAGAAGCAAAGTTCGAAACTTTTTTGCAGTGGCTCCAGGTTTGTTAACATGATTTGTAATTTACGGCAGATGTGAATAAACATATTAACATTTAATGGCTATGGTGAATTTTCAAAATGGTTTCTTTTCCCTAGTTTTGAATTTTGATTTGGTCTTGAATTCAGGCAAATAGGGTGGAGCTACGAGGTTGCAATATCAAATACTGTGATTCCAGAAAAGGGTTCGGCATTTTTTCTGATAAAGATGTTTCTGATGGTAATAATAATGTACTGAAATCAATATGAATGAATTTTGTTATTGTTGTTTTGAATTGGAGATAATGAAAATACTCATCTTTCATAGAAAGTGATTTTGTTTTCTTTGAATAAAGGGATTCTGTTGGTTGTTCCACTAGAGTTAGCAATTACTCCGATGAGGGTGTTGCAAGATCCTTTTCTAGGACCAGAATGTAGAGCATTGTTTGAAGAAGGAGATGTAGATGACAGGTTTTTAATGATGCTGTTTTTGACTGTGGAGCGTTTGCGTAAGGGTTCTCTATGGAAGCCGTATGTATGGTTTATTTTGTTTTACTTTATGTTTTTCAGAACTTTATGTATTGGGAATTTTAATGAGTTATCGAGAAGCTGAAATTTGTTCAGATACCTTGATATGCTTCCAACCACTTTCGGAAATACACTTTGGTTTAGCGAAGAAGAACTTCGAGAGCTGAGAGGAACTAACTTGTATCGTGCAACTGAGTTACAGGTAATTGATATATGTCGGAACCAAATGTAGTTTGTTTAATGGTTTGGTGATAGAACTAGATGTCATTTAGCAGTAGTTGATTTGATTATTGTTTTATCTTGCAGAAGAAAAGCCTGTTGAATTTGTATGAAACTAAAGTGAAGGATTTAGCGAAGAAACTTTTGAATCTTGACGGAGATTCTGAGATGTATGTGTTGGTTAAAATTGTATGTGTGTTTATTAGTTTATGTTTTTAAGTAGTTTATTCGTAATTGACTTCTATTATATGTCAATCATGTTAATTTGGTTTTGAAATTGAGAACTATTGCAATAGAAGTTAAATGTGATTGTGGTTTATAATGTTATATACCTTCTCAATTTTCTTCAAGACGATGAATTGAAATGCGCTTTCTGATTTTGTTTTCGAACAGCAATTTGTAAATTTTAGACGTAAATTTATGATTGTTCTCTTGTGTGTGTATCTGTTTTCCCAGTGAGGTGTGCTTTGAAGATTTCCTGTGGTATGTACTTCTAGTGAATCTGTATATGAGCATGAGTTCAGCTAATTATTTGGAAGTTTATATCCGACTTGCATTCATGCTAGGGCAAATTCAGTTTTCTGGAGCCGTGCTTTGAACATTCCGATGCCTCGTTCTTATGTATTTCCTGAGATGCAAGATGTTCATCAGAGTTGCACTCCAGAAGCTGATGAAAAGGGTTATTCCATCTCTCTAGCTCTCTCTGCTTACCTAGTTTCCTTTAAAAGTTCTCTCCTGTGATGTGTCCAGTGGAGCGGTCACAATTTAGTTATTTTATTTTATTTTTAATTTGCGAGTTAAAAGAGATATTTAAATAAGGACTATTTTATTGCAGGAAGTGAGGTTACAAAATCAGACGATCTAACCAGGGAAACGACGCATAGCACAGTGCATGGAGACACCGTTTGGGTTGAGGGTCTTGTCCCTGGTATTGACTTTTGCAACCATGGTAAGAAGTTGCTTGAAGCTCTGACATTTCACTTCACTATGTGCTTTTAAAATACTTTCCTTGTTAATTTTTTTCATTATTTGGAATCTGATTTTTTACACGATCAATCAGATTTGAAGCCAATAGCAACATGGGAAGTTGATGGAATTGGCTTAACAACAGGAGTTCCTGTCTCCATGTATCTTCTTTCTGGTAACATTCGTTTTTGTGTGTTTTCAGTTTTGTATGTGCCTTGATGTTCAACTAGTTAATATTAAATTTCTAACTTAGTTTTCTTTTGGTTTCTCTCTCTCCGTTTTGGTCGTTTCATAAAATAATATTTATTGAAACTATTCCCCTTTAATTCATTATTTTCTTGTAAAGCTGCTCAAAGTCCCTTGCAGATTGATCGAGAAATTTCCATTAGTTATGGCAACAAGGGAAATGAGGTACTCTATATTGTACAATGATTGAAAAAAAACATTTTCCTATAAAATATGTTTTATATTCTATAGTTTACTTTTCTCTTCTCTTATTTTGATTAAGCACACTTTTCCACTTGATGCAGGAACTTCTATATCTGTATGGCTTTGTCATTGATGGTAACACAGATGACTACCTCATGGTAATGACTTACACTTGTATCTAGTGTTCACCAAGCATAAAATTTCTACTTAACAATATTACCCCAATTCCTTAATTGTTTCGTCAAAGTGATCCGGTTTCTACTTTGTAGAATCTATTTGGCTTCCATCTTTATAGTTATAGCTGTTGCCCCTTTATCTATTGCTATTGAGAGTCTCATATTCTACGAAGCACTGACACAAACACAAACACTGACACGGGACACCTTCATATTTTGACATGAGCTGTATCCGTTTTGCTACAGTTATATTCTCTATCATGAGCTTTATGATTCAAGTTACTATGGTTCTTACGGATATAGACATGGCTCACTAACTTGTCATTGTTGTTGGGTCCCTCAGGTCCATTATCCCGCAGAAGCAATAAATACTATTTCTTTTTCCGAGTCTAAAAGCCAGCTCCTTGAAGTGCAGGTATGCCAATAAAACAGAATATGAGTTATTTCACCGATTTGTTATTATCTATTGCTTTAAAGCTTCCCCCTTCTGTAACTCCACTTTCTGTTTCTTCGGTTTGTGTTTACAGAAGGCTGAAATGCGATGCCTTTTACCCAAAACTCTGCTGGATAATGGATTTTTTCCATTAGGCACCAAAAACAGTCGAGAAAATAACAAGTGCAACCAAGTTTGTAACTATAGTTGGAGTGGTCAGCGCAAGATTCCATCTTATGTAAACAAACTTGTTTTTCCCGAGAAATTTATGGCTACTTTAAGGACCATCGCCATGCAAGAGGATGAGCTTTTCAAGGTTTCCTCAATGCTAGAAGAGGTACAACTTCTATGCAGCATTTTTTTCTTCATATTTTCAAGTTCATCAGAATTCAACATTAATACAGTTTTTATTCTTTCACATAAAGCTTGTTGGACCTGAAGGGGAAAGACAGTTATCAGATACAGATGTCCAATCTGCAATATGGGAGGTTTGCGGTGATTCCGGAGCTTTACAAGTCCTAGTTGATCTTCTTCATGTCAAGTGAGTGCTAGGAATTACATACAACCATAACAGTTGATTGTATCAAATATGAAAAACTTGAGGAAATAACGAAAAACCTGAGTGTCCAACATTGATGTATCTTATATGCGATGCGCCAGTGCCTAATTGCTTTCACATTTTTGCTACATTTAAGGTTAATGGATCTTGAAGAGCATTCTGGAACCGAGGAAAATGATTATGAATTGCTCAAGAAAGCCCTTATCATTGATAGCCCGGAAGATAGCAAACAGTATGAATCTAAAATTTTCCACTCTTACAATAAATTGTTGTATTTCTAATACATTTTTCATGATTTCCTTTTGAGCAGAACGGGAAATGATTCGGAGGAAACAAAGATGATGACTAGAAACAAATGGTCTGCTATTGTATATAGGCGAGGTCAAAAGCAGCTATCACGATTATTCTTGAATGAAGCAGAACATGCTCTGCAGTTATCAATGAATGAAGAGATGAGCGTTCCTTGATAACCAAGTAATCCCCTTGTTACCTGATCATCAATCCAATTCCAAGTTAGATTTTACTGTCATTTTTGTTGTTAGCCTTGATCAATTTTACTAGTTTACATTATTATTGGAAGGGTCATGTAGCTTTATAAGTTGATTTTAAAAGCTTTCTACCACATTAGAAAGCTATTGTATCTAGGCGAGGTCAAAAGCAGCTATCACGATTATTCTTGAATGAAGCAGAACATGCTCTGCAGTTATCAATGAATGAAGAGATGAGCGTTCCTTGATAACCAAGTAATCCCCTTGTTACCTGATCATCAATCCAATTCCAAGTTAGATTTTACTGTCATTTTTGTTGTTAGCCTTGATCAATTTTACTAGTTTACATTATTATTGGAAGGGTCATGTAGCTTTATAAGTTGATTTTAAAAGCTTTCTACCACATTAGAAATAGCTGCATAGAAACAAACCTATATCCATATTCTCAAAAATAACTAATAAGAAGAGAGAAAATTTTAAATTTATTTAAAATTTAATTTTTTTTAATTGAAATCATGGGTGGTTGTGATAATGAAGGGGAGAGAAATTTTTTTTTTTATTTTTTAATTAATAAAATAGTTGTGATTGTTTTTATATATAAAACCATGTGTCTATCTAACAATTTCCCCCATATTTATTATTATTATTATACTCTATTTGGCGCTCCTTTTTGTGTGTATGTGTTCAAGTTTAACCTTTTAAGATAAATTAATAATATTAATAAATAATATATTTGAAATTGGAGATTATGATTTCAATTTCTGATAAAAAAAGTAACAATTAACTACTAATCTTAATTTTTTTTTTCAAATAACCAACCTTTTCAATTTATATATTCAAATAACCAACATTTTTCATAATTAATTAAAATATTTATTTTTCAAAAATAAAAATCATATTAAAGAGGATTTACCATTGTTACTGACACATACACCTGCGCCATTACCCTTGTCGCATGTATACTTGGTCTAAGAGGAGCATTTCCCCTGGTGCCATAATACATTATTTTTTTTAAAAATTAAATTATTGGCTAAATAATAATAAATAAATTATGAAAATAATTAAGTACTAATATTATTTAATTAAAATAGAATTAAATGTGAACAAGTTTTGTAAACATATTAACGATACAATTATACTTATACAGGAAGACATGGATCGCGAGGACTAAGACTGTTGAACGATTATATGGAAATTGAGAGGTTTCGTACAAAGAATTTCCACAATATTTGTTGGTACTTAAGTATTATGCTTCGGAACCGTTGTAATTTTGGAGACATTGTCGACATTTACTCTAAAGAGAACTTGTGTTAGTGGAAATTGTTCCAATGTTGGAGCAAGCTCCACCACATAGTTATTGTATGCACACGTAATATGTAATTTTTTTTTTGAAAACATGAAATTTCATATTGAATACAACTTTTGATTTTAACAAAACGAAAAACAAGCACAATAGAAAACAACAACACAAAGAACAAATACAAGGACTTAACAATATAACATATCTAAAAAATTACAACCATCAAAACAATATCATCTCGTCCAGACATCATATCACAGACATCATTGTTATTTTTAACTGACTCCCAAAACTGAGTTGGTTCGCTATTCTCATTCGCATTTGAAATTCTTGCATAGCAGACAACATATGTTCTTACACATGTCAAGACATTGTTCTACATAATTATTAAACAAAAACAGAATAACAGACTGATACCCAGGATATATGTAACTGCAGAAACACAGATGTTTCAACATCTGTTCCAACATGTTAATCAAAACTGAACTGTAAATTGCAGAATGATAAACAACACAGAATATGATGACTCAGTTCGGTGCAACTCACCTACATCTGGGGGATACCAATCCAGGAAGAAGAATCCACTATCAGTAGTATAGTTTTATGTAAACAACCTCAGGTTTACAGTAAACACCCACGTTTACCTATCACTGCCCAATGAAAACTTTATTTAAGAACTCCATTCTAGATAAGAGAAACCCATCTCACTCCCTAAATCACAACCTGTGATTATCTAACAGTTACTACACCATAACTGCATCATCCTATTGAAAGACACCCATTTCAATACAAAGTTCAGTCAAACATCATTGACTAACAAGTTAACTTGGATTTGCTTAAAAACTTCATCCAAAAACAATACACGATTCATTACCTACGGATTTTTGAATCTGTATAAGTACCTATGTCTACCACAATGTATCAAATCGATAAAGAGGGAGACTTACAAGAGAAACCTACAACTCTCAAAACATAAACCCTACTTTACAAAATAGGATTCCTAAGTCTATGTCGTTCTCTCTCTCTTTTCTGCCTAGGTCTTTGGTCTTCTTTTATAGCATTCTGCTTCCGTTGGGCTTCAAATCTTCTTTCCTTGATCCACTGCCAATCGCGTCTTGAATCTTGGAACAAATTTAAAAGCAATGCCTGTTGTGGCAGTCATGATGTCGAATCTTCATGATGTGACATTTCATTCGACATCTCTGGTCTGGGGCCTAAATCTTCATGTTGGAACATCTCTTCCAACATTATGTTTTTCCAAAATTTAGTCAAACCATTTGGAGCTTTCAATCTCCCCCTTTTGACAAATTTTGGCTAAAACATTCTTCAGCTTGATGGTGCATGCAGTGGAAGGATGAAGAGGATAACCTCTTCATTCACTTGTGACACCAAATACATACTTGCTTCCTAACTCTGATCACAAAACACAATTTCCAAGATGTTGAGACATTTGAGATATTGAGACATTTTTTTTTCAGATCAGTAGCACAGATGCACAGCCAAACACTTTCATGAGAGAATAATCTGGGTCCCTACCATACAGGGCATGAAAGGGAGAATGAAAGGTTTGTAAAGTAGATGTGGGAATTCTATTGATGATGTACACAGATGTAGAGAAACTGTAATCCCATTAATAAATAGGTAGTGAAGCATGAGTTAGTAATGTGAGACCCATTTCAACAATTTGCCTATGTTTCCTTTCTACTGTCCCATTTTGATGGGAGGTATACGGGCAAGTTAGTCTAATGAATGATCCATAATTCTGTCAAGTACTTGGTAAAGGTCCTGAACTCTCCTCCAAAGTCAGACTGAACAGATTTTATTTTGACATTAAATTGTGTTTGAACAAATGTTGAAAAGAGTTTAAAGGCATGCAGAGCCTCAGACTTCTGCTTGAGCATATACAACCAAGTGTACCTAGTGTGGCCATCTACAAAGGCTATATAATACATATAACCAGAACTAGAAGGATTTGGGGAAGGTTCCCACAAATCAGTATAGATCATGTCAAAGGGCTTAGAATATATTGTTGTAGTTAAAGGAGCATACAATCTATGTGCCTTGCCAAGATTACAAGAGGTACAGAAAGACTGCTTATTTTTATTAACAGAGGGAATATTACACATTTTTAGAATAGAAGCTACAGATTTACAATTGGCATGGCCAAGCCTGTAATGCCATAATGTGTTAGTGTCACAATTATCTATACTATGAGAATGAGAATTAGAAACAACATAGCTTTGAGCACCAGTGAAAGAAGTAGATTTGTTGATGTGATTGAGAGACCTTTTGAGTTTGACAGGCAGCTGAGGGAAGCAATACAAGCCACTAGTATCTAGAACTCCCTCAACAATGATTTGTTTAGAAGCCTGTGATTTAATATAGCACTTATCAGGTAGGAACTCAAAAATAACATTATTATCACTAGAAAACTTAGAAACAGACAGTAGATTTCTAGTAATGGAAGGAATAAGAAGAACATTAGCTAGGGTGAGTGCACAAGATGAAGTGATGGGAGAGTAAAGTTGTGAGGACCCTATAGCTTGTATGTCAAGTGTTTGACCATTACCTACATAGACTTTATTGGTTCCTACATAAGGCTTCATATTTTTCAAAAGGAAGTCATAAGGTGTTAAGTGATGGGATGCACCTGAGTCAGCAAACCAAGCCTGAGATTCAAGTTCAGATGGTAAGTTGTATTCCTGAGTGTATGCTGAATGTCTGTTTGTAGTAGCCATCATTGCCTCAGTTTGAGAATTCTGAGTGGATTCAGTGCTAGCTTCCTGCTTGTGAGAATTGGTGTTATTGTTGTTTGAGCTATTTGAAGCATTACTTGAGGTGGAAGGCATAAATTTCTCATCAAATCGATGCCAGCAAGTTGTAACCTCATGTCCATATTAGCCACAGAGTTGGCATGTTGGACGGTTGCCTGATGTATACCTGCCTTGACCTCTGCTTCGACCCCGATTAAATCTGCCACGACCATGACCTGTAGAATAAGCTCCTCTAGAGTTGTTGAGGTCTTGATTTGTATGCGCCACATTAACTGCAATAGTGGTAGCTGCTAGTTCTTCACGAAACTTGTCTAATTGTGCTTCTTGCACATAGAGTAAGGCTTCCACATCACAAAGAGTAGGAGGTGAATGTGAGAACAAGATTTGGTTCTGCAATATTATCTCTAAGTTTTGATGATAACAAATGGGTATTGGCATGAACAATTTTGCACAACTAATGTTGTTACTTGTGAGAACCTAGCAAACAGGTTATGCTCCTGAGAATCAACGCAATGCTTAAAGAAAGACATTTCGTCTATGCACTTAGAAGAGCTGAACGAAGATAGCACAAAAGACTTAAATTCGAAAGGAAAAGAGTATGAGTTCTGAAGATCTGAAGACGAGGGTTCTGATGGAACGAAGTCCAGATGCTGAAGCCTCACACTCTCTGATCAAGGTTCTGAAGACCTACCCAAAGTCGACTCTCATGCTTCAATCAAATATTATCAGAAGCCTCTGAAGATATGAAGAAAGTGGATTAAGAGAACAAGGTTCTGAAGATTCTGGAAGCACAGAGCTGATGATTTGAAGACTTGATAATCTTAAGAACCGAGCAATGTTTTCCCTTCTTACTCATGCTCACAAAAAGCCTCTGAAGTTGAGAAGCCAAGAAAACCTGCCACACTGTACAGCTGTACCACATTACAACATTAAAATTCTTGAAGAATGTGCGAAATACAAACAAGACAATCTGACACAGACAAGACGTGCAACATGCAGAAGACTTTGTACCTGTCCCCACGCTTCTAGCCGAAAGCCTACTTAGCTATCATGATTTCATCTCAACGGCTCTTTTCACTCGGCTATAAAAGGAAGCTCAAAGACTTGAAGAAAGACACACACGCGCGAACTGCTACAATACTTTCAAACTCTGTTCTTTCTTAAGTCATTCTTAGTCTAAAAACTTGTTTACATTATCGGCTTGATAAGAAGCAATTTTCTGTAAACCCATTGTATTTGAACTTAAAGTTGTATTCCTTAAGAGAGTCTTAGTGATTAGATCTCTTGAGAAGTCTAGGACGTGTGTCTTAGAGATTGTGCCTTAAGTAAGACCTGTGTGGTTGGATTACTTGAGAAGTCTAGAATGTGTGAGTCCTAGAGGTTGTTGTTAGTCACCAGCTGTGTAGCTCGTGCAGTGTACTATTTTGTTGAATAGTGGATTAAGACCTTGTTGAGAGAGGCGAAATCACCTTGGCGGGTGGACTAGATTAACTTGAGAGGTTCTCAAGTGAACTAGTATAAACATAACGTGTTTATATCTCTTTGTTTAACGAAGTTGTTTTTCTTTAGAAAATGGGTAAAGTTTTAAAGAGAAAGTTATTTTAAAGAAACGATTTATTTTGAAAAACCAATTCAAACCCCTCTTTCTTGCGTTTTTCACACCTTCAATTGGCATCAGAGCTCCGGTTCTGAGGTGATAAAAAATTGAATTTTTATCAAGCACTTAACAATGTTCAGTACCGATCCAAGTGTGAAAAACAATGACTACACCACCACCAACAACTTCTGAAACAAATGTTATTGAAAGAGAATCTTACACTGCAAAACCTCCTATCTTTGATGGCGAAAAGTTTGATTATTGGAAAGATAGAATTGAAAGTTATTTCTTATCATTTGACCTAGATCTATGGGATCTAGTACTTGATGGCTATAGTCATCCTGTAGATTCTGTAGGTAAAAAGATTGAAAGAAATGAGTTTACAGATGCTCAGAAGAAAACTTACAAAAATCATCACAAAGCAAGAACCATTCTGTTGAACGCAATTTCTTATACCGATTATGAGAAAATCACAAACAAAGAAACTGTAAAGTCCATCTTTGACTCTCTTCGTATGACTCATGAAGGAAATGCTCAAGTCAAGGAGACAGAGGCTCTTGCGCTAATCCAAAAATACGAAGTCTTCAAAATGGAAGATGATGAGTCTGTTGAAACCATGTTCTCAAGGTTTCAAATGCTTGTTGCCGGACTCAGAGTTCTGAACAAAGGTTATTCTACTGCTGATCATGTCAAGAAAATCATCAGAAGTCTTTCGGCCAAATGGAGACCAATGGTGACTGCCTTGAAACTTGCAAAGGACTTGAATAGTATCAATCTTGAAGAACTTATTAGTTCTTTAAGAAGTCATGAAATAGAGCTTCAAGGAGATGAACCTCAAAAGAAAAACAAATCCATTGCACTGAAGGCAAAGCCAGAAAAGAAGAAGGTGTATCAGGCAGAAGAAGAAATGGAAGAATTTGAAGAAGATTCAGAAGAAGATGATATATCACTCATATCAAGAAAGATAAGTTAACTCTGGAAATACAGAAGGAACAAGTTCAAAGGACCAAGGAGAAGATTCGAATCTACATCTGGTTAAAGATGAAACTATGGAAAAGATGTTACGTGCATTGAATGCAAAGAACCTGGACATCTCAAAAATGACTGTCCAAAGGCCAAGAAAGAAGAAAGACCTAGGAAAGCCAAAAAGCGTCTCATGGCAATCTAGGATAATTCAGAATCTGAAGAAGATGCTGATGAAGGTCGGGTCAACATGGCATTCATGGCAGAAACCAGAAGCGACTCATCAGAGAAAGAACTATCAGACTCCGACGACGAAAGAGAGGTACTTTCCTCCTTATCACGTTCTGAACTTGAATTAGGATTAACTGAACTTATAAAAAGATATCAAAACCTTCAAAGCAAATTCAAAATCTTGAAAAAGAGTTTTATAGTTTCTTCAGAAGATCTTACTAAAAACAAGAAAACCATTTCTGAACAAAATGAGAAAATACTTGTCTTAGAAAACTCAAACAGTGTCCTGAAATGTAAATTATCTAAGTTAGAAGAAGAAATTGTTTCAAACTCAACTAACACTAGTGAAGAAGACAAATATGATAACACATTTAAAAACTTTCTTGCCAAAAGCGTAGATAGAAGCAAAATGGCTTCACTAATCTATGGAGTCAGTAGAAATAGCAGTAGAGGTTTAGGATATTCAGGACCATCTCAACCATATGATGAAACCAAAAACATCAAAATAATACCTCTGTCCAAACAGTTCATTCCCTCTGGTACTAGCCTTAAGCATTCAGAACCAAAAGGTTCAAACACTAGGATTACACAAACACACACACTAAAGAAATATCCTAAACACGAACACTATGCACAAACTCCACACCGTTTTGCTAACGTAAGGAAATCTAAAGGGATCAGAACCTTTAGAAAAACTAATGTGAAAGGACCCACAAAATGGGTACCTAAAAACAAGATAATCTATGTTGCAGATATCCTTAATAGCTCAATTGAAACACCAACCATGGTACCTGGACAGTGGGTGCTCGCGACACATGACGGGAGAAAGGCTTATGTTCCAAGATCTGAAACTTAAGCCTGGAGGCGTCGTCGGTTTCGGAGGAAATCAGAAAGGAAGAATCATTGGCTCCGGAACTGTTGGAAATGGTAAGCTTCCTTCCATTAAGAATGTTTTATTAGTAGAAGGTCTAATGCATAATCTGTTGTCAATAAGTCAACTTAGCGACAGTGGCTATGATCTCATTTTTAATCAAACGTCTTGTAAAGCTGTAAGTCAGAAGGATGGATCTGTCTTATTCAACGGAAAGAGGAAAAACAACACTTACAAAATTAAATTATCTAATTTAAAACATCAAAATGTAAAATGTCTTCTTTCTGTAAATGAAGAGCAATGGGTCTGGCACAGACGTCTTGGCCATGTTAGTTTGAGAAGAATCTCTCAGCTTAACAAGCTTGGTCTTGTTAGAGGCTTGCATATCTGAAATATTCGTCAGACGCTCTTTGTGAAGCATGTCAGAAAGGAAAGTTTTCAAAAACCTCTTTCAAAGCTAAAAATGTTGTTTCCACCTCTAGACTGTTGGAACTTCTTCACATTGATTTGTTTGGCCCTGTAAAAACGGCCTCTCTCAATGGTAAGAAATATGGACTAGTCATCGTTGATGACTACAGCAGATGGACACGGGTAAAATTCTTAAAACACAAGGATGAATCACATTCAGTGTTTGCTTCCTTCTGCACTCAAGTACAAAATGAGAAAAATTGTAAAATAGTCAGAGTCAGAAGTGATCATGGTGGAGAATTTGAAAATAAAAACTTTGAAGAACTTTTTGATTCACATGGAATATCTCACAATTTTTCTTGCCCTAGAACTCCACAACAAAACGGAGTTGTAGAAAGAAAGAATCGAACTTTACAAGAAATGGCTCGCACCATGATCCAAGAAACTGACATAACTAAGCACTTCTGGGCAGAAGCAATTAACACAACATGTTATATTCAAAATAGAATCTCTATAAGACCTATCTTGAATAAAACTCCATATGAATTGTGGAAGAATAAATTACCCAACATTTCTTATTTTCATCCATTTGGGTGTGTATGTTTTATGCTTAACACTAAAGAGAATCTTAGCAAGTTTGATTCCAAAGCACAGAAGTACCTGTTGTTGGGATACTCTGAACGCTCGAAAGGCTACAGAGTTTACAACACAGAATCAAGAATTGTGGAGGAATCTATTCATGTTAGATTCAATGACAAGCCTGACTCAGAAAAGTCAGAGCTAGTTGAGAAACTTGCAGATTTGGAAATCAGATTCTCCGAACCTAAGGAAATGACAGATGGAGTTAAAGAACAACAAGATCCTACACCAGAAACCACTGAAGTAACTCCAAATACCCCATCTCAACAAAGAAGAAGACTGTCCACATCCTATCCTGAGGAATTAATTCTGGGTAACAAAGATGCTCATATCAGAACCAGACCAGCCTTTAGACCATCAGAAGAAACACTTGTAGGACTAGTATCATTGATAGAACCAGCTACAATTGAAGAAGCCCTCATGGACAAAGACTGGGTTCTGGCTATGGAAGAAGAACGTAACTAGTTCTCCAAAAATGATGTTTGGGTTCTAGTTCCTAAACCCAAGAATGGTCATGTAATAGGAACTAAGTGGGTATTTAGGAACAAGCTAAATGAAAAGGGAGAAGTTGTCATAAACAAAGCACGACTTGTTGCTCAAGGATACAGTCAACAAGAAGGAATTGACTACAACGAAACATTTGCTCCAGTTGCTAGACTTGAAGCAATACGTTTACTAATATCCTTTTCAGTAAATCATAACACCACTCTATATAAAATGGATGTTAAGAGTGCATTCTTAAATTGTTATATATCAGAAGAAGTTTATGTCAAACAACCTCCTGGTTTTGAAAATTCAGAAAAATCAGACTTTGTTTTTAAACTTAGAAAATCACTTTATGGTTTAAAGCAAGCTCCCTGAGTTTGGTACGATAGATTGAGCAAATTTTTATTAGAAAACAATTTCACCAGAGGAAAGGTTGACACAACTCTTTTCTGCAAAACATATAAGAATGACATTCTTATTGTTCAAATCTATGTTGATGACATTATTTTTGGTTCTGCTAACTCTTCTCTATTTGAAGAATTTTCAAAGTTAATGCAGGCCAAATTTGAAATGAGCCTCATGGGAGAACTGAAGTTCTTCCTTGGAATTCAAATTGATCAAAGATCAGAAGCCACTTACATCCATCAAACCAAGTACACAAAAGAACTTCTGAAGAAGTTCAATATGATGGATTGCAATATTACTAAAACACCAATGCATCCAACTTGTGTCATGGGAAAAGAAGAAATAGGAGTTAAGGTTTGTCAAAAACTCTATCGTGGTATGATAGGTTCTCTCTTATATCTAACTGCTTCTAGACCTGATATATTATTCATTGTACATCTATGTGATAGATTCCAATCAGATCCAAGAGAATCACATCTAACCGCTGTCAAGCGAATTCTAAGGTATCTGAAAGGAACAACCAACCTTGGCCTGATGTATAAGATAACATCAGAGTATACTCTTTCTGGTTACTGCGATGCAGATTATGCGGGAGACAGATTAGAAAGAAAGAGCACATTGGGGAACTGCCAATACTTAGGAAGTAACCTAATCTCATGGTCAAGCAAGAGACAATCTACAATTGCTCTCTCAACAGCTGAAGCAGAATACATATCAGCTTCCCTATGCAGCACTCAAATGCTATGGATGAAAAATCAGCTGGAAGACTATCAGATATATGAGAGTAACATTCTTATCTTCTGTGATAATACGACTGCTATTTGCTTAAGTAAAAATCCAATTTTGCATTCTAGGACTAAACACATTGAAATAAAACATCATTTTATTAGGGACTATGTTCAGAAGGGAACTCTATGCTTAAAATTCATTGATACAGACCATCAGTGGGCTGACTGTTTTACAAAACCCTTAGCTGAAGATAGATTTCTAATCATTTTAAAACACCTGAATATGAAGTACTGTTCAGAATAAAAACATTTTCAGAACCTCATGTGTTTAGTCAGAAGAAAAGTATTTTCAAATCATCAGAACCTTTTTCTTAACGCATCTTAAGTTATGCTAAATATGTGACATGTCATATATTCGGAAAATTATTTTTGCATGTGATTTAAATAAAATTAAGTCACTTTAACTATTCAAATTGAACGAACGACATTTTTCTCGAGATTGACTCAATTTTATCACATTTATTCACCTATTCCCTTACGTGTCTATCCACTCAAATACTTCACAATCTCATAAATACCAGAACTTTTCACTCCATTAGAGAATAGTTAACACGCGTAACCTAGATTACCTTTAATTCTTCTTGGGAACAATCCAAAGACGTTCATTCTTCTACCTTCGTGTTCTTCAACTCTTCAAAACATTCTATCACTCTCACTCCTCACCAAAACCATCAAAAACCCTAAATCTCTACTCTTCCTCTAAATCGCTCATCTTTTCAAAATGATGACCCCAATGCAAGAAGAAGCCGTCAAGTTCTCACAAGAATTTAAAGCATTATCAAGGAGATTGTCAGCTCCCTTAACCGAGCCATCCTCAACAATATCTCTAACAAACCAAATGGTCGCTTCATCTTCATCTCATTTTTCTCAAATAAACGAAGAACACATTACCCAAAGAGAAGCTTCTGACACCTGTAATCTTGTGAATCTAACTGTACTCAAAGAACTGCATGTTGATTTCCAGAATCTTGCCGAAAATGGATATAATCTAATCAAAGAAGTAGTAGCTCAAGGACAGACCAATTTCTTTGATAGGCTCAAAGGACCAGTTTTTGAAGCACTTGTAAAAGATTTTTGGAGACAAGCTGTTTGTGACAAGATCCATGTTGCCTCCTATGTCCTGGGAAGAAAGATCGTCATCACCGAAAAATCCATTGCCGATCTTTACAACCTGGAGTTTATGAAGAACAAGAGAGTCTATGGGATGAACAGTAAATCTTCATTTGTGGAAAAAAAGATCAACCCAATCATCTACGTTAACTATCAACTGAGCAAAAAAGAGCACAAGAGAGAAGATTTGCATGCACACTTAAAAATCTGGCTCAAGATCATTCTTGGCTGCATTAATCCTAGGCCTTCATCACATGTTGCAGATTTCTTCAATGCCAACTAGAAATACATGCTTTACTATCTGATCACCAAAGAAAGAATGTGCCTACCCTCTATCCTATTTTACTATCTGAGAGACATGGTAACAAAAACCAGGACAACCGGTGGATACAGAAATGATATACCAACATACATCCCTTTTGGAAGAATGCTCTCAGACATTTTCTATGAAAGTGGTATAATAGACACTCTGGTTACAGAAGTCAAATACACAGAAGATCTGACCACAACCCTTGGAGAACCAGTAAATGCCACAACTCTTAAGCAAATGAGAATAATCAATAAAGTCAAAGTGAATCCTTTCACCATCTCTAACGATTTAAGTAAACGAATGGCCACTGTGCCGGGTTATCCTATCTATCACAGAAGTTACCAACTTGAAGAATTAGCTGTATACTTAGATGGAGTAAAAGCACGAGGGTATGATGTCTGTGAAATCAAGCATGAAGAAGAAGAGTGGGAGCAAACAAAGCAAACTAAGCAGATTGATCAATTGAATTCTGAACCAACTCTTATTGAGTCTCCTAAAAGGAAAAGAAAGCATGATACCATCTCTAAGCTTCAGAAAAGGAAGAGGAGTAAAAGATCAAAAATCCTCGAGAATACAAGTTTATCTACTACATCAAAATCCAATCCTGATCCATCAGTCTGTGTCAAACTATCTAACCTACAACCATCAATGTCTCATTTAGAAACCCCACAAATTCCTTCTTCATCAACAACCTTACCTATCATAAAACAAGACATACCTGTCTCACCAATGGCCTATGCTTTTCATCAGAAAATCATAACTGAATCCTTAATCCAGCCTTCTGATTTTCCTTCTCCTAAAATCCATAATAATCTGGAAACACTTGAAGTATCCTCTCCTAACGATCAACAACAACCACCTGATCCTGCTGCTACTGAGATTGACTTATCTCAGCAACCACCACTTGAAATCAACTCGGATAAATCCAAACTCGCTCTGATTATCTACAATGCTTCACCTCCAACATCCTTTGACGAATGTACAAGTCAATTTCATGACAAAACACTTGAGATGTTTGCTAAGCTAAGAGCGAAACTTTGTACAAGCACGAAACTCATGGAACTTGAGAGTGCCTGTCAAAGTTTTAAAAAATGGCTGGACATGGAACTTACAAGAATTGTAAGTTTCTCAAATACAACCATAACTACTGAACTAGCAAAGGCTAAGGAGAGAGCAGAAGCTGAAGCAAAAGTCAAAGTACATAAGTTCTTGGCTGCCAAGCAGAAAGAAGCTGAAGAAAAGGCTGCTAAAGAAGCAGAAGAGCAAGCTGCTAGAAAGGCACAAGAAGTCGCTGAAGCTGAAAGAGCTAAAGAAAGTGCTATGATTGCTTCCATTTCTGATCCTGTTATCAAGCGTCTGGGAGACGCCATTGATGAAATCAGAATTGAACAGAAGAACTTCAGAGAAAGGTTTGACAAGCAAGATACTGTCAATGAAAATCTTCAGATCATGATGAAGAAGATTTGGGACAAGATGTCCTCTAACAGCAAATAAACCTCTGTTTTTCTTTTAAGTTTTAGTTCTGTGTTTTTCACCCTTGGACTACCCTGTGTTTATCTTTTTGATTCATGACAAAAAGGGGGAGAAAGTATATGAATGTGATAATTTTGATCCTATAGTCATTCTCTGAAAAACAATGCTGCTTACATACTAACAAATAAATCTATCATCTCTATTAGATTGTTTTTCAGTATTTTTCCTCTGTGCAGATAACTTAGAACTCTGATGATGAAGAAAGACTCAAAAGGTTAATAAAGTCAGGGGGAGCCCGAGCAAGAACCTTAATCAAATCTAATACTCAGGGGGAGCACTTCATAAAAAGGATAAGCTATCCTAAAAACCTTTTCCATGTTCTCTGTGTTATATATTTATATATCAAAATTGCGTCATCAAATACATAGTTTTGTCATCATCAAAAGGGGGGAGATTGTGAGAACAAGATTTGGTTCTGCAATATTATCTCTAAGTTTTGATGATAACAAATGGGTATTGGCATGAACAATTTTGCACAACAAATATTGTTACTTGTGAGAACCTAGCAAACAGGTTATGCTCCTGAGAATCAACGCAATGCTTAAAGAAAGACATTTCGTCTATGCACTTAGAAGAGCTGAACGAAGATAACACAAAAGACTTTAATTCGAAAGGAAAATAGTATGAGTTTTGAAGATCTGAAGACGAGGGTTCTGATGGAACGAAGTCCAAATGCTGAAGCCTCACGCTCTCTGATCAAGGTTTTGAAGACCTACCCAAAGTCGACTCTCATGCTTCAAGCAAATATTATCAGAAGCCTCTGAAGATATGAAGAAAGTGGATTAAGAGAACAAGGTTCTGAAGACAAGTTATGAAGATTCTGGAAGCGCAGAGCTGATGATTCGAAGACTTGATAATCTTAAGAACCGATCAATGTTTTCCCTTCTTACTCATGCTCACAAAAAGCCTCTGAAGTTGAGAAGCCAAGAAAACCTGCCACACTGTACAGCTGTACCACATTACAACGTTAAAATTCTTGAAGACTGTGAGAAATACAAACAAGACAATCTAACACAGACAGGACGCGCAGCATGCAGAAGACTTTGTACCTGTCCTCACGCTTCTAGCCGAAAGCCTACTTAGCTATCATGATTTCATCTCAACGGCTCTTTTCACTCGACTATAAAAGGAAGCTCAAAGACTTGAAGAAAGACACACACGCGAACTGCTACAATACTTTCAAACTCTGTTCTTTCTTAAGTCATTCTTGGTCTAAAAACTTGTTTACATTATCAGCTTGATAAGAAGCAATTTTCTGTAAACCCATTGTATTTGAACTTAAAGTTGTATTCCTTAAGAGAGTCTTATTGATTAGATCTCTTGAGAAGTCTAGGACGCGTGTCTTAGAGATTGTGCCTTAAGTAAGACCTGTGTGGTTGGATTACTTGAGAAGTCTAGAATGTGTGAGTCCTAGAGGTTGTTGTTAGTCACCAGCTGTGTAGCTCGTGCAGTGTACTATTTTGTTGAATAGTGGATTAAGACCTCGTTGAGAGAGGCGAAATCACCTTGGCGGGTGGACTAGATTAACTTGAGAGGTTCTCAAGTGAACTAGTATAAACATAACGTGTTTATATCTCTTTGTTTAACCAAGTTGTTTTTCTTTAGAAAAGGGGTAAAGTTTTAAAGAGAAAGTTATTTTAAAGAAACGATTTATTTTGAAAAACCAATTCAAACCCCCCTTTCTCGCATTTTTCACACCTTCAATTGGCATCAGAGTTACGGTTCTGAGGTGATAAAAAAATTGAATTTTTATCAAGCACTTAACAGTGTTCAGTACCGATCCAAGTGTGAAAAACAATGACTACACCACCACCAATAACTTCTGAAATAAATGTTATTGAAAGAGAATCTTACATTGCAAAACCTTCTATCTTTGATGGCGAAAAGTTTGATTATTGGAAAGATAGAATTGAAAGTTATTTCTTATCATTTGACCTAGATCTATGGGATCTAGTACTTGATGGCTATAGTCATCCTGTAGATTCTGAAGGTAAAAAGATTGAAAGAAATGAGTTTACAGATGCTCAGAAGAAAACTTACAAAAATCATCACAAAGCAAGAACCATTCTGTTGAACGCAATTTCTTATACCGAGTATGAGAAAATCACAAACAAAGAAACTGCAAAGTCCATTTTGACTCTCTTCGTATGACTCACGAAGGAAATGCTGAAGTCAAGGAGACGAAGGCTCTTGCGCTAATCCAAAAATAGGAAGTCTTCAAAATGGAAGATGATGAGTCTGTTGAAACCATGTTCTCAAGGTTTCAAATGCTTGTTGTCGGACTCAGAGTTCTGAACAAAGGCTATTCTACTGCTGATCATGTCAAGAAAATCATCAGAAGTCTTTCGGCCAAATGAAGACCAATGGTGACTGCCTTGAAACTTGCAAAAGACTTGAATAGTATCAGTCTTGAAGAACTTATTAGTTCTTTAAGAAGTCATGAAATAGAGCTTCAAGGAGATGAACCTTAGAAAAAAAATAAATCCATTGCACTGAAGGCAAAGCCAGAAAAGAAGAAGGCGTATCAGGCAGAAGAAGAAATGGAAGAATCTGAAGAAGATTCAGAAGAAGATGATATATCACTCATATCAAGAAAGATAAGTCAACTCTGGAAATACAAAAGAAACAAGTTCAAAAGACCAAGGAGAAGATTCGAATCTACATCTGGTCAAAGAAGAAACTATGGAAAAGATGTTACGTGCTTTGAATGCAAAGAACTTGGACATCTCAAAAATGGCTGTCCAAAGGCCAAGAAAGAAGAAAGACCTAGGAAAGCCAAAAAAGGTCTCATGGCAACCTGGGATGATTCAGAATCTGAAGAAGATGCTGATGAAAGTCGGGTCAACATGGCATTAATGGCTGAAACTAGAAGCGACTCGTCAAAGGAAGAACTATCAGACTCCGACGACGAAAGAGAGGTACTTTCCTCCTTATCACGTTCTGAACTTGAATTAGGATTAACTGAACTTATAAAAAGATATCAAAACCTTCAAATCAAATTAAAAATCTTGAAAAAGAGTTTTATAGTTTCTTCAGAAGATCTTACTAAAAACAAGAAAACCATTTCTGAACAAAATGAGAAAATATTTGTCTTAGAAAACTCAAACAGTGTCCTGAAATGTAAATTATCTAAGTTAGAAGAAGAAATTGTTTCAAAATCAACTAACACTAGTGAAGAAGACAAATATGATAACGCACTTAAAAACTTTCTTTCCAAAAGCGTAGATAGAAGCAAAATGGCTTCACTAATCTATGGAGTCAGTAGAAATGGCAGTAGAGGTCTAGGATATTCAGGATCATCTCAACCATATGATGAAACCAAAAACATCAAAATAATACCTCTGTCCAAACAGTTCATTTCCTCTGGTACTAGCCTTAAGCATTCAGAACCAAAAGGTTCAAACACTAGGATTACACAAACACACACACTAAAGAAATATCCTAAACACGAACACTATGCACAAACTCCACACCGTTTTGCTAACGTAAGGAAATCTAAAGGAATCAGAACCTTTAGAAAAACTAATGTGAAAGGACCCACAAAATGGGTACCTAAAAACAAGATAATCTATGTTGCATATATCCTTAATAGCTCCATTGAAACACCAGTCATGGTACCTGGACAGTGGGTGCTTGCGACACATGACGGGAGAAAGGCTTATGTTCCAAGATCTGAAACTTAAGCCTGGAGGCGTCGTCGGTTTCAGAGGAAATCAGAAAGGAAGAATCATTGGCTCCGGAACTGTTGGAAATGGTAAGCTTCCTTCCATTAAGAATGTTTTATTAGTAAAAGGTCTAATGCATAATCTGTTGTCAATAAGTCAACTTAGCGACAGTGGCTGTAATCTCATTTTTAATCAAACGTCTTGTAAAGCTGTAAGTCAGAAGGATGGATCTGTCTTATTCAACGGAAAGAGGAAAAACAACATTTACAAAATTAAATTATCTGATTTAAAACATCAAAATGTAAAATGTCTTCTTTTTGTAAACGAAGAGCAATGGGTCTGGCACAGACGTCTTGGCCATGTTAGTTTGAGAAGAATCTCTCAGCTTAACAAGCTTGGTCTTGTTAGAGGCTTGCATATCTGAAATAGTCGTCAGACGCTCTTTGTGAAGCATGTCAGAAAGGAAAGTTTTCAAAAACCTCTTTCAAAGCTAAAAATGTTGTTTCCACCTCTAGACTGTTGGAACTTCTTCACATTGATTTGTTTGGCCCTGTAAAAACGACCTTTCTCAATGGTAAGAAATATGGACTAGTCATCGTTGATGACTACAGCAGATGGACATGGGTAAAATTCTTAAAACACAAGGATGAATCACATTCAGTGTTTGCTTCCTTCTGCACTCAAGTACAAAATGAGAAAAATTGTAAAATAGTCAAAGTCAGAAGTGATCATGGTGGAGAATTTGAAAATAAAAACTTTGAAGAACTTTTTGATTCACATGGAATATCTCACGATTTTTCTTGCCCTAGAACTCCACAACAAAACGGAGTTGTAGAAAGAAAGAATCGAACTTTACAAGAAATGGATCGCACCATGATCCAAGAAACTGACATAGCTAAGCACTTCTGGGCAGAAGCAATTAACACAACATGTTATATTCAAAATAGAATCTCTATAAGACCTATCTTGAATAAAACTCCATATGAATTGTGGAAGAATAAATTACCCAACATTTCTTATTTTCATCCATTTGGATGTGTCTGTTTTATGCTTAACACTAAAGAGAATCTTAGCAAGTTTGATTCCAAAGCACAAAAGTGTCTGTTGTTGGGATACTCTGAACACTACAGAGTTTACAACACAGGATCAAGAATTGTGGAGGAATCTATTCATGTTAGATTCAATGACAAGCCTGACTCAGAAAAGTCAGAGCTAGTTGAGAATCTTGCAGATTTGGAAATCAGATTCTCCGAACCTAAGGAAAGGACAGATGAAGTTAAAGAACAACAAGATCCTACACCAGAAACCACTGAAGTAACTCCAAATACCCCATCTCAACAAAGAAGTAGACTGTCCATATTCCATCCTGAGGAACTAATTCTGGGTAACAAAGATACTCCTATAAGAACTAGATCAACCTCTAGACCATCAGAAGAAACACTTGTAGGACTAGTATCATTGATAGAACCAGCTACAATTGAAGAAGCCCTCATGGACAAAGACTGTGTTCTGGCTATGGAAGAAGAACTTAACCAGTTCTCAAAAAATGATGTTTGGGATCTAGTTCCTAAACCCAAGAATGGTCATGTAATAGGAACTAAGTGGGTATTTAGGAACAAGCTAAATGAAAAGGGAGAAGTTGTCAGAAACAAAGCACGACTTGTTGCTCAAGGATACAGTCAACAAGAAGGAATTGACTACAACAAAACATTTGCTCCAGTTGCTAGACTTGAAGCAATACGTTTACTAATATCCTTTTCAGTAAATCATAACATCACTCTATATTAAATGAATGTTAAGAGTGCATTCTTAAATGGTTATATATCAGAAGAAGTTTATGTCAAACAACCTCCTGGTTTTGAAAATTCAAAAAAATCAGACTTTGTTTTTAAACTTAGAAAATCACTCTATGGTTTAAAGCAAGCTCCCAGAGCTTGGTACGATAGATTGAGCAAATTTTTATTAGAAAACAATTTCACCAGAGGAAAGGTTGACACAACTCTTTTCTGCAAAACATATAAGAATGACATTCTTATTGTTCAAATCTATGTTGATGACATTATTTTTGGTTATGCTAACTCTTCTCTATGTGAAGAATTTTCAAAGTTAATGCAGGCCGAATTTGAAATGAGCCTCATGGGAGAACTGAAGTTCTTCCTTGGAATTCAGATTGATAAAAGATCAAAGGCCACTTACATCCATCAAACCAAGTACACAAAAGAACTTCTGAAGAAGTTCAATATGACGGATTGCAATATTGTTAAAACACCAATGCATCCAACTTGTGTCATGGAAAAAGAAGAAATAGGAGTTAAGGTTTGTCAAAAACTCTATCGTGGTATGATAGGTTCTCTCTTATATCTAACTGCTTCTAGACCTGATATATTATTCAGTATACATCTATGTGCTAGATTCCAATCAGATCCAAGAGAATCACATCTAACCGCTGTCAAGCAAATTATAAGGTATCTGAAAGGAACAACTAACCTTGGCCTGATGTATAAGAAAACATCAGAGTATACTCTTTCTGGTTACTGTGATGCAGATTATGCCGGAGACAGAATAGAAAGAAAGAGCACATCGGGGAACTGTCAGTTCTTAGGAAGTAACCTAATCTCATGGTCAAGCAAGAGACAATTTACAATTGCTCTCTCAACAGCTGAAGCAGAATACATATCAGCTTCCCTATGCAGCACTCAAATGCTATGGATGAAAAACCAGCTGGAAGACTATCAGATATATGAGAGTAACATTCCTATCTTCTGTGATAATACGGCTGCTATTTGCTTAAGTAAAAATCCAATTTTGCATTCTAGGACTAAACACATTGAAATAAAACATCATTTTATTAGGGACTATGTTCATAAGGGAACTCTATGCTTAAAATTCATTGATACAGACCATCAGTGGGCCGACATTTTTACAAAACCCTTAGCTGAAGATAGATTTCTAATCATTTTAAAACACCTGAATATGAAGTACTGTTCAGAATAAAAACATTTTCCGAACCTCATGTGTTTAGTCAGAAGAAAAGTATTTTCAAATCATCAGAACCTTTTTCTTAACGCATCTCAAGTTCTGCTAAATATGTGACATGTCATATATTCGGAAAATTATTTTTGCATGTGATTTAAATAAAATTAAGTCACTTTAACTATTCAAATTGAACGAACAACATTTTTCTCGAGATTGACTCAATTTTATCACATTTATTCACCTATTCCCTTACGTGTCTATCCACTCAAATACTTCACAATCTCATAAATACCAGAACTTTTCACTCCATTAGAGAATAGTTAACACGCGTAACCTAGATTACCTCTAATTCTTCTTGGGAACAATCCAAAAACGTTCATTCTTCTACCTTCGTGTTCTTCAAGTCAAAGAATTGATGAATCTTGTCGCACACCTCATAGGAGTGTTTGCACGCAAGAACCCTTGGTAACACGGATTCAAAAATCGTGGACAATAACCAGATAAACAGTGCTTGATCTTGCACAATCCAAGATTCATAATCTTCAGAAATCAAACCTGTAATCCAATCTTGATCTGACTTGAACTTCTGTGGGATCTGCGGATTCACCACGAACTTGTGCATTTTCTGAGAGAGAATCACACCTTCAACCTGTTGATTCCAAAAGAGGTAGTTGTTTTCCTACAATTTGATCGAGAACTTTGGTCCAAAGGAATTCACAGATTTGGACGCAGCAAAACCATTGAACGTTTCTTGAGATTGGGCATGATTTTTGACTACAGATGCTTGAATGTCTTCAGACGCCATGGATGCAGAGGAAGCAAGATCTTGATGATGGAAAGCTGGAGAAGATAACACCGAAAAAGACTGAGCAACGTAGATTGAGCGGAATAGCGCGGAGGATCGTCACGCGAATGATACCATGTTAGAGTTTCATGTGAATCATCTTTCACTTGGTGAAGATGAGTGTAGAAGTTGATGTAGTGAGCTTCACTTTGTGAAGCTGATGGAAAATGAAAAGAAAAGTAAACTGAGAAAGTGATAACTTTGTTATTTCATCAGTAGAATACACTAGCATACATGAGTGTTTTATATAGGCAGTGTGACTCAGCATCTACAAGCTGAGGTGGTAGTTACAATCCACCAATACAGTTACAACAAAACTAACTAACTATAGATGAGCTGACACTCATTTATCTCTAACACTCCCCATCATCATTTGCATTAATTATGTGATGTGACTATCATTTTCTTCGGCTCTTTCAACACTGTCATTTTCAACTTCCTCATTGTCACTTTCTTTGTTTACTTGTCCAATTTTCTTGGGGAGATTGACGTATAATATCCCTCAGTCGAATTTTCCAGCTATTTTATCACTTGCTTGCATTTCTCCCTTAACAACAATATGGCCGCTACTATCAACCTGAAACTTCACATGTTCCTTCTTGAATTCTATATAGAAGCAATATGAAAGAAAAAGTTTCACGAGCTATTCTTGTTTTCATGGCATCAATCATTGTTGGTAATTGTACAAGAAATCATTGCAAATATATCTACTAACTAAATAGTTCATGATTTTTTTCTTCATTAGATTATTCTCACATGAAACAGATAATAACATATAAGCCTAGTAAGTAGTTGTGAGATTTGGGTCGAACTCATTTGTGTCGAAGGAGAGATTTCATGTATTTCGATAGGAGGCAAGCATGCAGTCGAAGCTTGTTCAAATGTTGATGCCTATTAGTTACATATAGTAGTCGAAGTCTGTTCTTATATGTATTCTGTCGAAATGTTTATATTCTGTCGAATTGGGCCTTGTGTTAAGGATCCAATTGTTTAGGTTTCTTGGGCTGCAAGTTACCTAGTTAGTCTATAAATAGGCTAGTACACTCAGTTTGTTGAGTGTGGAAAATTGTGATATTCACTTGTAATCATTTGTAAAATTTAATGAGAAAGTGAATACTAAACAAAATTATATTTGCCCAATCCTTGTTGTTCTTCTTCTTCTTCTTGTTTTCTTTTCCGTTAAACCCTAATCCTTGTTTTGGTTCTTGATAATTCAAGAAACCGGTTTTATATTTTGATTAAAGTCATCCTTTTCACAACAAATTGGTGCGGTGAGCGTGGAGAAGATGACTTCAACAAAGTATGAGATTGAAAAGTTCACCGGAGTGAACGATTTCGGTCTGTGGCGCTTGAAGATGAAAGCCCTACTGGTGCAGCAGGGATGTTTGGAAGCGTTGAAGGGATTGGTAGCCATGGATGCTGTGTTAACGGAAAGAGAAAAGACGACAATGATCGAGAAAGCACACAGCGCAATATTGTTGAGCCTTGGTGATAAGGTTCTCCGGCAGGTGTCAAAGGAGACGACGGCGTCAGGATTATGGGTGAAGCTTGAAAGCTTGTACATAACCAAGTCGTTGGTGAATCATCTTTACCTGAATCAAACCTTGTATTCATTCAAGATGAGTGAAGACAAAGCTTTGGCTGAGCAGTTGGATTCTTTCAACAAGCTGATTCTTGATCTTGAAAGCATTGATGTGAAGATTGATGATGAAGATCAAACATTGTTGCTATTGTGTGCTTTGCCCAGATCGCATGCTCACTTCAAAGAAACTCTCTTGTATGGAAGAGAGTCCCTGACCTTTGAAGAAGTTCAAGCAGCTCTGTATTCAAAGGACTTGAACGAAAGAAAGGAGCAGAAACCTTCATCAGTTGGCGAAGGGTTGTCCGTGAAAGGTAGATCGTCGAAGAAAGATGGTAGGTTTGACAAGAAGAAAGGAAAGGCTCAACAGAAGTCTTATGGTGGTGATATGTCTGGTATCAAATGTTATCATTGTAAGAAGGAGGGTCACACAAGAAAGGTGTGCCCTAAGCGCCTGAATAATCATGGAGGTAAGGACAATGGGAATGCAACTATAGTGCAAGATGGTTATGAATCATCTGATGTCCTTGTGGTGTCGAGCAGCAACTATTGTGATGAGTGGATTATGGATTCTGGATGTACTTGGCATACGACTCTAAACAAGAATGTGTTTGAAGAAGTATGTGATCAAGATGGAGGATCAGTACTGCTGGGGAACAATAAAGCTTGCAAGATTGCAGGTATTGGATCTGTTAGATTCAAGCTCCATGATGAGTCAATAAAGCTATTGACTGGGGTTAGGTATGTACCTGATCTTAAGAGGAATTTAATTTCTCTTGGTGAATTCGACAGAAAGGGATATGTTTTCCAAGGAGGGCGAGGTATCCTGAAAGTCATGAAGGGGTCGAAGGAAGTCTTGAGAGGCGTGAAGAAACAAGGCTTGTATACCCTTGAGGCTGAGGTTGTAAGTGGTTCGACAAATGTTGTATCCACGAAACCTGTGTCGAAGACAGAATTATGGCACATGAGATTGGGCCATGTCAGCAAAAGAGGCCTGGTCGAATTGGGGAAGCAGAACCTGCTAGGAGGTGACAAAGTCGAAAAGCTGGAGTTTTGTGAATCTTGTGTATTTGGTAAATCCTGTAGGGCGAAGTTTAACAAAGGCAAGCAAAGAACACATGGATCCCTTGATTACATTCATGCTGATCTTTGGGGGCCTGCAAGGAATCCTTCACACTCAGGTGCAAGGTATTTTCTATTCATCGTTGATGACTATTCCAGAAAGCTATGGGTATTCATTCAGAAGGCGAAGGATGAAACTTTTGAGAATTTCAAAAGTTGGAAGGTTCTGGTCGAAACTCAAACTGGCAGAAAGGTTAAAAGGTTGAGAACCGACAATGGCCTTGAATTCTGCAACGAAGCGTTCGACAGTTACTGTGTTGAGTCTGGGATTGCAAGGCATAATACTGTAGCAGGCACTCCTTAACAGAATGGCTTAGCTGAGAGATTCAATCGAACAATCCTTGAAAGGGTTAGATGCATGTTGGTTAGTGCTGGATTGAAGAAGGTGTTTTGGGCGGAGGCTGTTTTGACAGCAGCTTATCTGATAAATAGATGTCCCTCGACTGCGCTGGGAATGAAGACACCTGAAGAAGTTTGGTCGGGTCATCCACCAGATCTCGACAAACTGATAGTATTTGGCTGTTTAGCCTATGCTCACATTAGGCAAGACAAGGTCGAACCTAGAGCTCTGAGATGCATGTTCCTTGGATATCCTGAGGGAGTAAAGGGTTATAGGCTGTGGTGCCTAGAACCAGGTCACAGAAGATGCATCACAAGTCGTGATGTAGTTCTCAATGAGGTCGAAATGGCTTTCAAGAAAACTGGTGATGTTAGTCGAAGTGCAGAAATCTCTGAAGAGGAGTTGGAACAGGTAGAGATGCCTGTTAAGGTGGAGCATAGTGATGCTGAAGTGCATAGCCCTGATGAAGTCGAACAGCAAGATGCTAAAAGGCTGAGGAAACTGTCGATGACTACCTACTGGCAAGAGATAGGTCGAGAAGAGTCATCAAGCCACCTCAGAGACTTGGTTATGCAGATCTTATAGCGTTTGCTTTAATCTCTGGAAGTGAGGTACTTGACGAAGAACCTAGAGATTACAAGGAAGCTATAAGGAGTCGAAACAAGATTGAATGGCGAAAAACCATGGATGACGAGATGAAATCTCTTCATGATAATAACACTTGGGAGCTGATTGAGAAACCTGCAGGAGCAAGGTTAGTCAGTTGTAAGTGGATTTTCAATGTCAAGGAAGGAATCGAAGGAGTGATATCGAAGCGATTTAAAGCGAGGCTGGTTGCTAGGGGGTTCACTCAGAAAGAAGGAGTCGACTTTAATGATGTGTTCTCACCTGTTGTAAAGCATAGATCCATTCGAATGCTGTTGGCCATGGTGGCAAAGTTCGATTTGGAACTTGAGCAAATGGATGTGAAGACAACATTTCTGTATGGTGATCTAGATGAAACGATCCTGATGCGCCAACCTGAAGGGTATGCAGAAAAGGGTAAAGAAGATTATGTGTGCAAGCTGAATAGGTCTTTGTATGGCCTGAAACAATCTCCTCGACAGTGGAACAGGAGATTCGACAAGTTCATGGCACACATTGGTTTCACTAGAAGTCAGTTCGATCACTGTGTTTACTTTAGATTTCGACCTGGAAACTCACTTGTTATGTTGTTGTTGTATGTGGAAGATATCCTCATAGCTAGCAACAGTGTTGAGGATGTAACGAAGGTGAAGGCTGAACTCAGTAAGGAGTTCGAAATGAAGGATCTGGGAGCTGCAGCCAGGATTCTTGGGATTGACATCCGGAGAGATAGAAAGCAGTCGAAGTTGTGCTTATCTCAAGAGACATACCTACGGAAGCTTCTCGACAAGTTTGGTATGTCGAATTCAAAGCCTGTTATGACACCTACAAATCCTCAGTTTAAGCTTAGTACTATTCAAAGTCCGAGTACTGAAGTTGAAAGAATCTATATGAATAGCATTCCATATGCTAGTGTAGTGGGTTCTTTGATGTATGCTATGGTCTGTACGAGGCCAGACATAGCATATGGAGTGAGCCTTGTGAGCAGGTATATGGCCAATCCTGGAAAGGCGCACTGGCAAGCTGTAAAGTGGATTCTCAGGTACATAAATGAGTCTCTGAAAAGAGTCTTGATTTATGGTGGAGCCTGTGGTGGTGATAGCATAGTCGAAATCGAAGGATTTGTTGACTCTGATTATGCAGGTTGTATGGATTCCAGAAAGTCTATTTCCGGATATGTTTTCATAATGTTTGGCACAACAATCAGTTGGAAAGCGACGCTTCAGAAGGTTGTTGTCTTATCAACCACTGAAGCTGAATATATTGCCCTCACTGAAGCTGTGAAGGAAGCATTGTGGCTTGAAGGTTTTACAAAGGAGCTGAAACTTCAAGGTCGAAGTATCACTGTTAAATGTGATAGTCAAAGTGAAATACACCCGTCGAAGAATTCAGCCTATCATGAGCGAACTAAGCACATTGATGTGAGGTTGCATTTCGTCAGAGAGATAATCGAGCGTGGTGAAGTCCAGGTGCTGAAGGTTTCGAGTGAAGATAATGCCGCTGATATGATCACCAAGACGTTGCCAAGTTGCAAGTTCTTCCACTGTATGCAGTTGATAAAGCTGCATGATGAAAGTTAGTTGTTTCCCTTTGTTGCTGAGTTAGATCCAAGGTGGAGATTTGTGAGATTTGGGTCGAACTCATCTGTGTCGAATGAGAGCTTTCATGTATTTTGACAGGAGGCAAGCATGCAGTCGAAGCTTGTTCACATGCTGATGCCTGTTAGGGACATATAGTAGTCGAAGTCTGTTCTTATATGTATTCTGTCGAAATGTTTATATTATGTCGAATTGGGCCTTGTGTTAAGGATCCAATTGTTTAGGTTTCTTGGGCTGCAAGTTACCTAGTTAGTCTATAAATAGGCTAGTACACCCAGTTTGTTGAGTGTGGCAAATTGTGATATTCACTTGTAATCATTTGTAAACTTTAATGAGAAAGTGAATAGTAAACAGAATTATATTTGCCCAATCCTTGTTGTTGTTCTTCTTGTTTTCTTTTCCGTTAAACCCTAACTCTTGTTTTGGTTCTTGATAATTCAAGAAACCAATTTTATATTTTGATTAAAGTCATCCTTTTCACAACAGTAGTATTACTAGTATATCATTTGGTTAATGTACGGGGTTAATTCTACTCCATTAATTTTATAATCATATAATATTCAAAAGTTAGTCATATTTTTCCAATACATACCAATAAGATCCACTAGAAATAATGGTTGAAGTCCTCTATCAATCCACAATTAGGCACAATCTCTTCAACAATTTGAATGCAACCTGCATGTGGAAGCTATATATAATTTGCTTGTATAATTGCATGATGTGGTTTCTGATCCGAAGTGTTCGAACTGGTCCGCGCGAGCTGGTTGTCAGTGAGGCGCCCGGATGGGTGCTGGTCGTACAGACTGTCTGGTTTGTGAGAGAGGAGAGGTGGTGGTGTACCTGCAAGGCACTCCGACGCTCAAGTAAGAAAGAGTCAGAAAAAAGGGGCAAGTACAAAGTATTAGTTCGTAGGGTGAATATTTGATACCTGACCCTCTTAAGTGAAAGGGTTTATATAGAGCTCCAAGCGCGTGGCTAACGGTCCTATTTTCGGGTCGAAATAACCGTTTTCCCTAAAGAATCGGTAACTGCCCAAACTAGCCGTTATGACGGGCAGAGTGTCCAAAACTAGCCGTTATGTCGGGCATATGCGTAGTTTCGGGCACCTACCCATGGCTGTTCGGGGAGCACTGAAGCTGTGTGTGACGGGCAGAATATCCGGGGAGAAACGTTATGTTCCTTGCCCGGTAGGAGGGGCAGAAAGGTAACTTTTGCCCTTCTGTGGATCGGACTTAGGCAATTTGGGCCGCTCTGTAGCAGAGGCGGATTGGGCCAATTTTAGCCATTGGTCCAGTCCAGAACAGTTTCCACGTTTTCCTCACGATTAAGCTTTATTATTAGATTGCTTTACAATTGGAACAACAGCAAAATCAGTCACACAAATAAGTTTCCCATATTAATATCTAATGAATACAAGTTACAAACACATCAGACTCTAATCCTACTTTTAGTATCACATAACCTCGCACAACCTCTCAAAACAGATGAAAAAGTATACACGTTATCAACATTTCTATCAGGCATTTATAAAACAGTAATGTGCTCCTTCCTAAAGGTTGAATTTGTTATACACATTAAGAAGATTATAGATCAAGAACGCTTTTGGATGATACCCATTTGAGAATATATGGTGATCAACGTGCTTACCCTCCTTAACATCTTTATAAGCCAAACAACATTTGATGAGCTCATAATACGCTATTACATCAACTCAGACTCCGCGTCCTTCCATGATGCAGAGTAGGCTACTGGCCATGATGAAAAGGTTGCACAGCAAAAAGCATATGCTTTCAAAGCATACCTGTTGTATTTGGTCGGCACGCCATTTTGTGTGGACAAGAGTTCCACTTATGTGGATGTGGTCTACCTGCGATAATTCGTTGACTTGGAGCAGATCCATGAGTACAATTGGAGGCACTTATTTGGTATACCTGTACTCTAAGCTAGCTGAAGGTTGTATGTGGAAGACCAAACAAATGATAGGCATCATCAAACTGTTGATGATAATATTTTTTCATCTTTTAGTGACTGTGTGTCCTTTTCATAACACTTTTTCTACACCATTACTAATTATTCATATGTATCATTTTTAGGCTTGGATCCTCCAGCACTTCCCACATATATTAGGTTGGTCATGTGTTCCGAACTACATTGAGGATATGCCACGTTCTTCTGCATTCACCCGCTCAAAGGAAATCAAGCGACAGAGTCATACCTAGTGTATCTTGACCACATGATATACACTTCCATACTGATGTTATGTAAATCAAAAGTAAGTATTTGTTTATCGTATCCACATGGACTAGTGCAATATCAATGCCGCTCAACAGTTATTATGATTTTAAGTAAAAGTTTGCAAGATTTTTGATGTTTTGTAGTTACAGAATATAAATATATAAATGATAGATAACGTTTCAGAGATATGAGAGCTTGTCGGGATTGGATTTCATCCACCGATTAAAAAAATAGTTTATTGATCAGTTATACTAAATCTAGATACTCATCAATATCATCACATATCACTAACAAACAGAGTTTATGTCTAAACTTATGATGAGAGTTCGACCTTATTGTTTAATCGATGATTTCTCAGCCTATTAAGCAATAAGGTAGTATTAAGAATCGATACTTGCGGTGAATGTTAAATCTAAATCTATGTCTAGCATTTAGAATCTAACAGATGATTATCTTAGATCAAGATTCGAACTGTATTTCTTAATATCAATTTCAATCTATAAAGTTAAACAGTGAAACAAAGATAACATCAATATTAATTCATAAAAAGATTGTATATAACGCCATGATCAATAACATACATATTGTTACGGTGAACTACATCTAATCCCAACAAGAGATGGATTTAGCTACTCATGGTAGCTTGGTACAAAATGGAAGAATGAAGATGAATGAGCATCAAATGCGATTTCCCGACACTCTGATGCGTATCCAACTCTTTTCTCCCTTCCACTCTACTCCTAGTTCTATTTAATTGATATGTTTCAAAACTCCCCAAATTGAAATGACTTGGCTGCTATTTATAAATTTTCCAAAGTATTTATGAGATTGTTTCCACATTCCTTGATCAGTAAGGCAAAAGATTTGTATCTTGACCAACCCACTCAAATCATGACCAACTAGAATGTATTGGAAGAAAACTTTCTAAACAGATTCTTCCCTCATAATAGATTCATGGATGTCAAAACAGCAATCGCCGCATTCGGTCAAAGTGCAACTGAAACTCTTTGTGAGGCTTGGGAGCGCTACAAATACATGTTGCGTAAATATCCTAATCATGAATTTGATGAGCTCACACAAATTCATATTTTTCAAAATGGACTTCAACTGCAACCAAAGCTCTTACTTGATGCAACTGCCGGTGGTTCCTTGTTATCTAAAAGTGCAAAGGATACAGTTTCTATCATCAACCGTATGGCTCTCAACGATCATCAGGTTCAATACAACAGAGGTACAATGTAAAGAAAACCTAGAATCTTAGAGTCAGGTGCAAATGACGCAATCATGGCACAAAACAAGATCCTCACTCACATAGTGGGATAATTAACCAATCAACTATCCAAACTTCCACAACAACTCAAAGCAATGCATGAAACGTCGAGTAAGCCGCAATAAGTAGCCTTTTGTGATCTTTGTAAGGTGACCACCCAACTAGTTTTTTCCCTCAGATTAAAGAAGAAGTGAATTATATGGGTAATCAACAACAAAGGCCAGCACCATACCAAGGCAATAAAAGTTATCAATGCGGGAACAACGCCAATTATGGCCAAGGGTGGAGGCAAGATGCTGGACCGTCAAACATGCCAAATCAATTTCAGAATTTCCATCAACAACCTCAAAACCCTCCTCAACCAGACAGAACGTCAAAGCTGGAAGAAACATTGAACCAGTTCATGCAGATGTCCATGGCAAATCAGAAAAACATTGATGCTTCAATTAATAACCTTTAAACGTAAGTTGGACAAATTGCAAAACAGTTGGCGGATTAACAAGGTGGAACCTTCTCAGCCACCACTCAAACAAATCCTAAAGGGCATTGCAAGTCAATCACAATGAGAAGCATTAGAACGATTGAGTTGGGAGTTAATGAAAATGAGAAAAAAGAAAGGAGTGTAGTGGAAGAAAAAGAGAAACCAGAAAGAAAAAAAGAAGAGGAGGAGAAGGAAGGAGAAAAAATAAAAGTCATGATGAATTAGTTGAAAAGGAGAAGGAGAGAAAAAGGTAGTGATGAGAAAAAAATGAATGATGTGCAGAAAAATCAAAGATCGAGAGAAGACAAGGGTAATATGATCAATCCACCAGCACAAAATCTACCATATCCTCATGCTCCAACTAAAAAAGATAAGGAAAGACAATATGCTCGGTTTTTGGACATCTTCAAGCGCTTACAAATCAACATTCCGTTTGCCGAAACACTTGAACAAAT
The DNA here is from genome assembly GCA_022829125.1 of Lathyrus tuberosus. Classification (NCBI taxonomy): domain Eukaryota; kingdom Viridiplantae; phylum Streptophyta; class Magnoliopsida; order Fabales; family Fabaceae; genus Lathyrus; species Lathyrus tuberosus. The sequence goes on from JALAZF010000006.1 coordinate 14,050,508, forward strand.
GTCGACATATCCAAAGGTCATGAAAGAAATCCTTACAAAGAAAACAAGGATTACGGATGAAGAAATAATTCATCTTGATGCAAGCTGTAGTGCAATCATACAACGAACACTTCCACAAAAAGAGAAAGATCCTGGAAGAGTTACGTTACTAGTCACCATTGGAAACGTGAATGTAGGGAACGCCTTAATTGATCTTGGTTCAAGTATCAATCTCATCCCATTATATGTAATCAAAAGAGTTGGTGACTTAGACATGAAGAATGCAAGAATGACCTTGCAGCTAGTCGACAATTCGTCACAAAACCGTCCGGTATCGCCGAAGACTTTCTGGACAAGGTAGACAAATATCTATTTCCTATTGATTTTGTTGTGATGGATATTGAGGAAGATGATGATGCACCACTGATTTTGGGCCGACCATTCATGAAAACGGCAAGAATGATAATAGATGTGGATGAGGGATTGATGAAAGTAAGAGTGCAAGATGAAGAAGTCAACTTCTATTTGTTTGAAGCAAGTAAGCATCCAACCAACAAAGGAGTATGTTTTCACATGGATGCTCTTGACAAAGCAATAAAAGAAGAGAATATTGGTGACTGTATAACATATCCTAAAATACCACTAGAAGCTTTCATACTAAAAGAGGAAACAAAGATAAACACATTCCCAAAGAAAATCAAAGGAATCAGAATAATTTGTGAGAAAGCCAAAACGTGCAAGAAAGCCATTCATGATGTTGTCAAGAGGGGAAGACCAATAAAGAAGCAAGACAAGGCAAGGCCACATGATAGTGGTAAAGATGCTTGGATCATTTTAGAAAAACCACCTTGAATTCACTTGAAAAAGGCGTTGAGTTAATGACGTTAAACAAGCTCTTATTGGGAGGCAACCCAATGTTTATAGTTTCTTTTTGTTTTGTTTAGCATTTGCTTTTATTTTTCATATTTTGCATCTGAAAATTTCAAAATTTGGCAAACTCTGGTTTTTGCGCAGAGCCCATCAATCTCGAGCATAGCGCAGGTGCGCTCTGCGCAATAGGGGAGAGCACAACGCTAGTGTGCTCTGCGCAACATTCCTGGGCTGCGCGCAAATGACAGACACCGCCAACTTGAAATTAATGTTATTTAACCCTCACTTAACCACAAACCTAATACCTGAATTGATTGGGATTTTGTTGAAACCACAACTTGGTAATGGTGGTTAAATGTTAAGTAGTGTTTTTTTTTTAAATGGTTTCAAAGTAGTAAGTAGTAGTAGTAGTTAGTTTCAGTTAAGGACATTTTTGTTATTTGTCTTCATCACTGATCTAATTTTATTGAAAAATCAAAGAAGACTCAATCAAGCCTCAAAGAACTCAGCAAAAATGTAATGGTGATGATAAGAATTTGGATGAATTGCACGACAAGTAAGGTACATGTTTAGATGCTTTCTAGATTGTTAGCATGATTTTGAATTTTGTGCTTCTTACAAAATCATTTCATGCCTCATTTTGTAAAAACATAAGTTCTTGCTTGAATCATCTAGCCAAAACCAGAAATGTGAGGAGAACTTCCATTTTGCACTTAAATGATTTAATTGGCTGATAATCCTTGATTTAACTCGTTCGATTCATGTTTAATCTGGCAATTTTATTTGTGTTTTTATGGAGCATAAAAAAATTTCAAGGCAATTTTTTGTGTTTGAGCAAAACCACTAAGCCAAAAAGCCTCATCATACCTTGTGAGTGAGTGAGTATTTGCAAACCCTTTTTGAGCCTTGTAAAGCCATGAATGGATCAATTATTGAAAACAACAAATCTCTAAGTAAACCACTTGGTAAGATTGTTGTATCTCATTCAAAAATAACAAACAAATTAATCATTGATCCATTCTATTTTATTTGAAAACAAACCCGAAACCAACATTTGATAGAATCACCAAGAATGAAGAGTTGATTTATAAATAAAAGTGAGAATCAATCAAGTTGGGGAGAGGGTGTCAATTTGAATAAAGGAATGAAAAGATGACATCAAAAAGAAGAAAAGAAAAGATGCAATCAAGAAAAGAAATTGAAAACAAAGAAAAGAATAAACATCAAATAAATGATGAGTGTATCAAAAAGAATTGAGGAGTGAAAAAGAGAATGCACACAAAGGAAGGAACAAATAGTTTTCTTTGAAATACTCTTCATTAACTTGGACCAAAATTTTGAACTAATAGCCTTAGGAAACATCATTTCCTTGCAAAACCGGCCAAGTTACAACCAGGAACAAAGTCCTTAGTGATTTATGCTCTCAAGGATTTTTCAAAACGTGAATTGCTCAGATAAATACATGAATTGATCAGGATTATGACAAGGTTATTGAATTAGAGTCCATTTACCATACAATTGTAATTCCAAAGATCTTCATCCATTTTATGAAGAAGAGTGATAGGATGATTCAAGTAAAATTGTGTCATTGCTTTTGAAAGTATGATTTGATCTTTAAATGAAATAACTTTCTTCATAATCAAGCTTTGATTCTAAAAGGTAAATAAACATGATTTTCACATGTGCATTCGTTATTTGAACCATACATTTTCCATCAATTGTTGTGCAAAAACATCATTGAGTTTTGACATTTGATAGAGTCTCTTGCTTTGAAAGATTCATGCTCTTGATTGAGGACAAACAAGAATCCAAGTTGGGGAGAATTATTCAGTATATCAAAAGTAAGTATTTGTTTATTGTATCCACAGAGACTAGTGTGATATTACCAACAATTCGACAATTTATATCGTTTCAAGTTAAAGTTCACTGAATGGTTTGATTAAGGTAAAACTGAATATAAAATAAAACAGAATTTATTAAATTGAAATTCACTGATATGAAAACTTGCTGGGATTGGATTTCCTCTACCGTGCACATATGTATATCACTGATTATGTATGCATAAAATTGATATTCATTCTTATCTTCACATACCACTCGCAACAACATGTATGTCTACACAATTATTGAGATTTCAATCGGTTTATTTAATTGACGATTTCTCAATCAATTAAACAATCCGATCGCATTAAGAACTGATATTTGTTTGTGAAAATTAAACCCTAATTCTATGTCTAGCAATTAGTGTTTAACCGATTCTTATCTTAAATCAAGATTCGAACGTATCAATATAACATAAATAGAATCGATAATAATGAATAACAAGATTATATTAAAAGCATAATCACTGAATATACATACGGTTACGGTAGATTTTTTCCAATCCCAACAAGAGAAGAAATTTAGCTATCCATTGTCATGGTAGCTTGATACAAGAAGAAGGATTGGAGATGAATGTGCATCAATAACGATTTCTCGATTCTTAATGCGAATCCAACTTGCTATTCTTCTCTTACTTAAGCTTATACAATGATATTTCAACTATAAGAACTAAACATGGAATGCTTTTCTAAATGGCCTAAGCTCTCTATTTATAGAATTTTTCCAAAAGCTGCTACTTGCGCCATGTGCAGAAATCCTCGATGTAGCATGCCAAGAATACTTAACTTGAAGAAGTCTTGAACCACCTTTTGAATTTGGCTGCCTTAGTGCGTGTTGCACAGAAAATTGTGTTGTACCGCACTTGTGCCACCAGTGTGCTGGCAGCGAGACGCCACAGGATTTTTCCTGTTTGGATCTTCCTGAAGCGTGCTGCAGCGAGCTTGCAACACCATGTTCTTGATTTTCTTCTTCTGCTCGCTGCATGCGCGCTGCAACACCCTTGTAGCGAGCCAATTTTTCTTCTTTGATACTTAGGCTTGTGTTGGGTGATTTTTCCTGCATTAACTTAAAGCAATAATCAACAAGTAACCATTCTATTACCTAGCTTCATTTTATAATTAAAATAATGGAAAATATCATGAATTCATATTTCATAGATCCTATAAGTGCCAAAATGTTATGATATAATACTCTTCCTTGGGCACTTATCACATACGTACGTAGATCATTGTGAGACGCGTACCTTGGACGACGTTGCCTTCTAGTCTGGATTGTTGGCTTGCAGTTCACGTCTGACGTATTCTCATCTACTTGAGCGCGTCATGCGACAATTCGATTACATGAAGTTTGTTCCCAGAGGCCCTTCTGAGTCTGCTCATCCCACTATGATATGTATAGATATAGAGGCACGGAAGGCACATGAGGCACTGCAATACATGAGGCAACGTAATAATAGAAGGGGTTCGAGTCCTTCATACGCAATATATTTCTTTTAATATAATTCTTCTTCCAACTCATTCTTCTTCCTCTTCCTCTTTTTTCCTTCTTGGATCTCATATTCTTTTTTATTTGATTAATGTCTTGATGATAAATATTTGATATTGATTTATTATTTTATAAGATTAAGTTTTTGTATTTTTTTGTATGTTGCCGTTTTTTCTCTCTTGATCCACATGTCTAAATCTGATTATTTTGTATTGGTTGATGAATTATTAATTTAAACCTTCTAATTTTTTTTTTTTTTTGGATTTACATAGAATTTTAGTTTCTTTTTATAATTTTTAAAATTTTGGAATTTCTCTTTTTTACTTAACCGTCTTTATTGCTATATGAGATTTTGTTTAGTAAAAATAGCGGTCGACTGAAAATTTACATGATAGTTTATGGTTGATGTTTGATAATTTGTAGTTGATGATTGATGAATAATAACTGATAGAATAATTGAAGTGTTTCGTAAAACTAACTTATAAATGTAAAATGACATAAAATATATTTAATGCATAATTATTTTAAAAATTAATTTTTGTTAAAATAATAAAGGTAAAAGTAGAAGAAAAAATGATAAACTATTAGCTATATGGTAAAACGCTATTTGAAATAATGTTCGAAAAATAAATTATAAATCAATAAAATAAGTTATAAATTCGTGATAAAAATGTCGTTATCAAACAAATCTAAATTATCATATGAGCTTATAAATTATAAACTATACGTTCAAAAACGTATCTTACCATTCAGTGCCTAAATGTGATCCTCTCATCAACAATTCTGCACACTCATTGAACTCTAATATTAGTTCAACTCTCACAATTTCTTGACTTATATCAATACCAAAAATGAAGTCTTCCATTAAATTCCTAATCTTTATCACTCTATTGTTTTTGTCTGGTTGTTTCTATCTTTTTTTTAAAAAAAAAGACCAAACCCATAAAAAAAAATGAACACAACCGAACTCAACTTATACTTATTTATATTATCATAGGACTAATAGGGTTTATAATATTTGAGATTATTATCATTTTTATAATTTAAACTAACAAAAATACAAGGACATTTAATAAAACTTTGAATGTTACTACTATTTAATTTGTGGTTTATAGTAGGCATGTATGTTCCGTTTAGGTCAATTCTGCAAAAGCTCGAAAAAAATAGAATAAGGTGGAGCGGTTATAATTGAGGATGCGAGCCTAAAACCTAGGTCTGTTCTGCAAAAAAGTGAGAGCGAGGCTGGAAAAACCCATGGATACTATACCTTTTAAGCCTAAAAATGCAAAAGTTTATGTAAATGATCGTGCCCGCAAAAGTCCGCAAAAAATTGAAATGGAGTGAGATGAATACATTAGAAGATGAGAGTCTAAACCCTTGATCCGCCCAGCACTAAAGTGCGAGTAAAACAGGCCGGACGTATTTTGGCTCTCCTAATTTATAGTATGATAATAATTAAATTAATATTAAATGATATTAGAAATGCTATCGAGTAATAATAATTTTATTTTCACTAACAAAAATTAGTTTTTCTTTTAGCCATTCTTAAAATTTTGATAGTTTCTTTTAATTGAAAAATGAATATTTATGAATTTGATAAAAACTTGTCATTTTTATGGATTTAGCCGAATAAATATTAAACCGATGAAATCTATTTGATTTATCCGTCAAACCGACTTAACCGAATTTGCGAAAAACCGAAATTTTATCGGTTAAAATTGGGTCTTTAAAATAAAACTGTGATTTTCATCAAATTTAAATTTTGTACTAGATGTCAACTCAAACCGACCGATTATCCACCCCAATAAACTGTAAACTAGTATTTCACAGAAATTGGTGCACATTTTTTATAATATGTACATGGTAATATTACAATTTGTACCTAATTGGAAGCAACAAAATAATTAAAATATATTCAAACGCATCGAAAAGCCACCTGCAACAATATGTATATATATGCAGTAGCAACATCAATAACAAGTAACTTTCGTGAGACAAATCAGACTCACAATATCATTCCCTTAAACACTTTTGTCAAACAACTTTTAAGGAATAAATTCCAAATGATCATGGGTGGGCTGGCTCCACATAATCTTCAATTCCATTATTCAATTCCTTGAAAGTTGCAAAAAGAAATGATACATTGACTGGAACCGAAAGCACTATCACCAACAGCAACTTTGGCGCAATTCATCAAACAACTCGAAGAAAACAGAGCCAACTTCTGCCCTCTCCCATCCGCAACGAGCAGTGTCAACTCCTCTTTGCTACACCACAAAGCAACCTCAACCTCAAGCATTGTAAATGATGTTTTGTAAATGATGTTTTAAATTAGATCAATAGTGGATAAATTCTTGCTTGGTCAGTTAGAGGTGATTTTTCAAATAACCGATCCTGCATATTTTTCTGATCTGGCCAGCAATAAATTCATGTATCAGAACCCAGAAGGGTATATAGTAATTGCAATGTTCTGTTTCTAATGACAGAAGCCAATAATTCAGCAGCTACTGATGCAGAGCAGCCATAAACCACAGTTGATGTTCTGTTGAAATTTTTCTTTCCATCATTTGAGAGCTACATACTCTGAATCCAGATTTATCAATTATTAAATTTATCATGCATATCTCAACAAATAGTAACAATAATAATGAGTTAAACCTGTTTGAATGCACAGTGCCTGTAATCCTGCCAAGAATGGATTCTCTCCATTTGACATTATAGCCATGTGAAATCTAGACCTAAAAAACGAAAAGGGCGGAAGAGTATGGAGAGAATCTATTCCTCTTCCAAGCCATTTTCTTGAGAGAAATATGTTTCTATTGCCGAGAATCTACGAAGTTTTGAACTCAAATCCAATAATATTACTTGATAATGTCTCCGATCCCTGAAGTTATATTTTCCTATTGTACACATAGTTGTCACAGTCTAATGAAATTTGAGTTAGACAGACTCAAATAGGATCATCGTCACCACTTAATTCCAATAGTCTGATTCAAATAATCACCATAAGTCTTTACAAGAACAGTTTCCATTTTTGAAGTGATGAAACCTCAAGGAGTCTCTGACAACAATCACAATACCAACAACCTTAGACATATACTTAATGGCATTGTGACAATCACCACATATTCTCAAATTCTTAAAAACCCGTATTGTCGACTGTCCATTCAAATTAAGTATCCCAAAAGCAACAGCAAGCTTCTCACTATGGTTACAAAGACTTTCAGCTTTTTCCTCTTGATCAATATCTTGCAGAACATAATCAGTGTCGGGCTTGTATCCAGCCGTTTTCATTTTCTCTACCAACTCATCCAAAAAGTTATAGATTTTATCACTTTCCATATTACTTTTGTCTCCAACAACAAAAGTGTGAACTCTATTTCCCACTTGAAGCCAACTACATCCTGGTGTTTTTGTAATTCCTCTCTCTTTCATCAATATTCTGATTTTTGAAGCCTCACTCCACAATTTGGCAGTAACAAGAATGTTAAATAAAGAAACATAATTTCCAGGGTTGTTAGGCTCAATCTCAAATAGTTTCTTAGCTGAAATTTTCGCCAACTCCACATTCTTATAAACCCTACAAGCACCAAGGAGTGCTCCCCAAGCACTAGCAGTTGGTTCCATAGGCATTCTCTGAATAAACATGTATGCCTCGTTGAGGTGACCAGCACGGCTATAGATATCAACCACACATGAATAGTGATTAGCATCAGGTTCTACAAGATGATCCCTACCCATTGAATTGAATATTTGAACTCCTTCTTCTACTAGTCTTGAATGGCTACAACCAGATAGAACACCAGTAAAAGTAACAGAATTGGGCTTGATCCTTGATAGTAGCATCTTCTCAAAGAGAAAAAGCGCTTCTTTTCCATTCCCGTGCATCGCATTCGCAATGATCATTGTGTTCCAAGCAACAACATCTTTTCTACGCATCATATTGAAGACATTCCTTGAAAGATTCAAGTCGCCACATTTAGCATACATATATAATAGAGCTGTTGTGCTTGTCAAGTCTCCAACTTTCCAATGCCTGAAGACATAGCAGTGTATCTCCTTACCCATTCTCAAGCTTTCTGAAAAAGAGCAAGCTGGTAAGATACTACTAATTGTTATTTCATTAGGTTTAAATCCCATTTTTTGCATCTTCCTAAGCATCTCCACTGCCTCCTCTGTTCGTCCATTCTCCATGCATCCACCAATAACAGCATTCCATGTAGCTTCATCCGCTTTGACTCCATCTCTGCTCATCCGCAAAAACAGGGAGAAACCCTTCTCATATTCTTTGTTTGTGAAATATGCTGTTAAAACTCCATTCCAAGACACAACATCTCGACGAGGCATTAAATCAAATACTGCTCGAGCTTCTCTTACACTTAGACATTTTGCATACAAGCTCACAAGTGCACTACAAACAAACAAATTTTCTATCATCCCATGTCTCACTGCAAATCCATGAATTGCTTTACCCGATTTCAAATCTTTCAATTCCGAGCACGCAGGTAAAATGCTAGACACAGTCACCGGATTCGGTTTCACCCCATTCCATCCCATTTCACGAAAAACATTCAGACCCTTCCGTGGAAATCCACAATTAACATAGCAAGAGGATAACGAGGTCCAAGTAACCACATCTCTAACAACCAAATCATCAAAAACACGTCCCGCGCCCTCAACACATTTACATTTACCATATGCATGAATCAATGCATTGGCAACGAAAACATCAGACATCGCCCCACACCGAGCCGCATCATCATGAACTTCCTTGACTCTCAAGGCATCACCAGAAGCAGCACAAGCTTTGGCAACAGCCAAGAATACTTGCTTTTGGGGATTGATCCCACGCGGCCGCAATGAAGCGTAGATATTTATGGCCTCATTTGGAAGTCCATGAGCGGTTAAAGCTGAAATCAGAGTTGAACAAGTTGTGGGATCTGGTTGAAGAATATTGTCAAACAGTTGGTGGGCACGCTTGAAATCTCGGACATTTAACGCTGCCCTGAGAAGCCTGAGACCAAGGTGAGAAGGGATGTTGGTGGGAAGAGAGGGAGCTAACATTGGTTCAGTGGAATGAAGAGAAGAGGCAGAGAGGGAGAAGTGCAAAAACATGAAGTAGACATTTTGTACGCGGATTCTGTCTTCGGGTGATTTTCAGGTTGAAGTTAAATGTGTACCCAACCAGAAGTGAACTAGTATCTCCTTAAGCAAGTGCATATGTTTTCGAGTTGTTAATAACAACAGAACAAGATTATTCTTTTGATAATCTAAATACTTATGTTATTTATGTTTCATCTTTGTAATAATTTATTATTGTTTTTTGTTTTATTTTGAATCAGGTTTTTCTAATAGCTTAATAATTAATTTTTTTTAAAGAATAAATAAGTGAAATGTTGTGAATTCATTCATACTCGCTATTTTGTAATTATGGGAGAAACCTAAGTATATGTTTAGATTCATAGAATATAACAAAGTGGAATAGAATATAAAGAGTGAAATGAAGTAGAATAAAATGAAATATAGATTTATTTTATTGTTTGAATATTTTATTAAAAATATTTAACTCTATTACATACACCTCATTGCATACACTTCATTTCATCATGTTTTATTTCACTTCATCCATTGTTTACAAATCAAAATATATTATCAATCCAAACTGATTATCTAAATATATCAATTCAAACACACACACGCACACACATATCAATTAAAACATTCTCTAAGTCTCACATTGTTTAAAGATAAAACTTACTAAATGTTTAAGTAGAGTGACACATCTAGCTTACAAGTCGGCATAAGAAGTTTTCAAAAGTACTTGTTCTCGTTTCTTCTTCAACTCCTTCAATTGATTTTTTTTCTTTCAATTCATCAATAACAAATCTATATTGATTTTGCTACATATTCCACAAATCCATTTTAGATCAGAGTGAAACTTCGACATTAGTTTTGGTTGCTTCTCCTCAAGCGTCTATTCAGCCAATCCTTCAAGTCCAAGCAGACGAGGGAATTCAAAACCCATGTCTCCCTAATAACCTGAGGCAACAGTGTGGTTGAACAAATCCTAACCCAAAATGGAATTAATGTTTGTCTCAATAGACCAAACTTTGTTTCTACCTTGTCTTAGTATGTATTGCAAACTAAACTCTATATGGGTTAAAAGATCCCCAAATTTACTAAGTTTGCAGGTGACACCAGTAAGTCTACTGTCTAACACATTGCTCAATATCAGACAGAGGCTGGTGACTTGGCCAATAATGAGAATTTAAAGATGAAATATTTCTCTAATTCTCTGACCAAAAATGGTTTCACATGGTTCACTACCCTTCCCCCAAACTCCATATGTAACAAGAATCAATTAGATAGGGTATTCCATAAGCAATTTTATATGGTTCAGTAAAAAATTAGCCTGAAAGAATTAGCCAGCGTGGAGAGGAAGTTCTCTGAGTCCAAAAATGACTATTTGAATAGGTTTAGACTAATGAAGTTGAGATGTTTCACTTAGGTGCCTGAACACGATTTAGGAAAAATGGCTGCAGGTGGCTTAGACTATTCTATTAGGAAGAAATTAGATACCCAATATCTGAGAGATGTAGATCAATTAGCCGAAAGAGTTCGACAAGTCAAATAGTTGATAGCTGAGAAGGCCAGGTCGAATTGACACCATAAGAAAGAAAAGGTTGTTTGTGTAGAAGCAGATGAAAGCGGTCAAGAAAAAGACATATATTTTGAATGTTTCAAAGAAAGTGAGGTTAATTTGGTAAAACTAAAGTCAGGTCCTCCATATATTTGTAAGGTTCTAACACCTAATAATGGGAAAAATCCTATTGAACCTAGTAAAATGGAAAGTTCATTACAAAAACTTATACATTTGATATGACTAAATGTGATGAAATTTTTTATATTTTAGTTGCCGATGGTCAGATCATAGTGTCAGAAGGCCTAAAAACACCACCATTGGAACAAAGAAAGAAAAGATGTTTATGCAAGTACCATAATTTTCTTGGTTATAAAACCTCCCAATGTGTCATTTTCAGGGATCTGGTACAAAACACTATGAAAGATGGAAGGTTGAAGTTAGGAGATAAAACCAAACCGCCTATGAAGATTGATTATGATCCTCTGCAGGTCAAATAAGCAAGTTTCGTCGAACCTCTCAATGTCATGATGGTCGAGATCATTGAAGACTCTAGTTCGAAGGCAGAAGAGAAGAGTATGTTGGACTATGCTAAGAAGTCAAAGTTGTTTACCCAAAGGCTAAAAATGAATTGATTGATTTTCTCAACAGGTGCAAGATCAAAGACTTTGAAGTCATGTTGTACTTTCATTGTAGTGTTGCCTTCGACAAAAAGGGCCTTAAGGATTTCAAACCTCAGCCACCTAGGAGGGGTCATAAGAATGAAAGGAGGCCCCAATATGCCTTCTACGAGAGAAGTGCTCCTTACCAAAAACTACAAGAACCCTCACGCCAAGGGAGGAGTTGAAAGACTTACGTGTCACCCGCTGCTGCTTCTATTAGTTAGTGGGTTTGATCTGTGGGAAAACTCAATACAACATAAATAGAAGGTAATTGAGGTAGATGTAGGTTCCTCGTACAATGAAAACTCCCAAAAATCCAATAAGTACTCATATGGTTCCATGAACTATTTAGGTAAAAACCAAGTGACTTTGACTCAATGGAGAAAATGTCAAAGAAAAAATAAAGCGCCTCTTAAGGCCGAGGAATCAAGTGAGAATGGAAAAATTCCAAAGATGAAGAAAGTCCAAGTGGAAAAGAAATCCCTAAAGGATATACTATTACCTTTAGGGATAACAAATTTGTAAAGGATATACTATTACCTTTAGGAAGTCCAAGTGGAAAAGTCAGGCCAAATTTGTAACACCCCCAATCTATACCCCCAACTAATTAAAGCGATAACAAACAATCAGAGTATAATGAAAACATTCACGGCATAGACTGAGGCGTCACATCAATTGAGACAAAACACAATAAACCTGCTCATATAGATATGCAACAATCAGGTAGCAAATAACAGAGTAACTTAGTTCCTACTACCCACAATTCAGATACAGAATAAAAGCGAAAAATCTGCAACTGAATCTCATATATATATCACATAAAAAGTTTGTCTGTCATACACAGATTCGTACATGTACAATCCAAAAGATATATATACATCTACACATAAATCACAACGATCTCCCCGACTACCCGGTGCTACATATCAGAGCCGACCGACAAAAGAATGAAGACCTAAGCTTCACAAAACGACCTCCAGCATCTAATCTGCAATGCCTCATAGAGCATTTAAAACAGCAGAAGGGTGAGAAACACAATCATAATATAATTGCATACAATTATATAATAACACAGAAATACACATGCAAAATATTCTCACCACATCTTACACCAGAATTCAAATACAAAACAACACAAATCATATCGCATATATTCATCACAAGGGATATCAACCATGCACAACGCATTTATCACCAACATATATATATCTCAAATCATTAATTCCATTCACAATTCCACACAAAATCAATCCATTCATGATTTATGCAAATGCAAAGAGACCGACACAACGACTCAATGCAAATGCGGTACCATCCATCCGTCAATCTCATCACTAGTTCACTCAGGAACTATAGGAATCATCGCTTGTTACTTAGTGTAACTTGTAACGCCCCAGTTTTGTCAGTTTTTATTTAATTGAGTCGTTTTGAGTATTTTATTATTATATTATTTTATTTCTGACTTTTATGTGAAAGTATGTTATTTTTCATCGTGAATATATTTTATCGGATTTTGGGAACGTTTGCGAGATATTTGAGTGTTGGGGTATTTTGGTCATTTCATGATATTTTCCTTAAGTTAGAAAGAATAGAAAATAGAATAGAAGAGATAAAAATAGAGAGAAAGAAAAAGAGAAGAAGGAAAAGGGAAAGAAAAGAAGAGGAGAAGAGAAGAAAAGAGAGAATTTGAGAAAACTTGGAAATCGATCTCCCGACTTTTCTAAACGCGATTAAATCGGGTAAGGGTGCGAAACTCGATTATATTATGTTTGTGTATGATTATGTATGTGTGTATTGGATTGGTTGTTGTGTTTTCATAGTTTCTATTCTAGGTCGATAATGAGAAATCGATGGTTTCACGGTCGAAAATCGGTGTAAACGTAGTAGAATACTTGTTACCATGATTGAGTTATGTTCTAATTGTTATATGTTGGTTTGGAAATGTTTTGGATGAGAAAACATCATTTTTGGATGAACTGGTGCGCTGCTGGGTTTTGCTGAAATCGCAGGTTCGCACTGCGAATGGCCAGCGAATGGGTGGCAAGAGTTCGCGTGAGGTTCGCACTGCGAACGTTGTATTATTTTTCATTCTGCCACTGTTCGCTGGAGGGTTCGCACTGCGAATGGAGTAGCGAGCATTCGCTGGGACGTTCGCACTGCGAACGTTGGGAATTTTCTAGGCTATTTTGCTTCTGCCATTGTTCACTAGTACATTCGCACTGCGAATGAAGTAGCGAAGGACTCGCTAGGAGCTTCGCACTGCGAACATGACAGTTTATTCCAATTTGTTTTCTCTGTAACTTTTGATCTGTGAGTCGGTTTGAGGTGTGGTTTGATGCGTTAGAAAGCTGGTGAAATGTACTTTATTATGATGAGGGTTTTGAGATTGTTGGCCGATTAAATTATGTCGGAAATTAGAAAATGTGTTGTTTTGTTGTCGACTTTTGCCATTTAATTGGGTGAACTTGATGTGTATGTGCAATATGTTGTTGGTGTGGATATTTTATGACTTGTGTACTGTTGAGAGATGTAAATGCATGAAATACATATGGTGATAATGATTGGTGGCCTTAGGGCAAGAGAATGAAATGTGTGGTAAGTGTTGATATATGCATGATTATGGGTGTGTATATGTGTGCATATTAAATGCCATGAGTCATTGTATGCCAAGCATCATGATATGCATTGTTGTGACGTCCTGAGTGACGGATTGATTCCAGAGGGAATCTGCTATAACATCGTGAGCCTTAAAAATAAGAGGTATGAATAGCCTTAAAAATAAGAGGACCGGAAGCGATGGTTATAGACGATCGTGTGCCCATGTGGGGTGTGAGCGATCGAGTCGTGTGCCCGTGTGGGGTGTGAGCGATCCATAAACGTCGTGTGCCCGTGTGGGGTGTGAGCGACGGGGAACATCTTATGCCCGACGGGGAGTTACAGTGATGTAACGAGCGATGATTCCAGCAGAGTTCCTGAGTGAACTAGTGATGAGAAACATTGGAAGTCGGTACCGCATGGCATGTGCATCGAGTCGTGGTGTCGGTCTCTATGCATTTGCATAAATCATGGATTAATTGTGTATGGAATTGTGAATGCGATTGATGAGATGGAATATGTGTACTTGTATTGATGATGAGTGTGTTGTGTATGATTGATGTGTAGTGGTATTTGATACTTAAGATTTGTACTGCGTTGTGCTGTATTTGATTGTGGGGCATTTGTGGTGAGAATGTTTTACCTGTGTATTTCTGTGTTAATATATAATTATATGCACTGTAATATGATTGTTTTTCTCACCCTTCTGCTGTTTTATAATGCTCTATGAGGCATCGCAGATTAGAGTTGCTGGAGGTCTTTTTGTGAAGCTTAGGACTTCATTCTTTTGTCGGTCGGCTCTGATATGTGACACCGGGTAGTTAGGGAGGTCGTTTATGATTATCTGTATTATATATATATATATATATATATATATATATATATATATATATATATATATATCTTTTGGCTTGTGCATGTATAACTTGATGTATGACAAACTTTTCATGTGAAATATATATATATATATATATATATATATATATGATATTCAGTTTTAGATTTTCCGCTTTTATTCTAAAATTTGAAATGTGGGTGTAAGGAACTGAGTTCCTCTGTTGATTGCTACCCCACTGTTGCATATCTTTATGAGCAGGTGTTGTATGATTTGTTTCAATATAATGTGATTCTCTCCGTCTATGCCATGATAATTTAAATATACTCTGATGAAATTTTGAATTTTCTTTTACTGCTTTAATTAATTGGGGGTATGGATTAGGGGTGTTACATAACTCCCCGTCGGGAAAACGATGTTCCCCGTCGCTTTAGGTCCTCTTTGTATAAGACACACGACGTTTATGGATCGCTTTAGGTCCTCTTTGTATAAGGCACACAATTCGATCGCTTTAGGTCCTCTTTGTATAAGGCACATGATCGTCTATAATCATCGCTTTAGGTCCTCTTTGTATAAGGCACACGATGTTATAGCGGATTCCCTCTGGAATCGATTCGTCGCTCACACCCCACAAGGGCACACGACATCACAAGAATGCATATCATGATGCTTGGCATACAATGACTCGTGACATTTAAATGCACACATATACACATCCATAATCATGCATATATCATCAAATACAACACATTGCATTTTCTTGCCCTTAGGCCACAAACCATCATCACAACATTTTATCACATGCATTTTCATCACCCAACAGCACACAAGTCATACGATATCCATATCAACAGCACATTGCATGATACACATCAATTTCACACAATTACAACGGTAAAAGTCGACAAAACGACACTATTCCAAATTCTTAACATAATTAAATCGGCCAACAATCTCAAACCATTTTAATAAGAAAGTACAGCTCAATAGCTTTCCAACGATACCAAGTATGTTCAAAACGGATAATCGGAACACAAGTTACGGAAGTAAAAAGAAAAGGAATCGCGAAAAGACAACATTTTGCACCCTCGCTGGCCATACGCGTATTGCCCTGAGCCATACGCGTATTGCCCAAATTCATACGCGTACGATTACGCGTTTCAGCAGATGGCCGAGAAAAATGGTTTTCATTACGCGTATTGCCCTCAAATGCACCGGCCATACGCGTATTGCCCAACCCAATACGCGTATTGCCTTGCCTGATACGCGTAACGGCAGAGGAAACCCAGAATTTTTCTGCAGAATTTTTTCTGCGAAATTCAACCCATTCCACTCCCAAATCTCACCTAAACACCAGAAAATTACCAATAGAGTGCACAACAACACCTATCTAACATGTATCAACAATTATGATAATTAAAACATGATTTCAAACACATTTTGAATCAATTTCCAACAATTTCAACATATTATGGTTTTTGTTCTACATCCAATTTCAATCCAAAAACAACCAAATACAAACATACATAATCATACACAAGTATAATATAATCGAGTTTCGCACCCTTACCCGATTTAATCGTGTTTGAAAAGTCGGTTGATCGATTTTCTTCCTTTCCAAGTTTTTCTCTCTTTTCTTCTTTCTTTCTCTTTTCTTTCCCCTTTCCTTCTTCTCTTTTTCTTTCTCTCTATTTTTCTCTCTTTCTATTTCTATTTTTACTAACTTAATAAAAATAAAGTGAAATGACCAAATTACCCCTACACTCAAATATCTCGCAAACGCTCTCAAAACGCGATAAAACATAATCACGATGAAAAATAATATATTATCAAATAAAAGTCAAAAATAAAATAAAATAATAATAAAAATAATTAAATCGACTCGATTAAATAAATCTAACACAAATCTGGGGCGTTACAACTCCCCCCCACTTAGAAATTTTCATCCTCGAAAATATTACCTGAGACAAACAGCTCCGGATACGACTCCCGTATCCGACTCTCCAACTCCCAAGTCAAATTGCCTTCAGCAGCGCCTCCCCACGCTACTTTCACAAGCGCAATATCCTTGCCTCTTAACCGCTTCAACTCGCGATCCAAAATTCTCACTGGTAATGCCTCAACCGTAAGGTTCTCCCTTACCTCCACCTCATCCATCGGAATCACATGCGACGGATCTGGAACATACTTCCGAAGCTGTGAAACATGGAACACATCATGAAAATTCAAAAGATTCGGCGGCAACGCCACCCGATAAGCCACAACACCCACTCTCGCGGATATCTGGTAAGGACCAATAAACCGAGAAGTAAGCTTCTTCGATTTCAATGCACGACCAACTCCCGTCACCGGTGTAACTCTCAAAAATACATGATCGCCTTCTTGAAACTCAAGATCTTTCCTCATTCGATCATGATAACTCTTTTGCCTACTCTGAGAAGCCTTCATTTTCTCACGAATAAGTTTCACCTTTTCTGTAGTTTGTTGCACTAACTCCGGTTAAACCACTGAACTCTCACCAGATTCATGCCAACACAACGGTGTTCGACATCTTCTTCCATACAACGCTTCAAAAGGTGTCATTCCAATACTCTAATGGAAACTGTTGTTATACGTGAATTCCACCAACGCAAGATAACTATCCCAAACACCACCTTGCTCAAGAACACAAGCTCGCAACAAATCTTCCAACGACTGAATAGTTCTCTCGGTCTGACCATCCGTCTGCGGATGATAAGCAGAACTCAATCTCAACTTGAACCCCAACGCCTTTTGCAAACTTTCCCAAAATCTGGAAGTAAACCTCGGATCTCGATCTGAAACAATACTCAATGGCACACCATGTAATTTCACAATCACACTGATATAAATCTCAACCAACCTCTCCAAAGAAAAACTGATGTCAATCGAAATGAAATGCGCCGATTTAGTCAGTCTGTCCTCAACTACCCAAATGGCATTATGTCCCCTCTGTGTATTCGGCAACCCTGTCACAAAATCCATAGAAATGCTGTCCCATTTCCACTCAGGAATATCCAACAGTTGCAACAATCCACTATGCTTCTGATGTTCTACTTTTGACTTCTGACACGTCAAACACGCATAAACAAACTGAGCCACATCCCTATTTAACCCAGACCACCAAAATATCTTCTTCAAATCTTGATACATCTTATTAGCTCCCGGATGTATACTCAAATTACTCCGGTGTCCTTCCTCCAAAATCATCTTTTTCAAGTCCGAATCATCAGGAATACAAATTCTACCACGAAATCTCAAAACACCTTTATCATCCACTTTAAAGTCACCATTCACACTTTGATCTCCAACCGTCATCAAATCAACAAATTTCACATCCAACTTCTGTTTCTCGCCAACGGTTAACAGGAAATCATTAGTGACCTTTAACATACCAAGCCTCACGCTGTCAGATGTCAATTCACACACCAAACTCAAATCTCTAAACGCTTCTAAAAGTTCCCACTCTTTAATCATCAAAACAGACATATGCAAAGATTTCCGGCTCAACGCATCGGCTACCACATTAGCTTTACCAGGATGGTAATTCAAGCTAAAACCGTAGTCCTTCAAAAATTCCAACCATCTTCGTTGCCTCATATTCAACTCTTTCTGATCAAACAAGTATTTCAAACTTTTATGATCACTAAAGACTTCGAATCTTGTACCATAGAGATAATGCCTCCAAATTTTCAACACAAAAACCACGGCCGCTAATTCCAAATCATGAGTAGGGTAATTCTTCTCATGAATCCTCAATTGCCTCGAAGCATAAGCCACAACCTTACCTTCTCTCATCAACACTCCACCTAAACCAATCAAAGACGCATCACAATACACCACAAACGGTTCACTAGGATTCGGTAAGACCAAAATTGGAGCTGTAGTCAATCTTCTCTTCAGCTCACTAAAACTTTCCTCACACTGAATATCTCAAATGAACGCTTTACCTTTACAAGTCAACTGGGTCAAAGGAAGTGCTAACTTAGAAAAACCTTCAATGAACCTTCGATAATAACCAGATAAACCCAAAAAGCTTCTAATTTCAGTAACAGATCTAGGAGCCTCCCATTGTAGAACTGCATCTACTTTAGATGGATCCACAGTAATACCATTACCTGAAATCACATGCCCAAGAAAACTCACTTCTGACAACCAGAACTCACACTTGGACAACTTGGCAAAAAGTCTCCTTTCCTTCAAAATTTGCAACACCACACGCAAATGCTCCGCATGTTCCTCCCGAGACTTAGAATAAATCAATATGTCATCAATAAACACCATAACAAATCGATCCAAATTCTCATGGAAAATCCGATTCATATACTCCATAAATACACCTGGCGCATTAGAAACCCCGAACGACATCACAGAATATTCGTAATGACCGTATCGTATCCTAAAAGCCGTCTTCTGAATATCTTCCTCTTTCACTCTAATCTGATGATACCCTGACCTCAAATCAATCTTACTAAACACACAAGCACCTACCAACTGGTCCATCAAATCATCAATTCTCGGAAGAGGATACTTATTCTTAATCGTCACCTTATTCAGCTGGCGATAATCAATACACAATTGCATACTTCCATCTTTCTTTTTCACCAATAAAACTGGAGCACCCCAAGGCGATACACTTGGCCTCACAAACCTCTTCTCTAACAATTCATTCAACTGCTTCTTTAACTCAACTAACTCAGATGCCGATATACGATAAGGTGCCATAGACACAGGTCTAGTACCAGGAACTAGATCTATAGAAAACTCCACCTCTCTCTCTGGCGGCAAGTCCAAAATATCCTCTGGAAACACCTCTGGAAATTCACACACAACTGGAAACACATCAAGTACAACTTAACTATCCACTGCCAATGATGCAAACAACCCGAACAACTGAGCTTCATCCGCCAAAAGTTTCTTCAACTCTTTGGTAGATAAGAAACTCGATTCCTCGTCTTCCTCAAGAGAAGGAAATCTCACCAGCTTATGATAACAATCAATATGAACCCGATTGAACTACAACCAAGTCATTCCCAGAACCACATCTAAACCCTCCAACGGTAAACACACAAAATCCATCTCAAAATCTTTACCATAAATGGTCAAAGGACAACTTAAACAAACCAAAGAAGTAGTTACTGACCCCATTGTTGGAGTATCAATAACCATCTCTCCACCTATCGAAGACAACAAAAGATTCAAACGCTTCGCGCACTCAGACGAAATAAACGAATGAGTCACTCCAGTATTAATAATAGCAACTAAAGGTGTACTATTAATAAAACAAGTACCTCTGATCAGACGGTCTGCACTTGTAGTCTGAGTACGTGCCAATGCAAAAAATTTCCCACCATCCTGAGCTTGCTTTGGTTTCGGACACTTCGTACTAACATGACCAGGGTCACCACAGTTGAAACACTTCACCACATTCCTTTTACAATCAGCTGCGACATGTCCTAAACCTCCATAATTGGAACACTTTCTCATATCCTTCCTACATTCAAACTGATGATGTCCTAAGTCACCACACCTAAAACATCTCGGAGGATTAGACATTCCTCCCCCACTTGGCCTTTTCTCAAAACTACCCCTTTGCTTACCCTTGTCAGCTGGTGTCACATATGGACCACCACGAAACGGTTGCTTCCCTTTCCTTTCATTCACACTCTTATAGTGAGTAGAACGAGCTTTGCTATCTTCCTCATAAATCCTACAACAATCCACCAAGTCCGAAAACCTTCTAATCCTTTGATAACTGATTCCCTGCTTGATCTCAGGACGCAATCCGTTCTCAAACTTCACACACTTGGAAAACTCTGCAGTCGCTTCAGCATAATGTGGATAAAACTGAACAAGTTCCACAAACCTAGCAGTGTAATCAACAACAAACATGTTACCTTGTTTCAATTCCAAGAACTCTATCTCTTTCTTTCCTCTTACATCTATGGGAAAATACTTCCTCAAAAATTCCCTGCTGAACAAAGCCCAAGTGACCTCTTCACCTGTAACTTCCCAAACATGACGCACACTAACCCACCAATCATCAGCTTCCTCCTACAACATGTGAGTACCCAGTCTCACCTTATGTTCCTCAGCACAGTCCATTACTCGAAAGATTCTTTCAATCTCCTTAAGCCAAATCTGTGCACCATCAGGATCATGTCTCCCTTTGAAGACAGGCGTTTTGTTCTTCCTGAACTCATCATTCCCACCAGCATTAGGTGCACCCTGCACAGCCCGAGCCAGAGCTTGCATAACAGCATCATTCCTACTAGCCATATTCTGTTCATTTCCAATAACAGCAACTATGGTTAAACAAATAGCTCACCCAAACACAACGACCAACAAGGACTGATACAAACTGACACGGACTGGCTCTGATACCACTTAATGTAACACCCCCAATCTATACCCCCAACTAATTAAAGCGATAACAAACAATCAGAGTATAATGAAAACATTCACGGCATAGACTGAGGCGTCACATCAATTGAGACAAAACACAATAAACCTGCTCATATAGATATGCAATAATCAGGTAGCAAATAACAGAGGAACTTAGTTCCTACTACCCATAATTCAGATACAGAATAAAAGCGGAAAATCTGCAACTGAATCTCATATATATATATATATATATATATATATATATATATATATATATATATATATATATATATATATATATATATATATATATATATATATATATATATATATATATCACATAAAAAGTTTGTCTGTCATACACAGATTCATACATGTACAATCCAAAAGATATATATACATATACACATAAATCACAACGATCTCCCCGACTACCTGGTGCTACATATCAGAGCCGACCGACAAAAGAATGAAGACCTAAGCTTCACAAAACGACCTCCAGCATCTAATCTGCAATGCCTCATAGAGCATTTAAAACAGCAGAAGGGTGAGAAACACAATCATAATATAATTGCATACAATTATATAATAGCACAGAAATACACATGTAAAATATTCTCACCACATCTTACACCAGAATTCAAATACAAAACAACACAAATCATATCACATATATTCATCACCAAGGGATATCAACCATGCACAATGCATTTATCACCAACATATATATATATATATATATATATATATATATCAAATCATCAATTCCATTCACAATTCCACACAAAATCAATCCATTCATGATTTATGCAAATGCAAAAAGACTGACACAATGACTCAATGCAAATGTGGTACCATCCATCCGTCAATCTCATCACTAGTTCACTCAGAAACTATTGGAACCATCGCTTGTTACTTAGTGTAACTCCCCGTCGGGCAAACGATGTTCCCCGTCGCTTTAGGTCCCCTTTGTATAAGGTACACGACGTTTATGGATCGCTTTAGGTCCTCTTTGTATAAGGCACACGATCCGATCGTTTTAGGTCCTCTTTGTATAAGGCACACGATCGTCTATAATCATCGCTTTAGGTCCTCTTTGTATAAGGCACACGATGTTATAGCGGATTCCCTCTGGAATTGATTCGTCGCTCACACCCCACAAGGGCACACGACATCACAAGAATGCATATCATGATGATTGGCATACAATGACTCATGACATTCAAATGCACACATATACACATCCATAATCATGCATATATCATCAAATACAACACATTGCATTTTCTTGCCCTTAGGCCACAAACCATCATCACAACATTTTATCACATGCATTTTCATCACCCAACAGCACACAAGTCATACGATATCCATATCAACAGCACATTGCATGATACACATCAATTTCACACAATTACAACGGTAAAAGTCGACAAAACGACACTATTCCAAATTCTCGACATAATTAAATCGGCCAACAATCTCAAACCATTTTAATAAGAAAGTACAGCTCAATAGCTTTCCAACGATACCAAGTATGTTCAAAACGGATAATCGGAACACAAGTTACGGAAGTAAAAAGAAAAGGAATCGCGAAAAAACAACATTTTGCACCCTCGCTGGCCATACGCGTATTGCCCAAACTCATACATGTACCATTACGCGTTTCAGCAGATGGCCGAGAAAAATGGTTTTCATTACGCGTATTTCCCTCAAATGCACCGGCCATACGCGTATTGCCCAACCCAATACGCGTATTGCCTTGCCTGATACGCGTAACGACAGAGGAAACCCATAATTTTTCTGCAGAATTTTTTCTGCGAAATCCAACCCATTCCACTCCCAAATCTCACCTAAACACCAGAAAATTACCAATAGAGTGCACAAAAAATCCTATCTAACATGTATCAACAATTATGATCATTAAAACATGATTTTAGACACATTTTGAATCAGTTTCCAACAATTTCAACATATTATGGTTTTTGTTCTACATCCAATTTCAATCCAAAAACAACCAAATACAAACATACATAATCATACACAAGTATAATATAATCGAGTATCGCACCCTTACCCGATTTAATCGTGTTTGAAAAGTCAGTTGATCGATTTTCTTCCTTTCCAAGTTTTTCTCTCTTTTCTTCTTTCTTTCTCTTTTCTTTCCCTTTTCCTTCTTCTCTTTTTCTTTCTCTCTATTTTTCTCTCTTTCTATTTTTATTTTTACTAACTTAAGAAAAATAAAGTGAAATGACCAAATTACCCCTACATTCAAATATCTTGCAAACGCTCTCAAAACGCGATAAAACATAATCACGGTGAAAAATAATATATTATCAAATAAAAGTAAAAAAATAAAATAATATAATAATAAAAATAATTAAATCGACTCGATTAAATAAATCTAACACAAAACTGGGGCGTTACAAAATTCACAGGTTGGTTGGTAACCAGCAAGCCCCGGACTAACTTTTCGTATCGAAATTCTAGTTAACAGGACAATGAGTTTGAGGAAAGCTATCTAAATGTCCAAAGCCTCAAAATGGTGTTCATTGGGAATGGTTGGAAATTCCTTTTAGAACCAATATGGCCCATGACTTCAACTAACAAAAGGGTTCATGAAGGAAAGAAATATAGCACAGTTTTTATACATAAAGAAATATTGTTTGAAGGTTTCTCTAGTCAAAAGGCATGTAATTTCAGGGGTAAGCAAAACAAGCCTATTACCTTTAATTCGTCTGTCTTGACCTGTTTTGTAAAGTCAGACGAGACGGTGACCTTCAGAGAGGATCAAAAGTGGAATTGAGCCAAAGTTGTAGAAACCACGCATGACTAGACATTAAGAGTTTTTGGTTGGAGTTGGATAAGGATTTCTGGTCAGCAAATATTTTTCCCCTCATGGATCTGAGTTGCAAAAGGTATGAACTTCTTGGCTATCTGCAGAGAACCAGAGTAGAAGACAAAATGAGATAACCAAAGTGAGAAAGGTGATATGCTCATAATCAAAGATTTACTCATGGTGGTCTTCGTGTTGGTCCTCGATATAATTACTAAAGCCTGGATGGGGGAAGGAGAAGTTCAGTTTGGTTTTGTTTTTTAGAGAGGAGTCAAAGGTATCCCTAGTTGATTGAAGACCAGTGGTAACAACCATGTCAAAGAGGGTGGGAGTCATTATTACACAACGAATGTGAAAGGTGTTAGTCGAGTCTTCCTAAAAGAAAAACTTTGAAATAAGCATGTTGAGGTTGCATTTGGGGCCAGTCCTAGACAAATAAATGAAGTCATATATGCCTTGATCTTTCCAATATCATTTTTTATTTTTTTTCTACTTTGTTCAGCCAATTGATGTAAGCTTAGTAGTTGGTGGTAGGAGTAAAATAGAAGACACGTTTGGGTGAACTCATAAAAACTAACTCATAGATTATGTCTTCAAACACACGGAGCTTGCAGCAACGATAGCAAGGAAAAAACTTCTTTAACTTATTAGGTTTTCCAGAGGTTTTAGGAATAGATCGAGAAATGCGTGAACATAACCTGAAATAAAGAAAGGGGCCAATATCTGGGAAACCCATATCATGGCTTTTTCTTTCTCAACTGATGGTTCAAGAATGGAGTCACGACCGTCAGGGTGAGTCGGAGCAATAACATCAGCAACAAAAGGCATTAGAAGTTGTTTCTAGAAGGAAGTCATTGTTTATTATGAGATGTGAGTTCTTAGAATTCTGAGCAGAAGAAGTAGCAAAATGAAAAAAGAAGAAAGAAAGGCGCCTATATAGTTGTGGAGGAACTCTTTTCAATTTCCCTATAAAATTTGGACAAGTGGCGTTTTTAACTTTTAACAGTTGCCGTTTTGATTTTTTGGGGTAAAATTAAATTAAATAATTTTCTTTTAATGTGAGTTAATCTGGTGGGCCACGATGACCTGGGAAATCGAACAACGTAATGGCTGAGTGCACACACATTCATTGACGTAACGATTTGGTAAAGTGATCATGGTGGCGATGACATATGCAGACTGGTCTGAATAGTGTCGAGATGTTACTAAAAACGTCACCTTTCTTTCATCTAATGAATATGATAGAAAATGGCATTTTGGGGGGCATTTGTTAACCTGCGATTTTGGACACTGCACTGAAACCCACTAAACTTGATTTGGAAGAGTCTTTGGAACAAATCCACAAGATTATGATCACTCACTCTTTAAAACATGTCTAAAATCTCAAAAAGGTTCGCAGTGAGTTAACATTTCGACACGAAGGTGTGATGTAAAAGTGGCGAATTCGACATGTTTTTCAGGTGTTTTGGGACTTAGTATGTTTTGAGGTCAAAGACTAGGCGGTCTAAATACAATGTCAACACCACTGTGAAGCTCGACAGAGAAACACCTCGACAAGGGTGGTTAAGGTTTTGAAGACGGTTTTAACAATAAGAACAATTTAAAGACAATTCAAAGACCAACACGTGAAAGTAAAGTAGAAGACAGAAGACCGCGTAATGGTGTGCATGTCGAGTGTTGAGAGAAGACCGTTATTCGCCGTTATGAAAATATAATATATAAGCATATTTCATTCATGTAATTAAAGTTCACAAATTTTACCATTATTTCCTATAAAACTCAAGTATCCAAGTCTCAGAGTGAAAAGAGTTTGTAAAAAAAACATGTATGAACATGCGTCCCATTTATAATTATGTAATCAAAGTATTTTTGTTTAAGTTGCTTTTATTGCTTTATTTCAAATGCTTAGAACAATCATGTATTATTCTTATTGGAAGTTTTTTCCAATATCTTTATATTCAAACATCAATATTCAAAGTACAAATATTTTTTCTCAAATCTTTTGCAAAATATGTTCTAGAATTTTTTTTTTTCGAAAATTTGTGATTTGATTTTCCAAAAAATAATGGTAAACACATATCCACTTAGTTTCTTGTTTGTAGGCACATAAAATAGATCTTTTTTCTAACCATAATGTTCACTATTTCTATAAATTTTGAGAGTTTCTTATCACACCACCCATGTTTCTTAGGCACCACATAAATTTCCGTTTTGTCTCTAATTTCTGGATGTGCACATTCGGACGCACCCTTTCTCTAAAATTTTTCAGTTTTTTCTGGATGTGCACATCCAGAAGAATTCTTGATCTGCAAATACGAAAAAAATCAAAAGAATTCCATAAAATCATTTACTTCTAAATATAATTAAATTCAATATAATTAAAATCCAACATAATTAAACTTAATATGATTTTTTCAATATAATTAAATCCAATTTAATTAAATCCAATATAATTAAAATTAATATGATTAAAATTAATATGATTTTTTCAATATAATTAAATTCAATATAATTAAATTAATTTTAGAAGTAAATACCATATAACTTTAATTATAATTTAGAAATAAATACCATATAATTTAGAAGTAAATACCATATAATTTTAAAAACCAATATAATTAAATCCAATTTTAGAAGTAAATACAATATAATTTTAAACCCAATATAATTAAATTAATTTTTTCAATATAAAAAAATTATTTAAAATTAAATACCATATTAATCATATTAATTATATTGAAAAAAATTAATCATATTAAATATCATATTAATTTTAATTAATATAGATTTTAATTATATTGGATTTAATTATATTTAAAAAATGATATTAATTTTAATTATATTGGATTTTAATTATATTGGATTTAATTATATTTAAAATTAAATGATTTTATGGAAAATTAAATACCATATTAATCATATTAATTATATTGAAAAAAATTAATCATATTAAATATTATATTAATTTTAATTAATATAGATTTTAATTATATTGGATTTAATTATATTTAAAAAATGATATTAATTTTAATTATATTGGATTTAATTATATTTAGAATTAAATGATTTTATGGAATTCTTTTGATTTTTTCCGGATTTACAAATCAGGAATTCTTCCGGATATCAGTGATTTTTAAAAATTTGGTGCGTCTGGATGTGCAAATCCGAAATTTGGGGGTAAAAATGAAATTTCACGTGGTGCATAAGAAACTTGGGTGGTGTATTAAGAAATCCTCTAAATTTTTTAGTAAGTGTGAATATATTCTATGATCCAAAATGAATTCTCCTCTCATGAACTAATTTATTTACTCACACTAATTCACAAAAATAATTTTTCACTAGACGATGATGCAATAACCCTTGCTCTTTTAACATTGTACTCAAGCCATAAAGACGAACAACGTCTTAACATAATCCATATCATAGAGATTTGATAAAATTTTACGATGCCGATATAAAATTTTCCGTTGCCGGTTGACTGCCTAACACAACTATCTCTGAACTTACGAGAAAAAATTTAAATTCCGAGTTAGTTAGACTTCTTAGTCGTGGAATTTTCCATCCTTCAAACTTGCGAGGGATTAGTCTTGAAAGATTTGTTTAGGGAGGGGATTTTACCCATGCCAAAAGTACTTTTTTGTGCGAGGAGTTATACCCCTTTTACAATGGGAGATATTTCTTGCAGTCTACACAAAATCGACAAAACCACTTTTCTCCAACCATCACCAGAAAACTTATTGTAATCAAATGGAAAAAAAATGGACTAATAATGGAAATATATTCATATGTGATCATCACATTCCTAAACCTATCACACCACAAAAGTTGAATTGAAATAGGTGCAAAAATTCAACTGATATTTTCTCCAACCACGACCACAAAAATTTGACTAGCAAGCACACATTAGACTTTTTTGGGGAAAATTAGCTACAATACAACTAAGATAACATACTAAGTCTCATATGCATTTATAACCTGCCTAAACCTAATAGATAGACATTAAACATGTATACAAAATTAGGACTTTGTCCAAGTAGGCCAGTTTGTGCACATATCTTCCATTACCAAAAACAGTCCTAAAGAAAAGATGCTATATTGCTAATCACTCCCTATTGTCTATCTTATATCAACCTTCTATTCCTGCAACATGCTTTAACAACCACCCTACTAAATAAGCTGCAGCTCCAGCTATGACACCACTCAAAAGAGTCACAGCTGTGGTCAACATCATGTTTTGACCAGCAATTCTTGCCCTTGCCACACCAAGAACAGCAAGGCCAAGTGTTGAAACAAGGCAAGCACTGACAAACTTAACTGAATCACTATCTGTAAATGGTATAAGGATGATGAATGATAGTAGAGGTATTGCGCCAAAAACCATGAAGGATGCAAAGGTTATCAGGCCATTCTTCCATGGCTTCTTTTCTTGATCCGCTGGTAGCATTCCTTTGTCAGCTGCCATTCTTTGGTCCACTAGTATGTCATTGTATTTTGTAAATATGTTCACAACCTTGCACCAAAGTAAAAAAATTATGCTTAGAACTTATAAGCAATTTTGCATTGCCATAGACCAGACTCGAATTGACTTATTTGAGTTTATCTGCTACACACTTACCGCGGTTGCGTCGTTGTAATCCATTCCAAGAGATTGATAGTATCTAACTAAATCTCTTTGTTCATTTTCTCTGCCATTCAAAACATCCCATTCTGTGACTCTCCTTTCCTCATTGATCACATCGTGCTCGGAGCTAGCGGAGACTATGTCTCCGAACCCCATTGATATTGCATCTGCTACTAAGTTTGCAAACCCAAGAACCAACACATTCCCTATATATTCATAGCACACAAGTTAAATTGAAAATATAATGAGAAAAAGAGAATATGTATATATATAATTATGCAAGTACCAGAGGAACTAGTGGTAGCTGAAATGGAGGAAATGAGAGAAAAGCATGTGATGATGGCATCAAGGCCTCCATAAACTATGCTCTTTACATATTCTCCTCTCCAAGGTTCTTTTGGTCTTTCACTCTTCCTTTCAATATCATCACTATGGAGGAGCCTTGTGGTGTTGTTGTTGTCGTCACCTCTCTCATCCATTATACCACTGATCAAGCCTCTTCTTTTTTTAATCAAAATTTTGGAACTTTGTGGTTAATTATTTGCAGAAGAATATTCAATTCCTTGCAATGTTTTCAGTTCACAGTAATGAACAAGTTTATTTTTATTCTTCTCTTGGTTTTTGTTATCCTAGTGTTACTTCATTCAAAGTGTCACTTTGCATGTAAAGGAACAAACACGTAGCGGTTTTATGGTTGTCTGTTTTGACAGAACGTTGTTGACACGTTTGAATCACCACATGGCCACCGACCACCGTTCTTATTTGGCTATAGCTGTAAACTATATATATCTATGCATAGAATATACTCTTCTTCACACGATTGTTCCGCATTTTACATTATCTTTCTTTTTTTATGTTAAAATATAGACTATCCTTTTTTTGGTTAAGCATTTTACATTTTTATATAATTAAATTTATAATGCATATTACTTTTATTGATTTATTTTACAATATCATCATCAGCCCCATATAATAATTATAAAATACGTCAATATAAAAAATATATATATTAGATTTCATAAAAATTTCAAAATTTAAAAAACTTATTAAAATTGATAAAATAAACTAATTAAATTTAAATTGTATATTAAAAAAACTATGAAATTAATAATAACATATTTAAAGTTATTATCATTGATAATTAAAGTTGTAAAAAATTTAATTTCTTATATGACATATTAAAAGATTTAAAATAAATTTTTATTAAAAATATATTTATTTATATTTAAATGATTAAAGTGTAATATATATTTAATCTTCAAAGAATACTTAATTCATAATTAAATTTAATTTAATAAGATTAATTCAAAATTAGATTTGATTCAATTTTATTAGTTTAGTTTGATTTAATTTTTAAATATTTAATTTATAAATAATTTATTAATATTAATTTTATATAAGAACATTAAAAATATTAATTTTAATATAATATATAACTTATTATAATAAAATTTAATACTACAATAAATAATATTTTAAATAAGAAAACACTAAAGCAGACCATATATAATATCAAGAAAGGAATCAAATTGAAGTTAAAATTATAGAATTTATCTTCTATTAGTTAAGCAGACCATATTGAACAATCAATTCTAAAATCAAATCAAAACACTAAGCGAATCGAAATTGAAACTTGAAATGAGAAATACTAAAAATAACTTAAAAATTAAAAAAAAAAAATAATAATTTGATTCTTTAATAAATATTTTAATAAGTATTTTGGTTTGGAAAAAATTAGTTTAATAAATATTTTAATAAATGTTTTAATAAATATTTTGGCTTGAATTTGGAATTTCGATTCCATAATTATATATATATATATATATATATATATATATATATATATATATATGAGAAAAAAGAATATGCACTGACAGTGTAAAATATTTTTACACCGTCAATCAATCACGAACGTGTATCCCGCCAAGTCTACACGTTTAATTTTAAAATACTGATATGACATGACAGAATGTTATAATTCTATTGGATGATGGTGTAAAACTAGTTTACACTGACAGTGCACTACCTTTAATCTCTCTCTCTCTCTCTCTCTCTCTCTATATATATATATATATATATATAGGGTTTAATGGTAATGCACTGTCAGTGTAAAAAAGTATTACACATACATTCAATCAAAATATTTTAAAGTGTCAAATCATTTAAATAATTTAAGATTTACAGGCTGACTTGGCGGGATACATGGTTGTCATTGGTTGACAGTGTAAAAATATTTTACATTGTCAGTGCACCATCCTTTTTCTCATATATATATATATATATATATATATATATATATATATATGAAGCATACCAAATGAAAGTGATTTTAAATGAGAGATAAGAGGAACAAACAACAACCGTTAGATCAAGTTAATAAGAGAAATGAAATACATGTTAATAAGAGAGAGAAATTAATAGTCATATTAATGAAAAAATTTAGGGTAATGCTAACTTGTGCCCCAAGGGCACAAGTTAAAAACTAAATTAAGAAGTATTGTCTTGAAAATTGTGTAGAGCCTTTAATTAAAGTATAAAATTAATTTTTAAATTGTTGTTTCCAATACAAATTTACTATAAGTGAGTTTCTTAACTTGTGCCCTTGGGGCACAAGTTAGCATTTCCCAAAAATTTAATCATAATTTTCGACTGATCATCTTTCATTTAAAATCACTCTCATTTGATATATATATATATATATATATATATAAACTTATTGACATCCAAATATATTTAATGATATATTATTATATTGTTTTTTTAATCCATTTGCAATTTTATTTAATTTAGCTTTAAGTACTCATTAAATCAACATAACCAAGAGTTATTAAGAGGCCGACATCTCGCACTATATACTTTTTCAGTTATCCTAGCCACAAATCGAATCGTGACATTATTATTGTATAATTAATTATATATTTTTGTTTTTTCTGTTACTAGTATTATTTTGTACACTTCTTATGACCCACTTCTTTGTCATTTTCACGACTATTCTTTTTATTAGAATCCAAGGCTAACATTATCACATTTATAAGTAATCAAATAATTTATTATTTCTAAACCATTTAATTTAAATTAATATATTGAACTTCAAATCATTTCTTTTCTTTTTTCCTTTAACTAACAAAGAAAATATGAAATTTTAAAATAATGACAGCAAAAAATAATATAACTTGCATTAACAAACATTTAAGCTAGACCAATGACCTCCTTTCATCATCTTCTCCTACAGAATCCTGGACTCTCCCCATCTCTTCATCATCACCGGTAGTTGGTTTTGAAGTATTGATTCTAGGAGAAGAATCTAAGGCTTTTTTGTTGATGGTTGGTTTGTTTTCAGGCAACATCTTCAATGTGATTCCCATAGCTATTAGTATTAGTCCACTTCCATGTTGTTCTGTTAATGGTTTTGTAAATATCAAATATGATAGTAGCAATGTCACTGCCTTTCTTGCTGTTGTTATCTGTCATCATAAAATTCAAATAAGGTTTTGTAAATATCATTTATGATGCACAAGGTGCTTGTTTTTTCAAATATGTGACATATTAATGTTTGAAATGAGGAAAAGGTTGTGATAGTAAATTACCATGGCTGTGGTGGCAGCGCCAAAAAGGGCAATAAGGGAGAGGACAGAAACTTGGCCAATAAATGTGGCCATTGCTTCAAAGACTAAAACACCATACACATAAGGATGCTGCAAGGACAAGAAAAGTGTGATTCTATTGATAAGAAAAAGGAGAATAATAGAATAATGTTGTAAGTGGTAAAAACAAGGAACTGTTTATTCCAAATTTACCTGTGAACATGAAGTCCATGCTTTGAATAATTCTCCTGTAAAAAGCATTGGTGGGATTAAGAAAGGTAATCCCACTACAGTTGAGCAGAACAGCATCTCCATCTGTGTTAACAACAACATAAAGTATAACAATTTTATATCCAGCTATAGTATACTACTAGAATGCGTCAGGGTCGTGTCTGATGATTAAGGATCGATGGAAAAACAATCACCTGTGTGGTATCAGGGTTCATAGTAAAGATAGCTTCTTGAAGATTTCCAAGAAAAGAATCCATAACCAACGCGCCGGTTATCATAACAACACCAACAACGCTGAAATTAGGTGATGTATGTGCATCTGCTAATGTGAATAGGATCAATCCAACAACCAAGAGTATTGCAGATATATATTCATGAATCGGATACTTCCTTCTCAAACCAGGAATAAACGCGCCCATTATCATCACTGGCAAAACCTTCATAGCATCAAAATTGAATCTATTATATTGCAACATTCAATCTTCACTTATATATACAACATGAATCACACAGTTTGAAGAGCAAAAAGCATGTTACAAACATAACCAGGTGATAATTTTACCATAAACTTTACCAATTGAACAAAGTTTATACAGAAACAAAAGACAAACAGACAATAAGCTACGCTGCTATCACTTTTTAGGTTGCATAACCGATCCAAAACAGTATACTTCAAAATTTGGTAAAGTAAAGGTAGTTATTTTCTTGTCTATTGTACTTTTTTTGAGTTACCTTTGTGGATTTGAACATGATCTGTGCAGGGTAATTCAGAAAAGCCAAAGAACCCTTTGTTAAACCATGTGAACCCATGAGTACAGCAGAAAGCTTCACATAGGTTTTCCATGGGTTCACCATTTGCTTGCTTGTGAAACCTTGAAGGTAAATCAGAAACAGGTACACAAATCCTTGAATAAATGTGAAGTACCAACCATAGCTGAAACAAGAAAAATCAAAATCACTCATTTCACTTTCAGTTTTCCATTGAAAGCTAAAAAAAAGTATTAACAAATGAAAATATGAAACAGTAATAACATGTTGTGAAATTCACCTGAAATGAAGCCTGTTATACACATATTCCTGAAAATTAAGCAAAAAGGGAAAACAAAAATTGATGAAATTTACCAAAATCAAACAAAACAAAATTCAATTTAACCCCTTATAAAAAAAACACAGAAACAAAACCAAATAAAAAGCACAAAAAATCATTTTTTTTCTGCAACCCAATTGCTGAAATTGTAATCAAGAAAAACCAAAAACAAGAACAGAGTGTGTGCGTGTATATATGTACCTCACAGATACCATTAACAAGATATCCAAAGAAGAATCCAGAAGAACAAATGAGGAATTGTTGCCATCTGGGTTTATCAGAGAGTGAAATTCCAAACAACTTACGACCCTGTTCTTCTTTCTTCATCACCATTCCGCTTCTTTTTCTTCAAACTTGACGGAAACCCAAAATTGAATTCAATAAAAAGACTATATTTTTCTAAAACTGAAACTTGATCAAAGCATGTGAAGCATTTGCGGCTAAAATCATTGCATGTTGACTTTAGCACCAGCAGAAGAGAAGAAGAAGAAGAAGAAGAAGAAAAAAGAGTTTCGGTGGCACAAAAATTGAAACTTGGTCTATTAGTCTAATCAAGCATATAATATATTTTATGCATGAAAAGTTTAGAGAGAGAAAGTTAGGAGAGAGAGAGAGAGAGAGAGAGAGAGGGAGCGTGGGTTTGTGAGTTGTTCTTACAGTAGAATTTATGGTGTGCTGTGAATGTGATTATACGCAAAGGTAGAATTAATTGAATAAAACTGTTGTAAAATAAATATTTTATTAATTTTCAATACTGTCAAATCAACATCTTTTAATTTTATTTATGAGTATAATTAATACAACAGTATTTGAACAGGTAATTAATAAATAAATAAATAATTTAGGTTAATTTAATATAATAAAATATTTGATTTAGTGATAATTAAATATTAGATTTTTATGCATATAATTTTCAAAATTTTTAATTCAAATTTTAAATAACATATTTAATCAATCATATTGATATTTATTAATTGAATTAGATTGAATCTGACATTTTTTTTCTCCTGACTTTCTATAAAGAATGTTTAAATCGATACATAATTTTTTTAGTCTAAAAGTACATTAATTTTTATTGAACAAAAGTTTCTCATAAAAATAATTTGAAAAAGAAAATTTTAATTTTGGTTGGAAAAATGTTTTATATTCTGATTGCACGAGGAGAAGAATGGAAATTTAATATTTTGAAAATTATTAGGAATGTATGGCATATTTTTGTTAAATAAGGAGAACGCCAGTTGTTGAGTCATGTGAGCTACATGAAAATATTCATGCTCTCCATAGAGGTGAGGGTATATTTGGAAATGATTTAGGTGGGGTTCTTTTACTTTCTTGCTGATTTTGATGTTAAATTATTGCTGATTTTGATGTTGCCCTTTTTTGTTTTTTTAGTATTTTTTATTTCTTAAAAATATATCCATTTCTATTTATAAGAAAAATGTTTTTTAAATTTATTGAATAAATTATTCAAATAAAACACATATCAAATATATTAGTTATGGAATGAATTTAAAAAGCAATGTATTTCTATAAATAGAACCAAATGCAATATATTTTTATTTCTTACCAAATATTACTGAGGGTAGGTTTGGTATTATAAAAAATGTTTTATTTTTAAACTCAAATAAAAGAAATAGAAAAGAAATAATGCTAATAATATTTTTGTTAAATAGAGTGAACATCCATTTTAATCTCTCACAAAAATTCCAAAATTCAAATTAATCCCCAATAAAAAAAATTATAATTAATTCTTTATAAAATTTAACCGAGTCATAATAATATTATCAATCATGAGAATTATTTGTTATTAATGTACACTTTTAGTGGTAAAGATGTAACACCCATATATAATATAATATATCAAAGCATCTATATCATACATGAATTCACGTTTTGGTACTAAAATACAATAAGTCCCTAATTAACACATTATACATATACATGCCCAAAATACCTAAAAAAAACTATGGCATTATATATACAAGATGTTCCAACACTAAAAACTAGATCAAATAATGATCTCAAAATAATCTTCACAACGGAAGTCTTGCCATCCCAAAAGCTAAGATGGTAAGGAAAGTCAAACAACTTTATCCTTACCCTTCGCCGAACATGTGGTACCTGTAATATAATCAACAACGTGGGGTGAGATACATCAAATCTCAGTGAGTTCCCTATCTTATAGGTCCTCTCGGCTTTACAAGGTTCTATCACACCTAATTCAAGTCAAAAGGGACAAGGGAAAATAACTTTGAGTACTCACACACACTACATGGAAACCCGTTATCAAGTCCGCTAACTCGAAAGTGGATCACTATCGTCAACCCTGTCAAGGCATCCCCTTTCTCCTGCCCTCTTCTACGTCTAGAAGTAGGAACGAGTCATGGACCCTCGTAGATTACTTGGCATACGAGATGAATTCGGAAATAAGGGACACATTATCACCTTAAATCGTCACTTCACACGGCCCGTGCACCGTCACAAGTCTCTTTACCTGTAGGCTTCATTTGTACTATAACATTGGGAATCAAACCTACCAAGTAATCGTGCATTCATTACAGAGGAGCTCGTTACTCATGAAATGACACATAATAGAATAATGGTTACGATTTCGTGACTCCACATACAACCATGATTGTATTTAACATTTCTATACCGTTCGGTAATAGACGCACGTCTCGGCCTTTCATGCACGAGCATTGTTGTTATGTTATTCATCATTTTCCTAGTCGTTACTAGGTTCCAACATAGGTTATGGTAATACTCCTCACTTTACCTATTTCATATTTTTAACATGCGTTACTCTCAATCATGCTCAACAACAAGGGAAATAGGCAAACACAAGTCAAATATATATTGGAATCACATAATTCAACTTATTCTAAGTTACACCAATTCTGGTTCCCTTCGATTTATTTAATCGGGCATTAACCTAGAATTTTTCCACTTCCATTAGATAGAGTATTTTCATAGCTCTCTATCGATACCAAGAACACTCAAATCGGATACACGAAACAAAAGTTATGAATTTCAGAAAATACTATTTTTTTCATTTTGTTCCAGGTCGCGCTAAGCGGACCCCACCCCGCGCTAAGCGTGCTCCTCACTGCCTGGAAGGGGTGCGAATTTTCCAAACCGCGCTAAGCGCGCAACACCGCGCTAAGCGCGCTGTGCGTTATGCAGAAAAAATTCCTTTCCACAACAGCCTTCTAACCACAATTTCACCCCTAAAACCATACTCAATCAACCAATAGGGGTGTGTGATCATGGTTCTTTCATGGGTTATTCCACAAACTTCACAAATCAAAATTTCCAACAACATTACA
Organism: Lathyrus tuberosus; assembly: GCA_022829125.1. NCBI lineage: Eukaryota > Viridiplantae > Streptophyta > Magnoliopsida > Fabales > Fabaceae > Lathyrus > Lathyrus tuberosus. The sequence goes on from JALAZF010000006.1 coordinate 14,087,545, forward strand.
AAATTTCCACACAAAACCATAACATTTCAATTCAATAACAAACATCATAACAACTATCAATGGATGATTCTACACATGTTATAATCATGCTACGCAATTTACAACACATTTCAACCGTTAGATTCTTTGATTTCCCAAAACATCCATTTTTTCTCAAAAACCTAACATAACTAAAAAACTTCAAGAAAATCTACAACTAAAGTTCCTAACTAGAACCCACCTTGGTTAGAGGTTGAAGATGAAGAAGATGAGATGATTTAATGAAGAGTTGATGATGATTCTTGCTCTTGAAATGTTGGATTTCCTCTTCTTTTCTTTCTCCCCTTTTCTTTCCTTTCTTCTTTCTCTCTCTCTATGATACTATCTTTCTCATTTTATGTTTGGCAAGTGGGAGGAAAGAAATCATATAGTAAGTATTATTAGTAAATAATACTACTAAATGTCAAAAAGTCTCTAAAGCTCCAATAATTAAATACCTCAGAGTCAGATAATATTAATTGGATTTACTCTAAGTTCAATAGTTACTCTAATTATTTTTACAAATAATTTCTCAGAGTACCCTGGGACTCAGTTGATCACAACTAATATTATTCAGAGCAATTTAAAAATACGGGGTATTACAAAAGACCTAAGATGTGGCTTAAAGTTCCTAGAGTTTGATTCCTTCTAAAAATAGTTTTTGACTTTTTTTTATATTTTCAAATTTGAATTGTTTAAAAATAAATATAAAAAGTAAAAATAAAAACTAATTTAGTATTTAAAAACTGAAAAATAGAAAATAAATCCAATGTGACAGTTCAATCATAGTTTAAAAGTAGGAAAAAACCTATTCAAAAAAATATTAACAAAAAAACTAATATGATCCGATTAAATGTTGTAAGGAATTAAATTGTTTTTTTTAATTAATTTGAATTCTATAGTTTTTGTGAGGATGGAAAATGGATTTTCACTCTTAGTAATATAAAAAATAAAAAATATTTAAAAGATTCTGAAAAAGATAAAAAATATTAAATTGAGAGTGATTAGAAGAATATATCTAAAAAGTATGATCTATATATAAATTAGATACATTAATTACTCAATATATCTAAAAAGTAAAATTAACTTATAATATGAAACGGAAGGAGTAATTAGATAATACAATTTAAAAATAGTTACTATTGTATTAAAATTATAAATATATTAATTATTTTAAGACAACATTTTTAACATATAAATTAATTATCTTTTATATAGGCAAAACGTATTAAATAATACAAAGTTATTAGGACGAGGACTATTGTTGAATGCAGAATAGGGCAAGCAAGCAAAAATATGTATTTTCGGAAAGAATTCCCTCCGGGATTTATGTCGTGTCCACAGAGATCGGTTCGAGGGAAAGAATGTCGTTCGACAGTCTCTCGCGTTTATGAGTTTGGATTAAAATAGTTTCAAACAACAAAACATAAAAGTAAACATTAAAACAAAAAGAAATCATTCTTCAGAGAGAAAAACTCGTCCGACAATGCATATAAATCACTTCTCACAAACTTAAACTTACCGACCAGTTATACTCCACTTAGAATACTCCTCAATATCACCCAGCATCGCTCACAACAAAGGTTATGTCTAACGCAAAGTTGAGATAACAACCGTGTCACTCTCTTCGTCACTCTCGCGAGTGAAGCCTCGAAACACGGAAGGCATTAAGCTTCGACGCCTATTGAAGATTGTTAGCTCTTAAATCTATCTCTAGAGTCCAGAAACTAACAGATAATCATCCCTAATCGAAGTTTGCGAGGATTATCTCTAACACAACTCAAACCCCGCGCATAAAACAAAAATCAGAGACAATCACCAATAAAGATTTGTAAAGCAAGTTTCATATAACGCCATGGGCGACAAATATACATGAGTTTAGAGCAAATACATATACACAACCCAACCATAAAGAACAACACAAAGAAAAAGAGAAATGAACCAAACATCTCGCGGATTGTCAGAGCCGGTCGATGAACAATCCACCCTGGTTCATCCGTATGCATGCTCCACAGTTGTTTTCTAAGCTCTCCAATGAAAAATGAAGTTTGATGGAGTTGGGATCACAAAACCCCAAAACCATCCTAAAAAAATAGTGTTTTTGGGCTTAAATGGTGTTTCAGCCCGCACAGCATCGCCCGGCGGTGGTTCGGGGCGCCCGGCGGCGAAAGGCGGCTTATTTTGCAAGTTCCAGTAGTGTTCAGGAGCGCCCGGCGTTGCACCGCCCGGCTCTGCAGGGGCGCAGCACACCAAAACAGCAAAAATTCTGCAGTGTTTTATTCGTAACTTTTGAACTGTAACTCCGTTTTTTGCCCGGTTTGAAGCGCTGGAAAGCTTATTCAATGCTCTATACAACAATGGCAAGACATCCTTGATTGGATACCTGCAAAAAATGAGAAAAAATTAATTAAACTCAATGATATTTACACTATACGCAATATATACACTAAAACGTAAAGTAAATGTATTTACAAACAAAGCGGGGTTTATTCGTATGATATTTAACAAAACATTGATAAGTGCAACAAAACATATATACAAAAATTGGTACATTTTGCACTTATCAACTATGAAAGAGAGCGATCCATAACTCAATCAACCCAAAAACGTCATAAAAAGTCATATGACGATATCGACAAATGTGACATAGTTGATCATAAATTGTCCAATCTAATCCATCATACCTAGAGCATGGGTAGTCCAATGCAAACTCATATCCATTAAGTGGCAACCACGTCAATACGTGTTAACACTACTACGGTAAACTTATACAATAACAGTTGGAAAATGAATATCATTACGCGTGACTTGCCGTTGTTATGCAACGTGTGGTTGTATATGCGCTACTTACAATCACGGTTGTATGACCGTGATTGAAAACCTGAGAGCGCACGACATATTATCACGGTCATATTTAACAATCGCCTTTAAATTGTCTGCTTTTTTTTTATAAAAAAATATGCTTTTTGAAAATTTTCCATTGTTTAACCTGTATTTTTGTGAACCGTATCAAAATAGTGTTGAAATATTAGATTAGGTTTGATTAGATTTGATTAGATTTAATATTTAAATATAATCCAAGTTGTGTTAGCCCAATTAGGGTTGTATATAAATAGTCCTAGTTTGTATCATTATTTACACAATTCAATAATACAATCCTTATTTCCTTATTCTCTCTTTATTCTCTCCTCACTAAAAGTGCCTCACGCACTAACAAATTGGTATCCAGAGCTTCCGGTTATTGTTCTTGATCGAGTTTTCAAGAACTTTACGTCAGAGGTCGTGTTTCCAGGACAAGTGAATCAACCGCTGCGAAGAAGACTGGCGATAAGAGCATTCTGAATTCCCTTTCAATGCTTGACGACAAGAATTGGATCCGGTGGAAAAATCAGATATAATCCTTATTTGGCATCCATGATACCATAGAAGTGGTTACCGACGGCGTTCCTGTGTTGGCTGAAAATGCAACCAAAGAACAGAAAAAAGCCCACAACAAAGTCAAGAAGAAAGATTGCAAGGCTGCTTATTGCATTCAGACGGCGGTCGATGCTACTAACTTCGACAGAATCTCTCATGCTGAAACGGCGAAGGAGGCATGGGATATTCTAGTGAAGTATTATGAAGGAGGTGAGAAAGTCAAGGTTGTCAAGTTGCAAACCTTGCGTCGACAATATGAGTTGTTGTCGATGGGAGAAGACGAAAAAGTTGCAGAATATGTGTCGAAGGTTCAGAAACTCGTCCATCTCATGAAGGGTTGTGGCGAAACCATAACTGATAAGATGATAGTTGAGAAGGTAATGAGAACGTTGACCTCTCACTTTGATCACGTTATCGTAGCTATTCAAGAATCCAACAATCTTGAAACCCTAAAAGTGGAAGATTTGGTTGGTTCGTTGGAGGCGTATGAGATGAGGATTGTCGAAAGAAAGGGAGTTTAGAATTCGATACAAGCACTGCAGGCTCAGTCATGGAAAAGGAATGGTGGTTCCAACAAATCCAAAGGCAAAGTCGACAAAACTCATGGAAAGAAGTCTTGGTCGAACCCTCACAAGAATCAGGTCGAAGATAGAGCTTCTGAATCCTCGAAAAGAGGAGGAGGAAACTATCGAAAGGACAAAGAAGATAAGAAAGGTATGCAGTGTTATAACTGTGGAAAGTGGGGTCATTTGGCCAAACATTGTTGGTATAAGAAAGACAATGGATCGAAAAAAGGCAAGGACGAAGGAGCGAACCTTACATGCCAAGATTCAGATGATTCTGAAGGTGGTATAGTGGTTATGGCTACAATGGCAGATAACCATGTCGAATCCAAGATCTGGTTCCTTGACTCAAGCTGCTCAAATCACATGACTGGTCGAAAGGAGTGGTTGGCAGATTTTGACGAGTCGAAGAAGAGCAAGATAAAACTTGTTGATAACCGTTCGTTGCAAGCAGAAGGTACTGGCAACATAGTTTTTCAACTGAGTAATGGAGCGAAAGCTATGACCAGAGATATGTTCTATGTACCTAGAATGAAGTGCAACCTGTTAAGTGTTGGACAACTGGTCGAAAAAGGCTTCTCGGTTGTCATGAAAGATGGAGTTTTGAAATTGTTCGACACCTAGAACAATTTGGTCTTGAAATCTCCGTTGTCGAAGAACATGACGTTTAAGACCATGATCAGTTTGACTGAAGTACAATGTCTAAAAACTGTTGTCGACCACAAGGATAGTTGGTTGTGGCATTTGAGGTTTGGACATTTGAACTTTCTATCACTCAATCAGTTGATTACTCAAGATATGGTATCTGGTATTCCAAGTCTTGAGATGCCTGACAAACTCTGTGAAGGTTGTTTAGTCAGAAAGCAATCCAGAAATTCTTTCGTTTCGACTATGCCAATGAGATCATCCTGCATACTCGAAGTTGTACATTCAGATGTATGTGGTCCGTTCGAAGAACATACCATTGGTGGAAATAGATATTTTGTTTCGTTTGTCGTTGAGTTTAGTCGAAAGTTGTGGATCTATGCGATCAAGATATAGGATGAAGTATTTGAAATATTTAAGAGATTCAAGATGCTTGTCGAAAACCAGAGTGAGAAGAGGATCAAAGTTCTGCGAACCGATGGAGGTGACGAATACACTTCGAAGATGTTTGAAAAATTCTGTGCAGAACATGGTGTTGATCATGAGGTAACTGCTCCTTATACTCCTCATCATAATGGAATTGCTGAAAGAAGAAACAGAACCATATTGGATATGGCGAGATGTATGCTCAAGCAGAAGAATTTGCCAAAATCTTTATGGGGTGAAGTTGTTTCGACTGCAGTTTATATTCTGAACAGGTGCCCTGCCAAGAAATTGAAGAACAAGGTTCCTGAAGAAGTGTGAAGTGGCAAACGACCATCAGTGAGTCATCTGAAGGTGTTTGGCTCTATGTGTTACAAGCATGTTCCTGATGCAAGAAGAAGGAAGCTTGATGACAAGAGTGAACCTATGATTCTGGTAGAATATCATAAGACTGGTGCTTACAGGCTATTCAATCCAATTAATGAGAAGATTTTATTGAGTCGAGATATTGTGATTGATGAAAATTCTGCCTGGGATTGGAATTCTAGTAATTCAATTAACAATCCATTGATGAGCTCTGATTTCGATGAAGAAACTGATGAAGTCAAAGTTGAAGGAATTGCTGAGAATCCAGTCGAAGTCGAAGTAGAAGCAGTTAGTGACATTCCCGGCATAGAGGATGTGGCTGAAATAAGCCAAAGACCTCGGCGAAATAGAGTTCCTCCAACAAGACTTCATGATTATGAAGTGACTGGTGATGTCACACCAGATGGAGAATTAGTTCATTTTGCTTTACTTGCAGATGCTGAACCAATCAACCATAACGAAGCTTTACAAACTCAACAGTGGAAGTTAGCTATGGTCGAAGAGTTACAGGCAATCGAAAGAAACAACACATGGGAGTTAGTCGAATTGCGAGCACATACAAAAGCTATCGAAGTAAAGTGGGTGTTCAAGTTAAAACACAATGCTGATGGGTCGATAGCAAGACATAAAGCAAGATTAGTAGCTCGAGGGTTTCTTCAAAGAGAAGGACTTGACTACTCCGAAGTATTTGCTCCACTAGCAAGATTGGAGACTGTTCGACTAGTGGTTGCATTGGCATGCAACCAAGGTTGGTCGACATTTCACTTAGATGTGATGTCAGCATTTCTGAATGGTCTGTTAGACGAAGAGGTCTATGTCACACAACCTTCTGGGTTTGTGATTCAGAAGGAAGCGAGTAAAGTATATAAGTTGTACAAAGCGCTCTATGGCCTCAAGCAGGCACCTAGGGCATGGAACAAGAAGATCGACTCATACTTAGTCGAATTGGGATTTGTCAAATGCAAGTTTGAGTATGGTGTCTATGTTCAGGTTGTAGCACAAGATATAACAATCGTCTGCTTATATGTCGATGACTTGTTGGTAACTGGAAATAGCTTGGAGAACTTGTCGAAGTTCAAAAAGCTGATGATGAAGGAATTTGAAATGTCGGATCTGGGAAAATTGTCTTATTTCCTAGGCATGAAATTTCAAATGCTGAAGCAAGGTATGGTGCTACATCAAAAGAAGTATGTCAAAGAGATACTCAAGAGATTCAGAATGGATGATTCGAATCCTGCATCCTCACTTGTCGAACCAAACTTGAAGTTGGAGAAGCATGGAGAGGAAGACAAAGTTGATGTAACTTTGTTCAAACAAATAGTTGGGTCTCTAAGATATGTGTGCAGCAGTCAACTTGATATAGGTTTCGCAGTCGGATTAGTGAGCAGATTCATGGGTGAACCAAGAGTGTCACACATGAAAGCTGCAAGAAGAATTACGAGATACTTAAAAGGAACAACAACTTTTGGAATTCTATTTTGACGAGATTCTGAAGGCAAAAGAGCAATAGTTAACTGCTTTTCAAATGCTGATTGGTGTGGAGATAAGGAGGATCGAAGAAGTACAACTGGCTATTTCTTTCAAGTATTTGGTGCCCCAATGTCATGGTGTTCGAAGAAGCAACCTGTGGTGGCATTGTCATCGTGTGAAGCAGAATATATAGTAGGATCCTATGTTGCATGTCAAGCAATTTGGATTAGATCAGTACTTGAAGAAATGGAGGTCAAAGTGAAGAAACCTCTTGTGTTGCAAATCGACAACAAGTCAGCCATAAATCTGGCGAAGAATCCAGTTATGCATGGAAGGAGTAAGCATATCGAAGCCAGATTTCACTTCTTGAGGGAAAAGGTAAATCGATGCGAACTTGAAGTTAGGCATTGCTTAAGTGAAGCACAGTTGGCCGACATTTTCACCAAAGGATTGAAGATCGACAGATTCCTAAATTTGAGAAAGAAATTAGGAATAGTTCAAATCGACTATGACTAGCGTAGACTCGACAACTTAGATTATGGAGGTGTGTTGAAATATTAGATTAAATTTAATTAGATTTGATTAGATTTAATATTTAAATATAATCCAAGTTGTGCTAGCCCAAGCCCAATTAGGGTTGTATATAAATAGTCCTAGTTTGTATCATTATTTACACAATTCAATAATACAATCCATATTTCCTTATTCTCTTTCTATTCTCTCCTCACTAAAAGTGCCTCACGCACTAACAAATAGAAACAACAATTGTATCATGTAAGAAAAAAATTATTTACTTCATTAATTCCAAATAATATTATTTACATCATCAAACTAAAATATAATATATATATATATATATATATATATATATATATATATATATATATATATATATATATATATATATATATATATATATATTTAAAATTAAACTCATGTTTGAGGATCCTTAAGCACATTAAAGATATACGTTCAACGTTTACGAATGTCTACAAAGTCTTCGCAGGAGAATGGTGTATCTTCGTCAAACATCTACATAAAAAAGTGCAAAAATGTGAATATCACACATATATGATAATCATACCCAACTGATCTTACCGGGATCAGAAGAATATTCAGTGGCCAGCAACACGTCGTGAGCTCCAAGTTCACCAGTGGTGGAGAAGAGGAGGGGGTGACCTGAGCATCAGAAGGTGTTTGGCGAGATTAAGGCATACTTAGAGAATGCTCATATCTTGTCACCTCCGGTTAGGAATAGATGTATGTGGTTGTACATTTCGGCCTCAAACTTGACCATAGGGAGCCTATTAGCCCAAATGGATGGTAGTGGCGTCGAAAGAGCCATTTATTACCTTAGTCGAGCTCTTAATGATGCATAAACTAGGTATAGCCTAGTTGAAAAGATGTGCCTATGTTTGTATTTTTCTTGTATGATGTTAAAACATTATATAAGGCCAGTTGATGTTTTTGTTTCTTCCCACTTTGATTTTATTAAATGTATGTTTTTCTTTTGAAGGCCAAGAATGGACAGGTAGTTGCAAACTTCATTATGGATCATGCACTGGTCGAGACACCTTTAAATTACTTGGAAATGGAGCCTTAGAAGTTATACTTCGATGGTTCAAGCCATAAGAATGGAATTGGCGTTGGAGTTTTTATTTTTTCTCCAATCAAAGTACCAACAAAGTTCAAGTTTAAAATCGAAGGCTCTTGCTCCAACAACGAGGTTGAGTATGAAGCTTTGATAGCTGGACTCGAGGTCTTGTTAGAGTTGGGGGCAAAGCGAGTCGAGATAAAAGGAAATTCAAAGTTAGTCGTGAAGCAAATAACAAAAGAATGCAAATATATCAAGGAGACCTGACCATAGGGAGCTTATTAGCCCAAGAGGATGATAGTGGTGTCGAATGAGCCATTTATTACCTTAGTCGAGCTCTTAATGATGCAAAAACTAGTTATAGCCCAGTTGAAAAAATGTGCCTATGTTTGTATTTTTCTTGTATGAAGTTAAAACATTATATAAGGCTAGTTGATGTTTTCGTTTCTTCCCACTTAATTTGATGTTATTAAATACATGTTGTCTAAGCGAATCTTGCATAGTCGAATTAGAAAATGGGCACTCGCTTTAACTGAATATTCCCTTACATATGTGCCTTTGAAGGCCATGAAGGGTCAGGTAGATGCATAATTCATTGTGGATCATGCAGTGGTCGTGACACCTTTAAATTACTTGGAAATGGAGACTTGGAAGTTATACTTCGATGGTTCAAGCCATAAGAATGGGCTTGGAATTGGAGTTTTGATTATTTCGCCAAGCAAAGTACCAACAAAGTTCAAGTTTAAAATCAAAGGCTCTTGCTCTAACAACGAGGTTGGGTATTAAGCTTTGATAGTTGAACTCGAGATCTTGTTAGAGTTGGGGTTAAGGCAAGTCGAGATAAAAGGAGATTCAAATTTATTCCTGAAGCAAATAACAAAAGAATACAAATGTATCAAGGAGAACTTGATTATGTTTTTTTTTATAGTGAATCGACTGATGAAATGTTTTAATTTCATGGATATCAGACATATTCTTAGACTTGAGAATCACGAATCAAATGAATTGGCACAGATCGGTTCGGGGTTTAAAGTTCCAAAAAGAAAGTTAGAAGAGTTTATTGAAGTTCGAGGAAGATTTCAGGCAACAAGGCTTTCTCCATCAGATCTAGCGTTGACAAAGCTTGGATCGGTAGACTCAGAGAACTTTTAGATCTGTACTGTCGAAGACTTTCCTAGCACTTACTTGAGAAAGCCCATAGTTGATTACTTGAGAAATCTAGTTGGATCAACAAATCGAAAGATCAAGTATAGATCTTTGAATTATGTAATCATTGGCAATGGATTATTTGAAAAGACCTATGAGGGAGTGTTTCTTAAGTGCCTTGGTAAAGAAGAGGCATACTTGGCCGTTTTGAACACCCATAGTGGGGCGTGTGGTGCTCATCAAGTGGGGTACAAAATGAAATGGCTTTTGTGTCGACAGGGTGTCTATTGGCCCACAATGCTTAAGAATTTCATTGATTTCACTAAGGGTTATCAAGAATATTCACTTGAGCATATAACATGTTCCTGCAAGTGAGTTGCATGTAATAGTGAAACCTTGGCCGTTTAGAGGATGGGCTTTGGACTTTATTGGAGAAATTCTACTTGCGTCCTCAAAGAGCCAAAAATACATTTTGGTCGGATTTAATTACTTTACGAAGAGGATCGAAGCATTCTCTTTAGTGAAGGTTGATCAAGAGTCCATAATTGAGTTCATTAAAAGGAACATTATTTATAGGTTTGGAGTTTCTGGGACCATTACGACAGACCAAGGGTCAGTGTTTATTGGTCGAAAGATGCAAGAATTTGCATCAGAAATGGGAATTAAATTGTTAACTTCAACCCCTACTATGCTCAGGAAAATGGGCAGGTCAAAGTTACTAACAAAACCATTATCAGCTTGATCAAGAAGCATGATGGGAAGAAGCCCAAGAATTGGCATCAAAAAATAGAACAAGTTTTATGGGCTTGTCGCACGTCTCCCAATGAGGCAACAACCACAACACCATTCTGATTGACGTATGGGCATGAAGCTGTTTTGCCTGTGGATATTTATTTGCAATCAGTCTGGGTTCAACGCAAACATGAAATCCCATCAGACCAATATTAGGGAATGATATTGGACGAGATGGTTGATTTAGACGAAGAACGATTAGCAGAGTTAGATACGTTAATAAGATAAAAAGTGGAAGTGGCTAAGGCATATAATAAAAAGGTTAAGTCCAAGGCATTTTCAAATGGAGACTACGTTTAGAAAGTCATCTTGCCTATGGATCGAGGAGACCGAGCACTAGGCAAGTGGTCCTCAAATTGGGAGGGACCATTTCGAATACTTCAAGTATTTTTCAATAATCCTACGAAATCAAAGAATTACCCATGGACAAATGAATTCTAAGAGTAAATGGTAAGTACCTTAAACGGTATAGGCCCTTGCTACAAGAAATTCGAATTAAGCAAGAGTAATGTGCTGAACGAAATAAAATTGTCACGATGGTATTAAAGTGCCAAAATGGCAAAATCATTATAAAAAGTGGGCATACCCATTGCAATAAGCGAAGAGTAACAAAATATAGATCAACAGAAATACAAATTAGATGGGGAACTGTGCTTTGAATTCTTCCAACTTGGTTTTGGAAAGGTCAAGTGATCGGTGGTTTTCATACGTTATTTCACTATTTGTTTTAGTTAATATTTCGTCATTATTTATTTGTTTTACTCCTCTTTTACCACATTTTATGCCTTGGTTGTGTCCTTTAGAGTTCTCAGGTTCATACAAACATTCAAGAGGAATCGAAGCGAAAGAACAATAAAAATCGCAAGTTTCAGAAGAGTTTTAAGTAGAAAGACAGTAGCCTGACACGGCCACCCGTGTCGCCTGACACGGCCCGTGTCAGGAGAGTACCAAGGAGAGGCTTTGTTGGAAATTTGGCAGGGGGCTGACACGGGTGCCTGTGTCAGCAGGTCTGGAGCATAATCATTTTATTCCCTCAAGGCAGAAAGCCAACACGGCCGGTCGTGTTGCCTGACACGGCCCGTGTTGGCCAGGGCAAAAATTTGCTGATTTTTATCATTTTATGTTTATGGTTCTCCTAAGGATATTCTGGGTATTTTCCATCGCTGTTAAGTGAATTGTGGTTACTTAGGATTGTTTGGGGAGAGAAAAGGGGACACTTTGACTTTGACGAAGAATTTTTACGAAAAGTTGGATGCCATCAAGGGTTTTGGAGAACGAAGATTGTTCATGAGCGGAAGCAATTGAAGATCGTAGTCATCCAATAATCTTGTAATGTCTTACTTTTATTTTGTAATTTCTTTTCGCACTATAAGTAGCTAAACCCCCCAATGCTAGGGGGTGTCCCTGAATTGCATTTGTAATGACTTCTATTTCCATTGTTATATGAGATAATATTTTTTTCCTTAATCTTTTGTTATGCAATGTTTTTAATGCTTTTTCGATCGGACAAATTGAAATTGATTTACGATTAGGGTTTAAGTCGGACCAACCAACCTAACGCTTTTGCATAATAATATTACAATAGATATTGCCTAGGAATGGGGATACCCTGTAATAACCGAATTATTCTTGATCAAATATAATGCTTGTGGTTCGTTCTTGACAGCTAAGGAATTAGGGTAAAGATAGAATCTCAAAGGTTTTTCTACTAAGGAATTAGGGAAAAATAACCTTAAGAATCGGTAAGGTTTGTTTAGAGTAAGGTTTCATCAAATAAGGATTTAGAGTTTTTTGCAGTGCAATTCATACACTTCCCCTAGCATGCTTCTCATATCTGTTTTAAGTCAAGTTTATAATTTTGTTCATTTTACTATTCTTAGTTATAATTTCAAAACAATCAAAACCCTAAAGAAAATTTTGTTTAATTGAATTACTATAAGAAATTATATTTCCTATGCAGTCCTCGAGACCGATACTGGGGATAACCCCTATTATTACTACATCGTTAAATAGTACACTTGCTTTTTTTTTGATCAAGTTTTTGGCGCCGTTGCCGGGGACTACCAAATTATAAGTTCTTGTGTTAAGTCAATTGGAATTCTGTCACTCTATGACTAAAATTTTATTTTTCTGTTATTTTTATTTTCATTTTTTATATAACTTTTGGATTATTACCTTTGCTACTAATCTGCGTCTAACATTTTTATGCGAGGAGAATCCTCAGCAAATTTTCTTTTTGACGCAGAAATTGAAAGAACGCTACACGAGAGGCGTAGACAAGCAAAACTTGCAGCGTCTGAAGCTGAACCGTCGAAGCACTCAAACTCAGGTTCAGAGTCAGACAAAGATACAGTGACCATGGCTGGAAATCAACCAGCGGAGAGACTTCTGGGCAATTACCGTGGGGCAAATGCACCGACTGGTAGGTTGACCATTGTGAACCAACCGGTGAATGTGCCGAATTTCCAACTGCATCCTAGCACCATCACTCAACTTGAGAGGAGACCTTTCACCGGAAAGGTTAATGAAGATGCCAACAAACATCTGCAAATATTTCTGACTATGAGCACCACTCTCAAGATTGAGGGGTACACGGAGAAAGCAAAGAAGTTAAGAATGTTTCCTTTCACTCTGGCAGAAGAGGCTGAAGAGTGGTTCTACTCGTTACCTGCTGGGAGTATTGCCACTTGGGAAGAGATGGAGAAGGCATTTCTGAATGAGTATTTTCCTACCTCTGTTTATATCCGAAAAAGATATGATATTGTGAACTTTAAACAGAAGGACGGAGAATCTCTCGGAGATGCATACAAGAGATTCAAGAAAGTTTTGGTAGCCTGTCCGACTCACAACATGGATCAAACTGAGCAGATGTAGCTGTTCGTCAATGGCCTCCAGATAAAGACTAAGCAACTAATTGATACAGTTGTCGGTGGCTAATCTAATTTTACAACATCCACTGGTGTCAAAAAGATCATTGAAGCCATAGCCGTTAACGAGCATTTGGAGTTATATGATCGCAGTGTGAGCCAACCAGAAAAGTTGATTGATTTAAAGCTTACTGAGCAAGTGGTAAAGATGGAAGACCAGATTGCAGCTGAGGTAGAGAGAAGACTTAAGAAGATGAATATTGGTACTCAAAGTGTGGCACAAGTTCAAACTGGTCAACCCATGAGTTGTGAGATTTGTAGTGGACCCCATTATATTGCACATTATGTTGCGACTCCGCAACAAATTAAAGAGATAAAATTCCTGAGGCAGAATAATCCCTACGCTCAAACTTATAATCCAGGGTGGAAGAATCATCCTAACTTCTCCTGGAAAGATCAGAATCAACAACAATACCCACAACAGCAACAAGCTCCCCAAAAAGCACAATGGGAGATTGCCATTGAGAAAATGGCCGCTCAAAGCCTCCAATTTCAAGAAGAGAGAAGAAGTAATCTGAGGAACACAAGTGCTTCCATTAAAAATCTTGAAGTTCAGATGAGCCAGATAGCACAACAATTAGCAAGTTCTCAGACACCAGGCGCCCTCCCATGCGCCACAATCCCCAATCTGAAGAATCATGAGAATGTCAATGTGGTTACCGCAGAAAGCCAGGAAGTTGCAGAAGAAGAAGCCAGGCCAACAGAAGAGAAAAGAAAAGAAGCGGTTAAACCTAAGATCAAGTTACCGTACCCCTTAAGAGTGACAAAGAAGGAGACACAAGAAAAAGACTTTGAGAAATTCAACTCATTGTTCAAAAAGTTAGAGATTAATATGCCCTTCTTTGAAGCACTTGAACAAATACCTCTATACAAGAAATTCACGAAGGAGGTCATTGGAAAAAAGAAACCTAGTGGAGAGGAGGTAAAGAGTTTAATTGAGGAGAGTAGTGGGGAATCACAAGGTAGGAGAATCCCCGCCAAGCAAAAGGATCCTGGATCTGTTGCAATACCGTGCACTATAAATGACAAAAATTTCAAAAAAGTTCTGATTGATTCAGGTGCTAGTGTTAGTCTCATGCCATTATCTATTTATAAAAAATTGGGAATTGGAAGGGTGAGCGATGCGGGAACGAATTTAAAATTTGCAAACCACAGAACTGAGAGATCGTATGGGCTAGCTGAAGATGTGTTGGTGACGGTCGGTGAATTTGTCTTTCCAGTTGACTTTGAGATCATGGATATTCCGGAAGATGAAGAAACCCCTATCATCCTCGGCCGACCTTTCCTGCTCACTAGTCGATGCAATTTCAATATTGAGAAAGACACTGTGACTTTTAAATCTTTTGATGAGGAAATCACTTTAAAAGTGTTGGATATCAAGAAGCGAAATGAAGGTAAAGGTAAGCAAGCTTCACTTGAAATGATCGAAATGGTGAAAAAAGGCATAAGTACGAAACCCCGTCTTGAAAAAGTCGTCGGCATCAAATCTAAGGATGAAGTCTCTCGGGCATGTAGTGCACATGTCAACACTGTAAAATCCATTCGTGAAAGCAAGAAAAGAAAGAAAAAGAGACATAGAATGAAGGATAAGGAAGTGGGAGTTGACTTGAGGCAAGAAGTAGTCCGTATTGCTGAACATGACAGAAGCTCTGTTGCGGAAAGGTCTAGCAACAAAAGTAACAAAATGTGTAAGCTGAAGTACCCCCCATAGAATTGGGGAGTAACCCGTCGAGCCGTGCGACGTTAAACGAAGCGCTACGTGGGAGGCAACCCACACTTGTCTGATTAATTACTTTCTATTTGCTGTTTGTTTTTGTTTTGGTTGCAGGAAATAATCCGGATCCTACATGTGCAAACGATGATGTAGCAGTGGTGTGGCATTACCGTCAGCATCTTGAATCAGGATCTATGTGAGTGACCTCTCTCGCTCTTGTTCTAACACATTAGGGTCAATGTGTAGTTCAAGTTTGGGGGGAGGATTTACTGTTTTTAGTTTTTCCTCTTTGTACGGGTCATGTCTGTTTTATGTGTTATTTTATGAAAACCACTCTGAATTCTCCCCGAATTAGAACCGTCAAAAAATTGTCATGTGAACATTGTGATTTTGAGATGGTCAAGAAAGTATATAGATTTTGAGGGAATAGGAGTTAGAACTAGGGACATTGGGAAAGTTTGAAAACTTAGGAATGACCCGAACACCCTAGATTCCCCGGAGTAAGAAAACGAGCCCAACGTGTAGATTTGTGCCATAGTACTTGGATTTGAGAAGTTTTTCCCGATTAGTTCATAGTGATAGTCCGGCATGACTAAAAAAAATTGCATGTATAAGGTTGATTGATGGAATGACTTAAGGCACCGAAAAAGTGAACAATGGCGATAAAGACAACGAGTTCTTCTAAGTTGGGTAACCCTCACCCGGTTACTTAGCCTAACGGCGGTTGAGTCTCAATTGTCGTCCCAAAGTGGACTAATAAACTCCAATGAGCGAGAAAAAAGAGATAATGGTGCCTAGAAAAAATTTTGATTAATCTTGTACATGTGAGGGAAAACGGAAAAAATGCCTTAATCTGATTATCCGAATGAAAGGGGTAGAAAATCGAAGAAAAAACTTAAGCCCAAAGCATAGTTGGAGAGGTAACCGAAAAGGGGGATGTAGGTCTGTGGTTTTACCGCGATTTGTGTTTGTGTGATACCTTCGTTAACGGACGATTACAAAGAAAACTAGTTTTCACCGATCGGAACAAAGGCTCACGTATGAGTACAGACACACCTTGCCTTCACAAGTCTTTCGTTTGATATGTACCGTTTAATCTGAAAAAAATTTATGCGAGCTTGTTGCTTGAGGTCAAGCAACAGTTTAAGTTTGGGGGAGTTTGATCGGTGGTTTTCATACGTTATTTCACTATTTGTTTTACTCCTCTTTTACCACATTTTATGCCTTGGTTGTGTCCTTTAGTGTTTTTAGGTTCATACAAACATTCAAGAGGAATCAGAGCGAAAGAACAATAAAAATCGCAAGTTTCGGAAGAGTTTTAAGTAGGAAGACAGTAGCCTGACACGGCCACCCGTGTCGCCTGACACGGCCCGTGTCAAGAGAGTACCAAGGAGAGGCTTTGTTGGAAATTTGGCAGGGGGCTGACACGGGTGCCCGTGTCAGCAGGTCCGGAGCATAATCATTTTATTCCCTCAAGGCAGAAAGCCAACACGGCCGGTCGTGTTGTCTGACACGGGCCGTGTTGGCCAGGGCGAGAATTTGCTTATTTTTATCATTTTTATGTTTATGGTTCTCCTAAGGGCATTCTGGGTATTTTCCATCGCTGTTAAGTGAATTGTGGTTACTTAGGATTGTTTGGGGAGAGAAAAGGGGACACTTTGACTTTGACGAAGAATTTTTATGAAAAGTTGGATGCCATCAAGGGTTTTGGAGAACGAAGATTGTTCATGAGCGGAAGCAATTGAAGATCGTAGTCATCCAATAATCTTGTAATGTCTTACTTTTATTTTGTAATTTCTTTTCGCACTATGAGTAGCTAAACCCCCCAATGCTAGGGGGTGTCCCTGAATTGCATTTGTAATGACTTCTATTTCCATTGTTATATAAGATAATACTTTTTTCCTTAATCTTTTGTTATGCAATGTTTTTAATGTTTTTTCGATCGGACAAATTGAAATTGATTTACGGTTAGGGTTTAAGTCGGACCAACCAACCTAACGCTTTGCATAATAATATTACAGTAGATATTGCCTAGAAATGGGGATACCCTGTAATAACAGAATTATTCTTGATCAAATATAATGCTTGTGATTCGTTCTTGACAACTAAGGAATTAAGGTAAAGATAGAATCTCAAAGGTTTTTCTGCTAAGGAATTAGGGAAAAATAACCTTAAGAATCGGTAAGGTTTGTTTAGAGTAAGGTTTCATCAAATAAGGATTTAGACTTTTTTGCAGTGCAATTCATACACTTCCCCTAGCATGCTTCTTATATCTGTTTTAAGTCAAGTTTATAATTTTGTTCATTTTACTATTCTTAGTTATAATTTCAAAACAATCAAAACCCCAAAGAAACTTTTGTTTAATTGAATTACTATAAGAACTTATATTTCCTACGCAGTCCTCGAGATCGATACTGGGGATAACCCCTATTATTACTACATCGTTAAATAGTACACTTGTTATTTTTTCGATCATCAAGCCTAGTATAAAAGCGATCGAGTAGTTCTTCCAAAGGGAAAATCTCAAGTCCTAGATTAATCATGGTCTCAGCGTGCTCGACTCCTTTGGTGGCTTCAGCATCAATCATCTCCTGGGTAGGAAGTGATTGTCCTGAAGCCAACTCCAACTTTTCTTTATCCAAGCCGTGAATCTCTCTGGAGAGTTCCAACAGCTTGGCACGATCCATATCGATCTTCTCGTCAAATGAAGCGGTCTTATCATTGTATTCTTGGAGTTGGGCTTCCAGTTGATCAACCTTTTTATCAGATGAATTACTTGCGTCCCAAGTGTAACACCATTTTCTACCCCACAAATATCACAGCAGATTAATAAAAAATCAGAGTAAAATCAGAACCACCTCAAAGGGTGCACATTTCTCAATAAATTTAAAATAAAACATTTTGCTCCGTAAACAACGGGTTTCCTCAAAATAAATCAAAGGCCATCAAATAGGCAGCGGAACCACCATAACCACCATAAATACAACATAAAAAGGTTTTAAAAATAAACCATAACCATCAAATAACAACAAATAAAAATTCAACATGGTTCGACTCAACGACTCAACCCGATGTTACACTATCAGAGCAAGACCCTCTACATCGACCAAAAGTCCTCGAAGGCATCCGCAGCTAAGCCTGATCACCTGCACGTTACCCACGTGGAGGCAACATTCAAACAGGCAGGGTGAGTAATCACAATTCATTATAATCAATATAAAAACAAGATATGAATAAAATGGTGTCATCATCATATACAACATCATCAGAGTCATCACAAGGCAAACATCAAAACACAACATCATAAATATCAACAAATGTCATATAATGCAATGCACAACAAGACTCATGCATGTGGTACCAATCGTCACAATCGATGGACACTTAGGCCATCACCCTCCAAAGATCCCCGTCATTAGGATCGGTTCCACACAAGAACTGGAGCACGTCATAAACCACTTCACATCCACATAATGGGATGGAAGCCACAATAGACCGAAGTCTAACATCATCACTGAAATGCTATGAATGCATGATACACAACGTCAATAATCATCATCATCAATAAAATCATAATGTGCATCATCATTCATCAAAATCTCATGTTAATCATGTCATCATATATTCATCAAAACATCACAAAATCATCATCTCATAATCATCAGTAACGTCATGGTAAATCATTAGAAAAGTCACAGCATCAAAACACCAAGACAACACAGAATCTTAAATGAAATTTCGCGAACAACAGGTGTTCACTGCCTAGTTCGCCGTGCGAACCTGTTCGCTGGGTTGTTCACTTTGCGAGCATCCCGCGAACCCCAAAATCCCACACAAAAACCAGAGAGTTCCCATTCCGTCTATCGCTCGCCACCCTCATTCGCTTTGTGAATCCACTCACTGGGACATTCGCTTTGCGAGCTAGAAATCACACTTCAGAATTCATCCCAGTATTCACCAACAAAATCATCGCACATTCGCTGCACTGCTCGCTTTGCGAGCCTGGGGCGAGTGTTCGCCTTGTGAAGGAAACGTTCGCTTTGCGAACCTGCGATTTCAGGAAATCGCCGCTATGCATCAGTAGCATATCAGACCCAAAAGCTCTTACGATTGCAACCCCAATTACCCCCAAAAACATCCCCAAAACATCCCTAAGGCATCATGGCAATCAAAGGCACAAAACCTACGACTATTAGGTCGATTAATTCCACTATCCTAACTCAAAATTACTTAAACCTTCACAAACCCTCAAGATTCTCATGAACCCCATAAATCCTTTTCTCATACAAGATCCCACATATCATAAAAAAGGTTTAGCCTCGAAGGCTTATTTTTACCCGAATTAATTCAACCCTTAATAATCCATCATCGATCCTCAGAAATACCCCTAAATCATCAGTAACTCATAAACCCTTCAAAAACCCCAAAAACCTCAAAATCAACTTTAAAATACATCGAATCTCTATATTGAAAACAATGAAAGGTAATACTCCCCATACCTTAGATTGTCGATTTCAGAGCTTTCTCTATTGAGTCTTTGGAAACCTTCTCGAGTCCTCGTCTTTCCCTTTTTCCTCAGAGCTCTGCACTTTTCTCCTTATTTTCACGATCTAACCAAATGAATCATATTCTTCCCAATTCCTTTTGTTAAACCCTTGGGCTTCAAAAATGGGATTTCCCAATAATACCCTCACTAATCCTCCTCAAAAGTCCATCTTACCCTTAATTCCTCTAATATTATTTAAATTAATAATAATACTAATATATTCATATTATATACTATTATTCAATTAAATAAGCAAAACTCCACGAAAATGCCAACGTCAACACAAACCACCAAAATTCACCGAAAATTCACAAATATTATATTTAAATAAATATTCTAACACATTTGGGGTGTTACAACTCTCCCACACTTCAAGAATTTTCGCCCTCGAAAATTACCTCAAAGAAATAGAGTCGGATACGACTCCCTCATCTGATCTTTACGTTCCCAAGTCCAACTTTCTCCAGCCGGTCCACCCCACAATACTTTCACCAAAGTTATATCCTTACCCCGCAGTTACTTCATCGCTCGACCGTCAATCCGCACAGGTAGAGCTTCCACTGTCAGGTTATCCCCCCACTTGTACATCATCCGTCTGTATCACATGCGATGGGTCCGGAATGTACTTCCTCACCTGAGACACATGGAACACGTCATGCAAATTCGCAAGTGACGACGGTAAAGCGATTCGATAGGATACCTCTCCTATCCTCTGCGAGATTTGATATGGACAAACAAATGTGGAGTGAGCTTCCTAGACTTCAAAGCTCGACCCACACCAGTCACTGGCGTCACCCTCAAAAACACGTGATCTCCCTCTTGGAATTCAAGTGTCTTCCTTCTCTTATCAATGGTTGCTCTTCTGACGACTCTGCGATGCTCTCATCCTTTCTTGGATCGTCTTAATCTTCTCAGTCGTCTCTTGCACAATCTCAGGTCCGAGTACAACACTCTCGCCCGACTTATACCAACACAAAGAAGTCCTACATCATCTCCCATACAAAGCTTCATAGGGCGCCATCCCAATACTAGCATGAAAGCTATTATTGTACATGAACTCAATCAATGGTAAATGGCTATCCCAAGATCCTCCGTGATCCAACACACAAGCTCTCAGTAAGTCCTCTAAGGATTGGATAGTCCTTTCTGTCTGTCCGTCCGTCTGCGGATGATATGCAAAAATCATCCTCAACTTAGTACCCAAAGCATCTTGCAAACTCTTCCAGAACCTAGATGTAAATCTTAGATCTCTATCCGACACAATGCTCGAAGGTATCCCATGTAACTTCACAATCTCCTCAATGTACATCTCGGCTAACTTCTGCATAGAATGATTAATCTTCATCGGCAAGAAATGAGTCGACTTAGTTAATTTAACCACGATCACCCAAATTGAATCATTTCCCTTAGCAGTCCTCGGCAATCCTGACACAAAATCCATGGAAATACTATCACATTTCCATTCTGGAATGTTCAATGGTTGCATCATACCTAAAGGCTTTTGATGCTCAATCTTCGACTTCTGACACGTCAAGCACGCATAAACAAACTTTGCGACATCCTTCTTCATACCCGGCCACTAAAACAACTTTTTCAAATCCTGGTACATCTTCGTAGCACCGGGATGAATACTCAACCCACTTCGGTGTCCTTCTTCTAAAATACCCTTCTTTATTTCTGGAACATCTGGGACACATACTCTATCCCGAAACTTCATCACGCCATTCTCGTCAATCTGGAATTCTCCTCTGTTACCTTGATTGATCAATGTCAGCTGGTCAACCAACTTCAAGTCAGATTGTTGTCCCACTCTAATCTCTTCCAGAATACCACTAGTCAACTTCAACATTCCCAACTTCACACTGTCGGGAGCGACTTCACATACCAAACTTAAATCTCGGAATTGCTCAAGTAACTCCAACTCTTTCACCATGAGCAACGACATATGCAATGACTTTCTGCTCAATGCATCGGCCACTTCATTTGCTTTGCCCGGATGATAACTCAAATCAAAATCAAAATCCATCAACAACTCTAACCACCTTCTCTGCCTCATATTCAATTCTTTCTGATCAAATAGGTACTTCAGACTTTTATGATCACTGAACACTTTAAACTTAGAGCCAAACAGATAATGTCTCTAAATCTTCAACACAAACACCACAGTGGCCAATTCCAAGTCATGTGTAGGATAATTCCTCTCATGAACTCGCAATTGTCTCAAAGCATAGGCAACAAATTGACCATTCTGCATCAGCATTCTACCAAGACCCGTCTTCGACGCATCACAATACACCACAAAAGATTCACTCAGATTAGGCAAAATTAACACTGGAGTGGTCGTTAATCTCTTCTTTAATTCTATGAAACTCTCTTCTCAAGCTACATCCCACATAAAAGCTTGACCCTTTCGAGTCAACTGAGTCAAAGGTAATGCCAGTTTAGAAAAGCCTTCAATAAACTCGCGGTAATAATCCGCCAATCCCATAAAACTTTGTATCTCGGTAGCAGACTTCGGAGTCTCCCACTGTAACACAACGTCAATCTTGGAAGGATCTACAGAAATTCCACCACTTGAAATCACATGGCCAAGGAAACTCATTTCCTTCAACCAAAACTCACACTTGGACAACTTTGTATACAAGTTCTTCTCCTTCAGTACTTGCAACACAGTTCTCAAATGCTCGACATGTTCTTCTTCAAACTTAGAATATATCATAATGTCATCAATGAAAACCACGACAAAATGATCCAAATACTCATGAAAAATCTTATTCATGTACTCCATGAACATACCAGGTGCGTTGGACACTCCAAATGGCATCACAGTGTATTCATAGTGACCATACCTCGTTCTGAAAGCTATCTTCGGAATGTCGTCAGGTTTAACACGAATCTGATGGTAACCTGACCTCAAATCAATCTTGCTAAACACACAGGCACCTACTAACTGATCCATCAAGTCGTCGATTCTCGGAAGTGGATACTTATTCTTGATAGTTACTTTATTCAACTGTCGATAATCAACACACAACCTCATGCTACCATCTTTCTTCTTCACTAACAACACAGGAGCACCCCACGGAGAAACACTTGGTCGAACAAACCTCTTCTCAAGCAATTCTTCTAGTTGTTTCTTCAATTCACTTAACTCAGAAGCTGACATCCGATAAGGAGCCATTGACACTTGACCTGTACCTGGTACTAAATCCACTGCAATCTCTAATTCACGTTCTAGAGGCAAATCACTGATGTCATCTGGAAACACCTCTGGAAATTCACAGACAACAGGTAATCGACACTTGCAGCTTCACGATCAATCTGCAACGATGCAAACATTCAAACACCAGGGCTTTGTCTTCCACAAGTTCATCCACTTGCTTAGCAGACAAGAACATCAACTCTCCAGCATCACCAAACTCAGGAAACTCCACAGTCTTGTTATAACAATTGATATGAACACGGTTGAACTCCAACCAGTTCATTCCAAAGATTACATCGATTTGGTGCAAGGGGAGGCACACCAAGTCCATCACAAAACTCTTCTAAAAAATCGTCACATGACATTTCAAACACACAAAGGTAGTAATAACAGAACCATTAGTTGGAGTTTCTATTACCATATTACCATTCATATCAGATAACTTTAAACCCAATCTATTAGCACATTCAAGCGAGATAAAAGAATGAGTAGCACCAGTATCAATAATAGCAATTAACTCGATGTTATTAATAAAACATGTACCTCGAATCAGGTTGTCCTTCTCTCGCGCTTCTGCACCACTCAAAGCAAACACTCTTCCACTGGTATGAGTAGCAGTAGTAGTCTTCTTCGGCTTCTAACACTGGGTACTGATGTGACCCTTCTCTCCACAATTGAAACATGTTGGACCTTCATCTTAGCAATCAGTAGCTCTATGCCCCTTCTTACCACACATGTAGCACCTCAACACATTATTGGTACATACATCAACACAGTGGCCTTGCTCGCCACACTTATAACACTTCCCAGAAGCGAGAGCTGCTCCCCCACTTGTCTTTTTCCCCTCTGAAGCCTTCTTCTTCCCTTTGTCAGCTGAAGTTGTATAAGGTTTCCCCCTATACTGCCCTTTCTTCTCACTCAACTGCTTGTAGTGAGCAGATCGAGCTCGGTTATCCTCGTCGTAGATTCTGCTCTTATCAACCAACTCAGCATACCTGCGGATCTGTTGATACCAAATATCATGCTTAATCTCTGGTCTCAGCCCATTCTCGAACTTGAGGCACTTGGACATCTCAGCATCAACACAGTTGTAGTGAGGTCAGAACTTTACCAGCTTCTCGAACTTCGCAGCATACTCAGCAACAGTCATATCTCCCTGCTTCAGCTCAAGGAATTCCACCTCTCTCTTACTTCGAGCATCCTCTTGATAATACTTTCCCATAAATTTCTGCTTGAACACAGCCCAGGTTATCACAGTGCCAACATCCTCCAGTCTCTGATGGGTGTTATCCCACAAATCCTCAGCCATTTCTGACAACATATGAGTTCCAAACTGAACTTGTTGCGCATCACTACATCCCATCCCTCAGAAGATCTTCTTGATCGCCTTCAGCCACTTGTGTGAACTTACTGGATCGTGAGTACCCTCAAACTCCGGCGGATTATTCCTCTTGAACTCCCCCAAAGCACGAAACTCATCTGGAACTCCACCATTTGGATTGAGTTGCGCCACCACAATAGCAACTGATTCTAAAGCATCAGCAATAACACGACTACTTCTCCCAGCCATCCTGCACACCACCAACAAGGTTAGAAGAAACAAAACATAGACAGTGTACACACACTCGTCGACTGACAGGGGACTGACATCACGTAAAAACCTGGCCAGACGGACCGACCTGCTCTAATACCACTAATGTAACACCCTTTTCTACCCCACAAATATCGCAACAGATTAATCAAAAATCAGAGTAAAATCAGAACCACCTCAAAGGGTGCATTTTTCTCAATAAATTCAAAATAAAACATTTTGCTCCGTAAACAACGGGGTTCCTCAAAATAAATCAAAGGCCATCAAATAGGCAGCGGAACCACCATAACCACCATAAATCCAACATAAAAAGGTTTTAAAAATAAACCATAACCATCAAATAACAACAAAATAACAATTCAACATGGTTCGACTCAACGACCCAACCCGATGTTACACTATTAGAGCAAGATCCTCTACATCGACCAAAAGCAAATAAACTCCAAAAGTCCTCGAAGGCATCCACAGTTAAGCATGATCACCTACACGTTACCCAGGTGGAGGCAACATTCAAACAGGCAGGGATCAATATAAAAAAAAGATATGCATAAAATGGCGTCATCATCATATACAACATCATCAGAGTCATCACTAGGCAAACATCAAAACACAACATCATAAATATCAACAAATGCCACTTAATACAATGCACAACAAGACTCATGCATGTGGTACCAATCGTCACAATCGATGGACACTTAGGCAATCACCCTCCAAAGATCCCCGTCATTAGGATCGGTTCCACACAAGAACCAGAGTACGTCATAAACCACTTCACATCCACACAATGGGATGAAAGCCACAATAGACCGAAGTCTAACATCATCACTTAAATGTTATGAATGCATGATACACAACATCAATAATCATCATCATCAATAAAATCATTATGTGCATCATCATTCATCAAAATCTCATGTTAATCATGTCATCATATATTCATCAAAACATCACAAAATCATCATCTCATAATCATTAGTAACGTCATGGTAAATCATCAGAAAAGTCACAGCATCAAAACACCAAGACAACACAGAATCATAAACGAAATTTCGCGAACAACAAGTGTTCGCTGCCTAGTTCGCTGTGCGAACCTATTCGCTGGGTTGTTCGCTTTGCGAGCATCCCGTGAACCCCAAAATCCCAGACAAAAACCAGAGAGTTCCCATTTCGTCTCTCGCTCGCCACCCTCATTCGCTTTGTGAATCCACTCGCTGGGACATTCGTTTTGCGAGCTAGAAATCACACTTCAGAATTCATCCCAGTATTCACCAACAAAATCATCGCGCATTCGCTGCGCTGCTCGCTTTGCGAGCCTGGGGCGAGTGTTTACCTTGCGAAGGAAACGTTCACTTTGCGAACCTGCGATTTCAGGAAATCATTGCTATGCATCAGTAGCATATCAGACCCAAAAGTTGTTATGATTGCAACCCCAATTACCCCCTAAAAATCCCCAAAACATCCCTATGGTATCATGGCAATCAAAGGTACAAAACCTACGACTATTAGGTCGATTAATTCCACTATCCTAACTCAAAATTACCTAAACCTTCACAAACCCTCAAGATTCTCATGAACCCCATAAATTCATTTCTCATACAAGATCCCACATATCATCAAAAAGGTTTAGCCTCGAAGGCTTATTTTTACCTAAATCAATTCAACCCTTAGTAATCAATCATCTATCCTCAGAAATACCCCTAAATCATCAGTAACTCATAAACCCTTCAAAAACCCCAAAAACCTCAAAATCCACTTTAAAATACATCGAATCTCTATATTGAAAACAATGAAAGGTAATACTCCCCATACCTTAGACTGTCGATTTCAGAGCTTTCTCTATTGAGTCTTTGGAAACCTTCTCGAATCCTCGCCTTTCCCTTTTTCCTCAGAGCTATGCACTTTTCTCCTTATTTTCACGATCTAACCAAATGAATCCTATCCTTCCCAATTCCTTTTGTTAAACCCCTGGACTTCAAAAATGGGCTTTCCCAATAATACCCTCACTAATCCTCCTCAAAAGTACATCTTACCCTTAATTCCTCTAATATTATTTAAATTAATAATAATACTAATATATTCATAGTATATACTATTATCCAATTAAATAACCAAAACTCCACGAAAATGCCAACGTCAACACAAATCACCAAAATTCACCGAAAATTCACAAATATTATCTTTAAATAAATTAAATAAATATTCTAACAAATTTGGGGTGTTACACCATGTTGCCACAATGGAGTCCTTTACTCCTTGAAGTTTGGATGCGGTTGAGCGCTTGAGATCAACATCTTTGCATACTTGATCGAAGAATGATTTAAACTCAAAGAGAAATTTGAGCAAGACATCGGATGCCCGCTGTTTGTTAAGTTCAGCTAGCAGTTTCCTAATGTTGTTTCATAGGAGAGCATCTTTTTTGATAGCAGCAAGAAGGTCAGCTTTAAAGAGGTTAGCTTTCAATTGTTGAACAAGAAGATTGACGATATCATTGCCCGTATCAACCAACGAGGAATCAGAGGATGGAGCCGACTTGGAATACATCGATAGCCTGCACAACTTCTGTAGTCTTTTTAGAGCCTCAGTTGGATTTTTTCTCTTGAGAGCTAAAATTTTTATTTGGGTGAGATAAGTCTTTGATATGGAGTCATGTGCGTCGGCCTAAGCTAGCAAAGGTTTTGGGCGGCTTGTTCGAACGTTTTCCTGAATAGGGGCAACTTTAATGCGGGGAGCAAGATGGTCTTCATTGTCTGTAGGTTTGTCAACTTGAGAGCCAGTTGAAGCAATATTGTCGTGAACAGATGCAATGTTGTTGTCCCTTTCTTCCATGACATCAGCTTGGTTAGATTCAACATCTATAATTACCTCATGATGAGGTTGTGCAACAATAGTTGTTGTGTTCATTGGCTGGGAGACTGTTTGAATGGTCGAAATGCTAGAGTCAAGGAAATATGACCAATGTATGTGTGAAAGTGAAGCAGAAGGGGTGGGTCAAAAGATACCTGCGGAAGTCCCTTCTGGATCATTGGTCACTTCAAGATTTTTATGTAAGAAGAAGGAAACAATGTTAAGAAAATGCGGAAAGAAAGATGACTAATAAGTTACAAGGAGAACAAGCGTCTACATTAGGATCATTATTTTTATCGACGCAATTGTTCTGGGGTGGAATGATGTCTTCGGAAACTGGGCGCGCCAGGTGTTGAGTAGGTTCTTTTTTTTTCTTTAACTTTTTCCTTTGGAGTAGTCTTGGGAGGTTTAGTAGAAGGGCTTGCAGTGGTGTTAATTGCATCTTTTTTAGATGTGGACTTCTTGCGAGTCCCCTACTTCTGGTGGCTAGAGTCAAGCTTTGGAGAAGCTTTCAACCTCGACCTTGAGAAGATAAGAGGTTCACCAGAGTTCTCTGAACTTGTGTCCTCGACCAGAATCAGAGTGAGTTATGGAATACCCTAAAGAAATGGTCGAATAAGTGATATGCTAAAAGAGTAATAAGAAAGAACAAGACTCGAAGATAATACCAGACTGGGGAAAGTGGTAGTCTTTGGGACAGTAGTATCATTCGTGGCAGTAGAAGTCTTCGTCTTCTTCTTCTTGGGTTTGGAAACAGGGGATTCAAGATCTCTTTGTCGAATCAGGAAGAAGCAAAACTATGAAGAACATTCGAAAGATGAAAGAGAGTATAAGAAATAAAAGTACCTTCTTCTTGGGTTCTTCTGGTTGCTTCGTCTCTCTTACATCAGAAGGTCCCTCGACATGATCGTCAACTTGAGGTTTAGTTTCATCTGAGGATCGAAGAGTAAGTAAGGAAAAAGAGAGAAAGAGTTATGAGGTACTTAGAGAAACATACCTTGTTTCTCTTTGGGCAGGTCTGAAAGAGCATCAGAAACTCTGGCCGAGAAATGGTCTTCTAAGAGGTGACGAGTAAGATACTCGTACCACTAGTCGTGGAACTCGGCATTTATGTTGAATGATTGATGAAACTCAAAGAGGGGAAGCTCCAAGACTTGGTTGCGAGCGAATTTGGTGCAAAGTTTAAATTATTCATAGATGAACTTGCATTCCAACCAACATATATCATCCTCCCAAACATAGAGAAAGGAAGCTTGAAACTGGCTACAACCAAATTGTCTGGCCACCAAATTAGGTTGGTAACAAGCAAAGCCGTAGCCACTAGCCCTAGCTTCAATTATGGATGACAGAATTGTATGGGTGAGGAAAACGGCCTAAATTGCATTTGACATAGCAGCAATTGAAGGAGAGGAGCCAGGAAATTTGTTTTTTAGCCACACCGGGCCAATTGAGCGATCCGTAAAAGGAGCCATGGTTGCATCAAAAAATTTGGTGTCAAGGAATAGTTCGATATACTTTGTAAGAATATTTGGAAAGGGATTTTTGTCTGGAGTGAGCAAGGTCGGCCTAGTACCTTCGATGGCCCTTTCCTCAGTTGCCCTCATCAGAGCCTCGGAGTCAATACCATGAAGCCTTGGTTTGAAAGTGGCATTCAGCCACAATTGCAAGAGCCAAAATGGGAATGAGAGTGGGAAGGGCTTACTTTTAGTGTTTTCAGGAAGATGCTTGAGTTATTTGGAAGCATCTCCAAGTGATTGATAGAGGTTGGCCAAGAGAAGTTTGCTGAAGGAAATCTTTCATCCTTCACGAAGCTGAATGGCCAGGTGGACGAACTTCTTAGCCACCTGTGGGGACCTAGAGCAAAAAACATAATAGGAGAGCCAAAATGCCGAGAAAGTAATGTGCTCTTGGTCGGAGACATCTTTATTAACAATGTCGTAGTTGTCTGAGATGAAATTCTTGTAAGTGGGGCGTTTAATGGTAAATCCGTATTGGGTTGTTAGAGTTGGGAAAAAAGTGGCACCAACAGGATTCAAACTGGTAATGGAGGCGACGTCGAATAAAGTTGACGTCAGCGTGCCACAGGGAAGCTAAAAGGTGTTGGTCGATCCCTCCCAGAAGAAGATCGAAGCCAACAATATACATGGGTTATATTTGGGGCCAGTCCTAGGCAGGTTGACCATGTCATGGATACCCAGTTTCTCCCAGTGCTCCTTCTTTTTGGGTATAACTTTGTTCAGCCAGGCCATGTACTCTTTAGTAGGAGCTGGTGGAGTATATCAAAATACACAGTTGGGTTTGACCATGAAGGAAAGGTCAAGGGCTCGTTGTTCAAGCGTAAATGGCATGGGGAGTGTGTAACATGGGAAAAGGTGAGCGACCTTTATGGCTTAGGACCTCTTGGTGGGGTAAGGCCTTGAGAAGGCGTATAGCTTGTTATTCATGGCGTAAGAGATCAACATTTGCTTTTGCCAGATAACAATCTTGTTGTTATCGAAAGAAGGTTCAGGAATGAAGTCCCTTACTTCTTCACTCTCATTTGGGGGAATGACGAAAGCAAGGGGGTCATTACCAGTAGTGGCTTTGAAAGATGTTTTGCTAGCAGACATGGTGGAAATGGAAAGTTTTATGAAACGAAAATGGTGAAATAAGTTTGGAGTTTGTACGGAGAAGAGAAAGTTCAAGAAGATGAATTAGAGAAGAGGAAGAAAGGAGATGAGAGAGACTATTTATAGGCTTCAATGCTGCGTTGGATCGGACACCTGGCAGTCGCGTAAGAGTGATTGAAGAGGTTTTTTGGGATTTCAAAGCAACACATTAATGAGGAGTGTGAGAAGTTACTGAAACATGAAAACCCATGTCTTCATCGGAATTAGGATGATGATGAGATTCTGGGCGAATCTAATGGAAAATGACAATGCGTCGATGTTTACTTACAAAACGTGGGACATGTTGGGGAAAATCGCTACATGAACTTAGGACATGTAACCATGAGAGTGATTTATCATTCTCAGATAGTTATTTTAAAGTAGTATATAAGGATACTTAGGTTCATTTTGTAAGGAGTCTGCAATTGTACACATTTCTATAATACTCAAAGTACCTGCGTTGTGAGAACCGAGTAAGAAAATATGTACGTATGCATTCCACCGTTTTATACCTTTTCATAAATTTTACTTTAAAAGTATTTTATGCATTAGTGTTCCTCTCTGACTTCCTTTACTTTTCGTGTCATTTTATATTACCTGCACTTTGATCTTTTTCTTTCCCTGCATTATGCCCTCTCAATTTTAAAGTATTGTTCTTTACTTTACCTGTATTTTGTTTACAGTTTCTTTGTCCTTTGATTGTTTCCCTATTCACAAGTAACCACAACGAACATCTTTTTAAGACATTTTCAAGAAGTTTACTTTAACTTCGACAAGTTTTATGATTTTCACAAGTAATACACACACAAACATGTCCAGGAGATTTTCGAGTTTGATCCCTTAAGTATTAATACAAACTTGTATTTTTTTACCAAATTTCCCAGTAAACACCAAAATGATAACATTTAGTATTGGCAACAACTGGAATACTAAACATCAATCTATCTCTAGAGTTAAGTGTTTAACACGTGATTACCTTGGATCTAGACCTAAAAATTATTTCTCATTAATATTTCAAATCCATAAACCGAATAATAATTGGTCACACTATAACAAGCATTGAAAATAAGGATAAACATCAATATGGATAGATAACTATAACAAATATGATACTATTATCAAAAGTAATACAAGAGAGTGTGATTAATTACATATAGCCCCAACAAGAGGGAGTTTAGTTACTCATTGTCATGATTAGAGGTGGGAATAGGCCATACCAAGTCAGAAATTTGAAGGTCGAGTCTGACATATGATAAATTGGTAAGGCCGGAGCCTGGCCTGTGGCCTATTATAAGCGGTATTTTTTTCATGGCCTAGTCTTTTTAAAAGTCTATTTTAAAGTCTGTTTTACATTAAGGCTTTCAAATAGTTTGTTCTGTTTTAGAGCCAAAACCCAAAACCCTCGGTTCCCTTCAGATGGGCGAAAGGGAAACATTTCAATTTCTTGTGGATTCATGCATTTAATGCTCTATGCTTCAAAATATCTTTTAGGAAGTGCCATCAATGTAACATTACTTCTTTCTAGTCACTTTCTCATTTTATCAACCATTTTCTTTTTTTTTTTTTAATTCTTACTTCCCCTACATTTGAAATGTTAGTGCATTATGGATAAGAAACACACAAAAGAGTACTCCCAACTCCCAAAAGAATGTTTCATCTTCTTAGGAGGATTTCATCAACTCTTCACATGTTTCTACTTTTGCTAAAGTGAGCGGTATCGATGACGCCTTTATCGACGTCGGTCCACCTTCCAATTGAGAATCTTGAGTCCTTCCGAGGATGAAAGGATATGCATCAAGTATGACAATTGTGCCATCTCTTTTTAGGAGTGCACTTTCTCCATCCTAGGTCTTATCCTTCCCTTCATTACCTTTGAGATAGAAGTTTTTAAGCAGTTCACAATGGCTCTTTTGCAATTTCATACTGCCAGCTAGGCATCCATGAAGGTTTACTAGTATTGGTGTGAATATCTGAATGGAAAGCCTTTTATAGCCCTCTTCTTTCACCTCTGTAAGTGTCGTCGTGGCTCTACGACCTAGACCCAAGGCAGAGGATTGATTTATTTAGATTCGATTGTGCATGGTTTTGGTCTCTTTCTGAGCTACAACCTTGTTTGTACCACCGGCCCCATTTACATAAACAAGGGAAATTATCTTTCTGATGAGTTCAGGTACCAGAAGAAAAAAATGATGAATTTTATCAGTGACATGGGATTAGGGGTGGCAAACGGGCATGCCCGCCCCGTTTAGGTCCGCCCCGCAAATGCTCGTAAAACAACGGGGTGGGGTGGTGCGGTCATAGTTGATGATGCGAGCCTAAAACTTATGCCCACCCCGCAAAAACGTGAGGGCGGGGAAGAAAGCCCGCGGGCACTGCACCTTTTAAGCCTAAAAATGCAAAATTTTATGTAAATGCTCGTGCCCGCAAAAGCCCGCGAAAAAAATAGGGCGGGGCGGGACGGACACATTAGAGGGTGAGGGCCTAAACCTTTGGCCCACCCCGCACTAAAGTACGGGTAAAACGGGCATGCCCAACGGGCCAGCCCCGTTTTGCCACCCCTACATGGGATACTTCAGAAGAGGCTGAAAATAAATGCTTGTAGTGTTTTATGGACATTCGGTTGCTAATAAAGACCCATTATCGGGAAGATAGAAAACCCTTCTTTGGTAAGTTCCAGAACTTTCGAGCTTTTTATTTTCTAATCTTCTGGTTCATGATGCATTTTCATTACTAATAATTGCGTGCAGATTATACGAAGGATGACGCACAACTCTGACTTATAAGACGGGGAATACTAGAGACTGGGAGTGATGTAGTTTTGGAGACCCTAACGGCTTTCTCGCGTATCCTGGGTCAGATTGTCTGTTCCATATTGATGGGGTCTACCTCTCATTCTGCTGAAGGTCGTCGAACCCCTCATTTAGAGGAAGACCACTCTTAATGGCCTAATTTGTCAGGGCTTGCTTTGGAGGAGGAATTGGCTAATCTATCTCTATATACCCAATGTGCGTCTGAAAATTTGGCGCATGGTGGAACTAGCCATTGGGAAGCTCTTTGGTCCGATCAACACCGTGCTGAAAAGCAACGACATGATGAGAGAATTTGCGATCTAAAACTTCAGCGAGACAAATACCTGCAGGAAATAAATAAGGCTTTTACCTCTCTTACCTGAGTGAGGAATACTTTGCTTCCCTTGAACAAAGAAGAACTAAGCTTTGACTTTTATTCGTGGCATCATAACATCTACTCAAGGGAATTAGAGTCTTTTCACCCTCAAAACATTTTGTTCTCAGTAATTAGCTGACTGTACAAGTGTTACC
Source organism: Lathyrus tuberosus (assembly GCA_022829125.1). Taxonomy (NCBI): domain Eukaryota; kingdom Viridiplantae; phylum Streptophyta; class Magnoliopsida; order Fabales; family Fabaceae; genus Lathyrus; species Lathyrus tuberosus. The sequence goes on from JALAZF010000006.1 coordinate 14,120,774, forward strand.
CTTGAGGAAATTTCACAGTCGTTTGAGAATGCTTTGCAGCAAGTGGAGCATTTTCATCGTTCTTTGCCTATCTCCAGGGACTAAATCCATCTGGATCAAGTAGTCAAAGATGGAAAGATCATTTCTATACAAAAGTAGTCTTGTTGGCATCCTTTTTTTGTTTACTGTATGTAGAGTACCATGTAATGGAAGCATATATGTGTATATGCTATTATTTTTTGGAAGGAAATGTTTTTTTACCCATTGGTGGTGCATTCGTAGGATCTTGAGTGCGTAGATATGGATCTTTTGCAAAATTACGAGGTCTTACCTCAAAGTTCATTGGATGTCACTAGGACCGTGCCCGACCAAAGGTCGGTTCCCCTTCCCCCACTATATGAAAACCTGAGAAGGAGTATACATGTGGCCAACCCACTGCGGCCTCTAAAGTGGCTAGTTTCCAAGAGGGTGGGTCGTTATTACTTGTGGGGGATTGATTGTTGTAGCTGGATAAACAAGGAGTCTCTGGCAACACCCCTGACTTTAGATGGGAAATTGATTGTTATATCCAGACGTATAAAACATCTCTGATAGCACCCGTGACTTTAGATGTACGATGTTTAATTTATAACCATAAATTATTCATGTACATTAGAAGGATGGTTATACAATTAGAATATTTAATATAAGTGAGACAGAGAAAATATAACCAGGCGGGCTAGCTGCCGCTTATTCCTTTTGCTAGTCTCTGTTGGTATAGCCACTTTTAGGAGGACGGATGCATATCTCGTTGAGTTGTCTGGTGAGGGAAGCTAAATTGATTTCCAAGGTCACGCCTTCTTCTTGATCTTTATGGAGGACTTGGTAGATTCTTTTTGCTCCCTCTAGGTCAATGATTCGCTGTCGCACACGGGTCAAAAACGAGTTTTTTTTAAAAGTAGTAACTGGAAGCGACACTCTGATTTCATATCACAAGGATTCTTGTATTGAATTAACCAATTAAAGTAAAGGTTTGTGGGGGTTTTAGGTTTCGATTTATAAAACAAGAGAAAATAAGTGATTATCAAATAAGCTAAAACGGTTAATCCTACTGATTCGGATTCCAACTTATCATCGACTATTATAACACCAATCCCTAAGTGGCTTCGATCCTATTCAATTATGAGATCAATTAGACAAGCACTTATCAAAATCAAATGAATTATGTTCCTGTTTATCGAATTAAGCAAACAGTTAAGAATATGACGAGTTAACGAATTAAGCAAATGATAACACGCAATTAAATTTAGGAGCATGCATACAATCGAATTTAATCAATTCTATCCTATGAAAACAATCGAATTAAGCAAAAAATTGCAATCAAATTAAGAAAATAACTTCATAGAAAAGGATTGAACAAAAATCGAATTTAATTGGTATTAGAATAACCTCAAAGCGATGGAACCCGTAAGCAGCAGGAATTGCCTTCGGGAATTAGTTCTCCATTCAAATCGTACAAAACAAAAGAAAAATCGTGAAAAGAAGGTACTGAACAGTAGCGCAGCTGCTACTAGGCATAGGGAAGCATCAAATCTGGTTTCTAACTCGAAAAACATAAAAAAAAAAACCCGGCCCAAAACTAAATATTCCTTAAGGCAGAATTCGGGTCCTGATTCAATGAATTATTCGAGCCTACTACACTTTGAATCAGCTTCTTCTTACAACATGAAAGGTTTAACTCTTTGTCTTAGATTTCCAGCGCCTATTAGAACGTGTAAATCTGATTCTCATAGCTCCAATTATGATCCAAATAGTAGACAGGTATCAAATAATCGCTAAAGCTGAATATAAGCTGCGAAAATAGATTAAAGGCAAACAAAGACTTAATTCTAAAAACACAATAAAACAGTAAAATAAACAAAACAAACTAAGGAAATGCCTAATTACAAACATAAGAGAATGTGCATTAAAATGCACTAATTAGTCAACAGTGATGGTGACCGGTTCTCCCTGGAGATTTTGATACTTCATCTGTAGGTGCATCGGTGAGGCTACGGTGTCTAGCATGGCTTCAAAACGTCTTCCCAGAATACTATTGTAGACACTCTTGCATGGAATGATGAGGAATTGTGAATTGACATCCCAAAGGTCCTTCCCATCACCCATATAGCGTGCGATTTTTGTCAGTGACACAACCATCTTATCGCAAAATGGGTTCCTCCTCACCGCAATGGTAGGAGGAGTGGGGGGCTACTTTCTGATTTCTTATTTATCCCGTGAAGCTGGAAGGGAAAGGGAAGCTATCTAAAACTAACCTTGCACGCGAATGTTTAACTAAACAAATGCTTAAAGAGATTCAGGGAGTTCGGGGTCAGCTTATACAATGGGGAGTTGTCAATTACCCATCCTATATGTGGTTATCCACATGTTATTAGTTTTAGGTTCTGCTTTGTACTTGATGGTGTTTATCTGTTGATGGGTTGGGAAAGTTTCTTCTTTGGGAGATATGAGAGAGTTTTTGATGATTTTGGTGAGGTATTGGACCTCAGTTTTGATTGGTATGAAGGTACTGGACCTAGAGTTTTTGATTGGTATGCTCGCTAAGATTTCACAATCTTATGCCTACGTATTCCCGTTTAAAGAAACAGGGAAATCAGAGAAATCGTAGTTCCTCATATTCTATGGGAGGAAAAAGATTATGTTTCAGTGTCTTGTTCAAAGCCCAAGATTGAAGCTAAAAGGTTTATTTGTGTCTTGTTCAAAGCCCAAGATTGAAGCTAAAATGTTTGACTGAGAGAGAATTTGTCATCTCTAAAGGGAGACATCTCGTCTGTTTATCACAACTGTTGGGTGACTGATTATATAGGAGGATTAATTTAACTGGGATATATGAATCCAGCAATGCCATAATTTCCTTTATAGGGGATTTGTTCTAAAGGAGGAAACTTTAACTCAGTGTAGAGCAATGAAATTTTTCCTTAGTAATCTTTCATGCTAAGAGAGGGACATTGGCTTGGATGTAAATAATCCAGAGGCTTGCCACTTACAGCAATTAGATGAAAGAGGAAATTTGCCTGGATAAGAGATGGACGATAACTTGGATATTTGAAACAACAAGTGTGCCACTTACAGCAGTTATCTGGGATTAGGGTTTGTTTTGATTTGTTTGTTTTGATGTGTGATAACATAGAGAAATGTCTTCCTACAGAGATATTTTAATTTCCTCTGAGGGGATGTTGATTTTTGTGTGCCTTTATCAAAGCCCAAGGTTGAAGCTAAGAGATTGATTGACTCCACTGGGAAAGTCCTTATACAAAGCCTAAGAGAAGGCTAGAGAAGACTGACTCAACCAGAGAGTGTTTATATATGTCTTATACAAAGCCCAAGATTGAGGCTAAAAGAGACTGACTCTTTTGGGGATATCATTATACAAAGCCTAAGTGGAGGCTAAAAGTTGACTTTTCCGGGGAAATATTTTGTCTGTCTTATACAAAGCCCAAGATTGAGGCTGAAAGGGATTTTGACTCCGCTGGGGAGGATTTGTATGTGTCTTGTACAAAGCCCAAGATTGAGGCTGAAAAGAAGAATGACTTTGTGGGAAAGAAATCTTTATCTGTCTTATACAAAGCCCAAGATTGAGGCTAAAATGAGACTGACTCAACTGAGGATTTTTAGGTGTCTTGTACAAAACCCAAGATTGAGGCTGGAAGAAGTTTGCATCAGCTGGAGAGTATTATTTGTCTTGTACAAAGCCCAAGATTGAGGCTGAAAAGAGGATTGACCCTGCTTAGGGAAATTTATATGGTGTCTAGTACAAAGCCCAAGATTGAGGCTGAACAAGATTGACTCAACAAGAGAGTGTTGAAAAGGGTGATTGACTCAACAAGAGAGTCTGAAAAGGTTAGCTCAGCTGGGGAAAATCATTGTACAAAGCCCAAGAGGAGGCTGACTATGCTGAGGAAAGGAAGGATCATTATACAAAGCCTAAGAGAAGGCTAGCTTCTGTTGAGGATTATTGAGATCCAGAGGCAGGTCCAAATGGGGAATCAACTCTTGCTGAGGGTTTATAGAAGAGTTGAGATATCAGATGCCCTGAGGTTCTAATTTGGGATAGTGTTATACTGATGATAAGCTGACCCTGGCTAGGGGGAACTTAAGGTGAGAGTTTAAAGATTGAGTTTTGAAAACCTATAGAGGTTTCAACTCTACTGGAGGTTAGTTGAATGACTAGGGTTTTTCCTGTGTTTGTAGGGAACTTGATAATGTCTTTGAGATCCCAGAAGGGATTAGACTGTCCAAGTCTACTGGTATGGAAGATTTTATCTTTGTACGATGCCCAAGAGGAGGCGGATGTTTTAAGGGATGAGAATCAAACCTAAAATTGGTCTGAGAATTGACTTTGGAAAGACTGCTCTAGCAAAGGATGACTAAGTTTTGTCCTATACCTTTAATAGGTCTTCAAGGTCCTTGTATTAAGCCCAAGAGAAGGAATGAGAACTTCTAAGAAGCCGAAGGGTCCTTGTACAAAGCCCAAGAGGAGGCGGGGATGCTTTTAGGATGCCTGTGGGTCCAAATTTAAGAAGAGTTCAAGAAAATTTTCACCGGGAATAATCTTTTCTTTAATGAACAGTTCTAAGGTTTGAAGAAATTCAAGAGAGGTTTCACCGGGAATTAATCCTCTCTGGGGGAAATGAATTTCTTTGACAATTTTCTAATAGTGACAGTCTGAGAAAAGTTTCACCGGGAATAATGCCTTTCTCTTTGCTCCATATTGTTTAAGCCCAAGAGAAGGCAAGACTGTATCTGGAATTCTTATGAGGAACTAGTTTTTACTGTATTTAAGAGTGGCCAACTGGCTTTACCTAGTTCTAGACCTAGTTGTCGGGGAAAACTCTAAGCAAATATACAAGTATATATACAGTTGATATATGACAAGTATTTAAAAGGATATGAAAGAAGGACTTACAGGTGAGCAAGTTTCTAGCAATACAGTTATATATATATATATATATATATATATATATATATATATATATATATATATATATATATATATATATATATATGAAAACATGTAAATGAAAGCTGATAAAAACTTACAGGCGAGCAAGCTTCCATTGTAACAGCTGTATGGTTAGTTGTTCAAGAAATTAAAGAAAGTTTTTATAACAACTATGAATTTGAACCTAAATCAATAGGGAAGTTTTTTTTCAAAGGACTGGGGTTTATACTCAAGGAGAGGCCTAGATGAAAAACAGTAACCGTACCGTTGTTTTGAAAATTGTACTGGGGCTTATACAATGACTGAGGCCGAACAAAGGTTTTATGTACAAAGGGATGGGTCTTACATCTCAAGGAGAGGCCCAAAGGTTTGAAAAAGAAAAGAAATGGGACTTAGAACACAAGGGTAGGCCCAAATGGTTTTCATTTAAAAGGCGACGACTGCGTCGAGATTTTAAAATCGCAGTGGGACTTATACAATGACTGAGGCCCAACAAGGTTTTGGTTAAAAATGGATTGGGTCTTACACTCTAATAGAGTCCCAAAGTGTATTTTAAAAAGATTTGTTAGGGTGATAGTGATCAAAACCCTAATTTTTTGGTTTTTAAATGTATTTTAAATGAATAAAAATTCAATTAAAATAATCAAACATGGGACAAAAGGTTGTGATCTTGGATTTATATTTGAAAAATCATATTTCACTCATGGGATAATTTAGAAATTATTTGAATTTTGTAAAACCAAGAGAAAGAAATATTTTTAATGTTTAAAAACAAATAAAAATATAATTCTTTACAAAAATACCAAATATGTGAAATAAATAATATTTTTGTGAAATTTTCATGGGATAAAATATTTTAATATTTTTGTGAATTTTCAAAAAAAGAATCAATAAAAAATAATTAAAATTGAGAGAGAAATTAATTTTTGAATTAATTAATAAAAACATGAAAATAATGAAAAATAGCAAAAAAGAGAGAGGTAGCAAAAAAGGTCTGGGTGGGGTTTGAACCCACGACCTCATACACAAACACACATGCGCGCTACCACTGAGATGGTGATACATCCGTGTATCAAAACTACCCCATAAATACATAAGGGGTGCCAAGTTTTCAAGTCTGGCCAAGGCAAGTTTTGGCAATTTACGTGAAGCCTCTAACTTTCTCATTTCTCCATGGATTGGGACAAAATTTAGGTGCATTTGACCTAGAATTTCATGAGAAATCCAATGGTGGTCTTGGAATTTTCAGGAAGTGTCCCTATTTTAAAACCCTATAGTGGTTTCAAAATAGGCCTAGATTTGCATGTTTTATGCTATCTCATGGTACATGCAAGAATTGCATGACAAATTGGTTCAAACACAACATATATAACATGTATGAGATGTTTATGATCAATGGACATCAAAGGAATACAGAATTCAAAGAGTTCAAATTGTCATGCACTTACCTCTTGGAGCTTTTTGTGTTATCTGCCAAGTTCCTTGTTCTAGAAGTAATTTGATACTTTAGACACTCTCAATTGATCCCTTAGAAGCTTTTAGAATGATTAGAACCAGCTGGAATCTTCAGGAACAAGTTTTGGCAATTTCTTGCAAAAGGGGCAAAAGTGACCAATATGGCAACTCTCTCAAATGGTGTTCCAGATGAGGGGAACCATTTGGGACAGTTTGAGGATGATATTTGGAGTGTGTTTGAGGCTTTGTTTGGTTTTGGAAGTGACTGAATCAATGCATGGCTTAGAAAATGCAGAAAAATCCATTTTTGAGGTTTTGGAGGTGGACTTTTTTATTTTGGTGTTTCAGGTCACAAGTGAGTGTTTGGACAGCTTATATATAACATATTGGATGTGTTTGGATCATGAGCTGTGGTGGAATTGCTCTCTAACTCAAAAACTCAGAGATACCTTGCAAAAGAAGGCATTTTGGCCTAAAGAAAGAGATTTTGAGGAAAGCAAGTGTTGTAGTGCTTTGGTGTACTCAAACTGATCACAATTGAGCTCTATTTATAGTGTGTCAAGTTTGTTTTGGCATCAATAGTGAAGGCAGCTGCAGCAGGCCTTTGGCCAATGTTGAGCAAAAGGAATCTCAAGTCTCCTCTAGCCATTGACTTGAGGTTAGGGAACAGGCCTATGGTCCTTTGATTAAGAACTTATTCTTGACTCATTCAGTTAGGAATGTGTCAGTCCATGCCACCTTGGTGCATCTATTGAATGCTTGGAAACAAAATTGGAGTCTTGGCACCTTTTTAGCCTTTTTAGGTTTGTTATGGCTAAGTGTAGATTCTTGGACTTTGGAGGCTTAGGGATCAGATCATTCTCCTTTTTTTTTATCCTCGGATGTGTCCAAATGGATGACAAGGCTTGGAGTTGCTCAATTTTATTAAATCGAGCAAAACACCAAATTCTACCTTGCCTAGGACAGTTGGAAATGGTGATTTTGAGGGAATCATATCTCCCTGCTCAAGTTGAGGTATGGGAGGCTCTTGTGCTTTTTAGAAAGCCCTCATATGATACAAAACAAGTGTGATCATAGTTTGTTTTGAAACTATTTGGATCCCATTGAAAAGTCCTCATGAACATTGATGTTCAAGGCTAGTAACTTAGGCAGATTTTCACTAAGTGTTGGAAAAAGTGTCATTTTCATGTTTTTGTCATTTTGATCACTCCATAACTCAAAATCCATGAGGAATTGGAGTCTGAGGTGGTTGAAGCTTTTGTAGAGTGTAGCAAGATCTACAAATCCAGCTTTGGATCACCCAAAATGGTTGATTGGATCTCAAGTTATGGTCCTTAGAGTTGGTACCAAAACCACTTTTATTCCATAACTTAGAAAAAATTTGGTTTCTCAAGGTTGCCCCTTTTACAAGAAACCTCACTTTTCTTGATTTTTCTTGATGGATGATGATCAATATCATACATTAACATTGTTTTTGACTTAGGGGAACCATATTTGTGAAAAATTCCAAAAAGTCAAACTTGATTTTGTGCACGGTTGACTTTTTATCGGATGAAATCCAAACTGTGCGATCCTTTGTGAAATCAAGTCCTTGACCTAAATCAAACCTAATGGATAGATTCCATAGGTGTTATAGGGTATATTGAATCATGTCCCAACGTTTGGGAGCATGTCTTGGTCAAAAGTCAAAGATACAGTTGACTTTTCCCTTGAAACCCTAATTGTGGTCCAGATGAAATTGAAACTTGTGAATCAAGCTTCTTGGGTCTATCCATTGTTGCAAATGGATCAATGTGGTGTATTGGAGACCCTCAAATCATATCTTGAGGTCTTGGCTCATGCTTTGCCCCAAAAGTCAACTTAGGGGTGAATTAGGTCAAGAAACCCTAATTCCTGATTTTTTTGGTAAATGAATCCCCTGAGGTCAAATTGACTTGATGATTGGGTCCATGAGGTCCCTTGGAGTATCTTGGGTTATGATTTGAAGCATTGGCTCATGCCCAGATGAAAATCTCCATCTGGAGGCCTCAGTCGACCAAAACCCTAATTTGGTGACACTGGCGATCTTAAGGCTTGATCCACTTAGAATGTTGCAACTTTGTGCTTGATTCTTGATGTGGGAGTCCTCTTGATCCTTTATGGGTGTTTGATAGGTTATAGAAGTTGAAGATCATGTCATTTCTTGATTGATCCTTTGTCTAAGTGCTCTGAGAGGGCTTGAAACCCTAATTCTTGATTGTGGTGAATGCTCAACCATCTTTGAGGAGATTGATAAGGCATGGTGGTACAACCATATTGTGATGATGATTTGCACAATGATGGGAAATCTTGGTGGTCAAAATTTGGGGTATGACTGCCCAAAAAGACCATTAGATCCACACATCCCCATGAACAGATGGTGGTTTCATTGAACGCCTAGAGGTTGGAACCTTCACATGACCATAAGATGCCCCTGTTGAGGCCTATCTTCTCAAACAACTCAGAGTACATAATATTGCAGAAGCTTTCACCATCAATGAGGATTCGAGAGACATTGAACTTCCCCAATGTAGTTATGATAACCAAGGGAAAATATTTTGTTCGGGACACCTGCGACTTTCTTCGAGTCCTAGAGCCCTAACATGGGTCGATAAGGAATGTTTTTCGATGTGCTCACATTCTTTCTGTAGATAGTCATCATCTTAGAGATCTTTCTCTTCATCATTCCTTTGTAGGTGATATTTGCTCGGGTACACCTCTAGTGATGGAGGCGGTGTATGGGTGCTTTCTTTTACTGGTTTCCTTCCGTTCGTCGTTGGTCCCGACATTTGCAGTCTTCGAGGGATATTTACCTTTAGGAGATTTCTCCTTATTTATTTTTTCCCTGGACATACTCAGACAACTGGCCCTTCTTAATCAGCCTTTCAATGACATCCTTTAGTTGGACGCAATCGTCAATGTTATGGTTGTGACTTCTATCGAAGTGGTAGTACTTCGATTTTTTACTGCAAGATATTTCCTTGATAGGATAAGGAAGTCAAACTCCCACATTCCTAAATTTAGTGTTGGCGCATTCCTAGTAGATCTTTTCTCATGAAACCATCATAGGGGGGTACTTGTCATAATGTCCCTGCATACCTTGGTCAGATTCATCTCGACGCCAGTGACACTCCATCCCGAGTAGATGACTGGAGTGATTTTTGGCTAACACGAGATTATCGAAAGGTATGCTCAACTTTTCCTTTAAGAGCATGTATAACTCAACTATAGTTAGAATCTCTTAGATGGCATTTATGAGAGGTGGAATGTTATGGAGGTGTTCTCCAAGGCGTTGTAGCCTTCTTTCGAGTGCAGTCAAGTTTTGATGTCGAGTGATGTTATACAGATTGTTTAATAGTTTGTTAGCACCTTACATTCCAAGGTTTTCTTGCAACACCTAGAGGCCAGGTAACGCTTCCGGTAGCAAAACTAAAGGCAGAACAAGAGGATTGATCGAAGTAACTTGAACAAATTTGGTTATCTGTAGAGCATGGATCAGATTTGGATGTAGTGGAATTGCTACTCTGTGATTTGTGACACCTTGCGGATGAGGTAAAAGCGATTGATTGCTCGTTGTTAGAGTACTAGCAGCAGCTTCATGCGCAATGGCAACTTCGCGCGCGGCAGCGGTTCGAGTATCTTTAGATCCAACCATCATTTGAAGTCATAAAAATTAGAGATCTAGAAATTCGAGGAGTTAGAATTGAGATGATGCTTGATTGAATCTAAGCACATTGGATCTTCGAGTTTGATTCAGAATGCTATTGATTCGGTGATCTGAGAAGGTTGCAAGTTGACGAATCGAAGAGCAAATGTGAAATCGTGGTAATCGCAAGCATCAAAAATCGATTCCTAGAAACGCTGCCAATATTTCGTTCTGGAACCAAAAATGAGTTGAGGAGAGGTAGTGATGGTGGATCAAAGCTTCTGACGCGGTGGAGTGGAGAGTCCTGCAAAGTTAGCACTTCAACACTCAAGTTAGTATGTGAGGAAAAAGAGTGAATTGAAGTTGAATTTGAAATTTATTACCTCAATTTGAGTGTGTGTGTGTGTGTGTGTGTGTGTGTGTGTGTGTTTGTGTGTGTGTGTGTGTGTGTGAGAGAGAGAGAGAGAGAGAGAGAGAGAGAGAGAAAGATGAGTAACGAACTCGCTATTTGTTTAGAGTAAATTTTAGAAAGCCGTTGAATATTCTTGCAGTTGAGATCCTTTGTAATCAACAGGATGATAACTCTCGTGTGTTGAGAGGTTTTAAAAAGAATGTGGTTCCTTCTTAGTGGTTGGCGGAGCTCAATATGACCAGCCCAAAACATATTTCATTTTACATATTTTTTTAAATAGACAACATGACTTTTTATATACTATTTAAATTATTTTATAATATATATATGCATATATAAGTTAACCTATAAGGCTTTATAGATTTTTTTTTTTAATAATTAAAACATGATTATTTAATTAAATAGACTTTAAAAAAACTTAAGCATAATTTTTTTTATTAAATAGGTCAGGTCAGTTCAAACTATAGGTTCATGTAAGCCGACCTGGCCTATTTTCATCCTTAGTCATGATAGTTTTGCAAAGTTGAATATGATAGAGAGCAAGTAACATCAAAATTGATCCCTCAAAACTCAGAATTTTATAGTTGGTTTAGTTGATATCTATTTATACTAAGCAAATAAATACTCTCATTAATCAAAAGAAAGCTCGATTAACATTGAGATTTTTTCAGCACAAAGTAACTTTTGAAGTGCCTTGAGTTCACCATTTATATCAATTGAACTCTCTAAAAACTAATTATCATAGCAACAATAACTTATTTTTCTTTTTAAGTTGACAACTCCATGAACCACATCATTTTTTTTAGTGAGTGATTTGTTATTAATAAACACAACACCGAATTAGTCAAGTGACCTTTTTTATTCAAAAAGACACGAAAAATTTACACCTCATCCCTACAATTGTACTTTAATCTCTACAAAATCTAAAAATGTTAACTTTATTATTTCTTGAATTCGGAGAATTTTCACCCCCACACAAGTTTGCTGGTATGTAAAAGTGATTCGATGAGTCTAATTTACTTAAACGCTTCATTGCAACTGATTTAGTAGATAAATTTCTTCATTAGATTTTTTTTTCTTCATTTTTGGATTATTTATCGGATAATTTTAATTAAATGAAGTAATTGGTATTCATGTTTTTCTTCAACATATTTTCTTTTTTTTTTCAGCAATCCGATATGCAATTTTTTTTTTAAATTGAAATTTTTAATTTTTTTTTTGTTATTATTGTGTAGACACTATTTATTAATTGTCCATACACCTTAGTGTATTTTTGTGTGTAGCATACCAATTTTGGGTGGGACCAACATTAGAAAGATGAAGAAAAAAAAATAGAAAGAAAATAGATGTAGTGTATTTTTGCGTGGAGTCCACCAATTTTGGATGTATGTTAAAATTTTCCATATATATATATATATGGGTTATGTTAATGCATACCTATGTAGGTGTGCATTAGCAACATACACTTTAGTGTATTTTTGTGTGGGATCTACCAATTTTGGGTTGGATCCACATTAAAAAGATGAAGAAAAAAAATAAAAAGAAAATAGATGTAATGTATTTTTGTGTGGGGCCCACCAATTTTGGGTGTATGTTAATATTTTTCTATATATATAGGAATAAAATGGGAAAGGTGTTTGGTTTCGTTAGATTTGGTGGGGTGAAAACCCAAGCTTGGCTTGAAAATCAACTGAACGACATTTGGTTCGGATCGTATAAGGCGTGGATAAACATATCGAGATTTGAAAGAGCGGGAGGGAGTTCACATGCGAGAACACAAGTTAATGGAGACCGATATTATAACAGGAATCTGAAGAAGACAACGAGCAGCAGGCAGATTGGTTTTGAAGCGGGGGGATCAAACATACGGAACCAGGAAATGAGCAGCCTAGGCTTAAGAAGAGAAGGGTATTCATACGCAGAAGTAACAAGGAAAAATACAAAGCATTCGCAGCCGGGCGAAGATCTTGTTCAGAGGAAGAAAGATAATAAGGAATTTCAAAATGAAGATCACAGAGTGGGCATCTCAATAACAATAAGTGATGAAGAAATGGAATGGGCTAAGTCAGGTTTCATTGGTTGTGTACGGAACGTAGAGGACATCACAGAATTACAACAGAAAATGGTGGATGAAGGTATTGTCTCAGTGAAGGTCATCCCAATGGGGGGAGAAAAAGTTTTCCTCAAGGGTGAAGAGGAAGAGGAGCTCAGTGAAGTAGTAAGGGATTCGGCCTCATTCTTCAACAAATGGTTCAGTATCATTAGAAAATGGGAAACAAGGGATGTTGCAGCAGGAAGATACATTTGGTGTAACATTCTCGGGTTACCGGTTCATGCTTGGAAGAAGAAGGTATTTGTAGTATTAACCGCTGCTTTTGGCAGACTGATCAAAGTTGATCCGACAACTGAAAACTTGGAGCGGCTGGACGTGGCAAGGGTGTTGATCAGGACACCATTGGTGGAGTGCATTAATAAGACCAAGAAAGTCCTCATCAACAACGAATGTTTCTCGATCAGAGTATCCGAAGACAGTTGCAAATGTGAAAGCTTTTCCAAATACGGCGAGGATGAAGAAGAAGTGGATTATGATACAGAAAACACGGATGATTCATTCATCCCTCCATCGGTGACCTCTGTGGAAGATGAGGAGACAAAGAGAAGACTCGAGGATAATTACTGGCAGTTATTGCACGAAGCAGAAAAGGCGAATAATAATGATTTTGTGGAGCTCGAGACAGAAGACGCAAAACTGGCAGGAAATAATGTTGGCGCAGAGCTCGAAAGAGAAGTGCAGCTCGAAAAAGCGGAGGAAGCAATTAAGGACGTGGGAAATAAGTCAGCGGATGATGGGAGAAATGTCACAATCCCAAGCCAGAATATAGGTGGACCCACTTTAGCTTCCAATATTGGGGAGGCGATCCTCAATAAGTCAAAAGAAGATAATTTGGGCCTAGTTCCAAGCAAAAGCCCAACGTCAATAGATCCAAAGGGTAACCTGATAAAGTGTTTTGTGGACCAACATCAAGATTTACCATATTATCCAGACCAACATCTAGCCATGGATAATGGTGTTCAAGCAGCGGTGTCCTTAAATTAACAACAACTGAAAGGGCCGAGTGAAGCAGAGAATCCACAAGGAAGCGATTTATTGAAGTTAGGGAATCCAGAAGAGAACCCAAATTGTCACAATAAGGGTGGTGATTCGGGCAGGAACCAAGCTTTTAAGGAAAGAAGAAAGAGAATATCAGATATTTTAAAAGAAAAGAAGAAAGAGAGAAGAAGAAGGAAGAAGATGGCAGTAGGATGTAATTGCAGAAGCAGATCCCAACATTCAAGCCAGGTTCCTTCTAAACATGAAGCTAATTTTTTGGGTAGAAATTTAGACCAGAAAAGTTGGGTTCTATTACATGGAGAAGCAGTAGAGGTAGCTAAGGATGTGTGGGACTTGGGGAAAGAATTTGGTCTTGTTCACAAAGGGGAGGAGGGTGAACTAATTCAAGAGCTGGCAGTAGGGGCACAAGGCGGGGCAAGAGCTACGTAGTGCAGAGGTGCTACGTGGTGTAGGAGATCCGGAAAATCGATATAATGAAACTGATTAGCTATAATATTAGAGGTTTAGGAGGTGTCGCCAAGAAAAAAGAAATCCATAGGCTAATACAAATTCAGAAACCAACAATCATCTGCATTCAAGAAACTAAAATGGAAGTTATTGGCAGAAAAGTGTGCTTCATGATGTGGGGATCCGATGATTTCGAGTACTTGTACAAGCCAGCAGTTGGTAGATCCGGGGGAATTCTGACTATTTGGGATAATAGGGTATTGACAGTTCGTAGATCTCTAGTTTCGAATTATTGCCTGTGGATGGAAGGGGTTTGGGGTATTGAAAGGCGAGTATTAAATATAGCCAATATCTATGCGCCGTGCGAAGGAAGCAGAAGGAAAGAGTTATGGGTCGAGTTAGCGCGGAAAATAGCTGAAATGAATGGCGAAAGTATTTGTTTAGCAGGTGATTTTAATGCCACACGATCGGAAGACGAGAGAAGAGGATCATCAGAAGCTACCAGAAGAGCAGAGTCTGAAGCCTTTGGTGATTTTATTGTTGAGTCAGAGCTGATAGATTTACCACTGCGGGGCAGGAAATTTACGTGGTCTAGAATCGGCGGGTCTGCAATGAGCCGTTTGGACAGGTTTCTTATTTCGGAAGAATGGCTTAGAAGGTGGCCTGAAAGTTCTCTGTGGGGGCTAGACAGAGGACTCTCAGATCACTGCCCCATAATGCTTTGCGAATCTATCCAGAATTGGGGTCCGAGGCCATTCCGTATGTTGAATTGTTGGAAAAACATGGATGGGTACCATGACTTCGTAAGATCGGAATGGTAAAATTTCAAGGTGGAAGGATGGGGGATGTTTGTTCTTAAGGAAAAGCTGAAAATGATAAAGGAGAAGTTGAGGGATTGACATAAAAGACATACCCAGAATCTGGCCAGAAAGATACATGAGGCTAAAGAGGAATTAAATTCTTTTGATCTCAAAGGGGAAAATACGGTGCTGTCCGAAGAAGAGATATCCAGAAAAAGAGAGGCGTCAGTAAAGTTGTTTAACCTCTCGAATTTACATTACAACATGTTGTGGCAAAGATCACGAATTAGATGGTTGAGAGAAGGAGACGCGAACACAATTTTTTCACGGGTACATAAATAAAAGAAGAAAGGAAAACGAGTTGCTATCAATTGAATTAGGTGGCAGGAGGTTGACACAAGTGCAGGAGATTAAAAGTAATATTCATTGCCATTTTCAGAATCTGTTTGATGCAGCGGGGGGAAATAGGCCGATTCCGGCCTATGTCGAATTCAAAAAGCTGAATGAAGGGGTGAGTGTAGATTTGGTTCGGGAGTTCTCAGAAGAAGAAGTTCGTAGAGCGGTGTGGGAGTGTGAAGGATCCAAAAGTCCCGGACCGGATGGTGTAAACTTTGACTTCGTAAAAGAGTTTTGGAGTGACATCAAGGAGGATTTCATGAGGGTGTTGAGTGACTTTCATTCGCACAGTAGGTTTGTGAAAGGAGCAAACTGCTCTTTTCTGGCCCTAATACCTAAGAAGACCAGCCCCGAAAAAATCACGGATTTTCGGCCAATATCGCTCGTGGGGTGCATTTATAAAGTCATAGCCAAAGTTTTGGCCAACAGATTGAAGAAGGAAATCAATAATATTATATCAGAGAATCAATCTGTGTTTATTTCTGGGAGGCAGATCTTTGATGGGATAGTAGTTGCAAACGAAGTTGTGGAGGAAGCTAGGCGCAAGAAGAAAGAAGCGGTTCTTTTTAAAGTAGACTTTGAAAAGGCGTATGATTCGGTGGACTGGAATTTTTTGATATGTGTTATGGAGAAAATGGGGTTCCATGTGAAGTGGATTAACTGGATCAAGGAGTGCTTAAATTCGTCAACCGTTTCGGTTCTGGTAAACGGAAGTCCTACTAAGGAGTTTAGGATGCATCGCGGATTAAGACAGGGGGATTTGTTGTCCCCTTTCCTCTTTCTGATTGTAGCAGAACGTTTTAGCCTATTAATGAAGAAAGCGTGTGATTTGGGAATGTTCTTGGGCTATAAGTTTGAGGTGGGTGAAGACCGGTTTTCACACCTTCAATTCACGGACGATACGCTCATTATTGGGGAGAAATCTTGGACAAATATCAGAATCATTAAAGCTAATCTGCTGCTGTTTGAATCGATGTCGGGCTTAAAGTTTAACTTCCATAAGAGCTCTTTGGTAGGTATTAACGTGTCTCGAGTATGGATAGAAGAGGCAGTAAGGTTGCTGAACTGCAGAATTGGTTCTTTTCCTCTCAACTACCTCGGTATTCCGATCGGGGTGAATGCTATGAGGAAAAATAGCTGGGCTAAGGTGATTGAGACAGTGAAGAATAGGCTAGTAAGATGGAAGAATAAATTTCTGTCTTTTGGAGGAAGGATCATTCTTATTAAGTCTGTCTTGTATGCGCTCCCGATTTATTTCCTCTCTCTGTTTAGGGCCCCGTCAGGTATCATTTCTAAGCTGGAATCTATTTTTAAAAAAATTTTGTGGGAAGGAATCGGGGAATCGAAAAAAATTCATTGGGTGTCCTGGGAGAAAGTGTGTAGGAGTGTTGAAGAGGGGGGCTTAGGAATAAGGAACTTGAGGGCGTTCAATGACACGTTATTGGGCAAGTGGGTTTGGAAAATTAATTTTGAAAAGTCGGGTATGTGGTATAGGGCTTTAGTCAACAGGTATGGAATATCAAACGGTTTGCTAAATTCTGGGGGTAACGATTCGTCGATATGGTGGAAGAACATCAACAGGTTAGCCTCAGGGTTAGTGCTTCATGCAGCAGGTGAGGAATATTCAGTTAAAGAGGTATATAAGAGGATATGGCTGGAAACTCAGAATGCGACTAACATCCCTTGGTCCAGAGTTTGGAACAAGGTGATTCTGTCAAAAGTGTCAGGGTTGGTGTGGAGATTATTTCAAAATAAAATTCCCACTATTGATAATCTTGTTAAAAGGGGAGTGAATGGTGTTGGTGTAAATAGGTGCCCAGGAGGATGCGGTGCCGAGGAAACAGTCTCATCTTTTTTTCAAGTGCCCTTTGTTTACACGTGTTTGGACTCACATCTGTCAGTGGATAGGAGTAAGTTCTGCCCTGCATAATGTAGGCTGGCAGCACATGCTGCAGTTCGAAGGTTTGATTTTCAGAGGTCGTAGCGTCCCGTCAAAGATTGAGGCGATTTGGTTTGCCGGTGTTTGGACCATTTGGAAGGCCAGAAACGAAAAGATTTTTCAAGACAAGGATGTAATCATCGAAAAGTTGGTTGAGGAGGTGAAGATTTTATCGTGGAAATGGTTACGTTTCAAAGTGAAGAAGTTGTCTGAAAGTATCTTGCAGTGGTTCTCGCATCCTAGAGAATGCCTTGGAGTTCTGGTGACCTAGAAGCCATGATGATAAAGGTTCAGGTTTTCCTTTGGTGTTGGTTGGAGTGTCTCTCATGGTGGCTGTGGCGGTGCAATTTAGAGGCAGTTTCTCTTAGTTGGCTGTCTTTCCTTGGCTTTTACAGTCCTCAACTTATTGCCCTGCTGATAGAATGCGCTGCTGGTGGTGTTGAATTTTTTATCCTTGACGGAGTTGAGTTGCTACATTTTTTGGCTTTGATGCTGCATAGTTGCAGAGTTAGTTGTTGGAGCTGCCGTGTGTTGGTTGGCTGCCCCCGTAGGGCATGCAGTGAGCAGCTGTAATTTGGGTGCATGCTAGTGAGCAACTGTTTTTCCCCGTTCAAGGTGTGGCCTGGCTTGGTTGTTGTTTTTGGTTATTAGTGTTTCGGGCTGCTGTGTGTCTGGTTGCAGTAGATATTAGTTTTGGAGGCATTGTTAGGAGTGGTCCTGCTTGGTTTCCGGTTCAGGTTCTGTTTCGGGTTTGAGGTGTCCTGTGGAGTAGTCTCTTGTTAATTTTTTGGTGTCTGTCATTATTATTATTGGTCTGTTTTAGGTTGGGTGTTCCTGGAGGTTTTATTAGTCCAATTTTAGCATTAGCTGGTTCTGGTGTAAAGCTTAATCTGGTGTGAGATTTTTCATTTTGGTTTGCACCAGTTATTGTATTTGAAGCACTCCTAGTGCTGGTTTTCTTTTTAATAAATTTGGCCATTTCAAAAAAAAAAAGTGGTAAACATTGATGGTCTTCTTGGTTCTCCTTCCTAAAAATAGTGGCAATTTCTTAATACACCACTTATGTTTTTTAGATATCATGCGAAATTTTTTTTTTGTCTTTTGATTTCGGATGTGCACATTCGGACACACTATTTTTTAAAAAAAATGTTGATTTATTCCGGATGTGCATATGTGAAAGGTATCTGGATATGAAGATCTGAAATAATTCTTAATATATTTGAACCTGCATGATCACTCCCCGCTTCCCATTCTCAACCTTTCTTCTTCCACACTCACCCTCACCAACCTAAAAAACCCTACTTCATCAATACCATTTCTCACTCAAAAACTTATACTTTTTGGTGCAACAAATCAAAGGTGGCAAGAGAAGATTGAATTTCAGGTAAATATTCAACTTCATCCACTACATTACTCACATTATCAATGTACTTTTTGGAAAAAAACAAGTTACGCTACTTCCGAATGTGTAAATCCGGTACGTA
This sequence comes from Lathyrus tuberosus, assembly GCA_022829125.1. Classification (NCBI taxonomy): domain Eukaryota; kingdom Viridiplantae; phylum Streptophyta; class Magnoliopsida; order Fabales; family Fabaceae; genus Lathyrus; species Lathyrus tuberosus. Next base: position 14,139,443 of record JALAZF010000006.1, read on the forward strand.
TTGAGCATGAACTTGTCCGGATGTGCACATCTGGAAAAATGGCTGAAACTTATTAATTTTAATTTTCAACAATTTTTAATAGGTTTTAGTTATTGTTCTGGACTGGGCCAACGACCATGCGCGGCCCAATCTATGATTGCTACAGTAACGGCCCAAATGCTTGGATCCAGTCCACCAAGGGGGCAAAAGTCCCCTTTTACCCCTACAACCGGTCACGGACGGCCCAGTCCTGCCCGAAACTATTGCCCGTCTCACACGGCTACAACTCCCCAACAGCCGACGAACAGATGCCCGCAACTACCTCCCTGCCCGGTATAACTGCTAGTTTGGGCATCCTGCCCGTCATAACGGCTAGTTTGGGCAGTTACCTATTCTTCAGGAAAACAGTTATCTCGCCCTGAAAATAGGACCGTTGGCCATGCGCTGGGGAACATTATATAAACCCTCTCATTCGAGAGGGTCAGGTATCAAATATTCACCCTAAGAATACACTTTGTACTTGCCCTTTTTCTCTGACCCTTTCTTACTTGAGCGTCGGAGTGCCTTGCAGGTACACCCCCCTCCTCTCCTCATCAATATTCCGAGCACCTTGCCCATCTGACGACCAACATACGTGGACCTGTTCGAATACTCCGGATCAGTGGTGCCGTCTGTGGGAACTCCTTGTTTTCCCCTTCTTTCTTTCCTCCTCGGAAACTAAAAGATCAAAACATACTTTCTTTGATCCGCCCACATATGGCCGCTCAGAACTCCGCAAAAGGTGCTGACGTTACGGTTCTCGTTCCCATCAACAAGATGGACGTTGACGGCAGTTCTTCGTTACTCTCTGATCCCCGTTTACTTCGAGATGGAGCTACTGCGTCTCCAACTCCTCCTCCCACCGAGCAAGGAGGTAAACAGATACCGTTGGGTGAACGACCAATTCCTGGCCCTCCCAGCGTCGACTTGGTCGTTGCAGCTCTTCTGGAAGCTGTCAACCGCACAAACCTCCTTATCTTGCAGCAAGGAGAGAGAATAGGAGCTCTCATGGGAGCATCTCTTCCAAGATCCTCTCCTCCAAAAAGTAAGCACCGAAAATCAAGAAGCCCGCCACCTAGGCGTGGGGAAGACCATATATCGAGGCATGAGCCTGAATCACGACACATTCGCAAGCGCGACCAGATCTCCCCGCGAGATCGACCATCACCAAGACACAAGAGAATGAGGCAGGATAGGCTTTCTCCACCGGTCAGACCTCGTGACCGGCTACGTTCACCATCGCCTCGCAGAGACCGCCGCCGCGAGCGCAGACGACGGTCACCATCAACTCCAAGTTCAGACAGCGAAGACGAGCCTTACGGCCCGTTGTCCCGCTGGATCTTGGCCACCCGTCTCCCTAAAGGACTAGAGAAGCCTCCGTCTCTAGGGACTTATGATGGAACCACTGACCCAAACGAGCACATAGAAAACATAGATGCTCTTTTGGACTACAGAGGGGTACGAGGAGCCATCAAATGCCGCCTGTTCCCGACCACACTCCAGAAGGGAGCAATGGCATGGTACAAGCAACTGCAAGGGGAATCCATTACATCCTGGAGGCAGCTGGGGAGGATTTTCTCCCGCCACTTTACTGCATCGCGACGCCATCCAAAGACCGAGGCGTCCCTCGGAGCTGTCGTACAGGGAAGGGATGAGCCACTTCGGGCTTACATTGAATGGTTCAACAAGGATGCCGTCTAAGTGCCAACAACCGACGACATGAAGAAATTCCTACTTGAGCAGGGATTACGTCCTGGCTCAGACTTCGCGAAATCCATTGGCCTCGATCCACCGAGGAACCTTAACGCCCTTTTCCTCCAAGCCCAGTCACATATACAGTACGGGAGAAGGTTGTTGCACACTCTATCCGGGCCTCTCGACACCATGAAGGCGCCCGCTCGTCCAGAGCTGAAGAAACCTCGACATCCCGTCGAGGAGATAAATACGCGACGATCGGCCTCGCGATGCACACGAACAGAAGGGACCGTCTGGGCGGTTCCATGACTATACCCCCTTCACTGCCTCGAGGGAGAAAATCTTGTCCGAGTGTGCCAACTCGGAATTCAAGCAAGCGGGAGTCCGTTTCCCCAAATAGCTGCCGGCCAGATCGGGTGTAGACAAATCCAAGTATTGCCGCTTCCACAAGAGTCACGGTCATACGACGAAGGAATGCATCCACCTCAGAGATGCAATAAAGATCCTTATTCGTGACGGCCACCTGAAGCAGTCCGCGAAGAAGAAAGACGCTCCCCGGCAGGAAACCCAGGAGAGCAAAAAGGTTGCAGAAGAGACTCCGCCCTCTGATGACACCAACGTACAGGTCGCTATGTCCATAACTCGGCCAGAAGACTTTCGCGTCTCTGATAGCCTGTCCGTCTCCACGTACCTCGCTGCTCACAGCCCGTGGGAGGCCTTCCCGTCAGCCATGATCATTTCTGGTGGTGGATTCAACAAAATCACAGTCGGCTCCATCAAGAGGAGATTCGATCAATTGATCAGCAAAAGCTCTAATGAAGTCTCTACGTTGGACACCACTCACAAAGGATCTGTTCCGATTTCCTTCTATAAGGAAGAGCTCCTCGGCGGAGCACCAAACTCAAGCATTCCGCTGCTCATCCGAGCAAAGATGGCAAACTTCGACGTTCGCAGAATACTCGTGGACCAGGGCAGCTCGGTTGATATAATGTACAACCACCTATTCGAAACACTGCAGCTGAACGACTCCCACCTTACTCCATACGTTGGATCTGACTTGCAAGGATTCAACGGAGCGGTGACAAAGCCCCGGGGTTACGTAGAGCTCATCGTAACCTTTGGTTCAGGAGAGACAACCCGAGCAATTAAAGCACAGTTTTTGGTAATTGAATGCCCGTTACTATACCAGTGCGTTTTTGGAAGGCCAACCCTGGCGGAGTTGGTTGCTGTACCTTCCACCGTACATCTCAAAATGAAGTACTACACTTCTAAAGGGATGGTCGCCACCCTCCACGGTGACATCGAAGCTGCCCGTCGGTGCTTTGAAGCGGCATTAAAAGGACTAAGCACCATCTCAGCAGGACCAAGGACATCTGGTCATTGCCCCCTGCCCAGCAGCTCCGAGCAGCCAAAACCGCTCCCCCAGGTCGAATCTATCAACTTGGACAACCGTTTCAGCGAGGAAGATCACGCCAAGGACCCAACGACTTCAAGCAGCCAGTCCAGCAACAACGGCCATCTCCTACGCCCCGTCCCAGATGGCAACTTCGAGATAATTCCATTCGGAGAAGACCCCCAACGGGGAGTAAAGATCAGAGCAGACCTCCCCGACCTGGCCAGGAGACAACTAAAAGCATGCCTCCAGGAGAACGCAGACTTGTTCGCATGGAGCGCTGCTGAAATGCCAGGATTGGACCCATCCGTCGCTTGCCACCAGCTTACAATTGATCCGGTCGTCAAATCCGTTGCCCAGTGCAGAAGGAAATAGTCCCCAGAAAAGATGGAAGCCGCGGAGAAAGTTGTCAAAGACCTTTTAGAAGCTAGGTTTATTTCTGAGGCCAAATACACTACATGACTCTCAAATGTTGTACTTGTAAGAAAAAATAATGGCAAATGGGGGATGTGTGTTGATTATACCGATGTTAATAGGGCCTGTCTGAAGGACGCCTACCCCCTCCCCAATATCGATAAGCTCGTAGATAACTCAGCAGGTTTTAAGCTCTTATCGTTCCTCGACACCTACTCGGGCTACAATCAAATCCCAATGATCGCGAGCGATAAAACTTTCACGGCCTTCATGACCGAATCGGGCAACTATTACTACAACGTAATGTCCTTCGGGCTAAAGAACGTCGGCGCTACATACCAACGAATGATGAACAGAGTCTTCCAAGGACAAATAGGCGACATGCTCGAAGTATACATGGACGATATGATCGTCAAGTCCCACGAGGAACTAGATCATGTCGCCCATCTTCGCACAATCTTCGAGCAAGCAAGAAAGTATCAAATGCGTTTTAACCCAGAGAAGTGCACGTTCGATGTACGGGCAGGTAAATTCCTCGGCTTCTACCTAACAGAACGAGGAATCGAAGCTAACCCCGACAAGTACCGGGAATTCTCTGAGTTCCCAATGCCCATGTCTAAGAAGAACATCCAATCCCTAAACGGGGTGCTTACCTCGTTGTCCCGCTTCGTGGCAAAATCTGTCCAACACGCCCTTCCTTTCTTCAAGCTCTTGCGGAAAGAAGCAACGTTTGAATGGACCGAGGAATGTGAAACATCCCTCCTTCACTTGAAGCAAGCTCTGTTGAAATCGCCCGTACTATCACGACCAGATACTGGAGAAGTCTTGTTCCTATACCTTGCTGTCACTACCGAGGCCGTTAGCGCCGTTCTTATTCGCGAGAATCCTGGCGGACAAAAGCCAATATACTTCACAAGCAAAGCTTTGCAGGACCCAGAGTTGCGATATCAACAGATAGAAAAGGTAGCATTGGCCCTCGTCAACGCGTCCAGACGAATGAGACACTATTTCTTGGCTCACACGATCGTGGTAAGAACTGATCAGCCCATAAAGCAATTACTGGGACGACCAAACATGGCAGGCAGAATGCTCAAATGGTCATTGGAACTGTCCGAGTTCGACATCCAGTATGAAAGCAAGAAAGCTCTTAAGGCCCAAGCTTTGGCCTATTTCGTAGCGGAAATGACGTTCTCAGACTCCCCGGTCCATGTAGCAAACAGATGGACCATCTACGTAGACGGAGCATCCAGCTCGACCGGCAACGGGGTAGGGGTAATTTTGGAGAACGACGAAGGGACCATAGTCGAGGCTTTTCTCACATTTTCCTTTCCCACGTCGAACAACCAGGCCGAGTATGAAGCCTTCCTCGCTGGTTTGCACATAGCCGAAGACCTAGGGGCTGAAGAAATCATCATCTGCACGGACTCTCAGCTTGTAGCCCTCCAGATATCAGGAGAATATCAGACCAAAAATGACAGTCTCTCTGAATACCTAACCCTGGTCAAAGGAGAATTGGCGAGGTTCAGAACGGTAGAAGTGAGACATGTTCCACGCGAACATAACGTGCGAGCAGACATCTTGTCCAAACTAGCAAGCACCAAGAGAAAAGGCGGAAACATGTCAGTCATCCAAGAGATACTCCCTCGGTCCAGCATCGATAAAGGATCCTCGACCCTACACGTACACGTGATTGGGGACAGCGATTGCTGGATGACACCCGTGTACAACTACCTCACCAGGGACGAGCTTCCGGACGACCCCAAGGAAGCCAACACCATCAGACGAAGAGCTTGCTCGTACGTCATCCTTGAAAACAAACTCTATCAACGAGGCTTCTCCATCCCACTACTCAAATGCATAGAGGAGGAAGTTGTCCCTCACGTATTATGAGAAATCCACGAAGGCATCAACGCCCAGCACCTAGGAGGAAGGTCCCTTGCCCGCAAGGCCCTCCGAGCAGGGTATTATTGGCCAACCATGCAGCACGATGCCAAGGAGCATGTAAAGAGATGCGACAAATGCCAACGGCACGGGGATATGCACCTAGCTCCACCTAACGAACTGAAAAGCATGACCTCCCCATGGCCATTCGCCTGGTGGGGCCTAGACATCCTAGGACCCTTCGTGACGGGGTCATGCCAAAACAAATACCTGATAGTGGGCGTAGACTATTTCACAAAGTGGATAGAAGTAGAAGCCTTAGCAAAGATAACGACACTTAACATTCTGCGCTTCTACAAGCGGAATATCCTTGCCCGTTTCGGGATTCCCCAAGCAATCGTCACGGACAATGGAACGCAGTTCATGAACAAGAAGTTCCAGGACTTTGTCACCCATCTCGAAACAAAGCAACATTTCGCATCTGTAGAGCATCCCCAGACCAACGGGCAGGCAGAAGCGGCCAATCGTGTCATTCTTCGTGGCCTCAAGCGAAGACTGGATGAAACAAAGAAAGCCTGGGTTGAGGAGCTCCACAGCGTCTTGTGGGCGTACCGCACCACTCCTCAGTCTACCACCGGGGAAACACCTTTTCTCTTAGCATATGGCATGGAGGCTGTTATACCCATTGAAATCCACGTACCGTCCAGAAGGACCGAATCACCTCTAGACGAGGAAATGAATGACGAAGCAATAAGAGAGGAGCTCGACCTTGTCGAGGAAATCCGAACAGGAGCAGCCCTCCGCGAAGCATCTCTTAAGCAAAAAATAGCAATCAGGCACAACGCTAAAGTCTTACGACGAGAGTTCGGTGTGGGATGTTCACGCAGCGACCTCAGGCCTCAATCGCGACCTGAGATCCGCAACCTCGCCAGGACTTCCCCCGGCTGTTCGACCAGTTCTCCACACTGGCGAATTCACGCACAACGAGCAATCTTTCAAAAGAAAGCTCTATTAACAGACACACCCTCCGACGGGCAATCGTACATGCACCGCTAATGTAAAGCACAGCAATATAAACAAAAATCATATGAGTAACAAAACCGGACATAAAGTAAAAAAGGCCACAAGGGCCATAGATTGTACGAGTTACATAGAAAGGGGGGCCACGCCCCCCCCCCTAAATCAAATAAAATTACAACAAACTACACGGCAAGCAGGCCAGCAAAACATCATCATCTGCTATCATCATTCCTCGGTGTCTTCGACTCGTTCATCATTGGGCGGAGAAGTCTGGGTTCTAGCTTGACCGGCAAGGAGAGACTCTGGCATCACAATTTGCCCGTCTTTAACGTACGCCAGGAAATTGGTGCCTTCGGTAACCAAATCAACACCAAGATTCACCACCTAAAGCTGAGACACTGCGTTCTGGAAGGATTCCTCGCCAAGCACTAAGTTGTCATCCTCGGCCACCACCAGTCGGGCAACTAACCCTGACCTTGTCATTACCTTCACGTCCTCCGGCTCCTCGTCACCAGGGGCATTGGCTGCCTGCAGTTGTGCGACCAAGTCCTCAGCGGCCTTTTTCTCAGCCTCAAGTGTAGCCATCTCCCCCTTTAACCGGGCAACCTCCTCGCCCTCCTTTTCCTTCGCCTCCTTGGCAACCTTAGCTTCCTCCCTGGCCTTCCTCAAGCTCTCCTCAAGAGCGGTCACCTTACCTCGGGCAATGGTCAGCTCACTCTCAGTGGCCGTGTCCCCCTCGGCATAGGTGGCCGCCATCTCCAGCAATCTGACCACCACAGAGGCATCCTGGGCCACCAGCGCCCTCTTGCTCGGACGGTCCAGGCTTTGCAGATGTAGAGAATCAGCATGAGGAATCACCAAAGAGGTCCCTTCGAAGAACCTCTTATCCAATACACAAGGGGGCAACTCGAATTTTGCTTTCTCTGGCGCCTTGCCCAGATCCACTGCCTCGTTCCTTGGACGCTTGGACCTGGTCGCCAGGGGCATTGGAGACTGTTGAACATTGGCCGGAGAAGCATTCCCCTGAGGAGGCTGGAAGGGACCAACCGCACGGGCAGGGAGAGGACGAACCTTAGTAGTAGCAGCTGCAGCAGCTTGTTTCCGCACGGCCACGTTCCTCACCATCCTTTCGTGAGCTGAAGGCATAGTGGCTGCAAAAGGCAAAAACAGGCGTCATACAATAGAAAATAACGAGCAATGCAAAGCAATATGTTAAGGTCAAATACCGACCAGATACATGGCATCTCTGTAAGTTTTGCACCCCAGCAGTGCCCTAACATTAATAAAATGAGGCTCCACCCACTGGCTACCATCAGCCTCGAGGATCACCTTCTTCTTCTTTGTGATGCACTCGGCCATCCGGAATGAGGTCACGTACTGCAACAACCTTTCATATGAAGCAGCATCCCCCTCGTCCAAATTCGCAGGCTCAAAGACATAGTCTTTTAGGGGCTTCGTAAAATGCTCCCCGATCCATTGGAAGGGATATTTCAACAACCTCCACCCGATGTATTTCCCCTCCTCATTAATCCTATCCTCGCCGTTCTCGTCCACTTCAAGCTCCCAGCAGAACGTGTTATCCTGGACAGCCTCTGACACGGGCTCCACGACGAAGTACCTCGTCTTAAATGTCCGTATGGACTCAGAGAAAGGTTTGAACAGCTTGCACGGCTGCTTCAAGGAGACCCAACCGTAGCTCCTCCCAGAAGTCTGTCGTTGGAGGTGAAATACGGTGAGGAAGAAGAGGATGGTCGCGCCTATGTGCAGGTGCTCGCACACCAACTCGAACGCTCGCAGGAAGGCTAATGAGTTGGGATGGAGCTGAGTGGGGGCCAAAGAAGACAGACTGCTGGAAATCCGTGAATGGAAGCCTCAAGCCCAGCTCTTTGAAAACATACTCGTACATTGTAAAGCGCTCCCTATAGTTCGTGCAGACGCGCTCGTCAGCGGTGGGGAAATGGACTCTCCAGTCCCCGTCACCTCCCACCGTCTGTAAACAATCCCCTATGTAAGTCGCAAATTCAGACGCGTGCTCAGAGGGTTCCGCCACCTCCCATTCCTCTGCCTTATTCTCCACTGCATCTTCCTCGGATACCTCCTCCTCGGGCACCTCTTCCTGATCGTCATCCCGTAGTTCATCCTCTTGCTCATAGTCTGTATCCTGCTCGGTGGACCCACTCGAGGACTGAGTGCTACTACTCCCTGAGGAACCAGATTCCTCCTCGGACGAATCTAATACAATTTCTCCACAGGGCCCTGTCGCCATCACCTGAAAAGCAGAGAAAGACAGTGAATTCGACAGCTAATCAAATCTACCCTTGCACCACTGAACAAGTGAAAGGGCGCGCTAAGGGCTGAGGACGACGTCCCCGACCCAAGCCCTGACAACACTACGAAAAAGTCTCCCCGCGGGATAACGCTCGGAACTCTCCTATCACACGAGGAACTTCTCCAAAGCAAGATCACAAGGTTTTCATCCAACTCGCAACTCCATGAAACGCAACGCTATAACGGTCACGTGCACGTCCTCATCGCGACGACGTCACGGACAGACTCTTCACACACAGCGTAACATCAAGTTAACGGCGGTGGAGCCATCATCCACCACCAGCGGCTACCACATATACGACCCTAAGTATCCTAAAATCTAACCTAACCGCATGCAATGTCTAAATAAACATCAACAAAAAACAAAACAAAGGAAAGAGACAACTTACTTGTAAATAGAAGACTGAAAAAAGTTGCTCGGAGCTCCAAACGGCGAAGGATGCAACGGGCAGATGTCGCGGGCAGGAAATTTGGTGAAGATTGAAGGAAAAAGTTCAGAATGAAAGTTTTCACTCCTATTTATACAGGAGATCACGGGCAGCCCCACGCGCACATATGTCATGATGACTACCCGCTACCCATCATTGCCTAAGCGGTGGCGGCACAAGTTCCAACACACACGTGGCAGCCCCCGTATCTTTCATATTCCACAAGACTGTTATCCATCTGTAACGGGCAACGCTTAACGACCACGACCAACAGCCACAGCGGGCAATAAGAACCACGGGCATTCACAGTCAACGAGCAAAACACTCCGCTTCCCCGGGACTATACGTTATCCTTAAGTCATCACCTCCGCGCTCGGAAGTAACGACTTGGGGGGCTACTGTTCTGGACTGGGCCAACGGCCATGTGCGGCCCAATCCATGATTGCTACAGTAACGACCCAAATGCTTGGATCCAGTCCACTAAAGGGGCAAAAGTCCCCTTTTGCCCCTACAACCGGTCACGGACGGCCCAGTCCTGCCCGGAACTATTGCCCGTCTCACACGGCTACAACTCCCCAACAGCCGATGAACAGATGCCCGCAACTACCTCCCTGCCCGGTATAACGGCTAGTTTGGGCATCCTGCCCGTCATAACGGCTAGTTTGGGCAGTTACCTATTCTTCAGGAAAACAGTTATCTCGCCCTGAAAATAGGACCGTTGGCCACGCGCTGGGGAACATTATATAAACCCTCTCATTCGAGAGGGTCAGGTATCAAATATTCACCCTAAGAATACACTTTGTACTTGCCCCTTTTCTCTGACCCTTTCTTACTTGAGCGTCAGAGTGCCTTGCAGGTACACCCCCTCATCTCCTCATCAACATTCCGAGCACCTTGCCCATCTGACGACCAGCATACGTGGACCTGTTCGAATACTCCGGATCAGTTATATATATTTATTGTTCTATTATTGTTTATAAATAGATATGGTGCACCCCGATAACATTTCAAAAGAATTAGTTTCGCCGATTTCTCTGAAAGTTGAAGGGATTATCGTAAAGTCGGTTGATGTCGGCGGTGACTTTAATAACAAGCAAGAGTTTGATGATCGTGATAGCATGCTCGCATATATTCGTAGGACGACTATTGGGCTTGGCTTCGGTGTAAATATCCGAAGATCGAATAATGGTTCGGAAAGAAGAAAGGCTTTTGTAATTTTGGGGTGCGAAAGAAGCAGGAAATATCAGGTTCCTCTACGGAAGTTAAAAAAAGACGACACCGGTAGTAGAAAATGTGAGTACCCTTTTAAGATTGGTGGTTACATGTTAGCTTCCAATAAATGGAGATTTAGTGTCGTTGTGGTATACATAATCACGAATTGTGCTCAAAGTTTCAAGGCCATCCTTGTGTATGTCGGCTCAAGTCGGAAGAGAAGACATGTATTGCCGACATGACCTTGAATCTTGTCCAACCGAAAAATATACTGCTACGTTGAAACGGAAGGAACCCGACAATGTAGTAAATATAAAGCAAGTGTATAACATTCGGTATCAGATGAACAAAGCAATTAGGGGAGATAGAAGTCAGATACAACAACTGTTGAAATTGTTGGGTGATAACAATTATGTGTCTCGGTACAGATATCGCGATGATGGAGTTATGGTCTGAGATATTTTTTGGACTCATCCGGATTCCGTAAAGTTGTTCAACACGTTCTCGACAGTGCTCATTCTCGATTGTACCTACAAGACGAACATGTATCAACTTCCATTATTTGAGATGGTTGGTGTTACGTCTACGGATAAGACATATGCCGTTGGTTTTGCATTTTTGGAGTGCGAAAAAGAGGACAATTTTACATGGGCATTGGAGACGTGTCGGTCACTTTTGAAGAAACGTGTTCAAATGCCTAAAGCGATTGTTACGGACCGCGATAAAGCTTTGATGAATGCGGTTGCAAAGGTCTTTCCTTCTTCTAATGCATTACTTTGTCGATTTCACATAACAAAGAATGTGCAAAGTCGGGTTAAACCCGTGGTGGGTGCGAAACAAGTGGAGTCGAAAGATGGAAAATTGGTTAAGGTCGGTGTCATTGTTGAAAAAATAATGGTTGCATGGAATTGTATTATAAATTCTTCCACAAAAGAATTATATGCCGATTCGGTCATGAAATTCCGGAAAGTGTGTGAAAAGTACCCCGCGTTGTTGAAATACGTTGAAAGCACTATTCTTGATCAAGTGAAGGAGAAGATAGTATGTGTGTGGACGGATAATGTCCGACACCTTAGAAATACAACAACCAATAGAGTTGAGTCGGCACATGCTACTTTGAAGAATTGGCTGGGTAATAGCAAGGGCGATTTATGTCGAGATTGGGACTCCGTGGATCTCATGATTAAAAAATAACATAACGAGATACAAACCACATTTGGTCGGAGTATTACGGTTTTGGAACATCGTTTTAAAGGTAACTTTCTTTACTCTCAATTGATCGACAACATGTCTCAGGCGGAATTGGGCTATATTTTTCACGAGGCCAACCGAGCCGAAACGGTAGGTTCCGATAGCGCAAAGTGTGGTTGCACTATTGTGAAAATGTACGGTCTTCCGTGTGCTTGTGCTATTGCTACAAAGTTGAAACTAGGTGGGCCAATACAAATTGACGAAGTTTGCCCTCATTGGATGAGACTTAGTTTTGATGATGATGGTTGCAAGGAAGGAGATAAACCAGATATCTCTATTTTGCCCAAATTAGAAGCGATTCAAGCGAGATTTTCGAAGGTCGGTGACAACATAAAGCTACACATCAAAGACGAATTGAGGAAGATTGCCTTTCCCGAAACAACCGCAATGATACCACCGTCTCAACCGGTTAAGACAAAGGGTGCTCCAAAGAAGTTGAAGCCTACACCGAATGACAACTCGACAACTCGGTCTCCTTCATATTATTAGCACGTTGACAAACTCTTTCCGGACTCACCGACTCCTAAATCTCTACAAAGTGCCATGAAAGGAGCTCGCATTACCAAACCGGCTCCGACACCGATTCCACGAGTTTCGACTCCGAATGAACCGCTTCCGACACCGATTCAACCTATAATTTCCTTTATCGACGAGATGCCGGTTTTTATGCACAAGCATATCGACGGTATCATCGATGTTGTAGGGGTTGGTAATTGCGGTTACCGAGCCGTTTCGGCTCTACTCGGTAAAGGAGAGAAAGGTCATGCACTTGTTCGTCATCAACTTATCCTAGAGTTGGAGACGCATAAAGAAGGATACTTGCATTTGTATGAAAATCAAGAAAAATACGACAAGGTTTACGAGTCACTTGTTCCGTGGTTGAGTGGTCTGGCCCCGGTATCGAAATGGATGAGCTTCCCCGAGATGGGTCATCTTATCGCATGCGCGTACGATATGGTGTGTATTGATTTGACGCAATACAGTTTTTCAGAAACCTTTTTTCCACTACACACCGCACCACCGTCCAATCCAAATGATCACATGATGTGTATCGGATGGCTTACGAAATCAAGACATTTTGTACAAGTTATCTTGAAACCCGGATGCCCTATACCACCTAAATCACCGCAATGGGCGACGCATGCAACCGCAATTGTCGAGCTGTGGTCGGATAGTTTTGTTGAAAGGATGCTTGAATTCGAAAGATTGAACGAAATTGAAAAGGCATCAAATGCAAAAAAGTCCAAAGGTCAAGCTCCGATAGATTTAGACGGAGACTTTTGTTTTAACTCTTTTGTATAACCGTACGACAAAATGTACATTTTTGAAGTGAAATATATTGAATTTTTATTCATATGCCTTTTTAATGCACTTATTAAATTTATTCTAATGAAAGCATTGCATTTGGTTGCATAACATAGTCAATGCTGCATGAAAAATGTATCAGTAAAATATTCTGATTTGCAGATCCAGGAAAGTTCCAGATATACACATCCGGAACCAATATTTATAGGGTTTCTCCGTATCTGCACATCCGGAAAGAACTTAGGCAGAAATTACTTTACCCTAAGTTTTCTATAAATTAGGGGTTTCATTTGATATCTTTCACACAAACTCAAAATGTCTCAATTGTATGAAATTAAGTTCCGTTGGTATGTCGCAAGCGTCTCTTACACAGACGGCAAAACACGCAGTCATACGTTTAAGCTAATGAGGGACATCTCCATCAGCGAGATCATTGACGACATTGAACATCTCCTACCTTACGGAGACAAACGGAAGGTTGCGAAATTTGAGTATCGTTCACCTTCGGTTGACAACGAAGGGAATGTGGCTTACAGCCTTAGAGCGATGTGGCAAACTTTTTTCGATTACGAAGAACGATGCCCGCTCGAATTCGAGGCAACCGTCAAAATCCGAAAAACGGTCGATGACATCTTAGAGATGTGCAAGCGTCCACCGGGCTATTGATCTTGTAATATTTAAACTTTTGTCGATGTAATGCCGAATTTCTAAATGTAATCCCGATTTTATTTTATGAATGTGAGAAACATTGTTGAATTTTTGGTGTTCTGGATCTGGTTTTATTCCGGATTTGCAAATGCGAACTTTTGCCGGATGTGCACATCCGGATAAAACTTAAAAATTCAAAAAAATGATGCGTTCGGATTTGCACATCCGAAACCGAAAGGTATTTTTGTAAGCACACAAACTGCCTAAAAAACTTGGGTGGTGTGTTAAGAAATGCCCAAAATAGTTACACCCTCATATAACTGCAAAGTCAATACACCGTCTAAAATTGGATAAAGTTTCTATCTCAAAAAACCCTATCCTAAAATTTGGGTTAAGTAGTAGTTGTGGAATGGAAGTTAAGTATAGGTAAACTCTTATGGTAAACATTAATAAGGGTACTTTATAATGTTTATGAAAAAAAACGAAGCATTACTATGCAGGTACTTTGTCGTGTACATCGTGGATCATGTAAAAAAAATACTTGTAGTTTCCAAAAGAATGTTATTGACAAGAAGCAACCCTTTGTGTAATATGAGAATGATGTTAAATGAGTAAAAAATATATATTTGTTAAGTCAGTTTAGTAGATACTTGTGTAAAAATATTAGATACGGGAGTGCAAGTTTGAATCTACAACATTTTATTTGTTCATGTTTAAATGATAAATTTTAATCACTAAACTTTTGACAAAAAAAAAAAGAAAAAGAAATATTTCTATATTTATGTGAATAGGGTATGAAAAAATGTCAACTCATCAGTATACCATTTAATTTTAAATTTCATCGATATACCATTTAATTTTAAATTTCTATTAAGTGTTGAACGAGTGATTCTTTATATTCATTTCTCTTTAAAGTGTTTTGAACAAATCACACTTAAGAGATTTATATTAGATTTTAGACAAAATCATATTTCAAATCTATAGGCTTTTTGTGCAATAGATGTGAGTTTCATTGTGTTCAGTTTATCTGAACAACATGTAACATTTTTTATAGAAGTGGATTAAACTAAATTCTCCATTAGCGTTGTATATGCAAGTAACTCTCATGTGATTCGAAGACAATTATGAAATGAACTTACCAATCTTCAACATGTCAATCCTAGCCCTTGGTGCATGCTAGGAGATTTCAATGCAGTTATTTGTTCCATGGAAATTTTGATTGATGCCCTCCACATAAAACTTTCATTGATGAGTTTCTTAGTTAGACAAATCAAAATGAGCTTATGCATCTTGACACTAATGGTAGCTATTATACTTGGACTAAAAGGAGAAAAAGTGGTGCTTGCTCTTATGTTAGGCTTGATAGACCCATTTATAATAAGAGTTGAATAAATAATTGGAACACAATCAATTGTTCCACTTTGATCAAGAATCACTAAGACCATTACTACATTCTTCTCCATTGTGATAAGGGTAGGTTTGATTCGGATAGACAATTCAAATTTATGAAGGTTTGGACTCTAGATGATAGATGCAGACAATTGATTGTTGATAATTTAATTACTGGTGTGATTGGTTTTCCTATGTTTGTTTTCGCTGCTAAGTTGAAAACTCTTGAACATATTCTTAAGACATGGAACAAAGATATATTTGACAATATTCCTCTTAAGGTTACTCAAACTACTGATAAAGTTAATAGGATACAAAGTTTGATTAATAGTACAAGTTACAATGATGATCTTGGATTGGAGGGAAAGCGTGCTCAACTTCTGTTAGATAAGACATTGCATATGCAAGACCAATTTTTGAGGAACAAGGTAGCGAATAATTGGTTTATGCATGGAGATAGAAATACAAAGTTTTTTCACAACACGGTCAAATTAAGATAGACTAGTAACAAAATCACTAGAGGAGGAAATTTAATTAGATAATCATGTTATTAATTTCTACATAAGATTGTTTAGCTCAGAAAACAGTTGCAGTTATACTGATCTAAAGGAGATAACTATCCCACAACTTATAACTCATGCAGATAATGAATATCTCACTAGAATGTCTCAATCGAAGGAAATTAAGAATGCAATGCACAATATGGATGGTAATTTTACTCCAGGCCCTGGTGGATTTGGGGGATGTTTTTTCCAATCCTATTGGGATATACTAGAGGTTGATGTGATCAATTTAGTGAATCAATTCTTTAAACAAGATTGGATTCTTTCAAATCACAATTCAATCAATGTGAATTTGATGCATAAACAACATGGAGCAAATTCTATATACCAGTATAGACCTCTAGCACTTGAAAATTTTTGATTCAAAATCATCACCAAGATCATTGCAGACAGGTTGGCCATCTTAACTCCTAAATTTTTTTTCAAAACACCAATGAGGCTTCATTAGGGGCAGGTATATTTATGAGTGTATTAAGACTACTTCAGAAGTCATTAATATGTTGGATAAGAAATTCTTTTGAGGTAGTATATCTTTGAAGATAGACGTTATAAAAGCCTTTGATACTTTAGTTTGGTAATATCTTATTAAATTTCTTGTTCAATTTGGTTTTGATAAAAAAAAATCATGATTGAATACTTACCATTATACACTAAGCCAAACTATAAATCATGATAAATGGAAAAGCTGGGAGATTTTTTCTTGCTCTAGAGGAGTGAGGCAAGGGGATCCCCTATCTCTCTTTCTAGTAGGCAATAATTTATGTTGGTGGATCAAGGTAAGTTAGCATGCATATCATCTGGTAAGACAATCATTCTTATCCATACTTTTTTTTACAAATGGTCTTATGATATTTTGCAAAGCTACCAAAAAAATGCTTCAGTCATTAACCACAGCCTTCAAGAATATGTTCAAAATTCTGGTCAACACATCAGTCCAATAAAATGTAAGCTTTATAGTGGATATATTTATGGATCTAGGGTGAGACACATTACAAATATGCTTGAATTTAGTGTGGGACAGACACCATTTAACTATCTTGGAGCTCGTATATTCAAAGGCAATCATATAACTCATTATCTCAAGATCATAACAAATATATTATTAGTCAAGATAACTACTTGGAAGGGACATATTTTTTCTATGATGGGTAAGGTTCAATCGGTTACAAGGTATGCTTCTGTATAGTCTTAGATTTTATGAACGACCAATTAATCTTCATAACAAACTAGATTCATGCGTTAAAATTTTTGTGTGGATATGTAGCATAGACACTAGAAAGTTGATTACTACATCTTGAAAGGTTATTTGTATACCTTTGTCTAAAGAAGGTCTTAGTCTGAGAGATATTAAGACAAAAAACAAATCTAATTGCTTATCTCTTTGTTGGAAGTTGTTGACTACCAATAATCAATGGTCTTTTATCCTTATAAGTAGATACTTCATGCACACAAAAATTAATCATGCATCATATTTCTTCTTGAATAATTATTTTTCATTATGGAGGAACATAGTAAATAGCAAGTTGGTAATGTGAGGAATATTGATTTATGAATTGATAATTGGTTGGGATACAAAATTAAAGATTTACACCCAGTATTACCAATGGATATTCAATTTATACAAACTGCTAAGGTCAATTCAATTATCCAAGACATCAATTAGAAAATTTCTCATGGCTTATTAGTTTTGGCTCCTCAAATTATTGAAGACATCTTGAAGATTAACTTGTCATTTGATAATACTACTGCTGATAAACTCGTTTGAACATGATCTGCAAATGAAGCTATATCTTTTAAAGATGCCTAAAATTGTATCCGAAATGATCATATTGATATTTCTTGGACAAAATTTATTTGGCATCCTTACATACCACCTACTAAGTCATTGGTGACTTGGAACTAATGCATAATGCTATTGCAACAGAAGACAACCTAATTCGAAGGGGAATGCATATGGTTTCGAGGTGTCCTCTCTGCAATCAAGATGTATTGAATGAAGCAATTTTTTTTGGCATGAATATTGATATAACTAGTTACCAAAGCTTATTCAAACATACATGTAGAAGTTGGAGCTCTCAAATTCAGAATCTGATCATGACTCTCATCATAATAATTCCTTGGAAAATTTGGCACACAAGAAATGATATTAGGTTTCAAAATGGTAAAATTGAATTTTATGGAGACATTCTTCATGTTAAACAATTGGTCTATATACCATCTACTTCTTTCAAGGGGCACATGTAATCTTTAAATGGTAAAAACCGGAATGAATACTAAAAAGCCGACAAAAGGTACGACGAGTATGACACATAAATAAAACTACTAAAGAGGCCAACTACGCCATCCTCCGTAAATAATAGTTATCACTCCTCAGTCTCAACCTGAGAATTATCTACATAAAGTAAAAAAAGTAGAAACATAGAAACAAGAAAGGGATGAGAATACATTCCACAATTAAAGTGGTGTATAAACAACAAGGATAGTACATACGATCATATTCAGTTAACACAAATGTACAATATACAATGCGATTATGTAATGTGTACTTCCTCTACTACCATGCATGTGGTACCATCCTAACACTAGATCGAAGTCCTAATCACTAGACTGAAATCCTAAACGCAGGGCCAAAGTCCTGGGTATCAGAGTTATTTTACTGAGTGATCCTCAGATTGGTCTGAAGTCCTAAGCTAATCTTCATCCGAACCTTATACTCCAATTATCAACATTGTCGGTTAAGGCTAACACTAGTCCTTTGGAATCTAAAACATATTATACACTAGTTCTTTGAATCTAAACATAATTCATATCAATCACTACCTATTAAGGCTAAACACTAGTTCTCCATGAGCCTAAAACCATTAAATTTCAACACGGCTTAACCACGAGGCGGATAACAAGTAAATCAACAATAATCAATCATAATCATTTTTCTTCATGAATTACCAAATCATCTTGAGTAGGAGGAAATTCAACAAAGTCTTGTAGAGGTTCCATACTTGCTTGAACAAAAGCAATTGTATGAATCAGTTCTGAAATTGTTATTGATTCTTCCTTTAAAATGAAGTCTCTAACCTTATTCTTCCTGCAAACTCAATATCCTCATTAAATGTGGTTATTCCCGTCTCAAAATTGAGTTTAATTTGGGATCGTAAAATTTGTTTCCCCTAGATCTTTTAGAATAACCAATAATGTGGTTGTTCGCTGTTCGGGAGTCTAATTTCTTTTTATTTGGCCTATAAGGCCTCACCTCAAGTGAACATCCCCATACTAAAAATGTTTCAAGCTACGCTTTCACCCAGTCCAAAGCTCATAAGGTGTTTTGGTAACTGCCTTGGTTGATACTCTATTTAGAATGTAAGCTACAGTCTTTAGTGTCTCTCCTAAGAATGACTCTGGCAAGGTAGAATGACAAATCATACTCCTTACCATATCCTTAAGAGTTCGTTTTTGTCTTTTAGCTACACCATTCATGTTAGGTGACATTGACATGGTGTATTGTGGAACAGTTACACATTCCTCTAGGTATTTGGAAAAAGGCCCCAGACGTTGTTCACCTGAACCATCATATCTTCCATAATATTCACCGCACTGTAAGATTTGACACTTTTAATTATTTTGTTGAGTTTATTCTCAACGTCAGCCTTAAATGATTTGAACACATCTAATGATTGAGACTTTTCATATATAAGAAATATGTATGCATATCTAGAGTAATCATTTATGAATTATTTAAAATATCTTTGACCATTCAAAGAAGGTGTGGGAAATGGTCCACAAATGTCCGTATGTATCAATTCTTAGACATTCGTAGCTCTATGTGCACAAAATTGCTTTGTTTTGGTCTGTTTATCTTTAACACACTTAACACAAAAATCAAAGTTTGTGAAGTCAATGGAATCCAAAATTCCATTTGACACTAGTCGCTTAACTCTATTTTTAGAGATGTGACCTAGGAGCTTGTGCCATAATGATCCTGGATCGTTATTATCAATTTTACGCTTAGTACCACGTGATTCCACTTTCAAGGGTTCGCCATAGGCAGCTATTGTGGCCAAAAAAATATATATATTATCGTGGCCTATAAATGAACCAGTTCCAACAATATCTGAATTGAAAGACAACTTGATTTGTCCAAAGAAAAAACCAAAATTAAATTTTGTATAAATGACTGTGCCACAGAAGTGTCTTTCAAATCCAAATAAAATTGAGTACACATTAATAATCTAAAAAGCCTTACAACCTCCACTTCTACCGACTTGCCATCTCCAACATAGATGTGTCTTTCAACATCATTTGTCTTTTTGGTAGTTCAAGCAACTCTTCATTGAAACACTTATGATAGTAGTTGCACCAGAGTCTAAACACCAAGTGTTTTGAGGTACTGAAGTTAAATTAACCTCAAAACAGACCAAAGAATTTGCAGCTTCATTCTTGGGCTCATTAGTTTTCTTTCTTTTGCCCTTGTCTTTAGAGGTGCCAACAAAATGTGCACTTTCTGTCTTATCTTTCTTCAACCTTTTCTCTTATTACACACAAAATTAACTAAGCACATTAAGAGACCAATTCTCCTTTTGACAATTATAAGATATCTTAAATTGACGGAAGTGTGAAGGAAGAGAAAGTAATACTAAATAAATGAGTAAGTCTTCCGATAACTCAAGCTTTAGCGCCTTAAATTTTGAAACAATGTTTGACATTCCCATAATGTATTCCTTTATATTTCCATTGTCTTGACACTTCATGGAAATCAAGTTCTGAAGAAGAGTACCTATTTCCACCTTATTGCTTTTTACCAAGCGATTTTCAATCTCAATAAGGAAATCTTTGGCATTTGTTATCTCTTCTAAGATAGTATCCCTAAAGACCTCAGGAATGCCATGCTTAATGATCATGATACTCATGCGATTCGAGCGATTCCACTTCTCATAATGTTTACTTTGTTCAGAGGTACTAGATTCCATAGGAAAAGGTGGTTGCTCCATCCTTAATGCAAGGTCAAGATCCGTGCAGCCAAGAACAATTTCCATGTTCGCCTTCCAGTCCTTAAAATATGTCCCATTAAGGGCCAAAATGGAATTCAAATTAGCAGATATCGAAGCAGTTGTAGTTGAAAATAGAACAAAATGAACACTTTAAATATACTCTCACACCAAAAATTAAAATTAATCATCAATAAGTTCAAATTATGGCATAACCCATCTCAAGATATCTAGTGAACCATGACTATCAAGTATTTGGACAATAATATTGACTACTAGTGGTACTTTTGTTGTAATGATCAAACATTGATAATAAAACATGTAAAATAATAAACTCCTCTTTGGAATGATTTATCATTCACATGTGAAACCACATAATTATCACATGTTTACCATCACATGTGTGTATGAAATCCGGCCAAACATCAATTGTCCGTTAGGTCAATTGATACTCGCATGAAAACCACACACACAAAATAAACATTTTACATTTCTCATAAGTAATATCCATGAAAAAGGTCACTTTTATGACTTTTCATTTCAAATGAATCATTTAAAAGATTAAACTATTGTATAAAATATAATTTGTAGCCAACTGCACGTCGTGAGCTCCACTACTCCGGTGGTGGTGAGGCGGTGAGGGGGAGGGGGTGTACCTGCAAGGTACTCCGATGCTAAAGTCAAGAACAGAGCAAGCAAGTACAGAAAGGTAGTGAGAGTGAGAATTAGAATAACTGACCCTCTAGTGAAAGAGGGTATTTATATTGTGCCCCCAGCACTGGGCCAACGGTCGTCTGCACTGGGTTGGGTCACTAGGCCCAATGTAGATAACTGCCAGGGCTTACATGGCGTAGGGAAGACCAGCACGTGGTCTTCGCCCTAGAGTAACTGCCCCGAGATCTCCGGAAATTGGGTTGACCAACTCTTTCGGAGGTGGGTAGTTACCTGATGATGTGTCCCCACGGGAGGAGCACGTGGAGTACGCGGGGAGGATGCTCGTTCTCTCCCTAGGCCATGTAGTGTCCGCTCGACAATGATGGGATATGGATGTGCTCGACGAGGGAGAGGATTGGGTCTTAATGGGCTGCTTAGCATGACATTGGGTTGGGCCTGCCCGACGGATGGGCAGGCGCTGGCCCACTCCAGAACATGATCCCCCTAAGTCGTTGCTCTAAAGTGTCAGAGTAATGACTTAAGGGTCAGCCCATTCGTCGAGGACATGCTAAGTAAGATTCGTGCCTGGAACACCAGGTTGGTAGCGGACGCCGGCGACACGGGACGAGACGGGAGTCGTCGGGACGTCTATCTGTTCGGCATCCACGGGTCACCTTTTGTCAGGGTTGTCCCTCTTTGGCATCTTGGTCAACCATGCAGGGGAGACAGAAGGAAGTGGACGCGTTGAGGCCGCGAGCACGAAGGGAACTAAAAAGACATACGCGGGGATTCATGGTGCCATGTGGCACGTGTCATTAATGCCTAAGGTGTCTGGGAGTAGGGGCACTCAAGTGTCTAGAGATTCCTCGAGCCCCGTGTTAGGATTATAAATAGGTGACGAGTCTGTGTCATTTGCACGCTTTCGTTCCACTGATCCGTCTCCTACGCCCTTCACACTCTCCCTCTGTGCTCGACATCACCGCCACCACCGCCGTTGTTAAGCTCTCCCCGACATCCAAACTCCTAATCATCAAGTAAGTTTTCATGTCCCTTCTATCGCAGTTTGATTTTATCGTTGATTTTCCAGGGAGGGACGTAGTTTTTAGGGCGGCGTTTGAATATTTCGGGAACTTTCATGAGTTTCCCGGCCAATATATGAGTTTTCCGACCATATTCATGAAGTTTCCGGCGTATTTTCCAGAAACCTTAGGGGGATTCTAGTGGTTTACTGAATTTTGCGATGATTGCCTTTGGGACATGCGATGAGTGTCCCGGGGAGCCGATGAATGCTACGGGGAGCTGGGATGAAGGTCCCGGGGAGTCCGGCTCCCCTAGCGCGAGAGGTTCGTTCCATGTCCCTGTCGGGGACCTCCCCGTGCCCGTTAGATCTCGTCGGTCGGGGCAGTTCCTGACTTAGTGACGGGGAGAGTCATTTGGGTTGCTCGGTGCCCTCCACGCCCTTTCACTTGATTTGCGGTGGAAGGGTGGATTTGATTTCGGAAGTCGAATTCACCGTGCCCCTCTGCTTTTCAGGTAAAATGGTCATGAGGCCCGCGGGCATAATTCAGATAAATGACAAACCCGATCTGGAAGAGCCTGTACAAAAACTCAGGGAGGAATCAATTCGTACGCCTACGGACTGGGCAGGGGAAGAGCCTCTAAGACTTCGATCGCGGTTCACCGTCGAAGACACCGATGCCTTTGCAATTGTCGAGGATGTTGTCGTGGGCAACCAAGCGAACTGGACCGTCTTTAAACCTAGAGAACACCACCGCATATGCTCGAGCTTCTGGGGATTGAGGTTTCCCATGTATGAGTTTGCGTTTAAGGAAGTCGGTATTCGTCTCCCTTTCAGCGATTTCCAACGGGGGGTGTTCCACTGGTTGCGTCTGGCGCCCTCCCAGCTCCACCATAATGCGATGGCCTTCGTGCAAGCGTTCGAGCTTGTGTGTGAATATATCGTCGTCGGGACCACTCTCCCTCTGTTTTTCCGTACTTTCCACCTGCAACGGTCAACTGTCAATGGCCGACATAGCTGGATTTCCTTGAAGCATCCGAGGAAACTGTTCAAGGCATATTTAGATTCCATCCGCTACTTCAAGGATGGGTTTTACATTGTCATGCCCGCCACGCACAGAGTCGTTGGGTCCCTATACGGTCTCGTGACCGACGACATGGGGGAAGAAAGATTTGAGTCTAAGTGCCCCCTGGAGTGATAGGAGGCGCACTTCGAGAGTAGCACGGAGAGCTACATCATGAAGCCCTGTGAGTTGTGTGTCGAGGACCGGGAGTCGTTCACGAAGCTGGTCGAGTACGTCGTCGGCTTTACTCGAGCTAAATGTATAAATAAAGATGGGAGTTTCATCCTCGACACTCGAGGGCGGGCCGTCACTGAGCCCCGTTTTATCAACACCAAAGCCCTCCTCGAGTGCAAGTCTAAAGACGAAGCCTTGAGGTTTTTAGGTAGTGGCCATTTGCTTTGCTCGGGCGTTCACCTCGTTTTGTTTTCTTATACTGACTCGTTTCTTGTTTCTTGTCACAGGACAAATGTCGAACGCGACTGAGTGTATCATGAAGTTGGAAGCCACCGGGTCCAAGAAGTCTTACAGACGGCGATGCCTGTCGAGGGAGGAAGTGGTTCTACTTCCCCTTAATGCAGTCAGTCCCCTTCCCCAGAGAGGACCCCTTCCAAGAGGCCGTGCCCCGAGGGGCCTGTCCTCGTGGACCTCGAGGAGCCCGTGCCCATTGAGAAATTCATGTTGCCTGCCTGCCACCTCCTACGGGACTTCTTCGGTGGGAATACCCCCGCCATGGCCGAGGCCGAGGCGAAGGCTATTTTGGGGATTGAGAGGGCAGCCAGAAGGAAGGTGATGGCCGAGGACATGGCCGCTATGGTGCGAATTTTTGAGACCGCCCTGGTCCTGAATGATGAGACAAGCCCAGCTTCTGAACTGTAAAGGCTGCAGGATGAGTACGACGTCCTAGAGAAGAAGAAAAACAAAGTCGAGAGCGACCTGCTGGAGGCCAAGATGAGGTGCAAGAACCACGTGCGTGTCCTCCATGAGCTGAACGAGACGAATGTAGAGCTGAAGAGAACCCAAGAGGAGCGGTAATGTCTCCGAAACAAGGCCGTCGAGCTGGAAGTTGTTGCCCATCCTGCGGAGGATGAATCAGAGGAAGAGAGGCACCTCGTGGACCGTTGTGCTCTGATCTCCAAAGTCCGGGAGCTCGAGCAAGACTGTTTGGAGGCCTTCGAGGTGGGTTTTAATAGTGTTGTGGCATAGGTCAAAGTTGAGAATCCGGGGGTCCAGCTTGCCCTTGAAAGAGTTAGTCCGTTCCACCGCGTGGTGGACAGAAAGGTGGTCGTCCCTAGAGAGAACGATGATGATGATGGTCATGGTAACGGGGAGATTGAGGCCCGGATTGTGGAGGAGATAATTGTTTGAGCTCCTTTTGTATGTCTGACCTGCGTGCCACTTTCTTTTTGACCGTTTAGTTCGGCATGCGTGTCGTATTTTGTATCACTTTATGCCCGGCCTGCGCGCTAGTGGCTTATGGTATTTTTGCATGTACTCTTTTGAACAATGGGCTTCTGCCCGATTTGAATGAACTGTCTTTCCTTATCTTGTGTCTGATGTTTCTATGTTTAATTATATATCTGTTTCATTTTCATCTAAGTATTTTGGGGGTTTGCTCGACTTTGTTGATCCTCGACAGTGTAGGGAACTGGTCGAGTGGTCAGAGATGTATTCCGACCTTCGACGAAGCCAAAAGCTTAGTCGAGGTCTTGCTTTATGGCGTGGACTTCCCATCGCGAGCTGGGTGTCCTGCCTAGTCGGTACGTGTTAGCTCCTAATTTCGACGCTGCATGATTTCAAATAGATTTGGCTTTAAAGAAGTTATTCTTCAAAATATAAGCTAAAGGAGAAGAAGGTTTCGACCAAGATGTATTCAACTATATTTGTTGGAAGCCTGAGTCGAAGAGAATGATTTTAAGACTTCAAACATTCTAAGTCCAAAGCGTCAATTCGACAGGGTAAAACGGCTATGGATAATGCAATGCAGTTACAACTGGATAGTGGAGGGAAGTTCTATTATTTGAATTTGAAAGGAGGACAAGTGGCGAATATCCAGAAGTTGAAGACATGCAAAGTGCCAAGTGGCATGTTCTAGGAGTAAACCGTCAAATGGTGGTTATTTTAGAGTATTATAAATAGGTTAGTTCTAGAGTTAGAATGTGTGAAAAAATCGTGTTGTACAAGTAACTCTGAAATCACTCAAAGTATCCAGCGTGTAGAGAAAAGAGTGAGGCGAGAATGTACGTGATTGTAATCACCCTTATCTTTTATTGCAATGTCATTTTATTTGAAGTTTCTATCTTAGATCCTTTACTTTAAAACCTTTTAATTCAGTCTTTTACTTCTAAGCGTTCTATGTTATAAAGTTTTTACTTTACAGTTTTACATTAAAAAACCTTTACCTTCAAGCATTTACATTTCTGCAGTTTAAGATCTTCATGTACTTTTTTCCAACATTTAACCCCAGTTTTTATCAAACCTTTACATTCAGTTTTTTTTCCCTTTGATGTGTTGTTCGACTTAGACATTTCTTTGATTTCTGTCACTTTCATTTACATTTCAAAACACGTTCTTTTATTTATATGCATTGTCGAAATGTATACTTTGCTTAATTGTGAGGTATTCTAAATACACCCATAGCACATGTCCTAGGATCAATCTGATCGATCCTGTAAGTTACTAGAACTTTGTTGTTTTAGAAGATCAGCGGTTGTTTACCAATTTTCAAGGTAAACAGTACGACGACGGTGGAGCTCGGTCGAGGTATCCCCGTCGGATCAAGGGTCCTCGCGTACACACAATGCAGGCCCTTGTCTTTTTGTCTCGAGGATGGGAGTCGCGCCCCCGTGGTTGCAACGCAGATGGGTCGCGGGCAGTGTTTAACTGTAGTACTGCTTAAGTTTTTCAGCGTTCCAGGGTCGAGCAAGTTCCTCCCCATGCAGGTTTTCGAGGTAGTAGGCTCCCGTCCCCGTTTTTACGCGGACGCGATAGGGGTCCTTCTAGTTCGCGGCGAGCTTGCCTTCACGCGAATCTTTCTGGTTCCTTCTCAGGACAAGGGTGCCCACCTGAAATTCACGTTTGATAACTTTGTTGTTATGGCGTAAAGTTATCTTCTACTTGAGTGAGGACCGTATCTCTTCGACCAGGTCGAGTTCCTCCCTGAGGGCGTCATCGTTCATCTCCAAGTCGAGGGGAGACTCTGTCCTTATCGAGGGTTCCCTTATTTCCACTAGGATCACCGCCTTAGTGTCGTAGGTCAATCGGAAGGGGGTCTCCCCGGTAGTGGAGTGCGGGGTTGTCTTGTAGGCCCATAGGACGCTGTGTAGCTCCTCAACCCACCTTTTCTTGGCATCGCCCAGTCTCTGTTATAGGCCTCGTAGGATCACCCTGTTTGTGGCTTCGGCCTGCCCGTTTGTTTGAGGGTGCTCGACCGAGGTGAAGTGTTTCTTCGTGCCCAGCTTGGTGACGAAGTCCTGAAAGTTCTTGTCGGTGAACTGTATCCCGTTGTCAGTGACAATTGCCTGGGGCACACCAAACCGGGCAAGTATGTTCCTTTTATAGAAACATAGTATGTTGTGGGCCGTGATTCTGGCCAAGGCTTCGGCCTCGATCCACTTGATGAAGTAGTCAATGCCGACGATCAGGTACTTATTTTAGTATAACCCTACGGTAAAGGGTATGAGGATGTGCATCCCTCACCAGGCAAACAAGCACGAGGACGACAGCGTTTTGAGCTCACTGGGCGGGGCCAGGTGCATGTCCCCGTGTCGTTGGCATCTGTCGCACTTCTTGACGTGTTCCTTGGCGTCCTGCTGCATGGTGGGCCAATAGTACCCAGCTCGCAACGCTTTACGGACTAGGGATTGTCTGTCGAGGTGTTGCACGTTGATCCCCCATTGGATCTCTTGGAGTATATCGGGGACCTTGGACTCCTCGACGCATCTGAGAAGGGGGATCGAGAAGCCGCATCGATATAACTTATCCTCGACGATCGTATACGAGGAAGCACGTCGCCTCACTACTCTAGCGTCATTAGAGTCGTCAGGTAGTTTTCCTGTGGTGAGGTACTCGTACACCTGGGTCATCCAGCAAGGGCAGTCTCCAATGGAGTTCATGTCAGTTACGGGTACCGGTTTCTCGATGCTTGTCCATGGAAGTACTTCTTGAATGATAGACTTGTTCCTGCCTTTTTTCTTTGTGTTTATTAGTTTCGATAGGACATCTGCTCGAGTATTGTGTTCGTGTGGGACGTGATTCACTTCCGCCGAGGTGAACTTCTTCATCCTTTCCTTCACCAAGGCCAAGTATTCGATGAGGTTGTTGTTCTTGGCTTGGTACTTGATAAGTGCAAATTATACCTATTTTTGTGTAAAATTTTTGTTGCACTTATCTATACTTTGTGTTAATATTAGTTGAATAAACCCCACTTTATGTGTAAATACGTTTACTTTACGTTTTCGTGTGTATATTTTGTTTTCTTGTATATATCATTGAGTTTAATTGATTTTATCTCATTTTTGTAGGTATTCAAGTATTAGGATTTTGCCATTGTTTTGAAGAGAATTGAATAAGATTTCCAGCGCTTCCGACTGTGCGTAAATCGGAGTTACGGTTCAGAAGTTATGGTCAAATAAGGGGTTGATTTGCTGTCATGTTCGCTTAGCGAGTGTGACAGCGAATGTTCGCTTAGCGAAGGTCCCAGCGAAGGAGTCCAGAAAGAAACAAATGAGAAAGAGACCAAAGTTCGCTTCGCGAACTTCCTAGCGAGCATTCGCTAGGTGAATAAAACATTCGCTTAGCGAACTTCTGAAGAAAGCAAGAGGCGGTTTAACTTTTTGTAGGCACTTAAGGGCCATTTTTGTGCATTCGCTTAGCAAATGGAATGGTTCGCCTAGCGAACCTGCGAAAATCTGATTTGTTTATAATTGAATTCTATAACTTTTTTAGGGATGGTTTTGGGGATTCTGGCTCCAATTCCATCAAACTTCATTTTTCAGTAGAGTAGCTTAGAAAATAACTATGGAGCTTGCATACGGATGAACTGGGGTGGATTGATCATCGACCGGCGTTGACAAACCGCGAGATGTTCGGTTCATTTCTCTTTTTCTTTGTGTGTTCTTCATTTGCTGGGTTGTGTATATGTATTTGCTATGATCTCATGTATATTTTTCGCCCATAGCATTGTATAAAACTTGCTTTACAAATCTTTATTGGTGATTGTCTCTGATTTTTGCTTTATGCACGGGGTTTGAGTTGCGTTAGACATAACCCTCGCAAACTTCGATTAGGGATGATTATCTGTTAGTTTCTGGACTCTAGAGATAGATTTAAGAGCTAACAATCTTTAATAGGCGTCGAAGCTTAATGCATCCGTGCCTTGAGCTAGCGTGCGAAAGTATCGGCGATGGTAACACTGTTGTTTTCTCAACTTTGCGTTAGACATAACCTTTGTTGTGAGCGATGCTGGGTGATATTGAGGAGTATTGTAGGTTGAGTATAACTAGTCGGTAAGTTTAAGTTTGTGAGGAGTTGATTATGTGCACGCCTGATAAGTTTCTTGTCTCTAAAGAATGAATTTCTTGTTATGTTTTAATGTTTAATTTTCTGTTTTCTTGTTTTAAACCATTTTAATCCAAACTCATTAACGCGAGAGATTGTCGAACGACATTCTTTCCCTCGAACCGATCTCTGTGGACACGACATAAATCCCGGAGGGAATTCTTCCGAAAATAAATATTTTTGCTGCTTGCCCTATTCTGCAACCAACAAAATGGCGCCGTTGCCGGGGATTGATTTTGATATTGAATCACATTGTGATAGTTTCTTTGTTTTTGAGCTTTGTATATATCGTATATATTGTCTGTTTCCATTATGTTTCTTCAAGTGTTGTAAACATTTTGTTCCTGTAACGTTTGTTTAAGTGTTTGGTTAGGACACTTGCTTTTGGTTTGCACGGTGAGGCATCACTATGGCATGAAGGAAGGAAGTTACTAGCTAAGCATTGTAAAGGCGTCGAGCTTACGACGTAAAACAAACATGGTGTATTCTTTTCTTTTGTTGTTGTTTAGCTTAGGTAGTGTGGTGAACATTCATTAAACAAGTTGTACTCGGATTTTTCGTAAATTCTCAAATCTTCACTTTACAACTTGTTTAATGAATTTTCTACCGGTTTTTCAGTCTGTGTATATTAATAGTTTTCGCGTTTGTCAATGAGCTTGTTTTGAGTAGTTTGAGGAAGTTTTGGTGATGTTCCAAGTTTGATCATTTCAACTTACGGATGTAAGTTAATGATATTGTTAAGTTTTGTGCACGTCCAAGGTATGTGTTTATCGCTTTCTAGACTTTAGCATATTCATGATACTTAGGCTTTTTACAAACTTGCATGCCATTCATTCTTTTGTATACTTGTTTTTGTGTGAATCACTTTAGTTCCCACCCTTTTTGTGAGGAAGCTTTCCATTGTTCATATATGCGCGGAGTACCGACATTCTTGTTTTAACTGGATTTTATTATGGTGAATCTTTTGTTTGTGTTGATTATATGAATGCATGAAAAGGATCAAGGCAATTTTGCTTCATTTTGAGCACAACTACCTAGCCGAATAGTCAATTCACCTTGTGAGCGTGTGAGAATTCGTAACCCCTTTGAGCTTTTTGATCCATGTTTTATTTGAACTTAATGCTTGTATTTGAGTGTTTAGTTCACTTATTTTTTATTGGATTTTGTTTTTTCTTGGACCCTCAACTGTGTGTTGTTGTATGAATTTTTGCCTTGCCTTAGAAAGTAGGGAGTATTCACATGATGATGTGGTTGAATTCAAGTTGGGGAGAGAATGGTTGTATACTCATTGGTTGGATTCTATGAGGAAAGAAAAAGAAAAGAAAAAAGAGAAAAATATGACAAAGAAAAAGAAAAGAAAAAAAGAAAGAAACAGAAAATCCTTGAAAAAGGAAACAAAAAGAGTTCAAATAACTGTGCTAAATAAGTATTGTGTTTTGTGTAACACTTGGGATTTTGGAAGAAGTTTGATTGAAATTTGGTGTTTGAACTTTTGTGAGTTGATCACTCCCTTAGGTTTAGGCAAGTTTTTGTTTCAATTACCTTTAGGAATTGCCCCTTGTTTGTTTACCCGACCACGCTACAACCTTGAAAGTCCTTGTGATTCTTGCCTTTGTATGTTCAATGTGAATTTTTGGATGGATGTATAATTTAGTCTATTGTTTGTATGATTTTTGTGTGAGTGAAAAGAACCTCATTTTGTGTTTTTCATCTACCGATGATTGTTTTTGCTATGTGTGATTCATATTTGAACTTGTGTTGTTTTAGAATTTTTGACATGATTTTTGTATTTTGCATTTGTTTCGTGACTATGTTATCGTCGTGGTTTAGTGGTAAGTATTTACTTTGTGTGTACCATTTTTCATTTGAACCATACATTTGTTTTTCGTTTTTCAAAACTTGCTGATTCGTGATTCTTTAGTTATCACTCGGTTTCGTTGAGTTGGCTGATTCTTGTTTGAGGACAAACAATTATGTAAGTTGGGGAGAGTTTGATAAGTGCAAATTGTACCTATTTTTGTGTATAAGTTTTGTTGCACTTATCTATATTTTGTGTTAATATTGGTTGAATAAACCCCACTTTATATGTAAATACGTTTACTTTACGTTTTCATGTGTATATTGTGTAAATCAGAGTTACGGTTCAGAAGTTGTGGTCAAATAAGGAGCTGATTTGCTGTCATGTTCGCTTAGCGAGTGTGACAACGAATGTTCGCTTAGCGAAGGCTGGCGAAGGTCCCAGCGAAGGAGTCCAGAAAGAAACAGAGGAGAAAGAGACCAAAGTTCGCTTCGCGAACTTCCTAGCGAGCATTTGCTAGGCGAATAAAACGTTTGCTTAGCAAACTTCTAAAGAAAGCAAGAGGAGGTTTAACTTTTTGTAGGCACTTAAGGGCCATTTTTGTGCATTCGCTTAGCGAACCTGCGAAAATCTGATTTGTTTATAATTGAATTCTGTAACTTTTTTAGGGATGGTTTTGGGGATTCTGGCTCCAATTCCATCAAACTTCATTTTTCAGTAGAGTAGCTTAGAAAACAACAATGGAGCTTGCATATGGATGAACCGGGGTGGATTGATCGTCGACCGGCGTTGACAAACCGCAAGATGTTCAGTTCATTTCTCTTTTTCTTTGTGTGTACTTCATTTATTGGGTTGTGTATATGTATTTGCTATGATCTCATGTATATTTGTCGCCCATGGCGTTGCATAAAACTTGGTTTACAAATCTTTATTGGTGATTGTCTCTGATTTTTGCTTTATGCGCGGGGTTTGAGTTGCGTTAGACATAACCCTCTCAAACTTCGATTAGGGATGATTATCTGATAGTTTCTGGACTCTAGAGATAGATTTAAGAGCTAACAATCTTCAATAGGCGTCGAAGCTTAATGCATCCGTGCCTTGAGCTAGCGTGCGAAAGTATCGGCGATGGTAACACGGTTGTTTTCTCAACTTTGCGTTAGACATAACCTTTGTTGTGAGCGATGCTGGGTGATATTGAGGAGTATTGTAGGTTGAGTATAACTGGTCGGTAAGTTTAAGTTTGTGAGGAGTTGATTATGTGCACGCCTGATAAGTTTCTTGTCTCTGAAGAATGAATTTCTTGTTATGTTTTAATGTTTAATTTTCTGTTTTCTTGTTTTAAACCATTTTAATCCAAACTCATTAACGCGAGAGATTGTCGAACGACATTCTTTCCCTCGAACCGATCTCTGTGGACACGACATAAATCCCGGAGGGAATTCTTCCGAAAATAAATATTTTTGCTGCTTGCCCTATTCTGCAACCAACAAAATTCGTACCTGGGAGGCCACGAGCTGGGAGTCGGTGAATATTCTTACTTCTTTGAAGCTGAGATCCTCGGCTAGTCGTAACCCGGCTAGGAAAGCCTCGTACTCGGCCTGGTTGTTAGATGTCGGGAAGGATAACGTGAGGGAGACTTTGATCAAGATACCTTCCTTATTTTCTAGGATGATGCATGCTCCACTTCCTGTCTAGCTAAATGCCCCGTCGACGTAGATCGTCCATTTTAAGGATTCGTTGGTCGAAGGTTCTGGGAGGGTCATTTTCGCCACGAAGTCGGCCAGTACCTGAGCCTTCACGGACTTTCTTCCCTCGTATTGGACGTCAAACTCGGCGAGATCGAGCGACCACTTAAGCATCCTTCCCGCCATGTCTGGTCGGCCAAGGAGTTGTCTCACAGGTTGCTCGGTCCTCACTACGATCGTGTGGGCCAAGAAGTAGTGTCACAGTCTTCTGGCCGCGGTGACGAGGGCCAGGGTGAATTTTTCGATATGCGGGTACCTAAGTTCAGGACCTTGAAGGGCTTTGCTGGTGAAGTAAATTGGCTTTTGCCCGTCGGGGGTTTCTCGGATTAGGACCGCGCTGACCGCTTCGCTCGTGACGGTGAGGTATAGGAGCAATGTCTCCCTGTTTTCTAGTTGCGAGAGGACCGGGGGTTGGGAAAGTACTTGTTTGAGGTGGAGGAGCGTATGCTCGCACTCTTCAGTCCATTTGAACATGGCTTTCTTGCGTAGGAGTTTGAAAAATGGAAGTGTGTATTGTGCCGATTTGGCCACGAAGCGGGAAAGCGAGGTCAGCATCCCGTTTAATGATTGTATCAATTTCTTTGAGTTCGGCGTCGGGAGTTCGAAAAATGCCCTGCACTTGTCGGGATTCGCCTCGATCCCTCGTTCTGTGAGGTAGAAACCGATGAACTTGCATGCCCGAACGCCGAAGGTGCATTTTTCCGGATTAAACCTCATCTTGCATTTCCTCGCCATGTCGAAGACCCTCTTGAGCTGGGCGGCGTAGTCGACTTCTTCTACAGACTTTTTGATCATGTCGTCCAGGTAGACCTCGAGCATGTCGTCGATCTCTCCCCGGAAGACTTTGTTCATCATCCGCTGGTAGGTCGCGCTGACGTTCTTTAGGCCGAAGGGCATTACGTTGTAGTAATAGTTGCCCTACTCGATCATA
Organism: Lathyrus tuberosus; assembly: GCA_022829125.1. Taxonomy (NCBI): domain Eukaryota; kingdom Viridiplantae; phylum Streptophyta; class Magnoliopsida; order Fabales; family Fabaceae; genus Lathyrus; species Lathyrus tuberosus. Next base: position 14,172,735 of record JALAZF010000006.1, read on the forward strand.
AAGGCGGTGTGCTACTTGTCGGCCTTGGCCATGGGGATTTAATTGTACCCTGAGTAGGCGTCCATGAAGGATAATAATTTGAAACCTGCAGAATTGTCAACCAGTTTGTCGATGTTAGGCAGTGGATAAGCATCTTTCGGGCACGCCCGGTTAAGATCAATGTAATCAACGCACATCCTCCATTTTCCATTATTTTTCTTAACAAGTACAACATTGGATAACCAGGTTGTGTACCTGGCTTCCGAAATAAAGTTTACCTCTAAGAGGTCTTTTACATCTTTTTCAACAACCTTCGCTTTCTCGGGAGACTACATACGCCTGCATTACACTATAGCCCTAGCGACTGGGTCTATAGTAAGCTGGTGACAGGCCACCTCTGGGTCAAGGCCAGGCATCTCCGACGCGCTCCACGCGAACAAGTCAGCATTCTCCCGGAGGCAGGCCTTCAACTGCTTCCTCGCCAAGTCGGGGAGTCTTGTGCCAATCTTCACATTCCTGTCTGGATCGTCCCCGAGAGTGATGAGTTTGAAGTCTCCGTTTGTAATGGGTCGCGTTGGGTGGAGAGGCTGCCTGTTGCCTTCAGCTGAGAGGTCGTTGCCCACTGCTTCTCCTTGTTCCTGTTCGTCGGGGAAGCGACTGTCGAGGTCCACCGCATTGACGCACGAGAGTGGCTTCTGCTCTGCGTCTGGGGCTGGCTTTTCCTGGGTCTTGGACTTGACGCTGATCGAGCTCAGACCCTTGGTTGCAACTTCGAAGCATCTCCTAGCAGCTTCAATATCCCCGTGGAGGGTGACGACCCGATCTCTGGTCGTGTAATACTTCATCTTCAAATGGACTGTAGATGGTACTGCAGTGAGCTCGGCCAGAATCGTTCTTCCCAGGATGCACTGGTACAGGGAGGGGTAATCCACCACCAGGAAGCGGGTCTTGACTTGTCGGGCAGTGTCGTCACTCCCAAAAGTAACCATCAGCTCGACATAGCCCCATGGTCTGATGGTCGTGTCGTTGAAACCCTGGAGGTCTGAGCCCATGTATGGGGTCAGATGCCTTTCATTGAGCTGAAGGGTCTCGAAGAGGTGGGCGTACATGATGTCCACCGAACTCCCTTGGTCGACCAGGATTTGGCGGACATCAAAGTTCCCTTGGTGGAGTTAGGGGCGCCACCCGGAAATTCCTCAAGGTAGAAGGTGATGGGGTTCGACTTCCCTTGTACCTTCTCAAAGCTGGCAGTTTGTGCCGAGCTCGCGTCGATCAGCTCGTCGAACTTCTGCTTGATCGACCCCACGGAGACCTTGTTGAACCCCCCGCCGAATATAACCATTGCGGTGGGGAAACTTTCCCACGGGCTACGAGCGGTCACAGGGATCTCGAGCTCGTCGGGGAAGTAGAAGTCCTCTGGTCAGGTGACACTTAGAGCGACTTGTAGTCCATTTTCTCCAGTGGGAGGGGCCGTCTCCTCGACCCTTTGCGTCTCCTGGGAATCCTGTCTGGGGGCGTCGTTCCTCTTCCTGTACTGCTTGAGGTTCCCTTCCTTGATCAAGATTTCTATCGCATCCTTGAGGTGGATGCAGTCCTCGGTGACATGCCCGTGGCTCCTATGGAACCTGCAGTACTTGGACTTGTCAACATTTGGTTTGGGTGGTGTCGGCTTCGGAAAGTGGACACCTGCTTTCTAGAATTCCGAGTTGATGCACTCGGCCAGAATTCGCTCGCGGGGAGCAGTGAGTAACGTGTACTCTGTGAACCGACCAGCTGGACCTCTCGGCTCACGAGAGTCTCTGGGATGGTCTTCTATTCTTCTTTCTCCCCCTCGTCAGGTAGCGGTAGAGTCTTTGTGCCTGGAGCTTTGGGGGACCTCTTGATGCCGAGAGTCGCGGGCACAATGGGCGGCCTTCAGCTGCTCATACTAAATGTATGCTTGGGTCTTGTGGAGGAGCTCTTCCAAGTTGTGGGGCGTTTGGATGCCCACAGCCTTGGCGAACTCAGTGCAAGGTCATAGTCCTCGTTCGATCAGAAACTTCTTCATTTCGTCCATGGTGGCTACCTAGACGGATTCCCGGTTGAATCTCTCGATGTAATCCCGGAGAGATTCGTCTTTTCCCTAGATAATGGCTTCCAGGGAGGCTTCCGTCTTCGGGTGGCGTCAAGAAGCAATGAAATACCAGGAGAACTGCCTCTTCAGTTCCTTCCAGGCAGTGATGGACTCCGGTGCAAGGCTCTTGTACCATGCCATGGTGCCCTTCCGGAGGATGGTCGGGAAGAGTCTGCACTTGATAGCTCCTCAGAAGTTCATGTAGTCGAGTATTGCCTCGAAACTCTCGACGCGGTCGTCCGGGTTGGCGGTGCCGTCGTACGTCGCCAAGGGTGAGGGCTTCTCCATTCCGACGGGCAGAGGGGTCTCCATAATTTACCTAGACAGTGGGGTACGCTGGTCATCCTCATCACTCCTGACTGGTGATTATGGCAGGGACTGGTCGCTACGACCGCTCTTGCTTCGTCGGGGGGAACTTCTTGGTCGGCTCTTTGGCTTTTCGTCATACCCGTCGACCTTGCTCCTCTTTTGGACAGGGGAATGTCGTTCCTTTCGAGAAGGGGATCGATTGTGCTTCTGGGAGACCATAGGTTGGGGTCGTTCCAGGCACGGGCGATGCCCCGCAGGTTGGGGGAAGGGCTCTGAGAGTCGTCTTATCGTGTCCTCTGCGCGGGAGTAGAAGGACTGTGAGATACGGGGCGACGATGTCTCCTTGGGGGAGAGCGATATTGTTGCTCCATTTTGAGAGCTCCTATTCGCACGTTCTGTTGGGAGATCAACAGATTGGTCTGATTGATCAATGCGAATAGAGCCACCATGTTCAGATCAGCATTAGGTGGCACGGGGATCGACTGGTAGACCGTCGGGCTACCATCTTGTTGGGCAGAGTTGAAGGCCGCATCATCAGAGGAGGGGGAGGCGGTACGCCCATCCCTGGGGTCTCCTTCTTCGACATTAACGAACACGTTGGGGTCGTTGTCATCTCCGTTGTTGAATGGTGCGAAGGCGGTGTCCGGAGTGTTGGCGTCAGTTCGAGGGCTGGCCATGATCGTCAGAAATTGAAGTTTGCTTTGGTTTTACGGGAGGAAAAATGGGGAAGCAAAGGTTCCCATAGACGGCGCCACTGATCGTACCTGATCAGAATTGGATCGGTGGCCAACTGCACGTCGTGACCTCCGCTACTCCGGTGGTGGTGAGACGGTGGGGGTGTACCTGCAAGGCACTCCGATGCTAAAGTCAAGAACACAACAAGCAAGTACAGAAAGGTAGTGAGAGTGAGAATTAGAATACCTGACCCTCTAGTGAAAGAGGGTATTTATATTGTGCCCCCAGCGCTGGGCCAACGGTCGTCTGCACTGGGTTGGGTCACTAGGCCTAATGCAGATAACTGCCAGGGCTTATGTGGCATAGGGAAGACCACCACGTGGTCTTCGCCCTAGAGTAACTACCCCGAGATCTCCGGAAAGTGGGTTGACCAACTCTTTCGGAGGTGGGTAGTTACCTGATGATGTGTCCCCGCGGGAGAAGCACGTGGAGTACGCGGGGAGGATGCTCGTTCTCTCCCCGGGCCATGTAGTGTCCACTCGACGATGATGGGATCTGGATGTTCCCGACGAGGGAGAGGATTGGGCCTTAATGGGCTTCTTAGACTGACATTGGGTTGGGCCTGCCCAACGGATGGGCAGGCGCTGGCCCAGTCTAGAACAAGTAATATCCATGAAAGAGGCCACTTTAATGACTTTTCATTTCAAATGAATCATTTAAAAGATTAAACTATTGTATAAAATATAATTTGTAGCCAAATTCGAACAAAATTGAACAAAAAAAAAATACCCAAAAAATCAAACAAATGTGACGGTCGTCACCCATTACTGACTAGTAGGAATTGTCCGTCATCCAAAAATGATAGTCGTCAACAAGAATAGGGGGTGCCCGTCAGCTAGCACTAATGGTCGTCAATAAGGCAACCTCATCATTAGGGTTATGGAGCGTGACGGTCTGCCCGTCACAACGTCTAAATTGTGTGACGATCATCCTGTCACCAAGGGTGACGACTGTCACGACACGCAAACTGTTTTACGCAGAACAACGATAAATATATTGTTTTCCCAAATTTTGTCGAATGTGTTCTGTTAGAAAATTTTAAGTTTAGGATCTTGATATCATGATTTTCACGTTATTCAAATTTCTATGAAAAACAGTAAAAACTTACCTGAATCCATAACGCCGATTCTTGTCCGGTTCTCGATTCTTGATCTGAATTGTTCTCTTCTTTCTTTCTTCTTCCTTATGTATCTTTGACGATTAAGATAATTTTATTATTTTCTTTGTGGGATAACCAGAAATAATGAAAACACTTGTTGTTGCTTTCGTAATGGTGTCTATTTATAAACATCTTATCCAACAATCACATCTCATTCCAACAGTCATGTCCCAATAGCCATGAAAAGAGAGAATAAGTATTTATATTTTATTTTGAAATTCAAAATAAGAACCCATTGACTTAATTATCCATCAACCTAAACAATCATTGCATTAAGATATCTTTTATTTAAGTCAATCTTTAATTTACATGAGTCATTTTTAATGGATTAATACATTAATCCTACATGTTCAGAATCCAACACGAAAACGATGAAACATAAACAAAAATCATGATTTAGAACACATAAAGATTACTTTTTACACAAATTTGAAGATCAAAAGGGATCCCAATTTTGGAACCCTAATATAAAAAAAATTATTAATTCAAATTGAATCAGATATGGGTAGCTCTGATACCACTTGTTAGATCTGTTCATTATATTATGTATCTCTACCCATATAGAAATCAAGAACATAAATCCACATGAGTTCATATCCTATGAACCCATACCCAAATACAATATGAGAATAAAGTGAGAGCATACATGAGTTAGTCACTGGGATCGCTCATGGTTCACATGTATGTGATCTTCTAATTTATAGAATTTCTTAGGGTTTCTTTAGCTTCTTCTGATGGAGATAAAGAGAGAATTCTGACAAACTGTGTTTTTCGATTACTCTACAAATGGAGACCATAATCTATATAAATAACCGTAGGGTTATTTCTTAGTTTTTAATATTCTAATTTGGCCCTTGAGTAAATTAGATAATGACTTATGATTTCTACACAATAACCTTACCTTTCATGGCATTTATGCTTTTAGCCACACATTTAATATTAATTAGATCCATTTAAGTATTGACTAATTAAACAATGACACAAAGGGAATCTAGTGTTACGACAAGTCAAAGTTCCCGCTCAATAGGGAAAACTGTAACCTAATTGAGAGGGGTTGTATCGTATATATCAGATGTTTCCTAATAGAGCCTACAAGCTTGAAGAATTGGACTAATGACTCATTCCTAGAACTTGGAACTCAATCAATCTGATATATCATTATAATTGATTAGTAGAAGGGTGAATCGCCATTTTACAAAAAATTCTATAAAAAGACTCTGACATTTGCAAGAAGTTATTTTGGTTTGACTGCAAGTATTACATTGTTGTACTTCCATAAGAAGATCCTTGTCGCCCTATGGGGTAATTAAAATGTTAGACTTCCATATGAATATCTTTACTACATTACAGGGTAATTGAACTGCTAGACTTCCACATGATGATCCTTTCCGCCCTATGGGGTAATTAAACAGCTAGACTTCCATAGGAAGATCCTTTCCACCCTACGGGATAATGAAATTGGTGGACTTCCATTGAAAGATCCTTGTCGTCCTACAAAGTAATTAAACCATTGGACTTTCACAGGAAGATCCTTGTCGTCCTATAGGATAATTAAATTTCTAGACTTCCAAAGAAAGATCCTTACCGTTCTACGAGGTAATTAAATTGTTGGACTTTCGTAGAAATATCCTTGTGGCCCTATGGGGAAATTAAACTGAAAAACTTTCACATGAAGATCTTTGCTACCATACGGGGTAATAAAATTGTTGGACTTCCACGGGAAGATCCTTTCCGCTCTATTGGGTAATTAAAGTGACGAACTTTCATAAGAAGATCCTTTCTGCCCTACGAGGTAAATAAACTTCTAGACTTCCACAAGAAGATACTTGTCGCCCTAAGGGATAATTAAACTGTTGGAATTCAAAAGAAAGATCTTTTCCACCCTACAAAATAATTATGTTGTTGAAATTCCACAGGAAGATCCTTGTCTCCTTACAGGGTAATGGAATTGCTAGATTCCCCGAGAAATATCCTATCCATCTATGAGCAACAAAGTCTCATCAGGAAGACTCAACTAAGTCTCGTCAGGAAGACTCAACTAAAGTCTCACCTAAGGGACTCAACTAAAGTCTCGTTTGAGGGACTCAACTAAAGTCTCTTCTGAGGGACTCAACTAAGTCTTGTTGGGAAGACTCAACTAAAGTCTCGCCTTAGGGACTCAACTAAGTCTTGTCAGGAAGAATCAACTAAAGTCTCGCTTGAGGGACTCAACTAAGTCTCAATTGAGGGACTCAACTAAGCCTCGCCTAAGGACTCAGCTAAGTCTCGTCAAGAAAACTCAACTAAATCTTGCCCAAGAGCTTCAGTTAACCCTAGTCTAGAAGAGTCATTCGAAACTTTGAAAGCTGAAGGTAGGAATAAAGCTTTGATCAGGCTCTTGAGGAAAGCCCAAAATTGAGTAAAAGATTAAAACACTTCAGTCTCTACTAACCCTAGTTCTTGAGAGATCATGTAGTGGTATAGTTGGAAGAGACTTTGTGGGAGAGGCTAGAGGCATACGCTCACACTATCTCTCTATCATGTCACCCTTTTATAGGTTCGAGCGTCCCTTCTACGGATGTGTCGCCCATGCCTCTAACGGCTCCGTCCACAATGCATGTTCGTGCATGAAACACATACTGAGTCAACAAATGTTATATGTGAAGTCGTAGGGCTTAACTACACATCATAGATGTCATATAATCAACCACTCATTCCTAGAGTGATTGTTACATTCTATGAAGACTCGGTTGCAGATCCTTAGAGTTATAAATACATCAACATCGTGATACTTAAGAAAAACCTGACGAAAACGTAGAATAACATGTATAAAATAGTTTATCCCTTCATGGAGCAAACTCTCAACACGATAATCACCTAAATCCTCTGACAAGCCTTATCCTCTAGGGGTTGTCGCACATTTATAATTTTAGTGAGTACAACATATATATATATATATATATATATATATATATATATGGATCAAATAGTTATTGGGTCCTATTTTAGAGCAGTGGATGAGGTTAAGGTCTGTCAGAGGATTTAGGTGATTATCGTGTTGAGATTGTGAATTTAGTCCATGTATCTTTTTTTTGGTCTGAGTCCTTATAACTCAATTTTGTGTTGCATTTAGTCCCTGACATCAGCCTTCTATTAAAAAAAATACTGATTGTGTAAACGGTGCATACGTGGAATTTGCTTATGTCTGTTTTTCATTTTTATCTGATGCAGAAATGGAAATGCATGTGAAAGGGCCTTGAAAAGGAGGACGTAATAAAAAAAACCACATTTTTCATTTTGTCAATTCTTCTTCTTCATCTCATCTTCTTCTCAAGAACTTTATAAATTTACCAAGAATAAATCATAGCAACATCTTCTGTTGGGAATTTCGTTGAGTCTGAAATCCCATTTTGTGGTTGCAACAAGGCTATGAGAATGTTCACTTTAAACTCAATTGAAAACCCTAAAAGAAGATTCTGGAAGTGTTCAAATTTGGGATTAGGTTGCAAGCTTTTCATTTGGGATGATGAACTTGAACGCAGTATATCAAATGAACACAAAAACCCAATTGGATGCAAATGCTCAGAGGTAGTTCAGGAATTAGGGTGCATCATTAAAGGTCTTGAAGCTAGGAAAAAGAGAAGATGGAAATGAAGTTGGAAAATGAATGGAAGAAGGCCAGAATGCTGAAGGTGTTGTTGACTCTTTCATGGTGTATCTTTTTTGCCTACCATAAATGGTAGTGATTCATGGAGTCTGTAATTTGTCTTTTTGTTTTAGTCCCTATAAGAATATTGGTTGTTAAAATGCGTCCTTATAATGTTACATCATGTAATGAATCAGAAGTAATGTTATTTTTGAATTCAGTCCCAAAATGTTTGTTACTTATTGTTTTGCATCTCTCTGCCTTATTGAAATAATTGTATTACATCATTGGTTGTCAATGATTTGTTTGTAATTCATCCCTGTTTTACAATCTTTTAGTTAATATTGTATAACATAAAGGCATAGAAAAGTGATATCAAAATATAGGCAAAACACACCATATATAAACCAAAACATGTCTCACAATTACATATAGGCAAAAGGCATATAAATTTGTTACATAGTACAACAAATTCACACCTAAACACAAACCATAATGGTGTGATATGTCTCAAATGTAAATAAAGCCAAAGGTCATAGACTTATGTCTAACATTACAATAAATATACAACAAACATATCCAAAAGGCATCATAATACACAATGACAACGAGCTTATGGTTCCTTGTCCACATCCATAGGCTGTGATAAATTACTTCCTTCTCCTTTCAGGTTTTTGCACCTTAGGACCCTTGTTCTATCACTTCTCCTCAATTTTAATTTCCTTGCAACTTGTGGTTTGTTTGTCTTCATTTTCTTCTTGTTCTGTAAAATGTAGGGTCAAGATTAGAGTTGTCATACATCGTTAGAATAAAACCAAATTATTAGGAAATGGTACAATATACTCAACTGTTTTAAGAACCTTTAGAGTAGTAGGCACAAATGCATCCGACACATTGTCAGATGATGCAATAGGTGCACTCAAAATATAGTCAGGTATATCTTGAGTTTGTGAAGTTACAACATGTTCAGATGTTGTAACAGGTTGTGAAGTTGCAACAGGTTCAGATGATGTAACAGGTTGTGAAGTTGCAACATGTTCAGATAATGTAACAGGTTGTGAAGTTGCAACAGGTTCAGATGATGTAACAGTTTGTGAAGATGCAATAGGTACTGATGATGTAACAGGTTCATTTTATGCAGATGATGCAATAGGTTCAGTAACAACAAGATTAGGTTGTGTTTGAGTTGCCTCAAATGTTGCTGCAAGATTTGCAACAAGCATTTCAAACTCAAGGTCAACTTCAATTTGAGTCTCAACTTGAGTCTCAGTAGTTTGAGTCTGACCTTGTCCTTGAACTGATGCAGATAGAGTTTGACTATGTCCTTGTCCTTTTCCTTGTCCTGGTGAACTCTTCTTTGGCTTTCTTTGGATAAACAAAGCATAGTCAAGTACTTTACATTATCAATGGTAATAGTAAGATATGCAAACTTATAGCAAATTCAATACCTTACGTTTTTTAGCTTCAAGGTCAACCACTTGACTAATACAACTTCTTGCATTATGGCCATGTACACCACATCTAGTGCAACAATAAGTTGTTTGTGTTCTTACTTTATTAGGGTCCTCATCAGGTTCCCTCCTCCTCAACTTCTTTGGTCTGCCAGGTCCTTTTTTATAGGCTGGAGGCAACATCTCTTCCATGTCAACCTCTGGCCATATGTCTTGGCCATTAATAGGACTTACACTAAAACTATATCATTTCTCATAAGTTTCCTTGGAATAACAGTCATCAACATAATCTTTTGGGCATTGGTTCTTAAAACCTAATGCAGCTACTGCATGTCTACAAGGAATGCCTACAAGTTCCCCAAAAATACATGTGCAAGTTTTCTTTGCAGTATCCACAATGAAACTATTCTTGGTATGTGTATGTTCAACTTGCCATAATGTATCACCAGACCAGTTAGGAATCCAATTCCCTGCATGTTCCACTTCTTTATCTAACCTGAGTCTAAGTCTGGGCATTATCCTATGATTCTATCTATCAACCCTTTCTCTTAAGCTTGCATTCCTATGAGATAGTTTCTTATCCATTCACACATAGTTAATATTGGTTTATCCCTTGCAACTAAGATAGTGCTATTAAAAGCCTCAGATACATTATTCATCAGAACATCACATCTACGTTAAAAAGAAAATGCATGCTTACACCATGTTTGGTAGGTATGCCTGACATACATTCCCAAGCCTTCACATTGAGCTCCTTCATTTGTTTCATTTTAGCCTCTCATGCTTGGATATATATGGCTTTGGCAGCAGCCATCACCAGGTCTCTAATTTGTGTACCTCCACCAAACTTCTTTTTAAAATTGGCATATAAATGCCTAAGACAAAGTCTATGTTCCACCCCCTCAAACAACTCTTCAAACACTGGTATCAAACCCTGTAAATTTAAGGATGAAATACAAAGAAAACTTAACATGGTTAGGGATGAAATCTAAAAAAAAAAGAACAAAATAAGGGATGAAATCCAAAAAATTGACATAATCAGGGATTAGATCCAAAAAACATAATAACTACCTTTTGTTGGTCAGAGATGAAAACCCATCTCTTATCTTGACCAATGTCTTCCAGAAGCAATGTTAGGAACCACCTCCATGACTCTTTTGTTTCTGTTTCACATACACTAAAGGGAATGGGAAAGTATTGGTCATTTGGATCTGTACCAATTGCAATGAGGAGAGTCTCTCCATACTTTGCCTTGAGAAGACACCCATCAACACCAATGAATGGCCTACAAGAGGTTGTGAATTCCTTTTTAAGCCCATCTAAGCAAAAGTAAAAGATGTAAAACCTTGGTTGTATTGATGGCCCAACCCTTGTCATATTAATTTTGCAAGTGTTCCCAACATTGACTCTCCTTAGCTCTGCAGAATATCTCCATAGAAGATTGTATTGTTTCACTGCATCACCTTCTACCAAAGCTTTTGCAATTTATTTTGTCTTCCATGCTTTGCTCATAGTTATACCAACTGAAAAGTTACTCCTAATCTCAGCCACAATATCTCGGATCTTAACACCATCTGAAGAAGCCATTCTAGCAGCCACAATTTTAGCAACCCACTTAGAAGTGGTAGAGCTATTATGTAGTACCCTACCACACGTGTGTGTTCCAATCCATTTCTTCATTCTATATGTGTGCTTATTCCCAACTTTACTTACAAGTGCTAAAAAAAACACATCTGCCATTGGAAATTAGCCTTACTCTAACTTTGTAATTTTTCACAAGCTTTATCTGTCTACCATTCAATATTGACCATTCAGTTATTGCCTCCTTAAATTCTTCAAGTGATACAAACTCTAATCCTACTTTAAACTTGTAATTCTTGTCCAACTCATGCATCTTAAACCTTGGATATTTTGGTTCCTTTTCTCCATCAGAAGCATCAGGGTCACTACTATCAAGTTCATCACTGGCATAGTTGATGTCCAACTCATTAATCACACCACTAGCTGGCCTTACATTATCAACACCAATTGGTACTTTCTTTGGAGTGTTTTTGTGTTTCCTTGCTGCAACTTTTATTCTACCTTTTTTACCATTATCTTCAGTTTGATTTTCAACAGCATCAAAACAATCATCCAACCCAAGAGCCCTCTCATCCTCTCTATCATCAAATGATAAACCATCAACGACAAAGTCATTATCCTCACTGTCCTTACTATCCTTATTTACTTCAACTTGTTCCACACTTGCTCTTGTTTGCCCATCTTGCTCGTCTTGCCCACCTTGTTCCACACTTGCTCTTGTTTGCCCATCTTGCTCCACACTACCAACATTATCTACTTCATGTTGCTCCACACCACCAACATTATCTACTTCAACATTCTCCTCAACACCAACATCATTGTCATCTTGCCCATCTTGCTCCACACTACCAACATTATCTACTTCAACATTCTCCTCAACACCAACATCATTACCATCTTGCTCATCTTGCTCCACACCACCAACATTATCAACTTCAACATTCTCCTTAACACCAACATCATTACCTACCTCATCTTGCTCCTCACAACCAACATTGTATACTTCATTACCTACTTCATGTTGCTCCACACCACCAACATCATTACCTTGTTCAGCTACTACTGCATTGCGTTCACCTTTATGCTCTACATATATATGCATTGCGCACTTCATTTCCATGGCATATTGATAATATACATTAGAAGCATCAATGCCACTAACCATTCTACTATACCTATCAGCATCACTGTTATACCACCATAACCAATAATTAATCGGTATGCTCAAGCTCAGTTAACTTTTTCACAATACCTATTGCATCAAATAAGCTTCACCTATCAGGATCTATTTCCACTGCATGCTCGTTTCCCCCGTGTAGTATACTAGACAGTCCCTATCAAATTTACCCCCATAATGAACAATCAAAGAGAACTCCATGAATGAGTATTCGTACCTTCGTTTTGAAATCTACTGCATGCGATACCTGTTGGATGATCTTGATATCAGCATTTCGCCATCTTCGTCTTCCACAACAGCTTCAATGGAGTGTTTATATTATTTGCTCAAAAACCCTAATATGCAGGGACTAAACACAAAGCATATTTTCTGCACACTTTTATATTTTTGGTGGGAATTTTATAAATTTCCATGTAGATATGTTCATAAGTGAAAAACACACATAAGCAAATTTCACGTATGCACTGTTTACACGGTCAGCGTTTTTTTAACCGAAATTTGGCGTCAGGGACTAAATGCAACGCAAAATTGAGTTATAAAGACTCAGACAAAAAAAAAGACAGGGACTAAATTCAAAATTTTGATATATATATATATATATATATATATATATATATATATATATATATATATATATATATATATATATTATTGAAGGTTGATTGGTAAGTTAAGACTTAACAAATTACAAATTGGGGGAGTTTTGAGCAGCCTAATTAGGGATAATATTAATATTATTTGAAAAGCGTATTAAGCAATAGTCAAAGATTAAAACAAAATGCATTTTAATTTTACACGTTATGTAAAGATGGCGGCTTCTTGAGAGCACATTAACTTTGAGTTCAATCTACCAAACCACATGCAAGTGCCTTTTGTCACGACGAGGACTTGTTCTCTTCTATCAAATCGTGAAGAAAACAAAAACTTTAATTGGAATATAGGTGAATGACCAAACTTACTTTTCATTTCTCAAAGATCAACGATTTGAATTGTTTTGTGGCTAATACTCATCTTAATTTGGCAGTGTGACTTTTCTTACAGGTAACTATTTTTTGTTTCATAAATATTCAAGTATGGATTATTTGTGTTGCCTAAAAAAACGGCATTGAAGTAAAACGAAATTGAAATTTTTTCACAATCTTCATTTAATAGATACCATCATCAGAAGGGAATCAAGAAACAGAGAATAAAACTGACACTGAAAAATACAAGGAAAACGCGGGCAACAGGTGTAGGATAAGTGGGCCTGACTGAAACTGGACCTCACTATGAACAATAAACAGCATTTAACAGTAGCCCCTAGAATTTAATTTGTAGCCCCTAGATCTTTAAGAATGTAAGTCATTCTTTTTTTTATCCAAGAATGTAAGTCATTCTATAATAATTAAATTCTTACTTAAAAAAAATTAAATTCTTAAATCAGATTTTTCTAGAATAACAAATTTTATAGAGTTCATATCCTACGTGTTTACTGTGAATTTTGGTAAACAACCTCTGGTCTATCAATCTTAAACGAAAATTGATTAACTTGCAGGATCGACCACACAAATCCTATGACATGTGCTAAATTTGAGAGACAGGTGTAAATGACAAACGAAAATTAAAGAGAATGTAAACTGAACTCCACGTTCGACAATGCTGAAATACAATCTAACTGAACTTCACGTTAGACTACTTGCAATAAGGTAAAGTAAAGACTTGAAATTTAAAGGGCTGTAAGTAAAGGGTGCAGAAATTAAAGGCGTCGAAAGGAAATGACAAGAAGTAAAAAGCTTTGAAAGTAAAATGCGACGAACTCCACGTTCTTGAAAAGTAAAGGCTGGAATGATAAAAGTGCTGTCGAAAGTAAAGTGTAGGAAAATAAAGGACTTTGAAAATAAATGCAATAGATTAAAGGTGAACTCCACGTTCTTTGAAAATAAAAGACTTTGAAGAGTAAATGCTTGAAGATTAAATGCTTGAATGTAACAATGCAGTCGAAGGTAAATGCAGAGAGTTTAAATGACTCTGAAAGTAACTTTGGCATGGAAGATAAAGTTCAAAAAATTGTAAAGACATGGAAAGTAAATGGTTGAATCTTACATGATGAAGATAAATTGCATTAATGAAGAAAATGGTGTTACATTACGTACATTATCACGAACTCGTTTCTCTACACGCGGGTACTTTGAGTTTCTTTGAGTAACTTGTACAAAAATATGAACCCCTATTACATAGAACTAACTCCTATTTATAGTGCTAGGAAATAACTACTAAGTGGTAGTTACTGCTTCGAACGTGTGGATTTTGCCGCCTTTTCCTTGGTCTCAACTGTTCCCACGTTCACAACTGCTCTTATTTAAATTTCAAACATTGGAAATTCCCTACAGCCTTAATATAACAACTACAGCGCTTGTTTCTATATTTTCATGGTCGAAACCTTTACAACACTTAGCCATTTTTTTTTTGAGGTTCCTACAACCTCTATTCGACTCAGGCTTCACCAAACTGGGTCGAAGCCTTCTTTACATTAAAAATAATTTTTTAATTTAAAGTAGCTTTGATTCTTTCTAGCGTCGAAAATGAGGGTTAACAAATTGCCCCTAAGGAATGTCCTTTCGCCAAAATTGGTAGGAAGGTCATTTCTTGATATAATAACTATTTCGACGCCTGTTTGCATAGCCTTAACTGAATATCCCACTAATTACTTAATGGATGAATTGTTCAGTTTCTTTGACCCACGCCTCTGACGTCATACCATCATGACAAATCCTTAAAACGTCATTTCAGCCGTATTCATCATAACACCTTTCTTGAAAACAGACGTTGGCAGTCTGAATAAAACTGCTACTTTTCATCACGTCTCCAGGAGAAAGACACGCGTCCCACTAACTCCTCAGCTTCAACGGTAGATCCAAGTCTCTTGGGATTTTCAAATGTCTATATATACCCATTTCCGCCACTTTGTAAACTTTCCACACTTTTCATACTCTCAAGCAATCTCTTCTTCTCTTCAGTTTCTCTCACGCAAACCCAGCAAAAAACACCATCTTTTCATCTTCTTCAACAATGGCATCTTCCCAAACTAATCCTCAAACAAAGAAAACTCAAAGAGGCAAGGCCACTCCATTTAAGCAAACCATTCCTCCGTTCGCTAATATCCCAGGCCCCCAACTAGTAGATAACCGTCATTGCATGCCGGAACCCACCTCTGAAGAATCAAGAGTCATATACAAATCTCAGGTAATGATTCCTATAGTTGTTTCTGATAAACCCTATGCGCTATCTGGTCCTTTAGCTGAGGTTGACGTTTCTAACGAGAGGCTAAGTGAGTTTCTCCCCTCGTACCGGAAAACAAGGCCGTTAGGGCAAAGGAGTTTTCCCAAAATCAATGTTGTTGCTGGAACTTCTCCTGAAGAAACCCCCTTGCCCAAAATCAACGTTAGCTATCTCACTGATGGCACCAGGCTGGTGAGAGCTGTCAACCCTTTGAAGGAATTCGACCAATGGATGGCGAAGATGGAGAAGGTCAAAGCTGACCATTGGAAGGAGATAGGGATTTATGACCTTCTTATGCTGTCGAAGACCAGCATACCATATTGTCTGAACATGTTGGCGGCATCCCTATACTTTTGGGACAACACCCATTATACCTTCCATCTGCCATGTGGAATGGTTACTCCAACCTTATTCGACGTAGCTGCCATCACAGGGCGTCGCCCAGATGGCCTTACTTATAACCCTGATGCTGATGCTGAAGACACCATCAATATTTCAGGCTCCAAACTTACATACACTCTCTTCATCAAACACCACTTTAAACAAGAAGATGACAATGTGTCTGATGAAGAACACATTGCTTTTCTCACAGTCTGGCTGTCGAGATATGTTTTTTGTACCAAGTCTTTGCAGGTAGCTAAGAAGTATCTTCCCCTGGCGAATCAGCTTCACCACAACAGAGGAACCTGCTTGAGTGAACTCATTCTGGCAAACCTTTACGAGTCTATTAGTGAAGGGGCTTCTCGACTTAGAAATATGGAGGCCTAAGGTCCTATGCACTTGAGTGGTCCTCTTTGGCTACTTCAATTGTGGCTTAATGCTACATTTAAGGCTAGCCTCCCCAGAAAAGGCCTAGTTGATGAAGCCTCTGCTGAAATAAGGGAAAGGAGTGTCGAAGGGACGCGTCTGGCTAAACTCACTCCCAATGATAATGGTGAAAACCTTCAAAGGGATTTCACCAGTTATATTATGATGTTTGCCAAGCGCTATGAGTTCACTCCTAGCATGGCACCTTTTGCTCGACGAAGCTATGGCCTTGTGTGGTTTAAAAGGCTATTTCCAAATCCTCATCAACCTCTTGATCAAGAATCTGTTGCTATCTGGGAAGCCTTTTTTATTCCCAGATTCTTAATTCACAGGCTGAACTTAGGGAGAGGTTTATCAGCATTGATTGCCTATCAACCTAACCTTGTCTCTCGACAATTTGGGCTGGCCCAGAGCTTCCCTCAGTGCTTGTATGAGAGAAAGGGCCAAGTAATTCTTCACACCGCCTGTTTCGACGAGGAAAATGTCTCCCACATACTCGACAGCCGGAATGAGAAAAGAAGAATCCTCTCTCCTGTGTTTTTTGAACCTTCTTTTCTATGCACTTCATCATTCCACCAATGGTGGTCGAAGCACTATAGTGAGCACTTTCTTGATGTGGCTACGTTTTCTTCGCTGCTTGACCAAGCTTTTCTCCATGTGCAGGACAAGACGAAAAAGAGTAAGTTCACTCACATCGAAGAAATACAGGCTTTTCAAAAATACTTTGAAACTATCTATCGACCAGATGATCTTAGTCGAACCATTCATGAGGCTGCTGTCACTCTAAAGAGAAAATTTCTAGAAAAGCTGGATCAACTAAAAATTCCTCCCAACGTCCCTCGTGAGAAACGTTATGAGGTAGCTTTTAAACTTTTTCCTCCAAAGTTCTCTCGACTGCCTAATGTTGATTTTGGAGTGGCGCTTGCCCCTCCATTTCCAGATTGGTTTGTCTGTGGGGAGCATTTAAAACTTCTTCGACAGCAGTCTCAGCCAAAGGCTCAACGAGTGGTTTCGACTAAGCATACGTTAGACAGTTTTAAAGGGCACCTTCATATAGGAATTCAGGACGTTCGTGTCGAGTCTGAAATATATGAAGGTTTGAAATCCTTAATCCATGGCTTTATAATTAACCATGTAATCATTAACTTGTAACAATTGTGTACTGTCTTTCAGCTGTGCCTAAGAAAGCTGCTTTGACTAGGGCTGCTACCTTACAAAGTGGCAAAGAACCAGAGAGCACACAGGTATATTTCACATCCCCCGCTTACGCTTTTACTATATGAATTCCCTTCTTATATTTGCATTGCCTCTTCAGACTGGTCGAAAACCCCCAACACCCTCCAAGAAAGGTAAAAAGGATACCCCAGCTGTGATTATAGCTTCAGAGGTCTCAGATGAATCTCCTGAGGAGGTTCTCATGAAGAAAAGAAGAAAACCCCTAAAGGTTTCTGGACCTACTGACCCACCTCCTTTGAAGGTGGCCAAAATACTCGAAAAGGCACCCACCACAAGTGGCGTCGAGAAGGAACCTTCCAAGGTGGCCTTGAGAACCCCTCTTGGTGACCATGGGAGTGATAAATCAAGTCCTGCTGTTGAACAAACTCAGGTATGTGCACCATTTTTTATTATGCTGACGTCTTTCGCCTATTATTTCATTCTCATTTTCTCCACTTGTGTTCTTTAGGCACCCATAATCAACAATCCAGATCCCCAACCAACTCCAAGCAACTTCGCCACCACCATAATTGACGATCCGGTTCCTCAACCAACTGCAGGAAGCTTCACCACCATGCTCCTCAACAGCCAAGGTGAGCCAACTTATCACCCATCTTCTGATATTGGCTCTGGTTTGAGTGAGATTAATCAACCTACTCCACATGTTATAGAACACACTGCACCACCAGTTCCAACCACTACTCAAAACACACAAGTTGATGGCGCCAACTCTGATGATGATGATGCCTCAAGCCCACCACCTTTCAATCTGGCTACCCCCATAGATAAAGGTCAGTTGGTTGAAGAAGAAAGACATGAACCTGAAGTTCAAACACACAACGCCAGTCCTGAACAAGCTGCGTCTGAGGAGACAAATGAACTACATCCTACACCAGCTGATGACCAGGAGAATATGCAACCAACTGCTGAAGAGTCTGATGAAGAAATGGGAGAAGAACAAGATGAAGAAGGAGAAGAATCAGAAGAGGAGAAAGAAGAACAAACTGATCCTGATCCCCATCATACTCCTTCGCCTGAGGTCCAGCCAACCCTAGCTAGCATTTCACCTCCTAGAGACTCACTGACAGCACTCAAGTGGTCGAACCCACGTGAGTACTCCAAACTAATACTCGAGCAGAAGTGTGGTTCTTCTTCTTCTGTCTCTTCGACTCCAGTATCGGATGAGTTCGCCAAAATAGTCCTCCAGGCCATAAAGAAAAAATTCTTCAGGGGGGACATTCACAGAATTTTGGCCTCAGACTCTACTGCAACCATTTACCTGAAGGACACCCTTGTAAAGATTGAGCTCACCACCCTTAATCCAGATGTTTCTGGTTTTTTGATAGAGTTAACTGCTGTGGTGAACCAAATAGCTGCAGAAATAAAGCTGCTTCCCTCTATCAGGAATACCATAGAGAAAACATCTGGCTGTGAGAGTGCAGTCTGGTGTGGTGTAAAAGAGGCGTACGAAGAGGTCGAACGTATGGAGGTTGATCAAAAGAAAAAGCAAGATGAGATAGCCTCCAACCAGAAGGACATTGAAGCCTGGAAGTAACAAATCACGGAGCTACAAGCCAAAATTGAAAATGCTGAAAAACGCAACCGTGATTTGCACCATTTCGACGACACTAAGATGGCTGAAGAAACAAAGAATGATATTGATCGTATTGAGGCGGCCCAAAGATATGAAAAAGAGCTCGCAGCAGCAAAACTTGACAAATCTTTGTGCAACGCTCGCCTCAAACATCACATAGAAGCTTTTTCTCAGTTGGCGTCGAGGCTTCCCTTCTGATACTTTCGACACCCTCGTTTGTTTAATCATCATTTGTTTCTTGGCCTTTTTCAGGCCCTTATGTAATGACAATTCTATGCCTTTTGGCATCTATTAATAAATCATTATTATTTTTCCCTTAACTGCTTTCGACCCATATTATATTATGATGCACTTTATTTGTTGCCTCTTATCAGTCAAATTTGTAATTAAGGCATTCTATCTTTTTCTTGGAAAGTCAACCTTTCCAGCTTTAAATTCCAAGGCATAAGCCTCTAGCTTTTAAAGTAACATTTATAGCATAGCCCTCAGGCCTACTTCCAAGAATAACTCACATGTTTCCTCCGTTTGACTGGCCAATCCCATCAGTACTTCGCCTCTATAAATTTCTTCCACCTGACCACGTTTTGCGTAGAAGCAAACATGAATAATTCAGAGAAATCATCTGCCAAGAAAATGGCTGGAAAGGCAAAGGCAGTTGAGGAAACAAAAAATATGGAGGCAACCAAGCAACCTGAAGCCTCCATTGGAGCAACCTCTCAAGCCAAGAAGAGAGAAACTAAAATGAAGATCTCTAAGAAAGGGCGCTCCAGCACCCAAGACTCTGATGATGAGCCAGATGCAGATTATATGGATATCCTCAAATCCATAGATTGGAGAGATTATGAATAACCTTTCCTTGATTAAAAATTGTTGTATTGGTTTTTCTATGCTTTGTATGCCATATTAGCCTGACTTGGCCTATTTTGGCTTTCTTTTTTATTAAATAAAGCTTATGTTTTAATATGAATCTCTTGCAGCATAGGCTTATATTTTTTCAAATACTTGCCATTTACTTTCAAGATTCTTTATCTTTGTCTAACTCTTCCACTTCATAAGCTTCATTAGAGAAAACTTGTATGACTTGGAATGGGTCTTCCCACTTAGGGGACCATTTGCCCAATGTTCTGTCCTTTCGATCCATAGGCAAAATCACTTTCCAAACCAATTCCCCACATGCAAAATATTTATACTTAACCTTTTTGTTGTAGGATTCTTCAACCCTCTTCTTTTGTCTTCTTAACAACTCCAAGGCTCTGAGTCTTTCTTCATCCAAATCCACTAATTCATTCATCATCATTTCCCAATAATTCTCAGAGGGAATCTCATGATGTCTTTGAACTCTTACAGACTGTAAATAAATCTCAACAGGCAATATTGCATCATGACCAAAAGTAAGTCGAAATGGGGTAGTGTTGGTAGCCTCTTTAGGGGATGTTCGACATGCCCAAAGAACTTGGTCTAACGTCTTGTACCAATTTCTAGGCCCCTTTCCCACATGCTTCTTAATTAGTCCAATTACTACCTTATTGGCAGCTTCGACTTGCCCATTGGCCTGAGCATAATAAGGTGTAGAAGTTAATAACTTAAAACCTATTTCTTTGGCAAACTCCTGCATCTTTCGACCAGTGAACACTGATCCTTGATCTATAGTGATTATTTCAAGAATACCAAATCTATAAATAATGTGATTTTGAATGAATTCAATAACATCTTCTTGACCTATATTCACCAGTGGTATTTCCTCAATCCACTTGGTGAAATAATCAATTCCCACCAAAATATATCTTTGGTTCTTTGAAGATGCTGGTCGAATCTCTCCCACTATATCCAAAGCTCATCCTCTAAAAGGCCACGGTTTCACTATGGAGTGTAATTCACTTGCTGGGATATGCTATACGCCAACATGAATTTGGCATTCTTGGAAACCCTTAGCAAATTCTATGCAATCTTTCAGCATAGTAGGCCAATACATGCCATGTCGAAACAACAACCATTTCATCTTCTGGCCAACTTGGTGTGCTTCACATGCCCCACTGTGTACTGTCGAAAGAGCCAAATATGCCTCTGCTTCACTAAGGCATTTTAATAGGACTCCCTCAGGGGTCTTTTTAAACAGTTCATAACCCAAAATCACATAACTTAAGGCTTGATACCTGATTTTTCGCTCCGTCGAAGCCGTTGGATTTTGCAAATATTCAACTATAGGCTTCCTCCAATCTTCATCTGTTAAATTATCTACGGCAAAAATTTCAAAAATTTCGCCATCTATGCACCTAAGCTTAGTTGTTTCTAAGTCTGAGGGGCACAATCCAACAACCACCACTTTACCTCTTGCTTCAATTACTTCTTGAAGGTTTTCCTTCGACACCTTGTATCCAGAGGCAATTTGAGCCAAGTCGTTAGCAACTTGGTTCTCTATTCTAGGTATGTGTTGGATGGCCACTACCTCAAATTTCTTTAATAATCTATTGGCTATCACAAAGTACATAATGAGATTTTCTTTAACACATTTATACTCCTTTGTGATTTGTTTTATAACCAATTCTGAGTCTCCCATTATTTCGACTCTAGTTGCCCCCAATTCTAACAAAATTTCAAGGCCAACGATTAATGCTTCATATTCATCCTCACTGTTAGAGCAAGGTCCTTCGACCTTATACTTGAATTTTGTTGGAATTTTTTCAGGAGAAATAATGTATATTCCTACTCCTGTTCCATTTTTATGACTTGATCCATCAAAGTATAACTTCCAGGATTTTAATTCAACATAATTCAAATCATTTTCATTTATAGAGTGATCAACTATAAAGTCTGCAACTACTTGCCCTTTCACATCTTTTAAAGGTTGATATGTTAGGGAAAATTCTATTAATGCTAATGCCCATTTGCCAATTCGACTATGCAAAATAGGTTTAGATAACATATGTTTTACAACATCAAAGTGAGAAGAAACATACACATCAACTGGCTTTATATATTGCTTCAATTTAGTACAAGAGAAATACAAGCATAAACATAACTTCTCAATCATGCTATACCTAGTTTCTGCATCATTTAAGACTCGACTAAGATAATAAATGGCTCTTTCGACTCCATTTTCATCCTCCTGAGCTAACATGCTCCCTAGAGTTTTATCTGATGCAGCTATATACAATCTCATACTCTTGTTTCTACAAGGTGGTGACAGAATTGGAGGATGGCTTAGGTACTCCTTGATCTTGTCAAAGGCTTCCTTCTGTAATTGCCCCCACTCAAAACCATCTTTATTGAAACGAAGCAATGGCGAAAAAGCTTGTGTTTTGCCACTCAGGTTGGATATAAACCTTCTTAAGAAGTTGATCTTGCCCAGCAACGACTGCAACTCCTTTTTAGTTGATGGCGCTTTCGCCTCCATTATGGCTTTGGTTTTATTCTAATTTATTTCAATCCCTTTCTTGTGGACCATAAAGCCTAGGAAATTCCCTGCCTGCACACAAAAAGCACATTTGAGAGGATTCATTTTAAGACCATATTTTCTCATCCTTTCAAAGGACTGTCGAAGATGGTCAATCTGACTTTTCCCAGAAATAGATTTTATAACAATAACATTAATATAAATTTGCATGAATGTGTCTATAAAGTCGTGGAAAATTGAATTCATTGCCCTTTGATAACTGGCACCAGCATTCTTGAGACCAAAAGGCATCACTACCCATTCATAGGTGCCTAAGGCTCCAGGGCATCTAAAAGCAGTTTTATGAACATCTTCCTCAGCAATGAATATTTGGTTGTAGCCAGAATATCCATCCAGCATACTAAGATATTCATGTCCTGCTGCAGAATCTATTAACATTTTTGCTACTGGCATTGAATATTCATCTTTAGGAGTTGCAGAGTTTAAATCTCTAAAATCAATGCAAACTCTCAAAGACCCATTCTTTTTAATAACAGGTACTATATTAGCCAACCATTCGACATACCTTGCAGTGCGAATGAATTTGCAACAAAGCAGTCTTTCGACTTCCTCTTTGATCTTTGACAATATCTCTGGTGCAAACTGTCTTGGATTTTGCTTGACTAGTTTTTTCCCAGGCGTCATAGGCAACCTGTGTTCGACCAACTCTCTGCTCAAACCAGGCATCTCATCATAATCCCAGGCGAAGCAGTCCTTGAACTCTTTCAACAACTGAACCACTTCAACCTTCAACTGGGGATCAAGATTGGCACTGATGTAGGTAGGCCTTTTGGTTATCCCCTCACTGAGGTCAACTTCTTCTAAAGGATCCTGTGCTAGCATTTTGATATTATTTGCCAACGGATCCTTCTCAAATCCCAAAGGCTCATCTTCATAGATGGCGTCGAGCCTCTGGCTTTGCTCTCCAGTTTCAACCTTGTCTGGAGGTTTTAGGTCGAAGTCCTTACCAGGGCATTCTTGATATAATTCAGAAATGGCTTCGCCAGCCATATAGTCGTTGGCGGCTTCCAAAGCCGCTTGTAGTTTTGTTTCGGCCACATAGGCCGGAATTCTTTTTAAAGCGTCGAACTCAGTCATAATCACTGAATTCATCTCCCCATCCTGTGGGCTCTATTGGAGGTGAGCCTAAGCATGGCAACCTTCCTCCCGGTACCTCCCTGTCCCATCTGAAACCTTCGACAGGGTGTAAATACAACGAATAAAACGTTTCTACATCAGGCGTAAACTCAAAATTAGCTGGAGGACATGGAGCAATGTTCGCCAGATGTTTCTCAAATTGCCTACTATCCACATGATTAATAGGCACCTTAAAGTACCCTTGATCAGCTTCAATATTTTCAACTATCCCATCTGGTCTCCAAATGGTGATTCTTTGATGCATAGATGAGGGCACAACTCCTATTCCATGAATCCACTCCCTACCCAAGAGTAGATTGTAGTTAGCTTTTGTCTCAACGACCATAAACACTGTTGATCTGGTAATAGTTCCCACAGTGAGATCCACTTGAATCACTCCTAGAGTGGAACCAACTTTTCCTTCATAGTTCGATAGAACCATGTTGTGGGGTTTGGTATCAGTCTCAAACTTCCCAATCTTGCTCAACAAAAATCTTGGCATTAAATTAACAGTTGCACCACAATCCACCAAAATTTTGTTGACAGGGACGTTTTCTAATTTGCCTGTAATGTAAAGAGGCTTCAAATGACCCTTCATTGCCTCTGTGGGGCGTTCAAAGAAAGCATTCTGTTCTTCGACGCACCCATTGTTCATGATGTAATAACACACAGGCTTGTGTGCCAACATTTCCAATTCAGCAGTTTGATCCAAGTCTTCGACCTCTGAGACTTGACCAAATTCTTTTGGCATTACTGACACCACATTCACCAGAATATCTAGAGAAGCTGCTGACTCATTGTCGAAATTATCAGTCATATTCTCATCATCTTCAACCTTCTTCTCTGGCTGAACATTGAACAGCTTTCGCCTTATGGGCATCTTCTCAATTATCCCAGCTTGATGATCAACATTGGTACTTGATTCTCCTTGCACCTGAGCCTCCCTGACAGCCTTTCGCCTGCGTTGCTCTCTTCGTCATTGCGATCTAGACATGGGGTTTTTACCCTTGTAATTCTGAGAAATGTATACTGATTTATTGGTGGTGTGGTTCTCTTTTCTATACTCAAATGAAGAACCTTTTTCCACATCAAATTTCTCCCACTTTTTCTTTTGTCCTCTCCCTTCGATAGGCTTGATCCAACTACCTATTGGCACATTCGCAGCTGGTTTGAATGTACCTGGCCGAACTCCTGGTGCTTGGTTTTTTAGTCCTGTTGAAAGTCGCCTATGGTCAAAACCTCTGGGCCCTTTGTTCACCTTCTGCCCCCAGCTTTCACCAGCCTTTTTGACACCTTCTAACTTGTGGGTGGCTTTTTCATCAAAAATGGCGCTGCATCTAGGATATAGCATTACTCCAGAGCCTTTCTTCTGGCAACGGTGCAAGAAATCCACAATTGTCTCTTCTTGCTTAGGATAAGCTATTTTGTTGCGCTTCTCTTGTTCATCTGCCTTACTCACTTGTTCAGCTTTTCGATCTATAATTTCGACCATATTGACATCCATTATATCCTTTAAGTGCATCTTGGAGAAATGGGCTTCCAGACTTTCAGTGGTCTTCACCAGACAACCACCACTTACTGCTGCTTTTGCAGTTTTTTGGGAAGCTTCTCGCCAAGCCTCTTTTTCAGCTTCGACCATTTCCTCAGTATTGACTCTTTCAACATCAGGAGATGTCTTGAAGAATTTTTCAGCAGCCATACATATCCAGTTTTCCACCAAACAACCATCAATGTCTATCATCTCTCCTACCAACAGCAAGTCATCTTCCAATTCCTTAACAACTTGGACTTTGGGGGCATTTCTGCCCATAGCCTCATTAGTGTTGATGCTATCTGAGCTAGAATTAGATTCTTCATCCAATTCGACCATGTTAATGCCTTCATTGGCATTTATCTTCAATCCACTCACGGCCATATCCAAAACCCTGGCCGCATTATCCATTTCAGCAAACTTATCAGCAGTTTCTTTGGTCACCAACATTAGACTGGTACCATCAACATTCAGGCCATTTGCAGCCTTACTAAAACCTTCAATTATCACAGAATTGGTGGCAAAGTCTTCAGTAACCTCCACCATGTTGACTGACTTATCAAATCCCTCTGTGACTTCGACCATCTGAACCTCGTGAGGCTCTGTATAGTTAGCCTCTGCAACTTGCAATGGGTCAGAGTCAATCTTCATCTGGGCTTTGCCTTTGTCACCAAACTTCAGCCTTCCTTCTTGGATAGCATTTTGCACCAAATCCCTGAAAAGAAAACATTGAGAAGTTTTATGACCCAAAAAATTATGGTACTTACAAAAACCTCTTTTCTTTCTTTGTTCTAAAGGTGGCATCTTAGAACCAGCAGGCACTATCATTTGCCCATCTTTAACTAACAAATCAAAAATTTCGTCACATTTAGTGACGTCGAAAGTGTATGTTTTCTTAGGAAATTTGTCGTTAGATGCGATAGGATTTTTTCCTTCTAAAGGAGTTAATAATTTGCAAGCATAAGGTGGACCTTGCTTTAACTCAGCAACGTCAACCTCATTTCCGTCGAAATAAGATGTTTCACCATACAGACTCTCCATATCTTCATTGCATTCGACAAAGGCTACTTTTTTACCCCTGCTGAATTTAGCCTTCTCTTCTTTCAGCCTTTCTAGCTGTCGAACCCTATCAGCCAACTGGGCCATATCTCTAAGATATTGGGTATCTAATTTCTTCCTAATGGAATAATCAAGACCCCCAGCAACCATTTCGACTAACTCATGTTCTGGCACTTGTGTAAAGTACATGGCTTTAAGAAGTCGAAACCTATTCAGGTAATCATCAATTGGCTCAGTAACTTTGCGTTTGATGCTAGCCAATTCTTTTAAACTAATCTTAGTTTGCCCCATGTAGAAATGTTCGTGGAACAAACGTTCTAGTTGGGTCTAATTGTATATGGAATTTGGAGGCAAAGTAGTAAACCATGTGAAGGCATTCTTGGTAAGGGAACTAGGGAAGTATTTGATTCTGAGGCTTTCATCAGCTGCAATTTCGCCTGCTTCAATCAAATATCTAGCCACATGTTCGACAGTAGATTCAGTAGTATCTCCTAAAAACTTGCTGAACTTTGGAACCTTCGTCCTTGGGGGTAGTTCTGCTTGGAGAATATAATCCACTATAGGCGAAGTATAATTTGGCCTTGTGAAGTCAAGATTCACACCATTTCTGGTCATTATCCTTCCAACCATGGCTGCAAGATTATTTTCTTCTGCTTGATTTTGGTGTCGAACCCGTCTAAGTAGTTGATCTGCATTTTGGTTCCTGTTCACCATCACTACTGGCTTTTCCTCCATCTGGTATGGCATCTGGTTTCTTGGTGGTTCGACTCTAAAAGGATCAATCATCTCTTGATCTTCCAAGTTTGCCTCATGTATCTGGCATGGATGAAGTCTTGGGATATCTTTGACAACAGTTGCTCTTCGATCCACCGCTGGTACTCCCATGAAATCAGCCATGCGTGCCACTTGTGCAGCCAATTGTTGGTTAGTTTGAGTCGTATTTTGAATCAAGGGTTGAAAAACTTCTCCCATTGTCTGAGACAACGTATGCACCATTTGCATGTTACTTTCATCCATCTGCTGTCTCAAACAATTTATGGATGTATTTGTAAGGCTAGGCGTTTGAACAGAGTAACCAACACCTATATTCTGGTTATTTCGCCCTCCTGATCCTGACCCTTGTAATGGCGAAGACACAACAGTTTCTGAAAATACAGGTGGAGCATTATGCAGATTTTGCATCATTGATGTAGGCATACCATAGGGTTGACTCCTTGACCCTAGATGTGGAAAACCTGGAGGAGGAACATGCCTGTACATTGAATTTTCTCCTAGGGGTGTTGGTGAATTAGGACTTTGTGGTCCTATGTATTCCAACACCAGTTGAGTATATGATTTTGTATATGTTGATCCTGGTTCAGACACTACTAATGGAAGTGACGTCTGTCCTCCTGTCGAAGACACTGGTGATGATGTGCTTTGAGACCCCATACTGCTACTTGACTGAGTGTTTGAAAGACTCCCTTGAGGATCAACTTGTTGGTTGGCATTGGTTGCCATTTTCTTAGTGTATCTTCTATTTGGTATTCCTTCTTTTGTTGTGGCTAACTTCCTACTTCTCAATAACATACAACGAGAGTACTTCTTCACTAAGAAAGATAAGGTTGACACAAAGTCTAAACTTAGCACTAGGTCTCACTGGGCGTGCCAATTTGTTTACTGTGAATTTTGGTAAACAACCTCTGGTCTATCAATCTTAAACGAAAATTGATTAACTTGCAGGATCGACCACACAAATCCTAGGACATGTGCTAAATTTGAGAGACAAGTGTAAATGACAAACAAAAATTAAAGAGAATGTAAACTGAACTCCACGTTCGACAATGCTGAAATACAATCTAACTGAACTCCACGTTCGACAATGCTGAAATACAATCTAACTGAACTCCACGTTCGACTACTTGCAATAAGGTAAAGTAAAGGTTTGAAATTTAAAGGGCTTTAAGTAAAGGGTGCAAAAATTAAAGGCGTCGAAAGGAAATGACAAGAAGTAAAAAGCTTTGAAAGTAAAATGTGACGAACTACACGTTCTTGAAAAGTAAAGGCTGGAATGATAAAAGTGTTGTCGAAAGTAAAGTGTAGGAAAATAAAGGACTTTGAAAATAAATGCAATAGATTAAAGGTGAACTCCATGTTCTTTGAAAATAAAAGACTTTGAAAAGTAAATGCTTGAAGATTAAATGCTTGAATGTAACAATGCAGTCGAAGGTAAATGCAGAAAGTTTAAATGACTCTGAAAGTAACTTTGGCATGGAAGATAAAGTTCAAGAAATTGTAAAGGCATGGAAAGTAAATGGCTGAATCTTAAACATGATGAAGATAAATTGCATTAATGAAGAAAATGGTGTTACATTACGTACATTCTCACGAACTCGTTTCTCTACACGTGGGTACTTTGAGTTTCTTTGAGTAACTTGTACAAAAATATGAACCCCTATTACATAGAACTAACTCATATTTATAGTGCTAGGAAATAACTACTAAGTGGTAGTTACTGCTTCGAACGTGTGGATTTTGGCGCCTTCTCCTTGGTATCAACTGTTCCCACGTTCACAATTGCTCTTATTTAAATTTCAAACATTGGAAATTCCCTCCAACCTTAATATAACAACTGCAGCGCTTGTTTCCATATTCTCATGGTCGAAACCTTTCCAACACTTAGCCATTTATTTTTAGGTTCCTACAACCTCTATTCGACTCAGGCTTCACCAAACTGGGTTGAAGTCTTCTTTACATTAAAAATAATTTGTTAACTTAAAATAGCTTTGATTCTTTCTAGCGTCGAAAATGAGGGTTAACACTATGAGAATGACATTTTTATATAAGAACATGAGAATGAATCTGAATCATTAGATTTTAAAATAAATGGTGGAGATTATGTGTGGTTTTTATTTTTCTCTCTTCTCCATTATTAAAATAAATGATGGAGGAGAGAGAAAAAAAATTGACACATAATCTCCACCATTTATTTTAAAATCTAATGGTTCAGATTCATTTTCATGTTCTCACATAAAAATGGCATTCTCATATGATACGTTCCCTATATATATATATATATTGTTCTGGATCGGGCAAGGCTTCCTGCCCTTAAGGGCCAGGCCCAATCCATCATATTTGGCGAACAGGCCCAATAGGCACAATATAGCCGTTGGGTACAATATAGCCGTTGGGCATGTCCCCTTCACGCGCAGAGCAGTTCACGCGACCAACTGCCTCCCCGGTTATCACGGAAACAGTTAGAAAGACCACGCGCTTCGCCCTCCATCTGGCAACGCCTCATTGGTCGATCAGGCACTTTGTTCGCCAACAATCTCCCTATAAAAACCCCTCGCTTGAGAGGGGCAGGTATCGAAAATCATATGCTTGACTTCTCTTACTTGCTTTCCCTTTTCTTTTGACCAAATACTTACTTTGGCATCGGAGTACCTTGCAGGTACCTCCACCCCTTTTTCTCTCCTACGAGCATCAACTTTTGTCCTACACGAAGGCTGCGACGATCTCCTTCTGGTCCTCTCCGATCAGTGGCGCCGTCTGTGGGAAATTTTGCTTCCCCGTCTTTTTGAATCAAGATCCCTTATCTTTTCACCCAAAAGACCAAAGCTTTCATCTCTCTCCAAAACCCCAGATCATCATGGCTTTCGTTAAGAGTGACATCCACCAAGAACCTGTGACCGCCGCTGGCAATATCGACCGTGATTTTGTCATCGGGCACATCCCGTCCGAAAACGTCCAGCGCAACGGTGGACCGACTTCCCCAAAGCCCGATGAACAAAGACCACGAGCACAAGCCGTGGAACTTTCCTTCGAACCCATTCTGGTTCCTCAAGGCGCTGATCCGACCACCGCAGCGCTCATCGCCTCTTTGAACAATTCCAATTGTTTCATCATCCAGTAGGGAGAAAAGATCAGCGCCCTCGAGCACGCCCTTCAAGAGCATTACACTTCGGAGACACCGAACCTCTCCTCGCCTCCGCGAGTTCACTCAAAGTAGAGACGTGATAGTCCTTCCCCGGTCAAGGAACGTTCAAGATCAGGGAGCCCGACACCCGACCTTGCTCGCCGTCATCGTCGTTCTCCTAGGAAAACTAGGCACTCCCCTGTTTCCAAAAGAAATCGACATTCGGACAAATACGAGCATAGGCGTATCCGCGGACACTCTCCTCGCCGCAGTCAAATCCGCGACCGCAGTCTTTATGCGTCATTCTCTCACAGCTCTAGCAGTGACGACGAAGCTCAAGGCCCATTCACGAGAAACATTGTGGACACCCGGATCCCCCGCGGGTTAGAGAAACCTCCCACACTAGCAACGTACGATGGCACGTCAGATCCTCACGAGCACCTGGAGAACATCGAAGCTATGCTCCAGTACCATGGTGTCTCTGGAGCCATCCGATGCAAAATATTTCCCATCACCTTGAGGAAAGGTGAGATGACATGGTTCAAAAGAATCCCTTGAGGATCCATCTCCTCCTGGCGCGAGCTCAAAGGCCAATTCACCCGCCATTTCACAGCCTCCCGACGACATCCGAAGACAGAGGCAACGTTAGAAGCGATCATACAAGGTAGGGAAGAACCGTTGCAGGAGTACATCGATAGATTTAATAAGGAGGCAGTGGAAGTCAGAACTTCCGATCACATGAAGAAATACCTCCTCGAGAAAGGACTCCGACCAAAGAGCGACTTCCGCAAAGCTGTCGGGATCGAAGCTCCTCGAACGCTGACAGAGCTTCTTCACATGGCCAAAGATTATATCCGCTATGAGGAAAAGGAAGCCGCGTATCGTGCCCGGGATGCAAGAGATCGTGAAGCGCCCCGGGCACCCAAAAAAGAGGAGCCAGAGCCATCCCGTAAGGGGAAGGAGAAGCAACGGGAGGAGCGTCCCCGTGAGGGCAAAGGGCCAGTTGGCCGATTCAATGAATACACTGTGCTCACAACCTCACGCGAGCGTATCCTCTCCGACTGTATCAACACCAAATTCAAACAAGGAGGTGTCAGGTTCCCCAAACCGACCACGTCCAAAGGAAACGTCGACAAAAGCAAATACTGTCGTTTCCACCGCAGTCACGGGCACGTGACAGAAGATTGTGTGCACCTCAAGGACGCCATAGAGATCCTCATCAAAGAGGGTCACCTGAAGCAATACGTGAAGAAGGGGGAGTCCTCCCAACGAGACACGTCTGATTCAAAGAAAGAAGCAGAATCAACCCCCTCCAGTCCTCCCCCGCAGGTCGCAATGTCCATCAGCAGACTAGAGGATTTCTTCGTTCCTGACCACTTCGACCCGACTTCCCAGGCATTCATACACAGCACCTAGGAAACCTTTCCTACGGCCATGGTTATCTCATGTGGGGGGTACCAGAAGCTCACGATAGGATCCATCAAACGAAAATTTGAATAGCTAATAGACAGCAGCCCCGACCAGTTGTACACGATCAACAAGGGTAAAGGGCGTTCACAGCCGATCACATTCTACAGAGAAGAACTCCCCGGAGGATCGCCGAACTCCCACATTCCTCTACTGGTCAGGGCCAAATTATCATCTACCGACGTGCGGAGAATCCTGGTCGACCAGGGCAGTTCCGTGGACATCATGTACTTCAGCCTGTTCCACACACTGAAGCTGAATAAATCTAATCTCTCCCCGTACGTAGGATCTGATCTCCAAGGATTTAACGGAGCAACGGCCCGACCGTGGGGTTACGTGGAGATACCAGTCACGTTTGGCGAATAAGAGGCATCTCGGACAATCAAAATGCAGTTCTTAATCAATGATTGCCCGTCGCTCTATCAGTGCATCCTCGGCAGACCAGCTCTTGCCGAACTCGTTGTTGTACCCTCGACGGTCCACCTCAAGCTCAAATACTATACTGAGAAGGGACACGTCGCAACTCTGCACGGTGACATCGAGGCTGCTCGCAGATGCTTCGAGGCCGCAACAAAGGGGCAGAACCATATCGCGACAACAGCAAAGTCGGCAAAGCACACCAGAGAAGGCGAGGTTCCAGCCGAAGATGGCCAGCCAGAGAAAAAGCCCACGCTCCCCGTACACACCATCGACCTCGACAGTAGGATTACTGAAGAAGGAAATGAAGACTGGGATGAGGACAAAAAATTAGGAGTGACAAGCTCCCAGTCTCCTACACTTCTACGACCAGTTCCAGATGGGGAATTCGAGATCATCACCTTCAGCAACAACCCCAACAGGGGAGTGAAGATAGGCGCTGGTCTCCCCGATGAGGTAAAGAAGGAGTTGAAGATATGCCTTGACGACAACGCCGATATGTTCGCCTGGAGTGCAGCGGATATGCCCGGCCTTGATCCAGAAACTGCGTGTCACCACTTGACCATCAATCCAGCTGCCCGTGCCATTGCCCAACGACGAAGGAAACAATCCGAGGAAAAGACACAGGCTGCCGAAAAACTTGTACAAGACCTCTTATAGGCAAAATTTATTTTTGAGGCCAGGTATACGACCTGGCTCTCAAATATTGTACTTGTAAAGAAAAGTAATGGAAAGTGGCACATGTGCATTGACTACACTGATCTCAATCGGGCTTGCCCGAAAGACGCTTACCCACTACCGAGCATAGATAAACTCGTAGATAATTCTGCAGGATTCAAGCTCTTGTCATTCATGGACGCTTATTCGGGATATAACCAAATCCCGATGGCAGACGAGGACAAGAGATACACGACATTCATGACCTCCTCGGGGAATTATTACTATAACGTAATGCCCTTTGGACTGAAGAATGTCGGGGCCACATACCAACGCATGATGAACAAAGTATTCCGATCAGAAATCGGCGACATGCTCGAGGTATACATGGACGATATGATCGTGAAATCCCAAGAGGAATCCGACCATACCACCCACTTGCGTAAGGTGTTCGACTAAGCTCGAAAATGTAAAATGCGTTTTAATCCAGAAAAATGCACCTTCGGGGTGCGAGCAGGAAAATTCCTCAAATTTT
Source organism: Lathyrus tuberosus (assembly GCA_022829125.1). Classification (NCBI taxonomy): domain Eukaryota; kingdom Viridiplantae; phylum Streptophyta; class Magnoliopsida; order Fabales; family Fabaceae; genus Lathyrus; species Lathyrus tuberosus. The sequence continues at coordinate 14,205,872 of JALAZF010000006.1, forward strand.
ACCTCACCGAAAGAGGAATAGAAGCGAACCCAGACAAATGCCGAGCACTCGTGGAATTCCCCATGCCGCGGTCGAAGAAGGCGATACAATCCCTCAACGGGATGCTCGCGTCCCTTGCTCGCTTCGTAAGCAAGTCCGCCCAGCACGCCCTGCCCTTTTTCAAATTACTCAAGAAGGAGGCAAATTTCGAGTGGACAGACGAGTGCGAGCAGGCCCTCGCCCATTTTAAACAAGCTCTGTCCGAACCACCAGTATTGTCCCGACCAGACCGCGGGGAAACCATATACCTGTACCTCTCCGTGGCCAACGAAGTAGTAAGTACAACACTAATTCGTGAGACTACTGACGGGCAGAAGCCCATCTATTTCACCAGTAAAGCCCTACAAGGACCCGAAGTCAGGTACACGCAAATAGAACGGGTGGCCCTTGCTCTCATAATTGCCGCGAGGAGACTCAGATATACTTCCTGGCGCACACTATCGTCGTCAGGACCGACCAGCCAATTAGGCAGCTGTTAAACCGACCAGATATGGCGGGCAGGATGCTTAAATGGTCCCTTGAAATGGCCGAGTTCGACATTCACTACGAAGGGAGGAAATCCCTCAAGGCACAGGTCCTGGCCGACTTCGTGGCAGAAATGACTCCGAATTCGTCCCCTCCAGGAGGGACACAGGAATGGATCATTTACGTGGATGGCGCGTCAAGCCCCTCGGGCAGCGGAGCAGGAATTATCCTCAAAAATGAGGAAGGGACCCTGATCGAAGTATCCCTGATCCTTTCCTTCAAAACATCCAACATTCAAGCCTAGTACGAAGCCTTCCTCGCAGGATTACGACTCGCCAAAGACGTCGGCGCGAAGAAAATAAAAATCTACACTGATTCCCAGCTCGTGGCGTCTCAAGTACGAGGAGAATTCCAAGCAAAGAACGACCAAATCGCCGAATACTTGGCCGTGGTGAAAGACAAAGTGACTGAGTTTGAAGCATGGGAAGTTCAACACGTCCCACGCGAACAGAATACCCGAGCAGACATCCTCTCTAAACTAGCCAGCACCAGGAAAAAAGGTGGAAATAAATCCATCATACAATAAATACTGGCTAGCCCAAGCATTACAAAGCCCGACCTGCCAGATGTTAACTTCATCGGAGAGCCCCATTGTTGGATGACCCCAGTATACAATTATCTCACCAAAGGGGAACTTCCCGAAGACAGTAAGAAGGCAAGTGTGACCAAGCGACGAGCCTGCTCGTACCTACTGGTTAAGGACAAGTTATATCGATGAGGATTCTCCATTCCCCTGTTGAAATGTGTCGACGAGGCCCAGGTCCCCGGGATCTTACAAGAAATTCACGAAGGCATCAACGCACAACACCTAGGGGGAAGATCCCTGGCTCGAAAAGTTTTACGCGCGGGATACTAATGGCCAACCATGCAGCATGACGCCAAAGAACATGTGCAAAAATGCGACCGCTGCCAGCGCCACGGGGACATGCATTTGGCACCACCAAACGAGTTGAAGACCCTCTCCTCACCGTGGCCCTTTGCCTGGTGGGGGATGGACATCCTAGGCCCCTTTACAGTGGGATCTTATCAAAATAAATTCCTAATCGTGGTCGTCGACTACTTCACAAAATGGATTGAAGCCGAAGCGCTCGCCAAGATCACAGCCTTCAACATACTACGTTTCTACAAAAGAAACATCCTCGCCAGATTCGGGGTACCCCAGGCCCTCGTGACCGACAACAGAACCCAGTTCACGGACAGAAAATTCCAAGACTTCATCGCCAAATTAGAAACGAAACAACACTTTACTTCTGTCGAGCATCCCCAAACCAACGGGCAAGCGGAGGCCGCGAACAGAGTGATCCTACGCGGATTAAAACGAAGGCTAGGCGAGGCCAAGAAAAGGTGGGTCGAGGAGCTCCACAACGTCCTCTGGGCGTACAGGACAACACCTCACTCCACCACCGGGGAAACCCCTTTCCGACTAGCATATGGAACAGAGGCGGTAATACCGGTGGAGATAAGGGAGCCCTCCAGAAGGACAGAAGCTCCCCTCGACGAAGAGATGAACGATGAGGCTCTACGCGAGGAACTCGACCTGGTTGAAGAAATAAGATTAGGGGCTGCCCTCCGCGAGGCCGCATTGAAGCAATAAATAATGTTGCGACATGACACCAGAGTCATAAAGCGCGACTTCCCCGTAGGCAGTTTGGTCCTACGCAGAAACCAGAAGGACTCTCGCGAAGGGAAACTGGCGGCGAACTGGGAAGGACCCTATAGGGTCAAGTCCAAAACGGGCACGGGAGCATATTACTTGGAAACACTGGACGAAAAACAACTTGCTCGACCATGGAATGTTGAAAAACTCAAGCAGTGCTATAGCTAAGTCCTTAACCACGAGGATAGATAAGTCGCCGACATAATCGCCCCAAACGGGGAGAGTCGCGCGACCATCGTATCATGCCCTGGTGAAGCATGACGCGCATTACAACGCCGGCCAGCATCTGCTCATTGTACGAGCAGAACCTGCGCACAACGGGGATACCTCAACCGAGCTCCGCCGTTGCCGCACCATTCAGGCAAGACACCCAGCTCGCGATGGGAACAGTCCAAGCCTATGAGATTAGTACCTCAAACGAAGTCCTAGCCTCATCATGGGCGGAACCACTCCGCCCTCCTCGGTAGGTTTTATGCCTAGCCGGGGACACACGCACACATATAAACAAAAAGAGCAAAGTCCATGATAAAACATTCACAATCCAAGTATATTAAAGTACCAACCTTGACCAGATAATGTCATAAATACAAGAAAAGAAGGGCAGCGCCCGTACACATTGATAAATACAAATTGATAAGGGCACGTAGGCCCACAAAACATGCTAAAAACAACAGTCCTATCCTGCGACTTCACTTTCCTCTTCGGCAGGGACAACTTGGCCGTCTACCACTCTGTTGAACAAACCCATTCCATCAGTCAGGAGCTGCACGTCGGAGTTAAGGGCCACCATCTGCTCTTTTGCCGCATTGAAGCCGAACTCAGCTGCTTTCAGGTTATCTTCGCCAAGGACTCTAATCCTCCCGATCAAGTCAGTCCGCGACTTTAGAGACTTCTCGTCATCATTTTCATCTTGGGCAGCTGAAGTCAAGCCTTCCAACTCAGCAATCCTCGCCTGCAGCCTCTTCCTCTCCTCGTCAGCCTTGAGCGCATCTAGCTTAAGTTGGGTCACCTCTGTCTGAAGCAACACTTTGGGCTCCTCGTGACCTTCAAACTGTTTCAAATCATTGAATAGCTTGTTATTTTCCGCCTCCAACTCGGCGATTCTGTTCTTGAACGCCACGAGGTTCGCCCGAGTAGCCGCTTCATCGTCCGCGAGGACAAGGGTAGCTTCGAGGACCCTAAACATGCCCGCCGCATCCTGACACAACTGTTTTCTCTACACCTTAGAGTTGGCGTTCAGAATATCCACGACTTCAGAATCCTGGACCTCTATTGAATCCCCTTCGGCGAACAAATCTCGACGAGTGTAGCAGGCGGGCAATACAAAGTGATCAGGCCCCGACCCCCCAGGACCAGCGGCCATAGAACTCCCCGCGGTATCTCTTTTCCTCTTGAGGGAACCCTTCGGGGTCAGCGGCGTTGAGGCTCTCTCCGGGACGGGGATAGGTCCAGCAGTAAAACTCTCCATCACTGTCTGCTTAGGCACCCCGGCCTTGGTACCTGTGGCCACCTTCTTGTGAACCTTCGCCGCATGCGACCTCATCAGACGCTCTCGCATGTTAGCCATCATACCTGCGAACACACACATCAAGTCAGAACCAAAAGAATTTAAAGAAACAAAACTAAACAGTGGAGCATACCAAGCAAAGTCATAGCGTCGTCTTCATTATCACACTCAAGAAGAGCTTTGACATTAATATATCTAGCTGCTCGGGCAGGACCATCCTCCCCGACCAACTCATTCCCGTCCTGATCAATGACGAAGGCTAGAGTAAAGCTCTCCACGTAAGCATGGAGGATCCGGTACGACTCCTTATCCGCCGGGCAAAGCTGCTCATGCTTCACCAGGAACTGGTCTGTTCTGCGCTTAAAATGGGTGTAAACCCATTCCAAAGGAAAGATGGAGACCACACCATCTCTCTCCCGACCATCCACCATCACCCTCTCAATGGTCGAGATGCTCCTCTTCGCCTCCTCGGTAATAGGCTTCACAATCAGAAACCTATCCTTAAAATTGCGTATCGAATCAGAATACGGCCAGAACAGCCTACTATGTTGCTTAAACGATACCCAACTCTGTTTCGTCCCCGCCGTACTCCATTGGATTTGGAAGAGGCAGAAGAAGAGATCTGTGGTCGCCCCGATATTGAGATAACAGCATACTAACTCGAAGGCCCGGATAAAAGCCAAGGCATTTGGGTGAAGTTGGGACGGGCACAAGGCCAGATAGGTGAAAAGGGAGGATTGAAAGTCAGTGAAAGGGAGACGTATTTTGGCCTCCGTAAACGCAAATTCGTACATAGGAAAGCGCAATCTTGGGTACGAGGAACAGATTCTATCGTGCTCCCCGGGACGAAAGGCTTTCCATGCCCGTGGAGCATCCTCGTCGCGTCTCTCTAACAAATCGAAGTCCCGTATCTCTTCGGCGAAGAAGGTTGATCGAAAAGACAAAGGCTCATGTCCAAGCCAGTCAAGGTTCCCTCCTGCGACCTTGATATTCGAGTAATCGACAGACACAGTGGGCCCCTCTTATACTTCCTGTGAGTCAGGCACAACTTCATCGCGGGGTTCAGCCATTTTCACCTGAAAAGCAGAGGAAGAGAAGTGAATTCGACATCCGCGATCAAATCCACCCTTCCACCACTAATCAAGTGAAAGGGCGTTAACGAATCCGAGGACAACCACGTGCCCGTATAAATTACCTACAATATCTAGAAGGTCTCGGCGACCAGAACTCACAGATGCACATACGAGGACGCATGTTCGTCCCAAAATCACGCTGAAACTCCGAACAGGCCTAGTGCCCGATTACAAACTAAATTCTACACCTAACCAGATTCTACAAGGATCTACGCTAACAATTCCTAGAAAATTCTAGAAATTCCTAAAATTCATCATGTTCTTCACAAAATTTCTTGGAATTCATGTGTTCATCAAAGAACACATGAAGTTCAACCGGAAAACCTATAAAAATATGCAGAAAGGGAAGAACGAACTTACAAGTAAAAGAAGAAGTGGACGGTGGTGAAGAGAAGCTCCGGCGAAGACTAATTGCAGAGCAAGCGAGAGCAAAGAGTAAAAAACTAGTGAAATTATGAAAATGAAACCTTCCCCCACCTTTTTATAACCATTTGATCATGCGGAATCGTGAAGGTCATCATAGCCTATACGCCCCTAGGACTGACAAAGGCCATAAATGCTCACCACGTGTCACAAAAACTCTTCGCCTGGTTCAGCGTAGAAAATACACCAGCCCTTGGCCCCCACGAGCAAGTCTCTTCGTCAAAGTGAACACATCCGTGCAGGGCTGCTCGCCAAAAAACTCCCATTTCTCCGAGGAAGGTACAAATCCTGGTCAACATTTCACGCTAGCAGCTGACGACCACATCTAGTCGGGCACGTATAGAACATTCCGCGCGAACAACCACTTCCCCGACAGTACGGTCGAAATCACAGCTACCAAAGTCATTGCTCTCCAGCAGAGCAACGACTTGGGGGGCTCCTGTTCTGGACCGGGCAAGACTTCCTGCCCTTAAGGACCAGGCCCAATCCATCATATTTGGCGAACAGGCCCAATAGGCACAATATAGCCGTTGGGCACAATATAGTCGTTGGGCATGTCCTCTTCACGCGCAGAGCAGTTCACGCGACCAATTGCCTCCCCGGTTATCACGGAAACAGTTAGAAAGACCACGCGCTTCGCCCTCCATCTGGCAACGCCTCATTGGTCGATCAGGCACTTTGTTCGCCAACAATCTCCCTATAAAAACCCCTCGCTTGAGAGGGGTAGGTATCGAAAATCATATGCTTGACTTCTCTTACTTGCTTTCCCTTTTCTTTTGACCAAATACTTACTTTGGCATCGGAGTACCTTGCAGGTACCTCCACCCATTTTTCTCTCCTACGAGCATCAACTTTTGTCCTACACGAAGGCTGCGACGATCTCCTTCTGGTCCTCTCCGATCATATATATATATATATATGCTAACATACATCCAAAATTGGTGGACCCCACACAAAAATACACTACATCTATTTTCTGCATAACCCACATATATATATATATAATACCAGTAAAGAAGTGAAGGATCGGGAAGTAGTTTCTGATATAAAAGCAATATATATGGCAGAAGATAGATTAAAATTAACATATACTTGAATATATAAATTCATGCTTGGTAAAATATCAGAGTTTCTAAAGCGAAATGTATTAGAATAATTTACATAAACAATTACAAATAAAGCCATGAGTTTATTCAACATAAAAGACTTACAGATTTTGAAGGGTTCAGTTTTCTACTCAAGTGTGAGAGAAAATGAGCATGCCCTTCTAAACACACAAATGAATGCTTAAATAGCATCCGGACTCTAAAGAAATAAAATTACAACATAATTTTACAAACCTGGCCGACACAAACCAATGGCCAGACAAGGCAAAAGAAAAGCAAAATGGCCGACAAACACTAAAGGCCAGAAAAGAAAAGTAAAGATAAGGAATCTTATCTTCTCTAAAGAAAAGTAGTATGGCCCACATGGCCTGATAATGCAAGTAATAATAACATGTCCCACATGGCCTAATAATACTGGAAATAATTAAAGGTAATTTGTCGTTATACCAAAAGTAAGATCAAGAGTAATCCAAAGGAAATCTAATCAAAGATTCCGTAACAGTCATCTTCGTTATCTGGCGTAGCATCAACGGAGTTAGAGGATCTGGCGTCTTCTGACATGGCTCCCATAACCTCTTGTAATTTTTCAGTGAATTTCATAGGATCAGAAATTGCTGCTAACGAAGCTAACAACTTACTTTTGTCCGTTAAGAAACTAGCATCGGAGGCGGTAGTAATATTTGTGCACAAATGAGGATGCTTGGCATACCAAGCATTTCTAACTTCAGGAGCAAGAAGGGCTGGATTGAACGCATCCCACCATTTAATTAATATTTTCCTGACTAATTGAGATGCAGTAGCTTCTGTCCAGATCTTTTCAGTGGTGTAAGACCAAGACATAATCCAAGTAACTCCAAAGGTGGCTGTAAAAGATATTAATCTTTTGTGCTTAGGGCACGTAGTAAGATCACAAAACTCTTGGTAAGCCTTAGACGCTAATCCTAGAAGGATGCAAGTTTCCAGACCAAAAATATCAAACCACTTAATAAACCAATTAGGAAATTTTAAAGATATATTGTTGTTAAACCAAATAAACCAGGTATGGTCATAAGGTCTAACTGTAAGGAAATAAGACCAAGCGTACATATAATCCAGATAAGAGTAATGTTGAGGGTTGTAAATTCATGTAAAACTTTCTGTGTGGTAAGGATGAGTTCCCCAGTCCGAAGGAGAGAGGACTTTATTAATCTTAAACTTAGAAAATTTAATATTCTCTGTAGCTTCATCTTTAACATGAGTTAAAGTAATGGAATCCGTATCTACCAGAATAAACTCATAAAAGGATCTAGTCTTATTAATATCTGGGTTAATGAAATGGGTCCCCTGAGGAAATATTTTGCTGATAGTTTGGAGTAATAATCCTTCATTAGAGCAGTAAAAGTCTTATAGAGTAATAATCGGAACCGATAATTCTTTGGTAATGAATTTTGATTTTACTCCTTGGGGAGGAGTGTAATAAGCTAATTTAATTTTAATGGGTGTCATCTTGGAAGATGACGTAATATCCTGACCAAATTGTGAAGGTGAAACCAACGCAGGGTTGGCTCCTATTCCCTTTGAAGAGGAAATGGGAGAAGTAATTTTTGATATATAGGAAGGTGATTCTAATACCAATTGTTTCTGGTTTTCTGGCTTTTGTAATTTCTGTAATGGCGGTCCATAAGAGTCTTTTGAAGTAGATTTGTTACTCATGATTTTCCCTGTAAAAATTCTCTAGTTAAAAAATCTGGTAATGCATTTTTAATACCTTCAATATGCGTAATTTCAAAATCAAAACATGCACGTAATGACTGCCATCTGGCAAATATGTGTTTTGACACTAAATTCTTGACATCCTTTTGTAAAACGCTTTTGGCTGATTTACAATCTATTTTAAGCAAAAATGATTTTGAAAACAAATCATCTTGAAATTTTGTAATACAAAGAACAGTAGATAAAATTTCTTTCTTAATAGTACTATAATTCAATTGGGCTGAAGACCAAGTCCCAGAATAAAATCTGACTACTTGTTCCTTTTCAGTACCCGGTAATTTTTGTTTTAAAATACCTCCAAACCCAATGTCAGAAGCATCTGTTTCTACAATGAGTTTGGCTTCTGGGTCTGGGATTCCTAGACACGGTAATTTTTTAACAACTTGTTTTAACTGGATAACACTTTGGGTCATGGTTTGGTCCCAAGGTGGTGGATTTTTTCTTAATCTCCTAAATAAGGGTATACATATAGTTCTAAGGCTAGGGATAAAGTATGACACATAATTGAGACAACCTAAGAACCTTTGTAATTGTGTTTTATCTTTAATTTCGTTAGGGAATTTACTGACGAATTCTAAAGACCTGGTAATTGGGGTGTACTCTCCTTGACTAATGTCAAACCCTAGAAATCTGATTTTAGGTTGAAAAAATTTTAATTTACTTTCAGACAAGACCAAACCATTGTCTTTAATGATCTTAAAGAATTGTTCTAAGTGCTGAAAGTGCTGATTAATAGAATCTGAGTAAACTAGAATATCATCTAGGTAAACTATAGTAAAGTTTGAATATTGATAAAAGATATCGTTCATTATATTCTGAAATTCTGATGGTGCATTTTTTAATCCTAGAGGCATAACATTCCATTCATAATGTCCAAAGGGTACGGTGAAAGCCGTTTTATACTTTTCTTCTTCTTTAACTTGAATTTGATAATAACCTGACTTTAAATCAAACTTAGAAAAAATGCTTTTGTTATGTAATCTATTAATTAGGTCTTTTTTATTAGGTATAGGATATCTAATCCATTGTAAAGCGGTGTTCAAGGGTTTGTAATTTATAACCAACCTAGGACTACCTCTTTCTAATTCCGCAGCATTAACTACATAGAATGCTGAGCAACTCCAAGGAGATTTGCTAGGTCTAATTAATCCTTTATCTAGAAATTCTTGTATTTCTTTCTTGCAATATTCTAAATGTTGTTTATTCATTTGTATAGGTCTAGCTTTTGTAGGTATGTTTGTTTCTTTAAATTCAGGATGGTATGGTAGAGATATCTCATGGGTTTTCCTGGTCCAAAACGCATTGGGCTGTTCAGAACATAAATTTTTAATAAACTTGTTTTGGAGATTATTAATTTTTTCTTTAATAATAGGCGCTTGTAGTTGTTCCACTATTCGCTTGTAATGTATTTCTTTGTTAATAAAATTAATTTGTTTCTTTTTATTAGATATGAGATTAATTATGGTGATATTTTTACTTTGAACTGAATTGAGGTCTCTTATTTTGGGTTTGTCTAAAAATTCAAAACTAACTGAATGTCCTAAGGCTTCAGTAGTAATAGCTTGATCTTTGTGTATTCATTAAGTTAATGGTTATTCATTGATCATTTATTATAAATAAGATCTGCAAGGAAACTTTTGCGGAAAATAATACTCCCTCCGTTTTTTTTTATAAGTCGTTTTTTACTTTTCACACATATTAAGAAATGTAATAAATATAGTATGGAAAATAGAAATTATGAATGGTTTTACAAAATTGTCCTCTATTAATGATATTGGAAAGACAAATTTACATAATTGAAAGGAGAGAGAATAATAAATATTTAAGGGTATAGTAGGAAAAATAACATTAATAATTCATTGGTATTATAAAACGACTTATATTGTGGTACAAATTTTTTTCCCAAAGCGACTTATAAAAAAAACAGAGGTAGTATAATATTATTTTCTCTCTTCTCTTCCTCTCTTTGATCTCTATATTGTTTTATTTAGTTATATTAACACGTTATTATCACGAAACTCTACCATATAAATATTAATTAAGTGATACAAATAATTTGATAATGAACGTTTAACTATATGAAGCTCCAAGATTTAGAAGGTAACATTATTATTTTTTGTTTCGTAATATATATTTCTAATACTGCCTATTATGTATTGATATATTGATTAGAAGAAAAAATCAACGATGATTTTCATGCATACTGCCTATTATGTATTGATATATTGATTAGAAGAAAAAATCAACGATGATTTTCATGCATCTCAGAAGGATTTGATGAATAATGTTAAAATATCTCTAAAAGACTATAAAATAATATGTTTGTTATATAGTTCCTGAACAACTAATCAAAATCCATGAATGATAGAAAAATAATAATTTATATAGTTCTTTAAAGAACTTATAATGCATCCCGGAGGATTGCACGAAAACTGTTTATCTTTATCATTGTTTGAAGATCTATCTACCTCTCGGAAAAAAAATTATATATATTATAAAGGATCCCTAGAGAATTGTTCAAAGAATAAATTACTTTTATTCATTAAATAAATAATGATTATCCCTTAATAATTTATAAAAAAATGATTATTCTACCTCCATTGATCAGAATATTATCAATGACAATTTTTATAGATCTTAAGAAAATTAATAATCACAGGCCGGCCATAAGCATGTGCAACAGGAGTGGTTGCACAGGGCCTCAAGACTTTAATGGGCCTCACGTTTTTTTTCTAAATATATACTAACTTTACTGATTTGCATATTATAAAAGAGGACCAATAGCCTGTACATGTTAATCTTTACGTTAGTTAGAACAAAGAAAGTTATAAAGTGAAATTACAATCAATTATTTCGTTTTTAAGTTGATTATTATGACAATGAATGGAGTGGTAACCATCAATTCTTGTTTTAAATATCTCATTAATTGCTACATGACTTTACTCATATTGTAATTAGGATAGCTTATGATTTTGGATTTATTATAGTTCTTTTATTATTATTTTATTATTACTGTATTATTTCATTTAGTCTTCAAATAAATATATTTTTAAATATCTGTATGATGTTCTATTTATCATCGTGAGTAATACTCAGTGGCACAACCCCAAGAAATAATTATGTAGACACAGTTGCATAAAACTGTCTATTATTTAAATATTTAAAAATATATATTATTTAGTTATTTTTATTTTTATATTTTTTATGAGCGTGTGTCTATAATGTGTCTAAATATTGTGTCCATACAAAACTTTCTCTATCATCATATACAATAGACATCAAACTTATAAGTTTAAACATATAAAAAAAATTAAAAGTGCCTAATAAATAAACCTATTATTTTATTAAAAGATAAAGACTTATTTATTAGTTTATAAATTAATAAATAATATAAAATCTATAAGTAGCAAAGTAAAAAGTAATTTGTTAGACTTTAACAATAGTATTAGAATCATAAACTTCAAATTAATAATAATAATAACAATAATAATAATAATAATAATAAATAATAATAATAAATAATAATAATAATATATGACTACTAATACTATTAAATTAAAAAAAAAAGTAATTGTGTTAAAAATAAAAAGTAGTTATATTTTATTTATTTTAATACTAAATTTTTATTTTTATTTATAATTAAATATTTTTTCAATCAAAATATATTGATTATTATATCTGAATGTAACTTATAAAATAACATATTGACTATGACTGCATTGCATATCTTAATTTTTAAGAGTTGTATATTTGAAAACCCAATACCTACCAGGCTACCACATATCAAAGTTAATTGTGATTGTGAATTGTGACTATGCTATAATCTACTTTAATGTTATATTTTATTTTATTGTTTGTACTTGTAAATATAGTATAATCAACTACTTATTTATCACCCTCTTTTCACACGCAAAAAGAAGCAAACAAAGAAGATAAAAAGTGAAATTGAAAATTATTTTAATTTTTTTATGATTTAATTTTTAAAAGTAGAATAGGGCCTCCAAATCTTTTGGGACGGCCTTGACAGAAGGATTGCATGAATAATATTAATAATTGTAAATTTATTAAGATTGAAAAATATATATTTTATACAAATTATTTTATATTTACTAGAGATTGAAACAAATTAGAAGAATATAATCATATGTATTATGGTAAATCAGATGTTTACAAATCAAACTTAAGTGTGTTTTTGGCAAAAACTGGTTGGGTCATCTCAAATATATTATGATGTTAGAACTGGTTTTGAAGAACCAGAAGTTTCTTCAATCCAATAAAATTTGTGTGTTTCTTAAGAAATTAAAAACTTGAGAATTTGAGTTTTTTCATGACATTAATTATTGCATCGACTAAAATATCATGCAAATGTTTATTGTCTACTCACAACCAGAAGTTTGTGAAGTTGTTTTCTCAAACTAAGATCTCAATTTCTTAGTTTTTTCATAATTTTCTTGATAAAGTATAACATATATTATCAAATTCTATATTGAACAACTTGTAGAATATGTTCATAAAAAAATGGACTTGGAGATCCATTCTTTAGACGTCTAAAGTTGATTGTATGACTTATACTTGTGAGATCATAAATTATAAATTAAATATTTGAAACACACAAAATATGAAGATGAAGATATTTATTCGCATTAAGCCAACAAGTTAATATAAGATGATTCTCCCCTTAACTTACAAATTATTTTAGGTTAATAACCTATTATATCCCATCTAAGTAAACTTTTTGTTCTGGACTGGACATGCACATGACCCACAGTAGGGCAAGGCCCAACCCAGTCCAGCTCTTGGCAAGGCCCAATAACGAGATTAAGCCAATCTGGTCGTTGGGCACAATATGACCGTTGGGCACAATATAGTCGTTGGGCACAATATGACCGTTGGGGACGTCCACCTCACGCGTTTGACAGTTCACGCGATCAACTGCCCCTTCGAAGTTCAAGGGGACAGTTGGACCAGGTCAAAAGGTCACGCGCTAGACGTTCCACCTGGCAGTCTCCCATTGGTCGACCAGATATTTCGGCCACATGGGAGACCTTGGCCCCGCGCTGGAGGTTTTTTTATAAATACCCTCTCACTTGAGAGGGTCAGGTTTGATCAATATTTAATATCCTAACTCAATACCTATACGCTTTGTACTTGCTTTCTCTCTAGCCCAAAATTACTTTGGCATCGGAGTACCTTGCAGGTACACCCCCTTCATCTCCTACAACCATCATCGCTGCCCTACACGGAAGGCCACGAAGATCCAGTTTGATCACCTCAGATCAGTGGCACCGTCTGTGAAAAACATCCCTTCCCCGTCTTTTGAACCAAAATCTCTCATCTTTTCAACCTAAATACCAAAGTTTACTCTCTAAAATTTCCTCGATCATCATGACCTCCAACCAAAATGATGATGCCCATCAAGATTCTGTTGTCGCCGTTACATTGGATAATGTCGACCACCACAACCCCGGAGCTGCGATCCATGAGACCGACCACCGAGACAGAAAGACTGCGTCTCCTTCCTCCGACGATGTGAAACCACGCATGCAGACTTCTGGTCACATCTTTGAGCCCATACATGTCCCTCAAGATGCTGATCCCAGCACTGCGGCCCTCATTGCCTCTCTCAACAAGTCCAACTACCTGATCTTCCAACAGGGCGAGAAGATCCACATGCTGGAGCATGCCCTTCAGGAGCGCCTTCCTTCGCAAAGGCCTCACAGTCCATCTCCACGCCCTCAGTCTCCCCCTCAGAAACGTCAGTGAGATAAATCCCGGAGTAATTCTACCATCAGGGGACGATCGAAGTCGGAAGAACCTGAGCAAGAGGTCACTAGGAGAAGACACTGTACCCCTCCTTGGAGATCCAGACGTTCTCCTGCCCCAAAGAGGACTAAGCCCTCAGAAAAACATTATGAACATCGTCATCAACGCAGACATTCTCCTCGACGCAGCAGAAGTCGTGGGTGCAGCCACTCCCCATACAGGTCATCGACCATGGGCGACGATGACGATGTCCATGGACCTCTATCTCAAGAGATCGTTGACACCCTTATTCCTCGCGGGCTGGAGAAACCTCCTCCTCTAGCTCTCTATGATGACACCACAGATCTGGGCGACCACATAGAAAACATTGAAGCCATGCTCCATTACCACAACGTAAGCAGAGCCATCAAGTGTAGGTTGTTCTCCATCACCCTCAGGAAGGGGGACATGACCTGGTATAAGAGTTTTCCCCGAGGCTCACTCACATCATGGAAAGACCTGAAGAACCAGTTCGCCCGACACTTCACTGCTTCCAGATGTCATCCCAAGTCGAAAGCCACTCTCGAAGGCATTATTCAGGGCAAGGACGAGCCTTTGCATGCCTACATTGAGGGATTCAACAAGGAAGCCGTAGAGGTCCACACAATGGACCACATGAAGAAATATCTCCTCGAGAAGGGGCTAAGGATGAAAAGTGAGTTCCGCAAAGCAGTGGGCATCGAAACACCCCCGTACCCTGGCCGAACTCCTCCGTAAGGCCCAAGCTTATATAAAATACGAGGAGAAAGAAGCTGCCTACAAGGCCTGGGATTCCAGGTATCAGGAGAATTCCAGGGCACCAAAAAGGAACGACTTAGAGGCTCCCCGACGCGACAAGGAGAGACGGCGAGACGATCATCCTCGCTCGCATAAGGGACCTACTGTCGCTTCACAGAATACACCTTGCGGACAGCTCCCCGCGAGCGTATTTTCTCTGAATGCATTAACGCAGAGGTTAAGCAAGGGGGTGTCTGTTTCCCCAAACCAACAGCGTCAAAGGGCAACACAGACAAGAGCATATATTATCGTTTCCATCGCAGTCACGACCATGTGACTGAAGATTGAGTTTATCTAAAAGACACCATCGATATCCTTATTAAGAAGGGTCATTTGAAACAGTATACGAAGAAGGGAGAAGCTTCCCGGCGATAGACCTTGGAGTCTAAGAAAGAAACGGAAGCTTCGCCATCTAGTCCTCCCCCGCAAGTTGCCATGTTTATCACGCTGCCA
The DNA here is from genome assembly GCA_022829125.1 of Lathyrus tuberosus. Taxonomy (NCBI): domain Eukaryota; kingdom Viridiplantae; phylum Streptophyta; class Magnoliopsida; order Fabales; family Fabaceae; genus Lathyrus; species Lathyrus tuberosus. The sequence goes on from JALAZF010000006.1 coordinate 14,221,046, forward strand.
GAGGACTTCTTCGTCCCTGACTACCTCGAGGATCCTCCCTAGTTTACCGCACATAGTTCCTGGGAGACCTTTCCACTGTGATGGTCATTTCCTGTGGTGGATACAATGAGCTCATTGTAGGGTCGGTCAAAAGGAAATTCTACCAGTTGATCAATTGCAGCCCTGACCGACTGTCCACGCTCGAGAAATTCCGAGGGCATTCTCAGCCCATCACATTCTATCGTGAAGAGCTTCCTGGAGGCTCCTCGAACTCACACTTTCCTCTGCTCATCAGGGCCAGGCTAGCTAGCATAGATGTCCGACGAATCCTGGGCGACCAAGGCAGTTCGGTGGACATTATGTTCATCGGCTTGTTCCGCGCCTTGAAGCTCGACCAGAAGAATTTGTCTCTGTACATGGGATCAGACCTGCAAGGGTTCAATGGGGCTACCACCAGGCCTTGGGGGTAAGTGGAACTCCCAGTCACGTTCAGGGAGGAGGAGGCCTCCAAGACAATCAAAACATAATTCCTGGTCATCGACTGTCCATCGTTGTACCAGTGTATCTTGGGGAGACCAACCCTAGCGGAACTGATCGGCGTCCCTTCAATAGTTCATCTCAAGATGAAATATTACACGGAGAAGGGCCACGTCGCGACTTTACATGTGGATATAGAGGTTGCGAGGAGATGCTTCGAAGCAGCTACCAGATGGAAAATATCGATTGGCGCAGCACCAAAGGCCATCAAACGGGCAAGGGACGAAGATCTTCCCAGCGAGGAAAGCCAGCCTGACAAAAAGCCAGCTCTCCCAGTGCACACAATCGACCTCGACAGCCAAATCTCTAAAGAAGGCGAGGAGGACAGCAATAAAGACACTCGAGCAGTGACAGGCAGCTCCCCTGCATCGACCATCATGCGTCCTATACCAGATGGGGAATTCGAAGTGATAACCTTCGAAGACAACCCAAACAGAGGAGTCAAGATAGGCGCAGGACTGCTCGAAGAGGTAAAAGAGCAGCTGAAGACATGCCTGAGAGATAATGCAGGCTTATTTTCTTGGAGGGCCGCAGACATGCCCAGCCTAGACCATAAGACTTCCTGCCATCAACTCACCATCGACCCAGTAGCGTAGCGCAGACGCAAACAATCTGATGAAAATGCACAGGCTGCCAAAAAACTTGTAAAAGGCCTCTTAGAGGCTAAATTTATATCAGAGGTCAGGTATACAACCTAGCTGTCCAATATTGTACTAGTCAAAAAACATAATGGAAAGTGGAGGATGTGCATTGATTACACTGATCTCAACCAGGCTTGTCCGAAAGATGCTTATCCTCTGCCTAGCATAGATAAGCTGGTAGATAATTCCGCAGGTTTCAGACTCTTGTCCTTCATGGACGCCTACTCGGGATACAACCAAATTCCCATGGCCGAAAAGGACAAGAAATATACCGCTTTCATGACCTCGTCGGGGAACTATTACTACAACGTAATGCCCTTCGATCTGAAAAATGCTGGGGCCACGTACTAGCGCATGATGAACAAAGTATTTCGATCAGAAATCGGAGACATGCTCGAAGTATATATGGACGACATGATCTTGAAGTCCCAAGAGGAATCCGATCACACAGTCCACTTGCAAAAGGTCTTCGACCAAGCGAGAAAATGTAAAATACGGTTTAACCCAGAAAAGTGTACTTTCGGCGTACGAGCAGGGAAGTTCCTAGACTTCTACCTCACCGAGAGGGGGATCGAGGCTAACCCTGACAAATGTCAAGCATTTGCTGAATTCCCTACGCCAAAGTCAAAGAAATTCATACAATCCCTCAACGAGATGCTTGCCTCATTATCTCGATTCGTGGCCATGTCTGCCCAACATGCTCTGCTATTCTTCAAGCTTATACAAAAAGAGGACACATTCGAATGGGCAGAGGAATGTGAGCAAGCCTTGCTCCACCTCAAGCGATCCTTGTCTGAACCGCTGGTTCTATCACGACTAGACATCGGGGAGACGTTGTACTTATACCTCTCTGTCACTAGCGAGGTCATTAGCGCCGCACTCATCTGAGAAACCCTCGATGGGCAGAAGCCAATATATTTCACCAGCAAAGCCTTGCAAGGGCTAGAACTCAGATACCAACAGATCAAGAAAGTTTCCCTAGCCCTCATCAACACTGCGAGGAGATTACGGCATTACTTCTTGGCCCACACGATAGTGGTGCAAACATACCAGCCCATAAGACAACTGCTTAGTCGGCCAGACATGGCCGGCAGAATGCTCAAATGGTCTTTGGAGCTGTCAGAATTTGACATCCACTACGAGGGCAAGAAGGCCCTCAAGGTACAAGTCCTGGCCAATTTCGTGGCAGAAATGACGCCTCCAGTGTCCCCATCAAGCAGAGCACACAAATGGACCATCTTCGTCGACGGAGCGTCCAGTTCCACGGGTAGTGGTGCAGGCATCATCCTCAAGAATGAAGAAGGGATCCTAATCAAATTATCATTAGTCATGTCTTTCCCCACATCGAACAATCAAGCCAAGTACGAGGCATTCCTTACAGACTTACGGTTGGCCGAGGACCTGGGCACCAAAGAAGTGAAGATCTTCACAGATTCCCAGCTCGTGGCATCCCAAGTACGAGGAGAGTACCAATCCAAAAATGATCACCTCATAAAATACCTGACACTGGTAAAAGAAAGGATAGCTAAGTTCGACGCGTGGGAAGTCCAACACATCCCCCGCGAACAAAACACTCGAGCAGATGTCCGGTCAAAACTGGCTAGCACCAGAAAGAAAGGTGGCAATAAATCCGTCATACAAGAGATACTCCCCCGCCCAAGTATCGAAAAGTCATCAGGGCTGCTCGACGTCAACGCCATTGGCAACAGCAGCTGTTGGATGACCCTGGTATACAATGACCTCACCATAGGGGAGTTGCCCGAAGACAACAACGAGGCCAGTGTAACCAAGCGAAGGGCCTGCTTTTACATCTTGGTCGATGACAAGCTCTACCGATGAGGATTCTTCATCCCCCTCCTAAAATGTGTTGAGGAGGATAAGGTCCCCGGCGTTCTCCAGGAAATTCACGGCGGTATCAACGCACAACATTTGGGAGGAAATCCTTGGCACGAAAGGCCCTGCGAGCAGGATACTATTGGCCGACCATGCAGCACGACGCTAAGGAGCATGTCAAGAAATGTGACAAATGCCAGTGCCACGGGGACATGCATTTGGCACCCCCTAACGAGTTACAGACTTTGTCCTCCCCATGGCTCTCCGCCTGGTGGGGGATGTATATCCTCGGCCCCTTCACAATGGGATCATATCAAAACAAATTTCTGATCGTGGTCGTCGATTACTTTACAAAATGGATCAAAGCCGAAGCTCTCGCCAAGATCACAACCTTTAACATACTTTGTTTCTACAAAAGAAATGTCATCGCACGATTCAGGGTGCCCCAGGCCCTTGTGACCGATAACGGAACCTAATTCACAGACAAGAAGTTTCAAGACTTCGTCGCCAAACTAGGCACAAAGCAACACTTCACTTTCGTGGAGCATCCCCAGACTAATGGGTAAGCAGAGCGAACAGGGTGATCCTTCGAAGTCTAAAACGAAGGATAGGCGAAGCCAAAAAGAGATGGGTCGAGGAGCTACATAGCATGCTTTGGGCCTATAGAACAACCCCACACTCAACCACCAAGGAGACTCCCTTCCGACTAGTATACAGAACCGAGGCAGTAATTTTGGTGGAGATCAGGGAACCTTCCAAATGAATTGAAGCTCCTCTCGACGAGGAGATGAATGACAAAGTTCTAAGAGAAGAACTCGACCTGGTCGAACAGATCCGATCAGGGACAGCTCTCCGCGAAGCTCGCTGAAACAAAACATAATTATGCGCCACGACGCCAAAGTCATAAAGCGCGACTTCCAAGTTGGCAGCCTGGTCCTACGCAGAAATAAAAAAGATTCACGTGAGGGCAAGCTGGCCGCAAACTGGGAAGGGTCGTACCGGGTCAAATAAAAAATAGGCATCCATGCTTACTACCTCGAACAGCTGGACAGAGAACCATTTGCTCGACCATGGAATGCTGAAAAGCTCAAACAATATTATAGTTATAACCGACGATCAGTCAGGACTAACTGTCAACAAGTTTCCCCTCACTACAGAGAGGTTGCTCGGCCACGGGAGCGTGTCCTGGTGCAAGCACAATCCTTAAAATTGCAAGGAAGACAAGTTTCTGCTCATGGGACGAGCAGACTCCGTGCCCAATGGGGAAACATCAACCGAGCTACGCCATTGTCGTACCAGCGTGGCAGGACACCCAGCTCGCGATGGGAATAGTCCAAGCCCTGTGCGATCAGGACCTCGACCGAGATTCTAGTCCCACGACTGGCGAAACTACTTTGCCTCCTCGACAAGTTCCCCAAACTTTCGAGCATCAAAACGAGTCGAGCAAACTCCTATGTCTATTAAGCATAATTCGCAAATATTAGCATACACAAATAAGATGCAAGACATACAACATCAAACACAAATATATATATATATATATATATAATACGGCCACAAGACCGAAAAGTTGTCAATATATTACAAACATGGGACAAGCCCAATCGTCGATTACAATCAAAATGGCACACAGGCCAACAAAATACTAAGGTACAAACAAAAGCTAAATTCATCGGTGGGAAGCTCGAGAGGAACCACCTGGACGTCAACATATTGGTTCATAACGCTCATGCCCTCGGTGACCAACTGGACGTTAGAATTCAAGGCCTTCATCTGCTCCACCGCAACATTGAACCCGAACTCAGCCGCTCCCAAGATATCCTGTTCGAGGATGCAGACTCTCTCAATTAAATCTCTTCGGGTCTTCAAGGCTTTTTCCTCCTCGGTCTCATCTTGACCGACCACCGATGAATTCTCCAGCCCAGCAACCTTCGTCTTCAGAGTTGCATTCTCCTCCTTCACCCTTTTCAGCTCCTCCGTCATCTGGTTCATGTCCTTCAAGAGTTCAATCTTGGCTTCTAGGTTGCCTTCAAGAGTTGCCATCCTGCTGAACATTTCAACATTCTCCAACTCAGGCTCGGTGACCTTGGCCTGCGCCTTCTTAAACTCCGTACGCGGAACTGTCTCCGCGTCCCCGAGGGCCAGTGTCGCCTCCAACACCCTCATCATAGTAGTTACATCCTGGAACAGGAGTTTCCTCCTCACCTTAGGATCAGCAGACAGAATAACCGACGGGTCGAGGTTGGGGACAATGACCGAACCCTCCCCGTCAAAAATCTCCCTTTGCAGATAACAAGGTGGCAGTATAAATTTGCCCCCGACGAAGCCGCTCGAACCATCGACCGGGGAGGAGCTGATATCATCCCGCTTCCTTTTATTTGTCGTGTTTGTGGTAGGAGGATACGACATGCTGTCTGGAAAAGAGGTAGAATCGCCGACGAATTTTTCCAGCGTTGCTTGCTGCTTGGCTGCGTCGACCTTCGGCACTGGCGCCTTCTTGAGATTTTTGCCTGTTGCGAACCTGACCAAGCGCTCACGCAAGTTCGACATTTTCCCCGTAGAAATAAAAAAAAGATTAGCACATTGCACAAGACATTAAAAGTACAGGAATAGGGTTAATCTATAGCAAGGAGCTTAAACGCGATATCTTCGTTCTCACATTCGAGGAGGGCCTTGGTATTTATGTAGCGGACCGCCCGAGCAGGCTCCCCATCCTCCCCGAGTAGCATATTGTTATCCTTATCCACTACAAAAGCAGAGATAAAACTCTCCACAAAGGCGGTCAACGCTCGAAACGACTTCTTTTCTTCAGTGCTCAACTGGTCATGTTTGACGAGGAACTGGTCGATTCTATATCTAAAATGAGCAAACACTCATTCTAGCAGAAATTTTGACACCGGCCTCCTTACTTCACGACCATTTACCTCCACGGTTTCCATGGTCTCCAGAGATTCCTTGGCCGCTTCGGAGACAGGCTTCACGACCAGGAACCTGTATTTGAAATTTTGGACAGACTCCGAATATGGCCAGAACAGCCTGCTCTGTTGCTTAAAGGACACCCAGCTATGTTTTGGACCAGCCATGCTCCTCTGGATCTGGAAGATGAAGAAAAAGAAATCTACTGTAGCTCCGATCTTCAGATACCGGCATACTAGCTCGAAGGCCCGAATAAACACCAAAGCGTTCGAATGAAGTTGAGAGGGACACAACTTGAGATGACAAAAAATAGCCCCCTGAAAATCGGTGAAGGGCACACGGTACCCCGCCTCTGTGAAAGCGAATTCGTACATTGGGAATCTCATCCTCGGGTACACCGAACATATCCGGTTGTTCTCTTCGGAACAAAGCGCTTTCCAGCCCACAAGTGCGTCCTCTGCCCGGTCCTCAAGGTAAGGGAACGAATGGGCCTCCTCCTTGGTGAAGGTCGATCTGGTCACCAATGGCTCTTGGGCAATCCATTAAAGATCCCCCTCAGCCACCCTGACGTTGACATGCTCGACAGGTTGCGCAACCTCCTCGTTAGCTGCCCCAGCGTCGGGAACGACTCCATCGTTCCTATCGGCTATTTCACCTGAAAAACAGAGGAAGCAAAAGTGAATTTGATGACAGATATCAAATCCATCCTTCCACCACGAATCAAGTGAAAGGGCAAGGAATAAGTTCGAGGATACCCTCAAGCCCTAGTCGACAGTACCGGGACACGACGAAATCCTTTCCCCTGAAGAGTGGGGACGAGTCTCTACGACTCTAGAAAAGGATCTCACGAGGATGAGTCTCCTCGACAAATAAAACTTATCAAGCACGCGAAAATCAATTCTCCCGTCGAGGAGGCCTAATGCCCGACTACAAACTTGAGCTACTCCTAACCAGAAACCTAGGAAGATCTACACCGTTCTACGCTACAATAAAAAACATTCATCCTAGGTCCATCATGTTCTTCAGAATCTTCATGAATTTCCCAGAAAACTCATGGGTTCATCGAAGAACACATGAACTTAAACCGGAAAATCCATGTGTTCATCAACGAATGCATGAACTTCAATCAGAAAATCCATGCATTGCCGGGAAATTCAAACTAAATCAAGAACTATCCTAAGACTAACAAGCAAGGTTGAAGAACTTACTTGAAGATCTGAAGGTTGAAGATGAAGATCTAGAGGTAGAAGATGAAGGCTGACGACGGCAAGATAACTCCGGCGAAGAGATAAGTTATAGAGCAAAAAAGGTTGGGGAGAGAAATTTATGTGAAGTGTGCAAATGAATCCTCGCTCCCCCCTTTTTATAAGCAGTTGCTCACATGGGGAAGTGCAAAAGACAAGCCATCATAGCCTAGACCCCCTAGGCCTTGACAGAAATTAATTACGCCACTACATGTCAGAAGGGAATCTTCGTTTGGCATTCTCAAAGCTAAATGTTGCATTCCCCAAGGAACGTCTTCTCCAGCTCCCCGCGGGCATATCCTCCTCGATAATTTACACAAGTCACACCTCATCAGGGCTGGGCAACATAAAGTGTCCTTTTCGCGGGCATCTTTTACTAAGCCTAGTCGACATAAAAATGCCATTTTCGCGAGCACGCCCTCACATACTAAGGGGTTGTCGGACCCATAAGCGATCAGCTGTCGACCATGCTGACTATAGACAAGCGAAGGGCATGTCCCCGAACATTGTCATTCGAAAGCAACGACCTCAACAGGCTTCCCCGCGTTTCAACTCTTGCCCCTCAGTTGACCAACAAGGCTATCTCAAGTCATTGCTCTTCGTCATAGCAAAGACTTGGGGGCTCTTTTTCTGGACTGGACAGGCACATGGCCCACAGTAGGGCAAGGCGCAACTCAGTCGAGCTCTTGGCAAGGCCCAATAATGAGATTCAACCAATCTGGCCATTGGGCGCAATATGACCGTTAGGCGCAATATGACCGTTGGGCACAATATAGCCGTTGGGCACAATATGACCGTTGAGGATGTCTACCTCACGCATTTGACAGTTCACGCGACCAACTGCCCCTCTGGAGTTCACGGGGACAGTTTGACCAGGTCAAAAGGTTACGAGCTAGACCTTCCACCTGGCAGTCTCCCATTGGTCGACCAGATATTTCGGCCACATGGGAGACCTTGGCCCCGCGCTGGGGGTTTTTCTATAAATACCCTCTCACTTGAGAGGGTCAGGTTTGATCAATAAATATACTAACTCAATACCTATACACTTTGTACTTGCTTTCTCTCTAGCCCAAACTTACTTTGGCATCGGAGTACCTTGGAGGTACACCCCCTCCTCTCCTATAACGATCATTGCTGTCCTATACAGAAGGCCACGAAGATCCAGTCTGATCACCTCATATCACTTTTGGATGTGTTGTAATTATTCAATTGCTCCAATATAGTATGCTAATATAAGTTTTGAAAGAATTTTGAGAAAATGTATTTTATATAAATCCCGTACTTGAGGATATATCTTGATCCAATAATTGGATACTTGTTTGAAGGCCAGTAGGTTGATTATCAATTGATAAATTAATTTTCTCAATATTAGGGAGAGAGAATAAGTAGCTGAAAGTGTGAACTAGAAGTTCAAATTAACAATTTGAAATAAAATATTATAATATCATTTTGATCCTCGAAGTTCAAAACACAATTCATTTGCAAAGTTTATGAAAAAAAATTATCAGCTGCTAATACTCCACTCAAATTGGATTCGCCTATTGGACAATTTAATATTGCAAATGAGTTATAGTTGTGCCTAAAGTGTGGTAGGAAAGTCGGTTCCAATGTTAAAAGTTCTCTACCAAGAAAAGAAACTAAAGTTAAAGATGACCCAAGTGAGGATATAAAAACTCTAAGAGCACTTTGACATAATTTATTTTTGAGTTCCATAAGAACTAACTAGGTACCTGAAATTTATGAAAATTAAGAGATTTCGATAAATTATGTCATAAATGGAATATGATGGAACCAAAATAAAGCCAATATTGACAATATTTTGTGTATAATATAGCGCTAAAGATTATAAATGATAACGAGGATCATGTGTCAAAGTCTATCAAAGATTGTAGACAAAGTGAGAACTGACCAAAATGAACATATTCAATTAAAGAAGAATTAAACTCACTTTACAAGTGACTCGATTTTGGACCTGTTGTTCGAATACCTCAAGGTGTGAAACCAATTGAATATAAATGAGTTTTTGTGAAAAAGGAAAATAAGAATGGTATAAAGGTTGATTTGTTGCTCTATAATTTTCACAAATACCTAAAATTTATTTTGATGAAACATATCCACCTGTAGTTGATGCAATTCAATTTTTGATATTTAACTAGCCATGTAACAACTTATTTGTATGGCTCACTTGATAGTAACATTTACATGAAACTCCCTGAAGGGTTCAATATACCAGATGCACACAACTTCGAATCTCGAGAATGCTACTCTATAAGATTGAACAAGTTTCTCTATGGGCTGAAACAATCTGGACGAATGTAGTATAATCGTCTCAATGAATATTTGCTTAGAGAGAAATATACAAATAACTCCATTTGTCCTTATTTTTTAAGAAAAAATCTAGAAAATAATTTTCTATAATAGTTGTCTATGTCGATGACATAAATATTATTGGAACTCCTGAATAGATTCCAAAAGCTATAAATCTCTTAAAGAAAGAGCTTGAGATGAAGGACTTAGGAAAGACAAAATTATGTCTAGGTTTTCAAATTGAGAATTTGAACAAGGGAATATTTGTACATCAAGAAGGCTATATAGAAAAAGTGTTAAAACACTTCTATATAGACAAATGTCATCCGTTACCTACTCGATTGGTTGTACTTGTTAGATCATTAGATGTGGAGAAAGTGATGGGTCATCATGAGGGGGAAGCATACACATCAGGTCAAACACTCGCCTAAAGGTCAAAGACTCACCCAAACAAGTGAGAGAGACACCACATATTCACCCAAAACCTTAAGGTGATAGGTGTATGGGTCCTCTTACTTAAAAAGGGCTCAACCTCCAATTTTCAACGTGGGACTTAGAACTCACACTTGATTCTTAACAACTCACATTTTTTCCAACAATCTCTCCCTCAAGTGTGAGCCCATCCACTATGCTCCCCCTCAAGCGGAAGCTCTTTCATCCACATGCTTGTACCGCCATTGAGAGACACCTTTATCTCGTCATGGGCACTTCAACAAAACACGCAGCCTGACCAACATGTCAGGAAGACTTTCGACACAAGGAGTCGATCCCTTACTCGAACCGGACTCTGATACCACTGATGGGTCATCATGAGGGGAAGCATACACATTGGGTCAAACACTCACCTAAAGGTCAAAGATTCACCCAAACAAGTGAGAGAGACACCACATATTCACCCAAAAACTTAAGGTGATAGGTGTATGAATCCTCTTACTTATAAAGTGCTCAACCTCCACTTTTCTAAGCAATGTGGGACTTAGAACTCACACTTAATTCTCAATGTGGGACTTAGAACTCACACTTGATTCTCAACAACTCACATTTTTCCCAATAGAAAGATCCTTTCAGACCTCTAGAAAAGGATGAAGAAATGCTTGGTCCTGAAGTGCAATATCTCAGTGCAATTGGAGCACTAATGTACCTTGCTAATTATACACGTCCTGATATATCATTTGCAGTCAATCTATTAGCAAGATACAATTCTTCACCTACACGAAGACATTGGAACAGAGTCAAACATATACTTCGTTACCTTAGAGGTACAGTAGACATGGGTTTGTTTTATACCAAAGTTTCCAGATTCGAATTAATTGGTTATACAGATGTAGGTTTTTTGTCAGATCCTCATAATGGTAGATCACAAACAGGTTATTTGTTTACATATGGGGGTACATCTATTTCATAGATATAGGTGAAACAAACCATAACAGTAACATCATCTAATCATGCAAAAAATTTAGCATTACATGAGACATTTTCACAAAGTAACTCCCAAGTAGAACATTTAATCAACTAGTACAAAAGATTGGTCTTCATCGTCGAAGAAATGATGGTTCAACTGAGGGGAAGAAATGAATTTACTTTAAAAGGATATTGTACTCTTTTTCCTTCACTATATTTTTTCCCACTGTGTTTTTTCTAATAAGGTTTTAACGTGGCATATCCTCAATGAATATCCAAGGGGGAGTGTTATGAATAATAGTAAATAGATGTGGATGTTCATTTACCCAACTTTCTATATTCCTTAACTCCTATGAGTTAATTTCCTAACCTTTGCGTATTCCTTAAGTTAATGGTTATTCATTGGTCATTTACTATAAATAAGATCCACATTGCAATGTAAAAGGAACTTTTGCAAAAGATAATATAATATTACTTTCTCTCTTCTCTTCCTCTCTTTGATCTCTATATTGCTTTATTTAGTTTTAAAAGATTGAGAAACGGAGTTCTTGGGTGAACAATGAAAACGGTTATGAAATTCTGGTACAGATGTGTGATGTCTCGTGCAATGTCACAACATCACAATCTGCTGTATGAACAAGGCAATAATAGTAACAGTAACACATAAACCATACACAAGGATTGTTCACCCAGTTCGGTTCAACAACCTACATTGGGGGCATACCAAGCCAGGAAGGAAGTCCACTATTAGCAGTATCAAATTACAGACTCAACAGACCAGTTGACATCTACCTAATTTAATCACTACCCAATGACCCTTCTATCTAAGTCCTCCCTAGATAAGAGACTCTATCTCACTTCCAATCATCGCAATGATGTCTAGCAGTCAACTTCACCGCCACTGCATCAACAGCTTGATTACCAAACACTTTAACAAACACGGAAAACTAGAAGTCACACTTCCATGACACACCTTGGAGTTGCTTACAAGCTTCCTCCAAGAACAATACAATACTCATTAACTACAGGTTTCTGAGTAATACCACAGTGACCATCTCACAACCCGAGTGGTTCACTTAGACAAAGCCCTAATGATCTACATCTTGGACTCGTACCCTATTCTAGGTTACAAGCATTCTATTTATAATATAATCCCAACTGGATTTGGGCCTTCAAATCATATCAAATCTTCTATAACAAATCTGCAACAGATCCTGCTTCTAAATAGATCTTCAATTAAATTAACTCTAAATATTCTCCATATCTTTATGCATTAAATTGGTTACCAACTAATCTTCTTCATAACTGATTGCACCAAGAAATTCGCATTCAATCTAACTAACAGATCTCCTCAAATCAACATAATCAGCGTAGCCCTAAAAACATTACAGCCTGATGTTTTAATGTTCTGGTATAGTGATGTTGAGACATTGCATGTGACATCACTCTTCAGCACTTTAACTCTTCAACAATATTCACAAACTAGAATGTTAGCCAAAATATAACAATACTGTTAGAAGCTCATGTTGCAACATCAACCATGACATCAACATTGTTTTAACAAAATTTCAGCCAATTACAAGAACTTACAATCTCCCCCTTTGGCTAATTTTGGCTAAAACACATATATAAATATTACAGCTTATAATTACAGCAGCAATTATTACCCTATACTATTGTTAGAAGTCATCTGATGAACATTCAGTAGCTACTGTGTACTGCATCCATGGAGAATCATCTTCTTGGCTAATTTTGAATGATGTTAGGACATCATGTTGGACATAACATCACCATATAACAGCAACTCCAGGCAGCACATCAGGACCTAAGAACAAGACAGTCTTGAAGTATTGGTGCACATGAGGAAGAAGATATCTGACACTCCCCCTCAATTACATCACATTTCTTTTTCCTTCCAGGTCAGACCCAGGACAAATGTAGAAGACTCCTCCAGAAAAGAAATGTTTGTCTATTCATCAAAGACCAATGGTGGCATAAGATAATTCTGCACACCTTCATTGATCAGACACTGGGTTTAATCTGTGGCATAAGATGAAACTTAAGAAGTGCCAATCTTCCAACCCAGGTAACTCATAACACAAGTCACAACTGTGTTCATAACTCAGGACACAAGTCACAAAGACTCAACACCAACTTAAGGATAGGTCATCCTTCTGCAACAGCAGACATAACATCTGTGCAAACCATTTAGCACATCCCTTTCCTTTCTCCCCCTTTTTAGCCACAAATTGGCAAAGAAAGCCCTCACAGTACCAGACCCAAGAAGTGCTCACCCAAAAACGAACAAACGCCATTAGACTTATGAAATAAGAACACTCACTGGCTGAAGGAGAACAGAATAACCCCTATAAATAGCTGATCAGATACTTTGGAATTAACGAGCTTTGAATAGTCAAGGTTCTTGGTCATAGAAACGCTATTTTAGGAACTAAAAACTCCATCCAAATTCAATGTCTATCATCCAAAACAGTCTTGACCACTTTTATTGTTTCCTAACTGATTTTTACCATAAATTGTGCCAAAACAGTTCCATGCACAATCGAAGCCATGTGTTTCACCTTATCCTTACACCACCGTCCAAAATACTTCTTTGTTTGGCTCAAGAAAAACATGTCCTATACCATGTTCTGACATCTTATCAGACATTGTCTGCTGGCTCACAAAATTAACAACCCAAGACTCCTCAAAATATTATGCACACAAGCACAAATTTCATTGATCAGCACAACTCACAATCCCTTCTAGATTCCTTTAGAACAGCAGAGAAAAACAACTTCTTCAACAAAAGATTAACTCCCCCTATCTAAGATAACCAGTGCTCCTTTGCAAGAAGAACACCTTAAATGAATGGAAAACATAAGACTCATCTTCATGTCTTCAAGAGCGCACCCTCTGTTCAACTCACCTACTGAACGCATTCACTTAATGCTTAATCCTCAAACAATCCAAATATCAACACTCACATGATTCCCTCTTGGTTGGTTATCTTCTCGTGCTCCAAAACTCACATCTTGCCAAGCTGATCTCAGGAATGAACTTCTTGATCATAACGTTTGGAAAATCCAGACATAGTCTTTATTCATCCACAAGTTCTGAGGCACAAATACACTGCATTCCACTACACTTTAAGTCAAGTCCTCTTACTTTGAATTAAAAACACACACCTAGACAAGTGTGACATCTTCCATCAACAAAAACCCCTACTGAATACTTCCAGAAATTGCAGAGAAAAGCAAATTCTCCCAGACATAAGCAAAGCTGCCCTTCAGACTCCTCCTCAGAAGCATGTGTGCATATTATTCAAACAATTAGCTTCACATGGATAAAATCATTCATGTCCACACCAACATGTCATCCAACAGCCTAATGTTATCTGACATTATACCCTCATAAGATTCAACCAATCTTAGCATGCAATCTTCACAATATATGTACCTTTGTAGCAAAATCCATAGATAAGTACTCCCCTAGTCATGGTTAACTAATGCTCTAGATGAAGATGAACGTTTGAGCACACTTGCTGAGCACATGCATTTTGGTTCCATTGTCCCTTTCTCCAAAGGCAGTCATTCCCTATCATACTCTTCATCTTCAGACTTCTAATCCATCAATACCTGATCTACTTTATTCTTCTCTACATTCTCCATCTAAGGCAGACCTTCTACTTCATCATTCTCCCGTATGACTATGTAGATGCTCCTTAGGCATAATGTAGGCACCAAGCTTCTGAACCAGAGCATAATCATCCTTCACCAAGGATATCCAACCAGATAATGTCCCAACTCAAGTTAGAACATCTGCCACACACCAAGACATCATCACCATGATTCTTGATATACTCTACCAACTAGACTTACTATTCCATAGTAATCCAAAGAACTATAGAATTAAACTCTCATCCACCTTCTCATTGAGTCTTCAACTCATCATCCTTCTGCCCAAGAGTAACTTATTCCAAGACAATCCTCAATAGTAACCAGCTGCCATATTTTGACCTTTTTCACGTTTGTCAGAACTCTCACAAAGATATCTTGATCCACCAAGGAAACTTGATCTTCAAGTCACATGTTCCACTTGCTCAAAAGCAAACACACTTAGACTCCCTAAGTCATGGTCATGTAACATATTCTCCTTCCTGCAGCTCCCGTAAACTGCCATGAGAACGATCTTTTTGAAGCATCCTATTGTTCATTCCTGTAGATCACCCAATCATTAACTGATGTGCCACATCACCAGCTGAGACTCCTGATGTTAAGCTAGATGTCAGAACATCCAATTGTTGAATTCAGCTCTACCTTTTGCCACTCAGAAAAACCTCCTCCCTTTGCAGAAACAGATTTCCATGCTCTCATAGACTTGATTCAACAATCAAGTTTGAGTAGACAACCTTCATCCTGCTTAGAAACTCCAAAGACTTCAAACCTACCACATCTGAATCTTCAGAAAATAAGTAGTCCAAGACTACCCCATAGCAATACTAAAGAAAGTCACTTCCCTTAGTAGAGCCGTCAGTAGAAAGCCAGAAATAACTGCCACTTATCCTCGACCTTCACCACCAGAGCAAACACCATGCTCCAAACCACTTAAAAAAAACTGATCTAAGCTGTAACCATCAAGATGTGATGTCTTCATATCTTTCATCCTTAAAACCAGCAACTTGTCTGACTTTGAGATGTCGAATGTCATCAATCTGCCTCTTATAATCCAAACTCATTCCAGACAATTTGGATGATACTCCATAGTCACCAATCAACCCCACCAGTTGATTCAGCTCCAAAGTGCTTAACCCTTGAAAATACTTCCAAAACAGCCACATAGAGAAAAGTAAATTCTCAACACTTCTGCAATCCTGCACTCTTACCATATACATAGTCTCCCGTCAATGTATATTGTCATTAGTTGAATGCACGCCATTATCAAAAGCAGACAAATACTCAACTATTGTCAAGCTATATATCACAAGATATAACATTTAATCTGGTCTGACATCTTTTTCCTGCAGACTAGTTGATCCCTCTTTTTCTAATCCACACCACTGATCACTTCAGATTAGGTAAGTGGCGTGACATGATACTTCACCATCAGTTCCAACACCAGTCTATATCACATCTCCTATGGATCCATACACGCAGTAACTTGCATAACACACTCTTCCAGAAGCTTCTTCTTATAAGCACAAGGTTCAGACCTCTTGTCTAATCTTAAGAATGATAACTGTCATTCTTCTATATACCATAGACAGACTGATACTTTCAATCCTTCAAGCCACAAAACTGGAAGAGTTTTTTCCATACAACCAACCCCGACACCAATTGACCCCAGGCTGATTTACACTGCTACACAAAATCTTGGATGCATTTACCCTATAACCTTGTCCTCAGACAGTTTAGCTCAAACAAGGATCATCTCCTTCTCTTCTGCTATCAAGATTACTATCCCTTCTTCAACCAGCTCCAGCTAAAATGCTATGACATTTTGAACAACATCTCAAAGGTTGTTCAACTTCACAGCTACAGTGATCCTTCAAAGCAGCTACAATCTAATAGGTCTTTTACTTAGCATATACCCCAACCTGCTAATGTGTAGCGTGATGTCGAGACATTGATATATTCCGCTCAGCTTCTTTCTTGATGAAACTTCCTCCAATTCATGATCAGAAACATGTATCTTATCATAACCAGGAAGATCCTCCTCATTATGTCACTACAACTAAGCTTGAGAGATAACTTATCAAGATCTTCACTCCCGCATGAAAGATTTGACAATGATACTCTTTTGCTTTGGTTCCACCCTCTTCTTTCATCATCACGAAAATTGATAAGAAGGAATCAATGTTCTGAACAGATTGGTCTTCAATGCCTGATTTGAAACAGAACCTTCCATGTCATACAGTCTTCAATAAGATTCATTCATCTTTTTGTCACTTCTTTCCCCAAAACAAAAATATGAGATAATCCTCAAGTGACTTTGGTATCTCTAACAAAACGGTTGAAGTTGTCTTGCATCAACTACAACACCAAGAACATCCTGCTGAGGAGACCAACCCCTAATGTCTTTCCAAGAGAATACCTTCCTAGAATCTCACCACCAGAGATACAAGAACCAACCAGGGTTACATCAGATACCATGCAGCGGAACATACAACAACTCCTCAACAACCTTCAGGCACTACTCAATAATCCTTGCACATCAGCTCAATATGGATTAACGACTTAATGCAAGGGCAAGGATAGGTTATGATCTATATCCATGGCATGATGAAATAATGCAATAGAGGCAGCAATTATCACATCTTCTTGACATTAGTATTGACAAAATAGCAGGAAGGCAACACATGCTTGGCCTAAAACAGATAATGTGCCCAGTGGTTTGAACAAGTTTGGATGCATAACAGACAAACAATTCAATATTCTACACATATTCTACTTGAGCACTTAAAAACTTGCACATATATTAGAGATACCATTCATACTCACAGGCACAACTCAATAGACAAAGAAACACTGATGTGCATTGTATAGTAAGGATTCTGATAAAAATACACAAGTGATGGCAGCAGGATCAGTTATGGTAGCAAGGAAGCAACATGATAACAACATGAATGGTAATGACATTTGCAAAGTCAAAAGAACACATATGCTACATTTAAATGGTAACCAAAATGTGAGTAAATGCAAGCATTACTGGTCAGGATCATGCAAACATAGACAAGTGCATTTTCAGGCATAGTAAGCACGAGCAAATAGATAAATAATGCAGAGATGCAAAAACTGGTCCAAGTTAATTGGCCTTAATCCATACACATGATGACAAGCAAAGGCAGATAACAAGAACAACATGTCCACATACTAATCACTATAAATATAACTAGAACACAAAGACAAACATCAAGGGATAAACCAATCCTTATATCAATCCGAGCACATCAAATCAGCAACCCAAAATATCATGACCTACATAAACACCATATGCTTGTGAAATTAAAACAAGGCAAGGGCCAATAAACAATTCCTCAACACAAAATGTTCTCTGAAGGCAAGTTTAACAAATATACGCATGGCTAGTACATGAATAGCTTGAGTAAAAAAAGAAAACTTAAACACTTATCAAGAACTTGCACACATGACATGGATTGCCAACAAGGTAGCAGTTATATGACTTAAACACATATCAGGTAGGCATATCAAACACTATACTTAACCTGAATAAACATATCATTAGTATGCACACCTCGGATGACATGTTACATGTTTACACATACAAGGGCAGGATGATCATGAAATGGCAACTTTATACAGAAGAGAACCTCAAGAGATCATCTATTTTATATACCAGTTTTAGCATACAAACAGATAAACAGGTCATGATATAGTGCACAAACACAATCAAGTGGTGAGGTATTGACAGGCACATGGTTAGAACCAAAATTCAACATAAAGGAATAGCAACAAGTTCTCATTCTTAATGACAAGTTTGGCAGTCATGAATATGACTAACACACATACTATTGGACTCATATCATACCAACAGGTTGTAAACAACAAGTCAAGAACACAAAGCATAACCAGTTGCATATTTCAATAAGTTAGAAATTCAAATACCAAACTCAAGCACATAAGTCAACTTGGTTCAAAACAAAGATCATGACATGTCAAAGTTTATGTGCATATCAGGATGTGGATAAATACATGAACAGAGGCAAAAAAGACATTCTTATAACAAACTGAGTTAAAAAACAACTTTCATGCTCAAAAGAAAACTCAATAATCAAGCCTCTTGGGTACAAAACATAGTATGAATTCTTATACGTAAGCTGACTAAAAACCAATGATGACAGCAACTGATACTTATTGCATTCAAGTACTAACAGAGTCACACAACACTGAACTTTCAAGGGCTTAACAAACATGTTAGGTCCAACACAATGGTACTATCATTTCATGATACTTCAAGTATAACCACAGGGAACACAAAGCAGGATCACACTTATCTTACTTCATGATGAAAATCTATGGATAGAAACTTAAACAAAAACTTCAATACTCATTATTCACATTTTGGATGAATGAAGATGAACAACAAAAGCATATTATAGTAGCAACATATGGCAGAGATGTGATGATAAATATGTAAAATGATGTGGAGTATGGAGAGTATAGTTACCAAGTGGAATATGTCCACTGCACCTTCAAGTGTGTGCTGACTTCCCCTCTTTCTGAACTAGCAAAGACCTCAAGGCAATCCTCCTCCTCTTTCTTACTTGTGAAACTCAAAACTCAGAGATTTTTAGAGTGGTTTGTGAAAATTGTTGGTGATTTACAAGTGCTGAGATGACCTTCTTTTATAGGCTGGGAAGGTTGGCTTTGATCCCTTGAGACCAATGGAAAAACACGTGGCCTGCTGGATAAAGAATTAGGGTTTGCAAGGACCATTTCTCAGCCTTCAAATTTGGTCAACCTTGGAGGGAAAACGATCCAACTGCTGCACAGAGGCCTCAGAGAAGAGGTGCAAACCTGTCCTGTTTCACTAACTAATATTTGTCTCCAATCCTCCTTTTCGTGGTGTCATAAGAGTGAGAGTCAAAAGAGGTAAAACTTGGGATCCTCCATATGAACTTATGCGCATGAAGTTGACAACACCCAATGTTGTACTATTTCATTTCATAAACTAATGCATTATTTCAAAACATCCTTTTTATGAGTCATAAGAGATTAAGCTCAAAAGGGAAGATTTGGGACAATACAAAAAGAGGATAACACGCCAAGGGTAGGTCTTAGAACTGCTGATGAGATTTGCCCATTTTTTGTTCCAAGTCCGATTCAAATTGTGAAGTATGGTTTGCATGGAACAAAATTCACGGGCTTCCCTTGTTTACATGATAACTTTACTACCAATGGCCCAAATGAAATGGTTTTTGGTCCCTTTGAAAGAGAACATGTGGTAGAGTGAATTTCATGTTGGTGACAAGTTGAAATTATACCATTAAACAAGTGAAAAATCGTGCACAATATTGGTGTAGCAAGCTGATAAAAATCTGAATTTTTCTAAGTGTTCACAATATTTCAACATGCCCACTTTAGTGCATCATATCTTGATAACTACTTATTCAATTTGTGAGATATTTGGCTCTATGTAAGGTAGACATTGGATAGAGCAATTTTCATGTGGAAGGCAACTTGAGATGAAGCTTGTAACATTGGGTAAAGATGCCATGAATTCATGTCCCTCATGCTGCCCAAAAGAACTTAGAAAAAATTCTAAGTTATGGAAATTTCACAATTTGAAACACCTAACTTTAAAACATCATAACTTGAGATTGGCTTATCCAAATAGGAAGTTCTACACATGCTTGGAAAGCTTGAAGAACAAGGAAAAAGTTTCATGTCCAAAGATTTTTTATTTGAAGCTTGGAGCTAGGTGAAAAATTAGGTCAAAGACAAGTGAAAATTAGGGCGAAAATGCTGAAAATTTCACTAAGTTCCAAAGGCAACTTATCCTCCAAGTCTCATAACTTAAAAACCATGCGAATTCTGAAAGAGGGTCCTCTAATATACTTTGAAGATCATGGAAAGAGCTTCCATTTGAGCTTTGAGTCACTCAAATTGGATGTGTGTTTTGAAAGTTATGACTGTTTCAATTTTTGCAGAAGTAGTGAAATTCCCACATATGAAAAGTTTCATGAGCCAAACCTGGCTTCTTTTGCAAGAAACTTCTTAAAACTTGATTTCTCAAACCCTAAATCATCAATGAGACATGCTATGATGGGTTGAGGCCTTGGATGTTTCATTTTGGGTCAAAATCTCAAGGATTAGGGTTTCAGTCAAAAACCCTAATTTCAACTGTGAATGCCCTGGGCTAATCTCCTATAATCTTGCTTCTTCCATCACATCTAAAACTCATAGATGGTTTTTAGGGATGTCTATTATCTCATGGAGTCAAGTCCTAGGGTTTGAGAGCATCTCTTGATCAAAATCAGGACCAATAATCCACTTGTCT
Source organism: Lathyrus tuberosus (assembly GCA_022829125.1). Taxonomy (NCBI): domain Eukaryota; kingdom Viridiplantae; phylum Streptophyta; class Magnoliopsida; order Fabales; family Fabaceae; genus Lathyrus; species Lathyrus tuberosus. The sequence goes on from JALAZF010000006.1 coordinate 14,241,921, forward strand.
TGACGAAACCCTAATTTGGAGGCAGGGTGAAATTGTGACTCAAGTTACTCATGATGAGAACCAAATGATATTGAATTCTTGTTGAATGAGACTTCTTGAATGTAGGTGAGCTTAATTAGTTGATGAACCAATCAAATCTTGACTTAACAGGGCAAAATTCTTCAGTGATTCCTCAGGTTAAAACCTTAATTCCATAGTTTGGTCTGGTGATCCTTTGTTGACTTGACTTGATTCAAAGTCTTGAGATCTTAGTTCCAAACAACTGGTGAATCTTCATGATGATTGTATGGAGCCATAGAATGCCTTAGGAGGCCTTGAATCTCTCTGTGTAAACCTTAGTTTCAAACATAAGAGAAATAAATTGCAAGATATGGGTTAGTTTAAAAATGCATAGATGATTGAACATATATGTCAATGCAAGATGTTATGACATCTAAGAGGTAAAATTTGAGGTACAACAGTTGCTCCTATTTAAATAGCTATACCGGGTGTCACGAGGAAGGGAAATCCTCGGGGCAACAAGGTGAAAGGTATTTAAATATAGCAAACCAAAAAAATTTCCCTTAGATGGAATGCAGATGCTAAGGACAAGCGACGGGCATGCAAATGCTGACATGCCATGAATTTCTAGTATGATGATATGATGCCATGATAGTGCAAAGATGTAGACAGACCAGACACCAGAGATGAAGAGCAAACAACCACCAGTGAATAACACTGGGGAAGGATGAAGGTTAGTATCCATGAGGCGAACTCGCTGGGGATACAGGCTGACCGACAAAAGAGACTCACTGGGGAGACTCTAAGGAAAGACTAAGGATAGAAAGGTAAAGTGGAACACCCTACAGATCCTCACTGGAGACAGGATCTAGAGAGGTATTCTCCACTGGGGAAAGATCCAGGGAGATGGATGACAGGTTCATATGTGACCTGACGACACTGGGGAAATAAAACACATTCTTGCTGGGCATGAAACCAGAAAGAAGACATGATCTCCATTGGGGATCAATTTAAAATAAAAGGATGGACATCCACAAAAGATCTTCTGGGATTTTTTTATACTGAAGAGTTCAAACGGGATCTTCAAGAAAAGCCAGAAAAGACAGAGATAAAACTCTGCGCGCCAGATGATGAAAAGACACCTGGATTTTAGCTGGGAATAAGGTTAATGAGCCATGATTGGACTCAGGTACCCATATGAGTTGGTTGAGATAACAATATGATTTTTTTATGAAGAAAACCAGTATGAGCTGGATTTTGATTACCAGTATGAGCTGGATTTTGATTACCAGTATGAGCTGGATTTTAGGATACCAGTATGACTTGGATTTCAAACAATGGGTTCATATTTGACCTGGTTTCAAACAACGGGTTCATATTTGACCTGAGTTTAGGTTCACATTTGACCTGGGTTCAAACGACGGGTTCATATTTGACCTGAGGTTTAGGTTCATATTTGACCTGGTTTCAAACAACGGGTTCATATTTGACTTGAAGTTTAGGTTCATATTTGACCTGGTTTCAAACAACGGGTTCATTTTTGACTCGAAGTTTAGGTTCATATTTGACCTGGTTTCAAACAACAGGTTCATAGTTGACTCGAAGTTTAGGTTCACATTTGACCTGGGCTCAAACAACGGGTTCATATTTGACTCGAAGTTTAGGTTCATAATTGACCTGAAATTTTGGTTCATAGGTGACCGGGGATTTTGGTTCATAGGTGACCAAGGTTCATAGTTGACCTGAAATTTTGGTTCATAGGTGACCAAGGTTCATAGTTGACCTGAAATTTTGGTTCATAGGTGACCGGGGATTTTGGTTCATAGGTGACCAAGGTTCATAGTTGGCCTGAAATTTTGGTTCATATGTGACCGGGGATTTTGGTTCATAGGTGACCAAGGTGATGTTTAGGTTCACAGTTGACCTGCAACAAACAATGCCAGCAATCACTGGACTTTAGGTTCATAGGTGACCTGAGTTTTTGGTTCATAGGTGACCGGAGATTTTGGTTCATAGGTGACCAAGGTTCATAGTTAACCTGAAATTTTGGTTCATAGGTGACCGGGGATTTTGGTTCATAGGTGACCAAGGTGATGTTTAGGTTCACAGTTGACCTGCAACAAACAATGCCAGCAATCACTGGACTTTAGGTTCATAGGTGACCTGAGTTTTTGGTTCATAGGTGACCGGGGATTTTGGTTCATAGGTGACCAAGGTTCATAGTCGACCTAAAATTTTGGTTCATAGGTGACCGGGGATTTTGGTTCATAGTTGACCTGAAATTTTGGTTCATAGGTGACCGGGGATTTTGGTTCATAGGTGACCAAGGTGATGTTTAGGTTCACAGTTGACCTGCAACAAACAATGCCAGCAATCACTGGACTTTAGGTTCATAGGTGACCTGAGTTTTTGGTTCATAGGTGACCGGGGATTTTGGTTTATAGGTGACCAAGGTTCATAGTTGACCTGAAATTTTGGTTCATAGGTGACCGGAGATTTTGGTTCATAGGTGACCAAGGTTCATAGTTGACCTGAAATAAGCAATGTCAGCGATTACTGGACTTAAGGTATCCATATGAGGAGATTAGGTATCAGATAGGTCAATACCGGGGTTGCATAAACGAAGATTAGACTTCCTGGGGAATACCAATTATGGTTGCAAAAAGGTTGGATAATACTAGAGATAGATAAGCTTCTCAGAAGAGACTGCCACTTATCGCCATAGAAAAACAAGTTTCTGCAAGAGATTACTTCTTGTTGTCGAGTATAAACTCCAAGAAGATGTTATTATCACCACACTGTTGGAGAAAGGATTTTGTCCTCAACGAGTATCTGCAAAAGATTCTTCCTGCGAGACATAGTGCAAAATAAATGCATGTTCAAGATAGGTTCGGAAACCACATATGCCAGGGACCAAAGTTCTATCTAGGGATAAGCTAGAAATAAACGGTTAAACAAGACTCCAATCATCGAGGAATGAGCTCGAATAGAGATTTATCTTATCCAATTATGGAAAAAATAACTGAACCAACCATCATCCACGAGAATCGATCTCCGTGGGGAATTCAGAAGGATGGGCACTTTATGCCTAGGGCTGAAAACTCTATTGGAGAGAAAAGACAAACCCAGTCACTTGGGGATATAACGCCAAAGTGAACAAAGCAGGTAAACACCAGAAACGGGTAGCAAAAATGCTAAGATGCTATGCATATGAGAATGCGTGTATGTTATGTTTATGCTGACAAAACAGACAAAGAGAAGCGAGACTTGAGATGAAATAAACATCTCGACAAGGATACCCAGCCAAACTCATCAGATTGGACCATTACTGGGGATGAATAAGTAGGATTAGCAACTCTACTTCAAGGTTACCAACTGCTCTGAGGGAAAAGAGTAATCCACTCGGGGTACAACATCCTAACTTCATTAGGATTGCCATCATGAGCCTGATTTCATCACTGGAGGGAAATCCATGGAGAATTGCCAAGATTAGTTGAAGTAACAACTTACTAGGGAGCTGGCAAAGGATATCACAAGAAACAAAATAGTTCTGCATCCCTCTGGCATAATGCTCATCTTCTAATCTTATCTGCCCCAGGGTATATGGTCTGTCAGAAGACGATACCAAGAGGATTTTACAGAAGAATTGGCATGCAAGACGCTTCAATATCTTCAAACTCTTCGAGAGGTTCATGAATCTCGGTATAACTGCCCCAGATTAACTGCGCTTGCATAATAAGGTCTTTGAATTTGTTCTTCAGATTGTGGGAGTAACAATGGGGAAACAAACTTGTCCCATGCTAAGTAGATGCCCGAGACTAACTGACCTTTGAAAGATTTGTCGAATCTCGACCTGACTGCTCCTAATTAACTGGTCTGCGAGGATAAGTCATCCAAAGGATTTTATAGAAGAATTGGTATGCCAAATGCTCCAATATCTTCAAACTCTTGAAGAGATTTATGGATCTTGACATGTCTGCCCCAGTTTTACTGCATTTGTACAACAAGTTCCTTGAACTTGTTCTTCAGACTGGTTGATCCGTGAAGGAGGTGCCCTAGACCAATTGACCTTTTAGAGATTTACTGAATCTCGACCTGATTGCCCCTGATTAACCGTATTCACGATACAAAGTCCTCAGACTGCGGTAGAAACAACTGGGGAACACACTTGCCCCTGTTGGAGTCTAAACTTGTCATAAGATGACCTCAAGAAGGCTTGCCCCAATATCTTGAATTTGAAAAGTTTCTGCCCCTGATTTAGTAGATCTTGAGATGCTGGATCTATGGAGGAAATGCCCCAGACTGAGCCCTTTATCAAGTCAAATTCCCTAGTTGGCTACATTTGCTGGGATTCCTTCGATATTGAATTATTTTGCAAACAAGTATTGTTCATTAAAAATTGGCAAATTCAATGCAAAATTCATGCAAGCTTTTGAAATCAAAGTTTTATTGATGAAACACACACAGTGGAATGATTAAATAATCAGCAACAAAGTGGATCTAGTTATTTACAGAATGACAGATGAAGTGATCAACACACACAATTAGAAAAGACCATTAGGAGTCAGGTTAATCATCCTTGCTATAGTATGCATTCAAAATAACCTACCTCAATTAGGTCTTTTAAGGGTTATAACTTGGCTTGGTTCACGGTTCATAAAATAAAGGATAGAGGCTCAAAGTTTATTTGTCCCCACCCAAACTTCGTGATGAACTCCAATCCTACGCTCAGTTAACTTAGGCTATACATTCAGATTCCCATAGGCTGGAAATTGAACTGATGATATTTGATGATGATTCAGACACCTAGGGTGGTCATTACTCTCTTACAACATTTGGTTATCCTTTATTGTTGAGATTTTGAGACCTCTTCTTGTCTTCATTGAGGTTTTGAGACCTCTTCTTGTTGTTGAGGTTATGAGACCTCTTCTTTGATTGTTGAAGTTATGAGACCTCTTCTTTGATTGTTGAAGTTATGAGACCTCTTCTATTTTATTGTTGTACAAGCCATTTTGCATAAGGCAAAGTTCTGGGCTTCCCATATTTCTTGGCTTTTTCCTTGAAAGGGACTCGACTCAGTCTTTGATTAAGGATTTCTCAACGATCCTTTCTTATTTGCTGCTTGGAGGAACAACTTGTACAACACTTACTCATTTGATTTGAGAGAGCTGACTAGTGTCCTGTATGAAGCGCTTGCATTCGAATGCATAATCAAGTTAAACTGAGAACTACCCTGCCCCCAAGGTTGAGATTTAAGGGTTTTTTGCGTAAGGAAAGAAAACTCCCACTTCTAGGCTCGAAGGGTTAACAAGGGATTATCTTCCTTATTTCTCCAGTGTTTGGGAATTGAAACAATGCCTTACATCCTCGACAAGGTTTAATCGAAAGCATACCACAACAATTATGGATGTAATGTTTTCATCGTCCTCCCTAATCTTTGCTTGACATAAATTTTAATAAGTGGAAATAAGATAGATATATATATTTTGTTTTTATGAACATAAAAGTGAATGAGTGAAACGAATGGACTTAATCAAAAGGTGCACAAACATTTCATTAATCTTGCCAATTTGAAAGTACAACAAAGCTTATAAGCAAATACAAATTCAAAGTGCAAAGGAAATACAATTGAAAATGCTGAAACGAATAAAACACGGCCAGCCTTGGCGAATTGATTTCAAAAGATTTCAGCTTCCGGGCCCAAACGGGGAGACACCTTCGCCACTGACCACTAGTTCCTTGTGATACAGAACCTTGAGAGGCCTCACAAGTCTTTTGCCTTTTGCTTCAGAAGTCGAGGTATTGACATCTGACATACCTTCCTGAGGTTGAAGTGTCTTTAGCAAACTTAGCAGCCTTGCTTCGAACTCTTTGTACTCTTCAATGGGATGCCCCCTTGTCCCAGTGTGGAATCTGCATTCAATCTCCGGGCGATCTTCCTCAAATATCAAGTCCTTGTTGTGGATCAGATTTTGCACAATAGCTTCTAAAACCAGGCAACCATTCAAACTATGTCCTTCAGCCCCTTTATGAAAGTCGCAGGTCAGATTTGCATTGTGCCAAGGTCCTGGCACAGGGTTGTAAGGTTGAGGAATCACCAACTTGTTTTGAATCAGCAGTGGGAATAGTTTTCTCAGCGGCACTAGGATAGGTGTGTAGTGAACCTTACCTCTTTTAACAGAGCACTTCTTTTTATCTTGGTTTCGAGAACCTCGAGGAGAAACAACCATTGGAGGCTGAAACACCCTTTCGGTAGACACCTGATGATGATTATATTCTGGTGCAGGAACAGAACCAAAGGTTGGCTGGCACGAAGTTTCCTAAAAGGCAGATCCTTGGTATGGGAGAACCACGGGAGATGGCAAAGGCTTGTTGATTTGAATGCCTTGAGGTGTGAATGAGATCCTATCAGAGTCTAACAGATTTTGAACCTTACTCATGAGCACCTTATAATCTTCAGTTGAATTCCCCTGTGCCCCAGCATGGTAGTCACATCGGGCAATGGCGTCAGAGCCTGGGAGGTATGGAAAAGGAATTGGCTCTATTTCCTTTGGCACCATCAATCCATCTTTGATTAAATCTGGCAGTAGCTGATTGTATGACATAGGCAGCGGAGTGAAATCCCTCTCTGGCTTTCTTGGTCTTGGTCGTGCATGCTGACGTGGCTAACGGTGATCTGACCCTTGATTCTGAGGAGGTCCTTGAGTTAGAGGAACCCCAAGAGATGATGGATTGACAACCTCTTTGGGAGTAGCAGGGTGATCCTCTTTTTTCATTAGAGCTTGCAAAGTTTTCAGAACCCAATTCATCTGGCATTTGAGAATTCTGACCTCCTCTTTCAAATCTTCTTGGCTTTTCAGAATTTCATTCATTGTTGTCATTGTCTTGAATAGGTGCTAGGTATCCTTCAGACATAGAGGAAGAGACTCAAGACCGAGAAATGCAAATGAGATGCGAATGCGCATGGAATGCAAATACAAGCCAAGTGGTTTAAAGGAACTCAAAGGCAAGTTGCAAAAATTTTTGTGGAAAAACTGAAGAAGTCTTTATTTTTGAGATCCAAGCTCTGTTGATCTTTTGAAAAGGAAATGAATGTTTGAATTCCTTGAAACCAACAGTGGATGCAATGAGATGTATGCAATGCACAAACACGGGTACACATAAACACAAGCATACGTACATACAACGAAGCACACAAGTCCTAGGTTTAGGGGTTTCATGAGTGGAGCCATGGTCTACCCATTCCACTAGGTGTGCACTATAGGTTCATCAACTATAGAACAGGGTTCTAAGAAGTTCCCAGAGTCGACAACCCATCTTTCAGATTTTATCGATTTCCCAAATGACTTGGTAGTCAATAAAATTCTCAAGAGAATCTCGTCTGAGTGTAGTATCGCGTAGCAACTAATTCAGGAATAGACTCCTTCATAGTCCTCCCAATACAATGCTAAAAGGCCAAATGGGGTTTGGAGATAAATACGGTTCTTAGTTTTGACGACACCTATGTCAAGAGTAGCATGTTTTCATGAATAGACTCGTTCAACATGACTAGACTCTCAAGAGGGCCTCAACTGAGTGATGATGTCTCAAGTCAACTTCTTTGGGAATCGACTCCCTCAAAGCCTCCTTGAATATACCATCATCCTATCATAAGCACTCTCAAGTCCGAGTTATGACTTATCTCACCACTCAAAAGTACCATGCCCACAGAAAAAACCAAACAAATATGCAGATATATACATATATGTACAAATATAGCAAACAAGCATAAATAACACAAGCAAAAACAAGGTGGGCTTAACCCTAAAAAATTGTATCCCCAGTGAAGTTTCCATTTCTGTTACGGTGAGAATCGGATAACAAGCTATTAATTAACTTGCATCACATTTCTTTGAATTCACCACCGACTTTGATTTATCCAAAGGAAAGGTTCAAGATCGAGAAAACCTAAAGGGGGGAGATCTAATGTTCGGGGGTTGGTTATACTAAGGGAAGGTATTATCACCCTTACTATCAGTAGTATTCTACAGGAACCTCTTGTTTAATTTGTGTTATGTTATGTTTTCTTGCTAAAGAAATCTGTAAAGGTATGTACATTGAATTTGCTCGCCAAGACGTCGCATCTTGTGCCTACGTATCTGACTAAAGAATCAGAGCAACCGTAGTTCACCTAACTAAGGATGGATTTGAGGAACCATTGGCTATGGCCAAAGTTCCAAGGGGAAATGAGTGTGAGCTCATTCTAGAGTTTAAGAAAACTCTCTAAGTCTAAGTTATAGTGGAGAATAGTGGATACTCAATATGATGAGCCCACATAGAGTTTAGGAACTCTATCCTATTTCTAAGTTGTAAGATTCATGGCTTTTAGGAGGCCAAGAAAGAGGGAAAGGCTCTTAGGAGGCCTAGGGGAAAGATGGCTCTTAGGAGGCCAAGAAAGAGGGAAAGGCTCTTAGGAGGCCTAGGGGAAAGATGGCTCTTAGGAGGCCAAAAGGATAAAGGCTCTTAGGAGGCCTAAAGGGTGATGAGCTTTCTATGACTTAAGAGTCAATAGAGAGTCTTTCCTTTGGAGGGGGGGAAAGATACCAGTTTATTTATTTATTAGAAGCTATGTGGACATTTACATGAAAAATACAACATTAAACAACAAAGTATCAAAGTGGAATAATGTTCATAATGCCATACAAGGTTAGAACCATATACAATAGGCATCATTAGGTCAAAATGAACAAGATAACATGATAAAATAGTCAAAGAAATAAAGAGTATTCATGATAGAAAACCTAAAAGATCCTTCATTTCCTACATGATAAAATGCCTCAAAAACATTTACTTCCACCAATTTCTTTTTATACTAAAAAAGTAGACAAGTTAAGGAGTAAATTACAAAAAGAATGGGCAAAAAAGAATAAAAAATGATCTAGTTATGAATTTTTGAAAATCATAGCATAAACCATAAAATGCATAGTGAAAATGTGATAAAAAGAATGGGGAAATGGCTTTTAGGGGTGTTGAACCCGTGCCATGGTGGATGCAGTCCAAAACTCCTACCAACTCAACCAACACACACACCTTAACAAGTTATAGCAACATCGTAATATATATAAAACAAAATTGGTTTCAGAAAATAAAATAAAAGGACTGGGGCGAGGGGGATTCGAACCCCAGTTCTAAGGGTCAAAGGCGAGTGTGTAAGTGTGTGCTTGCCACTGGGGTGGCTGTTACATCCGGTCATAACCTCATTTCTTAAATTCATAAACCTTGGCAAGCGCAAGAAGTGAGTGCTAACCAACAAATGGCCATAACCCATGAAGTATGATACCCTTGAAACCAAAAACTTGGCTACCAACATCCCTAAACTAATGAACCTAGAACCATGGCAAGGTGCATACAAACAAGTTATTAATCCTACGACAATTCAACATGATGAGTAAATATCAATTAAATGGCTTTCACATTAAATTCGCAAAGGAAGAAATCAGATCACCCTCATTACACATTGAGTGGATAAAAGGGCTGCCACTGAAAACGTTTGAAAACCAACATAGATGGTCTTTAAGAAAGATAAACATGCTTGATACTCGTGACCTCTTATCATAGACAGAAAAAAAATCGCTTAAATAGGGTGAGCATGATCACATGTTGTTGACAAGGGGGTAATCATCAAAAGGGCGCTCAAACAAGAATGATCAAACATAATGAAGCATAATTGAACACTTCTGTTCCACACCAGTCATGGCATTATCAAAAGAACAATCATAGAGATGAGTGCAAGACACATCCAGTTTGAACATGAAGAGTTAATACACACATATGGAAATACATTAGATATGACATGATATTAGCAGGTAGGGATTTCAAGAAATTGTTAGCTCATGTATCAGTCATAAGTGCACAAGTCATATTGGCTCAAGACAAACAGCATAGCAGGAATCAAGATGTAATTAGGAATGCATTATCATGGGAGATGTTTGCCCAGTGTCAGTTTAAGCATGTGGAAACACAATGATATTACCAAGACAAAACTTAAGGGAAAAGGTTGTTAGGCATGGTCATGGCAATAAACATAAGTTCAATATGGATTAACAACTTAATGCAAGGGCAAGGACAAGTTATGATATTTATCCATGGCATGATGAAATAATGCAATAGAGGCGGCAGGTATCACATCTTCTTGACATTAGTATTGACAAAATAGCAGGAAGGCAACACATACTTGGCCTAAAATAGATAATTTGCCCAGTGGTTTGAACAAGTTTGGATGCATAACAGACAAACAATTCAACATTCTACACATATTCTACTTGAGCACTTAAAAACTTGCACATATATTAGAGATACCATTCTTACTCACAGGCACAACTCAATAGACAAAGAAACATTGATGTGCATTATATAGTAAGGATTCTGATAAAAATACACAAGTGATGGCAGCAGGATCAGTTATGGTAGCAAGGAAGCAACATGATAACAACATGAATGGTAATGGCATTTGCAAAGTCAAAAGAACACATATGCTACATTTAAATGGTAACCAAAATGTGAGTAAATGCAAGCCTTACTGGTCAGGATCATGCAAACATAGACAGGTGCATTTTCAGGCATAGTAAGCACGAGCAAATAGACAAATATTAATGCAGAGATGCAAAAACTGGTTCAAGTAACTTGGCCTTAATCCATACACATGATGACAAGCAAAGGCAGATAACAAGAACAACATGGCCACATACTAATCACTATAAATATAACTAGAATACAAAGATAAACATCAAGGGATAAACCAATCCTTATATCAATCTGAGCACATCAAATCAGCAACCCAAAATATCATGACCTACATAAACACCATATGCTTGGGAAATTAAAACAATGCGAGGGCCAATAAATAATTCCTCAACACAAAATGTTCTCTGAAGGCAAGTTCAACAAATATACACATGGCTAGTACATGAATAGCTTGAGTAAAAAAAGAAAATTTAAACACTTATCAAGGACTTGCACACATGACATGGATTGCCAACAAGGTAGCAGTTATATGACTTGAACACATATCAGGTAGGCATATCAAACACTATACTTAACCTAAATAAACATATCATTAGTATGCACACCTCAGATGACATGTTACATGTTTGCACATACAAGAGCAGGATGATCATGAAATGGCAACTTTATACAGAACAAAACCTCAAGATATCATCCATTTGATATAACAGTTTTAGCATACAAACAGATAAACTGGTCATGATATAGTGCACAAACACGATCAAGTGGTGAGGTATTGACAGGCACATGGTTAGAACCAAAATTCAACATAAAGGAATAACAACAAGTTCTCATTCTTAATGACAAGTTTGGCAGTCATGAATATGACTAGCACACATACTCTTGGACTCATATCATACCAACAGGTTGTAAACAACAAGTCAAGAACACAAAGCATAACTAGTTGCATATTTCAATAAGTTAGCAATTCAAATACCAAACTCAAGCACATAAGTCAACTTGGTTCAAAACAAAGATCATGACATGTCAAAGTTTGTGTGCATATCAGGATGTGGATAAATACATGAACAGAGGCAAAAAAGACATTCTTGTAACAGACTGAGTTAAAAAACAACTTTCATGCTCAAAAGAAAACTCAATAATCAAGCCTCTTGGGTACAAAACATATTATGAATTCTTATACACAAGCTGACTAAAAACCAATGATGACAGCAGCTGATACCTATTGCATTCAAGTACTAGCAGAGTCACACAACACTGAACTTTCAAGGGCTTAACAAACATGTTAGGGCCAACACAATGGTACTATCATTTCATGATACTTCAAGTATAACCACATGGAACACAAAGCAGAATCACACTTATCTTACTTCATGATGACATTCTATGGATAGAAACTTAAACAAAAACTCCAATACTCATTATTCACATTTTGGATGAATGAAGAGGAACAACAAAAGCATATTATAGTAGCAACATATGGCAGAGATGTGATGATAAATATGTACAATGATGTGGAGTATGGAGAGTATAGTTACCAAGTGGAATATGTCCATTGCACCTTCAAGTGTGTGCTGACTTCCCCTCTTTCTGAACTAGCAAAGACCCCAAGGCAATCCTCCTCCTCTTTCTTACTTGTGAAACTCGAAACTCAGAGATTTTTAGAGTTCTTTGTGAAAATTGTTGGTGATTTGCAAGTGCTGAGATGACCTCCTTTTATAGGCTGGGAAGGTTGGCTTTGATCCCTTGAGACCAATGGAAAAACACGTGGCCTGCTGGATAAAGAATTAGGGTTTGCAGGACCATTTCTCAGCCTTCAAATTTGGTCAACCTTGGAGGGAAAATGCTCCAACTGCTGCACAGAGGCCTCAGAGAAGAGGTGCAGACCTGTCCTGTTTCACTAACCAATATTTGTCTCCAATCCTCCTTTTCGTGGTGTCATAAGAGTGAGAGTCAAAAGAGGTAAAACTTGGGATCCTCCATATGAACTTATGCGCATGAAGTTGACAACACCCAGTGATGTACCATTTCATTTCATAAACTAATGCATTATTTCAAAACATCCTTTTTATGAGTCATAAGAGATTGAGCTCAAAAGGGAAAGATTTGGGACAATACAAAGAGAGGATAACACGCCAAGGGTAAGTCTTAGAACTGCTGATGAGATTTGCCCATTTTTTGTTCCAAGTCTGATTCAAATTGTGAAGTATGGTTTGCATGGAACAAAATTCATGGGCTTCCCTTGTTCACATGATAACTTTACTACCAATGGCCCAAATGAAATGGTTTTTGGTCCCTTTGAAAGAGAGCATGTGGTAGAGTGAATTTCATGTTGGTGACAAGTTGAGATTATACCATGAAACAAGTGGAAAATCGTGCACAATATTGGTGTAGCAAGCTGATAAAAATCTGAATTTTTCTAAGTGTTCACAACATTTCAACATGTCCACTTTAGTGGATCATATCTTGATAACTACTAATTCAATATGTGAGATCTTTGGCTCTATGTAAGGTAACATTAGATAGAGCAATTTTCATGTGGAAGGTAACTTGAGATGAAGCTTGTAACATTGGTAAAATATGCCATGAATTCGTGTCCCTCATGCTGCCCAAAAGAACTTACAAAAATTTCTAAGTTATGGAAATTTCATAATTTGAAACACCTAACTTTAAAACATCATAACTTGAGACTGGCTTATCCAAATGGGAAGTTCTACAGATGCTTGGAAAGCTTGAAGAACAAGGAACAACTTTCATGTCCAAAGATTTTTTATTTGAAGCTTGGAGCCAGGTGAGAAATTGGGTCAAAGACAGGTGAAGATTAGGACGAAAATGCTGAAAATTTCACTAAGTCCCAAAGGCAACTTATCCTCCAAGTCTCATAACTTAAAAACCATACGAATTCTGAAAGAGGGTCCTCTAATATACTTTTAAGATCATGTAAAGAGCTTCCATTCGAGCTTTGAGTCACTCAAATTGGGTGTGTGGTTTGAAAGTTTTGACTGTTTCAATTTTTGCACAAGTAGTGAAAATCCCACATATGAAAAGTTTCATGAGGCAAACCTTGCTTCTTTTGCAAGAAACTTCTTAAAACTTGATTTCTCAAACCCTAAATCATCAATGAGACATTCTATGATGGGTTGAGGCCTTGTATGTTTCATTTTGGTTCAAAATCTCAAGGATTAGGGTTTCAGTCAAAAACCCTAATTTCAACTGTGAATGCCCTGGGATAATCTCCTATAATCTTGCTTCTTCCATCACATCTAAAACTCATAGATGGTTTTTAGGGATGTATATTGTCTCATGGAGTCAAGTCATAGGGTTTGAGAACATCTCTTGATCAAAATCAGGACCAATGATCCACTTGTCTTGACAAAACCCTAATTTGGAGGCAGGGTGAAATTGTGACTCAAGTTACTCATGATGAGAACCAAATGATATTGAATTCTTGTTGAATGAGACTTATTGAATGTAGGTGAGCTTAATTGGTTAATGAACCAATCAAATCTTGACTTAGCAGGGCAAAATTCTTCAGTTATTCCTCAGGTTAAAATCCTAATTCCATAGTTTGGTCTAGTGATCCTTTGTTGACTTGAATTGATTCAAAGTCTTGAGATCTTAGTTCCAAACAACTGGTGAATCTTCATGATGATTGTATGGAGCCATAGAATGCCTTAGGAGGCCTTGAATCTCTCTGTGTAAACCTTAGTTTCAAACATAAGAGAAACAAACTGCAAGATATGGGTTAGTTTAAAAATGCATAGATGATTGAACATATATGTCAATGCAAGATGTTATGACATCTAAGAGGTAAAATTTGAGGTACAACAGATACCGACGATGGAGACCGCGTTAAAGAGGCAATACCGTTGGCAGATTAAATTGGGTTCCTCCAAGTACAAGTGAGTTGTATTACTTGAAAATGATGCTAAAAGTTGTCAAGGGACCAACTTGCTACGAGGATATAAAATATGTTGGTGGAAAGGTTCAGGATAGTTTTAGGGATGCATGCTTCGAGATGGGATTTCTTAATGATGACAAGGAATATGTTGCAGCCATAAATGAGGCAAAGGATTGGGGTTCCGGACATTTTTTAAGAAAGTTATTTGTTACTATGTTACTATCCGGTAAAATCAACAAACCACGACATGTTTGGGAAAAGACTTGGAGGACTTTATCTGACGGTATTCTCTATCAACAGAGACGGACTACAAATATAAGAGGTAATTCTTTTTTGACACCTATTTATGTTGTTATTGCATCTATGTATAAAAAATGAAATTGTAGTATATGTAATGGTTTTACAGTGCCCCCATTATATAATTGGCAACCCACATATATTATTTGTTTGAGATATAAGTTATTATAATTTTCATGGTTTAGTATTTAACACTATCGCTGCAGTATAATGAAAGCTATATGTTTGATATATAGATTTTATGAATTAACACTATTTTTATTTGTTTGTTGTTGCCTTGTATGTTTTCTCCTTATTACACTAATAACTTCACATTTATAATGAGATTTTTAATCCTATAGCCATCTTCAGAGTTAAACACTCCAAGCTGCACATTAGTATTATGTTTCTTAATTTCCTGTAACATAGTTGTAATAAAATATATTTGTGAGAAATGTATTATTAAAATGCAGCTGAATCGTATCAAGTTGTTTGTTGCAGTTATAATATAGTTGGGGTTAATGTTTGAATTTGACTGTTAATGAGTTAATGTTATAATATATTTGCGGTTAATATTTTATAGATTGGCAGTAAAAGTTAATTAAATTGTAGTCTTTATAAAATACGCTAATTGATATGTTTTTCACAGATATGCAGTTAAGTGTGTCTGAGTTAAAGAATTTGACACTCATTGAGATTTAGAATCTGTTGCAATCAAATGGAAGAAGTTTGCATGACTTTAGTGGTATGCCTTATCCAGATTCATATGTCACAAAGCACGTTGGCAACAGATTAATTTGTGACGAATGTGATTACAATGCCGGTGCCGAAACACACAATTTCCACGAACTTTTTCGTGCCCTTACAGGTTATTGTTTGTTTTTTTTGGTTAATTTGTGAAATGATTTTTTTTTAATTTGTTTGCATTTATAAATCTTTATTTATAAATTATAGATGAACAACGTTCAATATTTGATAAAATCATGGAAGCTGTCAACAAACAGAGAGGAGGAGTATTTTTCTTAAATGGTTATGGAGGGACTGGTAAAAATTTCATGTGGAGAACACTATCAAGTGCACTTCGTTTGCAGAAAAAAATTGTTCTTACTGTTGCTTCAAGGAATAGCTTCGTTATTATTGCCAGGTGGAAGAACAACACACTCAAAGTTCAAAATAACCGTCCCAACACAAGACAACTCAACTTGCAACATTGACAAAGACTCTGAACATTCACAATTATTTGAAGCTACGAATATGATAATATGGGATGAAGTGCCTATGTCTCATAGGAACTACTTTGAAGCATTGGATAAAACCCTTAAAGAAGTCATGAGCAAAAAAGGACGGACTAATACAATTTTTGGTGGGAAAATTGTTGTTTTTGAAGGAGATTTTAGACAGATTCTTCCGATTGTTCCAAGAGGAGGGCGTTTTGATATTGTCCATGCATCAATTAGCTCATCCTATGTATGGGATTATTGTCAGGTTTTAACACTAACGAAAAATATGAGGCTTTAACAAGAGACTGACAATACATGTTCTGATGAACTGGAAGAATTCTCAAAATGGATTCTAAATGTAAGGGATGGTAAGTGATCGTACCTGGATCAGACAGTTACAGGTGGCCAACGACGTCCGTTGAGCTCCGACTCCGGTGAGGTTGAAGGACGGCGGAGGGGGGGGTGTACCTGCAAGGTACTCCGACGCTCAAGTTAGGGAGTGCACAGAGTAACAACAAATACAAAGAGTGAGAAAAGTGACTTAACCTGACCCTCTCAAGTGAGAGGGTATTTATAGAGAGCCCCCAGCGCGGGGCCAACGGTTACTTGTATTGGGCTGGATTGTCAGGCCCAATCCAAGTAACTGCCAGGGCTTACGTGGCGTAGTGAAGACCAGCACGTGGTCTTCGCCCTGGGGTAACCGCTCCTAGATTTCCGGGATTAGGGCAGACCGAATCCTTCGGAAGTGGGAGGTTACTTGGAACGTGTCCACGTGGTGCGGACCGTTAGACACTCCTCGCGGGGGGAGGAGCCTTCTGTGTCGAGGACCTATCAAGCCGCACGACGGACATGGCCTCGCAGGGAGGAGTCATGTCTGTCGAGGAGTGACGTCTGGCATACTCGCGGGGAGAAGCTGGTATGTCGGGGATATACCTATCCGCCGGGGGGTGCGAGGTCCTCCTGCCCTGTTGGTCCAAGTGCCCGACACAAATAAAGTGCTCGGGGGAAACGTGGGTATGCTTGCAGCAGTCAAGTGCCCCGCAGAGGGGTCCTATTGGGTCTCCCCATGCTATATGGGTTGGGCCTGCTCGACTGTTGGGCAGCCTCGGCCCAGTCCAGAACAGGAGCCCCCCAAGTCGTTGCTCTGAGGTGGCAGAGTGATGACTTAAGGATTATTGTATGTCGAGGATACGCTAAGAGAGGAACCGAGGAGGTCGATATCCTATGCGAAATTCCTTCGGCCGGATGAGCGTCGGGCAGCGGACAGACGTGTCTGGTCGCATGGTCGGGGAGATGAAGGGTTTCGGATTCGAAGCGTTGGGGAAAACCGAAACGACGCGCGTGGGGAGACGAGTGGCTGCATGCGTGCCACGTGTCGCCTGCCATCATTACCTAGGGAGGCTAGGGCGGCTGGCTAGGGTAGCGCACTCGAGTGCCCTACGCCCCTCGGGTCTCGCGAGAACCGCTTATAAAAGCCGCTCCCCTCGCTCATTCTCCACTTTTCCGCTTCTCTCTTAAGAAACTTTCTCCCTCTCTCTCTAACCTCTTCCGCCGTAGCTCGTCGCCGTCAGCCGCCGGGCACTCTCTGTCGGAAGCATTTCCTCCGCTAGGACCGCCGTTCGCTGCCGTACCACAGCCGGAAACCTCCGTGCCAGAACCCTACACCGCCGCTTACCAGGTATTTGCTCCAAACCGGACCTTTATTTTGCGTTTTTCTTTGATTTTAACTAGTGTAGGGCGTTTCCTTGGTGAATTGATGACATTCCCATGAGAAACGAAGGGATTCCCGACGAATACGGCGGGAATCTTTAGTTGTGGAGAGAGAGAGAGTGCGAAGATTCTTGCTCGCTTTTGATGAATGTCTCGGGGATCAGGGACGAACACGTCGGGGATCCGTTGAATGTCTCGGGGTCCTTGATAATCAGTATATTTGTTAGTGCCGCGGGGACACGGGGCAGAACCTTCCGGGGAGACGATGAGTTCCCCGGTGGGCAAGTTGATCCTCGGCCGATCTCGTCGGGGAGTTGAGAAAGCCTTGCCCCTTCTTCGCCCGTTCGCTTGAACAGCGGTGGAGGGGTGAATTTGATACGACCAATTGAATTCACCGTTTCCTTCTGCTTTTCAGGTAAATGGACGATTTGGCTGCAGAGGTGGCCGCAGGATATTTCGAGGAAAACGACGACGACTAGCCTGACTCCCCCATGGCTCACATGGCCTTTGCGCAGGAGAGGCCGCTCGAGGACTGGGTCTGTAGCGAAGCCCTTGAGATGTCGTCCATCTTCGTGTACCCAGATGTGGGCGATGCTTTTTGTACCGTCGAGCACAGACTAATCGGAAGTGGTCAATCCTGGAAGGTTTTTCGTCCCGAGGAGCATCACCGGATATGCTCCCCTTACCGGGGAATGCGGGTCCCCTTATACGAGTTTATGTTCGAGAAGGCGGGGTGGAGGCTGCCTTTCACGGATTTTCAGGAGGGGATCTTTGACTGGTTGAAGTTGGCCCCTTCGCAGATTCATCCGAACTCGCTGGCCTTCATCCGGGCTTTCGAGCTCGTATGCAAATATTTAGAGATCGTGCCGACCGTTCGCCTTTTCTTCCGCATATTCCACCTCCAACGGTCGTCGGTAGGAGGTCGACACGACTGGGTGTCCTTCAAGCAGAGCAAGGCGTTGTTTCACACTTACTTAGATTCCATCTGGGATTTCAAGTTCCGCTATTTCTATGTGAAGCCGGTCACCCTCGAGGCGATATATTCATTGTACCGGAAAGTCACCCGCGAGGTCGACGGCCGTTCCGAGGAGGTGCTGGTGCCGAAGTTTCCTCTGTACTGGACGGAGGAACACTTTAAGAAGGGAGTTGACAAGTATAAAACGAAACCTGTTCAGATGGAGGCCTACGAGCGGGAAGCCTATGATAAAATCGTAGCTTTCGTCGACAGCTTTACAGAAGCTCGACATGAGATGCTGGACGGCCAGCCTATAATAGGTGTAGATGGGCAGGTGAAGAAAGAACGTCGCCTGATAAACACCCGCGTTCTGCTCGAGACCTTCTCCGACGAGGAGGCCATCGAATTGTTAGGTGGTGAAACGCCCTTGCTTTAGTTCTTCCTCGTATCTGTGTTTCTCGCTTTACTAACGCTTTCTTTCCTTTTGCAGGGACAATGGCCGGAGCCGAGGAGAGGTTGAAGAAACTGAAAGCGAAGAGGGCCCGGGAAGCGCAGGCCCGGGAAGAAGCGTCGCGCTCCAAAGATCAGGAAGTTGCCCCTTCTGGGGCCCCGCACGAGGGTGTTTCCACGGCCGCTGCTCCCGAAGGATCCACTCCGTCCCAGCCTGCTGCCGCTGTGTCGGGGACCGCGGGTGACCGCACAACTCCTGCGGGAAGCCAATCCCCGGCTACCCAAGGGACTCCGAAGAGGCAGCGCGTTGCGGAGGTCGTCGACCTGGGTGGTGAAGACAGTCCCCCGGTTCCTTCCAGCTTTGACCTTCCCCCCTGCCATCAAAAACCTCACTTCTTCTCCGAGGTCACTTATCCTTGCACCCTTCCTTCCGAGATCCAAACCGTGCTGGGGACCGCTACTGAAGTGAGGAGGAAGATGCTTTTTGAGGACCTGTCGGCCGTCATGCGTATCTGCTCGACTGCCATCATTCTAAATGACGAGACCCACCCTGCTGCTGAACTGGCCCGCCTGCAGGAGGCGCTGGATACCTTGGGCACTGAGATGCTCGGCATGCGCAAGGAACTAAAAGAGTGCCGAGATCTGAACAAAGAGCAAGGCAAGCAGCAGCAATTGGTCGAGGCCAAGCTTAAGGAAGTCGAGGAGACAAAGAAAAGCCACCTTGCCCGAATCGCTGAGCTGGAGTTGGAGGAGAAGCGGCTTAAGGTAAGGATTGTCGAGCTGGAAGATGCGGTGCGGCCAGCCGAAGGGGAAACTGAGGAGGACAAACTCCTGACCACTCGTGCGGCTTTTGTGGCGCAGCTCCGGAAGCTTGAGCAGGATCTCCGAGTGTCCGAGGATGATTCTATCGAAACTGCGGGTATAGGGTTCTGCAGTGCCGTGGCGCAGCTTCGGGTTCTCAACCCCGACCTTGTCATTGAAGGGATCGACCCCGACGCTGAGGTGGTGGATGGCCAGATCGTGTATCCTCTGCGGGGAGAACGACATTCATGCGCACGAGGAGCCTGACGGGACCGCAGCTGAGTAGGTTTTTATCTTTGTTTTGGTCGGCCTGCGAGCCGTTTTGTTTCGCCCGGCTTGTGGGCTTAGCTGATGTACTTTTTGCACAATGGTTATTTTCGCCCGGCTTGTGGGCTCATATTTGTAACTTTTTGGACCAAGTGTTTTGCCCGCTATTCGTACTTTATAATATCTCTTTATTAATTTTCCTTGTGTGTGATGTGGTGTTTGTTATACTTTATTGTTTGTTATACTTTATTTTTGCCCAAGTAATAAGGCTTCGGGATTTGCTCGACCTTGATCGTCCCTGACCGCGTGGAGAGCTGGTCGGGCGGCCGGAGGAGTACTCCGACCTTCAACGAGGCTAAGAGCTCGGTCGAGGTCCTAGTCTCGGGGCATGAACTTCCCATCGCGAGCTGGGTGTTATGCCCGGTTGGCACGACGACGGTGGGCCTCGATCGAGGTATCCCCGCCGGATCAAATGTCCTCGCGCACACACAACGCGGTCTCTGATCATCGTGTTCTTATAGGGGTGTCGCGTTTGTACCCCAGCGCGTCCCCGTATCGCGGTGCTAGTGAGCCGCGGGCAGTGTTTAACTGTAATATTGTTTTAGCTTTTCAGCGTTCCATGGTCGAGCAAGTTCTTCCCCGTGCAGATTTTCGAGGAAATAGGCTCTTGTCCCCGTTTTCGTGCGGACGCGGTACGGGCCCTCCCAGTTCGCGGCGAGTTTGCCTTCTCGCGAGTCTTTCTGGTTCCTTCGTAGGACGAGGGTGCCCACCTGAAAATCACGTTTAATGACTCTGTCATTATAACGTAGTGTTATTTTTTGTTTAAGTGACGCCTCTCGGAGAGAAGCGCCCGAGCGTGTTTCCTCCACGAAGTCGAGTTCTTCCCTCAAGGCTTCGTCGTTCGTGTTCCCGTCGAGGGGGGCTTCCGTCCTCCTCGAGGGTTCTCTGATCTCCACGGGGATCACTGCCTCCGTTCCATAAGTCAAACGGAAGGGGGTCTCCCCGGTCGTGGAGTGTGGGGTTGTTCGGTAGGCCCAGAGAACGCTGTGTAGCTCTTCGACCCACCGTTGTTTGGCGTCTCCCAGTCTCCGTCTTAATCCTCGCAGGATCACTCTGTTAGCGGCCTCAGCCTGCCCGTTCGTTTGAGGGTGCTCGACCGACGTGAAGTGCTGCTTCGTGCCTAGTTTTGTGACGAAGTCTTGGAAGTTCCTGTCGGTGAACTGGGTTCCGTTGTCTGTGACGATGGCTTGAGGCACTCCGAACCGAGCGAGGATATTTCTTTTGTAGAAACGAAGTATGTTGAAAGCAGTGATTTTGGCCAATGCTTCTGCTTCAATCCACTTTGTGAAGTAATCTACCCCGACGATGAGGTATTTGTTTTGATACGACCCCTGGACGAAAGGCCCGAGGATATCCATCCCCCACCATGCGAACGGCCACGGGGAGGATAGCGTCGTGAGTTCGCTGGGGGGAGCGAGGTGCATGTCCCCGTGCCGCTGGCATTTATCGCACTTCTTGACGTGCTCCTTGGTGTCTTGTTGCATGGTCGGCCAGTAATATCCTGCCCGGAGTGCTTTACGAGCTAGCGATCGTCCGCCGAGGTGCTGCGCATTGATTCCCTCGTGGATCTCCTGGAGTATGCCGGGGACCTTGGTATCTTCGATACATCTGAGGAGGGGAATAGAGAATCCTCGCCGGTATAGCTTATCCTTGACTATAGTGTACGAGCATGCCCGTCTCTTGACCATTCTAGCTTCTTTGGGGTCTTCGGGCAGTTTGCCCGTCGTGAGGTATTCGTATACCGGGGTCATCCAGCAGCCGCTGTCCCCGATGGCGTTGATATTCGAAACTATATCTGGTCTATCAACGCTCGGGTGGGAAAGGACCTCTTGTATGACGGACTTGTTTCCGCCTTTCTTTTTCGTGCTTGCTAATTTTGACAGGACGTCTGCCCGGGCATTATGCTCCCGGGGAATGTGAGTCACCTCCGCCGAGGTGAACTTCTTCATCTTCTCTTTTACCAAGGCCAAGTATTCTATGAGACTGTCGTTCTTGGCTTGGTATTCTCCTCGGACTTGCGAGGCTACGAGCTGGGAATCGGTGAATAGCTTGACCTCTTTGGCGCCAAGGTCCTCGGCCAGCTTGAGTCCCGCAAGGAAGGCATCGTATTCGGCTTGGTTGTTCGAAGTCGGGAAAGCCAGTTCGAGGGACACCTCGATGAGGATGCCTTCCTCGTTTTCGAGGATGATTCCCGCTCCGCTTCCTTTCGGGCTGGATGCTCCGTCGACATAGATTGTCCATTTCTGCGACCCGTTGGCTGAGGGTTCTGGGACGGTCATCTCTGCTACAAAGTCGGCCAGCACTTGTGCCTTCAAGGCTTTCCTCCCTTCATTTTGGATGTCGAATTCGGCCAGCTCGAGTGACCACCTGAGCATCCTCCCCGCCATATCCGGTCGTCTGAGGAGTTGCCTGATCGGCTGGTTGGTCCTCACGACGACGGTATGGGCGAGGAAGTAGTGGCGGAGTCTTCTGGCCGCGGTGACGAGGCCCAGTGTGACTTTCTCGATCTGTTGATACCTGAGTTCGGGGCCTTGGAGAGCTTTGCTCGTGAAGTAAACTGGCTTCTGTCCGTCTGGTGTTTCCCGAATGAGGACGGCGCTGACCGCTTCGCTCGTGATCGCAAGATATAAGAAGAGTGTTTCCCCGTTCTCGGGTCGCGAGAGGACCGGGGGTTGCGATAGGACTTGTTTCAAATGTGCGAGCGCTTGTTCGCATTCCTCGCTCCACTCAAACTCCGCTTTTTGCCGGAGGAGTTTGAAAAAGGGGAGTGCGTGCTGTGCGGATTTGGCGACGAACCGGGAAAGGGCGGTGAGCATTCTGTTCAATGATTGTATTGACTTCTTCGAGCCCGGAGTAGGGAGCTCGGAAAAGGCTCTACACTTGTCGGGGTTTGCCTCGATTCCCCGTTCCGTGAGGTAAAATCCGAGGAACTTTCCTGCCCGGACACCGAAGGTGCATTTGTCGGGATTAAACCTCATACGGCATCTTCTCGCCGTGTCGAACACCTTCTTGAGGTGCGCGGCGTGGTTGACTTCTTCTGCAGACTTGACGATCATGTCGTCCATGTAGACTTCGAGCATGTCTCCTATTTCAGTCCGAAAGACCTTGTTCATCATCCGCTGGTAGGTCGCACCGGCATTCTTCAGACCGAAAGGCATTACGTTGTAGTAGTAGTTTCCCGACGCGGTCATGAAGGCCGTGTGTTGCTTGTCAACATTGTCCATGGGAATTTGGTTGTATCCTGAATAGGCGTCCATGAAAGATAGTAGTTTGTAACCGGCAGAATTGTCGACCAGTTGGTCGATGTTAGGCAAGGGGTAACAGTCTTTCGGGCAAGCCCGGTTAAGATCAGTATAATCAACGCACATCCTCCATTTTCCATTATTTTTCTTAACAAGTACAACGTTGGACAGCCATGTCGTGTATTTGGCTTCCGAAATAAAATTTGCCTCTAGGAGGTCTTTTACAGCTTTCTCAGCAGCCTCCGCTTTCTCGGGAGACTGCTTGCGCCTACGTTGTGCTACGGCCCTAGCGGCCGGATCTACTGCGAGCTGATGGCAAGCCACCTCGGGGTCGAGGCCAGGCATCTCGGATGCGCTCCACGTGAAGAGGTCAGCGTTCTCCCTCAGACATGCTTTAAGCTGCTCTCTGTCTAGGTCGGGGATCCCGGTGCCGATCTTCACGTTGCGATCTGGACCGCCTCCGATGGCCACGAGCTCGAACTCTCCATCTGGGATGGGGCGTGTTGGGTGGAGAGGCTGCCCGTTGTTTTCCGCCCGGTGGTCGTGGTCTTCGACTCTATCTTCATCGGGCTCGCCGGAGAACCTGCTGTCGAGGTCGACCGCGTTGACGCGCGGGAGAGGTACCTGTCCGACGTCCTGGGGTGGTTTGGCCACGGCCTTAGGTTTGGGACCAATGGAACTTAGGCCCTTGACGGCGGCGTCGAAGCATCTCCTAGCCGCGTCGATGTCCCCGTGCATCGTCACTACCCGTCCCCTCCTCGTGCAGTACTTCATTTTGAGGTGGACCGTTGACGGGACCGCCGTGAGTTCAGCAAGGGTGGTCCTTCCGAGGATGCAGTTGTAAAGGGATGGGCATTCAACCACCAGGAAACGGATCTTCACCTGTCGGGCCGTGTCTTCGGCCCCGAACGTAACCATTAGCTCCACGTAACCCCATGGTCTGGTGGTGGTTCCATTGAACCCCTGTAGGTCTGACCCGACGTACGGGGTCAAATGCCTCTCGTCCAGCTGAAGGGTCCCGAACAGATGAGAATACATGATGTCGACCGAGCTCCCCTGGTCGACTAGGATTCTTCGGACGTCAAAGTTCGCCATTTGGGCCCTGATCAGGAGGGGAATAGTGGCGTTTGGTGCTCCCCCGGGGAGTTCTTCGAGGTAGAAGGTGATGGGATTGGAGTTTCCTCGCACTTTCTCGAGGGTGGTCGCCTTCGACGATGTTGCGGATTCCAGCTCGTCAAACTTTCGTTTGATCGACCCAACCGATATTTTCCCGGGGTCGCCTCAGAAGATAACCATTGCTTTGGGGAAGCCTTCCCAGGTACTACGGGCCGTGACGGGGCCTTCGTCGGGGAAGGTCGCCCACATGTTGTGGATTGCCTCTTCACCCTCGATGATTGGGGGGACGAAGAAGTCCTCGGGTCGAGTGACGCTCAGGGCGACCTGAAGTTGGCTGTCGCCGGGAGGGGGTGTTGCCTCCTCGACGTTCTGTGATTCCTTTGAGCTGGGACGAGGAGGGTCATTCTGCTGGGCATATTTCTTCAAGTGCCCTTCTTTGATGAGAATCTCAATGGCATCTTTGAGGTGGATGCAATCTTCGGTCACGTGCCCGTGGCTTCTGTGGAACCTGCAGTACTTAGATTTGTCAACGTTTGGTTTGGGAGCCGCGGGCTTCGGGAAGCGAACTCCTCCTTTCACAAACTCGGAATTCTGGCAGTCTGAGAGGATCCGGGACCGGGAAGTGTTGAGTGGCGTGTACTCCGTGAAACGGCCAGCAGGCCCGCGCTGTTCCCGGGGATCTCGATTGCGGTTTTCTTTCTTCTTTTCTCCTCCCCGTCGGGGAGAAGCGTCATCGTCTTTGTGGCCGCGGGGGCCTTCTCTGCGTCTTGCCTCAAGAGCGATCTGGGCTGCTTCCGTCTCTTCGAGCTCGATGTACTTCTGGGCTCGAGCGAGAAGGTCCTCGAGACGCCGGGGTCTTCGAAGGCCAATGGATTTGGCAAAGTCCGACCCGACGCGTAGTCCGTGAATAATTAAGTATTTCTTCATGTCGTCGGTCGTGTGGACCTCGACGACTTCCTTGTTAAACCTCTCAATGTAATTTCGGAGGGATTCGTTCCTCCCTTGGAAGATTTTTTCTAGGGCAGCCTCTGTCTTCGGGTGTCGACGAGACGCGGTGAAGTGTTTGGTGAAGCGTTGCTTCAGTTGTTTCCATGACGTGATCGAACCAGGTTCCAGACCCTTGTACCATGTCATGGCTCCCTTCCGCAAGGTGGTGGGGAATAGCCTGCACCTGATGGCTCCCCTGACATTTCGGAAGTCGAGCATCGCTTCGAAACTCTCCACGTGATCGTCGGGGTCGGTCAGCCCGTCG
Organism: Lathyrus tuberosus; assembly: GCA_022829125.1. Lineage (NCBI taxonomy): Eukaryota > Viridiplantae > Streptophyta > Magnoliopsida > Fabales > Fabaceae > Lathyrus > Lathyrus tuberosus. The sequence continues at coordinate 14,267,674 of JALAZF010000006.1, forward strand.
TAGGTCCCCAACGGTGGAGGTTTCTCCATGCCTGGAGGGATTGGGGCGTCCATGATTTCCCACGACAAGGGGGTCCTTTGGTCCTCGTCGTCGCTACCAGCCGGGGATCTCGAAGGTGACCGATGGTGCCGTGGAGGGGAGTTCCTCGAACGGTTCTTTGGTCTCTCTTCGGTCTGCTTGGACTTCTTGGAGATGGTGGAAGCCCTGAGTTCCTTCCGAGGCGGGGAACGAGGGCGTTTCTGGGTGATCGCCGGCTGCGGTCGCTCGAGACGCGGTCGTCGACCATGGCGTACGGGCGACGGAGTCCGGGAATCCTCGGAAGGGGTCCTTCGCGGGGAAGGAGAGCGGCGAGGCGACAGGGGACGGCGATGTCTTCGCGGGGAAGATCGTTGCGCCCGTCCTTGCTCCAGGGCTTCGATTCTGGTGTTCTGCTGCGCGATCAGCTGATTGGTCTGGTTGATCAATGCAAACAGGGCCACGGTGCTTGGGTCCGCGTTGGGCGGCGGAGCCACTGGCTGAAGAGGGGTTTGCTGGTCGTCCGTGCGGACGACGTTGATAGTCGCATCCTGGGAGTCCGGGGAGGCGGTCTGTCCGTCTCTCATGTCGCCTTCGTCGCCGTGGAGGATGATGGCGTCCTCACGGTGGTTCCCGTTTTCCAGTTGCGCGAGCACGGTGTCCAGAGCCTGGTTGACGGTCGGATTGGCCATGTTGGTGATGAATAGAGGAAGCTTTGGTTTATCGAGGAGAAAACGGGGAAGCTTATAAAGTTCCCACAGACGGTGCCACTGATCGTACCTGGATCAGACAGTTACATGTGGCCAACGACGTCCGTTGAGCTCCGGCTCCGGTGAGGTTGAAGGACGGCGGGGGGGGGGGGGGGGGGGGGGGGGGGTGTACCTGCAAGGTACTCCGACGCTCAAGTTAGGGAGTGCACAGAGTAACAGCAAATACAAAGAGTGAGAAAAGTGACTTAACCTGACCCTCTCAAGTGAGAGGGTATTTATAGAGAGCCCCCAGCGCGGGGCCAACGGTTACTTGTATTGGGCTGGATTGTCAGGCCCAATCCAAGTAACTGCCAGGGCTTACGTGGCGTAGTGAAGACCAGCACGTGGTCTTCGCCCTGGGGTAACCGCTCCTAGATTTCCGGGATTAGGGCAGACCGAATCCTTCGGAAGTGGGAGGTTACTTGGAACGTGTCCACGTGGTGCGGACCGTTAGACACTCCTCGCGGGGGGAGGAGCCTTCTGTGTCGAGGACCTATCAATCCGCACGACGGACATGGCCTCGCAGGGAGGAGTCATGTCTGTCGAGGAGTGACGTCTGGCATACTCGCGGGGAGAAGCTGGTATGTCGGGGATATACCTATCCGCCGGGGGGTGCGAGGTCCTCCTGCCCTGTTGGTCCAAGTGCCCGGCACAAATAAAGTGCTCGGGGGAAACGTGGGTATGCTTGCAGCAGTCAAGTGCCCCGCAGAGGGGTCCTATTGGGCCTCCCCATGCTATATGGGTTGGGCCTGCTCGACTGTTGGGCAGCCTCGGCCCAGTCCAGAACAGTAAGATTTGTGAACCAAATGATGGGTTGGTTGAAATAGAAATTCCTCAAGAGCTCTTAATATCAAATTTTAAAGATACCATAAGATCTATTGTTGATAGCACATATCCTAATTTGTGGGAAAAGTTCAATGATGTTGAATTCTTACAAGGAAAAGCTATTCTTGCGTCAAACATTGAAGTTGTTGACAAAATTAATCATTATGTATTAGACTTGATACCAGGTAAAAATTTGTTACCTTTAGTCTATTTATAGATACAACAATACATTTATGCATAATACTTTTCGTATTTTATTTATGTTTTGATCTTAAATTGTTTTTTTAGGTGTTGAAAAAGAGTATCCGAGTTTCGATTCAATTGATAGAACATATGCAAGTTACAGTGAAGCCTATGAAGTGCCAAATCCTGAATTTCTTAATAAATTAAAAACATCAGGGCTTCCAAATCATAGTATCAAATTGAAGGTTGATACACCTATTATGCTAATAAGAAATTTGGACCAAGCTGGTGGATTATGCAATGGAACAAGATAAATTGTTACAAGGTTAGCAAGTTATGTCATCGAGGCAAAAATCATGTCTGGAAAGAACATAGGTAACATTTTTTACATTCCCCGAATGTCTATGTCACCTTCTGAGTCACCGTGGCCATTCAAGTTGATTAGGAGACAATTTCCTATCATTGTCTCATACGCAATGACAATTAATAAATCTCAAGTTCAATCACTTGATAGTGTCAGTTTGTACTTGCCTATTCCTGTTTTTAGTCATGACCAATTGTATGTTGCAATTTCAAGAGTTAAGACCAAAAGTGGTAGGAAAATCTTAACACATGACAAGGAGAATGCACCGTGTTCAACTACTACAAGTGTTGTGTATAAAGAGGTTTTCCAAGCGCTTTGTTAGTAGGTAATCTTTCTTATCTTATCTTTTGTGATCCTAATTACATATCCATTTTTACTTTATATATTTACATGCTACAAACTTTATTTGATAATTTTGCAATTTATAATAATCAATATATTTCTCATTCCCAGTTTGCTTGATGAAAATGTGCAATGGATTTTATAGTTCCTGTGGTATATGAATGAAATTAAATAAATTATCATGCTTAATGTTTATGAATGAAATTAAATAAATTAACATTTGAAGCGACTCAATGCTCCAAAACATTTGATGCTTCATAAACTCGGTGGTGCCTTTGTATGAACATCCTTCTAAGGCTTTATATTGCTAATGTTATTTTGCTTTTCATCTTATGAGACATTCTATTGAACTCATGCATTGAATTTCTTTGTCGTGCAGGCACCCAAGCCATCATCTGGTCAACACAAATCAATGGAATGCCTCCTTTTTGAATAAAATTCTGCAAAACAGATTAAAATATGCTCTCACGGGTAGATAAGTGATAGCCATTTTAATGCAGCACCATATTTTAGTTGATGGCAAACTTAGGACAGATAAAATATATCCTGCTGGTTTTATGGCTATGAGCATTAAACTTAAAAAACACATGGCTTTTGTTAACTTTTGATGAGTATTTTTTACTTTGAATAATTGGACTATGCTTGCAAGTTCTATTGTCTTTTTTGTCTGAGAATGTTCCAAATTTTCATTAGAGATTATTTTTTATCATGTTTATATACTACAAAATAAATTTATCATGTTTATATACTACATAATAAATTTAATAGCTGAAAAATTAGATGAGGCTCAAGTAATTTGAATTTTATGGCTAATAGCATTAAACTTAAAAGACACGTGTCATTTGTTAACTTTTGATGAGTATTTTTTACTTTGAATAATTGGACTATGCTTGCAAATTCTATTATCTTTTTTGTCTGAGAATGTTCCAAATTTTCATTAGAGATTATTTTTTATCATGTTTATATATTACAAAATAAATTTATCATGTTTATATACTACATAATAAAGATACAAAGACCACAGGGCACCAACACCAATCACAAGTAAAGGAAAACTATGCCACCATAAGGCACTAACACCAATTACAAGTAAATATATTTTTTAATGAAAAAGCAAAAGAATATATTAACTGCAGGCATAAGCCATGTCATGATTTTTTACAGTTTTGAAGCACTATACACCACCAAAACAGTTAAACAATTCTAGGGACATACACTAGCCTCCCAAACATCAATACAAAACCACCAAACCCGCATATGAAACAACAACTACACCAAGTAGAACTAACACTAAAATACATGAAAAAGAAAAAGTAATAAGCCTGACTACAATCAAGTTGGGAAAACTGTTAAAAGTAGGAGAGTCGGCAGCTGCTATATATCTCCTAATAGCAAAACTCCCGATCAAGAAAACCAAACACCACCAGATTATCAGAACAACATAACAACCCCAAAAGACCTTCCATAATGAAAAAGAGCTAATAGGCAAAAGATAAATTCCGCAACCACCGTTGAAGCTACCTCCTTGATCGGCTCTATTTTTTTTCATCGAAATTATATTATATTAGATACACTGTATTATTTATATATATTGAAAAAAAATTCATACTTTGACAAGTGATTTTAGGAACACAATGTGTGAATCCAGACGGGACCCGTGCGATAACACGGGTTTGTTACTAGTTTATCTTAAAATACAAAAAGTTGTAATCTAAACTACTATATTTTACTTTCGTTAAGAAGTGTGATTTTTACTTGTTATTTATTATTTGAGACAAAGGAGTAAGGTTGTTGATGTTATGGTTAGTGAGAAAACTAAACAGAACTGAACCAAATTACAAAAAAAATATACTCGAATTGAACCGAATCATTTTAATTTATTCAAAAATGAGCTGAACCATAATCATGAGTTGGGTATACTATTTCAAAATTCTGAACCGTACCAAACCCTTAGAAATTAATTTTTTTCAAACCAAACCATTTATTAAAGAACCGAACCGTTAATTTTTAAATATTTTTTTAAAAAAATATTAAAACTTATTTTTAGTATTTTTCATTTTCAGTTCGGTTCTGTTAGAGTTTCAGTATGGTTCAATTTCAGTTTTGGTTCGATTCAAAAACTCTTTGTGCAATATGATCTGATTCACTAACAAAACATAGTTATTTTAACTTCAGTTCGGTTCGATCCATGTTTTTTCTAACAACCCTACAAAAGAGTAATATCTTTCTTTTGTCATTTTAAAATGTAAACATGAAAAAAAATGAGAAAAAAAAATATGCATTGAGTGTAAAATATTTTTATACTATCAATTAATCAGTGATGTATATCCCATAAAATTATACGTTTAATTTTAAAATTCTAACATGATAAAATGTTATAATTTTGTTAGATGATAGTGCACTATCTGAATTTTTTCAATGTAACTTATTTTTTCAAAAAAATTACCAAAAAAAAACTTTCTTTTCAAGATATTTACGAAAGTGGCCTGATTTGAGAAAACCCTTTAAGGGTGGCGCCATATGGGATGGCGCCTCAGTTGGAGGCCATATGCCAAACCGTATGGCGCCTCAGTACATTGGTGCTAGCCCTAATTTTTTAACCCTTAAAAGGGTGGCGCCATCTGGAGTGTATCAATTTTTTTTAATTTTTATTTTTAATTTGGAATAAAAAAAACATTTTTAAAATTAGGATAATATTAAGGATAATATTATGTATAATATTTGGATACACAAAATATTCAATGATTGTGCCTATTTAAACGACCACCGGTTCCACAATCAGGGGCTCTTGTTTGACGTCTCTGTCTAGCACCACGAGGTTGTTGAGGCGTGGCTGGTCTTTGTGTTTTTTGAGATAGCCCTGGCTCATCAGACGATGGCCCCGGCGCATCAGACAAATTCTGAAGCATTTGTCCCTAATAGCCTGGGGGGTTACTGCCGACGACGCTTCCGTAATCCAGCTGCATGCCCATGTTTGTGTAATTTGTATGGGGGGTTGGGTTGGTTCCATACGGTATCCTTGGCCGAAATGATGCATTGATGGGTGTTGGTACTGAGTCAGCGGCTGATGTGGGGTTTGATAGTTGAATAGTGGGTGGGTTAGTTGGGTGTAGGATGATTATGGTTCTTGGTGGTAGGAAGATGGGGTGTTCATTTGTGGGGTGCTTGGGTGTGCTTCGGTGGGTTCGAAAGACTCGTCAGGGCTATAGGGGTAAGGGTTTTCTTGTTGTGGTGTATAGGAGCCATCGGAATATCCTGATGCATTCCGAATTGAAGTTTGACTCGGTCGCTCTGATGCATCTCCACAGTTATGAACCGAATAATTTACGTTTTAGAAGTCCACACGACAGCTTCATTTTCGTTGGGATGGTGGTCGAGCTCCTCGTACGGCCTCCAGACAAACTACAAGAGCAAAAGGTTTAATGAGAAACTATACAAAATGTTAGAAATATTTACGGAAGTTGTAGGAATATGTACGTCATTTGGGCCAATGTGGTCAAGCAGGTTGCGGTAGATTGTTATGGCGTTCCTGGGGTTTCGTTCGTAGCTCATTTTCGGAACTGCCCACCTGAAAATGTAGTTAGAAATGAATTAGTTACAACTAAACAATTTAAATATACGAAAAAGGGGGAGGGAAGTGTATAAGCTTACCTTAATGCGTAGGGGAATGTGAAGGGGTTCCGGTTAATTGGAGCTAGTGTTAGCATTCTCGACCAACCCCACGCCTGAAGGAGATAGCCGCAACCATAAAATGTACACGCGTCTTTTTTTGCAGTTTTGCAGAGTGAACTATACAGATGGGCCAGGACAGCTGAACCCCAACTATATTTGTTTACTCTGTTAATGTTATACAACAAAGGGAGATACATAATATTTACACTGTTTCCAGTGCTTTCTGGAAACAAAAAACGACCGAACAATAACAATAAATAACATCTTGTTTTTTGTATCCGATGAAAGGGGAGGGAATCCTCGTCTAATACAATAGAGTCATGGTATTCCCTAAGGCGTTTTAGGTTAATACCTTGCCCCCTTGGTCTACCGTCAGGTGATGGCTGAAGTTCCTCCACCTGTAGGGGTGTGCCCAATAACTCGACGCATAGTTGGCTGTCTATATTTACGGGGTCGTTGACGGTCGTGCCATATATGCAGAGGCTCAGTAACATATGCACGTCTTGGAGGGTGACCGTGCATTCACCAAAAGGAAGGTGAAATGTGTGGGTCTCCGGGCTCCATCATTCTAGCAAGGCCAGAATAAACTTCGGGTCTACATGGTATAACGGGATTTTAATCACTTCTCCAAATCCACATCTTCTTAGACATTCTTCAGTGAAAGAATTGTGTGCAAAGTATGTGTGTCCACGGCAACAGAACCTTGATACCTCCTGAACCAAAAAAATAAATAACATTACTTAGGTAAAAAAATACATAAAAGTTTAGGAATGTAAAACAATAGAAGGCCTAAACACTTACGAAGTCGTCAACGTTTTCCGGGGTTCCTCGGTGGTTGTTTCCCGTCATGAGCAGAGACATTTTTTTTTCGTAACTGGTTTTAAGAGCAAGACTTTGTGATGGATGAGAAGTTTTTGTGGGTTTAAGAGAAGAGAATAGTTTGAGACGAGATCAATTTGTGGAATGAGATGGTATTTATAGAGGGGAGTAAGGCATATGATTCCTTGCATGTCTCTTGGTCTTTGTAGTATGACATGTGCAGCAAGACATGAGATTCCTTGCTTTTTTTCTTGGTCTTTGTAGTCTGACATGTGCAGCAAGGCATGAGATTCCTTAGGCATGCTTGTATTGTCATGTCAATAGTGGTCTTGAATAGTGGTCTGAAGCAAAAACAATAGTGCAAAGGCATGCTAAAGAATAGTGGAAATGGAGTATAACCTTGCAGAGTGTAGGACATCTCTTTTCATTAGTCTAGTGCATCACCACACAATTAATTTTTTATTTATTAATTTCCAATTAAAAATAAATTAAAAAAAAATAATCTTACACTGAGGCGTCATCTGGGATGGCGACTCTCAGGTAAGTTTAAAGCGAATTTTAAGGGCAAGGGGACATAACTGAGGCGCCATATGGTTTGACATATGACTTCCAACTGAGGCGTCATCTCATATGGCGCCACCCTTAAAGGGTTTTCTCAAATCAGACCACTTTGGTAAATATCTTGAAAAGAGAGTTTTTTTGATAATTTTTTTGAAAAAATAAGATATATTAAAAAAAAATTCGCACTGTCTTTTATCTAAATAAAATAATGTATTTAAACGTGTTCAATTTATATAATGATATTCCTAAAATACCTTTTTGTGTAAGCAAGCATCAAACTTTGGCTATTCATACCAAAGTAAATAAACAACATAGAGTGTATTACCAAACAACGGGTGCAAATAGCACAATCTTTCTATCTTAATGGGCTTTTGAAGTCCAATCAATTCTCAATTGTAACGTTACAAAACACCCAACGGCTAAATTTTGTTATCTTTGCTCCAAAAAAAATTCACACTCTCTCTGTCTTCTTCTCTTCCGAAAAACCGAAACCTAACATTCGAACCCGTTCAGTGTCTGTTTCAAAACAAGACTGGATTTTGATGATGTTTTCAGTTACCCATTTTTGTGATTAAGTAGAAAACACAATCAATGGGTGTTGGTGCTAATTTCTGGGATTTGTTGAAGCCCTATGCACGCAATGAAGGTTTTGATTTCTTGAGAAACAAGCGAGTTGCTGTTGACCTTTCCTTCTGGATTGTTCAGCATAACAATGCCATCAAAACGCATGTCAAGAAGCCTCACCTCAGACTCACTTTCTTCCGTACGATTAATCTCTTTTCAAAGGTTTTCTCTTATTCCCCTGTGTTTTTTTTTTGCATGGTAGATAGTGTGATGGAAATGTTGATGATTTTAGGTTTTGTGTTGATATAAGTGATTTTTTTGGAACTCTTTTGGTTGTTTAAGAAAAAATTGAGATTGTTTGGTTTTGGGATAGTTTAATTATATGATTGTTTGAACATGTGTTATTACCTTTTTGGGTTATGTTTGAGTATGGTTTAACACCAATTGGGGCTTAATGAATTAAAAGATTGATAGTTTTAGCTTATTTGGGGATAAACATTGATAGTTTAAAACCCTTTTGGTTATTATATAAAAGAGAAATGAAGAGATAGTTTGGTTTTGGGTTAGTTTAATTAAATTACGGTTGTAAACGTGTTATTATCTTTTTAGTTATGTTTGAGTATGGTTCAACACCGATTGAGGCTAAATGAATTCAAATTGGAGTACTTAAGTTTAGGAGTCTCATATCAATAGTATAGGGCCTGACATATGTTTAGTAGGGGCAATCCTCACCTTCCAATTCTGTTTTGTAAGGTTGAGTTAGGCCTAAACTCAATTCTAAGATGATATTAAGATTTGTTGGGCCACCCTCGCTACCCAATAGTGATGAACATAAGGGGTGTGTTAAGTTAGGACCAATCTCAAATTCTAAGATGGTACAAGGTTTGTTGGGCAATCCCTACCATGCACCAAGCCCAATAGTGATGAACATAAGGAGTGTGTTGAGAGTTCCGCATCTGTTGGATATATGTTTATAAGTGGGGGAAATCCTCACCTTACAACCAATTTTATAAGGTTGGGTAACGCTAAACCTCAAATTCTAAGACTTACTATTGGCAGTAGTTGGATGTAGTGGAGTGAAATTTAACGGTGGTATACTAATTGTTCCATTTTTCCTTTTAGTCCTTTTGTGTTGAGGTTCTATGTTCAATGAAATAGTGAAACGAAAAGGATGGAAATGATGTTTGATGACAATATAATTTCTTTTTTTGTTGTAGTTTGGAGCATTTCCTGTGTTCGTAGTTGATGGGACTCCATCGCCGTTGAAATCAAAGGCCAGGAGTGCTAGATTTTTCCGTTCTTCTGGAATTGAATCGACTAGCTTGCCAGTTTCTGAAGGTGTTTCAGCTGACAGGAACCGTACATTTTCAAGATGTGTTCAAGAGTGTGTGGTGCGATAATTCTTTCACTTTGATTGTTATCTACACAAACTATTGTGCCGACTCTAACTTTGCATTCAGTTGCTAAGATGTGCATGCATTCAAATTTTTTACCAATATGTTACTTTTATATCAAAATCTTATTTGCTTTCCAGACGTGGATTCTGGTTTTTTTTTTTTTTTTTTTGTTAGATGTTCTTTTGGCAGGCTTTTCCTTACAGTTAATTGGTGATAGGAACTTGCTGAGCTACTCGGGATTCCTGTACTAAAAGCTAAAGGAGAGGCTGAAGCACTCTGTGCCCAATTAAACAGTGAAGGTTATGTAGATGCGTGCATCACATCTGACAGTGATGCATTCCTCTTTGGGGCCAAATGCGTTATAAAATCTTTCTCTCTCAATTCCAAAGTAAGTAACCATCTTCTTTATATTTTATTTTTGTCTGTTTGATTACAAGACTTACATCCATCATTGCATAGTCCACTAAATGGTAGCATGATTCATGAATCTATATGCTATGATGCACCCCTTTTCTACTTTGAGGATGTACTTGAGAGTTGAGAACACTTGTTGAGATTATTGACGTTTTAGAGAGATGCAATATCCTTCTATATCTATGTGTCGATATGTATTTACTGAAATATTTTAAGATGTAGTTTGTAGGAATTCTTTATATTCCTGCATTCTCCTACTCCCCCTTGATATACTTTGGAAAGTTGTGGTTTAGTTTCTATGCCATTTTTTAGTATGTTTGAGATTTGTTTTGCACGCAGGAACCATTTGAATGCTACAATGTGTCAGAGATTGAGGCCGGGCTTGGATTGAAGAGGAAACACCTAATAGCTATTGCTCTTTTGGTTGGAAATGATCATGATACGAGCGGTGTTCAAGGGATTGGACTTGATAGCGCTCATCGTTTTGTTCAAGCGTTTAGTGAAGATGATGTATTGAATAGGTATTAATAAATCCTTCAAAATAGTGGTAAAAAAAATTCCAGTCTTAGCGGTCCTGATTGCGATGATCTTTAATGCAGATTACATGAGATAGGCAACGGGAATGCTTTTCAAGTTCCTATCGACGTTAAACCCGAGGACAATATGGATATTGATGGGAACTCCCCAAGTTCAAGACAACCTCACTGCTCATTCTGTGGTCATCCAGGCAACAAAAGAGATCATTCGAAGTCTTCATGTGAATTTTGTGTCACAGATGACAATGAAGGTTGCTTGAAAAAAGCCGAAGGTTTTAAGTGTGATTGTAACTCTTGTGGTATGGTATGGCCTCTAGATCAATTTTAGTCATCTTCTGATTTGTTGTTATTAATTTCGTATTATATTTTTGGTAGTATTACTATTAAAACATGTCTATATGTTTTGCTCGTTAAAATATATATTTTTGTTGTAGATCAATTTTTTTAAAGAAATTCCAAAATCTCTTATCGATATTTGTTTGACAGAATAGGAAAAATAAGGAGCAGAAAAAGATTGAAAATTGGCACACAAAAATTTGTGACAAGATTGCAAAGGAGCCGAATTTTCCAAAGGGTGAAATCATTGCTATGTATTTATGCAATGACAATGGTTACTTTTCTGGTATGTGTCAACCTGAGATGAATATCATCAATGTCGTTTTTTTTCTTCCTGTATATGATTGATCTGGTAGAGTTGTTTTAAGTGTATTATTGTACCTGTGTCACTCATTCTGTGTCATTATTTACACAACTTTGTTTGCAGCAATTGACGGTCCTAAGATCTCATGGGAAAGACCGAAAATTGAGCTACTGATAGATTTTTTGAACTTCCACCAGAACTGGGATCCGTCGTACATTCGACGGATAATGTTTCCTATGATGTCCACCATCTTCTTGAGAGAAATGGCTACAACAACTACTACAGATAGTTTGTTATTTGGACAGTTTGAGTTTAATTCTTTAAAACGTGTGAAGACGAGATACGGATATCAGATTTATGTCGTCAAGTGGAAACGCGTGATGGGTAACATTGCCTCCAAAACTCTTTCAAGTCAATCTGACACACAAGATGTTATTACCGTTGATGACACAGTGGATCTACTTGACGATTGTGATTTTCCTGAGATTTGCGAAGAAGATGGGTGTAGTTTTCTGTTGACAGATGAAAATATGGACCTTGTTGGAGCTGCTTATCCAGAAGAAGTGAAAAGGTTTTGGCATGAACAGGTGTTTATTTTTTCTCACTTGTTTTATATGCACCTCTTTTGCGTTGAGATCTAAATGATTTAAATTTGCAGGAACTGAAGGACGCGAAAAGGAAAAAGAATCAAACTTCAAAATCTCAAGAAAATGAAAAGTTGTCAACATCACCAAACTCGAAAGGTGTCCAGCTAAATATTACAGAGTTCTTCCCAACGACCAAAAGTAAACATAATTCAAAACACGGAGAGGAGTCATCATCGAGAAAAAGTGACAGTCCTGACAGCGGAGGCTCGAAAGTGAAGCGAAAATCGTCGAGTCCTAATATTCCGAAATCTGTTAGGCGTCGCCTTTTGTTTGATGACTAGTGTGTGTATATATATGGTTTGCACATTAGATCTCTTGTATAATCATATTAACTAAATGTTGAAACAGTGACAACAGAACTTTTTTTTTTTACCATGACTAAGGGCAGTTTAGTGTGTTTATGTGTAGTTAAGAATTAGTTTGAATAATGTCATCAGTTTCTGTTTCTCTCACTCTCTTGTTGAACCTTTTCTTCATGTAGTTTTCCTCTTGATTTGTTGAATATGTGCAAATAATAGAAGTGATAGAAGTGAGAAAGACATCTTCAATGCAAATATTTTGTTTAAGTTGCATAACTTTTTTTTGGTGGAACCTAAATTTCCATAAATAATGTAAGCCATCTCATTAATATAATTTTATTTGTAATTTCTTTTCATAAAAAATTATCATATTTTAGATGTGTCCGATAATAGAAAAATTTGTTGAAGTGTAATTGAAATTCAATTTGTTTTGCATTTGAATTTCATTTAATTTATTAGGATTAATTTGTTTTGCATTTGAATTTCATAAAGCTAAAATTTGATTTCATGTAGATTTCCTCTTGTTTTGTTGAATACGTGCAAATAGTAGAAGTGAGAAAGACATCTCCAATGCAAATATTTTGTTTAAGTTGCATAACTTTTTTTTGGCGGAACCTAAATTTCCACAAATAATGTAAGCCATCTCATTAATATGATTTTATTTGTAATTTCTTTTCGTCAGAAATTATCATATTTTAGACGTGTCCGATACTAAAAGAATTTGTTGATGTGTAATCGAAATTCAATTTGTTAGGATTAATTTATTTTGTATTTGAATTTCATTTAGTTCGGACTTGTGTATATAAGTTAAAATTTGGTTTAAGTTTGTTAGAGATTTTTCATTCAGTGTAACTGTTTTCATTCAATAATTAGTTACAGATTTGATTTCTCTCTCTCTTCATCTTCTTCAATTTTAATATTGTGCACCAACAATTGGTATCTAGAATTTCGGTTCGGATTCAGATTGGAAAACACGAGTGTACGTGATGTGTATGTGATTGATTTTGGTTCTGAAATTCACAGTGAATTGAAGTTCGATATCGATATAGAATCACATTTCTTGATTCTGAGTGATTGGAAAACACGAGTGTTAGTGAGATTTGAGTGATTTGCAAAAGATCGAAGATGAACGATGGAAACGGTAGCTTAAACACGAAGCTTCTAGTCTTTGATGGAAAGAATTAGAATCAGTGGATGATTCAAATGTGTGTTGTTTGGAGCTCAAGCTCTTTTTGATCTCGTCAAAGATGATTACGCAGCGGTTGCAATAGATGCAACTAAAACACAGAGAAACGAGAAAGAAAGATCAAAAGGCATTGTTTTATATCCACCATTGTGTGGATACAAATGTGTTTGAGAAGATCGTTGATTAAACGACGATGAAGGTTGCGTGGGACACACTGGTACACTGCTTAGGAGGTGATGTATCAGTGAAGAAGGTGAAGCTTTAGTCTCTACGTAAGTAGTATGAGAATCTCAGCATGAAGAACAATGAGAAGGTACCAAATTACATCTCCAAAGTGATTTTGATCACAAATGAGATGAAATCTTGTGGAGAGACTCTCTCTGAACAAGTAATCATTGAAAAGGTACTAAGATCTCTTACTCCTAAGTTTGATTACTTTGTTGTATCAATTGATCACTCTAAGGACCTTAGCACCAAGAGAATTGAAGAGCTGCAAAGTAGTCTAGAGGCACAAGAGTTGCGTCTGACTGACAGAACTTCTAAAAGAGATGTTGAGCAAGCTCTAAAGGCGTCTCCTAGTAAGAAGAATTAGAATCAGTCTTGGTCAGAGGGCAAGACTTGGCCAGAGGCCAAGAAGAGACATGGTGGTAGTTATCAGAAGTTAGGAGCCTCGAACTCTGATGAGATGAAACATTAGAAGGAAAAGGAGAAGTTTGACAAGAAGAGGGTTCAATAATACTATTGTAAGAAGTTTGGCCACTTTGTTGCTGACTGTTAGTCAAATAAGGAAAGGAAATCAAAAGAAGCAAACATAGTTAGAGGAGAATCTGATGATGAACCTGTGCTATTAATGACTTCTGAATCTGATGGTGGATATTCAGTAGACTAGTGGTATATGGACATTGGCTGTTCAAATCACATAACTGGAAATAAACAATGGCTGATTAATTTTAACTCTAGAAAGAGGACAAAAATCATATGTGCTGATGATAAGTATCTGAATGCTGAAGGAATGGGAAATGTCAAGGTCAGAGTGAAAAGTGGCAAAACTGTTCTGATCAAGGATGTTTGGTATGTTCCTAACATGAAAAGCAATCTAATGAGTTTAGGTTAGCTAATTGAGAAAGTTTTCTCAGTTACTATGAAGAACAATCTCTTAAAGTTGTATGATTCTAACTAGAATCTGAGTATGCGGTCTAAACAGAGAAGCAACATAACATTCAAAGTGAATGTTGAAAATGGTAAAACTAAATGTCTTAGTGCAGACGGTGTTGAAGGTGACAATGAGTTGTAGTATAAGAGATTAGGGCATCTGAACTTCGAACGCTTAGCACATCTGAATTCTAAGAAGCTGGCACATGACATTACTAAGATTGTGAAGCCTGAGAAGTCATGTGAGATATGCATGAAAGACAAGCAACCTAGATTTCCATTTGCATCAGAAGTGGCTTCAAGAGAAAAACGTGGACCATTTGAAGTACCTTCACTTGGAGGAAACAAGTACTTTGTGTAATTTGTGTATGAGTTCACAAGAATGACATGGGTAACACTCATTAAGTTTAAGCATGAGGTGTTTGCTGAGTTTCAGAAGTTCAATGTGAAGGATGAAAAACAAAGTGGTCAAAAGCTGAAAATTCTCAAAACTGATGGTGGAGATGAGTACAACTCATTAGAGTTCAAAAGGTTTTGTGAGGAGAATGGAATTAAGCACCAGGTTACTGATCCATATACTCCACAATACAATGGTTTTGCTGAAAGAAGAAATAGGACTTTGCTTGATATCACAAAGAGCATGGTGAAGGAGAAGAAACTCCCTCACACCTTGTGGGGGAGAAGTTGTTTCCACTGCAACATACATGCTCAAGAGATGTCCAACCAAGAAGATAAAGGGAGTATTTCGTATTTAGAAGTGGACTGGAGATAAGCAAAGTGTGAGCCATCTGAAGGTGTTTGGTTCTGTTTATTATAAATAGCTCCCGGATGCTAAGAGAAGGAAGTTGGATGACAGAAGAAAAATAATGTTACTTATAAGGTACCATAGTACATGTGCTTATAAGTTCTATTGTCCTGTCACCAATAAAGTTGAATTCAATAGAGATGTCATTGTGAAGGAAACAAAAGCATGGGATTGGAACAAGTCTCAATCCAACTCTGGTGCAGTGTTAACATCTGAGTTTACTTCTGAAGATATTTCAGATTTTGAAGAAGAATCTGCCTCTGAAGGAGATTCTGGCTCTGAAGATGAGTTAGATTCTAAAGGTGACTCTGAGTCTGAAGGTGACTATGAGTCTGACTCTAAATGTAAATTTGATTCTGATTCTGATTCTGATGATGATCGAGACTTTGGTTGTAATCATGCCTCTGAAGGTGGTATAGCATCTGAAGGTAGTCCATCATCTAATATTGTTCCAGCATCTGAAGAAGATTATGAACAAGTTCAGAGACCACAAAGAATCAAACAAATACTAGGAAGAATTGCAGAG
Source organism: Lathyrus tuberosus (assembly GCA_022829125.1). Taxonomy (NCBI): domain Eukaryota; kingdom Viridiplantae; phylum Streptophyta; class Magnoliopsida; order Fabales; family Fabaceae; genus Lathyrus; species Lathyrus tuberosus. The sequence goes on from JALAZF010000006.1 coordinate 14,283,370, forward strand.
TTTGACATGTTGCAAGATACTGAGATAGACTCTGAAGGGGAATATTTTCAGCGTGCCTTGTTGGTAGAGTCTGAACCAATTAGTACTGAAGAAGCTCTCAAGAAGAAAGTGTGGTTGAAGGCCATAAAAGAAGAATTTGCGGCTATAGAAAGAAACCAGACTTGAGAGTTGACTGAGTTTCCAAAGAACAAGAAAACCATCAGTTTGAGATGAGTTTACAAGTTGAAACTAAAGCCAGATGAATCAATTTGAAAACACAAATCAAGGTTAGTAGCTAGAGGATTTCTATAGAAATCTGGTTTAGACTACTTTGAAGTGTTTGAACCTGTAGCTAGGCATGAAATAATCAGATTGGTGATTACTATAGCTGCTAATATAAATTGGCCTCTGATGCATTTAGATGTGAAATCTGCATTTCTGAATGGTCCTTTACAAGAAGAAGTTTATGTGTCACAACCTCTTGGATTTGTGAAAAATAATCAAGAAGGGATGGTGTACAAGTTGCATAAATCCTTGTGCGGACTAAAACAAGCTCATAGAGCTTTGAATATGAAAATTGATTCATTTTTCAAAATTCAAAGATTCAGAAAAGGTGAGATGGAGTATGGTGTTTATGTTCAGCATACATCTGATAGCAATATGCTTCTGGTGTGTCTCTATGTTGATGACATATTGTTAACAGGGAGCTGTTCAGATGAGATAACTAAGTTCAAGAAGATGCTGATGAATGAGTTTGAGATTACTGATATAGGAAATATGATATATTTTCTAGGGATGGAGATCTTGTACTCTGATAAGGGTATAATCTTGCATCAGCTGAAGTATAAAATTGAGCTAATAAATTGCAAGTTTGTAATCACACCCGCTGAAACAAATCACAAGTTGGATTCTGATGTTGAGGTATCTCTTCAATACCAGACTTGACATATGTTATGCAGTTGGAATAGTGATTAGGTTTATGAACAAACCAAAGTTGTCACATTACCAAGCTGCTGTCAGGCTACTGAGGTATATTAAGGGGACTTTGAGGTATGAAGTTATGTTCCCCTCTGATGCTAAATCTAATTTAGAGCTGATATGTTATTCAGACTCTGATTAGTGTGGAGATAGAGTTGACAGAAGAAGTACTTCTGGATATTTTTTCAAGTAACTGGGAGGTCCTATTTCTTGGTGCTTAAAGAAGCAACCAATGGTTGCATTTGTCAACCTATGAAACTGAGTACATTGCAGGTGTTTTGTTTGTTTGTCAAGCTGTTTGAATTCTGAACTTGTTGTAGGATCTGAAGATCAATGTGAGCAAGCTTGTCAAGTTGATGATTGACAACAAATCAACTATAAGTCTTGCCAAGATTTCAGTGTTGCATGGAAGAAGCAAACACATTGACATGAAGTTCCATTTTCTGCGCAACCAGGTTTCAGAGTGAAATGCTTGAAGTTTTTCAGTGTAACACTCAGAAGCAGCTGGCGGATGTACTGATCAAAGCAATCAAGAGTGAACACGTTATCTACTTGAGAGATGAAATTGGTGTTGTTGATTTTAGTCTTGAATGTGGATTAAGGGATGGTGTTGAAATGTAATCCAAATTCAATTTGTTAGGATTAATTTGATTTGCATTTGAATTTCATTTAGCTTGGACTTGTGTACATAAGCTAAGACATGGTTTAAGTTTGTTAAAAAAATTTCATTCAGTGTAACTGTTTTCATTCAATAATAAAAATTAGTTACAAATTCAATTTTTCTCTCTTCATCTTCTTCAATCTTCAATTTTGTGCACCAATAAAATTGAGTGAAAAAATAAAAAATTTTAATTAAGAGAGTTTTTGAGAATTTGTTTTTATTCATAACACTAAAAATTCCTCTAATTTAAAAGAACTTAAAATTTGTATTAGACAAAAGTTTTGAGGCTATACATATATTGTTTAAATATAATTTTTATTGTTATAGTATTTGAAAAATTAATAACATATTAATAATTTTTTATCATTCTAAACAAATTTTTTAAATTTTTTTTTAAAATTTATCAATATTTTTTAAAAATCATATTATCTTCTAAACAACATTACTCGAATTTTAAATTAAAAACACAAAGGAAGATTGTAACGGGAATAACGAACAACGAAAAGCATGTCTCTTTCTATTTCTCACCAATGTTATCTTCAAACACTCCCGCCAATATCTCATAGCGCATCCTTCAACCGCCACCACAAACCGCCGCAAAAAGCCAACGGTTCCAGACGGAGTCCAAAATTCTACATAGCTTGTGCCCGTGGAAACAACAGAGCTTCGACGCCAAACAAAGACGATTACCATGCTACTCTCAAAGCTCTTAACTCCAAAGGCAGAACCCCCAGAAAATCTCTCGGACAGGTGAGAATATTTCTGATGACCCAATGTGTTGCAACACTCCATAATTCATTTTTATTTGTTTTGTTGCGGGTGCTCTGTGGAGCATTTTATCGAACATGAGGTGGGCATGTGTTGTTTTGAACATTTGGGGGTGTTTGGTGTAAAATGAGTTTGCTTAAATAATTGGTTATGAAAATTTTGGTCACTCTTGGTGTTGTTTTTTGAATGGCAGAATTATATGTTGAACTCTGACATAAATGAGCAGCTTGTTGGTGTGGCTGGTGTTGAGGAAGGTGATGTGGTGCTAGAAATTGGACCGGGAACCGGTTCATTGACCAATACTCTTATAAATTCTGGTGCATTTGTTCTGGCAGTTGAGAAGGTTTGCAGGTTTTCATTTTATAGAAGTTTAGAACCAATTTTATTTTTAAACCAAAGACACACACCCTCATACTTTCCATGACTCCTTTGTTTCTTTGCAGTTTCACAGTTTGTCTATATGGAAATAGTTAGTAAGATACTTTTGTATATGAGACTGTTTGAAAACAGTTTCATTTTTGGTCTGTCTTTTTCTGTTAGATACTATTGGTTGCAGTGTAGGTTGTGTAAAAATTTCAAATTCTTAGAAGTTTAAGTTGTGTTTTTTCATTGCTTTTTTACTTCAACTCAAGTTTATGCTTTCCTACCTTTCATGGATTTAGGATAAACACATGGCTGCTCTCGTGAGTGAAAGATTTTCAGGTACACAGAAGTTGAAGGTACAACTCGTGATATTTTTGAACTTTATATCGTATGTCTATAGTCTTCTTGTTGATAAGATGTAAATTTGGTGTCGAGAGTAGGGATATGATTCACTTGCCATATTATCAATGAGAATCAAATGTGTGTTGTTTTGCGAGCTGATGTGAATTTACTTTGAAATCCAGTTATTTATAGTGTGAACCAAGATTAGATCTCTTTTATATAAGCAAAGATTAGATATCTTTTCGAAAACTCGGTATCCGGCCCTAAGATGGAGTAATCCAAGGGACCAATTCTACCGTCCACTAATGAGGTCCTGCCTTCATTGTTATTGTCACAATCTGGAACTGCATTTAATTCCTTGCAGGAGTGTCCCCTTGAATTCACTTTAGCTAGTTCCATACTTTTTCCTCAAATTATTCTTATTGCATTTAAATGTTTTTTATACCATACATTGTAATTTCTTCATAGCTCTTTAGGTTCTACTTCATTTGTTACTGCAGTCTGCTTACTATACTGATGGATGGTGTTTCATCTTCCAATGCAAGTGTCACATCACATGTCTGTTTTTTATGCTAAAATAATGATGATTTCAGACTGAATTTTCTGTATAATTAATGTTGACTTTTTTATAAAATGCTTTCAGGTTTTGAACGAGGATATCGTCAAATGTCATGTGCGCTCTCATATATCATCATTGTATGGAAATACAAAGGAAATAGATTCAGATAATAGAAAAGCAAAAGTGAGGATTATGTTCCCTAAAGTTGAAAACAATACACCATTATTTTGTCATTCATTTGCCAAATTTTAGAAAGTGTTGGCCACTTGATGAAAAAGGGAGACTTGACTTTTACATTCAGCTTTGCATTTATAGCAGAGGGAACTGTGGTGGGTTTAATGGGTTAATTGCTGTTGGTTAGTTTGGAGCTTTCTTTGGTTAGATTTGTTAGCAATAACCCACTAGCCAGTGAATTAACTTAATGACATAAACAATTCATTTGACAGCTTAACTTCATTATTCCTAAACTAAGTAGCAACATTTGTTTTTGGTCGGTCAGTATTTTAACCATGACGTTTCGGTGCTTTCCGCTACCAATTTAATTTGTAAGATTGTGAAAGATTATATGTAACTTATCCTAAATCCCGAAATGGTATGTTGTATGCAGGTTGTTGCCAACATTCCTTTTTATATCAGTACGGATGTGATCAAACTACTACTTCCAATGGGGGACATTTTCTCAGAAGTGGTTCTATTACTTCAGGTTAGAATTGATTCCTCACTTGTCCAGCGTACTGTGTATTCTTATCTGATTCACTAAAACTGATTGTACTCATATTCAGTTGTATTGGCCTCCTTTTTAATGTTCATGGTTTTAATGCAATAACAGTTATTGACTAAACAGATCAAACTATTGCAGGAGGAGACTGCCCTGCGATTGGTAGAACCATCACTCAGGACTCCTGAGTATCGGCCCATCAATATATTTGTTAATTTCTACTCAGGTGCATAAAAATAATAGGTGTACTGCATATATGGGTTGACAGTTCCTATCCTCTTACAATCAAGGATCACAAATTTTAATATTGTAAATCAAATAAAACTTATCAAACCAATCCAGTAATGCAAAGTGCTTAACCTTTGCTGGGATTCATGACTCAAGGAAATAATTGTCAAAAAAAGTTGTATTTCAATGTTTCCAATGGTTTCTTAAGTTATTGTACATCAAAATGCAACTAGAGATATTGATATCCATAACACTACATTTAGTTTATTTTATGCTGAAGTCCTGACTTCCCTTTGCAGACCCTGAGTACAAATTTAAGGTCGAAAGAGCAAATTTTTTCCCTCAGCCTAATGTAAGTGATATAATATTTATATGTACCTGAATGATCTTGATTGTGGTATTATTTTTATATGCAGTTAAGAACAGATAAACTATAAAATATCTCATGCTAAAAGCTTCTTTCCATGTGATTTTTTAGATTAATAATCCAATATATGTGAGAGACATTGGTTGTATATATGACTTTTGAAATCAAGCAATATCTGTGTGTATTAAAATTTAAAAAATATTCTATTATCTGAAACTCGGTTTCGTGGAAGCTAGGAACTTGTGGCTTTCAGAATGTATATTTGTCACTGACTACCATAATAAATTTAAAACAAACACATGCCTGTTTGTTTTAGCTTTTAAAAGGTACCAAAAAATTCCAGTTGACGCAAAAACACCAAATTTGGAAAAACGAAGGGTATGGGGAAGTCTTTTCCACATTTTGTTTGCACTATATTCTAAAACAAACTGTAAAGCAAAGTGGCTTATGAAAAACTTGGGTCCCAATGTAATTTGATACCGAGCCACATTAGATATAACACAAACAGAAAATGTAGGTGATGTCTATGAAGCAACTATTTTTCAATAAAGTGAAGGCCATTACTAGTAATGAAAGTAAAGAAAATCATTTTATTTAACTATAAAAAATGAATAAAGGATGTCAATACAGCAGATGCAGTAGGTCCTCAAAAAGGCAGGAAATAAGGTTATTAGTCTTATCTTACATAACGGTAGAATTTGTGGATAGTGACAAAAACCAGTCTGATTCTTTATTCTTTTTCATGTTTGTCTAGGTTGATGCAGCCGTTGTCTCATTCAAACTGAAGCAACCATCCAAATATCCCCAAGTATCGTCGAGTAAAAGCTTCTTTGCAGTGGTAGCTGCCCTTTCTCTGTCATACATTGTCATGAATTGAGTTTCTAAGGATTTTCATCTTTAGTTTCATTAAAGTCTTGTTGCACTCTGAAATATCCCATTGTGCATTGGTTACTAAAAACTTCACTTGCTATTTGATAATTTATCTTCCAAGCTACTCTAAACAAAGACAATGTCACACAGATAAACACCTCTTTCACAATTTTTCAGTAACAGTTCAGTTCTATGTACTTGCAGGTTAATTCAGCATTCAATGAGAAGCGCAAGATGATACGCAACTCACTACAGCACATATGCACATCCGTTGAGATAGAAGAAGCTTTAGAAAGCATAGGTCTTCTAAGTACTGTGAGTAATCGGCGCGTGCTACTCTTTCTTATATTTTATTTTCATTGAATTTCATTTGTATTGACATTTTGTTTCTCAAGGATTATGCTGACTCATGTTCTTCTGATGTTTATAGTCAAGGCCTGGAGAACTAACAATGGGTGATTTTGTAAAACTGCATAACTTAATTACCAAAGAGTAGAAGTTTGCGATATCCATGAATTGAAGACTAAATTCTCTAGCAGAAGAAGGTCCCAAAGATTCCCACATACACAGGGCTCTTTGTTGTAGTAGCAGATACATTATTCAAACAGAGAATTGAAGTACATTGAGATTCAGATTCATGATGACATCTCAGCTTAAGAATATATTAGAATCACAACAATTTTCTTCAACTAATGTATCAAGAATAGGGGCATGGTGTTTAAATATGATAGAAAGTAATCTATGTCCTACAGATATAAAGAAAAAAGATTCCTGTAGCAAGATGGAGAATTGAAACCACAAGAAAAACAATGTCATGATCATTATCATGATCAGCCATGAAACTGGTATACAAGGTCCAATGCCTTCTTCATCTTGGAAGAATGTGGATCATAATCCTTAACAAAACCATCGTCGGAAAGTCGCCTGTTGTCCCCTTGCGCCACCACAGGTGGTGACAAGGGCCGTTTCGGTCGCTTATTTTTTATGAAGCATTCTCGTAATTTCTCCTCAACCCTGTCAATTGTGCACTTTGATGTCTCTTCATCATCATCATTGTCATCATCTCCGTCGTCACCTAGCTGCATACGAGCAGCACCATTGGCGGAGGAGACAGAGCTTTCCGCTGCCGGAGGAGGTTGAAGGGTGGAGAGGAAAGCTGTAAGTTGATGGTGGGCTTGGTGTAGGGAAGTGTGGATTTGATTGAGATGATTTGGGTTTGTTGAATTTGATGATGATGATGATAGTTGTTTTGCCATGAAAGTGGCTTGTTCTAGAGAAACTATGAGTTGTGATAATGACGATGATTGTGGTTCTTCTTCCATCATGATGAAATGAAAAATATCACTTTTTGTGTGCTTTTAGAAGGAACAAAGTCAGAAAGTACAAAAGAGTGTGTTTGTGTTGCGTGTGTGTGTTGAATAAGGAATAAGCAGCGAGAAGAGTGTGTACCAGGTTGTGGTTGCGTTTGTTGCGGAGTAGCGGAAGTTGATGATGTTTGTTTGTGGGCGTTACTCAAATTACTGTTCGGAGACATCGATAGTTTAATCCCTCCTTCTTTCGGTCTCATTAATAATCCTTTCTCATTAAAGGCTGTTTAAGATTAGGAATAGTATTAATTCCTCGATGAAATAAATTTTAATTAAGTAAAATGTCCTTCATATTTATTTTAGAATACTTCTAATTAATGATAAATGATATCATCTCTAAGAGCCGTCTCAATTTTTTAAAGGCCCTGACCATAATAAAATAATTAAAAAGTTTTATTTAGCCAAATTTTAACAATTACAAAGATTTATGAGGCCTTATATAAGTATAGTTTAATTATAAAAATTTTGAAGTCATGTGCAATAGTCCGTCTTCCTCTCTCAAAGACAGTCAGTGGCGAAACTAGACTATAAAGTTTGGAGTGACTATAAAATTAAACTATAATTTATAAATAAAATATTCATACCATATTATATATAAAATATTTAAAATGCAATAAACACAAAGTTGAACATAAAATGATTTTAAAATATTACTTAAAAATACCTTATAATAATGCTCTACGGTTTTTGAGTAGCTTGAAATCCGCAATAATTGTCTCAGAATCAATATTTGCAGCAATTTCTCTTTCAATGTTAACCGTCATGCTATCTTCTAGAAAATCAGCTTCCATTTTACTTCTCAATCTTGTCTTGATAATTTTCATTGTCGAGAAAGATCTTTCAATAGTGGCCGTAGATACAGGGAGAGTCATGACAAGACGGAGCAGTCTATCAATTAAATAATAAATTTCATTCTTTCCAGTTACAGCTAAAGATGAACATAAGTCTTGAATCGTCGATAAATTATTCAAACTCGATGTTTGGCGAGCATCTATAATAAAATGCCGAAGTTGAAATTGCAAATTAATCCTCTCTTGCTCATTGAAGTCCATAGGATAATACTTTTCAACTAGAGTACAAATAGTATCAAAGTTAAAAGCCTTGTAGTTATCCTTGGGAGCCAAAGCACAACTTAGAGTTAACAAATCAATCGCTTGCTCACTAAATCTGCTATTCAACTCTTGTAATTGTTTGTCAATGGTAGCGAAAAATATTTTAACTCTAAAATAATGCTCAATGGTTACCTGGTTCTCTTCAAGACGAAAGCGTCCAAATCTTGTTGTTGAATGAACATCATCAAGATCAGGAACCTCAATATCATGTTTTTCACAAAAAGACTTCACACAAGTAAACAATTTATCCCAACCATCTTCTCTCAATTCTTGAATAAGAGCTTTTCATTAACTACATCCTGAGATAGTTGTTGTAAGGCTTGGCAAAGCATATTTGTGACACCCATAATTTCTTTCATCAGATGCAATATGAATATAAAATCAAATGATTTCAAGTAATTGTAAGCACTGTCAGCATCTCCACGTGAAGCATAATTTAATCCTTCCTTTGCAAATTTTTTTGAAACAATACAAGTTGCTTCATACATGTTTATTGATCCCCAACGAGTATCTCCAGCCCGTCTCAAAGTACCAATTTGATTTTCACCTTTACCAGTTACAATCTCACCAATCTCTAACAAATGTTCAATTTCATCCAATTGGGAAGCTTGTAACTCATCATGACGCTCTGTAGAAGAACAAACAACATTTACAATATGAGTTAGCTTATCAAAGAATTGATGAATTGGTTTAACTTCTATTGATGCGGTAACCAGGGCAAGTTGCAATCGATGAGCAAAACAATGAACATAATATGCATAAGGACAATCCTTCATAAATAATGCTTGTAAACCATTCCATTCTCCTCTCATATTGCTAGCACCATCATACCCTTGACCAAGAATGTTAGAGACATCAAGGTTATGTAGAGAAAGTATATCACTTACCTTTTGTTTAAGAGTTGAAGATGTAGTGTCATTAACACGTGCAAGGCCAAAAAATCTCTCTTGTATAAAACCATCTTTATCAACAAATCTCAAAACAAGAGACATTTGCTCTTTTTTAGATTCATCACGAGCTTCATCTACAACTATACAAAATTTGGAATCGCCAATTTCTTCACGGATATGCTTTTTCACCCTACTTGAAAGAATGTGCAAGATCTATTTTTTGCAACTTCATCATTGTAACATGCCAAGAGTTTTATCAATTCAAGAAAATTACCTTGGTTTAATGATTCTTTACTTTCATCATGACCTCTAAAAGCACAAGCTTGAAAAGTTAACCAACGAACTGTGTCAATTGAAGTCTTAAGACGTAGTCGATTCTTCATAATTTCAATCGAGCTTTGAGCTTCAATAATGTTCCTAATGTGCCCATCTTGATTTAATAGATCTTGACAAGCTTTCATAGCATTGTTGTGTGGTGAACAAGGATCTTTCCCTATGTGTTTAAGAAATGCACAATTCTTTCCATTTCTAACTTTCTTCCAACCTCTAAAACCTATAGAAATGAAGACATATGAACCAGGACGTCCACTTGGTCTTTTGCTAAAAAGATAACATGGTAAGCAATAAGCAACATCTTCTGAAGGTGAATACTCTAACTACGAAGGAAAAAGGCTAAACCAAGCGTGTTGAAATCTTCTTTGATGGTCTTCTTTACCAGAGAATGGATATTGCTCTAAATGCATTTGATGTGGACCCCATTTCAAATAAGCTCTTCGTATTTCATCCATTTGATTTAATGAATATTCCCACATCGGAGGACGTTTTCCAGGATCGCGTTCTAAAGAATTCTCAATGTCATCCGGGCAAACTCTATTAACATTTTCTTCAATTCTTGGATTCTCACGAACTCTTTGAGGTTCAGACATAGAAGTTAAATTTTCGTCATCTCTTTCTTTCCTCTTGAAAAAAGAATCAATTTTTCTACTCTTCATTAGCACTGTTGTGCTGCAAAATCAATTGAAGAAATTAACAAAAAAAAACACTTTAGTTGAGTATTATTCAACTTCAACTAAAATTTAAGCACAACACAACAAATTCCCAACGTTCTTTAAATTCACAATAAAACTTATAAAAGAGAAACAATCCCAAAAATCCCTAAATTCACAATTCAATCTTACACAATATTCTTTAAATTAACACAACATTATCAATTTGATTGTATTATCAATTTGTGAAATTGAAGAAAAAAACCTAATATTCTATTATGTAAATAAATAAATAAATGAATAAACAAATAGAAGAAAAATCATTTACCCGAAAAGTACACAGTTCAGAGAGCGACAAGCGGAGACCGGCAGTGCTGTAGAGAAGAGAAAGGGTGTGGAGCTGTTACTGTTCTTTTTTTCTTTTCTAAAAGCATACGGTGCATACTAAAAGTAAAATAGGGTAAATAGGATTATGGCAATTGTGTAATTTTGATTTTTAATAAAGGGCAATAATGTATTTTCTCAATATGAAAAAAAATAAAAAAAAAATATTGGGGTGGACGTGCCCCCCCTGTCCCCACAGTGGTCCGCCCCTGAAGACGACCTTGTCATATCTAAAACAGATCTCATTTGATTTATTTATTTTTGTGAATATAATAATTAGATAAGTTAAAAAAAATTGTTTTTAAAAAACCAAAATGAGATATATATTAACGAAAGTACAAGATGTATCGAAGATGACGAGAAGAATCTGAAGATACAACACAAAACTCAAAAAAAGAAACACAAAAAATGGACTACATAATAGCAGATAAGCAAGTTAAAGGATTTAACTTCCACAACTGATAATCATAATCGAAAGTAACATATTTCAACTTTAACCACCAAAATGACTAAAGTTTTACCCTCTCAGTTAACGTCTGCATATGCTCCGCTTTATTCTGAAAAATACGTCTATTTCTCTATTTCCAAAACCCAAATCGCCAAGAACCAAATATTGTTAAGAGTTAACCGATTATTTTTCAAAAAACCACATAACCCACCAAATTGTAAGAGATTATCATGTAACTTTTCTTGACATGCCGTTGAGAATCCTAACTGATTATAAATAATAGGTCACAGTCTACGGAAAAAACACATTTTATAAACAAGTTATCTATATCTTCATCCACACCACAATTCGCCACGCATCTTTGATTGCTCATAGCAAGAATATGTCGCCTAGCCAAGTTGTCCTTAGGCGGAATATGATTCAGTAATAATTGTCAGACAAAAATCGAAACCTTAAGAGGCGCAATTGATGTTGTGTAAATCAAAAGAAGTATTTTGTTATCGTATCCACAGAGACTGGAGCGATATTACCAACTTTTTAGATTACTGATATAGTTTAAGTTAAGGTTTTCGGAAAGTTTAAAGTTTGAATTGAAAGTAATAACGGAACGTAATATAAACGGAATAAAATAAGTGGAATTTCAATATGACAAATTATCTTGCAGGGATTGGATTTCTTCTACCGTTTACGTATACAATCTACTGATTAATTTTTGCATAACCATGTATTCGTTCATACTTCCACATACTTCTCAAAACAACATGTATGTCTACACGAAAGTTTCAAAATTCCAATCGGTTTGTTGAATCGATATTGTCTCAATCGATTAATCAATCCGATTGTACGAAGATCAAGTATGTTGAGGTGGATATTTAAAACTAATTATATGTCTAGTAATTAGAGTTAAATCGATTCGTTATCTTTTGATTCATGAGTTCAAAAGTAATTTTCATTAACAAATCAAATTCATAAGATTTGCCAATAATAACAAGATAAAATCAATAATAATGAAAACATGTTTATATTAGGAATATAATCGATAAACATACATACAATTACGATAGATTCTTCCAATCCCAGCAAGAGAGGGAGTTAACTAGCCATTGTCATGGTAGCTTTTACAAAAAGGAAGAAGTGGAGATGAATCAACATCAACAATGATCTCTCGATTCCTGATGCGTATCCAGCTCGATTCTTTAATTTTCCCTCTTTACTTTCTATTACAACTGATATTTCTAAGGATAACTAAAAGTGAATGCCAATTACATGGTTTGAACCCTCTATTTATAGAATTATTCCAAAAGCTGCTACTTGCGCCCTGCTCAGAATTCCTTCGCTGCAGCACACCTTAACCCTTAAGAATGCTTTTTAACCGCCTTTGGGGGTTTTGGCCGCCTTAGTGCGCTTTGCCCAAAAATGGATGTTGCAGCGCATTTGCGCTATATGCGTGTTGTGCTGGCAGTGAGACCACTCTGGAATTTGCCATTTTTCTCTCTTCCTGCAGCATGTTGCAACGAGCTTGTAGCGCCAGGTCGCATTTTTCTCAATTTGCTCACTATGAGCGCACTGCAGTGCCCTTGTGGTGCAAGTGTGTTGATTTTTTACTTTCCATCATGTTTTGATCCATTTTCCTGCACAATTTCAACACATACATTAATAGCAACCATTCTTTGTCATTTTGTCTTTTCCTACTCAAATTAAAGGTAATTTATCAGAGATTCTGTAATTATCGCCTTTCCAAGTGTTAATATTACTCAATTTATCTTCATTCTTGGCCATTTATCAAATTCTCCCCAACTTGAATTCCTGTTTGTCCTCAATCAAGAGCATGAAACTTTTAAAAACAAGAAACTTTCATCTATCAATTTGCTGCAAAGAAATTGAAACATAAATGGTTCAAATGACTACTCAAGTTATGAAACTTTTAAAAATAAGAAACTTTCATCAAGTCATGTTCAAAATGCCTACATGAATCAAAGCATGATTAAGAATCAAGTTTTTTTCTTCAAAATCAGCTCATGTCCTCAAAAAGCAATGACATTAATTACTGAATCATCCTATCACACTTCTTCATAACAGGGATGAAGATTTTGAGACTTTCAATCATTTGTGGTGAGTGGACTCTCATTCAATAATCATGTCCACATCCTGATCAATTCATATATTTATCTGAGCAATTTTATGTTTTAAAATTTTCTTAAGAGCATAATCACTAAGGGCTTGCTATGGTTGTATCTTGGCTGATTTTGCAAGGGCAGGATGTTTCTTAAGGCTATTGGCTCAAAAGTTCAGTCCAAGTTAATGAAGAGTATTTCAAAGAAAACTATTTGTTCCTTTCTTTCTTTATGTTCCTTCTCTTTTACACTTTTTAATTCTTTTTCAACCTTTTATTTGATTTTTATTCTTTTCCTCTGCTTCCAATTTTTTTCTTTTCTTTCTTAGTTGTATCTTTTCATTTCTTTGTTCAAATTAACATTCTCTCCCCAACTTGCTTGATTCTCACCTTTGGTTTAATTCAACTTTTCATTCTTGGTGATTCTATCATATGTTGGTTCCGAGTTTTTCAAAGAAAATAGAATGGATCAATGATGAATTTGTTTGTTATTTTTTGAATGACATACAACAATCTCACCAAGTGGTTTCCCAACGTTCATGTTTCCAATTGTGACTGGTAACGTAACTCTTCCTGGATCCTTTTCTTTTTGTGGAAGTGTTCGTTGAATGATCGCATTGCAGCTTGCATCAATATGTATTATTTCTTCATTAGTAATTCTTCTCTTCTTGGTGAGAATTTCTTTCATGAATCGTGCATACGTAGACATCTGTTAAAGTGCCTCCGCAAAGGGGATGCTGATTTGAAACCGCTTGAAAATATCCAAAAATCGAGCGTATTGCCTTTCTTTATCCTTTTTGGTTAGAGCATGAGGGTATGGTAGGTTTTGTACTGGCAGATTTATCTTTTTTCCTTTTTCTTCCTAGTTTTCTGATTTGTTTCCCCTTCATTCGTTTCTTTCTCACCTCTACCTTTTTTCTCTTGCTCCTTTTCAACTAATTCTCTTTTATCATTTTTTTCTCCTTCTTTCTCCTCTTCTTCTCTATTTTCAACAACACTATTTTCTTTTTTCACATTTTCGTCACCGTTTATATTTATAATATTTCCACTTCTCGTTGTTATTGCCTTGCAATGTTCTTTTGGATTTGGTTGAGTTGTGGCTGTGAAGGTGCCTCCTTGTTGCTTTGCAATTTGTCCGACTTGAGTTTCAAGGTTCTTGATCGAAGCGTCAGTGTTTTTCTGATTTGCCATAGATTGTTGCATGAATTGTTGCAGGGTATCTTCAAGTTTGGATGTTCTATTGATCGGTCACTATTTCTACTAGTTTTCCGTCAATTATTCGGCATGAATCCATAAAATCGGTAGCACTTTGTTTGTCTTTTCATTGTTTTTTAATTCAATTTTACTTGTCGTATTTTATTCTCGCATTTTATGATTTGTTGTTTTATTTCAATTATGTTGCATTTTATGCTTTGGTTTGGTAGTTTTCAATGGTTTCAGGTCTGAGTGGAAAAGCCCAAAGGACTCGCGCGAAGAAAATGGAAGTTCCGGGGATTTAGAAGAGTTTTTGGAATGAAGCAGAGGATGCCTGGACCTAAAATTCAACAAGCATGGAAAAATATTGGGCAACCAAGTTCCTTGTCTGTACTATGTTGTAGTTCTCCTCATTAGCTTTCTGACGCTTCGAACGGGGACCAAAACAGACTTACGGATCAAAAGTTATGATCGAAACAATTTCGGTTATAAAATCCAGCAAGCTGACACGGCCGGCAGTGTTGGCTGACACGGCCCGTGTCAGCTTTGATGCCGATTTCCTGAATTTTTTCATATTTCCTCCATATATTAAGTTGTGGGGGTGCTTTGGGTATTTTCGACCGATCTGAATGATTTGATACTATTTAGATGAGTTTTTAGGAAGGAAAAAAGCACTTTTGACTCTACGAACAAATTTAGAATAGTTTTAGGCGATCAAGGAGATTGGGAGAAGGAGATTGTTCATGAGCGGAAGCGATTGAAGGATCAAATTACTCTGATCAATTTGTAATGTCTTTCTTTAATCCTATTATTGTTTTTGTTTCGAATATTATGAGAGACTAAACCCCCCAATGCTAGGGGTGTCCCTAAATTGTGATGTAATGAACCTTTGTTGAATCATTTGATGAAGTTATGTTTTCTTACCTTAATATTTTGTTGTGCAAATTATTTTATATTTTTCGATCGGTTAAATTGGGAACGATTTACGATTAGGGATTTGGCCTAAAAAACCAATCCGTTGATTTTGCATAATAACATTATGGTAGATATTGCCTAGGAATGGGGATATCCCGTAGTGACTAAAAACAACTTTGTCAGAACTATTGCTTGATGTTCTTTCTTGATTGCTAAGGAATTAGGGTCAAGGGAGAATATCAAAGGTTATTCGTTTAAAGGAATTTAAGAAAAATATTTGAGGGTTAGTAAAATTAAGGTTTTGAGACATATATCTTTGACGATTATTTCGGGTTCTTACTAGCATTTATACACCTTCCCTAGCATATTTCATCATATTTGTCAAAAGCACTTTTTATTATTCTGCTTATTTTATTTTGTTATTATAATTCTCTCAACCAAACAAACCCCAAAGAAAACTTTTGTTTAATTGAATTAGCATCTGCACTTACATTGACGCGCAGTCCTCAAGAGACCGACTCTGGGGATAACCCCAATTATTACTACATCGTTAAATAGTACACTTGCTATTTACCGATCAAGTTTTTGGCGCCGTTGCCGGGGACTGCCAAATTATAAGTGTTGATTTTAATTCAATTGGAATTTTGTCACTCTATGGCTAAAATTGATTCTTGTTATTTTTATTTTTAATTGTTATTTTTATTTTATAACGTTTGGGATTATTACTATTACTACTAATCTGCGTCTAACCATTTATGCGAGGAGAATCCTCAGCAAATTTTCTTTTTGACGCAGAAATTGAAAGAACGCTACACGAGAGGCGTAACCAAGCACAACTTGCAGCATCTGAAGCTGAACCTTCGGAGCACGTAAACTCAGGTTCAGAATCAGACAAAGATATAGTGACCATGGCTGTAGAGCAACCAACAGAGAGACTCCTCGGGGATTACGGAGCAGCACATACACCGGCTGGTCGGTTAACAATTGTGAACCAACTAGTGAATGTGCCGAATTTCCAGCTGCATCCTAGCACCATCACTCAACTTGAGAGAAGACCATTCACCGAAAAGGTTAATGAAGATGCCAACAAACATCTGCAAAGATTTCTGACTATGAGAACCACTCTCAAGATTGAGGGGCACACGGAGGAAGCAAAGAAGTTAAGAATGTTTCCTTTCACTCTGGTGGATGAGGCTGAAGAGTGGTTCTACCCGTTACCTGCAGGGAGTATTACCACTTGGGAAGAGATGGAGAAGGAATTTCTGAATGAGTATTTTCCGGCCTCTGTTTATATCCGAAAAAGATATGATATTGTGAATTTTAAACAGAAGGACGGAGAATCTCTCGGAGATGCATACAAGAGGTTCAAGAAAGTTTTGGTAGCCTGTCCGACTCACAACATGGATCAAACTGAGCAGATGCAAGTGTTTGTCAATGGCCTCCAGATAAAGACTAAGCAACTAATTGATATTGCTGCCGGTGGTTCATGTAATTTTACAACAGCCACTGGTGTCAAAAAGATCATTGAAGCCATAGCCGCTAACGAACATTTGGAGTTATATGATCGAAGTGTGAGTAAATCTGAGGGTGTGATTGACTTGAAGTTGAATAATCAGGTTGTGAAGGTGGAAGATCAGATTGCGGCGGAAGTTGAAAGAAGGTTAAAGGCTATGAATGTGGGTACTCAACGTGTGGCATAAGTTCAAACTGGTCAACCCATTAGTTGTGAGATTTGTAGTGGACCCCATTATACTGCACATTGTGTTGCGACTCCGCAACAAATTGAAGAGATAAAATTCCTGAAGCAGAATAATCCCTACGCGCAAACTTATAATCCAGGCTGGAAGAATCATCCTAACTTCTCCTGGAAAGATCAGAATCAACAACAATACCCACAGCAGCAACAACCTCCCCAAAAAGCACAATGGGAGATTGCCATATAGAAGATGGCAGCTCATAACATGCAATTTCAAGAAGAGACCCGGAATAGCTATAGGAATACCACAGCCTCCATAAAGAATCTAGAGGTTCAATTGGGTCAGATAGCTCAACAAGTTGCAAATTCTCAAGCACCAGGCGCCATCCCAACTGCCACCATACCAAATCCGAAGTGTCATGAGAATGTCAATGTTGTTACGACAAGGAGCCAGGAAGTTGCAGAAGAAGAAGTCAGACCAACCGAAGAGAAGAGAAAAGAAGCGATTAAACCTAAAATCAAGTTACCGTACCCCTCAAGAGTGACAAAGAAGGAGACTCCAGAAAAAAGACTTTGAGAAATTCAACTCATTGGTAAAAAAGTTAGAGATTAATATGCCCTTCTTTGAAGCACTTGCGCAAATGCCTCTATACAAGAAATTCATGAAGGAGGTCATTGGAAAAAAGAAACCTAGTGGAGAGGAGGTAAAGAGTCTAATTGAGGAGAGTAGTGGGGGATCACAAGGTAGGAGAATTCCAATCAAACGGAAAGATCCTGGTTCTGTGTCAATCCCCTGTACCATAAAGGACAGAACGTTTAAGAGAGTCTTGATTGATTCGGGTGCAGGCGTGAGTCTCATGCCCCTCTCAATTTTCAAAAAGTTGGGTATAAAGAAAATAAGTGAAACGGGAACAAATATGAAGTTTGCCGACCTCACAACCAAGTGGTCGTACGGCTTAGCAGAAGATGTGCTTGTGACTATTGATAACTTCACCTATCCAGTAGACTTTGAGATCATTGATCTACCTGAGGATGAGGAGACGACTATCATACTGGGTCGACCATTCTTGATGACTAGTCGGTGCAGTGTGGACATTGAGGCTGGTACTTTAACCTTGAAATATTTTTAGGAAGAAGTAACCTTGAAAGTGTTGGAACTCGAGAAGCAAGGTCAAGAGGAAATTAATCACCCGGCAGTTGGAATGATCTGAACAGTGGGAAAAAGCAAAAGCTTAAAATCACTTCTTGAAAAAGTCTCTGGAATAATCCATCAGGTTGCACCATCTGAGTCATCTATTGCACTTAGTAAGACTCCAAAATCCAATCAAGAAGTCAAGAAGAGGAAGAAACATCAAAGAAAGAAGAGAAAGAAACATAGAAGGAAGGATAAGGAAGTTGGAGTTGACTTGAGGCAAGAAGTAGTTCGTATTACTGAACATAACAGGAGCTATGTTGCCGAAAGGTCAACCGACAAAAAGCATAAGCTGAAGCATCCCCCATAGCATTGGGGAGTAACCCGTCGAGCCATGCGACGTTAAGCGAAGCGCTTCGTGGGAGGCAACCCACGCGTTTTATTGCTAATCGTTTTGTTTTTATTTGTTTGTCTATTTTGTTTTGTTAGGTACTCACAGATGCGACACTAGTAGAGCGGAGGAAATAAAGAGAGAAAAAACGAAGAAAACGTCGAAAATACGGCAAAAATGTGAAAAACATGGTCCTGACACGGCCGCCCGTATCACCGGACACGGCCCGTGTCAGGAGGGCGAGAAAAGGCATGAAAAAAGTGAAGAAAAGTTGAATTTCAGTAGGCTGACTCGGCCGCCCGTGTCAGCTGACACGGTGTTGGTTGCGGAATAGGGCAAGCAAGCAAAAGATTTTGGAAGTATTTTTCCGGGAATTATCGTGTCCACAGAGATCGGTGCTACTAAACTTCCGTTCGACAATCTCTAAGTTTATGAGTTTGGGTTTAAATGGTTTAAAGCGTAAATGCGGAAAAGTAAATAAGAACACAAGAAAGTTCATTCATCAGAGAGAAAAGACTTATCAAGCATGTATATATTCCACTCATCACAAACTTAAACCTATCGACCAGTTACACTCAACTTATAATACTCCTCAATATCACCCGGTATCGCTCACAACAGTGTCCATATCTGGCACACGGAGTTGAGAAACAACCGTATCACTCTCTTCGTCACTCTCGCACACGAAGCCTCGAAACACGGATAGCATTAAGTTCCGACACCCATACGGATTGTTAGCTCTAAATCTATCTCTAGCATCCAGAAACTAACAGATAATCATCCTTAATCGAAGTTTGTGAAGTTTATCTCTAACACGACCCAAACCGCGCGCATTTAAGCAAAAATCAAGAACAATCGCCAATAGAGATTTGTAAAGCAAATTAAATATAACGCCATGGGCGACAAATGTACATAAGATCAAAGTAAAAACATATACAAACCCAACAAAGAAGAAAGACATGAAGAAAATCAGAAATGAACCAAACACTTCACGGATTGTAAGAGCCGATCGATGAGAAATCCACCCGGATCATCCAAATGCAAGCTTCCATGATGTTTTCTAATCTAATCTAATGAAGAAATGAAGTTTGATGAAGTGGGAGCAAAAAATACCCAAACCATCCCTAAAAAATGTGTTTTTTTTTGTATTTAATGGATGTCAAAGTTGCAGACCACGCTAAGCGCGCCCTTATTAATGTTTAAACCACCTTAAAAGCCCGCTAAGCGCGGTCGGGCGCGCTAAGCGCGCTACCTGCTGTCATGAAAAATGTTTCGGCCATAACTTGAGAACCGTAACTCCGTTTTTCGCCCGGTTCGAAGCGCTGGAAAGCTTATTCAATTTCCTATCTAACAATGAATAAATTTCAACCAAATTGGTGATTTTTATCATCCTCATTTTGAGCCTTATTCGTTGATGCATTGCTCAAAATCGCGCGTTTGAAGCCGTGTCTTCGACACTTTATTGCTCATGCTCCAAATACACCTTAATACCTACAAAATGAGTAGTAAACTATCAAACGGTACACAAATACACTAAAACTTGATTATACACTAAATATACACATTTACATACAAAGTGGGGTTTATTCGAACGATATTTAACAAAAAGTATAGATAGGTGCAACAAAACTTATATACAAAAATAGGTACATTTTGCACTTATCAACTCTCCCCAACTTACATAATTGTTTGTCCTCAAACAAAGCCAACAACTAAAGGAACAAAAGCGAAATCCAAGAAATCACGCAACAACAAGTTTTGAAAACAGAAAACAAATGCAATGGTTCAATCGAAAAATGGTACACACAAAGTAAATACTTACCACTAAACTACAACGATAACATAATCACGAAACAAATGCTAAATACAAAAGTCATGCCAAACATTCTAAAACAACACAAGTTCAAATGTGAATCACACCTAGCAAAAACAATCATCGGTAGATGAAAAACACAAAATGAGGGACTTATCACTCACACAACAATCATGCAAACAAAAGACTAAATTATGCAATCATCCAAAAATCATGCTGAAAACACAAAAGCAAGAATCAAAAGGACTTTCAGGGCTGTAATGTGGTCGGGTGAACAAACAAGGAATAATTCCTAAAACTAATCGAAACAAAAACTTGCCTAAACCTAAGGGAGTGATCAACTCACAAATGCTCAAGCACCAAAATTTCAATCAAACTTCTTCTCTAAAATCCCAAATGTTACACCAAACACACATAACTTATTTAGCACATTTATTGTTCTACACTTTTTGTTTTTCTTTTTCAAAGCTTTTTCCACTTTTTTTCTTTCTTTTTCTTTTCTTTTCTTTTTCACATTTTTCTCTTTTTTTCTTTTCTTTTTCAACCTTATAGCAACCAATAACATAAGTGAGAAAACATTGCTCTCCCAAACTTGAATTTAACCACATCATCATGTGAATACTCCCTACTTTCTAAGGCAAGGTAAAAATTCATACAACAACACAAAGTTGAGGGTTCAAGAAAAAAAAACAACAATCAAGATCCACACAAAAAATGAATTTGGCACTCATAGACAAGAATCAAACTCAAACAACATGGATAATGACCAAAGCCTCAAAGGGTTTACTAACAATCACACACTTACAAGGTGAATTGACTATTTGGCTAAGGTAGTAGTGCTCAAAATGAAACAAGTGCCTTAATCCTTTTCATGCTTTCAAATAATCAACACAAACAAAAGATTAAGCATAATAAAATCCAGTTAAAACAAGAATATTGGTACTCCGAGCATATATGAACAATGGAAGGCTTCCTCACAAAAAGGGTGGGAACTAAAGTGATTCACAAAATGAACAAGTATGCAAAAGAATGAATGACATAGAAGTTGTAAAAAGCCTAAATATCATGAATATTCTAAAGTCAAGAAAGCGATAAACACATACCTTGAACGTGTACAAAACTTTAAACACTATCATTACCACGCATTCGCAAGTTGAAACACTCAAAATCGGAAAATCACCGAATACGACTTCAAGCAATCGGGCTAAAATTTGAGTCCAAACAACAACAAAAGAATTAGAACAATTACTAATAATTACTAATATATAAGGCCTTGGTGGAAGTGGGAAGAAGGTGGAGCCAAGTGAACAATTAAAAGAATTCACTGGCTCAGCACAGCAGAGCGCGCTAAGCACGGTCCTGCGCGCTACACCAGAACCAGAAAAAACCTATACAACAACAAGGTTCTGGTGTAGGCCTCCACTTAACACCTACACAACTCAATTACAAAACATACAATATTTACTCATACAAACTTCCTCAAGTTAAACACGACAAGCTTGAGGAAAACAAAACTAACAACAATAAAACATTCTTTTTTTACGTCATAAGTTCGAAGCCTATTATTTATACACACTTCCCTAAGTTGCCTCTTTACACGGTTAGTGCTCACCGACGACGAAACCTAACCAAACACTTAGCTAACGTGAAGAGAAACAAACATATACACTAAATTTACAAGTATGCAAAACATGTAAAATTCACAAATATGGTAAACATATACAAGTATCAATATAACAAGTGAAAATAGAAAATATATACGATATCTACAAAACTCAAAAACAAATAAACTATCGCAATGCGATTCAATATCAAAACCGATCCCCGGCAACGACACCACTTTGTTGGTTGCGTAATAGGGCAAGCAAGCAAAAGATTTTGGAAGTATTTTTCCGGGAATTATCGTGTCCACAGAGATCGGTGCTACTGAACTGTCGTTCAACAATCTCTAAGTTTATGAGTTTGGGTTTAAATGGTTTAAAGCGTAAATGCGGAAAAGTAAATAAGAACACAAGAAAATTCATTCATCAGAGAGAAAAGACTTATCAAGCATGTATATATTCCACTCATCACAAACATAAACCTATCGACCAGTTACACTCAACTTACAATACTCCTCAATATCACTCGGTATCGCTCACAATAGTGTCCATCTCTGGCACACGGAGTTGAGAAACAACCGTATCACTCTCTTCATCACTCTCGCACACGAAGCCTCGAAACACGGATAGCGTTAAGTTTCGACACCCATACGGATTGTTAGCTCTAAATCTATCTCTAGCATCCAGAAACTAACAGATAATCATCCTTAATCGAAGTTTGTGAAGTTTATCTCTAACACGACCCAAACCCCGCGCATTTAAGCAAAAATCAAGAACAATCACCAATAGAGATTTGTAAAGCAAATTAAATATAACGCCATGGGCGACAAATGTACATAAGATCAAAGTAAAAACATATACAAACCCAACAAAGAAGAAAGACATGAAGAAAATCAGAAATGAACCAAACACTTCACGGATTGTCAGAGCCGATCGATGAGAAATCCACCCCGGATCATCCAAATGCAAGCTTCCATGATGTTTTCTAAGCTAATCTAATGAAGAAATGAAGTTTGATGGAGTGGGAGCAAAAAATACCCAAACCATCCCTAAAAAAATGTGTTTTTTTGGTATTTAATGGCTGTCAAAGTCGCAGACCGCACTAAGCGCGCCCTTATTAATGTTTAAACCGCCTTAAAAGCCCGCTAAGCGCGGTCGGGCGGGCTAAGCGCGCCACCTGCTGTCATGAAAAATGTTTCGGCCATAACTTGAGAACCGTAACTCCGTTTTTCGCCTGGTTCGAAGCGCTGGAAAGCTTATTCAATTTCCTATCTAACAATGAATAAATTTCAACCAAATTGGTGATTTTTATCATCCTCATTTTGAGCCTTATTCATTGATACGTTGCTCAAAATCACGCGTTTGAAGCCGTGTCTTCGACACTTTATTGCTCATGCTCCAAATACACCTCAATACCTACAAAATGAGTAGTAAACTATCAAACGGTACACAAATAGACTAAAACTTGATTATACACTAAATATACACATTTACATACAAAGTGGGGTTTATTCGAACGATATTTAACAAGTGCAACAAAACTTATATACAAAAATAGGTACATTTTGCACTTATCACACGGGCGCCCGTGTCAGCTGACACGGCCCGTGTCAGCCCTACTGTAAAGGAAAAAAAATAGTAGGCTGACACGACCACCCGTGTCAGGCCTACTAAAAAAAACAGTAGGCTGACACGGCCACCCGTGTGACCTGACACGGCCCGTGTCAGGCCTACTGAAAAAAAATTTCCTATTTCTTTTTTTTGTGGATTGAGGACAGAATCCTGACACGGCCCGTGTCTGACAGGCGTTCAGTTTGTATAACTTTGTCCCTCCGCAGTGAGGCTCTGTGAGTTCCCCTCTCTAGCTTGTTCAAAAACATTGAGGTCAATGTTTAGTTCAAGTGTGGGGGGGGGGGGGGGGTTATTGCTTTCAGTATTTTTATTTATGTTATTTCATCTTCGTACTGTTGATTGGTGTGTTTTGTATTTCGTGTGTTACAGATTGAAGGTATTTGTGCCTGATGAATGATGAGGCTTGTAGCTAGTGGATGAGAAGACGCAACCCCTACTGATCTCCAGGAAACCCCTGAAAGTTGGTACTGCTGAAGTGAATGATTGGACGCGACTTTCTGACACCGGACTGATACTGGAGTACTGTGCACCCGAGTCAGAGATGAAGCTACATCACACTAAAAGTACCTTGAAACCTGTAAGCTATACCAAACATGGTGAGGATCATAAAAAGCCAAACACATTATCATCATGAGAGTTCTTCAGGTATGTCTCTGTCACTTTTAGTTTGCGTACTTATCTGTTGGAATTTCAATGCACACGTATACACACTGAGGCACTTGTTTGTTTTTAACCCCAAGCCTTTCCAGCCATCCCTTTTTATGTTATCCTTCGTTAACCCCCCTCGAGCCTTCTTCCCTTTATTTGTTTATTAACCGCATAATTAAACCATGAGCCCAAACACTCCCTCACCCTGCTCAGATAAGTGTTGTTGATTTTTTATCTATGAAAAATTCTAAGTTTGGGGTTAGGATACCTATAAGAACTAGGTAAGTGCAAAAAGAAAAAAAAAGAATGAAAAGTTTTGAAAAAGAAAAAAAAAAGAAAAGAAAGAAGAAAACACTTACCTAGAGGAGGATTTAGTTTGAAGAATTCAAAAAGTAAGCTCAAAGAAACAATTTAGTAGAAACTAAAGAACCCTAGCAAAATAGTACCCGATACCCTTGATTGTGAAACAGAACAAATAACACAGTGATAAGAATGACGACACTGAGTCTGAGCCAAAAAACCACTCGTTTTTCCCTTTTATTTGTTTATCCCACCTTGTCCCTAAGCCCCGTTACAGCCATAAAAGCCCTCAAAAAGTGTGTGTTGTGTGCGTATGAGATGAAAATAGATGTTATTCAAGCTTATGAGTTGACTTTGCATGCTATGATTATTGAGTGTAAACACTTTAACCCGAGAGATTTGGTGAGAGTGTGAAAAGCTGACAGGTAAATAGGTACTTTGATGTGGAAGTGTAGCGGACCGTCAAAATTCAGGTAAGATGGAAATGTTGAAAGAAAAGTGGAAAGATAGTCGCAAAGATCTCAGCGGTGTTGTGGTAAGAAAATTTTGATTAATTCGGGGGTGACCTTTCTACTGTCTCGAGCATTACTTGAGGACAAGCAAAGAGATAAGTTTGGGGTTGTGATCGGTCACTATTTCTACTAGTTTTCCGTCAATTATTCGGCATGAATCCATAAAATCGGTAGCACTTTGTTTGTCTTTTCATTGTTTTTTAATTCAATTTTACTTGTCGTATTTTATTCTCGCATTTTATGATTTGTTGTTTTATTTCAATTATGTTGCATTTTATGCTTTGGTTTGGTAGTTTTCAATGGTTTCAGGTCTAAGTGGAAAATCCCAAAGGACTCGTGCGAAGAAAATGGAAGTTCCGGGGATTTAGAAGAGTTTTTGGAATGAAGCAGAGGATGCCTGGACCTAAAATTCAACAAGCATGGAAAAATATTGGGCAACCAAGTTCTTTGTCTGTACTATACTGTAGTTCTCCTTATTAGCTTTTCGACGCTTCGAACGGGGACCAAAACAGACTTACGGATCAAAAGTTATGATCGAAACAATTTCGGTTATAAAATCTAGCAAGCTGACACGGCCGGCAGTGTTGGCTGACACGGCCCGTGTCAGATTTGACGTTGATTTCCTGAGTTTTTTCATATTTCCTCCATATATTGAGTTGTGGGGGCGCTTTGGTTATTTTCGACCGATCTGAATGATTTGATACTATTTAGATGAGTTTTTAGGAAGGATAAAAACACTTTTGACTTTACGAACAAATTTAGAATAGTTTAAGGCAATCAAGGAGATTGGGAGAAGGAGATTGTTCATGAGCGGAAGCGATTGAAGGATCAAATTACTCCGATCAATTTGTAATGTCTTTTTTTAATCCTATTATTGTTTTTGTTTCGAATATTATGAGAGGCTAAACCCCCCAATGCTAGGGGGTGTCCCTAAATTGTGATGTAATGAACCTTTGTTGAATTATTTGATGAAGTTATGTTTTCTTACCTTAATCTTTTGTTGTGCAAATTATTTTATATTTTTCGATCGGTTAAATTGGGAACGGTTTACGATTAGGGATTTGGCCTGAAAAACCAATCCGTTGATTTTGCATAATAACATTACGGTAGATATTGCCTAGGAATGGGGATATCCCGTAGTGACTAAAAACAACTTTGTCAGAACTATTGCTTGATGTTCTTTCTTAATTGCTAAGGAATTAGGGTCAAGGGAGAATATCGTTTAAAGGAATTTAAGAAAAATATTTGAGGGTTAGTAAAATTAAGGTTTTGAGACATATATCTCTGACGATAATTTCGGGTTCTTACTAGCAATTTATACACCTTCCCTAGCATATTTCATCATATTTGTCAAAAGCACTTTTTATTATTCTGCTTATTTTATTTTGTTATTATAATTCTCTCAACCCAACAAACCCCAAAGAAAACTTTTGTTTAATTGAATTAGCATTTGCACTTACATTGACGCGCAGTCCTCGAGAGACCGACTCTGGGGATAACCCCAATTATTACTACATCGTTAAATAGTACACTTGCTACTTACCGATCATCTATCTAGCTGATTTTCATTTTGCGGTTGTTGGTAGTTTTGATACTGATTTGGCCTGCTTGTTGTTCCAGAGTCTTGTCTCCAACTTTGACCGTAGTTGGCGTTATTTCTGTGTTGATAATTTTGATTGCCTTGATATGGTGCTGGTCTTTGTTGATTCCCCATATAATTGACTTCTTCATTGATTGGGGGGCAAAAACTGGTTTGATGGTCTCCAGTACATAATTTGCAAAAAGCTACTTGTTGTGCTGCACTTGCCGAACCGTGCATTTCCTTAAGTTGTTGTGGAAGTTTGTATAGTTGCTTTGTTAATTCTTCCATTATTTGAGTAAGTATTTTGTTTTGTTCCAAGATTGCGTCATTTGTACCTAACTCCAAGATTCTAGGCTTTCTTGGTGTCGTGCCTCGGTTGTACTTCACTTGATGGTCATTTAAAGCCATGCGGATGATGATAGGCATAACATCTTCTGCGCTTTTAGATAACCAAGAACCCCCCGCAGTTGCATCAAGTAACAACTTTGGTTGCGGTTGAAGTCCATTTCGAAAGATATGGATTTGTGTAAGCTCACCAAATTCATGATAAGGCCATTTCCGCAACATAGATTTGTAGCGCTCCCATGTTTCACAAATAGTTTCAGTTGCACTTTGCGCGAATGAGGCGTTTATTGCCTTGGTATCCATAAACATATTGTGCGGGAAGAACCTATTCAAAAAGTGTTCTTCGAGAACGTTCCAGTTGGTCATAATGTAATCCTTTGCTTTTCCGATCAAGGAATGTGGAAACAATCTCATGAAGACTGCTTCTTCTTCAGCTTCTGGTGCTCCTAATGTACCGGCTAGCTCGTAAAATTTTGTGAGCTGACTGTAAGGATCTTTATGGTCCAAACCTGCAAAAGGGTTTGCATAAATAATCTATAACAACCCTGTTTTCATCTCAGCTTGTCGGTTATTTGGAGTGTTGGTGAGACGAGATAATCGTCTTAGGCTGCTCCGGCAAGGTCCACCGTTGACAACCTCAGGTCCATCTTCAGCCATTTTTCCTTTTGTTGGAGGTATTGATGTTGAGACTTCTTTCCTTTGAGATTTCTATTTAGATAGCTTCCTTTGCTTCTTTGTTTGTCTTTTGTTTTTCTAGATTATTCTTTCGATCTCGAGATCGAAAGGTAATAGATCTTCTGGCTTTGTACCTCGCATACACAAAGCTTGCAATTTCTAACCAACAAATGTTAGGAGAAAGTGAGATAAAATATAGGTGTAAATACATACAGTATTTTTAACAAATATACAAGCTTAAAAGATAACAATAATCGTTATGTTCGTAATATTTAAACGTCAGTCCCCGGCAACAGTGCCATTTTGATGTTGTGTAAATCAAAAGAAGTATTTTGTTATCGTATCCACAGAAACTGGAGCGATATTACCAACTTTTTAGATTACTGATATAGTTTAAGTTAAGGTTTTCGGAAAGTTTAAAGTTTGAATTGAAAGTAATAACGGAACATAATATAAATGGAATAAAATAAGCGGAATTGTAATATGACAAATTATCTTGTAGGGATTGGATTTCTTCTACCATTTACGTATGCAATCTACCGATTAATTTTAGCATAACCATGTATTCATTCATACTTCCACATACTTCTCAAAACTATATGTATGTCTACACGAAAGTTTCAAGATTCCAATCGGTTTGTTGAATAAATGATGTCTCAATCAATTAAACAATCTGATTGTATGAAGATCAAGTATGTTAAGGTGGATATTTAAAACTAATTCTATGTCTAGCATTTAGAGTTAAATCGATTCTTTATCTTTTGATTCATGATTTCGAAAGCAATTTTCATTAACAAATCGAATTCATAAGATTTTCCAATAATAACAAGATAGAAGCAATAATCATGAAAACATGTTTATATTAGGAATATAATCGGTCAACATACATACGATTACGATAGATTCTTCCAATCCCGACAAGAGAGGGAGTTAGCTAGCCATTGTCATGGTAGCTTTTACAAAAAGGAAGAATTGGAGATGAATCAATATCAACAATGATCTCTCGATTCCTGATGCGTATCTAGCTCGATTCTTTGATTTTCCCTCTTTACTTTCTATTACAACTGACATTTCTAAGAATAACTAAAAGTGAATGCCAATTACATGGTTTAAACCCTCTATTTATAGAATTTTTTCAAAAGCTGCTACTTGCGCCCTGCTAAGAATTCCTTCGTTGCAGCAAACCTTTACTTAACCCTGAAGAAAGACTTTTACTCGCCTTTGGGGGTTTTGGCCGCCTTAGTGCGCTTTGCCCAGAAAAGGATGTCGCAACGCACTTGCGCTTTGCGCAAAAAAGTGTGTTGCAGCACACTTGCGCCATGTGCGTGGTGGCAGCGAGACCTCTCTGAAATTTGTCATTTTTCTCTCTTCCTTCAGCGTGCTACAGCGAGCTTGTAGCGCTAGGTCACATTTTTCTCAATTTTCTCACTGTGAGCGCGAGACAACGCCCTTGTGGCGCAAATGTGTTGATTTTTGACTTTCTGTCATGTTTTGATCCATTTTCCTGCACAATTTCAACACATACATTAATAGCAACCATTCTTTGTCATTTTGTCTTTTTCTACTCAAATTAAAGGTAATTTATCAGAGATTCCGTAATTATCGCCTTTCCAAGTGTTAATATTACTCAATTTATCTTCATTCTTAGCCATTTATCAACAGTCTTCAACCACAAAATTTGGGAATTAGCATGATTGTTGTTGACGTCAAATTCAGACAAATTTTTATAAGCACTACTGACCGTGTAGCAAGAAGAGGATGATACCCACCGATCTTCTACATCTATTTACAAAACAACTGAGGTTAACGACTCAATACACTCTCCCACTAACTCCTCCTCCCATGCAAACAACCCCATACGTCACTTTCCACGTCTCCCCATTCTCCCCCACCCCAACTCATTCATTTCTTTTACATTCGTCGTCTTATTCTCCGCTAAATCAAACAGCCTACACAATCTAACCTTCAAATAAGTACTGTCTAGCCAAGGATCTTTCCAAAACAGAGTAGAAGACCCATTTCATATCTTCTGACCAATGTTATCAAGCAACCTCCCTCCATCGACCAAACCAACATCCTCACTTATGTTTTTCAAATTCCTCCACCAAAAAAACCACCACTTCCCCCAAAACATAATCACCCCACTTCCTCACTATACCGAACACACAATACCCTATACTAAAGACTTTTCGTCTCATTTAGAATCTTGCAACACCATTTACCAAGTAAGGCTAAGTTAAACTCCTTCAGCCTCCTAACCCTAAAACCTCCATTTTATTTTTTCAAACAAATAGAATCCCATTTAATTTAAAATTTTTTGTCTCACTTCCTCTTTCCTTCCCCAGAAAAAAGCATTAAAAATAGATTCAAGAGAATATATGATACTCGGGGTGCCTTGAATAAGGAAAGAAAATAGTCCAAAATGGGCGACAAGACAGACTTAATAAGAATCAGATGGCCTCTCATAGAGAGAAAGTGACTCTTCCATCCTGACAACCTTCTTTTGATGCAGTCAAACAGAGGATACGAAAATTTAAGCTTCTTAAAATCTCCATCAATAAGGCCACAAATACAAAAAAGGTAGGCGACCGTGCTTACAATCCATAACCAGCTCTGCCTCATGCAACTAAGATTCACATATGTTGATCCTAAACAACATACTTTTATGAAAGATAACTTTTAATCCCGGCATAGCTTCAAAAAGAATCAACACCGCCTTCAAAACTCGGACATTAGCCCAACTTTTAACCCCAACCAATAGCGTATCATTAGCAAATTGTAAATGAGAAACTAAAGCAACATTTTGTGCCCCACCCCATAACTTGTATACATACCTTTTTCGATTACAACATAAACCAAAACATGCAACCCTTCAGTTGATATCAGAAAGAGAGTGGGGGAAAATGGATCACCTTGACGAAAACCTCTTTCCAACTTAAACTCTTCAGTTAGGCTACCATTAACAATAACTGAAGCATTTGCCATAGAAATACATTCTAAAGTCCACTTCTGCCACAAAGTCAGAAAATTCATTTTACCCATAACATTGTTTAAATACCTCTAATCCACCGAGTCATAGGCTCTTTCAAAATTAACCTTTAACAATAATAATAATTATTTTTTCAAATTTCGTGTATCGTCCACCATTTCATTAGCTATAAGAACGTCACCAGAATCTGCCTTCCTTTTACAAAAGCTGACTGAGACTCATAAACAACATTGCCAATCACGTATCTCAGCCTATTAGAAAGAACCTTAGATAGAATTTTATGTAGACAGTTTATCAAAGAGATAGGTCAAAAATCCGACAGATGGTGGGGGCTCTCAACTTTAGGAATCAAAGCAATATATATATTATTTATGCCTTTGGTCAACTTTCCATTACAGTGAAAATCAGCCAAAAAGCTCGGCAACTCGTCTTTTAAAACTTCCCATAAATCTTTTATTAAATCAAGATTAATTTCTTCCGGACCTGGGCTTTTAAAACTGTCACAATCCCAAGCCATTTTCTTAATCTCAACCTCTGAAAAAGGTAGAGTCAAATCCAACCCCTCATCCCTTATGAGTGATTTAAAAGAAAGATCATCTATCCCTGATCGTTCAACTGCTATCGCTGAAAATGATTATGAAAATGATCCAAAACAACATTCTTCACATCATTGACGCCCTCTACCTGAACACCATGAACTAAAATTGATACGATAACATTCAACCTCTTCCTCTAAGACATAATACAGTGAAATAATTTTGAATTTGTTTTTCCCCCATCTAGATATTTGCCACTAGATACTTTAATCTAATTTTGATAAAGAAAGTATTTTTGCTGATAAAGAATGCATCTCTCCCAACTCTTCCTCCTCAAATCTTACTCATCTTCTTTAACATCCAAGAATGAAATACAGTATTTTACCGCTTTAATTTTGCCTTCTAAATTTTGAGTATGATTTTGATGCCATAGTTTCAAACTACCCTTAATTAACTTAAGTTTTTCTTTCAGCACAAAACCTCCCCAACCATTCACCTGAAAAGATAGCCACTGTTCCTTCACAAACTCTTTGTATCCTAGTAAATCTTCATTGATAGTCATCAGAACCAAGCAATGATCATAAATAGTGCATGTAAAAGCCACTTGAATTCAATTCGGCCATAAAGAAACCCAAGCTTCCGATAATAAAAAATGATCCAGTCGACTCATAAAAATACCATCCTCCGGATACCACGTGAATCTTCTCCAACACAACGGTAAGTCAACAAGAAAATTAGCTGAAATGAAATAATTAAAATGAGTGAAGTCCTCCACTCGGTCAATTAACTTACTCCTTATTTCCTTAATCGATTTAAAGTTAAAATTGCCATTTTCACACCAGGCATTCCCCTCATCATCATTAATAAGAGCACCAAAATGATTCCATAAAGATAACCGACTGTCACTATCACGAGGAACATAAACATTGGCAATAGAAAACTCATTCTCTGACTTAATAAAGTGCCCTCTGGTAATATAAAAAATTCTTAAAACTCATTGAAATTTTCACCCTCCACCTCATTAGTATCCCATAACAATAATAAACCTCTAGAGGCCCCTACGGAGGGCCGATAAGAATAGCCGACCTTAGAGAACCCCTATAGATACCTACACACAAAATCGTCAATCACTTCCAATTTTGTCTCCTAAATGAATACCACCAGAGGACACCTCTCTAAAACCAACCTCTAGACCTCTCTCCTCTTCTCATACCCACATAAACCTCTCACATTATAAGAAATAAGCTTCATTATTACCACCAACTCCCTCACCACCTCCACTAAAACTCCCAAACTTAAATTCCATTACCAACCCCAATAACTCTCCCCCTCCCTCTTCCCTCCCTAATCTCCTCCCTCCTTCCTAATCCCATCACCTCTCCCCCTTGACAATGCACTGAACATATTTGAACAATCACCCTTGATCTTTAACCCGACTAATTTTTCCACCTCACAAACATCATTGACAACCTCCCGAGGTTTACCATGTAATGTCATCCAATTCTTCCAATCCTCATTGGAACTTGAAGTCTTCGAACCCACCGACAAAAGAAATCCCCCTCCATTACCTTAGAATAAGACCTCGACGAACAACTAGAATACTTTTTATTTTTTATAACCTTAAGAAAATGGAGGTGTATTTAGGATAATCCTTATGTTATTAGAAATGTTTGAATTCATCGTCCTCATAAGACGATTAATCCTTAAACATGAGTTAGGTTATGATGCCACTTGTTGGACAAGTGACTCCAAGCCCAAGAGAGGGTGTCAATTGTGTTGGTTTGAAAATCTTTGGTTAAAACAAAAACTTAGAGAAAATCACAGAGTTTAAAATCGTTTGTAAGACAAACAACAAAATATGTAGTGGGATAAAGAAACAAATGGAAAAATAGAAGAAAGAAAATATCTGAAAAAATAAAAGAGGTGAGATAAAGATAAAGACATCAAAAAAATTTAAAGGTTCAATTTAAATGAAGGTGACCTACTCCTCTCCCCGAGAACTACTTCTTGAAAGTTTCCAATATGTCTTGTGTGATATTTTTATATATTTTCCCACTAATCTTCTTACAACCAAACTTGGGATTTTAACTAGCTACCATCCTAACCGAACAAAGATTTTTTACAGGCTGGCATTCAAATCGAGATGGCGTTTTACACAGGCTAACCACCTAACCAAATGGAGTTTTTACTCTAGGCCAAGCTCACGAACCTTTTGGGAGATTTTACACAGGTTAATCTCTGAACTTTTTCTTGAGATTTTATAAGGGCTGATCTCGGAACCGATTAGAGCTTTTACATGGGATGAGCTCAGGAACCTTTGTGGAGATTTTGTTGGTTGGTCTTCACGGACCAAATGAGAGCGTTTGTAGCAGGGGAAACCCAAACTAAATAATAGATTTTAATGGTTTATATTTCAACCAAACAACTTCTTATAGAAGATAATTTACTCAATAGATATTGCATTTTTAGGTGAATTACAAATATGTCATTCACTCAGAACAAAGATCCTCACTAAGCACAAGAACACTCTCTAAGCACTAAGGCAAAATATAAGTGAGAAAAAGAGATATTTATAGAAAAATATGAGAGAGTGAAAAAGTAAGATCAAAGATCATTTTTCGATTGATTTGAAATAGAAGAGAAGCATTGTATTTTATAGGACAAAGTGTATCCAAAAAACGGAAACAACCTATGGGCTAATTAAGTCTCATAATTGATTAGGCTAATTGATTATTGGAT
This sequence comes from Lathyrus tuberosus, assembly GCA_022829125.1. NCBI lineage: Eukaryota > Viridiplantae > Streptophyta > Magnoliopsida > Fabales > Fabaceae > Lathyrus > Lathyrus tuberosus. Next base: position 14,317,203 of record JALAZF010000006.1, read on the forward strand.
CCCAAAATGGAATATTTTGATTTCTAGTTGTTGCTAACCATTGAGAGAGTGCTCCAATCGATTATAGGCATTAAAAATTAAAATAATCAATTATTCTCTTATTTATAATCAATTAGTTTGGCCTTAAAAATATTTTAAGGTGTTTTTAACAAATTAACACTACTACGAAAAACTCCTTTTACCTAGGTTGAAAAAGGGATTTTACCTCGGTTTCATATGCGAGGTAACAAATGACGTTATGAAAACTTTGCACTTTTCCCCTAGGTTATAGTTCCACCAAGAGAAAATTGCATTGCTCATCCCAACAACATCATTTTGGAATTTTTATATGGAAAAAAACACCTTTTCCCTCGGTTGTGGATTGTAATCGAGGGGAAATATACATTTGAGTTTATTATATATAATGTGGATTGCTTATTTCACCAAACCCTAACTGAACACTTAACCTTTCAATTTGACTTAGAAAATAATTATATCAAAAATTATGTTATATTTGAAGAACGACTTACACTAATCGATGATTTTTGAGCATCCTATAACTCATTATTCATCTCTCATTCTTTGGCTGATAGAATTCCATTCAATGTTTCAAGTTATTCAACACTTACTTCTCTAATCATTCATTCTCCAAAACATAAAATTTGATGTTTTGCAAAATGAATAAGTCTAGAAGAAAGAGTTGAACAAAAAATAGAAGCATTGAAAAATATTATAAACATCAAAGAACGAGAGATGGATATTGAGTTAAAGAATGCTAGAAAAACTTTAATTAGTTTAAGTTGTTTCTTCAAATAAAACTTAATTTTTCATATTATCATTTTCTTAATCACTTAAAAAGGTTATATGTTCAAATAGGGATTAGCGAAATAAACAATCAACATTAGATATAATAAACTCAATTGTATTTTCTGTCACTTTAATATCCTCTTGACATGTTCTAGGAACAAGATGAAAGTTGCATAAAGAATCACAAAAACAATATCTTAATCTCAATCTCAAAATCAACCACAACAACTAAACAACAACATATAACTTTCAAAACTTTGCAAAGTATAACAACTAAACAACAACAAAAACAACTAAAAAACAACAATCAATATCAACAAAACTATAATAATATCAACAACAAATCTAGTATGTACTTATCTCAACAAAAAACAACAACATATAACATTCAATGTCATTCTAAACAACTAAAAAAAATATTAAACAACAACTAAAAAACAACTATCTCAATCTCAAAAAAACTACAACAACATCAACAATAAACCTATTATGTACTTATCTCAACAAAATAACAACATATAACATTCATTCTTAGTCTAAACAACAATAACAACAACTCGGAAATAAAATTAAGCAACAACTCAAAAACAACAATCTCAATCTCAACAAAAACTATAACAACATCAACAATAAACCTATTGCGTACTTATCTCAACAAAAACAACAACATATAACATTCAATCTCAGTCTAAACAACAACAACAACAACAACAACAACAAGAACAACAAGAACAACAACAACAACAACAACATCAACAACAACAATAACAACAATAACAACAACAACAACAACAACAACAACAACAATAACAACAACAACAACAACAAAAAATCAACAACAACAACATTAAATCTCTAGGGTTTAGGGTATAAAAAAGAATAACAACAATAACAACAACAACATTAATTTAACATGAGTAGTAGTGATGTTTCACGTACAAGATATGTGAAGAAGTCATAGAAATCATTTTGGTATTTCCTTCTTGCAAGTATCGAATAAGAGCTTTAAACACATATCATCTTTGTATTTTCTTTCTTTTTTACGAGTTGAAGAAGATATGGGTATGGCATTATAATATGATGGTGAATGAGTTGAGGATAATAAGGGTTTAAGGCTCTTGTTATTACTGGAGATGGTAAATTTTTTTAGGGTTTTGGGTGTGTTATTTTAGGAAAGTGAAACTAAAGAAACCTACAAGTATATATATATATATATATATATATATATATATATAATAGTAAACCATTTAAGCACTAATGGAAATCACAACCAAGGTGAAAAGTGGCTTATTTTTTATTTAAAAATAAAATATGAAGGAAGGTGTGCCATTGTAAAATGAAATAAATCATTAAAAAAATAAAAATAAAAATAAAAATTGCAGTTGCTAGGATTCAAAGTGTGACCCTGAGTTAGTTTTACCCTCATTTTCCTACTCCAACTGATGGAATATATGGTTTTTTTTAATAAATATTGTGAAAAACGATACCGAAATAACAAAGTATATTTGATTTCTTGAACACCAAGAAATTCACAAGGGTAGAAAAGAAGGAAAAACTTGAACAAACACACGAAACCCTTTTAGGGTTCACAAAGGAAGAGAAAAGAGGAAGAAGAATAGAGAATTGATTAAATTTGTTTTACTATTCATTTTCTCTATAGGGTTCAAAGATTACAAGTGAATACCAACAATTAACCTCTCTCAACCTAATAAGGTTTTGTCACACATTATGAAGAGAGACTAGTATGTTATTTAAAATAAACCCAACATAATAAACTAATGGGCTTTTTAACAATTACCCATTACAAGCTAACTTAGGGTACAAGCTAACTTAAACAATTGGATCCATAACACAAGGCCCAATTTGATCTCCTACATACTAGAACACAATTCAAGTACAACATGTAGGTCTTCGACAACAGAATGTGAGCAGACTTCGACTACAGCATGTAGGTCTTCGACAACAGCATGCGAGTAGACTTCGACGACATACTAAAACTAGAGTTCGATCCAATATCTCACAAATCTCCACCTTGGATCTAACTTTATATCCTCAAAAAATAAACTAGCTTTCTTCATGCAGCTTTATCAACTGCATACAGTGGAAAAACTTGCAACTGGGCAACGTCTTGGTGATCATATCAGTAGCATTATGATCTGTCGAAACCTTCAGCACTTGGACTTATCCACGCTCGATTACCCCTCTGATGAAGTGCAGCCTCGCATCAATGTGCTTGGTTCACTCATGATAAGCTAAATTCTTCGACAGGTGTACTGCACTTTGACTATCACATTTAACAGTTTGCAAAACCTTCAAGCCACAATGCTTCCTTTACAGCTTCAGTTAGGCCGATATATTCCGCTTCAGTGGTTGATAAAGGAACAACCTTCTGAAGTGTTACTTTCCAACTGATTGTTGTCCCAAACATAGTGAACACATATCCAGAAATTGATTTTCTGGAATCCATACAGCCTGCATAATCAGAGTCGACATATACTTCGATTGCTGCTTTACTATCTTCACGCAAGGCTCCACAATAAATTAGGATTCTATTCAGAGACCCATATATGTACCTTAAAATCCACTTCAATGCTTGCTAGTGAGCCTTTCTAGTATTCACCATGTACCTGCTTACAAGACTTACTGCATATGCATTGTCAGGTCTAGTACAGACCATAACATACATCAAAGAACCCATTATATTAGCATATGGAATGCTATTCATATAAGCTCCTTCGACATCAGTACTAGGACACTGATCTATACTCAGCTTGAATTGAGGGTTTGTCGAAGTCACAACAGGCTTTGAATTTGACATACCATACTTTTCGAGAATTTTCTGAGGTATGCCTCTTGAGATAAGCATAATTTTGATTGCTTTCTATCTCTTCGAATGTCAATCCCAAGAATCCTGGACGCAGCTCCCAGATCCTTCATGTCAAACTCCTTATTGAGTTCAGTCTTCACCCTCATTACATCTTCGACATTGTTGCTTGCTATTAGAATATCATCCACATAAAGCAATAAAATAATAAATGAATTACCAGGTCAAAATCTTAAGTAAACACAGTGGTCGAACTGACTTCTAATGAAACTTATGCGTGCCATGAACTTGTCAAATCTCATATTCCACTGTCGAGGAGATTGTTTCAGTCCATATAAAGATCTCTTCAGTATGCACACATAATCTTCCTTCCCCTTTTCGACATACCTTTTAGGTTGCCTCATCAGGATTGTTCCATCTAGATCACCATACAAGAATGCAGTCTTCACATCTATCTGTTCCAGTTCAAGGTCGAACTGTGCCACCATGGTAAGCAATATTTTAATGGACTTGTGCTTCACAACAGGAGAGAACACATCATTAAAGTCGACACCTTCTTTCTGAGTGAACCCCCTAGTGACCAATCTTGCCTTGTATCTTTTCGACTCCACTCCTTCGATTCCTTCCTTAACTTTGAAAATCCATTTACAGCTGACTAACCTGGCTCTAGCAGGTTTCTTGATCAGTTCCCATGTGTTGTTATCATGAAGAGATTTCATCTCATCATCCATGGCCTTCAGCCATTTAGTATTCTTTCGACTCATCATAACTTCCTTATAGTCTCTAGGTTCTTCGTCGAGAACCTCACTTGCAGAGATTAAGGCATAAGCAATAAGATCTGCATATTCAAGTCTCTGAGGTGGCTTGATGACTCTCCTTGACTTGTCTCTTGCTAGCAGGTAGTCATTATCAGTCTCCTCATATTCAACAACATCTTCTGCTTCTTCTTCGACTTCATATGGGGTACGCAATTCAGCATCAACATGCTCCACCTCAACAGGAATCTCTCCCTATTCCAGCTCTTCGTCAGCATCACCAATTTTCTTAAAAGCCATCTTAGCTTCATTGAAAACTACATCTCGACTGGTGATACACCTCCTGTGACCTAGTTCTAGACACCATAGCCTATAAGGTTTGACTTCTTCAGGGTATCCCATGAACATGCATTTCAGAGCTCTAGGTTCGACCTTGTCTTACCTAATATGAGCATAGGCCACACAACCAAATACTCTCAGTCTGTCGAGACTAGGTGGATGTCCCGACCAAACTTCTTCAGGTGTCTTCATTACCAAGGCAGTCGAGGAACATCTATTTATCAGATAAGCTACTGTCGAAACAGCCTCCGCCCAAAACACCTTCTTCTATCCAGCACTAACCAACATGCATCTAACCCTTTCAAGGATTGTTCGATTGAATCTTTCAGTTAAGCCATTTTTTTGAGGAGTACCTGCTACAGTCTTATGCCTTGCAATCCCAGACTCAACACAGTAACTGTCGAACGCTTCATTGTAGAACTCAAGGCCATTGTCGGTTCTCAACCTCTTAACCTTTCTGCCAGTTTGAGTTTCGACCAGAACCTTCAAAATTTTTAAATTCTCAAAAGTTTCATCCTTCGTCTTCTGAATGAATACCCATAACTTTTTGGAATAGTCATCAACGATGGATAGAAAATACCTTGCACCTGAGTGTGAAAGATTCCTTGCAGGGCCCCAAAGATCAACATGAATGTAATCCAGGGATCTGTGTGTTCTTTACTTGCCTTTGTTAAACTTCGCCCTACAGGATTTACCAAATACACAAGATTCTCAAAACTCCAACTTTTCGACTTTGTCACCACCTAGCAGGTTCTGCTTCCCCAATTCGACCAGGCCTTTTTCGCTGACATTGCCCAATCTCATGTGCCATAATTATGTCTTCGACACAGGTTTCGTGGATGCAATATTTGTCGAACCACTTACAACCTCAGCCTCAAGGGTATACAAGCCTTGTTTCTTCACGCCTCTCAAGACTTCCTTCGACCCCTTCATGACTCTTAGGATACTTTTCTCTCCTTGAAAAACATATCCCTTCATGTCGAATTCACCAAGAGAAATCAAATTTCTCTTCAAATCAGGTACGTACCTGACTTCAGTCAATAACCTTATTGACTAATTATGGAGCTTGAATCGCACATATCTAATACCTGCAATTTTACAAGATTTGTTGTTTCCCAACAACACCGATCCACCATCTTGATCACATAGCTCCTCAAACAATTCTCTATTTGGAGTCATGCGCCAAGTGCAACCTGAATCCATAATCCACTCTTTTCTTGAGTCGCCGCTTGAAACTACAAGGACATCAGATGAGTCGAAGTCATCTTGAATAATGGCTGCGTTGCCATTATCTTTACCTCTATGATCTTTCAGGTATTCAGGGCACACCTTTCTTGTGTGACCCTCCTTCTTACAGTGATAACATCGAATACCAGATGTTTCGCCACTATAAGACTTCTGCTGACTTTTACCTTTCTTATTGTCGAACTTACCATCTTTTCACAATAATTTTCCCTTAACGGCCAAACCTTCACCAACCGTCGAAGGTTTATGCTCCTTTCGTTCGTTCAGGTCCTTAGAATACAAGGCTAATTGAACTTCTTCAAAGATCAGGGACTCTCTTCCATACAAGAGAGTTTCTTTGAAGTGAGCATGTGTTCTGGGCAAAGCACACAACAACAACAGTGTTTGATCTTCGTCATCGATCTTCGCATCAATATTTTTAAGATCGAGAATCAGCTTGTTGAACATATCCAACTACTCAGCCAAAACTTTGTCTTCACTCATCTTGAATGAATACAAAGCTTGCTTCAGGCAGAGTCGATTCACCAGATATTTGGTCATGTACAAACTTTCAAGTTTTAACCATAACCTCGATCTCGTAGTCTCCTTTGACACCTGTCGAAGAATCTTATCACCAAGGCTCAACAATATTGTGTTGTGGGCTTTCTCTATCATGACCGTCTTTTCTTTTACCGTTAACGCAGCATCCATGGCTGCCTATCCCTCCAACGCTTCCAAACAACCTTACTGAACCAGTAGGGCTTTCATCTTCAAGCGCCACAGACCGAAATCGTTCACTCCGGTGAACTTTTCAATCTCATACTTTGTTGAAGGCATCTTCTCCACGCTCACTGCACCAATTTGTTGTGAAAACTATACCGAAATAACAAAGTATATTTGATTTCTTGAACACCAAGAAATCCACATGGGTAGAAAAGAAGGAAAAACCTGAACAAACACACGAAACTCTATTAGGGTTCACAAAGGAAGAGAAAAGAGGAAGAAGAATAGAGAATTGGTTAAATCTATTTTACTATTCACTTTCTCAATAGGGTTCAAAGATTACAAGTGAATACCAACAATTAACCTCTCTCAACCTAATAAGGTTTTGTCACACATTATGAAGAGAGACTAGTATGCTATTTATAATAAACCTAACATGCTAAACTAATGAGCTTTTTAACAATTACCCATTACAAGCTAACTTAGGGTACAAGCTAACTTAAATAATTGGATCCATAACACAAGGCCCAATTTGATCTCCTACATACTAGAACACAATTCGACTACAGTATGTAGGTCTTCGACAACAGCATGTGAGCAGACTTCGACGACATGCTAAAACTAGAGTTCGCTCCAATATCTCACAATAAAAAATAAATTAAAATGTGGCGCGCCCAAGAATTATATCTTGGTTATTTATTGCCTGAGGTGAAAGCTTTGTCATCAAATGTATTATTTATAGTAGTGTAAAAGAGGATCCTCGAAGGTTTTAAGTGTGTGTGATTTTGCCTCAGTAATTCCAGAGATACCCTTGTGCCATTACAAGACTCTATACAATTATACAGGCACGATAGTGCGAGCTTTCGCTCTTACTCTCCTTCACAACTCTTAAGCTTGAAGTCTTGACATCATTATCTTACAAGAACCTTGGATCTTCTAGCTTGATGAGGCTTAATATGTCTTCAAGTTGATTACCATCATCAGAGAGTTGATAGACCAAACCACTGGAGAATCTTGAAATAGAAGTCTTCACTTAAATGTCGTTGGACAACAGTGTTGGCTTCAAAGATGTGACTTGATGTTTGAGGTGATTCTTTTAGGCATCTGAACAAGAGTGTCTTCAAATAGATAGCTTGTAACAAAATCTTAGTTGTTGTGAGCATTTTTTTATCGCTTAAGCTGTAACACTCCCGAATTTTCATTCGCATATTTTTGTTATTTTAATAATTGGATTTTTTGTGTGTTTGAATGATTTTCTTAACTTTAGTGTTATTATTATTATTATTATTGTTGTTGTTGTTTTATTATTTGGAAAAAACAATATGAATGCAAAATTTATTAGTAAAGAAAATATTAATAAAAATAGTTGGAATATTAAGAGTTAGTGGAAGATTAATAAGGATAATGAGGGGATTGAAAAATTATATGTTAGTGGGAAGCCAAAAGATGAAATAACTGAAAAAATAGGGGATTTAAATGGGATAAAAATAAAATAAATTAGAATTAATTATTATAAAAAGGGGAGAATGAGAGAGGGGAAAAAATGAAAAATAGAATCATGTATCTGCGGGAGAGAAAAGGAAAAAAAGGCAACCCTAAGAGCAAAGAGTGCAAGGAAAGGGATCTCCCACCACCAAGAACTTGCTTGGGTTATTCGTGGGGTCAACATGGGAGAGCATTTTATTCATTTGGGCATTTCTTTACGAGCAACACACCTTTGTGAAAGACATGCCACATACTAACGCAAAACCTTAAGGTGATAGGTGTGTGGATTCTTCCATTTATAAATGCTCAAGTCTTTACATTTCTAACCAATGTGGGACTTCCCCACACTACTCACACTTGTTATTCTCAAAACTCCCCCCTAAAGTGTGAGTCTATCCACAATGCTCCCCCTCAAGTGGAAGATCTTTACACTTGTACCGTCGTTAACACTTTTCAACGGGTCACCTCCTACCCAATAGGGAATTTTGATACAAATGAGTCAGTCCCTTCACTCGAACCAAAAGCCATGATATCACTGTTTGGTCTATTCGGGAGAAGGGTTAACACAAGGGATCATTTTTATTCATTGGGGTATATCCTTATGAGCAATACACATTTGTGAGAGACACACCACATACTCACCCAAAACCTTAAGGTGATAGGTGTGTGGGTTCTCCCACTTATAAATGCTTAAGTCTTCATATTTATAACGAATACGAGACTTCCCCCTTACTACTCACACTTGTTATTCTTAATAGAACTCAAGAAGTTATAACATAATCAAGGTAAGGGGGAGATTACTCTTTAACTGGTATTTTGGCAACGGGAGAATGGGGTTTCCCTTAACTCCTATTAGGTTAAATGATTTCTTGTGATAATTTTATGTGATGTTGTGGTTCTATACTAGTATTATGATTGATGATGTGAATTCATGATAATTACTGACATGTTGATGTTATGCTGAGATTTTATATATGAGTTGATTCAATATCGAGGTGAGATCAATGAAATAATGTGCTTGTTAATCGATGTATTCATGAAGTTGGTGGTTGGTGAGGATGGTATTTAGAGTAATGGATGTCGAATCGATCATATAAGATAATTAAGTATGATAATAGGTGGTTAAAACTGAATTAGGATGAGTCTAGATTAAAGAAATCGAGTTTAGGAGTGAAAATCCCGTTAAAAGTAGAAAACTCATGTTTTAGAGACGCACAGGACAAGGCCCGTATCAGCTGACATGGCCAGGTCGTGTTGCTGTCAGGTTCCAATGTTGTTGAAATAAATAAATGGGGTACGGGAGTGCTACATAAGTAACGGTTCTCTGGTTCTTATACCATGAGTGTAGTCAAGTCTCAACCGACATTGACCGTCTTATTTCACGCATAACTTGAGTTCTGTAAGTCTGATTGAAGTGTGATCAGTTGCATTGGAAAACTAACATGATAAGATTTCATGCGGTGAAGGTAAATGATATTATTGTATCAGTATGGAAGTGGTAATTATTCTTAAGGTGTCTTATGAATAACTAACATGAAAAAGGATTAATTGTGTAAGTCTAGTATTTGATGAATATAAAAGTAACCTAAATTGAAAATCATGTGATATATGAGTTCTTGTGTATGTGTTGAGTTGTTATAGTTTGGAAGTGAATTAATTGTTGTTGTAATTGATAGCCACATTGTGAATAGTCAGTGTTGAATATTGATGGTTTAAGTTCAAGGCGAACCAATGCTTAGCCCTAACCGACAATGGTGATATATTTTGGTTAAATGAGGAACAATATTTAGCCCTAATCGACAATGTTGATATGTTTAGGTTCAAGAAGAACCAATTTTTAGCCCTAATTAGTCGTGTTAACCCTTACCAACAATGTTGATATGTTTAGGTCCACAAGGACTAATGTTAGTCTTAACAAGCAATGTTAATATTGGCGTAGGAGGTTTGGATGGAGAATTGCATTTTTTTTATAATATCATGCATCATGTATATCAGAGTTAGCTTAGGACTTTTGTCCAGTGCTTAGGAATTCGGTTCAGTGTTTAGGATCACTCAATAACATAACTCTGATATCCAGTGATTGGTACCACATGCATGGGAGTATAGGAAATTAGCATTGCATATTTGATTTTTGTTAATTAATTGTATTGATTGTAACTTATGTGTATAATATCCTTATTATTATCATATCATTTATATTATAGAATGTATTCTCACCCCTTCTTATTTTTATGTTCCTGTATATGTATCTATGTACAGATGATTCTCATGTCGATCCTGAGGGGTGATTATTGCTGGTTGCTTATGGAAGATGGTGTAGATGGTCACTTCCATTGTTTAATTTCATGTTTCATCGAACCTTAAGTCGGTTGTTAGTTTACTTTAGAATGAATAGCTCTAATATTGTAACATCAGGGTTGGGATTGTTTACTAAGTTCTACACTTTGTCTTAAATTTAATATTTGACCACCGTTGCTATGTTTTGAATTTAAAGTATATTTCTAAGAAAAAAAGTAGATGAGTAATTATTGGTGAGACACCTTTGTTTTATATTCTCTAAATTCCACAATGTTTTTATAAGAAAAAGAAATTTTTTATTTCCGTAGGTTTAGGGTGTTACATAAGTTATCTTTAAGAGATAAAAACTTTATTAGATATCGTTGGATATAAGTTGTTGTCATCATCAAAATCAAATAATTGATTGCAGCTTTGATACTAACAAACTCTGCCACTTTGGATCACATTGACAGTACCTGCAAACACATAAATCTTCATCATCAATGGAGGACTAAAGAAATTACTAGCAAGGGGATATGGAAGAGGCTAGACACATTGCCCATGGTGATTGTAAATGGAAAATGGAATAAAGAGGTCTCCTAGTACTAGGGCTGGAAATGAGTCGAGTCGAGTCGAACTCACCTCAGCTCGGCTCGACTCATTAAGAATTGGTTCAGCTCAAATCTCGGTTCGAGTTCGACACGAACTTTTTAAGCTCGAACTCGACTCGTTATAAGTTCACGAACAGTTCGGTTTAACTCATTAGGTTCATGTCATTAGGTTCATCTCACTTGCTTCACGAACTTAAAAATCATTTTTAAGTCTATTTTCTTTACATATTTGATATTTTAAATTAGTATTTTTTAAAAAAGAACATGTTGAAATAAAATAAAAGTTACTAAATTGGAATTTTACTTTGTCTCAAAAATCTACTAATTTAAAAACTACACAACTTTTAAGAGATACATTTGAAAGTCTAATTCAAAAACTACTCAATTGAAATCTAAATTTGTCACAAAAATCCATAATTTCATATAAATATTTAAGAACCTTACAAATTTAATGAAATAATACACCAAATATTACTAGAAATTAATACATTTCCATCACAGAATGTGTACATCAGTTGCAACCTTTATTACACATGTTATTTCCGCAAATGCCATAATGCCTCCAACAAGGATGACTCTAAATGCAATTAACAGCTTTACTTCATAACTAGTACGAAAGAGACAATATAGGGTTAAAATTTGGAGTAAATCCTTAAACATACTCTTAAAGATAATATAATCACTCATATATAATCGAGTTGACTCATGAACCTAACGAGTCGAACTATGTATAGTTCAAGTTCAACTCATTTAGTTGACGAACTTAGTTTTTCGCTCATATTCAGCTCATTTGGTTCATGAATCTAGTTCAACGATTTAATTATCGAACCGAGTTTCAAACTATTTTTGAATTTGTCTGGTTCATTGTCATCCCTACCTAGTACCCTCCACAAAAGTAAATAACAAATTAGCATCAAACACGGTGAGCGAACAACAAACCAACAACAAGCCACTAAACTCTTCACATCTTCAAGCATCTCCACCCCCTAAATTTTCTCCAGCTTCAACAAAACCTTCTCTCAAATGCAATCATGCAACAATTTAATCATAAAATATAAATTACTTTAATTAAAAGCTAATTCATAAAATCAAATTAAAATATTTATATCTCACCATACCATAATAAAAAGACAACATGATCACAATACTCTATCAATACTATTAAGTCGAAGTGTTCTTTCAAGGACTTCTATGTGGCCGCGTCTACTACAGGACCTTATTGATCGTTACATGTTACATGTATCGTGGTCAAGAAACAATATATGGTTAGACACTTTAGCATGTGCCTATATTTCAACATGATCAAATACCTCAACATGTGTCTCGTCATCATCGTATCAGGAACATCCCTGTTAATATCAAACACCTCAACATGTGTCTCGTCATCATTGTCTCAGAAACATCCCTCTTTACCGCCTTTCCGATGAAGAGTATGTGGTTCACAAATCTCTTCGTCCTCCTACGATGAGAATTAGTGAGAGATAATATCCTTGTCCACCAACATCATTTGCTTCGTCACCAAATTGCTTAGCAGCACCACTGCCAGACCAGTCACTTAATAGTATGGTTTTCACTAAAATATATAAATAAATAAAAATGGAATATTCTATCAAAATTATAAAGAAATCTGGTGGCACCTGCGCCATATTCATTATTTGAGAAAACCAGGTGCCAAATTTAGCAAAATTCAAAATTTTACCAGAAAGTTCATAAAAAGTAATTAAGTTTCACAAATTTACTATTTTTAGTTAAAATACAATATAGTTATTTCAGCACATGCGTAGGGATGTCAGCACATGTGTAGGGGTGTGGGGTGCACCTAATGCCAAATAAAATTCTCAAATTATTGACTACATTAATATAGTATGTTTTCTAATGTAGGTAATCTAGGTACAGAGAAGCCCCACGTTGGCCTATTGTCCTTTTGCAAGTGCCTCAACAAGCATTGGATAAATAACCTTTTTTGTAGAAGCAAAATTCTATTTAAAAAGGTTGCAAATAAGTTCAAACTTGCTAGAGGCAATGCTACAATAAAAAAAACTTCAAACTTCCATCAAAACCTAGGCCTGCATATGCTGCAGAAGGAAAGATATTATATACATCTCAGCTGCAGAAAACCAATGTTGACATAGCCAAGTAAATATGGAAGCAATAATAATACATAGAAAGAATTTGAATCCAATCTAGTTAAAAACATTCTTCTATAGAACCAGAAAATGACCACTAATCTATTTTTTGAGAGCAGAACAATTATCCCTTTCGACATCATCTTAGATCATTGCCTTGCTTCTGGTCCTTCAGAAGTTGGTTGTACGGAGTCAGCAGCAGTAGGTTCGACGTGCCTCTCAATATCCGCGTTCCTTTCTGATGTATGTGGTGGCTCGTCAAGAGGTTGGCTCATGGTGAATGTCACAGGTCTCACGTGTTTTGTTTCGGACGAGTTTTTCAATGGTAGACGGCATACTGGACAGGTAGATTGTTTCCTCAGCCATATATCAATGCAACAAAGATGAAAAGTGTGGCCACATTTTGGCATGATCCGTAATATTTCTCTTTCTTTGTAGTCTGCCAAACATATTACACACCTGTAGAAGCAAACTCCGTTATATAAAATAAGGTCAATAAGCCATTGTTTACATAAACTATCTTAGAGAACTTATAGAAATGAGCTGAATACAGCTCATGAACACGTCATAAGCCGTTTTCATCAGCTCTTCCAAACAGTCTCACAAGTGTTTATGTCAATAGATAAGCTCCTATAAATCAACTCAAATAGGCCCTTAATCTATCATGTATCTGATAGAACAAAAACAATCAAGTCTTATCGCACAAAAACTATTATGTATCTGATGTTAAGGAAAATATGAGGAATTTGTTCTCTATGACTTACAATTAATAAAAAGGACTTAACTGTGTATCTTCAATGGAACTGAAAGCCTCTTGATTGAACTTCAAAGTGGGGATTGCTTCAAGCAGAACTGGTTCAGGATCAGGGTCATTAACATGATGTTCTGGCTATCAGTAAACAATGAAAAATAAAAAACTATATCACCAAAACTTGCAGCTTAAAACAGCTTTGGATAAACAGCTTATTTGCAGCTTAAAACCACAATCACTTATTGTTATATAGAAATAGAATGCAGCATTTGCATCAGACTCAGAAATTTAAAAACAACAAAAATTGCAGATTTCCTTACTCCACATAAACTTCAAGTATTGGATCAGATTTATAATCTAGAAGTCCTCATGAACAAATAAAACTGAGATTATAGTATTGAAAAAAGCTCAATTAAACAAAAAAACAGAACAAAAGAGTGAAAAAAACAACACAGAATGAAAAAAAGGGGATGGAAGTGAAATTACCTGTTCTATATCATATCTTGATTCAATTTCATACATCATCCTAGATTCAACACCACCTCTAAGTCTTCCACAAATGATTCTTGTACAAACAAAAACAATGAAAGTGGCACTCATGCCAAATCCAATAACAGTTGTCACTAAATTTGTCCCTGAACCCAACATCTCCAACCAAAAAAAAATCAACTTTCAACAACAAAAAAATCAACCTTCAACAAACAAAAACCCACACAAGTCCAAACACACAAAGGGGTTAAATTAAAGCATATGAAAACACAAACCCGTGTTATAAATATAAAAATTGAAACTTTTTGATGTCAGAGTGAGTACATGAGAAAAGAAAAGAAACCCATATGAAATTTATGTAGGAAGATGAGATTGAAGGTGGTGGGGGAACAGAAACAGCCAAGGAGATAGAGAGAGAAGTGATAAAAATTGACTCTTTTGATTTTCTCTCACTCTTAGAATATTGTTGGTAGGGTCCACTGTATGAGCCACGCAAATATAGGTTTCCCTCACCGTCCGATTCAGATCTAACGGTTCAGATTGTATGTTTAAAATTTCTAATTTTTATTGCTTTAATTATTTTTTGATATGTTGGAGAGTTTTCAATCGAATGGTTGAAAGTAGATAATAATTTCGGCGGCAAAAGATCTTAACGGTATAAAAAGTAAATCGGAGAGGTTTTGGAAGTAGAAGATTCTAGATTGATTGATTCCCTTCATTTATTTTAGATAGTTTTTAAAATTAACAAAATTAAAGTGACATTAAATTTAATTAAATATCTATTTTAAAAAAATTACACGGTCAATATGACAACTTTTAAAATTAAAAAAAGAAATACATGAATTTTAAGATAAATTTTAGTATATTTTTATTGTTTAATTTGTATTTTATAGCATATGTTAATATTTTATTTAAAGAAATAAGTGCATTGTTCTGGAAAAAGTTGTGATACTTTATCTAGGTCTTTGTCTTTTTTGTACCGCACTATGACTATCACTTGTTTTTAAATGGGAAGTGCTATAAGATTTTTCACTATGTTGATTTTTTAAATCAATCCTTTTTGTAAAGATTTTTAAACTATTATAAATTTTTCAACAAAAGAACAAAATAATATTAGACACATTTTTTTTACAAAATAACAACACGTTTTGAGTAAATAAATAATTTAGATATTACATTTTTTTTGGACATTTTATTGTTAAATTTTCATTCTTTATCCAATAATTTTTGACATTTTTAAGAATATTAGAATTAAAAATAAATTAAATAATATTTAAAATTTTATAAATTAAATTCATGCATTACAAATACTTTTACAAAAAAAAAATGTAACTTTTTTTTTTTATAATTTTCAAGGAGAGAGATAAATTAAAGGTAATTTATTTTAGCAATGAAAGCAACTAAAATTTCATTAATAAAAATTTAAAGTATTCCAATAATATTTTTGAGGAAACACACGACCACTAAATCATAATCACCCCCTCTAAATATTTGGTAAGAGGTCTTTTATAATTCAAGTGTTATAATCGATTAATATAGAGGTGTAATCGGAAAAGTATTATGGGTGTAATCGATTAACATAATCACATAATCGATTATTAATGAAAGAAAATTAATTTTTTATCAACTGTAATCGATTATAGGTTTAATGTAATCGATTACAGATATGAGTTTTCTATTTTTTAGTTATTTCTTTATGTAACATGTATCTCAATCATCTTGTAATGTTTTGTATATATACCTTGAAGGCATCTTATCAATGATAATAAAAAACACTTTCTCACTCACAATTATCTCTCTCTACAATGTAATTTCTCCATTATTCACCAATCTTGTGGTTTCAAGTTCTAACATTTGGCATCAAAAGTTTGGTTATGATACACAAACACCTAGTATGCAACATGAATTCTGACTCTAATGAAAGAATCCCTGCAAACCTACCCATCTTTGATGTGAAGAATTATGAGAAATGATGCAAACAAATGAAGGTGTTGTTTGGCTACTAAGACGTTCTTGAAGAGATCAAGAACGAGGTAAATCCTCTTGTTGATGGTGCGACGGGTGCACACCGGGCAACACATAAGGAAGAGAAGAAGAAATATTTTCAGAATTTTGGTGAAAGAGAGTCCCAAAGTTCCAAGAATTCGACTAGTTAAATGGGTAAGAGCAACTACAAAAAAATGATGGTCAAGGCAACTTTAGAGGTAAAAAGAAGAGGTTTGACAAAACCAACGAGCAGTGCTTTAAGTGTCAAAGGTTCGATCATTTTGCAAGAGTGTGTAGTGCGAACAAGAAGGAACCTCAAGGAGATGAAGCCAAGGTTGCAAGACAAGAATTTTATGAAGAGAATACATTTTTGGTCATGATCACTGAAGGTGAATAGAGCAGGAGCAGGCGGCGGGACAACAACAATTCTGGGAATATTGCAAAAACAAGATGCAACTGGTTATAGTGACTGTGTGAGAAGGAGAACAATGCAGCAAGGAATGGTATTTGGACTCAGGATGTTCTACTCTTATGACGGGGAGGAAGGATTGGTTTGTTAAAATCAATTGTGCCATGAAGAACAAAGTGAATTTTGCGGATGACACCACATTAGCGGCCGATGGGATTGGTGATGTTTTGATCATGAGAAGGGATAGTGGACATTCCTTGATCAAATATGTATTGTAAATTCCAGGAATCAAATGTAACCTTCTAAGTATTGTCCAATTGCTTGAGAAAGGTTACAAGATTCACGTGAAAAACAATGGGATGCTCGTTATGGATTCAAATTGGGTTTCGGTCCTTAAATCTCCTATGGCTTCCAATAGAACCTTTAAGGTTGAACTGAAGTTTATGGAATATATGTCTTATCACAGCGAAAAGTCGAGGTGAGTGGATATGGCACTATCGTCTTGGTCATCTCAATTTTTGAGATCTCAGACTTGCAAAAGAACGGAATGGTAACGGGGTTGCCATTAATCAACATATCGGCTGAAATTTGTGAAGAATGTGTGCAAACAAAGCAACATAAGGGTAAATTCACCAAGGATGCAGGTTGTAAAACCAAGAATCACCATGAGGTAGTGTATACGGATGTGTGTGGACCGATTCTTGTAGATTCTATTTGTGACAATAGATATTTTGTCACATTCATCGACGATCATAGTAGAAAGCTATGGACATAACTAATCAAGAGAAAGGGTGAGGTATTTTAAGTGTTTAAGAAGTTCAAGTCCATGGTTAAGAGGCAAAGCGATCGCAAGCTCAAGGTGCTCAAAACGAATTGTGGAGGCGAATATGTCTCAAAATACTTTGAGAGGTTTTGTGATTAAGAAGGGATTGTACATGATGTTGTACGACCTTATACATCGCAGAAAAATGGTGTTTCTAAAAGAAAGAATTGATCGATCATGAACATGGTAAAAAACATGTTAAAGGGGAAGAACTTGCCGAAAGAGTTACAGAGAGAAGCGGTATCCACAACTGCCTATTTGTTGAATAGGTGTCCAACAAAGAAACTTGAGAAGGTAACACTGAAGGAAGCATGGTTGGGATTCAAACCAAATCTGAACATTTGAGAGTTTTTACTTCCGTAGTGTATCGACATGTTCTGGGGCAGCTTAGAAAGAAGCTGGATGATAAGGGAGAATTGGTAATACTTGTATAGTATCACTCAACTAGTGGTTACAAGTTGTTTGCTACAGCAAACATGAGGGTTGTGATCAGTCGAGACGTCTTCTTTGATGAGATAAAGCAAATGTAGCATCCTGTAATCAGTTATGTAAAATCTATAACCCGTTATAGCTTTGAAAATTTTGATTCTGCAGATACGGGAAGTGCAGAAACGCCAGTTTCCAAAGCCTGAACTGAATAGAATGTGAGAAGATCAACAAGGCAAAGAATTTTGCCTCAAAGACTCCAATATTGTGAGTTGTTTCGAGACAACAAAGTCAATGATGATGTTGATTTCGTCTATTTTGCACTTATGGTCGAATCTGAACTCTTTAAAACGAATGAGGCTTTAAGTGATCCAAAATGGATTTGTGCTATGAAGGAAGAGCTAGAATCTATTGAGAAGAATAATACTTGGGAGTTGGTTGATCTACTAGATGGGAAGAAGCCAATTGGTTTATCAAAGTGAAAGCAAATCCCAATGGTGAAATAATCAAGCATAAGGCTCGATTAGTTGTAAAGGGATTCTTGTAAAGAGAAGGCATAAACTTTGAAGAGGTATCCACACAGGTTTATAGGATTGAAACCATTAGGCGAGTTGTTAGTATTGCGAATAACAACTGGTCGGTCTATCAAATGGACGTCAAATCTGCGCTTTTTGAACAAATCGTTTGAAGAAGAGATGTGTGTAGAATAACCCTCGGATTTTGTTGTGAGAAACCAAGACCTAAAGTTCTACAAGTTAAAGAAATCGTTGTACAGTTTAAAGTAAGCTCCAAGAACTTGAAACAAAAGGATATATGGTTTTCTAAAGGAGTTTGGCTTTAAGAAATGTGTATCCGAGAATGGCGTGTATATGAAGACGGATACAAGTAAATGAGTGATTATCCTTTGTCTATATGTAGACGACTTGTTGATAACGGACAGTAATGGAAAGTGCATTTCTAAGTTCAAGAGTGAACTTCTGAAAGAATTTGAGATGGCCGACCTTGGCCTTATGATATACTTCCTTGGCATTGAGGTTCACAAGTCCAAAAGGGGACTGCTTATGCATCAAAGAAGGTATGCGCTTGAAATATTGAAGAAGTTTAAAATGGAGCATTGTAATGCTTTCATTACTCCAGTTGAACCAAGGCTAGAGTTGTCGAAGAATGAGGATGAGCAAGATGTTTATCCAACTCAATATTGGAGGTTGATTGGATCCTTGCCATATTTGTGCAATACGCAACTGAACTTGGCGTTTAGTGTCGGCATTTTGAGTAGATTCATGGAGAGACCAAAGGTGTCTCACTTAAAAGCAGTCAAGAGCATCCTAAGATATGTCAAGGGATCGATTGGTTACAGAATTCTCTTTCCCACAGCGGACAAAGGCAGAAAATGCAATTTGCTTGGTTTTACCGATTCCAATTGGTGCGGAGATAAAGATGATCGAAAGCCTACAATTGGATATATCTTTATGTTCGGAGAAACACCACTCTCATGATGTTCGAAGAAGGAACATCTAGTTGTACTCTCGTCTTATAAGGTCGAGTACATCGTTACTTCATTATGTGCGTGCCAAGCCACGTGGCTAATAAATATATTAAAGGAGCTGGTCAGCTTGGTTGATAATGTTTTCACGATTAATCTTTCTAAGAACCCAATTTCACATGAGAAGAGCAAGCACATTGAGATGAAGTTTCACTACTTGAGGGAACTTGTTAGTGAAGGAAGGTTAAGATTGGGATATTGTAGAAGTGAAGACCAAGTGGATGATTTGTTGATTAAGGAAGTCACACATAATGTGCTCAAAAAATTGAAGATGAACATGGTCATGGAAGACTTTGAGCACTTGAATTAAGGTGGTGTGTTAAGAGTTTTTTGATAATTCAAGTGTTGTAACCGGTTAACACGGGGGTGTAACCGGTTACAACTGGGCAAGAATCACTTCTACAACTAAGAAATAGGAAAAACACTGTGGGTGTAACCGGTTAACATAACCACATAATCGGTTACCACTGAAAGGGAATTATTTTGTATCAACTGTAATCGGTTACAAGTTTAGTGTAATCGGTTACAGTTACGAGTTTTCTATTTTATTAGTTATTTGTTTGTGTAACATGTATCTCAATCATCTTGTAATGCTTTGTATATATACCTTGGAGGCATCCTTATCAATGATAGTAAAAAACACTTTCTCACCCTTAATTATCTTTCTCAATTTCTCTCTCCCTTTCCACGATCTAATTTCTCTATTATTCACCAATCTTGTAGTTCCAAATTCTAACAGTATTTTTGTACTAGACTAACTTGTAAATAATGAATAAATATAAGTAAGTTTATTACATAATCCAAAGAGATATGGTTGCCCGTTGTTAAAATTGTTTTCACATTTGTGCAGCATATTATTACATGGTGTTGTTTCACAGTTTTGAAAAAATTCCAATAAAAAAAATTACTGAGTCGACTACTCAAATTTGTACAAAATAATCACTCAACTCCGGCGCCTCAAAGATAAAACAACTCGGTTCTATATTATACGATTACTACTTGCATTGTAGATAATCGGTCTAGAAATACACTCTCTGATTGTACAAATATTAGTCAAATATGGTATAAATATCACTCGTAGTATCTGAAATAAAGATCGGTCGTAATAATTTCTCTAATAAGAAAAAATTTAAATAATTCTCCCAAAAAAGTTCAATAATGATCATTTGACCACTCAAAACTATTTCTCAGACAAAGGGAAATTCAAATAATTCTTCAAAGATAATTCAAAAATAAGACTTGATAATTTCTCAATTCAAAACAGAAGAAATTAAAATAATTTTCTAAAAAGAATTCAAGAAAATATTCAGAAAATTCAACGAGTTAAAATAATTAGGGAGAAGTTGATGCTTTGACAATTCAAAAAATACATAGTATAGAGAGTGAAGAAGAAAAAACTCAAAGGAGTTTTTGACATGTTTTAAAATGAAACATGTGCATTCCTTCTAAGTAATATGGGACTAAAAATTTATTTTCAACTAATACACAAAGACATTTATTTTTTCTATCAATGTGGGACTTAAGGATTTTTTTTCAAAATAATCTTCATATTAGAATATTAACATGTTTCAACACACGCGGACAAAAAGGGATCTCAAGATAAAATATATGTAATGTTACTATGATATCCCATCAATGGTCAATAATAATTATTTTTAAATTGGTCAGTTTCAATTTTCTATGGGTTCATTTTGTATATCCAAGTCCGACCATGCTTATCCACAAAAAATTGAAAATGTTAATCTGACAACCCGCACAAACCCAACCGTTTGTCTATTTTTGAATTTAGATTTTCCCGTTTTGGTCGACTATCTGTTTCTGTTCCACCCCTAATACAAAGTCCCCTTTATCAGAAAAAACCAATGACTAGTGTTATAGGTCTAACAAACTGAAAGGTCATAGTGGCATGCCTCTTAACTTAGGTTGATATGGGGGGTGATAAACAGGCATGCTCACGTACTCTGCTTAGGTACGTCATGCAAAAACTTGCAAAAAAACGAGAATGGCATAGTTAAGAGTGCGGACCTAAAATTTTAACCTGTCCCATAAAAAGTGAGGGTGGTACGGGGCATGCCTGCGAGCCTCGCACCTTTTAAGCATAAAAATGTATGAAACAAAAATTTATAATAATGTTCGCGCCCATAATAGTCCAAAAAAACAGTGTGGGATAGACACATTTGAGATTGCATGTCTAAACCCTTAGTGCGCTCCACACCAAAGTGCAAGTAAAGTGGACATGACTATCGAGTCAGACCAATTTTACCACCTCTTAAGACTACCTATCACTTGATAGAGTTAATTTAGTAATATTATCATTTTCTATAGTTACTTTTTTAATCTAAGATAAATAATTGTGTTTTATTTGTGTGTAGGATAAAATAGTATTCCTCTAAGTAAATTTCACATTTTTAAATTTATTAAATAATTTATGTATCTAATCTAAATTAAAAAGTTAAAATTTACTTATAATATACAACGAATCGAATATTTTGTTTTTACATTATAAAAATAGTACATCTTAAAATGAAGAATATGGTGCATCATGTGCATCTCACATTTAAGGAAATAGTAATCAATTACAATTATTAAGGAGAAACCAAGCTCAAAAAGTCAAGACAGTATATTTATTCTAATCTCAGATTTAGAATAATAATGCATCTATCTTCAAAATAAGGTGAATAATTTGGGTTACTTGCCACTTAAATTTAGAATATTAAGTCAAGAAAGTGACTAGATTGGAATACTTGGAGTCCAGACAAGGTACTTATTCCAATCTCAGATTTAATTAATTTAACACTTTAACTTAAAATAAATTAGGTTTTGTTCTTTTAGATCTCTATAATACATCCTATGCCTTGCCATTATTGGATAAACGTGATTTATAAATCTAATGTTTTAAGATTTCAGATCAAAATAAAATGTTTATGATCCTACATGTGTTGGTCAGTGAAACAAGTGTATTTTGATCATGAATCACGTGACATGAAAAAAATAATAGGAAGAAAGCCATTAAAGGGAAATTAAAGGATCAATTTTGGTTTGTGGGTATAGTTAATTTATTTTTAAAAAAATTAATATATTTAAATAAATATTTATGAAGAGGAAGAATTTGGCTGGAACGGGAGATACTATACTAAAAAAATTCACATCCCAGTGTATATAATTTTCAGTCCCAGTGTCAATAGTCAACTATGTATATAGTTTCCATTATAAAAAAGTTTATATAATGAAATGACATCCACTTCCGATGTAAGAAACTATTGGAACCACTTAAGAATTTTTTAATTTCCTTCCAACCATCATGAATAATATAGTCAATTGCAACTTGTAATAGAAAAACTATAAAGATGCTTCTCATCTCGCTATAAACTTGTCTAATAGTATCACACCTAAGAAATTTACTGAAATTTACTTTGTTTCTTTAAATGGAACTTGCAATAGTTTTTTTTTGGGTTATTTATATGAAACCCCTCTACCATATGAGCGTGTTTTGTTTTACCCCCCACCGTTGTCATAGGCAGGTTTAGGCAACGCTTTTTTTGAAAAAACCGTTGCCAAAAGGCATGGAGGGGGGGAAAGCAAAATTCGCTCATATGGCAGGGGGGTTTCATATAAATAACCCTTTTTTTTTTAATTACATTATAGATCTTTTAAGTTATTTAATTATAATAGATTGGTTTTTTAATTTTTTTTCTACAAATTAGTGCTTTAAATTACATAACGTCAACACTGTTGTTTTTTTAAAAAAATTTCATCCCAAAAATGCATATTTGACATTAACGTTGTTGAGGTGCCTGTAACGTTGATGACATTTAATTATTTTTAATTTAACTTTAAGTAATTAAACAAAGATATTGTTTTAAACTGGATCCTAAACATGAAATCCCTAAATCCCAAATTGAGAAAGGGAAGGAGCGACAAAGAACATGAAACCCTAAATGTGAAGGAGGAGAGCTACGAATGCAGAAGGAACGAGAGGTACTCAGGCGCAAAGGAGGAGAGTTACGCAAGTAGGAACGAAAAAGGGAGAAGAAGGATTCGAAGGAGAGAAACGCAGAAGCGAAGCATTCAATGATTTATGTATGTGTCATTTTCCATAATTTGTTGGCTCACATTTTAGGGATTGTATGTGAGTGTCCAGTTTGTCAGTATTGGTAGGGTAGTGTAGAATAATGTAATGTGGTTTTATTGAAGTATAATGTTTTATATGTGGTCCCTTATATTTATACTGATTTCTACAATGTACATCTCTTTTCGCCAAATGGATGTTTTTATGTTGACTTTCATAACGGGGGACATATTCATGATAGGGGTACATATGTAGGAGGGAAAATGTCAAATTGGAAGTGTGATGGTAATAGATGGAGCTATTTTGAAATTTTGGGTGTTGCTATAGAAATGGGGTATCATGTGGTACTTGAAATGTGATACGATTTTGTCGGTACATTAAAGGAGCTAGTAAATGACTTTGGTGCAATAGAACTGCGAAATTGGTCCAAGACTAATGGAAAGGTAGACATATACATAGTCCACCGTATTTCCTAACTGATGTAATAGAAGTAGTTAATGTTTAACCTATCCTAACTTATTTCCAACCCACTGAACAACAACCTGGGGGCCTACCTGAGATACTTGAGACCCTGCTTGAGATACCTGAACAAAATGCCAAAACTGTTGAGAGTGACCATAATGAACAAAGTGATGATACTGCATTAGGGTACAGGTTTGATGACTCTGATGATGAGGTATTAAATGATGGAATTGATGAGGTATTGGTAGGAGTAGAAGGGTTTGTTGCTGGCCAAAATGATCAATATGTGGGTGAATTACAAGTGGATGATTCACCTCAAGGTAAAAAAAAGGAAGGGTGGTAGACCAACAAAAAAGAAGGCCAAAGGAAGTTCCAACAAGAAAAAGGGAAGACCCAAAAAACAAAGGGTGGGTGAAGGAATTTATGTAGATAGGGAACCGTCAAGTGAGGAAAATACACTTAATTTTGGGTTTGTTGAAAGGAAGAAAGGTAAAATGGTAGACATGGGTTTGTCAAATTCAGATTATATGTTTGATGAGTTAGAAATTGGTGAGGATATGAGTAGTGATTATTCATATGAGGGTACTAAGTTAAAATACCCATCATTTGTACTACCTAAGAAGCTTGCTGACTATAAATGGGAATTGGGTACCATGTTCTCAACAAGAGAGGAGTTTAAAGATGTAATTGAAAATTATGTTGTTAGTCATGGTAGAAATTTATGCTTTATAAAGAATGATAAGACAAGAGTTAGAGTGGGGTGCAAGGAATGGTGTGGATGGGTTGCATTATGTTCCGAATTTCCAAATGAGGATACATGGCAACTGAGAAAACTAAATGACACTCACACATGCAATAGGGATTTTAATGTAAGGATATTTAACACTAAGTGGCTTGGGAAGAAGTTATATTCAACTGTTAGAGTCAATCCAGCTGTGAAACTTACTACAATATGTGAGAAAGTGCATGAAAAATATAATACTAATATAAGTAGAACGAAGGATTATATGGCAAGGAAGGAAACACTTAATTATGTTAAAGGGTCATTCAAGGAACAACATCTTAGATTGTATGACTACACACATGAGTTGTTGAGATCAAATCCAAACAACACAATTACGTTTAACCAAGATTGAAGTTTATAATGGTTATGTACTTCCAAGAATGAAAAAGGTTTTGGAAAGACAAACTGAAATCTCAAGGTTCTTTATGGCTAGGTAATTCAAGAATCATTGCACTTAACTTATAATTTTATTTTATGTCTACCAACTAACTCATTGCATTTTATTTGTTAACAAGGCTTGCTGGTGAGATGATTTATGAAGTAAGGCACATAAATGTGACAGGAGATAAATTCACAGTTGATCTCAAGCAGATGCAGTGCTCTTGTAGGATTTGGATTAAATTACATATATCCAAAGTATAGATGAAGACCCTGTAGATTACATTCCTCTTATGTATAGGAAGGAGGCATACCAGGCTTGCTATAGACCAATCATATATCTAACCAATTGTGAAAACTTATGGGAAGAGACCCTATACCATAACATATTGTCACCATCATCATGAAGAGCACCAGGGGGCCTAAGAGAAGAAGAAACAAAGATGTTGATGAAAAGAGAAAAGATACAATGATAGTTAGTAGGAAACGGCTACCAAGTAAATGCTCAATGTGTGGTAAATCTAGCCACAACAAATCCTCATGCCTAACTGCATCAACACCAAGACAACCTGAACAATCCCAAACACAACTAACCCAATCTTAACAATCCCAAACATAACCAACCTGATCAACACAACCAACCTATTTAACACAATCCCAAACACAACCAACTCTAAGAGTTCAAACTAGGCCATCACCAAGAAGAATCCAGCACACAAACTCACAATCTCAAACACAACCAACCACAAAACTCAAACTAGGTTATCACTAAGAAGAACCCAAACCCAAAATTCACAATCCCAAACACAACCAACAACAAGACTTCAAATAAGACTAACACCAAGAAGAATCCAAAAGCAAGTTGCACAAGGCCAAATACAACCAACCCTTAGACTCTAAACAAGGGTATCACCAAGAAGAGGACTGCAACATTTCAGGGACCAGCTGCAGCATTTCAGCCACCAAGAAGAACCACACTTAAGTTGACCATAAAGAGAAAAAACAATTAGGATGTTGTTTGTTTTATTTTGATGAATTAGGATCATGTATTTTGGATGGGGTTTTTGTATTTAGGAAGCTATGTTGCTGACTTAGAAATATGTATTTTAGATTATGATTATGTATTTTGGATGGCTACTATGTATTAGGATGGCTAATATGTATTTTGTTTGATTTAATGAGAGATATTAAGGTCTTATCATTGTTTTGGTTAATTGGTCTTTTATGTTTAATTCTGTCAAATTTTCAGGTCCATTATTTTTACAGTAAATTAATTTGTAACACAAAGGACATTGAAGTCTTGTTTAGTGTAACAAACAAATCCTTTAAGTCTTCTTTAGTATGACAAATATGTCCTTAATGCAACATAAAATTGGACAGAATCTAACAACATCAAATTGGACACAAACATATCCTTTAAAAGTGGTTACTTCAACATAAAATCGGGCACAAACTAAACCTCATCATTGAAGAAAGTCATTACTGCATAACATTCATAAAATGTCTTACAACACCAACATCAACATTAACCATAATCACCACTTATTGATTAAAATACACATCAACACTACAAAATCATAACTAAAAACATTATGACAAATACTGGCATCTTCAACATATTCAACATGTTCTTTATCATCTCTTTAATGTAGTTGTCATCTCCATGGATCTTCTTATCATCTCCATGGATATTTTTAATGGTACTTCTAAGTGTGTTGATTTCTACATATTTTTCCTCACATTTTGAACATCTTGAAGATTGAGATTATTGTACTTCTAGTTGCACTTCATAATTGCACTTTTTTTCAAACCACTCAAAATAGTTGCAGCCATATTTAGAATCTTCACTCTGTTAACATATAACAGTTAGCACCTTCAAAAAAGACATAGAAGAAGATTGCAATAAACGTACCGCAAAGTATATGCATCCCAAAAAGAGCTTCCCAAAGTTTCGTACTTTCTTTCTAACTATTCGTATCACTGTTTTGGCTTCACAAGGACATCTTGGTGGGATTTCCCCATGAGTTGCACTCGAAATGAAGGAATGACAGTTCAGACTTTGTGGATTTGACCCATTTTTACTGTATGATGCCATTGTTGAAAAAGGAATAAGATGAATTCGATAGGAGAAGATTAATACAATTCTAGGGATTTGATGGAGAAGAAAGTGATTTTGTTTAATTACTTCAAGTTAAATTAAAAACAATTACATGTCATCAATGTTGCAACCACCTAAGCAACATTAATGACATATATGTATTTTTGGAAGGAAATCATTAAAAAAGGGCAACGGTGTAGACGTTAGATAACTTAAAGGACGGACTTGTAGCAAGAAAACACTTAAAGGACCAACCTATAACAATTAAATAACTTTAAGGATCCCCGGTATAATTTTGCCATATTTTTTTTTTATGTTTTTTCACAGTTTTTTTTTATTATTTAAATTATTCATCTATATTTTTTAAATATTTATTCAATACATCAAAAACTCTAAAGTATATCTCATTAAACATCACATTTATATTTTACATTAAAGATTCATAAATAATTGTCTATAAATTTATTGATTTATTACCTTTTTATACTAATTAATAAGTCGACAAAGACTTGTGAAGACATTATTTGGCTTTAAAATATTAAACATGATAAAGAACTCATGTGATAGTCAAACATCAATTATACCCTGATATGATTTTCTTGGTTATTGTAGAGAGCTTGAAGTTGAAGAAAGTAAGGACAGTGGGGTGAGCATCATGTACACGGAGGCGAAGCCATCAGGAGAAACCTCGCAGAAAAAGGCTTCATCATTCAAGAAGAGGAGAACGTGAAAGCTGGTGAGTAAGATCTTTCGCCTAGAAGTGACGATCAAAGCAGTGGATCTCATTTAGTTTAATTTATTTAATGTATGTTTTAGGAGAGTTATATTTTCAGTCGTTTTTGTATGAACAATTACGTTTTTGCGAGCGTACTTTTTTCCTCTCTTATTTGGGTGGCACATGATCTTTAATGAAACCCCCACTTGATATATGTAAGCATTTTTATTATTACTAATTTACTTACAGGTCATCTCGGAGCAAGAAAATGTTATCAAGGCTGCTCCTCGAGGCTATTACATGTTGGATCCTCGCAAAGGAATCATTGTCGCTCATCAAGATGATTACATGATGGATTCTCACAAAGGAATCCTTACTTCCCCTTGAGGCGATTACATAATGGATCCTCACGAAGAAGTCTGTGTCGCCCCTCAAGGCGATTACATGTTGGATCCTTACGAAGGAATCCTTGTTGTCCCTCGAGGCGATTACATGTTAGATCCTCACAAAGGAATCCTTGTCGTCCCTATATGTGATTACATGATGTATCCTCATGATGAAATCATTTCCATCCCTCGAGGCGATTATATGTTGAATCCTTACGTAGGAATCCTTGTTGCCCCTAGATGATAACATGCAAGATCCCCATGAAGGATTCCTTACCATCTTTCGTGCCGAGTATACTAACTAACATTGAATGAGCCTACACAGAAAGAAGAGCCCCTTGAGGGAAACCCCATGACACATAAAAGGCATCTCAACCTGGATACCTTTCCCTAAAAAATAAAAAATTATATATTCTCTACAAGGTAATATAAATAAACAAGTTACGAAACTTCTATTTATTATAAACCCAAAAGCGAGAAACAGATTACAAATATGTCAAAATGATAGGGGCCAGACCCTGAAACCATTAGTCCTTAGGAAGATCTTCAAGGCAGAGAGGGTCGTCCGCCTAGGACCCTTTTGGTACAATTTTCTTAATGGACGGGACATACGCATCGTCCACCAACTAGCCTCCTCGGGCCACCTTAAATAAACCCATTGGGATTAAGTCTAGTCTGAGATAGACAAAGGTCGCATGCTCCTTCGTCCACTCAAAATATATATCATAAGTCACCACCAAGTCATCTCTAAGGATGGATATTTTTTACTCAAGCTTCTTGGTAGAACTAAGGTTTACATTTAAAAGCCCTTTAATATGGTGGCAATAGTAGCTTGATCTCGCGCGGTTCCAATTTTATCTTCTTCAGTAAGACCTTCATATTATCTTTCTCATGCGCTACTACCTCTTGGTGTTGAACGATGACTTCCTGATACTTGGTGAATTTGGACTTCAGGTCCTCAATAGCTTTTGTATGTTTCTCCCGTTGAACATGTCCAATCGGGAGTATCCTTAACAAGTGTGTCTCTGCCACATTGAATCCCTATTCTATATATAAATAATCTTATCACTATATATTTACAAATATCAACATTCCATATGTTGGGTTGGGTGTAATTTATGAAAGGGCAACATTGGTGATCGACAAGACGCCGGCCTCGAACTGTATAAAAGGGATTAAGACCCCGAAATCATAAATAACAGAAAGATGGAAATAGAAAGATGGAATAAGAAAATTGTTCGTGGTGTCCATGCTAGTTATCTCCTCTTCGGAATAGGGTTCTAGGATCACGTCTTATCCGTGTCTCGTACTCGAAATTAAGATTTCTCTCCGAAAGGCCACTACCCTTTCTCATCGGAATACAAGGATGCAAAGTCCTGCATTGTAACACGTTTATCACTTTACCCTAGTAACTCCTAATAAGACCCATAAAAATGTGAATGTTACTAGAAAAGATCCATTGGCCGTAATCCATAATATAAAAGGTGCAGTTGTTCCTTATAGGAATCCCAAAAAGAAACTAAGAACGAAGTGGAAAAACATACATGTAACTAGGTTCAAAAACTTGGAAGATATGTTTCACACCAGTACATGCTCATGCCTGTATGAAAAAATATTCCGTGTAAAAAGGTTAGAAGGAGAAAGACGTAGGTTTTTTATAATAGGAAAACTAATTGAAGGCGAAACGTATCCCGATCTGAGTATCTCAACAGTTGCAAGAAAGGGGAAATATTCCATGTATCTGACACACAAGTAGGGGTAAGGTCAAATTTGGCTTCCCAAGAAAAGTCATAATCAATTGTATTTAATGCAATGCATGTTTTTCCAAATTAGCACTCCAATCCCTCTCAGCTGACTAACATTCAATTTCTTTTAGTGATTGACGTTCGAATTCTCACGGTTGGTGCATGGGTTGCATCATTAAAACCTGAGTCCATGCCTTAAGCCCAACCATACACAAGGTGATGCCTCATAATTGAAGTCCCTCCTGAGGAACTTGACTAAGTCCTGCCTGAGGGACTCTTCTAAGTCTCTCCTAGAAGGATCATTCAAGACCTAAAGGCAGGAACAAAGCCCCACTAATTCTCTTCATGAAGGTCTGAAGATGAGTCAATGGTTAAAACACTTCATCTTTTATGAGCCCTCGTGCTTGACGGACTGTGTAATGGTATAAATTAATAGATCTTCAGTGTCAGGGAGAGTGACACGTGATTGGTCATTCGTCCTTCCCAAATCTCCCTTGCACTAGTTTGAGTGCCCTCATTTCGGTTCAAGCGCCCATTGTCCATATGTGTAGGCCGAATCCCCTATTTCCTCATCTATAACACACGATCATGTGTAAAGCGTATCTTGGGTCAATAGATGTTACATAGGAAGTATGTCTATTTAAGCACAACTCCTGGATTTCAGGAAATTAACCACCCATTTTTAGAGTGTTTGCTAAATTATAAGGAGACTCAATTCAGATCTATGGGCTATAAATACATCAGTACCATTACACTGAAGGGACAACCAATAACAACAATAAATACACATATACAATAGTTTCTCATCTCATGTGAACTGGATCTCAATGCCCTAACAACCTTGAAGCCTCTGAAAGCCCTTATCTACCAGGAGTTGTCAAGAATTTATAATTTTTTCTAGTACATGTATTACTTCTACAATCCTTCTAAGGGAAAAATGTTTGTCACTCAAACTGTAGTATTCCTAAAAAGGACTTTATTTTAAAATAATCAGTGGAAGGAAAGTAGAGCTTGAAGAAATCCAATAATCACAAAAAATTGACATGTCTATGGAGGGAGAAGAGCAGAAAACACAAGTTGTGGAAGAGCAACTTTCGCATGTAACACAAGACCAACATAGGTCAAACAAGATACATCACCAACATAAGAGATATGGATATCTCATAATAGATAAAGGTGATGTATTACTCATGGATCAATATGAGCTTGTGATCTATGAAGAGGCCATCATTGGTCATAAGTATAATAAGTGGCTAAAAGGCATGAATTCCATGTACGTAAACCAGGTTTAGAACTTGGTAGAGCCATCTAAAGGAGTTAGTCTAATAGGATTCAAATGGGCCTCGAAAAATAAGATTGACATGGAAGTTAAAGTACATACTTACAAGGAACGATTGGTTGCTAAGGGATATAAGTAAATTCATGATGTAGACTATGATGAAACCTTTTCACCAGTTACAATGTTTAAATCTGCTCAGATTTTACTTGATATTGCTACATATCATGAATTGAAAATATGGGATATGGATATCAAGATTACTTTCCTTAATCGGATTTTCCTTGAGGGTGTGTAGATGGCACAACCTAAAGGTTTTGGCATTCCAAATGAAGCCAAAAAGTTATGCAAGTTATAATGATCAATCTATGGATTGAAGCTAGTTTTTTAGAAGCTGAAATTTTCATTATGATGCAACTCTAAAATGGTTTTGATTCATTAAAAATGAAGTTAAACCTTGTGTACAGGAACCTGGTCATATTTGTGATATTATATATATGTGGCATTTAATGTTACACGATGGCTATGGATCTAGAAGGGGGGCTAGTATTAACAGCCCACTATAACACTAGCTCAGAAATTTCGATCAATTTAAACTTCGCAAATTCGAATGATATCAAATGTAAAGAGTTAAGGGAAAGAGAGAACAAACGAGATTTGATTAGGCAGTTCCTCAATCGTCCTCGGTTTGGGTACCTCTGCCCCCAATTCCACAATTGGAATTGATATATATATATATATATATATATATATATATATATATATATATATATATATATATATATATATATATATATATATATATATATGCAGCTGTTGCAAATTGTTTATTACAAGAGAAGAACTATGAACATCCAAACTCCCAAACGTCTTTGATTGTTGATGCAGAGCCTTCTCTTCCCTTGATTCAAGACGAATCAAGTGCCACGAATTCGGTTGAACAAGTCACCGTCCCACGCTAATAGACTGCAAGAAACCACCGTTCTTCAGTCACCTTCACTCGGCCGACTTCAATTCTCTGTAATTCGATCCCCAAACCTTTCTTCTACGATCCTCCGACTGTAGCTACTAAACCGAAAGAAAACTTTGTTCTTTGGTTACCTTCGCACGACTGAATCCCTGTAGAAAGAAACGGTTTATGCCAAAAACCCCCAAAATCACCTTGATTCTTGGAGCATAAAACCTAAGGTTTTATTCAAGAAACACCTACCAATTCTCAACCCAGAAATGAAGATTGTAACACCCCAATTTAAATTATTAATCGTCGTGTTGTTAATTCTGTTTGTTGGCCTTGGTTAGGGTGTGTGGTTGAGCGCGTAGGCGTAGTGTCCTTAGCGGAACCGGTAACTGGAGATGTCGAGATACCGATAATGTAATGTTGGATTATGTGTGGGCATAGTTAATGATAATAGTA
Organism: Lathyrus tuberosus; assembly: GCA_022829125.1. Classification (NCBI taxonomy): domain Eukaryota; kingdom Viridiplantae; phylum Streptophyta; class Magnoliopsida; order Fabales; family Fabaceae; genus Lathyrus; species Lathyrus tuberosus. The sequence continues at coordinate 14,350,107 of JALAZF010000006.1, forward strand.
AGGTGAACATTATTATTGATATGGTGAAGATTATTAATATTATTATTACTATTATTATTAATATTATTGGTGTGTTATTATTATTATTATTATTATTATTATTATTATTATTAATATTATTATTTTTGTTTGTTAATTAAAATCTGATTTAATTAGTTGGATAGTGGGCTAGTGGAGGAATAGGGGTAGTTTAGTCATTAAGCTGGTTTAGTGAGAAATTAAGGAGGGGTTAACCATAATCAGAATTTTTGGGAAAGAGAACAAGAAAAGCTAAGGAGAAGGGAAGAACAAGGGAGAGCTAGGGCACCCATCTTCACCAATTTTCGCAGGAATTCTTCAGGATTCGAGGTAAGGGGGGAGAACGGGTTCATATTTGGTGAATTGATCGTATAAGAGTAGTGGGGGGTCCTTAACCCCGTAGGAATTTGTATGCAAATCTGTTGAATTGTTGATTGTTGCCTATGTATGTTGTGATTCTGAGAATCGTGCATGAATTGATATGTATTTTCATGAATTATTGTGGTTGTTGTTGTTGTTGTATGAACATATGTTGCAGACTTGTCGTTTTGGGTTCGATTTGGGAGAACGATTTGAGATTTTAGGCTTGTAATACCTGTAATAATTCTAGGCACAAGAGAAGAGATGAAAATAGGACCTAAAATCAATGTAGAAATGATTATAGGACTGGTTGGGAGTGAAGGAGTGTAGAAATCGCAGCAGAATGTAGAATAGTGGGGCCTCTGGTGAATCGCGTAACAGATCTGGCGATACGCGTACCGTGAAGGGTGATACGCGTATGGGAAGGCGAGATACGCAGAGATACGCGTATGGGACGTAGCATTACGAGTAATTGGAAGGCAATACGCGTACGGTGTTGGAGATTGGGAATTTCAGTGTGAGGGAGTCTCTGTCCGTACGCGTACGACACAAGGCAATACGCGTATGGATGTGGGCATCTGTGAGGGGATACGCGTATGAGTGGAGTCATTACGCGTATGGGATGGTGTGATACGCAGCAATACGCGTATGGCCATAGGAGTTGCAGAATTTTACCGTTTCGCGATTTCTTTCCCGTTTTCGCGTCCGATTCGGTTTCTCTATTTTGAGAGGTTAGGATTGGGAGTCAGATGCTGAGTAATACATAGTTGGTGATGAAATTAATTAATTGGATGATTTTTTTTGGAATTAATTAGTATTTGATGAATTATGGGACATGGTGAGGATTCATTGATTATGGTGCAAGTGGGAATGATTAGGCGTCTCATGTGGGATCAGGAGGATCGTGGTTTGTTTATCATTTATTATACTTGTGTATTATATGTATGCTTGTTGTGATCAGGAGGATCGTGAAATTGTTTATCATTTGTTATATATGCGTATTATATGTATGCTTGTTGTGATCAGGTGGATCGTGGTTTGTTTATCATTTATTATACTTGTGTATTATATGTATGCTTGTTGTGATCAGGAGGATCGTGAAATTGTTTATCATTTGTTATATATGCGGGTTATATGTATGCTTGTGGTGATCAAGAGGATCGTGTGGATGTATGAATGTGTCATACATGCGTTGTTATGTGCATTGAGTCATGCATACATATTATTGGTGGGATGAATCATTGCTCAGGAGGAGTGTATGTGATTCATCCGTACTCCTACATGGAGAATGGTGGTGGATAGATCATTGCCAAGTAGAGGTGTATGTGATCTATCCTGGGTTCGATTGAATGAACCAATGAGTCGGTACCGCATGCATGGTGTCGTGTTGCATTGTGTTATTATGTGGATTGTTGGTGAGTGAATATGACAGTAGGTCGTGATTATATGTTGTTGTTGTTGGTGTGAGATACTACCTCTTTATATGTACTATTCACCTTTTTATATTGAATGTAGTTCTCACCCCTTTGTTGTTGTTGTGTCTGTGCTTCTTCGGAAGTACAGATATTCAGGTGCCAGGTTAGAGCTTGGAGCTTGTGTAGCTTGTTCGAGTTAAGAGAGTCGCTCTGATACATAACACGGGATTTGGGGGTTTTTACCTTTTGTTTTATGTTGTATACTTGTTACGTATCCTTCAAATGATGAATATTATGGTGGACCACAATTATGTGGAGTTTTGGTGTTGTAGGCAGATGGTCGTGAATCGAATAATTGAATGAATTTTCCGCTGGTTGATTTTACTGAAATAAAAGAAATTTATTTTGTTGGTTTTAAAATGTGGCATCCTACTTTGGTGTGGAAACTCTGATTTATTTCATATATTTTCGTTTATTTTGAAAAATGGAAAGTGGGGTGTTACAATTGGTATCAGAGCAGGTCGGTCCGTCCGGCCAGGTTGTCGAGTATAGTTTGTGTCTTTGTATACGACTCGTGTGTAGAACACGGTTGGTACGTGCTTGTTTTCTAACCGTTTGGTTGCAGGAGTTGAGGTTAAGATAAGTGGGGGAAAAGCTGGTGCTCCTACCGGATGCTTCCACTCTGGAAGGACGGATTGGTAAGTAATGGAGTGTTATCATAGTTGGTGAGGGAGGGTCTATACTTCATCAGGATGATCGGCTGTCTATGAACAAATTGGGGAACTGATCATCCTCAATCTCTTGTTGATAGTAGTCGGAAATCTAGATGAATGGATAGATGCGCCTCGACAGTCAAGATAGCATGTGATGTGGAAGGTGGTTGTGTTGAGTCGGTAGAGATCTTTATTATCTTAAAGAGGATGTACAAGAGAAGTACTTGTCGGTCAAGTTGAAAAATATCTCTGAGGAGGGACAATCAGGTATGGTTAGTGATTGCTTGTCAGGGAGTAGAGGCAGGGTGTATATGTGGAGTATATGAATTAAACCGTCAGGATTTGTTGATGGTATTTGAGTATTTCGAATCGGAGGAAGATCACGCAGAGCGTATGAGAATTATTTTGTAGGTGCGGAAGGATAATGAATTGTTCGCAAGTTTCGAATTGGGAGTTTTGATTGTAAACGGTGAGTTTATTGGAACAAGTTATTGGTGGTGAGGGTATTGTGGTAGATCCATCGGGAAATTAGCGCAGTGTTCCGATGGAAAACCTTTCGAAGACAGTGACAGAGATTAAGAGTGTCTAGGACTTAGTAGGCTATCATTGAAGATTCTTATATCGGAAAATGAGGCGGATTAGAGGTTTTGGTATGTTGGTGAGGTCGGGATGTCTCTGAGGGAAAAATTCTTAGGCGATGAAACCAAGATGTTTGCTATGTTTGTGATAGTATCGTTCTAGAATTGACAGGAAAGCCACAGTAGAGGGCCGCCAATTGTGCATGAACTTCGGATGTGGCTCTGGATGGAATAACAAGCGTGATGTGTATAAGTTAATGAGGCTATGGGAAGCAAACTTAGAGTTTGGATGAGTTTTGGAATTCTTGGAGTTTTAGGGCGTGGATGTAATATTGAGATTGAGAGTTCTTTTGGTGGATTGTTGATACATGTTAGAAATTGTAGAATGTGGATTGTTCAGAGAATGAAAGTGAGTATGGATTACTGACAGTTGAATGAGGTAACGATTGAGAATAAGTGTCCGCTTTCAAGAACGGAGGAGTGGAATGGTTTGGTTGAGTTTGATTGGAATTACAATTGTTGGAACGTTTGATAAGAGTGGTGTTCATTAGGGAGATTCGGGTCTAATATAAAGTCAGAAGGAGACTATGTAGGGTGTTTAAGAATTGAATTGGAAGTGTCGAAAAGAAAGGAATTTTGTGCTAAATTATTCAAGCAAGAATTTTGGTTGAAAGGAGATTAGTTTCTTGGGTATGGTAATTCTGATGATGGTATTGTTATGGATCCATTGGAAGTAGGTGTTGTTCTACAATGAGAGGCCCCGAAGTCGGTTAAGGTGATTAGAAGCTTTTGGACTTTTGTTGGTTATTACCGGAGGTCATGGTAGGCTCTTCCAAGTTGGAATTTTTGTTACTTCAGGTGACTGGCACGGAGTAAGTCGTTCGCTTTAGATGTTCATTGCGGAGAAGTTTGAGAGGGCTAAAGTAGAATTTGTTTGCGGCCCCAATTTTGTTTCTTCGTGATCCTAATAAACCATTGTGAGGTATTGGAATGTGTCCATGATGAATTTAGTCAGAGTGTTGATGCAGGATGGAAAAGTCGTCGCTTATGCTTTACGACAATTGAGAATTTATGATTCAAGATGGTTGCGGTTATTTTTGTGTTGAGGATCTAGCAATATTATTTTTATGGTTTGAATTCAAATTGTTTAGTAATCACAAGAATATTGAGTACCTGTTTGGTCGGAACTAATAGAGTATGAGACAGCAAGGATGGTTGGGATTCCGGATGCGTTATGACCTTAGCTGGAATCATCCTATTGGAGAAGTTAATATCGTGCCAGATGAGTTAAGTCGGCAGTTTTATACATATCTGTTTTGACGACCAGATGGATTAGAACTATTTGAGAAGTTCAGAGACTTGCGTCTAGTGTGTGGCTTAACACAGCAGAGTGTGAGGTTGGGTATATTAGTAATGAGCTATGATTTTTCTGGTGAGGATTAGAGAGAGTCAAGATTTGGATGTGACTTTGGCAAATTTGGTTGTTGCGAGTGATCAGAGTGCGCATCGAAAGCGTGATATGGTACCTTTCGTATGTGTGTGCGTAGCTGGCACAAGTTCATGGGTTAAACATTGGAAAAATGTAGGAGCGATGAGACCATTGGATGTTTCAGAATGGAGGTAGAAAAGGTTAAATATTGTTCTTGGGCTATTAAGTAGATGGGTGTCTTGGTCTTATGTTGATTGGTGAACCGTAGCATTGTCGTAATAATATTGTGTGACAAGGATGTTGATATCATGGTTATGTAGAGGTTGCCGAAACGATGTGGTGTTGTGGAACCTTATGTTCTTGTTTTGTTGCTGCCTCGTTGCCTATGGTGATGGTTCGAGTGCGAGTGGCTAATTCCTATGGTGGGGAATTAGGAGAGGGTTACCTATGGTGAGGGTAACGATCTTTGTGTGTGTTCGTAACTTGAGTATTTTTGGGTAGTGAATTAGTCGTCAAGGGCATTGTATGGGCATTGCATCTTGTCGTTGTTGTAGTTGCTGTTAGCAAGGTCATCTGTTAGTTGTGTTATTCATGATGTGCCTTTTGTTGGTATGATGATTGGTTGTCGATTGCGAGGGTTGTACCCGGAGTGATTCATTTCCGTTATATTTTCGAGGACGAAAATAATTTAAGTGGGGGAGAGTTGTAACACCCCAATTTAAATTATTAATCGTCGTGTTGTCAATTCTGTTTGTTGGCCTTGGTTAGGGTGTGTGGTTGAGCGTGTAGGCGTAGTGTCCTTAGCGGAACCGGTAACTGGAGATGTCGGGATACCGATAATGTAATGTTGGATTATGTGTGGGCATAGTTAATAACAATAGTAAGGTGAATATTATTATTGATATGGTGAAGATTATTAATATTATTATTACTATTATTATTAATATTATTGGTGTGTTATTATTATTATTATTATTATTATTATTATTATTATTATTATTATTAATATTATTATTTTTGTTTGTTAATTAAAATCTGATTTAATTAGTTGGATAGTGGGCTAGTGGAGGAATAAGGGTAGTTTAGTCATTAAGCTGGTTTAGTGAGAAATTAAGGAGGGGTTAACCATAATCAGAATTTTTGGGAAAGAGAACAAGAAAAGCTAAGGAGAAGGGAAGAACAAGGGAGAGCTAGGGCACCCATCTTCACCAATTTTCGCAGGAATTCTTCAGGATTCGAGGTAAAGGGGGAGAACGGGTTCATATTTGGTGAATTGATCGTATAAGGGTAGTGGGGAGTCCTTAACCCCGTAGGAATTTGTATGCAAATCTGTTGAATCGTTGATTGTTGCCTATGTATGTTGTGATTCTGAGAATCGTGCATGAATTGATATGTATTTTCATGAATTATTGTGGTTGTTGCTGTTGTATGAACATATGTTGTAGACTTGCCGTTTTGGGTTCGATTTGGGAGAACGATTTGAGATGTTAGGCTTGTAATACCTGTAGTAATTCTAGGCACAAGAGAAGAGATGAAAATAGGACCTAAAATCAATGTAGAAACGATTATAGGATTGGTTGGGAGTGAAGGAGTGTAGAAATCCCAGCAGAATGTAGAATAGTGAGGCCTCTGGTGAATCGCGTAACAGATCTGGCGATACGCGTACCGTGAAGGGTGATACGCGTATGGGAAGGCGAGATACGCAGAGATACGCGTATGGGAGGTAGCATTACGCGTAATTGGAAGGCAATACGCGTACGGTGTTGGAGATTGGGAATTTCAGTGTGAGGGAGTCTCTGTCCGTACGCGTATGGCACAAGGCAATACGCGTATGGATGTGGGCATCTATGAGGGGATACGCGTATGAGTGGAGTCATTACGCGTATGGGATGGTGTGATACGCAGAAATACGCGTATGGCCATAGGTGTTGCAGAATTTTACCGTTTCGCGATTTTTTTCCCGTTTTCGCATCCGATTCGGTTTCTTTTAGTTTGAGAGGTTGGGATTGGGAGTCAGATGCTGAGTAATACATAGTTGGTGATGAAATTAATTAATTGGATGATTTTTTTTGGAATTAATTAGTATTTGATGAATTATGGGACAAGGTGAGGATTCATTGATTATGGTGCAAGTGGGAATGATTAGGCGTCTCATGTGGGATCAGGAGGATCGTGGTTTGTTTATCATTTATTATACTTGTGTATTATATGTATGCTTGTTGTGATCAGGAGGATCGTGAAATTGTTTATCATTTGTTATATACGCGTATTATATGTATGCTTGTTGTGATCAGGAGGATCGTGGTTTGTTTATCATTTATTATACTTATGTATTATATGTATGCTTGTTGTGATCAGGAGGATCGTGAAATTGTTTATCATTTGTTATATATGCGGGTTATATGTATGCTTGTGGTGATCAGGAGGATAGTGTGGATGTATGAATGTGTCATACATGCGTTGTTATGTGCATTGAGTCATGCATACATATTATTGGTGGGATGAATCATTGCTCAGGAGGAGTGTATGTGATTCATCCGTACTCCTACGTGGAGAATGGTGGGGGATAGATCATTGCCAAGTAGAGGTGTATGTGATCTATTCGGGGTTCGATTGAATGAACCAATGAGTCAGTACCGCATGCATGGTGTCGTGTTGCATTGTGTTATTATGTGGATTGTTGGTGAGTGAATATGACAGTAGGTCGTGATTATATGTTGTTGTTGTTGGTGTGAGATACTACCTCTTTATATGTACTATTCACCTTTTTATAGTGAATGTAGTTCTCACCCCTCTGTTGTTGTTGTGTCTGTGCTTCTTCGGAAGTACAGATATTCAGGTGCAAGGTTAGAGCTTGGAGCTTGTGTAGCTTGTTCGAGTTTAGAGAGTCGCTCTGATATGTAACACGGGATTTGGGGGTTTTTACCTTTTGTTTTATGTTGTATACTTGTTATGTATCTTTCAAATGATGAATATTATAGTGGACCACAATTATGTGGAGTTTTGGTGTTGTAGGCAGATGGCCGTGAATCGAATAATTGAATGAATTTTCCGCTGGTTGATTTTACTGAAATAAAAGAAATTTATTTTGTTGGTTTTAAAATGTGGCATCCTACTTTGGTGTGGAAACTCTGATTTATTTCATATATTTTCGTTTATTTTGAAAAATGGAAAGTGGGGTGTTACCAAGATTACACACTTCCTAATTCTGAACGTTATCACTTCAAAGTAGTGGACAACACAAGCAAAAATGATTATGTGTAATTGTTGGTTGACTCAAGGATGAAGATGAAGATGAAGAGAAAGATTGGTATGAATTTTCACATTTCTTGTTGTAGCGCAGTTTTTGTGGTTGCGAGTCACACCGTTAGGCTGCAGTTCGATTCATTTTTTATCCTATTGTGAGCTAATTAAGGAAGGGAAATAGATGTCTCCAATTAACCCTGCTTGCATACTGAGATTAAACAGATGACTGTTGGTTTACAGATGCTACCTGAGATGGGGGGTCTTTCTTAGGCTTATTTTGTTTAAGGAGGGAATGTTTTGTCTGTTAGGGAGGATTTTGGTTAGGATACTGATTTGCTTTTCTTGACTAATATGTGCAGGTGCTAAATGTGGAGTTTTTTATGAGAATGTGAGAGTATGGGACCTGAGGATTTTGATGTGGTGTGCTCGCTAAGATTTTTCTTTCAATCTTATGCCTACGTATTCCCGTTTACGGAAACAGGGAAATCAGAGCGATCGTAGTTCCTCCTATTCTATGGGAGGAAAAAAGATATTTGGGTATCTTGTTCAAAGCCCAAGATATGAAGCTAAAGGTGATTTGTATCTTGTTCAAAGCCCAAGATATGAAGCTAAAGGGTTGACTATTTTGTGTCTTGTTCAAAGCCCAAGATTGAAGCTAAAAGGGTCCTAATTGAGAAGGATTTTGTCATCTCTAAAGAGGAGTTGTTGATGTTTGTATGCTGTAAGCAAAGCATGTTTTGATGTTAAAAGGTTTATTGACTCAACCGGGGATTTCTTTATACAAAGCCTAAGAGGAGGCTAACTTACTCAACAAGAGAGTGTTTATATGTGTATCATGTACAACGCCCAAGATGGAGGCTAAAAGGGTTTGACTCAACAAGAGAGTGTTTTTGTATGTATCTCGTACGAGGCCCGAGACGGAGGCTAAGGTGTTTGAGAATGTCTTTGAGACTCAAGGGTATTTAGACTGTCCAAGTCTACGGGGTGTGTCCTTGTACAATGCCCAAGAGGAGGCAAATGAAGATCTAGACTCAATTGAAAAACTGCTCTATCAAGATGACTAATTTCTGTTCCTATACCTTTAAGAGGTCGTCGGGACAATTTGTACGAAGCCCAAGAGGAGGCTATCATTCCCGGAGGAAGAAATCATTTATACGAAGCCTAAGAGGAGGCTGTGAATACTTCTAAGAAGCCGACGGGTCCTTGTACAACTCCCAAGAGGAGGCAGGGATGCTTTTAGGAAGCCTGTCGGTCCCCAAACCCCGAGAAATTCAAGACAGACTATTCACAGAGAATAGATCAAGCCAGGAAAGTTCGAGAATTTGGAAGAAACTCAAGAGATGCTATTCACGGAGAATAGATCAACTCTGGGGAGTAGAGTCTCTTGACAATTCCTAGGAGGGACAGTCGAAGAGAAGACTGTATCTGGTGCTCCTATGGGGGATCTAGTTTTGTCTACTTCTAAGAGTGATCGATACGGCTTTACCTAGTGCTATAGACGTAGTTGCCCGGGAAACTCTAAATATCTATACTATTATTACACAGTTGATATGAGTTTATGAAAGAAGACTTACAGCAAAACAGCCCCACAGTACAGTTATATACATATGAAATGGGTAAATGAAAGCGGGTAAACACTTACTCGGTTGTAGAGCTTCCAAGCTGTTTGGTTAGTTGTTCAACAAAGAAAGATTGAAAACAACAGTAAAATCAAAAGAGAAAGTATTTTGAAAGTAAATTGGGGCTTACAGCTCAAGGAGAGGCCCAAAGTGTATTTTAGGAAAAGAAATGGGACTTACAACACGAGGGGAGGCCCAGATGATTTTTAGTTTGAAAATGGCGATTGCGCCGAGATTTTTAACGTATCGGGACTTATACAATAACTGAGACCCAAAATATTTTTGTACAAAAAGGGTTGGGTCTTACACTCTATTAGAGGCCCAAGTGTATTTTTTAAAAAAGATTTGTTAGGGTGAAAATCAAAGAAACCCCAATTTCATTTTTTTAAAGGCATTTTTCAAAGAAAAATCAAGTAAAAAATGATAAAAATATCAAATAAAATCATTAATCATGTTATAAACAATGATTAAGGTTTATGAAAAAGTATTTTATCCACATGAATATTTAAAATCATTTTGGTTTTAAAATTCAAGAAATAGAAATCATTTTAAAAGCATTTAAAACAATATTTTTAAAAATATATCAAATAATAATATTTTTTTGTGATTTTTTTGTGGATTAAAATATTATGGAGTATGAATAAGAAGTGTGTAAAACAAAATTGGAAAATGATGATTTTTGCTATGTAAAAGAATTGGTTGAGTTTTGAAGATAAACTAAGAAAAAGAGAAAAGATGTCACAACATCACATTCGACATCACTCATGAGTTTTGAAGATAAGAGAAGAAGGGAAGATGTCACAACATCACATTCGACATCAAAACTGAAACTTTAGTTTCAACATCTTTTTATCAAACTTCAAATATTCATAACTCTCTCAATTTTTAACGAAATTGAAATCCTTAAGAACCTATCTTGACCGATTTTTCGCCAGGAATCCAATGGTATTACTCATGCATACTGAAACTTAATGTACAGACCACACAAAGCAAAAAACTAGAACTGCATGTTGATTTTAAACATCTTTGCTTATCAAACTTCAAACATTCATAACTCTCTCAATTTTTAACGAAATTAAGATCCGTAAGAACCTATCTTGACCAATTTTTCGCAATGAATCCAATGGTATCACTCATGCATACTGAAACTTAATGTACAGACCACACAAAGCAAAAAACCGGATCTGCACCTTAAGTTTAAAACAACATAAACTCCACATATGAACATGTTAAAGTGCAAACAGTAGGAGGATCATAACATACACATTAAGGACAATATTTTTGCTCCAAGAATTGTTCAATATAATGCATGTATGTGGACATCAAAGGAAAGCATGATTCAAAGAATTCAAGTTGTGAATTTTACCTCTTTTTTGGAGATTTTGTGCAACCTACCAAGTGCTTTGTTCCATAAATGATTTGATGCTTTGGACACCCTCAAATGACCTCTTAGAAGCTTTTAGGATGGTTGGAATCAGCTGGAACCTGCAAAAACACAAACTGGCCCTTTCTTGCAAAAGGGGTTAAAATGGCCAAAATGCCAACTCTCTCAAATGGTGTTCCAGATGTGTGGCACCATTTGGGACAGTTCAAGGATGATATTTGGATCACCTACATATGATGTTTATGAGGTGTTAGGATCATGAGCTGTGATGGAAATGCTCTCTAACTCAAAAACTCAGAATTTTCTTACTAAAGAAAGCATTTTGGAGTGAAAGAGAGAATTTGAGGAAAGCATATGTTTGATGGATTTGGTGTACTCAAACTGAACACAAATGAGCTCTATTTATAGTAGAGCAAGTTTGTTTTGGCAGCAATAGTGAATAGTGGTTGCAGCGGAGGTTTGTCCAATGTTGGCCAATGAAAATCCAAGTCTCCTCTAGCCATTGACTAGAGGTTAGGGCACAGGCTACTGGTTCCCTAGTTATTGGAGGAATCTTGACTGGATTCAGTTAGAGGAAGCTCAGTTTATGCCACCTTTAAGCATCCATTAAATGCTCCAAACCAAAATTGGAGTCTTGTCCCTCTTTTAGGGTTTTTTAGGTTTGGCATGCTACTTGTGGAATCTTGGACTTGGGAGGCTTATAGATCAGATCATCTCCCTTGGATTTGATCCTCAGATGTGTCCAAAATGATGAAAAGGCTTGGAAATTCGTGTGGCACCAGAAATGTGCAAATTTGTCCTGAAACATGTCTTGAAAATCAGCTGCAGCAAGCCTTGTTGTAAAATCCATAACTTCTTGCTCAAGAATGATAAATGGATGTTCCAGGACTCTATGGAAAGCTGAGATGACATACTTCAACTTTGATGTTTGACCCTAGACTTGGTTCAACTTGGATCATGGAAAAAAACATCCTTGAAGTTGGGACATTCTTGCTGAAAAAATATTAATGATGTCTTATGAAATGTTGGAACATCAGACATTAAGAACATTAATAATTCCAAACTTTAATCACTTGTATCTTTTAATCCACTATGATATTTTGAGTTGAAGTGAATTGCATCTTTGATGCTTGTCTTACATGGTGACAAAGCTTAAAAATTGTGTGGCACAAGAAAAGTGCACAAAATCTGTCCCAAAAAATCAGCTCGAGCAAGGCATGTTGTGAGGTTCATAACTTCTTGCTCAAGTTGAATCAATGGGAGTTCTTGTACATTTTGGAAAGCCCTAATGACATAATTTAACTTTGATGTTTGACTTTGGTCTTGGTTCAGCTTGTAAAGTCATCAAAAATGGTCTTGAACTTGTGTAGTCAAATCTGTCCTAAAAGCTGTCATGAAAATTCTATTTTATCTATGCCTTTTGCAGAGACCATAACTTTCTGCTCGAGAATGGTAAATGAGCTTTCTAGGACTTTCTGGAAAGGTGAGATGACGTACTTCAACTTTCATGCCCAGGGTTTTTCCTGAATCAACTTGGATCATGGAGAAAAACATCCTTGAAGTTGGGACATTCTTGCTGGAAAATTATTAATGATGTCCCATGAAATGTTGAAACATTTGACATTAAGAATTCCCAACTTTGATCACTTATATCTTTCAATCCTTATGATATTTTGAGTTGATTCCTTCTACAATGTTGAAGTATCAAATACCCTCTTTAAAAGTAGCCCTTATGCAAAATCAATGGATGCTTGGATCAATAGTCACAACCTTGAAAAGTTGTGCACTTGAACATGATTTTAACTTAGAAAAAATTTCTAAGTTTCCTTCAATTTGATCAATTTTGCAATTTTGCATGATTTCTTGATTTAAATTTGATCAAATTAAATCATCCATCATATTTTCTTGAGTAATGGCTTGTGAAGCTCAAAGTTGACCAAAAGTCAAACTTTGACTTTCTGCGTCAGTTGACTTTTTAGTTTGACCAAAAATACATGAAAATTTTATACGTTAAATCCGGCTGATAATTCAAAAAATATTCATGAAGAAAATATATGATATTGTATGCAGACGACACAGTATAAAAAATATAGACAGATGAAATGAGAAAAAATAAAAACGCCCGGTCAAAATTTTGGGTATGACACTTGTTATTTTGAAATGTGAGCTAACCCAACCATATATAATGAATAAAATGACCAACAAAATGAAGTAACAGAAATAACAGAAAAATTGAATGCAGAAAAATCAGTTCAAAACAGCCATGGGTCGACCCCCATTAAATGAGGGTCAGCGTGAGCTAACCCGTGGAAGTGTCTATGCAAAATAAGTGACCATGTGTCGACCCATCTTGACCATGCGTCGACTCATGAACTCTGAAACTGCATAATTTCAAAAACCCAGAAGCATGCGTCGACTCATGCAACAGGGGGGTCAGCGTGCGCTAACCCGAATATTTCACAAAACTTGTCCAAGACAGCATGAGTCGACTCATGCTCACCTTGGGTCGACTCATGACATGCAGATTTTCAAAAACTCATTTTTCTGTAAGTTTTTGCTGACCAAGACTCAAAAAAATTATACCAAACATCAATATTATGATCATGCACATGTAGAAATTGTGTAGACTTCTTCCTATATGTTTAGACACATGAACATTGATGGTTATATGCAATTTGCCCGATAATGAAGTGATACCGCTCAAATTACAATCTAATGACTATCTTATTTGTTGACATCATTAAAACCAAAATAGATTAGAGACCTTAGCCCTCACATACTCCCCCTTTTTGATGATGGCAACACTGTCTATCTATCTCTTGATTGTAATTTGAGAACGGAGAAACTCCCCCTATCTTTAACACTTTAATATCTGCTGCTTAAGTATTTTCTGCTGCTGCTAGTATCCTTCTCCCCCTTTGACAACATCAAAAAGAGTAAAGAAGGTGGTCAAAGAGATATCATCATAACAAGTAATGGTTCATTCACCAATATGAAAAATAGCGACACTAACAAGCATCCACATATGATACAGTTAATGCAATAGTATAAACGGATAAACACGTAACATAAGAAGCAAACATAATTCATTCCATAATAGTGCAAAATAGTAACATAGTCCTAAATGAAAAGCAAAAGCAAAACATCATGCAAGAAAAGAGCAAGTCATACAATCAAAACACAAAATACAACATGCACCTTCTCTTGAAAAATTGGACCATTCTTGAGTCGACCCATGACACACTTTAGTCGACTCAACCAAGTATAAAATGGAAGAATTTAAGTTTTTACATACATATGCACCAATACATGATAAATAAACATGCTAACACATAATTCAAACATCCAAATGAATCATATATGCTTAAAATGTGTAATAAACATCAATTTTGAACATCCAACATGGTACATATATTAAGGAAAACTTATGAAGCGGAACGATATTACCTTGACCATGAACAATGATGAGAGCCCTCACATATTGCTCAACAACTCTTGGCATAGTTAGTCAAAACCATATATATATGTGTGTGAAGAGCTACTATCTTAAAGAATTATCAAACACGATCTGAAATATCGAGAACGCCAAGTTCCCTATGGATGTGAAAGAAAGCTCCTGTAGCTAGTGGTTTGTAAAGATGTCAGCAAGTTGATTTTTGGTATCAACATGCTCAAAGACCACATCACCCTTCTCTACATGATCCCTAAGGAAATGATGACGTATTTTGATATGCTTGGTGCGTGAATGTAATACGGGGTTCTTAGTTAGGTTAATAGCACTAGTGTTATCGCACAAAATAGGAATACGCTCAAGTTTTACATTGAAATCAAACAATTGTTGTTTAAGCCATAGGACTTGAGCACAACGACTACCAGCGGCAACGTATTCCGCCTCATCTGTTGACAAAGCAACGGAAACCTGTTTCTTGCTATGCCAACTCACCAAGGAATTTGCAAAAAAGTGACACGTGCCACTAGTACTTTTCCTATCCAACTTGCACCCGGCAAAGTCGGAGTCAGAATAGCCAACTAAGGAATAAACACTACCTTTGGAATACCACAACCCATACTTTGGAGTACCGGAGCGGTATCGAAGTATGCGCTTAACTGCTTTTAAGTGGGATTCCTTGGGACGTGCTTGATACCTCGCACACATGCATACACTGAACATAATGTCGGGTCGTGATGCGGTAAGATAAAGAAGAGATCCAATCATACCTTGGTACTTCTTTACCTCTACATTCTTACCATTTTCATCATGATCAAGATTCGCACACGTAGGCATAGGAGTATCTATTGCCTTGCAGTTTAGCATGTCGAAGCGTTTGAGAAGCTTAAGACAATATTTTGTTTGACTCACAAATGTGCCCTCTTCGAGTTGTTTGATTTGCAATCCGAGGAAATAGTTGAGCTCCCCCATCATGCTCATTTCAAACTCCCCCTGCATCAAACTAGAAAACTCCTTGACCAAGGTCATGTTAGTATACCCAAAGATAATATCGTCAACATAAATTTGTACCAAGATTAAATGTTATCCTTGACATTTAATAAAGAGGGTTGTGTCAACCTTCCCTCTTGAATACCCTTGATCAAGTAAAAATTTGCTTAGACGTTCATACCAAGCCCTAGGGGCTTGTTTAAGTCCGTACAAAGCACGTTTAAGTTTGTAGACATGATCAGGATATTCATGGGATTCAAAACTCGGAGGTTGGGCAACATAAACCTCTTTATATATACGTCCATTAAGGAAAGCACTTTTAACATCCATTTGGAATAATTTGAAGTTCTTAGTGCAAGCATAAGCAAGTAAAAGACGTATAGCCTCGAGTCGGGAAACCGACGCATAAGTTTCCTCATAGTCGATTCCTTCCTCTTGGTTATAGCCTTGCGCTACAAGCCGCGTTTTATTTCGTGTTATAACTCTGTTTTCATCAAGTTTATTTCTAAATACCCATCGGGTGCCGATTACTCGATGATCTCGCGGAGGGGGGACAAGGTCCCAAACCTCATTTCTCCTGAATTGATTTAGTTCATCTTGCATTGATAAGAACCAATGTTCATCGAGTAATGCCTCCTTTGCGTTTTTAGGTTCAACTTGTGACACAAAAGCGGAGTAATAACAAAAGTTACTAAGTTTAGAGCGAGTGGTTACTCCCTTAGAGATGTCACCGATGATATTGTCGATTGGATGGTCTTTGGAAGACTTCCATGCTGGAGGAAGGTCATCTTCATTAGTTGGATGATCCTCGTCACTCTTCATAGGTTGGTTATCCTTTTCCTCCTCAATACGCACTACTTCGGGCTGATCAGTTCCTTTATTAGTGTCCTTGAGTATGTCTTCAGAAGATATACCTGCACCATGAAAGAACTACCTTCTCCGACATTTCTCGAATAAGACTCGTCAAAATTAATGTGTACCGACTCTTCAACAATTCGTAACCTTTTATTATAAATTCTATAAGCTTTACTTGACTGAGAGTATCCAAGAAAAATACCCTCGTCGGCCTTGGCATCAAACTTACCAAGTGTCTCTTTTCCATTGTTCAACACAAAACACTTGCAACCAAAGACATGAAGGTGAGAAATATTTGGCTTACGTCCTTTTAAAAGTTCATACGGGGTCTTGTTTAGAATAGGCCGGATGAGCACCCTATTCAAAACGTAACAAGCCGTACCAATGACGTCGGCCTAAAGTATTTTGGAAGTCCACTTTCATTGATCATAGTCCTCCCAAGTTCCTCCAAAATTCTATTTTTACGTTCCGCCACCCCATTTTGTTGAGGGGTACGTGGTGCAGAAAAATTATGATCAATTCCGTGGGATTCACAAAATGCTTCAAACAAATGGTTTTCAAACTCACCCCATGATCACTTCTAATTGACACAATGTTCGTGTTTAACTTGTTTTGAGATAACTTAGCAAATCTCTCAAAGACCAAAAAGGTATCACTTTTATTTGCTAAGAAAATGGTCCAGCAAAACCTAGAAAAATCATCGACTATTATAAAACCATAATAGTTATCACCTAGGCTTTTAACCCTAGATGGTCCAAAGAGGTCCATATGGAGGAGCTCAAGGGGTCTCATAGTTGAAACGATTTTTTTAGATTTAAATGAGATCCTTGTTTGCTTCCCCATTTGGCAAGCATCACAAAGGTGACCCTTTGTGAATTTGATTTTGGGCAAACCGATGACTAGGTCTTTAGAGACTATTTTGTTAAGCAAATCAAAATTGATGTGAGCCAACCGTCTATGCCACAACCATGAATCTTCATTCATAGTGACTAGACACTTGTCTCCACTCAGCGATACCTCATTTAAGTCTAGCATATAGACGTTGTTGACCCTCAAGCCCTTAAACACATTCTTTTTGTCACTATCTTCAACTATGCAACAATCTTTTGAAAACGATAATTTATAATTTTTGTCACATAGTTGGCTAATGCTCAAAAGGTTGTGTCTAAGGCCTTCCACAAGAAGCACATCAGAGATAGTAGTAGATGAGGGGTTACCTACACTGCCTTTGCCGAGAATTTATCCCTTGTTGTTATCTCCGTAGGTGACAAACCCTTTTTTCTTCGCCACAAAGTCGATGAAAAGAGATTGTCTCCTGTCATATGTCTTGAACAACCACTATCCAGAACCCATCTTCTTTTGGTGGTCTCAAGACTTTGTACCTACAAAACAATCAAGGGAGAGTAGGTACCCAATTCTCATTGGGTCCTTTGCGGTGAGTGAAACCAAGATCGCACTTGGGCAACCATTGATAAATGCCTTTTGGAACAAGAAATCTTCTAAAACGACATTTAGCAATAGTATGACCAGGCTTGCAACAATATAGGCAATCACGGTTCATTTGAAACTTACCTTTGCTATCACTCTCTCGAATCACATACGTATACTTTTGATATGGATTATTTATACTTTCTCGATAATGTGATCGATCAATTACAAACGTAATTTTAGGCATAAGAGCCTTGTCTAATTTGGCCTTAAGGGTTCTCACCTCTTTTTGCCAAATATGACAAGTATCACAGCCCCCAAACTTGAACCATGGAGACTTATTCTCATCAACCTTAGCTTTTGATGCATCCACCATGGAGTTTTTAAGAGCTTCCAATTTCCTTTCGAAATCGGAAACCTTTTTCTCCAAGTATTTAAAAATATTTTTGTTCGAGGCTAAGCGTTGAAAAGCTTCCTTAGCCTCGTGGTGCAACATATCAAAATCCTTTTGCAATTCTAAATGAGACATAGTATCAGAATGATCATATTTAGAGTGTTTTACCTCTTTCTTCTTGTTGTGACGTGCCATAAGACATAGATTAACGGATTCACTTTCATCACTTGAGTTGTCCTCTTTTTCCGACTCGTTTTTGCTTTCCCAAACGATGTATGCTCGTCTAGATTTGTTTAGCTTTTTATGTTGACGGCTCTTGTCCTTGTACTTATCCTTGTCTTTCTTAAGTGATGGACAATCCGGCTTGTAGTGCTCGGATTTTCCACAGTTGTAACACGTCCCATTAACCTTGCCATTCTTATTTCCTTCATTTCTAGATTGTCTCTTAAATTTAACAAGATTTTTATCCGAGTGTTGAATCTCATTCTTCCGAACATACCTATTGTATCTCTTCACAAATAGACTCATGTCATCATCGGAGTCATCATCTTCGTCATTGTTGGTTTCATCATCACTTTGCTCTTTAGATTTGGACTTTAAACAAGAATCCTTAAGAGCAATCGAATTCTTCTTCGTATCTTTTGTTTTCTCCTTCTTTATACTCTTTTCATGTTTATCCAAGCTAATGAGCACTTGCTCATGCTCATCGAGTTTGCCAAATAGTGTGGTGAGGTCTAGAGTAGCTAGATTATTGGCCTCCTTGATCGCGGTGACCTTCGGCTGCCATTCCCTGTTAAGACACCTCAAAATTTTATTAGTAGCAACCTCATTTGGAATTGGTTTACCAAGTACATGCAATTTGTTGATGATATGAGTAAATCGTTTTTGCATATCCGCAATGGTTTCCCCTTGCTTCATGTAAAAAAGATCAAACTCTTGCGTTAGTGTGTTAATACGAGCCATTTTAACATCATTAGTGCCTTCGTGGGCTACTTGTAAAGCATCCCACATGGCTTTGGCTGTTTCACAATGAGAGACTCGATAATATTCGTCAACTCCCAAAGAGGAGATCAAAATATTACGAGCCTTCCAATCATAGCTGTACTTTTTCTCATCCTCCTCATTCCATTGAGCTTCGGGTTTGGGAACGACAATGCCTTCAGCATTGGTCATTGTAATTTCCATGGGACCGTTTAAAATAACGTTCCAAACCTTCCGATCTATGGAATTTATATGGACGCGCATACAATCCTTCCAGTAGCTGTAATTCTCGCCTGTAAAAACTGGAGCTCTATTATAAGCCCATTTAGGTTCGTTCGCCATGATCCAAGAAGTTTTACTGAAGCACCAGATAAACCGGAGCTCTTGATACCACTTGTTAGACAATGACTATGGATCTAGAAGGGGGGTTGAATAGATCCATTGAGTTTTACACACAAATGTTTACCAAAAATTGGTTTTAAAACATTTTCACGGAAGCAACCACTGAATCACACGTCTACAACGAACCTCTACTAGAGGGATCGGATATGCACGATAATATTGGGAATGAATTATGGATGAGAAAAATTTAGATTGATTAACTCAATTTAAACACAATCAACAATGTTTTATTTGCTTGATAGTTCATCCAACCCAACGAGGAAAATCGACAAACAATTAATTGCGAATACGTTCGATTTTGCGTTGAAACAAAATTATCGAACACTTGGTGTGCGTTAACCCACTAAGTGCTGATTTCAAAGTAATGTGATGTTGAGCTGTTCCTAAATACAATCCAAGGGATTGTATCAAATTTACAAAACAATTTAACAGCCAACTATAACACTAGCTCAGAAATTTCGATCAATTTAAACTTCGCAAATTCGAATGATATCAAACGTAAAGAGTTAAGAGAAAGAGAGAACAAACGAGATTTGATTAGGTAGTTCCCCAATCGTCCTCGCTTTGGGTACCTCTGCTCCTTATTCCACAATTGGAATTGATATATCTATATATATATATAGTTGTTGCAAATTGTTTATTACAAGAGAAGAACTATGAACATCCAAACGCCTAAACGTCTTTGATCGTTGATGCAGAACCTTCTCTTCCCTTGATTCAAGACGAATCAAGTGCCATGAATTCGGTTGAACAAGTCACTGTCCCACGCTACTAGACTGCAAGAAACCACCGTTCTTCAGTCACCTTCACTCGGCCGACTTCAATTCTCCGCAATTCGATCCCCAAACCTTTCTTCTACGATCCTCCAACTGTAGCTACTAAACTGAAAGAAAACTTTGTTCTTCGGTTACCTTCGCATGGCTGAATCCCCTTAGAACGAAACGGTTTGTGCCAAAAACCCCCAAAATCACCTTGATTCTTGGAGGATAAAACCTAAGGTTTTATTCAAGAAACACCTACCAATTCTCAACCCAGAAATGAAGATCACACACTTCATAATTCTGAACATTATCACTTCAAAGCAATGGACAACACAAGCAAAAATGATTATGAGTAATTGTTGGTTGACTCAAGGATGAAGATGAAGATGAAGAGAAAGATTGGTATGAATTTTCACGTTTCTTGTTATTTTGAAATGTGAGCTGACCCTGTAACACCCCAATTCCCATCGCGAATAAATAATACATAAATAAATCAGAGTAAATAAAAATTTATTATTCTTAGACGGAAACAAGGATGCCACATTTAAAGAAAGAAAACACAATCCCTGCTCATAAATTTGATATATAACACAAAATGGAATAAATATAATTCAGGAAGCTTTTTCCAACAAAAGGAAAGTTCAATTATGGAATAAAGCGGAAAGATCCATAACTGACTTGTTTTACAAAATAAATGGTTTTATATTATCAAAATATTCATACAAAGTTAATACAAAATAGATCCAACAAATGTATACATATATAACAAAAGCGTTTCCCGACTCCCGTGTTACGTATCAGAGCAGACAGACCGACAAAAGGATGGAGAACTAATCTTCACAAAAGCCTCCAAGACTACTAATCTGCAATTGCCTCATAGAGCAACAAACCACAACAGAAGGGTGAGAAATAACAACTAAATCAAGATTGCATAACAATATGCAAACACATATAAATTCACATGCACAATTATTCTCACCACAAGCATCACATACTAATACATATAGCATGCCACAGATACATAACCTATTTCTAATAATCCAACCATATAGCATATATTCATAAATAGCATATCATAGATAATTAATACAATCATTGTGATGTGCAACATCCCCACAAGACATGGCATATGTCTATACATAAAACATATCATCCATAACCAATACATTTATCACAAATGCATATCAATTCACCAATGCTATCACGAGCTCAACACATAATCAATCAATTCACAATTTTCCACACATAATCAATTCATTCATGATTTTCCACACATAATCAATCCATTCATGATTTTCCATACATAATCAATCCATTCATGATTTATGCAAATGCAGAGAGACCGACACAACGACTCTATGCAAATGCGGTACCATCCATCCATCATTCTCATCATTAATTCACTCAGGAATTATTGGAATCATCGCTTGTTACTTAGTGTAACTCCCCGTCGGGAAAACGATGTTCCCCGTCGCTTTAGGTCCTCTTTGTATAAGGCACGCGACGTTTATGGATCGCTTTAAGTCCTCTTTGTATAAGGCACACGATCCGATCGCTTTAGGTCCTCTTTGTATAAGGCACGCGATCCTCTATAACGTCGCTTTAGGTCCTCTTTGTATAAGGCACACGACCGTTATAGCAGATTCCCTCTGGAATCGTTTCGTCGCTCACACCCCACAAAGGCACACGACATCACAAGATGCATATCATGATGCTTGGCATACAAAGACTCATGACAATCAAATGCATCTTCACAAACCAACCATATGAATTATCTCATCGTCATTATTCATGCATTGGAAATCAATTCAAACAATGCATTTACTTGCCATAAGGCCACCAAATAACACACATTGAATTCCACATAAACAATGCATTTCATCATAATCCACAAACCACAACAATTAGAATTTTAGCATATACACTCATATCAATTCACATCAAGAATTAATCAACATCAACCATAACAATCCTACAATCATACCATGATATTCACAACACTAGGATTCACGCCACAAAGGCTACCCACAACAACATACATCAATACCATCCACTTGTATTCAATTCAACAAAGTATTTTTCCATAAGGCCACAACAATTACCATAACTTATCACATACATTCACATCATATAACATCACACAAGCTATACGATATACATCAAAAGCATATCACATGATAACACATCAATCGCACACAATTACAACGGTAAAAGTTGATAAACGACACGTTTCCAATTTCCCGACACAATTAAATAGGCCACCAATCTCAAAACTCATTTTTATAAGAAAGAACATCTCATTAGCTTTTCAACGGCACTAAGAACGTCTCGATCCGAGTTACGGATCAAAAGTTATGCATTTTCAAAGAAAACAAATTTATTGAAAATCCCCAGGAGCGCCCGGCGGTACATATTTTCGCCCGGCGGTGCCCCCTTCGCCTCTGCGTTGCCCGGCGAAGCAGCGGCGTACATTCCCCAACCAAAACTTAAAAGAGTCAGCAGCGTGACAAGCTGCGCCTCTTGGGTATCGCCCGGCGGAGCAGCGGCGCAACACATGCGTAGCCCGGCGCTTCGTATCAGATGCAGAATTTCTCTGCTGCGTTTTACACGATTCCACATCCCAAAAATCCCATTTTTCATCCCAAATTAATTCCAACAGCAAAACAAGTATCAGCAATTGATCATAAACACAGTGTGATCATACAACGCGATTTATACCAATTTCTGACCGTGAAAACATCGATTTCTATCTAATTGATCACAAATTATCAATAAGTAAAATTTGTGCAACAACCAAAACAATTACAACAAACAACACATATACATACACAAGCAAGATATAATCGAAACTTCTCACCCTTACCCGATTAATCGCGCTTGAAACGGGGTTTTCTTCGATTTTCCTCTTCTCCTCTCTTTTCTCTCCTCTTCTTTCCCTTCCTTTCTCTTTCTCTTTTTTTCTCTTTTTCTTTCCCCTCTATTTCCACTTATGTAAAAATATCTAATTTTTTCTAAAATATCTAACCCCTCAAAAGACTATTTTACCCCTCGACTCAAATATCTCGCAAACGTTCTCAAAACGCGATAAAACATAAACAGCGATGAAATATATTTCGGGAAATAAAAGTTGAAAAGAAATTATAATTTATTGCAAGTATTTTACCTATCAGGGAAATTAACCAATTAACTCAATTAGCAGGTAAAATAAAATAAATTCACACATTTCACAAAATTAACATAAATGAAATAAATAAATACAATTAATCAAATCGGGGCGTTACAGACCCAACTATATATAATGAATAAAATGACCAACAAAATGAAGTAACAGAAATAACAGAAAAATTGAATGCAGAAAAATCAGTTCAAAACAGCCATGGGTCGACATCCCATTAAATGAGGGTCAGCGTGAGCTAACCCGTGGAAGTGTCTATGCAAAATAAGTGACCATGCGTCGACTCATGAACTCTGAAACTGCATAATTTCAAAAATCCAGAAGCATGCGTCGACTCATGCAACAGGGGGGTCAGTGTGCGCTAACCCGAACATTTCACAAAACTTTTCCAAGACAGCATGAGTCGACTCATGCTCACCTTGGATCGACTCATGACATGCAGATTTTCAAAAACTCATTTTTCTGTAAGTTTTTCCTGACCAAGACTCGAAACAATTATACCAAACATCAATATTATGATCATGCACATGTAGAAATTGTGTAGACTTCTTCCTATATGTTTAGACACATGAACATTGATGGTTAGATGCAATTTGTCCGATAATAAAGTGATACCGCTCAAATTACAATCTAATGACTATCTTATTTGTTGACATCATAAAACCAAAATAGATGAGAGACCTTAGTCCTCACATTTAACTCATTCGAAACATTGTCCCTACCTTGCAGCAAGTGAAAACTTGGCTATAGAAAAAAATTATGAAGGACATAGGTGAAGCAACCTATATATTAGGAATCACGTTTTATTGAGATGATCACAAAAACTGATTGGCCTAAGTCAGCGTACATTGTAGACAAAGTCCCAAGGCGCTTTAATATGCATGATTCTAAGAAATAATTTATATCTTATGCAACATGTCTTATGTCTATAAAAAAACACAACCCCTTTAACTAAAGAATAAATGGATTTCACTGATAAGATTGCATATGCATCTGTAATAGGAGTTATCAAGTATGCTATGTTAAGTACTCAACCAGAAGTCCCATATGCTTTAAGCGCAATAAGTAGGTGTCAGTCTAATACCAATGATGCTCATTGGGTTACTGTCAAGAATATTCTTAAGTAGTTGAGAAGGACTAAGGACTCATTCTAGATATATGGAGGTTAGGAGGAACTCATTGTAATAGGATATACATACGGTAGCTTCCAGACAAATAAATATGACTCTATATTATAATCTGGTTATGTGTTTTGCTTAAATGGTAGTAATGTAAGCTAGAAAAGTTCAAAGCATGATACAATTGATGATTCTACAACCAAGGTCAAGTATATTAGTGCCTCAAATGATGCAAAGAAAGTTTTTTGGATTAAGAAGTTCATTAATGAATTTGGAATAGTTCGTAGCATTGTACATCCCATAGATCTCTGTTGGGATAACAATGATGTCTGTGTAAAAGTTAAAGAACCTAGATATCACCAACGATTCAAACACATACTTAGGTGATATCACATCCTTCGAGAGATTATATATATATATATATATATATATATATATATATATATATATATATATATATATATATATATATATATATATGGGTTATGCTAATGCACACCCATGTAGGTGTGCATTAGCAACATACACCTTAGTGTATTTTTGTGTGGGGCCCACCAATTTTGGGTGGGACCCACATTAGAAAGATGAAGAAAAAAAATAGAAAGAAAATAGATATAGTGTATTTTTGTGTGGGGCTCACCAATTTTGGGTGTATGTTAGCATTTCCCTATATATATATATATATATGAAGATATGCAGAGTACCAACAATTGAAATGTCATTGATCCAGTGACAAAGCCTCTTGTGAAGCATAACTTCTTGTTGTAAACTCTAGAGACTAATAATTTAATTAAAACCTGGTACTTGTATCAAAGTATCTAATAATAATAATAATAATAATAATAATAATAATAATAATAAAGCATTTATTTATTTATTTTATAAGCGATTAAATAAATAAGTGAAACTTATTTAATGGTTTAGTCTTGCAATGCACTAGCATTAATTAAAGAAACACAATATACCAAAATGTATGGTGCGTTTAATTGCAATACGATACACTTTAAGGTATGATGTGCTTAAGCGAGTTTGTCCAGCTTAGAGCTCACTCAAGTGGTTCTATAAGTATAACATTTATGCTAAAGTACATAAGCTTGACCTAATCTATTTTAAAAATCCTTGTTGTATGAAACCTAAAACAGTGTTGTGTCTCTCTAAGCCTTCATTCAAATCAGCTAGCACTGTGAGTGAAGATATTTTGTTCATGTAGACTAAGTAGAGGTGTCAACATTCATATCGTACTCGTGAACACTCTCTACATTGGACTTCAAAGGTTTACCAGTACTACAAGAGGTAATCATTCAATCATTGACCATGACTGTTAGTAAGGATTCACCAAAGAAAAAATATTAGTATACCTGCTTCTTCTCTTTTGTAATTTCCTTTACTGTCGGTGGTGACAATATACTAGTTAGTTGAATTGTACTTATGCCTTCTTCACGGTCGATGGGAAGAAGGAATCCTTGGAAACAACCTTTAGGTGGTGTACGACTGATGTCTCTGCCATTAGAGTCACGTGGAGGAGAGTTGTTGTCACAGTGAGGAGGTTGATACCTCTTTGACAAATCTTGAGCTCTTAATGGTCGTGAACTTAGGAGTGACCTATTTTGCAACACCTCTAATTAGATTTAAATTTGAGTTAGAATATTTTCCTGATTTTATTCTACACAAAGGAGCATCGGGTTTTGCTGCTATTGCAGATTGAAAGGTTTTAGTAGAAGTGTGTTCGTGTTTAGAGCGTCGAACTAGGCTTGGACTTGTTAGAGATCGTGTAATAGTGGTGGAACCAAAGCGTGAAGAGGATGAAGAAATGTTCATAGTGGAGGAAGCAAAAAAGGTAGGCATAGGAGTTGGTTTTGTAGTGAATGAATTGGACGAGTTTCTTGAGCTCAAAGTTGAGGAATCATAGTTGAAGCTTAGAGTTGTAACTGAAACGATTACAATGGTGTAACCGAGAAAATTTGAAAGAATCGAAAAGGAATTCGACAGAAACAAAAGACAATTCTCATAGACGATGCCACTATGTTTCATTAGAACAATATATATGATAGGTTGTTGACGACCATGGTTGCGAGGATTTCATTGATGCAACAAAAAGCCCACAAAGATACATAGAATAGTACAATCACCTAGCACGAGATCTATCATCAACCTGATGCCACTAGAAATAAAAAGAAAACAAATAGAGCAAACAAAAAAACAACAAGAAAAAATCTAAAAACATTTGATTAACCAGCCAATAGATAAGCAACACTAAAGAGAATAAATCAAGCAATAAAACCTCACCCCTACTAGGCAAAACACAAATTAGATTTCAACCTATAATAAACCACTTTCAACCGAACAAAGTCCTTTAGAGTGTGTTTGGATAAGGAATTTGAGAATTTTTAGGGAATTTATAATTCTAAGTAATTCAAATGATTCAATTGAAATTCATTCATTTTTAAATTCTTTTGTTTGGATGGAGTATTAAAATGATTCAATGTAAAAAATTTGGGGTCATTTTCATAATTTTTTAATGTTTTTGGGTCAAATTTAAAATATGACAAATAGGGACCAATTTGTAATTTTTGAATATTTGAAAGGACCACTTTGTAAAATTTGAAAAAAAAATTAGGGACTAATTTGCAATTTTTTAAAAATTTTGAAAGTGAATTGTAAATTTTCATAAAATATGAGTACCATCTTGCAAAATTTGAAAAATTAATAATAAACAATTTAATATTCATATTATACAGAGTAAAGAAGTAATTTGAAATTCTTTACTTTTGGTGTCATTTTAAATTCCTTAAATTTAACATGAATAAAATACTCCATAAATTTACATCATTTTAACAATTCTTCATATTTTTTATCCAAACAATAGATTTTGATTAAGTCATTTCAAATTTCCTCAAAAAATTATTTTTCTTTATTAAAATTTTTCATTCAAACACACTCTTTAGAAGAAAACACTAAGAATACTCTACCACAACAAAGTGAAAGACACTAAAATCACCATTGTTCAGATATATGATAGTTTCTACAAATCTAGTAGAAAAAATACAAGAGTTAAATCTATGGATTGAGCTGGTCTTTATAGACCGTTTAACAATCCATAATATAAATTTAACAAATAATTTACAAAACTAGTTTAAAAAGGTATAATAAAACATATAAAGATTGACAACATTTAATTAAAAAAAGTCACTTTTAAGGTAAGAAAGAGGATACAATAAGCCAAATTCATAATATCAATCTTAATCAATATTATCAATATATGTTTCAGTCAAGGAAACAAACCATGTGTACCAAATATTCACCTGTAATTAATCAATTGATCTTGTCAAGTACTAAACAAACATCAAATCTTGGTGAAACAGAACACACATAAGGGACATAAGACTTTATAACTGCTTCATCTCAATTATTATTTTATTTCACTGTGTGCAGCTTTTCGGATTTATGCTGATTTGTATTTCCTAATGCAATCAATCTGAGTTTTTTACTGTTCTACCCCTCTCTCTATTCCAATGAAAAAGAAAATACACCCACGTGAATCGTGATCATGATGTTGCATAATCAATTAATTAAGTTGTGAGTAAAAGAATAGTTACATGAACTATGTCGCACATTAAAATAAATAAAGTTTGAAGAAATTTATTTGATCATCCAGATAAATAAAGTTTGAAGAAATTTGTTTGATTATCCAGATAAATAAATAAATACTAATAAAATTGCACATTCCAAAGAAAATAAATTTGTATTTATTGAAAGATTTATTTAAATCAATAGATATAGATTATAGTACATATTTCATAACAACATTATTCGGTGTGGTATAGGTCTCCGTCCTCTGCTCTTTTTTAATGATAAATAAAGTAAATAATGAAAAAAAAATGTCAAAGTATAAAAAAGATATTCACAAAGTCTACGAAGCATGTGTACTCCATTTTAAATAAAGTATCGGTATCAAATATGTACGGGGTACCGGTACGCGTACGGTACTCGAATGGTACGTACCGACATCTTATTTATTTTTTATTTATTGTTTTTTAAGTCGGTACTCTAGCGGGTACATATTGGATACGCGAACTCAATTTTTTATAATGGTATAGTTTTAGGCTTTTTTAATGGGTTTTTCAAGTGCTGATGTATAGTTTGACCAATTTGATCTGTTGCAAGATCGGTGAATCTTGAAACCAAAGGAATAATGAATAACTTATGGATCTTAAATCTCTAAACTTCCATCCATTACATTGAAACTCCTTGCACAATTGAATTCTTCATCTTCTACTGATAGAAATTGGAGTACATACGAATTTATACTCGTGTACTTGTACCATGATTTTTTTAAATGACGTATTCCGTACCAGTACCGAGTACTGGGTACGTACCCGTACCTTTGCAACGCAACACAAAGTACAAATAAGATATGGTCAAAAAATGACAAACAACCCAAGAACATTTGGACGAGATAGTAAAAGATTTCTTCCAACTTAATTAATTGTCTTGAATCCGACCCTTGACACGTAGCAGTGTTAAATTATTTTGAGTTGGGGTGTGCATGATTCATAAATAGGGGTGGCAAAATGGGCCCGGCCCGTTGGACATGCATGTTTTACCCGCACTTTAGTTCGGGGTGGGTCAAGGATTTAGACCCTCACCCTCTAATGTGTTCGCTCTGCCTCGCCCCTTTTTCTTCGCGGGTTTTTGCGGGTACGAGCATTTACATAAAATTTTGCATTTTTATGCTTAAGCAGTGCCCGCGAGCTTTCCCCGTCCCGCCCTCACTTTTTGCGGGGTGTGTCTAAGTTTTAGGCGCACATCCTCAACTATGACCGCCCCGTCCTGTTTTTTTGCGGGACGAGTCTAAACGGGTTGGGCATGCCCGTTTGCTACCCCTATTCATAAACCAAACTAAATTGAATCAAATATATGGGTTAATTTGGTTTTTAAAACCACTTTAATGAAACCAGATTATTTTTTAAAAATTAGTTTATATTTGGATTGGTTTGGTTCAAAACTGGTTTATACCAAAAACTGATTTTTGGTTGGATTAATTTTAAAACCAAATTTTCTCAATCTTGTTTCGATTAAAACTCAGTTTTCAATTCAAACAACCTTTTCCTAACGCCGTCCAATCCTTTTAAATCAATTTTTGAAATCAATACCCTATCGACGGCAGTAGATCTTAAATCTCAATTATAATATTTATGAAATTTGATCAACAATAGTTTGATTTTTGAAAGAATATAGAATCAATAGTGTTCTGGACTGGGTCGGGGACTGCTACTCAGTCGAGCAGGCCCAACCCACATTCCCTGGGATGGCCCAACAAAGGCCTTTGGACCGACCAGTGTCGGGCACTTGCACCTCCTCCGAGGCGTCGGGCGCACGCAGGACGCTGAGCGTCGGGCAAGACGCTAGGCCTCCGTGGGTCGTCCCTCCTCGACACTCAGGGTGCTCCTCCCCGCGAGGAGCCTACCTTCTGCACATAAGGGTCCTCCCCCCGCGAGGACACGTCTCTCCCCGACACGATAGAGTCCTCCCAGCGAGGACACGTTCTCATGTAACCGCCCCACTCCCGATGGAATCGGTCTGCCCTAATTCCGGAGATTTAGGAACGGTTACCCCAGGGCGAAGACCACGTATTGGTCTTCACTACGCCACGTAAGCCCTGACAGTTACTTGGATTGGGCCTGACAATCCAGCCCAATGCAAGTAATTGTTGGCCCCGCGCTGGGGGCTCTCTATAAATATCCTCTCACTTGAGAGGGTCAGGTTATGTTCACTTCTACTCTCACTTATGTACTTGTTTTTTCTCTGACAACCACCTTACTTGAGCGTCGGAGTACCTTGCAGGTACACCCCCCCCCCCGGCCGTCTTCAACCTCACCGGAGCTAAAGTTCAACAGACGTCATTGGCCACCAGAAACTGTCTGATCCAGGTACGATCAGTGGCGCTGTCTGTGGGAAATTATAAGCTTCCCCGTTTTTCTGCTCGATAAACCAAAGCTTTCTCCATTCATCACCAACATGGCCAATCCGACAGTTAACCAGGCTCTGGATACCGTGCTCGCACAACTTAACAACAGGAACCACCGTGAGGACGCCGTCATCCTCAACGGCGGCGAAGACGACATAAGAGACGGGCAGACCACCTCCCCGGACTCCCAAGATGTGGCTTACAACGCCGCCCGCCAGGACGACCAGCACGCCATTCTCCAACCAGTTGCTCCGCCGCCCAATGCGGACCCGAGCACCGTGGCCCTGTTTGCATTGATCAACCAGACCAATCAGCTGATCGCGCAGCAGAACACCAGAATTGAAGCCTTGGAGCAAGGACGGGCACAACGATCTTCCCCGCGAAGACATCGTCGTCCCCCGTCACCTCGCCGTTCTCCTTCCCCGCGAAGGACCCCTTCCGAAGAATCTCGGACCCCGTCGCCGGTACGCCAGGGTCGCCGACCGCGACTCGAGCGCCCCCAGCCGACGATCTCCCAGAAACGCCCTCGTTCCCCTCCTCGGAAGGAACCCAGGGCCTCCACCACCTCCAAGAAGTCCAAGCAGACCGAAGAAAGACCAAAGAACCGTTCGAGGAACTCCCCTCCACGGCACCATCGATCACCTTCGAGATCCCCGGCTGGTAGCGACGACGTGGACCAGAGGACCCCTTTGTCGTGGGAAATCATGAACGCCCCAATCCCTGCGGGCATGGAGAAACCCCCACCATTGGGGACCTACGACGGGCTGACCGACCCTGATGATCACGTGGAGAGTTTCGAAGCAATGCTCGACTTCTGAAATGTCAGTGGAGCCATCAGGTGCAGGCTGTTCCCCACCACCTTGCGGAAGGGAGCCATGACTTGGTATAAGGGTCTGGCACACGGGTCAATCACCTCCTGGAAGCAACTTAGGTAGAGCTTCACCAAACATTTCACCGCGTCTCGTCGACACCCGAAGACGGAGGCTGCCTTAGAGAGCATCTTCCAAGGGAAGAACGAATCTCTCTGAAACTACATCGAGAGATTCAACAAAGAGGCTGTCGAGGTCCACAAGACCGACGACATGAAGAAATACTTAATCCTCCATGGACTACGTGTCAGATCTGACTTTGCCAAATCCATAGGCCTCCGCAGACCCCGACGTCTCGAGGACCTCCTCGCTCGAGCTCAGAAGTACATCGAACTCGAGGAGACGGTAGCAGCTTAGATCGCTCTGGAGACGAGATGCAGAGAAGGCCCCCGCGGCCACAAAGATAAAGACTCTTCTCCCCGACGAGGAGGAGAAAGAAAGAAAGAGAACCGTAACCGTGATCCCCGGGAGCTGCGCGGACCAGCTGGCCGATTCACGGAGTACACCCCGCTTAACACTCCCCGGTCTCGAATCCTCTCTGAATGTCAGAATTCTGAGTTCGTGAAAGGAGGAGTTCGCTTCCCGAAGCCCGCTGCTCCCAAAGCGAACGTCGACAAATCAAAGTACTGCAGGTTCCACCGGAGCCACGGGCATGTTACCGAAGACTGCATCCATCTCAAGGATGCAATTGAGATTCTCATCAAAGAGGGGCACTTGAAGAAATATGCCCAAAAGAACGACCCTCCTCATCCGAGCTCACGGGAAGCGCAGAACGTCGAGGAGACAACACCTCCTCCCGGCGACAACCAGCTTCAGGTCGCCCTCAGCGTCACTCGGCCCGAGGACTTCTTCGTCCCCCCGATCATTGAGGGCGAAGAAGCAATCCACAACATGTGGGCGACCTTCCCCGACGAGGACCCCGTCACTGCCCGCAGTACCTAGGAAGGCTTCCCCAAAGCAATGGTCATCTCCGGAGGCGGTCCCGAGAAATTGTCGGTTGGATCAATCAAGCGAAAGTTTGACGAACTGGAATCCGCGACATCGGCGAAGGCGATCACCCTCGAGAAAGTGCGGGGAAACTCCAATCTCATCACCTTCTACCTCGAGGAACTTCCCGGGGGAGCACCAAACGCCACTATTCCCCTCCTGATCAGGGCGCAGATGGCGAACTTTGACGTCCGAAGGATCCTAGTCGACCAGGGGAGCTCGGTCGACATCATGTATTCTCATTTGTTCGGGACCTTTCAGCTTGACGAGAGGCATTTGACCCCGTATGTCAGTTCAGATCTACAGGGGTTCAATGGAACCACCACCAGACCTTGGGGTTACGTGGAGCTAATGGTTACATTCGGGGCCGAAGACACTGCCCGACAGGTGAAGATCCATTTTTTGGTGGTCGAATGCCCGTCCCTCTACAACTGCATTCTCTGGAGGACCACCCTGGCCGAGCTTACGGCGGTACCGTCAACGGTCCACCTCAAAATGAAGTACTACACGACCAGGGGACGAGTAGTGACGATGCACGGGGACATCGACGCGGCCAGAAGATGCTTCGACGCCGCCATCAAAGGCCTAAGTTCCATCGGCCCCAAACCCAAGACCGTGGCCAAACCACCTCAGGATGCCGAACAGGTACCTCTCACGTGCGTCAACGCGGTCGACCTCGACAGCAGGTTCTCCAGCGAACCCGACGAAGACAGAGTCGAAGATCTCGACCACCAGGCGGAGAACAACGGGCGGCCTCTCCACCCAACGCGCCCCATCCCAGACGGAGACTTCGAGCTCGTGGTACTCGGGGACGATCCAGACCGCAACGTGAAGATCGGCACCGGTATCCCCGACCTGGCGAAGGAGCAGCTGAAGGCGTGTCTGAGGGAGAACGCTGACCTCTTCGCATGGAGCGCGTCCGAGATGCCTAGCCTCGACCCCTAGGTGGCTTGTCATCAGCTCGCAGTAGATCCGGCCGCTAGGGCCATAACACAAGGTAGGCGTAAGCAGTCTCCTGAGAAAGCGGAGGCTGCTGAAAAAGCTGTAAAAGACCTCCTAGAGGCAAATTTTATTTCGGAAGCCAAATACACGACATGGTTGTCCAACGTTGTACTTGTTAAAAAGAATAATGGAAAATGGAGAATGTGCGTTGATTACACTGATCTTAACCGGGCTTGCCCGAAAGACTGTTATCCCTTGCCTAACATCGACCAGCTGGTCGACAACTCTGCAGGTTACAAACTATTATCCTTCATGGACGCTTACTCGGGATACAACCAAATTCCCATGGACAAGGTCGACAAACAACACACGGCCTTTATGACCGCGTCGGGCAACTACTATTACAACGTAATGCCCTTCGGTCTGAAGAATGCCGATGCGACGTACCAACGGATGATGAACAAGGTTTTCCGGGATGAAATCGGCGACATGCTCGAGGTCTACATGGACGACATTATCGTCAAGTCTGCAGAGGAAGTCGACCATGCCGCGCACCTCAAGAAAGTGTTCGACACAGCGAGGAGGTGCCGCATGAGGTTTAACCCAGACAAGTGCACCTTCGGCGTTCGGGCAGGGAAGTTCCTCGGATTTTACCTCACAGAGCGAGGAATCGAGGCCAACCCCGACAAGTGTAGGGCTTTCTCCGAGCTCCCAACCCCGGACTCGAAGAAGTCGATACAATCATTGAACGGGATGCTCACCGCCCTTTCCCGTTTCATCGCCAAATCCGCACAGTACGCACTCCCATTTTTCAAACTTCTTCGACAAAAAGCGGAGTTTGATTGGAGCGACGAATGCGAACAAGCACTCGCCCACTTAAAACAAGTCCTGTCACAACCCCCGGTCCTCTCACGGTCCGAGACCGGGGAGACACTTTTCCTGTATCTTGCGATCACGAGTGAAGCAGTCAGCGCCGTCCTCATTAGGGAAACCACGGACGGGCAGAAGCCAGTTTACTTCACGAGCAAATCCCTCCAAGGCCCCGAGCTCAGATATCAGCAGATCGAGAAAGTCGCCCTGGGCCTCGTCACCGCGGCCAGGAGGCTACGCCACTACTTCCTCGCCCACACCGTCGTCGTAAGGACCGAACAGCCTATAAGGCAGCTCCTCGGACGACCGGACATGGCGGGGAGGATGCTCAGGTGGTCGCTCGAGCTCGCCGAGTTTGACATCCAATACGAAGGAAGGAAAGCCCTGAAGGCACAGGTACTGGCCGAATTTGTAGCAGAGATGACCGTCCCGGAGACTTCGACCAACGGATCGCAGAAATGGACGATCTATGTCGACGGGGCGTCCAGCCCAAAGGGAAGCGGGGCGGGCATCATCCTCGAAAACGAGGAGGGCATTTTGATCGAGGTATCCCTCGAACTGTCGTTTCCGACGTCGAACAACTAAGCCGAATATGAGGCCTTCCTCGCAGGACTTCGGCTGGCGGAAGACCTCGGCGCCAAGGAGGTCAAACATTTCACCGATTCCCAGCTCGTGGCCTCACAAGTCCGAGGAGATTACCAATCCAAGAACGACAGCCTCATAGAATACTTGGCCTTGGTAAAAGAAAATATGAGAAAGTTCACCTCCGCAGAAGTAACTCACATTCCCCGCGAGCACAATGCCCGAGCAGATGTCTTGTCCAAATTGGCAAGCACCAAGAAGAAAGGCGGGAACAAATCCGTCATACAAGAGGTGCTTTCCCGCCCGAGCATTGACAAAACGGCCATGGTTTCAGACATCAACGCCATCGGGGACAGCGATTGCTGGATGACCCCGGTATACGAATACCTCGCGACGGGTAAACTGCCCGATGATCCCAAAGAAGCAGGAATGGTCAAGAGGCGGGCGTGCTCGTACACTATTGTCGAGGATAAGCTATACCGGCGAGGTTTCTCTATTCCCCTCCTCAGATGTGTCGAGGAGACCAAGGTCCCCGGCATACTCCAGGAGATCCACGAGGGAATCAATGCGCAGCACCTCGGCAGACGATCGTTAGCCCGTAAGGCGCTTCGAGCATGGTATTACTGGCCCACCATGCAACAGAACGCCAAGGAACACGTCAAGAAGTGCGACAGATGCCAACGACACGTGGACATGCACCTGGCCCCTCCCAATGAGCTCAATCCATTGTCCTCCCCGTGGCCGTTTGCGTGGTGGGGAATGGATATCCTCGGACCTTTCGTCCAGGGGTCGTATCAAAACAAATACCTCATCGTCGGGGTGGACTACTTCACGAAGTGGATCGAGGCAGAAGCATTGGCCAAAATCACAGCCTTCAACATACTGTGTTTCTACAAAAAGAACATCCTCGCCCGGTTCGGCGTGCCTCAAGCCATCGTCATCGACAACGGAACACAGTTCACCGACAGGAACTTCCAAGACTTCGTCACAAAATTAGGCACGAAGCAACACTTCACGTCGGTCGAGCACCCTCAAACGAACGGGCAGGCTGAGGCGGAGAACAGATTAATCCTCCGAGGATTGAGACGCCGATTAGGCGACGCCAAACAACGGTAGGTCGAGGAGTTACATAGCGTCCTCTGGGCCTACCGAACGACCCCGCACTCCACGACCGGGGAGACCCCTTTCCGTTTAACCCACGGAACGGAAGTAGTGATCCCCGTGGAGATCAGGGAACCCTCGAGGAGGACAGAAGCCCCCCTCGCCGGGGACGCGAACGACGAATCCTTGAGGGAAGAGCTCGACTTCAACGAGGAAACACGCTCGGGCGCTTCTCTCCGAGAGGCTTCACTTAAACAAAAAATAACACTACGTTATAACGACAAAGTTATCAAACGTGATTTTCAGGTAGGCACCCTCGTCCTACGCAGGAACCAGAAGGACTCGCGAGAAGGTAAACTCGCCGCGAACTGGGAGGGCCCGTACCGCGTCCGCGGAAAAACGGGGACAGGAGCCTACTTCCTCGAAAATCTGCACGAGGAAGAACTTGCTCGACCATGGAACGCTGAGAAGCTCAAATAGTACTACAGTTAAGCATTGCCCGCGGCTCGCTATCACCGCGATCACGGGGACACGCATAGGTACGAGCGTGACACCCCTACACAGAACACGATGATTAGAGACCGCGTTATGTGTGCGCAAGGACCTTTGATCCGACGGGGATACCTCGACCGAGGCCCACAGTCGTTGTACCAACTGGGCAGAACACCCAGTTCGCGATGGGAAGTTCATGCCACGAAGCTAAGACCTCGACCGAGCTCTTAGCCTCGTTGAAGGCCGGAATACGCCTCCGGCCGCCCGACCAGCTCTCCACGCGGTCAGGGACTATCAAGGTCGAGCAAATCCTAAAGCCTTTTTACTTAGGTAAAAATAAAGTATAACAAATAATACATCACACACAATTCAAAACATACAAACATCACACATGCAGACAAACAAAAATGCATTGAGCGGGCAAAAGCCCATTGTATAGGTGTTACAATCAAACATCAAAGAAAAACCCCTGGCACGCAGGCCGGGCACAAATATTACAATAAATCAAAACGGCTCGCAGGCCGACCAAAACAAAGATAAAAAAATCCTATTCAGCTGCAGTCCCGTCGGGCTCCTCGTGCTCGTGAATTTCGTCCACCCTCATCGGCTGGACGATCTGACCATCCACCACCTCGGCGTCAGGGTCAATCCCTTCGGTGACGAGGTCGGGATTGAGGACTCGAAGCTGCTCCACCGTATTCTTGAAGCCTATGCCCGCCACCACAAGATTGCCTTCCTCGGCTTCACAGAGCTTCGCTATCAGCGCAGCCCGTGAAGTCAACAGCCTATCCTCTTCGGTTTCCTCCTCGGCGGGGCAGACAACTTCCTCCAGCTCAGCGATCCTTGCCGCGAGACGACTCTTCTCCTCCTCGACACCTGCCAGACGATTTCGCTCCTCCTCGACACCTGCCAGGCGTTTTCGCTCCTCCTCGGCACTCTTCAACTTTTCCTCCATCTTCTGTTGAAGCTCGAGCTGGGCCTAATTCTGGCTTTTGCAGTCGGCCAGCTCCTTGCTCACCCTCTCCATCTCAGTCGAGATGGATTGAAAACTCTTCTGCAGCCTGTTCAGCTCGCTGGCGGGGCACGCCTCGTCGTTCAGAGCCAAGGCGGACGTGCAGACCCGCATCACGGCAGACACGTCCTCCACCAACATCCTCCGCCGAGACACCTTATCGACGCTGAAGATAGCCTGAGTTTCGGAGCCATCCACGCACAGCGAATTGTTCTCAGTAAAGAAGTTCGGCCTCGTGTGACTGGGAGGAAGCACAAATTTCACGGCAGGAGGACTATCGTGCTCGGTGAGGTCGACGTCCACAGTTTCTGCAGTCCTCTGCCTCTTCGGAGAACCCGGGGGGCTGACGGAGTCACTTCCCTGGAGAGAGCCAGAGGAACCCCCAGGGGTCGGGGATGGAATGGACATCTGCACCCGGAGTTGGTCGACACGACTCTTGCCTCCTTTCTTCGAAGCACGGTTGGCTTTCAGCTTCTTGAAACGCTCCTCAGCATTCGACATCTTATCTGC
This sequence comes from Lathyrus tuberosus, assembly GCA_022829125.1. Lineage (NCBI taxonomy): Eukaryota > Viridiplantae > Streptophyta > Magnoliopsida > Fabales > Fabaceae > Lathyrus > Lathyrus tuberosus. The sequence continues at coordinate 14,387,754 of JALAZF010000006.1, forward strand.
AAAGAAAACAAATAGGTTAGCAATTCGAAAGGAAAGGTAAAAGAAAGGACATGTCGGGGAGATCACCCCCACCTAACAACTCGAGGGCCTTCTCGTCAGAAAACGTCTTGAGAAGAGCCCTAGTATTGATCACTCGGCGCCTCGTCAAGACCTGCCTGTCATCACCCAAAATGAAGTCCCCGTTTGGCGCCACGAACTTTGCTTTGTTAAAACCATTAACGAACGCCACTATCTGCTCGTAGGCCAAGCGATCCCCCTCGACGAGATTACTAGGCCTGACGATATAGCTGTCTGTTCCCTTCTTGAAATGTTCTTCGGTCCAGAACAACGGGAACTTAGGCACAAGGGTCTCCTCGCGTCGTCCGCCCACCTGTTTGACGGCCCGGGTGTACATGGTATTCACTGCCTCGTGTGTGACCGGCCTCACGAGGTAATACCGGTACTTAAAATTCCGCACGAAGTCCATATACGTGTGAAACAGGCTTGTCACCTGTTTGAAGGACACCCAACCGTGCCTACCATCCCCGACCTGTCGCTGGAGGTGGAAGATGCAGAAAAACAAGGGCACCGTCGCCCTGATCTTCAAATACTTGCACACCAGCTCGAAGGCCCTAATAAACGCAAGAGAGTTAGGGTGGAGCTGAGAGGGGGCCAGTTGCAGCCAGGTAAATACGGCCTGCTGGAAGTCGGTGAAAGGCAGACGCCACCCCTCCTCGTCGAACATGAACTCGTAGACGGGGAACCGCGTTCCGCTGTACGTCGAGCAGATCCGATGATGTGGTAGAGGCCTAAATATGTTCCATGACTTCGGGGAGCCTACAAGGCGGTGCTCAACAGTACAGAATATTCCCTCCTCCTCCAGGTCGACGAACTCGGACATCATGTTTAAGGCCTCCTCGCAGGCCCAATCGTCGGGCGTCCTGTCCCCGGTGTTGGACGTCTCCGCCATAGGTGAACTAGGTCCGTCGTAAATATCCAATGACCCTACAGTCACTTGCAACGCGTCCATTTACCTGAAAAGCAGAAGGAAACGGTGAATTCGATGACCCATATCAAATCCACCCCTTCCACTGCTGATCAAGTGAAAGGGCGATGAGGGAACGTCGGGGAACGCGAACCCGCGACCTTCCTCGGGTCCGCGGGGGACCCCCGAGATAGTCAACCAAGGACCCGGGACACTCTTCATGTCCTCGGGGGTTTCATCATTTGTCTCTGGGAGATTCATCAAAAAGAACTGGGGGGACGTTCATCCCACGACCCCGGGACGTTCTTCATGTCCTCGGGGGCTTCATCGTCTCTCCCCGCAGGATTCAACAAGTAAACTGTGAAATTCCGCCGTTTTCGCCGGATATTTCGTGATTTCTATAGGAACTTCATCAGTTCACTTTAAAAATCACCCTACAAATGCAAGCGAAAAGGGAAAAAAGGAGAAAGGGACTTACTTGAAATACACTTCTTGGGTTTCCGGCACGGCGATCGTCGGTGGAGAACGGCGGAATACGGCGGAAGGTAGCGACGGAAGAACGGAGATTAAGAGAGAGAGAGTTTGAGAGGAAAGGAGCAAAAGGTGCAAATGAAACAAGGTGAGACCTATTTATAGGATCCTCACGGAATTCGAAGGGTCTAGGCTACTGGAGTGCACTACACTAGCCTAGCCGCCCTAGGCATTAATGGTGTCTGCCACGTGGCACGCATGCGACTGTTCGCTCCCCAACACGCGTCTCTCCATTTGCCTCGACACTCAAGTCTTAACTTCTCGTCTCCCCGACGCAACGGCCAGTGGACCCCTAGCAAGTTGACTTTTTCTGCCCGGTTGACCGACCGCTCCTCGTTCAAAACCCCTTCCTCGACGGGATACTTCCTCGACATGGGGCTGATCCCTAAGTCATTACTCTGACACTACAGAGCAACGACTTGGGGGCTCCTGTTCTGGACTGGGCCGGGGACTGCTACTCAGTCGAGCAGGCCTAACCCACATTCCCTGGGATGGCCCAACAAAGGCCTTTGGACCGACCAGTGTCGGGCACTTGCACCTCCTCCGAGGCATCGGGCGCACGCAGGACGCTGAGCGTCGGGCAAGACGCTAGGCCTCCCCGGGTCGTCCCTCCTCGACACTCAGGGTGCTCCTCCCCGCGAGGATCCTACCTTCTGCACATAAGGGTCCTCCCCCCGCGAGGACACGTCTCTCCCCGACATGATAGAGTCCTCCCCGCGAGGACACGTTCTCATGTAACCGCTCCACTCCCGATGGAATCGGTCTGCCCTAATTTTGGAGATTTAGGAACGGTTACCCCAGGGCGAAGACCACGTGCTGGTTTTCACTACGCCACGTAAGCCCTGGCAGTTACTTGGATTGGGCCTGACAATCCAGCCCAATGCAAGTAACCGTTGGCCCCGCGCTGGGGGCTCTCTATAAATACCCTCTCACTTGAGAGGGTCAGGTTATGTTCACTTCTACTCTCACTTCTGTACTTGCTTTTTCTCTGACAACCACCTTACTTGAGCGTCGGAGTACCTTGCAGGTACCCCCCCCCCCCCCCCCCCCCCGCGGTCGTCTTCAACCTCACCGGAGCTAAAGTTCAACAGACGCCGTTGGCCACCAGAAACTGTCTGATCCAGGCACGATCAAATAGAAATAATAAGAACGGACAAGAAACATAATAACAAATCATAACAAAACAAAAATGCACAGTGACTTGAAAATCTAAACATTTTTACTAGAGGATTTTTTTAAAATGCATAGAATGAGATAGTAATAAAATTACATAGATTAACAGAATATTAAATTATCGAATTAATAACTAACAATTATGAAATAAATATGTTAAAAAATGGTTAAAACATTGTTTGAGATTTCAATTGATGAAATTAAATATGAATTATTATTTTGGTTATTTTTAAAAAATTTGCATGCCAGAAATTGAGAGCCATGATTAAAAAATAGGGAGATTTCAACTTGAGAGAGGATTAATGAAGACCATCATCAAAGTTGGTGGCAATGCACTAATATGTAGCTAAGTGTTGTCTTAATATCTATGTTATATCATTAATTTATGACCATGAATCAGAGACAAGGTGAAGAGCACATTGGTTAACCATTTATGTATTGGTTTTAAAAAGTGGATATTGGTTTTTTTTTATTTTAATGAAATGGATCTGGAACAGTTTTAATCAAAATAATATGGACATTTAAAATAGGCGCGCCATATTTTTAAAAATGATTCTTGTAAACCAGTTTTTTTACACACCACTAATTTTGAGAGAGTTTTGTCACCATTTAGGTCCTACCCGACTTTGAGAGAAATAAAGACAAACAACAAAACAATCCAACCAACATTGCTGACAAATAGAACTCTACAAATAATGACTCAAGCAATTATCATCTTCAGGGGGAAAAATATTTGTCTCCACCTCTTTCACTGTTTTTTTTACTCCCTTCAAGATGACATCAATATGGACTTTTCAAATGGACCAGACTACGACGTGGCAAATCAAAAGATACTCACCCTTGTACTTAATTCTACCCCTTAAAGAAAGAAAAAACTCAAAAAGAACCCGAGTCACAAGGAATAACTACATGTCACCCCAAATACTTGAAGATCATATACCTCACGAACACGGCGAGCTCATAAGTTACAAAAAAATAGGAAATCGACTCAACCAAGTCCCCACACAATGGACAAGAGCTCCTATTAAGTTCCGAAATCACATATCTTTTAGACGAGTTCTCTCAAAAGTGAGTTTTTCTTGCAAAAGTTTCCAAGAGAAGAACAAGATCTTAGAATGACCCAATTTTTTTTAGATAAGGGGGGTTCGGCTCTTTGTCAAAAGAGAAGCCAAATAAGAGATAGAGTTAACCCTCTAAACATGGTAACCAGAGACCATTGAGAAAGTACTCTTACTAGCATGTTTCGAGTTCCACTTATCTCTATCTAAGTAAAATGTAATGTTTCGAAGGAGAGAGGCAAGCTCCTTAAACACAAGAAGCTCTCTAAGAAAAAAAGATCTTCTCCGCCTAAAATTTCAAATCATAACCCCGTAACTACGAAACCAATATCCCCCACCAACCTATCAAACTGAACATGATTAGAATACAAATCAGGGAACTTAATCTCTATCCAAAGGGTTTTTCTGAAAGTAAGTTTGAATTTTCGGTCCAACTTTTCTAATGATACCATCAATAGACTCAAGAAAAGACACCTATTTCCACCAAGAAAAACTAGAACGAAAACCATATATCTTCCCCCCCACAAAGACAAGAAACAAAGTTTGTAGTCCTATTGTTCTAGATTGCAAGCTATCAAAGGATAAGAATGGTAAAGTTGTGGAAGCCACCAATTACAAACAGATATTAGGATGTTTGATGTACCTACTTGCCACAAGACTTAATTTGGCATACTTTGTATACCTAATTTCCATATACATGGATAGACCAACAGAAATTCATGTGTCTGTGACAAGAAGAATTCTTAGGTATCTCAAAGTGACTGAATCTTGGAGTTCTATATAAAGGAGGATTGAGGCGAGAGCTTCAAGATATATTCATACTATGCATGAGATATTGATGATAGGAAAAGCACAACAAAATATATGTTTATGCTAGGCTCAGGAACAATTTTGTGGTCATCTAAGACGCAACTAATAGTTACTCTATGCATTATTGAATAAGAGTTTGTAGCAGCTGCACCATGTGCTTGTAAGAGAATTTGGCTCATAAAAGTTCTCTCTCAATTGTGAGAGGCACAAAGGAATGACAGATTCATACTATGTGACAATAATGCAACCATCAAACTTTTAAAGACATCTCACAAGAGATGGAGTGATAGAGTTGAACCACTTTAAGAACAATTTGTTGATATAATGACAAAACCATCGAAGCTAAAGTCATTTTGCATATTAAAACCAAGACTTGGAGTGTGTGATTTAGCTAAGGTCAATTAAATTTATGATTTTCTGTTTGTTTAATCTGAACTTTTTTCGGTATGTTTTAGATTATAGGAATATGTTTAGAAAACTGTTTTTGTTGTGCAGATACTTGCATTGTAAGTAAGAATCTCTCATATGTAATCAAAGTATATACCACATTTCATATTAACAAATACGAGGGTAGTAATACCAAAATTTTTATAGATGATATAAAATTAATAATATGATTCATTTAATAATTTTAAAAAAATATTAAATTGAAAGAGTTGAGTATTTATTAAATATTATCTTATAAAAGTTATAAACAAAATCGTGATGACTTGTTTAAACACTCAAAAGGTGAATTTCTCCATTAAAAATGCTATAAGAAACTCACGTATATATTTCCCTATTCGAGAAAAAATAATTTAATTTTCCTCCGATAATTTAACTCGGAATTTAGTTTTCCTCCCATATTCGAGAAAAAATAACTTGCCAGAACGTTTTTCTATTTTACCAATTATATTCTCATTTTGTTGTCATACATAGTGTTATTCTTTGTTTATCACAAAGAACTTTCACTCCTCGGGGTATTTAATTTATTCAATCAAATGAGAAGAAAATATCTTGCATTTTTTTCTAACTTTTCGTCCCTACCAAACAATAGAAAAACTACATTTCACTTTCTACTTCAGTTCATTTATTTGACATTCATTCATTTTCCTGTGATTCTTTTCAGTTTCATTTTGACCCAAACAATGCATAAAAGTGAATAATGAAGTCATGGATTAAATCGAAAATAGTTAAACAAAACTAATCACATGTATCAATCAAAATTGTCTAACATTGAACTTTTTAAATTATACATCGAAAGATCTAAGATTGAACAAAACAGGGTGTTACTTGGGCAAAATTTCTGACAATAGTTCCTAACATAATATTTTTCATCAAATAGTTCCTAACATATATGATTCAAAATGCAATACTGGATATCTGGAACTTCAACTACTGCAATCTATAAAGACCATTGCATTAAAAAAATGTCATTGGAGTGTGTAACAGTTGAACTGTCTCAGTTGAGTGTTGCAATTAAGCCATGAAACAAACCTTACAGATGCCACCGCGACATCCAGGAACAAAATTGGTATTCAAGGACAAATTCCTTTAAAGAAAGCCACGAGGTTAGTTTCGCAATGAGGCCAAACTATAACAAATCTTGCTTTGATTCCTGATTTAGCTCCAATGCAATAGCGCTCAACATTACCGTATTAAAATAACACAATCTAAATGGACAAAAGTTTTCTGAGCAAGGCCTACTTAAATCCAACATGTGAATTGTGGCCTTCAATTATTTACTTGCGCTAGAAGAGCATAAATATCGCAGCATATATTCATTAGAGGAGCATGTATCGGCAAGATCCTGATGTATACTAGTAATGGACTTCTGCAATGATTTTAATGATGGGAGCAAACTTCTAGAGTTCTGCTGAATAGAATTTGCATGGATTTTACAGAGCTCCTGCCATAATAAAGATCAAGATTAATTATAGAACTACTGGATGTGATAAGGAATGGATTCTCTCCATTATGAATCTCATGCTTTCTCCATTGGACCAATCTCCCCATTTAAACACCATAATCTTGTTTTTCTATACGTGTTTGTTTTATTTAAGCAATTAAAAAATACCTGAGACCATCGAAGTATGAACTCCAAATGTGGGCAATTTTCTAGAAGAGATGCAAGTGCATCAATTAATCGCTGAAGATAACTGTATGGGATTGATGTGGCGACAGCTGGAATATCTGCTGGACTAACGGCAAAAATACATTTTTTAATGAAAGAGTCTTCATTTAATCGAAGGCTGAGGATTAATGCCCTACTTGGTTGATTTTCATCCAGTGCTTTATCAACAGCCTGTTGAACAATGCAAGTCAATGTTACCAATGATATCAAAAGAGATGATACAATAGTGAAGCAATATCATTTAATATAGCTAGGTGTAACAAAGGAAAATTTATGTTATATGTCTGCAGAAATTCTAATTTTTACCAAAATTTGGTGAGAAGTTAAAGAATTATATTCTTGTGGGAATCCCAAATATAAATATTGATAGCATAGTAGAACCTAAACTATTATGAGAGCAAAAATGTTATCTCGTCTTACAATCAAAACTGGAACACATTGTTATTTACTTATTTTCAAATAATTGTTTTCCACAGAAAATTATTTTTGTAATAATCTTTTATTCGCAGTGAATTAATCCAGTCTTTCAAGAAGAAATATGTGAAAAAGTTGACAACTTGTTGAAAAAAAAATAGTACCTCTGGCGTGACATCTATGTCTAGGTCAGTTGGATCAAATATGAATGATTCATCAACAGAATAAACTAAAACTCCCTCAGTCGTTGCTGCTACAAAACTCCTCCCAGTAGGTGCAATTCTAAGGCATTTTGTTTGAATAATAGGTCTTCCGCGGTTAGCTACAGATCCTGGCATATTTTGTCCTAGGTTCCCTCGTGTTTGTCTTTCAACACCTTCTTCAATGTCACTGTTATAATCATCAATCAAATCTAGAGGGCCAGCTTCGGTCATATTCTTTGAGTTTAAAAAGTCAAGCACACCATCTAATGAAAGATTATGAGTTATCTGGAAGCGTCGCAGCAAAACCTGAACAAAAGAGATTCCAATTAATAAACAGAATTGTACTGTGAATCATGATAAATAAAAAAGTAGGGACCATTTTATTTAAGCACCCAAATTGAAATTGAACACTCCAAAATTTACAACACAGATAGACAAAAGGCAAATGGCAACACCAACATAAAAGATTTAGAAGACAACACACAAACAATAAGGAAGAAGAGAGAAGAGGTCCAAGTGGATTCCTAAATAGAAGCTATGTTCTTCTAAAATGGGTTCCCAGAGGAAGAGGTTAAAACTGGAAAGGGAAAGTAAAATCGAAACACAAATAGTAAGTTAAACAAAATTCATAAAATTCATATATTCATATATTCATATAAATTCATATATGTGCATATAAAATAATACTACAAGATAAAGAAATCTTAAATCACACTTTAAATTAATAGATTAGAATTCATAAATAGAAGTCAATAAATTAAGTCATACAAAATTAAAATCAACTTCATAAGTCTCAAACAAAACAACTAAAACTAGTTAAAAAAAACACCAAAGACACCTATTCCTACAAAACACCCCCATTTTAACCAAAAATGTGTCCAGATGCACTTCCGTTACTTTTTGAACATGCAGTATTGGACCCGTATTAAACATGTGTGTGTGCGCGCGCGCGTGCACAACACAACAAAATAATAAATAATAAATATTTTATTTTATTTCATTTTTTACCTAACAAGTGATATCAGTACCCTTGCTATTTTGGAGCAAGTGATTATTTAGTATTGGTCTAATATTGCATGTTCAAAAAGTTACGGAAGTGCATCTCTGTAATATTACGGAGATGTTTCTCCGGTTGATTTTTTTGGTAAAACGGAGGTGTCTCACTTACGACGCTGTTTTGTGTATATTGAATGCATCTGGAGATACATCTCCGGACTATGAAAGGCCAAATTCGGGTTTCCAGTTTGTTCACCCTCACCCTCACCCCATAGGATGGATAAAGTAATACCCTTTTCAAGAACCTCTCAAACTGTGCTCATTTTGACCTTGTCCGGAAAGGAACCTTCAAGACACCTTTGGTCTCGAAGCATCTTTCTGGAATGTGAGGTTGGGCCTAGCACACCCTTATCGAACCGGTTTGTAAGGTGAGGATTGCCCCCACTTATAAACACAGCACATGCCATATATTTAAGCAATGTGAGACTAAATTCACCCCTTAAACCCAACACAACGAAGGTGTTGGAGGCTGCAATGAAGGCACGCCAAATGCCGCAATTTAGGTGATTAGTGGTGGACCGCAATGAAGGCAAAAATGACAGCACACCCCATCTCGCTCAGGCCTCAATGAGACTGAAACGTGGATGATGCGGGAAGCCCAACAAGTGATCGATGGGCTCTGATACCATCTTAGAATGTGTGATTGGACTTAACTCAAGCTTACAAAATCGGCTTACAAAATCAGCTTGTAAAGGGAGGATTGCCCCTACTTATAAACACAGCACAAGCCATATATTTAAGCAATGTGAGACTAAATACACCCCTTAAAACCCAGCACAATGAAGGTGATGGACGATGCAATGAAAGCAAGCCAGATGCTGCAATTTAGACGACTAGGGACAGACCGCAGTGAAGGTGGAAATTCCAACAAAAATTCTTAAACCATCCTTTTCAAAATTACATGCATTTGATTTTGGCCCTCCATTATATGCATTTCAAAGATTCAAATGAGATGACAAAGTCAAGCTTGCAAGTTAGAGAGTCAAATGAAAACTTTGAACGGTAATACCTAGTGACGCCATACGGGCATGCTCATCAGATTTAGGTCGGCCCCGCAAAAAATGTGGCAGCATAATAGAGGGTGTGGGCCTAAAACACTGACTCTCCGCACGAAAAAATGAAGGTGGGCTGAGGCTGTGCCCGACGGACCCTGCACCCCTAATGCCTAAAAGTTGCAAAAATTCATGTTAACGCTCGTGCCCCAAAAGCACGCCAAAAACGGGGTGGACAAACATAGTAGAGGGTGTGGGCCTTAAACCTTGACTCGGCCACAAAAACATGCGGGCAAAACAGGCATACCCCACGGACTGAGCCCCTTTTTCCACTCCTAATACTTATATTTGCTCATCCTGCACTTAAATCTTAATCTTTTTAAATCTTACTATCTTCGAGCAACACTCATTACTAAATAAACTGATCTAATAATGGAAGGCAAACATTTTAGAACAATGATGAGGTTGACAGTATCAAAAAACATATTGATTGTGTGGCCAAACGCAATAATTGAATAAAAGGTAAAGGTTTTTGTGAGTTTAAGAAAATATGAGTGTTTAATAAGGTTTGAAAATCTAATCACATACAAAACATACGCTTCGGAAGGATGCTTCCAGAGACAAGAGGTGTGTCTTAATGGATCCTTCCGGACAGGGACAAAATGGGGTTCTTGGGAGGTCCTGAGAAAAGAAAGGGGTGGATTGAGAATTTCCAAAAATGAAGACGCGCATGTTTTAACCACTAAAAACCCTATTTTTAAAATGGATCCGCAAACATAATTGGGTTTTTTTTGAGCCGTGAATAGGAAAGAGTTTGTCTTCTCAACCCGCGCCAGAAAAAGGGGTTTATATAACCCTAGCATGCGGCCCTTGTCACAGCGCCCCACCCAGAAATTGCAGATCATGTGACACTGATTAACTAGTGCGATTCCACCTGATTTCACCAAAATCTAATTGTGCAGTGTACTCTTAATAGTTGAGGTCAAGCATAAACGCTAGAGCGTGTGTTTTTACAATAATAAAAAAAATGTGATTTAGCCTACCATGGTCTACATAACCTAACTTGCATGTTTTGAAGTTCAACTGTTAACCAAAAAGCATAGCTTCAAAGCTCAACAAAGCTTCATATGAACTCGGGTAGGCACCCATTGTCACAATATGACAATTATGAATTGCACAGAAGGTAATACAGTTTCTCCTCAATTTTCACAATAGGCAGCAATTTGTTCTAAAAATTTACTACATACGAAAAAACAGTAATAATCAAGATTTCTTATTCGTTGCAATCATTAAGAAGTAGAATATAGCATAAGGTTTCATGATAGTATTATATTTGTGAATTATCTAACTGCCCATCTCTCATAAACATACCCATTTAGGAGGTGTTTGAAAGAGGTTATTTGAACTTATCTTATGACATAAGCAGCACTTCTACAAGGGTTTCGTAGGGATTGCATAAATAGCTTATGTTATGTCTTGTAAGTTGTTTTAAGCTTACTTTCACAAGATCTTTATTATGGCCAGTAAAATGGCCTAAAGAGTTCACCTTAATTTTATCTTGAATAGTGAATAGAAACATCATATACATAAACAGAACTCTAATGTGATAGGCTCTTGTTGAATAAACACCCAAGTAAGTTGCCTACCAAAACATCCTCCAAACCTGATAGCAAATGTGCTGTAAATCAACAGAGAAGAAGCTTCCAAGAAAATAAAGTTTTTGGGATTCAATTGCCAATTCATATGCTGAGATTCATAGATATGCAAAATTAAACATGATAAGCAAAGAAATATAAAATACATGCAAACCAACCTGATCGGCAACATCATACATGCAGACATATCTGCTACTGCCCCCGGCTAATATGTAGCTTCCGTCAGCTGAATAACACAGGGTTGTGAAGCACTTCCCAGTACTTGAGTTAGCAAATGTTCTACGGTCAGTCATAAGACGACCTCCAGCAATATCTCTAGAACCTTCAATTGTATACATCAGTACACCATCTATTGGATCCCAAAAATGAATTTGCCCATCCAATGTACTGCAAGCTAGCTGTCTTCCATCTGGACGATAAGCTACTGTCAGAACATCATGAGTGTGAGGCCATGTTTCAACTGCTCCTTTCCCGTCAAAAACATCCCACAACCGAACAGTCTTATCCCATGATGATGAAGCCAAAATAGCCTGCACAAAGAGAAAGGATATAAAATATTGCTAACAGACACCAAGTATCTTTAACCATAGTTGTAAAAACTATAAAAAACATAAACTTTAGCTACTCTCTTTGTTGTCATGTCTCAAGAAATAGCTAGCACCATATTTGATAATACCATGAGGCATTGACTTAGAATAGAATTTAGAAAACATAACAATTTTATAAAATCGCAAATATTAAACCATGGTTTCAGAGACTTTGTATTTCTAATAAGTAGACACTGTAGCACAGAAAAATAAAATAAAACAAAAACATTGTAGAGGATAAGAAGACAACAATTTTGCAGATGAATAACAATGGAGGGCAAGTTAACTAACATTTGTAGGAGAAAATACGAGCCCGTGAACAGGAGCTTCGTGACCACTAAGCACGTCTAACAAACGGCCAGTTCTCATCGACCAAACAAAAATCTGTTGCACATATCCACGAAGGGTAAAAAATAAAGAAATATCAATATAATCAGAACAAATCTAAGGTTTATGAAATGGCACCTCAAATGAATCTGAAGTGCCTGCACATATCACTTCACCACTTTGATCTGCTGCCAAAGAAACAAACTGTCTTGAAGAAGGAGTGGTAAATGTCCTAAAATTCCGATAACGTATTAAATCCCATGCACGAACAGTCCCATCAAGAGATGCACTGAGCAGGCTATTGTTATTTGCCATAAAATGCAGAGCTGTAACAGCATTAGTGTGCTCAGAAAACGTAACAAAGCAAAAGCCCGAGGCAACAGTCCAAACCTGTAGCAGATAAGTGCAAAAATTCCCATGAATTCAATCTTCAACTTGTTCAATATAATATACAACAAACATGATGAAAAGTACAATGTAAGCAGCGAAGCAAATACCTTGACTTTATTATCATCTGCTCCGGTAGCAAGGAGTTGAGAGTCCGACGAATATGCGACACAATTGACATCAAAGTAATGACCCTGCTGCTTCAAAATATAACTCTCAGACCGCCACTCCCACACAAGAAGCTGACCCAGTTTGGCACAACCAAAGGATAACCAATTTCCCAGGTCATTAAACAAAGCAGTGGTGATCTTCTCTTTTGATATGGACATCATATGAATGCACACGAAATCCGGCATCTGATACAACCCAAACACACCGTTTGAAAATCCAACAACCACCATGTCTAACCCTCTATGATAATGGCAAGCTGAAACCTTCGCTGGCGCCTGATTAAAACAATCCTTCCTCAACAATTCCCATTTACCTCTACATAAGTACCCACCCCCATCCTCAGTTTCACGTTCCTTCCTCTTCTTCACAACACCATCATCTCCAACTTTCAACTCCCCTTCCAATTCCCTATCCGGTGTCCCTGGCGATGGAGGTACTGAGGATTCTTCGTCCTCGTCGCCAGTAAAACTCCAGCTTAACAAATAACAATCTCTAGCAACTGTATAAACCTTAGAAACCTTATTGGTTTTAGTATCAACACCGAAAAACGAACCTACAACTGAATCCCTATGACCTAAAAACAAAAAAGGTTTATACTTATCACCGCCACTAAGTTTCTTCAAACACAATATTCTCGCAGTGAGGTCCTTAGACGCTACAAGCAAGTATTTAGAATCAGGACTCCAATCAAAAGCAGTGATTTTAGCATGAAAATCAGCAAAAGTTTTAACCAATTCAAATGGAAAATACTCCTTGCGAAAAGCAGGGGATCGCCAGATCTGAACAAGCTTCCCAGCAGCAACAGCAATGAGTCCTCCGTCAGGGGAAAATTTAACAGCGCCAACACGGTGTTTGAAGGTGATACGGTGAAGTAAAGCGCGACGGCGGAGATTGATGAATAAGCAACGGTTGTTATCGTCAATAGCGAGGAGGAAGGTGCCGTCAGGGGAGACAGCTATACGGGAGATATTGGAAGAGGCTTGAATGGGGAGCGTTGTTGTTTCGGATTTGCGAAGGTCGGTGACGGAGACTCTGTTACCGACGGGTGATAGTAGAAGGGTGTTGTTGGAGATGACGGCGTTGCCTCCTCTGTATGGAGCTCCGAGAAGGTTCTGGAATCTGAAGTTCATTGTTAGATGTTGTTGAAGGTTGGGGATGGAGGGGGTTTGTGATGGCGCTGTCAGTTGTGGATGGAGGAGGGGTTTGTAATAGCACCGTCAGGTGTGGTGGTTAGGTTTAGTCTGCAAGAAAAGAGTTCCCTTGAATGTGTGGCGGGAATGGAGGTTTATGATGGTATGTTAGGGTTTAGGAGTGGGGGGATTCACTATCCAGTAGCGAAAAGAAATGGAGAAAAGCGAAGCAAAACGCACCGTTTCTTTAGAATATATTTTCCTCTTTAAACGTTGTCATTTTAGTGAAAGCTTTGACCTAAAAATGTCTCATTTTAAAATCTATATAACACTCTAGTATCTTTCAATTTAATTGGGTATCGGTACTCTGAACCAATCAAATACCATGATTCAATGCCACATCATTATTTTATTTTATTTTATTTTAAAATATATAATTTTCAAGAGATTATTTGGTTATTAAGGATGATATTTTTCTTGTTAAATCTTTGTCGTGAGATTGGTTTGAAATTATTTATAGTAATAATCTTGAAATCACTTTTGAAGATTGTCTTTCAAATAATCTTGGTCTCTCTTCCCTGTTACTCTTTTCAATATATCTTTTTTGTGTATATAAAAAAAAAATTCTTAAGTACCCGTGAATCTAAGTTGGGTATCGGTACCTTTAGTGTAAATTAGGATAAAATTTTAATTTATTTTAAAATAAAATAAAATAAAATAATGATGTGGTATTGAACCATGGTGTTTGATTGGTTCGGGGTACCGGTACCCAATTAAATTGGAAGGTACCAGAGTGTTCACCTTTCTAAATAGTCAAATACTTAAAGTTTCGGTGAACTGCAACAACCTCTAAAATCTTTTCTTGATCCTGCCTATTTAAAGAATGTCAAAATAAACAAAGCTATCTAAAATTGAAACAAACGAATGGAGCACACAATTAAGAGAATCAATCCAAATTTGAGACAAAACACTATAATGGAGGAATAAGTGGGTGATTGTTTCTTCACCATCAAAATACAACGGGTACACAATATTATGAGGACCACTAATTATTCATCTCTTGCATAGCTCAGCTCTTGTTGGAAGGCGATTAAGAAGAAGCCTCCAAGCGAATAATAGAATATTGGTAGGAATTGATGACTTCCAGATCTTCGATAAGGTGTTTGAAGATGCTGAATTCTGAATTGAACTTGCAAAATCTATAAAGAGAAACCTAGAATATGCAGCTTTAACCGAAAACCCTTCAGGATCCCTCCACCAATTAAAAATGTTCGAAAATTCTAGAATAGGATGCAGATCTATTAAAATGGAATGCAAGACTTCAAACTCGCAAAAAACTTCAATTGTCAAAGAATTTAGACAAATATTCAAGTCCTAACTCCAATTACCATCACTCCAAAATCCTAAAGAACTTACTTTGGATCTTTTGTTATCGATTGCTTCAGACAGAGACGGAAAAATAAATTGCAATGCCTGCGGCCCAATCCACTTGTGGTGACAAAATTCAATTAGTGGGTCGTCTTTAAGCTTACAAGAGACATTATTGTCAAACCAGTTACAACCAGCCCCTCATTGCCCCCATTATAACCCTTAAATCTCTCCACCACAAAAAGGATTTAGAATTATCAACTGATTTGGATGGATCAAGAAGCAAACTTATAATATCACCATAACAAATAGTGAAAATGGAGGCCCATGAAAATGAGTGATACAAAATAATCTTCCAAACCCATTTTGGCAAAAGCGCCATGTTGAATAACTGTAATGCTTAATACCTAACCCACTGTCACTTTTGGACTTGCAAATAACCGACCAAAAGACCCCAATTGATCATTTTCCCATTCTCATTATTACAAAGGCTTGTCTTCTATTAGAACCATTGTTATACCTTCTGATTACAACACCAAACCTCAATTTCTCGGTCTCCATGCAGACTCATTGTAGTATTGTTCATGAACAATAAACTATTATTTATTTGTAAATTCTTCACGAACATCTGCCTCGACAACAACCGATCCAGCACCCAGTTTAACATCGTCATTCACTTCATCCAGTTAACACCATCATTCACTTCATCTAGTTAACATCATCCTTCACTTCATCTGGTTTAACACACATCCTCACAGTAGCCTTGGGAGATATATTCGGGTGCACCATATCTAATACTAATCATAGTATAAAAATAGATTAAAAAATCAAAGTATCAGGCAAATCCGAAGATGGATATCCGAAACAAATGAAACTTAGTTCGAAGATGCATATCCAGACTCGTAGTTCTTTTTTCTGCTAAAAAACCAGGTTAATGCAAGGAATGAAGGATGAAATGAATGAAATTTATCTTAAATTAGAGCTTATTTTGCTCGATATTATTTGATAAAATACAATAATGATGTTTTTGTATTGAAAAGCTGATTGAGAATGGAAGAAATTCTTTTAAGGGTTTTGGGAGTGAAATTGAGTTTGATCATGAGGATGAACAACATGTAAGATGGTGTTTTATTCAATTTTCCGCTTGACATTTACGAATATGCATCTCCATAAACATATCATTGAGTTGTTAAATAAACTTGCTCGGTGAATAAAAATATCATAAATGGGTGCAACGGAGATGTTACTCCAGATTTACCCTAAAAAAATTACGGAGATGCATCTTTGGAAATATCACTGAGTTGTTGAATAAACCAACTCAGTGAATAAAAGTACCATAAATGAGTACAATAGGCTTTACGGAGATGCATCTCTAGATTTACCGCAGAAAAATTACAGAGATGCATCTCTAGATTCACCGCAGAAAAATTATGAAGATGCATATCCAAATTAGATTTTGACAAAAATAAGATGTGTGACTAAACTATGAAGGTTGTCGTAATTTTATATGCGTTTATAAATATATTTCCAAACATCAATTAAATTATTTTTGAATTTTAAGTGGTGAGAGACGCACCAATCAACTGAGATGAATATTTCCCTAAATTTTCCTAGGGGCATAAATATATCAATATTGGACACTAGGGGTGGACAAATTAACACCATCCGAGAGAACCCGTCCGGTCCGAACTGGATTTTGGATGGCGGGTCGGATTATTTCGAGTCACGAGTCCACGCGGGCCATTAAATAGGGTGATATCAGATACTTTCGGTCGGGCTCAGTTGGTAATATTTGGCCTGTCGGAATTTAAATTCGAATCTGGCCGAAGGTACACTGAGAACTAGATTTCAATTCCTTTTGGCCCAAGATGGCCCTTAATCCTTGGCCCAATGTGAACATCCATAAGGTTAAATTAGGGTTGTCAATTTACATTGTCTCTATACTCTTTGATTTTCATTTCAGGGTTGTCGTTCTCTAACTTTAGTTTTCATTTTAGGGATTTCGTTCTCAAACGCCATTGTCTTCCATGAAGCTCTTTGCCGCCACTCAACGTTTCTCATACAAATCCTCCGTCTGATGTTGTCTCTCTCTATTCATCCATGGCTTTTGATTAAGTTTCTTTCCGTCTCTCACTATTCCAGACCTATGATTTCATTAGCTATGAAACCCTTCATCTCAATAGCTAAAAAGGTTAGTATTTTGTGATTATATTAAAAATGTCTAGTGAAATCTTGTTTTTTAGTGTTACAATTTATTTGGTTATCTGTTAAAATAGTTAAGGTTTGAGTGTTTTGGACTACAGTGTTTTTGTACTATCTTCCCTTCATGTTTAAAACGATAATTTTTATGATGCAGTGAGTCTATTAGGGTTGGATTTGGAGAAATATTGGAGAAAGACAATTATTGTTATTAAGTTCATCAAGAGTATGTTTTGAGTACCTTGAAATTGGATACATGTGAGTGAAAACATGGTTCTTGCTATGAGGTAAACAAGGGTTAGTAAAGAAATGTATGTTATTTAATATGAATATGATTTACTAGATTATTCAAATATGCATAAATAAATGTTTTTTATTGTTGTTGGACAAATTACATGATCCTGCTTTGCTTCCCAAAGGCTGATATTCATAGTTCTTAGCCATGCTTGGAAAATCCGTACACTAATGTCCTCTCCACTAATTATGAATAGTTTTCTTTACATGTTAATTTCATGTCTTTATTCAATTTTCAT
Source organism: Lathyrus tuberosus (assembly GCA_022829125.1). Classification (NCBI taxonomy): domain Eukaryota; kingdom Viridiplantae; phylum Streptophyta; class Magnoliopsida; order Fabales; family Fabaceae; genus Lathyrus; species Lathyrus tuberosus. The sequence goes on from JALAZF010000006.1 coordinate 14,405,425, forward strand.
CATTGGCATTATGCATAGTTTTCTTAACAAGTTCACTTCTTTGTTTTCTTTACAAGTTCACCTCTCAACAATATTATTAGGTATTTTGACCATTGATTTTCATAAAAGCATGTTTACTCTATGAGTTAATTCTTTTCTTAATTGACCTTAATATTGTTGTATGTTTATTGTATAAATTATATTTTTTTCCCCTTCTATGTAGGTTGACAAGTCCATTGTTGTGTATGCTTTAAAACAATTACGTGATAGAATGAATGGTTGATCATTCTCAGGTAATTTTCCTTGAGGTTTTGATGGAGGTTTTCATCAAATTATCCTCTAAGTTTTGAATTAAAAGGAAATTTTAAATTTTTATTATATCATCAGGGATTTGTATTTTTTTAATTATTGAAGTATGTTGAATGGTTAGATTGAGTATCCAACATTTGATTTTGAATTTTGATTTTTTTTAGGTGAATGAAAGGTGATAGAAAGAAAGTCAATGTTTTTTATGGTATTATTGTTTTTAATATGTTCATGCATTTTTCTACTTGTGGTCTTTTTGTTTAAATTTTCAATTTATGAAATTAAATGACTTGGTGAAATAAGTTTGAGATGAAAGTTACTCGATTTCTCCTTTCATGTGTTTAGGAAAGGAATTTGAATGATATTAGCTCCGGTTTTTTTATAAGAAACATTTCACTTTTTTAGATTTATTAAACAATTAATGTATCCGGTCTATAATGCAGATCAGATACATTAATTATTTAATAAATTTTAAAAAGTGAAGTGTTTCTTATAAAAAGGACTGGAGGGAGTAGTATATATGACTTTTTTTTGTTGATGTTAGACTTAAAGCCCTTTTTTGAGTTATAATACATGCAAATTTTTTATTAGAAGTTACTGTTATTCATGAACTGGTGTCTATTATAATTTATAAAAATATTTGTGTTTTGAATTTGACAATTAAATGTTATTCTTTAAGTTGTAGTTATTGTTACTATTTATCATTTTTGAATCGTACTTATTAATGATTATTGGTAGAATTGTTGCTAATGTTACTATTATTTACTTTTGTTTAAAATTTGAAATTTACTGATTTATAATGAGTTATTTTAATCCTATCAAATTTGCTTGAAGGTCAAGGCACACATGTTTAGGAATGTCAAATACAGAGTCTTCATATTTATGAATTTGTTTAAATGTAATTTGAACTTTAATTTTTATTGGTTATATAAACTAATTAGAAATTGTAGTGTGAGAGTCAATGGTTAATTTTATTTAAATTTGGAAGGATTCAGGGAACATGATTTAAATGAAAAAAAGGTTGACCGACTTAAAAAATAACTTAATGTTAAAATGATTAGATTTGTCTAAATAAACTAATTTCTTTAATAATATAAATAATTCATCTATTTAATCTCAATTTATATAAGAAAAAACTAAAGAAGATAATAATTTTGTTTGGGCTTTATTTTTTTTATATTTCAAATTATTATTATTTTATTGGGTCTTAACTCAAAATAACCCAATATCAAATTAAAAAAATAAAAATTCCATTTTTTTTTAAATTTGTCTGAAATATGGAACAGACCCAAATATTTTACATAACCTAAAAAATATGATCTTGTTAACCGTTATGATTCAAACCGAACCCGAGTGAATCAAAGTTGGAGAATATTTCTTATGGCACCCTATATGTTTATATCATGCCGTGCGAAATTCCACGAATGCCCCCTGTTTCTAGAGATATATCTTCAGACGCACCCTTTACACACTAACCAAAGTCATTTTGAGTGGCGCCCTATATGTTGGGTTTAATTTGTTCCGAAGATACATATCTGGAACAAGTTCGTAGTTACATCTCTGAAAAAACACCAGAAACAGATTCAACAAAAAATGAACTGTCCAAAATGCAATTGACATTCATAAAATAAAATTATTATTACAATAATGATTTCAACAGAAGATTAAATATTACATTTTAATATCCCAGTGAACGCTTGCACATCTTTAGGATATCTTCTATCGATCTCTGTAGCGTCGCTTCCAACTCGATCACAACTTTCTCTTCGAAAGTGAAATACGTATCCCACATAGCCCTAACATTCGCTCGAGTCTTGAGCTCAAATTTGTTGAAGATGATGTTCCTTTCGTTGTTAACTGAAGGTGAATGGTACTCGAGCTTCACAATAATTTATTTGTCTCCGTAAGGTAGGAGATAATGGATTTCGTTTATGATATCTTCGAGGGGGTGAGATCGGTGAGCTTAAACGTCCTCCCAGGTATAGAGCCGTCGGAGTTGGAGACATTTGTACCATACCAGCGGATATTTATTTGTGACATTTGAGACATATTGAGTTCTTATGAAATATAACACAAGAACACCTAAATGTATAGATGACATAGTTCAATATGGTCCACTCATTAACTATATATTGATTCTGAAGATATATCTCTGAAACCACACCCTATTATCTTGTTTCGAAGATGAATCTTCGGAACTTTCCCTGAACCATTTCAAAAACAAACCAAACATCAAAACCTTCCAGAGATGTATCGTCGAAACTTCTCCTTAAGCATTTCCAAAACAGAACCATATAACAGACCCTCACATTAAGACCAAATATGAACCAAATATGCATAAGACCAAATATGAATAAAAAGTGACAATGTAACACTTCATTTATATTGAGATACAAATATATACAATTATTTGTCCGGTTAAACAGGAAATCAGAACGAATCAAAACAAGTGTCGCCGACTAAATCTATAGGTGGACCCCCCTTGGACTTTTGTGCATTCGATTCTTTTTCAATGTTGTTTAATCTCTCGAATTCTTGCATCTTTTCCATGAAATGATTCGCCCATATCTCGGCTTTTGCGGTTGAATGAGTCGTCTACTCCGATGATGTAAGTGGTATGAGGCAACCAAATTTCAAGTGAACTTGAACAAAATGACTTGATTTTGAAAGCCATCCAATACACATGATACGATCATTTGGATTTTGGTGTGGTGTGGTGCGCATTGGGAAAAAGGTTTTCGAAAAATCGTATTGTGTCATGTCAATGCACACCCTATCATATGCACATGTTATTAGGTGACCCATATCCAGAAAGCTCATCCATTTTGACTCTGATGCCGAACCGCTCAAGCAAGGAACAAGAGACTCATAAACTGCATTGAATTTTTCTTTATTTACGTACAACCGTGTATACGATTCTTTAAGTGTCTCCAACTCTTGGATAAGTTGATGTAGGACAAGTGCATGACTATCTTCTCCTTTATCAAGTAAAGTTGAAATGGCTCAGTAACCGCAATTACCGTCCCCTACAACATCGAAAATCTGCTCAATATATTTGTGCATAAAAACCGACATCTCGTCGATGAATGAATTCTTCGGTGGAAGCGGCATCGGAGGTGGTTTGCTAATGTGGGCTCCTTTCACATCACTTTTTAGATATGTTGGAGTCGGTGAGTCGGGAAAAACTTTGTCAACGTGTTCAAAATATGAAGGAGACCATGTAGTCGAGTTGTCATTTGGTGTAGGCTTCATTTTCTTCGAAGCACCTTTTGTTTTTAATGGTTGAGAAGGAGGTTTATTGTCGGTGGTTTCGGGATAGGCAATCTTCCTCAATTTCTATTTGATGTTGATTTTATGATGTCACCGGCCTTCACAAATCCCTCTTGTATCGCTTCCATTCGGTCAAAATAGAGATATTTGATTCCTCGTCATCCATGCATCCATCATCATCGAACCTAAGTCTCTTCCAATGAGAGCAAACCTCGTCCATTCTTACTGGTTCACCAAGTTTTACCTTTTTAGCAATAGTACAAGCACGCAAAAGACCATATATTTTCACAATAGTGCAACCACACTTTGCACTATCAGAGCCTACATTATCAACTCGTTTAGCCTCGTGAAAAATATAGTTCAAACACGCCCGAAAATATAAAGTGTTATCTTTAAATCGGTGTTCCAAAATTGTGATGCTCCGACCAAATGTTGTTTGTATCTCATTATGCTAGTTCTAAATCATGTTGTTCACATAGTCCTAATCTCGACATAAATCCCATTTGCTATTTCCCAACCAATTTTTCAAAGTAGCATGGGCCGACTCAACTCTGTTAGTAGTTGTATTTCCAAGGTGTCTAACATTATCAGTCTACGCGGAAACTATCTTCTCCTTCACTTGATCAAGAATTGTGCTTTCAACATATTTCAACAAAGCAAGATACTTTTCACACACTTTTCAGAAATGAATAACGAAATTGACATATAATTCCTTTGTGGAAGAATTTACTATACGATTCCATGCGTCGATTTATTTTTCCACAATCACACCCGCCTTCACCAATTTTCCACTTCCAGAATCTATTGGTTTGGTCAATGTCGCAATTTTTACCCAACTTCTCATATTCTTTGTTACGTGATACTTACAAAGTAATGCATAAGAAGAAGGAAATACCTTAGCAACCGAGTTCATCAATGCGGTATCGCGGTTGATAACAATCGTTTTAGGCATCTCACCTTCATCATTCAAAAGTGACCGACACACCTCTAATGCCCAAGTAAAATTGTCATTTTTCACACTCAAGAAATACAAAACCAACAGAATATATTTTCTCAGTTGAGGTAACACCAACCATCTTAAATAAAGAAAGTCTATACTTGTTGGTCTTGTAGGTTGAATCAAGTATGAGCACCATTGAAAACGTGTTAAACAACTTTATCGAATCAGGATGAGTCCAAAAAATACCTCTAACCGTAACTCCATCATCACACCTTCTGTACCGAGACACGTAACTGTTACCATCCAACAGTTTCAAGGGTTGTTGCATCTCAGATCTATCCCCTATAATCGTCTTGTTAGTGAGGTACCGAATGTCATACACTTGCTTGATATTTGCTATACTGTCGGGTCACTTCCGTTTCAATGTTGCAGGTATATTTTTTTGTTGAACAAGATTAGAGGTCATGTTACTAATACATTTCATCTCTTCTGGCTTGAGCTGTCATACAATAGGATGATCGACTAATTTTAAACACAAATCATGGTTATGCAAACCACATATCACATTAAATCTCCAATTTTTGTTTACCAACATGTAACCACAAACCTTAAATGGACACTTACATTTTCTAATACTTGTGTCATCTCTTTTAAGATTCCAGAGAGGAATTTGATACCCCCCACTTCTTTTGCACAACATTGTCATAAAGACGCATCTTCTATCTGAGCCATTATCGGACCTTCCGATTACCATACAAAATCCAAGTCTAGATTTCTCCATGCGAATCCATTCAAGCATTTTATCACGATTTTCAAACTTTTTTTTGTTATTAAAGTCGTTCCCAACATCTACCGCCTTCACTACAACCCCTTGAACATTCAGAGAAACATCGTTCAGAGAAACTACTTATTTTGGGAAAACGCTGGGGTGCACTATATCTATTGAAAATAATTAAAACATTAAGAGAACATTAATTAATCTATTACTGCATAAGGGTTGTAAATTGAACACAAACACATTCCAAAAATACATCTCCGGACAAGTTCATACACGTTCCAGAGATACATTTCCGAACACAACGTAAGTTTTTTCAGAAAAAATCCATGATTAATGTGAACAATGTGGAGGAAAAAGAACAATTTTTACCTAGAATTCTATTTTCTTTTGCTCCCCATGATATGTTGAACCAAAAGGATGGAGATTTGGAGTGAAAAAATGGATTGAGAATGAAGGGTTTTTAGGGTGAGGGTTTACGTTGAGAATGAAGTATGGCAACAATGAGGGGTTGGTCATGCAGCTACAAGTTATATCAAATATTTTCAGAGATACATCTTCGGAAACACCTGACATCCAAAGGTGACTGAAAAATTCAAAATGCCGTCCACAATTTTGAAGATGCATCTCCGGAATTCCCACTATTAAACAATTAAAATGTTATCCTAAAAGTGTTCCGAAGATATATCTCTAGAATAAAACTAGACCAAATGTATGAGACGTATCTCAGAATGGCATGGGTTGTATATGTATAAGGTGCGTCTAGAGATATATCTCCGGAATCAGGGGCATAGGTAGAAATCTACACGGTGTGCTAGAAGCATATATGATGCAATAAGAAATATAGAATTTTTTCCATCCTATATGCTTCTAGCACACCGTGTGGATTTCCATTTATGCCCCCAGGTTCCGGAGATATATCTTCGGACACGCCCCAGTTTTGAGTAAACGTTAACATATTCCGGAGATATATCTTCGGAACTATTTTAAACTTTAAACACTCAGAGCATGTCTCCCATAACCCATTTTCATTTGAATATTTTCGGAGATGCATACACAAAAATTTTCAGGAGATACATCTTCGAAGTGTGTCAGTATAGTTTTTTTATAACGTGTTGTGTATTTGTTTTTAAATGAATTGAGAAGCATGATCTCGAATAAAATAACAGACATACAAAATAATTAACAATATAATAGTAAAATGTCGTACAACACGAAATCCAAAATGTAGTAACAATGTCAGAAAAAAAAAGTACAAACTACAGCACTACATCAAACTAATAACATGCTCCTACTGGGTGTGTCTGACAACCTCTCCTCTACCTCCTATGCCTGGTCTGCCTCCTCGCCCATCGACCCCCCTGTCCTCGCGTGATGTCTGCGGTACAAAAGTGTCCCATGTGCCTGTGCAACAATGTCATCCAGTACTCGCCTAACAACAAACCTTTAGGGAAGATACCCTCGTTAATGCCTTCCCATGCAATCTCTACTATGCGGCGATATTGAAGCAAGACATCTTCATTATAATATAGTTGAGCCTGCTGCTCCTCTAGAATCTCCTGATGAGCTGGTATCGCCGGATCTCCTTGAGCAATCGACACCATGAACGGATGTGAGACCCTGAATAACCACTTAATGTATTCGTCAACATAGCTCCATTCATTCGGCGCTATGGTAGTCCAAGAGTCATCCGGTACTAGATGACTCTAATAATCAACAAACATCTCCTTTATCTATATACGAGTCAAGGCAGGAGGAGCAGAGACAGCAGGGTGTATGAGGATGGTCTGGGTGTGCCCGAACTGCCGCATGACGCACTCTGGCAGATGAGTAGTAGTGATACGCGATCCGCATGCCAACCATCAGGAGTATATGGATATGTCGTCAAATGGTCGCGTTTGACAGTGATCTACGTAGCTGTTAAAGTGGATGTTCTTAGCAACCAAGCAGTCAAGATAAACTATGAAAGGCTCGGCCGCCTGGTTCCCTCTCAGCGAGATAAAAGCACAAGCACATGGCATCTCCTCAGTGTACTCATCCTAACTCGCCCAGCCAGCGATGCACGAGAAGTACTGGAGGATCCAAGACTGAAATGAAAATAAAAATAAAAAACATCCAGGGATTAATGGTTTTGCAAATATGAAATAAAAAAGATAATATAAAAAAACATTCAAGGATCAAGATAAAAAGTTATTACCACCAGTAATGTCGTGTTGCCTGTGACATGTTTCGTCCTCCACCGACATCCATCTCTCAACTTTGAATACAGATAGGTCAGGCAAGTCGCCCCCTAATTGTACTCATGGATCATAGTGAGATCCAAGAAGTACCAGAGACATGCAATGTCAATATAGGTGGCACTCGTGTCCGCAAAAATGCAGGTGTCAACCAAAAAAATAAAGTATGCCCTCAAAGCATGAGTCCTGTGTACCACCACCTACTCATGATCAGCATCATCCACCTCTGCAACAACGATCTCCTCGTCATATCTCTTATTTAGGAACTCAAACCTAGCATGAGCACCCCTAGTCTTGTCCACCTCCTTCATCACCTTCTCGGGATCAACCCCCAGATGTTCTACCATTATCACGACTGCCTAGTCTTTGGTCATCCTACCATGATCGAGGAATCTCTCGCTGATCGGAAGATGGAACAAACACGAGACATCGTTCAGTGTGATAGACATCTCACCATGCGGGAGATGAAAAGAAGACGTCTCAGAATGCTATCTCTCCATGAATGCATTAAGCATCCAGTTGTTGATCATAGTGTAACCGGTCATGCATATGTCACTCAACCCAGATAATGTCATAACCAATTGAAACCACTCCTCATTCGGCTAAGCCAATGAGAAAATCTTCCTCTCATGGTTCATAAACTTATGGGGATCACGTACCTTCAATTTTCCAAAAGCAAATGTCAGTAATAATCAATGTTAGAAATAATGAATGTCTGCATATGTTTGTCCTAGATATATCTGGCAATATGGTCTAGATATAGAGGAACTATGGACATATCAGATGGACCTCCTCTAATCCCTCTGGCTCGGCATCAGTTACCTCACCCTCTGGAGGTGACATCGGTGCTTCAGGATCATCAGCGAGAGGTGGCACCAGATCAGCAGGAGGTGGCACTGGTGCAACTCGACACTTGCAGGAGGATGGGGGAAGTGACACGTCAGCTGGTGCATCCCGTCTCCTATGGGAAGAAAAAGAAGAATGAGGAGTGGCTTGAGATGAAGGTGGAATGGTCTGAATAAAGATGGAGTGTCTGGATGAAGTGGCCTGAGGTGAAGGTCGAGCCCCAGGAGTAGACTGCGCCCTAGAAATTGACGTCTCTGCCTGACCATATGTACATGTTGGCTCCGTTCCCGCTGAACGAATGCGTGTTAGACAACCCGACCATGTCTTAGTATGTCGACTCTATCAACCATTATACCTCAGGTAAAATTATGCGTATAATTAGTTTACGCAAAACAAGAAAATTATAAACAAAAAAAACTGACTGAGGAAATTCTGGAGATATAACTACGAAAACACCTCTTACATTATTCCAGAGATGTATCTCCGAAATTTTTCAAAGCATATGAAACATTAAACATTTTTGAAGATGTATCTTCGGAATGTTCAGAGAATCAGAGGTCGCGACAATGGCGTCCTCTGCTACTTGGATTGTGAAAAATAAGCACTTGATCATCCATTTGAGCCAACAAACAATGCATACACTTACTATAAATTATGTTTCATGTGATTTCAAAACATTTATACACCTAACAATCGATTCTAACTCGTTTACAACATATTAGAGTATATGTTAGAGTTAGTGTAGTGTTAGTATGCTGCCAGGTCAACAAGTTTATTACCAGGTATAACTAACTATTAGAGTTAGTTATGCTGAGCTGTCCTAAATCAGTTAGCTCTAGCTATGTATAAATAGCAGTGTGCTTGTATCATTTCAGATTGAGAAATATTCAATACAATTCTATTTTCCTCTAGAATGTTCCATTTCTCAAACTCTATTATGGTATCATAAGCTTGTGATCTATCACAGCCATGGCTTCCCCTGCAACTCCAGTACCTTCGTCCTCACCGGAAAATAAATCTTCGGCGAGTGGCACCACATCTTCCACTTCAAACGCAACAACTTCATCCTTGAATAATGCGTTCAAGACTTTCGCGCAACAAATTAGCATCAAACTTAATAACAACAACTTTCTCTCTTGGAAGCAACAAGTAGAAGGTATAATTCGCATCCATAAACTTCACCGTCACCTTGTGAATCCTGTCATTCCTTCTCGTTATCTCTCCACAGCAGATCGTGCTTCGGATATGGAAAATCCTGAGTATGTGCAGTGGCATCAAGAGGATTCTCTCCTCTTCATGTGGTTGCTCACAACGCTTTCTGATGTGGTTTTTCCTCGTGTTGTGAGGTGTGTTCATGCTCACGAAGTTTGGACTGTGATTGATCAGTTCCAACGAACTCAGATCTATGCAAAATCTCGCCAACTCTGACTTGAGTTACGCACCATGGAGAAAGGTGATTGCATCGTATCACAATACCAAGGCCGCATTCAATAAATCGTTGATATCTTGGAATCCATTGGTGATCCAGTTTCTCATCGTGATCATCTTGAAACAATTGTTGATGGTTTACCTCAAGAGTACCAAACCCTAGCTTCCATCATCCAATATCGTGACCAACCATGTGAGATCGTCGTTGCTGAAACAATGCTTCTCTCTTATGAAGCTCGTTTGGAATGATTTACACGCATCGCATCTCATGATGCACTTGCTGTCAATCTTACGCAAGGATCTATGACACAAACATCATCTGAATCACCTTCGTCCACTATTTCGGAGGTGACGACGTAAAACAATGTTGCGGAGGCTCAATCGTAGTTCACCGACAATCGCAGTGGTCGTGGTGGCCGTTTCACACGTGGTGGTGGTCGCAATGGTGGTAGATCCAAGGTTCAGTGTCAGATTTGTGCTAAAACTGGACATGATGCTAAGGTATGTGTTTACTGTGAATTTTGATAAACAACCTCTGGTCTATCAATTTTAAATAAAACTGACTAACTTGCAGGATTGACCACACAAATCCTAGGACATGTGCTAAATTTAAAGGAAAATGTAACTGACAATGATAAATGCAAGAAATGTAAATTGAACTCCACGTTCGACAGTAAAAGAAAACTACATGAACTCCACGTTCGACTACTTGCGAATAAAGTAAAGGCTTGGAAATGTAAAGGGCTGTAAATAAATGATGCAGAATTTAAAGGTGTCGAATGTAAAAGACAAAAAGGTAAAGGACTTTGAAAAATAAAAGTGCAAGGAAGATAGATAACTGTCGAAAGTAAACAACAAGAAATGTTAAAGTGCTTGAACTCCACGTTCTTGAATGTAAGAGGTGCAGAAAGAGTAAATGACTGTCGAAAGTAAAGGGCAAGAAAATAAATGACTGTGAAGGTAAATGCAGTAATGTAAAAGCTTTTGAAGATAAAATGCAATGAACTCCACGTTCTTGAAAATAAAGACTGAAACGTAAAGGTGTTGTCGAAAGATAAATGACTTTAAAAATAAAAGGCTTTGAAGATAAAAGACAAGAAATAAAGATGAACTCCACGTTCTTGAAAATAAATACTTTAAAGGTGAATGCTTGAATATAAAGGTGCAGTCGAAAGTAAACGCAGGAAGTTTAAATGAAAGTTTAAAAACAAGACTTTAAGTAAATTTGACATGAAAAGTAAAATTCAGGAAAACGTAAAGACATGGAAAGCAAATGCTTGAAGCTTAAACATGATGAAGATAAATTGCATTAATGGAAAAATAAAGGGTGGTGTTATGTTACGTACATTCTCACGAACTCGTTTCTCTACACGCGGGTACTATGAGTTTCTTTGAGTAACTTGTACAAAAATATGAACACCTCTATTACATAGAACTAACTCCTATTTATAGTGCTAAGAAATAACTACCAAATGGTGGTTATTGCTTCAAACGTGTCTCTCTGGCGCCTTCTCCTTAGCCTCAACTATTCCCACGCTCACAACTGCTCCTATTTGAATTTCAAACATTGGAAATTCCCTCCAGCCTTAGTATAACAACTGCATCGCGCGTTTCCACATTCCCATGGTCGAAACCTTTCCCAACACTTAGCCATTTTTTAGGCTTCCAAAACCCCTCTTCGACTCAGGCTTTACCAAAACTGGGTCGAAGCCTTCTTTACGTTAAAAATAATTTTTTAACTTAAAATAGCTTTGATTCTTTCTAGCATCGAAAATGAGGGTTAACGGTATGCTACTTCAGGATCTCAGTTCCTGCTTCTAGACCTAATCAATGGCGTGCTTCAAGTGTGGCAACTGCTCCTATGGCAAACTTTGTCGTCCCATGGTTCCAAGGTATTACTCCAACACAAGTACCACACTAATGGATGCCTCCTCCTCAGTGGCGTGGTCCTGCACAAGGATTTCTTGCTACTCCTTCTGGCTCCAATCAAACTGTCAAGCAACCTCAAGCCTATATTGCAGGCACAAATGTGGCATCATTGGCTGGTAATTCTCAGTGGTATGCAGATTCTGGAGCTACGCACCATGTAACAAATTCTGCTGATAATTTTTTGGACATTTCTACTTCTGGATCAGATCAAGTCATGCTTGGTAATGGTCAAGGTCTGTCAATTACTTCCATTAGTAACACATCTTTTACACCTACACACAAACCACATGTCACACTTGCCTTGAATAACTTACTGTTAGTGCCTCAAATCACAAATAACCTAATTTCTGTTAGTCAATTTGCATGTGACAACAAGGTATTCTTTGAGTTCCATCCTAATTACCATGTCGTTAAATCTCAGGCTACTTATGAGATTCTGCTGCAAGGAACACTTGGAAAATATGGTCACTACACATTTGGCAACCTCACAGCTACTTCTAATTCCACCAATAAGTCACCTCATGTGCACACACTCACAAGTTCTACTTTCCCTACAGTTTTTTTAAATACTAGTACAAATAATATGATTGGTTTAGGCTTATCTGTATATTCTCAATGGCATAACAGATTAGGGCATCCTCATCATGAGGTCCTCAAAGTTGTTCTTACCAAATGTAATATTCATATTCCACATCAATCCAAATTAGATTTCTGTAATGCTTGTTGTTTGGGTAAGGTTCATAGGCTACCATCACATGCCTCATCTACACAATATTTTGCTCCTTTTGAATTATTATATGCAGATGTGTGGGGTCCAACTCATATGCCATATGTCTCTGGTTTTAAGTACTTGCTCACTATTGTGGATGCTTTCACCAAGTTTACTTGGATTTTTCTCATGACTTAGAAATTAGAGGTATCCTTTATATTCAAACTGTTTATGGCACATCTCTTCACTCAGTTTAGTCATACACTTAAAGCCTTACAAACTGATGGAGGTGGAGAATTTCAGCCTCTCACTCCTATTCTGGCAGCACAAGGCATTACTCACAAATTTACTTGTCCTCACACACACCATCAAAATGGTGTTGTTGAGAGGAAACACATACATATTGTAGAAACAGGTCTTACACTTTTGGCACAAGCATCTCTTCCCTTAAAGTTTTGGGACTATGCCTTTCAGGCAGCTGCATACCTTATTAATAGGATGCCTACTCTTGTGCTAACTATGAAGTCTCCTTATCACATGCTATACAACACTGACCCTGATTACAAGGCTCTTAGAGCCTTTGGCTGTGCATGTTTTCCTCACCTTAGACCATATAACTCACACAAGTTTGCTTTTCATACCAAGGAACGTGTTTTCCTTGGCTATTCATCTCATCACAAGGGGTATAAATGCATGGCCTCAGATGGGAAGCTTTACATCTCCAAGGATGTAATCTTCAATGAGTCAAGATTCCCCTATATGCATTTGTTTCACAAAGGTACAAACACTCCTCCTACTCAACCATCTATCTCAGTATTAGTTCCTCTTTCTTTTTCACCCTCTACTTCAAACACTCCTTCTACTACTACTAATCTACCTAAACCAATTCCTTTAACTGCAGTTCCTATCTCCTCTTCTCCAACTGCATATAATTCTTCTTTATCACTATCATCTCCTCAGCCTTTTATTCCAACCACTCTTACTGGCTCCTCCTCAACCAGTTCAACTTCAATATCTAGTTCAGATGTATTCACACAGCCTAACCATTTCCTCACAATACTCACTCTATGATCACAAGGTCCAAAGTTGGCATTGTGCAACTAAGACTTCACCCTACTCTACTCTTGACTGAACTAGAACCAACCCCCTATAAAATGGCATTCAAAGATCCTAAGTGGTTGGAGGCTATGAAAGCTGAATACAATGCTCTTTTACACAATCAAACCTGAACTCTTACTACTCTTCCTCCAGGTAAAAAAGTCATAGGTTGTAAATGGGTGTTCAGGATTAAGCAAAATCCTGATGGCTCAGTTCTCAAATATAAGGCCAGACTGGTGGCCAGGGGTTTCATCAAGTTCAGGGCTTTGATTTTCAAGAATCCTTTTCACCAGTAGTTAAGCCTGTTACAGTCAGGGTGGTTCTCACCTTAGCTCTTACTAGGCAGTGGCAAATCACTCAGCTGGATGTCAACAATGCCTTCTTAAATGGCATTCACATTGAGGAAGTCTATATGCAACAACCTCCTGGGTTTGTGCAGGCCAATTCTACATTTGTCTGCAAATTAAACAAAGTCATCTATGGTTTAAAACAAGCACCCAGGGCATGGTTTGAGAGACTCACTAGTGCTCTGCATTCTTTTGGGTTTATTTCCAGCAAATTTGACCCCTCTCTGTTTATTCTTGCCACCTCCACCTACACTATCTTCATGCTAGTGTATGTAGATGACATAACTGTCACTGGCAGTTCACCCACACATATTCAGCAACTAGTGACTAAAATCAATGATCAGTTTTATCTCAAACAACTGGGTGACCTTAACTATTTCTTGGGTATTGAGGTATCTAAAACCTCTCAAGGTGGTCTCTTTTTGTCCCAAACTAAATATATCAGGGATCTTCTGGCCAGGACTAACATGAGTGAAGCCAAAAGCTTGCCCACTCCTATGGTTTTCAATCTTAAGCTGACAAAAGAAGGTTCAGACTACTTACATGATCCTACTTACTATAGATCTATGGTAGGAGCATTGCAATATGCCACTATCACAAGACCTGAAATTAGATTTGCAGTCAACAAAGCTTATCAATTCTTGTTTCATCCTATGCAGAGTCATTGGGTGGCAGTCAAAAGAATTCTTATATATCTCAAAGTCACTCTTCATCATGGCCTACAGATGCTACCCTGCAGCTATTCTCAATCCCTTCCAGTTACTGCATTCTCTGATGCTGACTAGGGTTTTGATCCTGATGATAGAAAATCAACCTCAGAGTCATGCATCTTTCTTGGCTCTAACCAAGTGTCATGGTGGTCTAAGAACCAAGCACTAGTAGCTAGGTCCAACACTGAAGCTAAATATAGGAGTCTGGCCAGCACTACTTTAGAAGTTCTCTGGATTACATCTCTTCTTACTGAATTAAAGGCACCCTCACAAAAGCCTATTCTTCTCTGTGACAACTTGAGCATTGTAGCTCTCTCTCACAATCCAATCCTTCATGCCAAAACTAAGCACATGGAGTTAGACATCTTTTTCCTACGAGAAAAGGTGCTCAATAACACCCTAGTTGTCAAGCACATCTTAACTGTCCTGCAAACTGTAGACATTCTGACCAAACCTCTCTCAGCTCTCAGGTTTCTCAGTCTCAGAGATCAGCTCAAAGTTCTTGACAAATCCTTTTTTCAGTGTCAGCAAATGGCTCTCTCAGGGAGCAGCACCATTTGAGGGGAAAATATTAGAGTATATGCTAGAGTTAGTGTAGTGTTAGTAATGTTGCCAGGTCAGCAAGTTTGTTATTAGTCATAACTAACTATTAGAGTTAGTTATGCTGAGCTGTCCTAAATCAGTTAGCTCTAGCTATGTATAAATAACAGTGTGCTTGTATCATTTCAGATTGAGAAATATTCAATACAATTCTATTCTCCTCTAGAATGTTCCATTTCTCAAACTCTATTACAACAGAATTTAAATATTTATCGAAAACTCAAGAAACTTACCCGAAATTTATGTTTTGAAAGATGTTGAATGATGTAATTGACGATGCTTGATGTTTCTTTGAGCCTCTTATATACGAAACTGATTTGGTGAGTTTGGAGAATATTAAGAATGGGAGAGTGGAAGAGTTGTGTTTGAATGAAAATGACAAGTGGGGGAGGAGAAGAGTCTAGCACAGTATTAACTTTCAAAATGTTCCAGAAATATATCTCCGAAATATTTTAACATTCAATTGAAATACATCTCCGAAATCAAAAAACATATGTGAAAATTCAAATGACGTAAAAAAAATCTATAAAATGCAATAAGAAATCCTGTGAGAAATATTCAAGTTGGAAATGGTCGAAAATTGGTCCCATAATATTCACTCGACGGATAGCTCATTTGGGTCTGAATCTGAGCCGATGCCTAACTCTATTAGACATTTTAACACGCCTAATATTAGACTTGTGAGTATCTATAATATAAGAAAAGTTGATGTTATGGAAAAGCCAATTCGACCCTTGCCTGAAAAATTGACACTGCATCATTTTAAGGGTAATTTGTGTCTAAAATTTACTTTTTAGAACCAAATGAGCTATGTAACTAATATAGTTATACATTCTTTTGGAAAAAACATTGCATCTGTTACAAACTAAATGGTATTTGACAAAAAGTGACTAGAAAAGAGACATAAACCAAACTAAATGTTGGTCCCAATGTATCTAATTTGAACTATTACACGCAAGGGTAGAATCAACAAGATTAAGTACTTGTCCAACTTTCTCTCTCAATTCCAAAATGGTGTTTTGTTCATTTTCTCTCCATTTGGGTATCTTCTGCTTCTCTCACATTTTCTGAGTCTGGAACAACAATATCTGGCCTTCAAGCTTCATATTCTGCTCCGATTCTTCATTGTTGAAGGTGATTTTTGACGTTATCGGATGGACATGCATCATTTTTTTTTTCTTTTTGTTTACACCATCAAAGTTTTGTCTTAATCTTTTGAATGTTCTTTAGATTTATCAAACATTGTTTAGATTTAAAGTTGCTGTGAATGATTTGTTCATGCATGTAAGAATGTTCTTCGTTTGTCACATTTCCTTACTGGCACCGATTTAGTTCTTTTTGGGTAAGTATTATTTTATGTTGTTTACCAAATATGGGTCAGAAAAAAATACTTCTCTTCACTGCTTATTCATCATTGTATGTGGTACTCTTGACTACTATGATGCACAAGCAAGAGTTATAAGCTTTTTCATGTTGATGACGTTTTAGGTTAAACAAGAAAAAGGATTTTGATACAAAGTTTGTAACTTTATTTATATTTAATAATGTAGTTTGATATTTTGATATAAGAATATTGTTGCGCCTTTGTTTAACTAATATAATAAGTTTGTTTTCTTAAAAATAAAGGCTGAAAGTCATGGCAAGGCCATTCAAAAAGATAGCTGATATTAACACTTCAAAGGAGCTGTGGAAGATTGCAGTAAAAGTTCACCACAAGTGGGCTGTGATCTCTAGCAACAGAGAGCACTCTGAGCTTATATTTGTTGATGCTGAGGTAACAGTAAATATTTGATATCGTTATAGTTACCTTTTCATATTGTCTGAAGCATAACTTATATTTTGATGGATGTGTAGGGCACAAATGTTCATGTGATAGTGCCACTCACGCTGAAAGCAAAATTTGATGTTGTTTTGTTGGTAACAACACGTATATCGTGACTAATTTTATGCCTCAAGTAAATGATCTTGTCTTCAAGACGTTAGAACATCCTTATGTTATCAAATTTACACCTGGAACTCGTGTGTCTGAAATTAACAAACACGAAATATCTCACAAGAAGTTGAAGTTGAAGCCGTTTGCAGAAATTATATCTGGAAATTGGAGGAATGATCTTTTAATAGGTAAATTAGATTGTTACAAATTATTTTGGTTGTTCATTGTAGTCACTGTGAATATGTTGAATAATATAATGATTGTTGTTAGATGATATTGGAGTTGTTGAAGAAATTGGTTATACACAGATGAGTGCTGGCAAGAAACAACAGGTCAATCTAATTTTGAGAGACCTTGGGTTAGTGTTCACATATTATCACGATACTTGTGTATTATGCTTTAAATATAACCATAATAATTGTAATCAAATATTTTTTAAAATATTATTCTAACATGTGAAGGAATGACACCTTGACTTGTACTTTTTGGGAAACATATGCTTCGAAGTTCATGACATATGTGCAAAAGAATACAGATTTTGTTCCTATAATCATATTATTACAATATGTGAATGTGAAAGTTGAAGGTATAAATAGTATATTATTTTTCGTTAATTGTATTGTTTCATATAACATTATGCCATACTTGCTAACAACATATGTGTAAAACATTATTTTAAAAGGGAAGTATCCTCTTTCTGTCTCGAACACGTACAACATAACAAATCTGCTCATTAATGAAGACGTTCCGGATATAGTTGAATTTAGAAAAAGGTAAGTATTCAGTGTACAGTTTATTTATAACAACATTGTAATTTTTGGTATGTTATGGGTTTTATGGCATGATAAGGATGAATTGCATAAATGATCATTTGTTATGATGTCCTACACAGGCTTCCGAAGGATTACAATATTGGAAGTTCAAGTCAACTCATGTGCACACAATCTAATGTCTGGTCACAGAACTCAGGTGGTTCTCAAATTAGTTCTTATGACAAGTTTATGTCAAATGCAACCCCTTTAAGTCTACATGATCTAATTCATCTTCTTGATGCAAGTATTTAATAGTTATGTTTAAACTTTAATAGTCATGTTATCACATGAATAAACATTGTCATTTATCCATTGATATCACATGAATTAGGTGGCATCGTGTGTAACCGTTGCGACGACAAACAAACTGAAAGCAACTGCGAATGGTTGGTGCTATCAAGCGTGCTGCAAGTGTCCAAAGGTAACTAAGGGAGATGGTCCTCCTTATATATGTGCTGATGGTCATTCAATAGAGATAGAGATATATAGGTATTACTTCAGAGTTACTTATTTAGATGACATGTTCAATTTTCAAACTACTTACTACTATAAAGTTATAATGTTATAGGTATAAAATTGAGATTGAAGTTGTTGATAATGGCAGTACAACAATATTTATGTTTTGGGATCGTGAGTGTAACGAATTGTTGGAAATATCTGCTGCCGAACTCCGCGAAACTATGATTAAGGTTTGGTTATATGCTGTTGAAATTGTATCAATATTATACTCATTATTTAAAACATATATTTAAAATTGTTTTAATGTCAAATAGGCCGGTATTGAAGATCCACTTGATTTTCCATTGGACCTTGATAAGTTAATTGGTCATGAATTTTCATTCAAAGTGAAATGGCAACCTAAATGGAAAAATGCAAGTGTCATGGCTGTGAAATGTGACAAAGAGACCAAGGATAAAGTTCTTGCTCATTGGGAAATTTCCAAGGTATTGAAACTGATTGTTATAATGTTGTTTGGATTGTTTAAGTATGGCAAAAATAAACGTAAAATGTGATATATTTTTTGTTTCAGCCATCTTTATGTGATACTGTTGATGAACAAGCTAACCAGGTATTTTACCAACTTCATAATAACTCTTATGTTTAAATTCGTCCATTAATAGCGATGCCGTATAATGTTATATTCATAACATTTTTATGTTTTTAGATAAGGGAAAGTGTTGATGAGGCAATATTGTCTGAGGATTGGAATATCATAAATGTATGTCCAACTTCATGTGAAAAGTTGGTACCACCAATAAGACCTTTTTTCCCTTTCTGCCAAGTCTCACTTTTTTAACCCCTATCTCAACTTCACTAATCTACCATATAAGAAAAGTTGGTACCACCAATAAGACCTTTTTGCCCTTTCTGCCAAGTGTCACTTTTTTAACCCCTATCTCAACTTCACTAATTCTTACATTTTACCAATTTTTTTTGTTTCTCCTAATTTCCTCTTCTTTCAAAAAACACTTTAATTTAAAATTCAAAAAATTTTCATGACCCACTTCTCTCTCTCTCTCTCTCTCTCTCTCTCTCTCTCTCTCTCTCTCTCTCTCTCTCTCTCTCTCTCTCTCTCCTCATTCTCCGTTCTGATTCTCTCTCTTTGTTTTCTCTTTCTCCCTTTCGAGTGTGGAGGTTGGGTCCGTCTTCTTCCTCACCGTCAACCTTTTATGCTTTACTTCTTCGTAATCCTCAACCTTCATTCTGTAACAACATCGTCAGCATCCTATTCTCCCTCTTTTGGTTTAATCGTATCACACCGAAACAATAAAGGTGTTTGGATTATTTTTTGTGTGATTTTAGTGTTTCCTCTATTTTTTGTGATTTCTTCCGATCTAATGTTTGTTATTTCAGTTTGGTTATGTTGGCTCATGCTGAATGACGGAGATTCACGAAAAACTCAATCGGATCAAAATTTCAATGGTGAACAAACGATTGTCTATGCATGGCTTCGCAGTGGATGGAAAGGGGTAGACAAAGAAGGAGGTTGTTTAGGTATGATTTTTTCCCTTTCAGTTTATATGATTTCAGGCAATAAATATCCATCTGTAATATTATCCGTCTAATGTATTTGATACCCAATGTTATCGTCCTGAGTAAACAATCGTTAATGTATTTGATACCCAATATTATCGTCCTGAGTAAACAATCGCTAATGTATTTGATACCCAATATTATCCGTCTATTATTGTATGATTTCATGCAATAAGTATCCATCTGTAATATCGATTATAAGGTTTTGACTGTTTTTGTTGTTGTTGTTGTATAACTTTCTGGGTTCAAGTTAGGGTTTTTGAATTTATGGGTTCACCGGAGAAGGTCGGAAGCTGGAAGAGGAATTAAAGTTGGAAGACGAAGCTGGTGGAATAAATTTTCTAAGGTTGAAGTTTACTCAGGTAAAATGTTGTATTTTTTCTTGACTGCATTGTGACTAATAGTCGTTTTTTGTTTGTTGGAATGCAAATTCACTTTTGAATTTACTGTCTTTCTTATATTGGTTTTGATCAGCCCAATATATGCAGTTAAAGAATTAAAAGAAACACGAATGGTAATTCATGTCAGTGATCTCCATATTAAAGAAATTCAACAATATGCAGAGATGATAAAAGATTCAAGAATGTTATTCGAGAATCTGTCAACTTAGTGGGGACTGTCATGTTGACTGTCATGGGAAGGAAAATAAAACAAGTCACAGGATGATATCATGCGCCTGCTTACGAATCTTAAGATATCTTGGTTATTCATGGTTATATCACTGGTTTTATTTATTATTCATAGTGATATTTTCTATTTTTTAATGCAGAGCATTAAAAAATCTGAATGCCTAAACAAATATGAATGCCCCAAATAACTTTAGTCTTTTCTTATCTTTTGAAGTTTGTTTGACATGAGGGAACCTTATAGTTTTTGTCTGATTTGATCTTTAGATGTGGTAAAACATAACAGATGGCTGGTAGGAAATATTTCTTAAGATTCGGTATTTCGCCCGATAGTGTTGATAAGTACATTTTAGATCATCATTGGTATGTTGTATGTGCTTTAATCAGTAATTGCTTTATTTATGGAAAAGTATCAGAGGTTTATTTTGTACCATGTCTATCGAATTAATTTTCTGATATGTGCAATACCTTCATACAGGAAAAGCTAATGGTTTAACGCAACAAACGATTGCGGACTAAGCTGCGCTACATGCTCACACCACTCAGCAGACAGAGTCTCATATTACTCAGCTGCTCTTACTATTTATATAACAAGATTGTGCATGTACCAACATTATACCTTTCATGACTTATCTTACATATTGTCTCTCAGGTTACAAATTATGTGAAGGAATTGGAAGAGATGAAAGTTATAACCAAGCAATAATTATTTGCGTCATTGAGAAGGTTAGTTTGGGTTAGGCAATTCAATTTGTATCCCTATTTTACATTCAGGTTTTCGTCATATTTCACTTTTTAGTTTTTATTGTTCTTTCAGGATCAGGTCAACCTGCAGAATTCTTAATACCTAATGTGACTAATTATTTCAAACTACGCCGCCAAACAAAAGACGTACTTTTCAGGTTTTCCTGATTTTTCGCATATTCATGGTTATATGAATGATTTTATTTATTATGTATACTAATATTTTCTATTTTTTAATGCAGCCCATTAAAATGTATGAATGCCTCAACAAATCTGAATGCCTCAAATACCTTCAGGTCAAAAAATGGAATCATCTAAAAAGGATTTTTGACAACATCGGGCTGACAGATTTAGAGGTACAAATTGAATTGTTTCGGATTATATTTGTTACTACCGTCAAACATTTATACCTCTTTCGATGACCTAAACATCAAACATTTTAAATTTTCCACTTGCTTCAAACTCAACTCATAACTTGCAGGTACTCAACTTCCATTTCGGGTGCATTGCATGTTCCATCAAAGTTTCACTGCATTCCCTACATTACAAACGAGGGAAAGCCAACATAAGGTGTGTATTACTTTGTTGTTTTATGACATTCATTTGCCAACTTCCATAAAACATTCACTCAAAGTGTATACTTCTTATATTATCTCACAACATGATAACAACTTGAACGTCCTCATGCATACGAACTCCATATGGGGAGTCAGTAGTACACAAATTCGATCACAGTCGCTTATTTGCTGATTCACTATATACTTTTCGGTTTTCCAAGGTCAGTTCCTTCTGGCTTTAATGCGCAATCATATCACACACACTTTTTCCAACTTAGTGGTAATCTTGACTGTCATCACTAATTATTGTTTTGCCTCCCTATTTTCCATTATTACAGTTTCAAGAAAATTAATGCATTTGCATTACCAGTGTCAGGGAGAATCTTAAGAGTCCTTTACCAAACCATATATACCTACTCCTTTTCTCACCAAAACAAACAAATCAATAGAAACCTATCATTATTTCCATGTCGACCAACAAAGTAGTCCAGGTTGCACAACCCTCTGAAGGGTCTGACGCGCGGCTGACATACAACCTTGTACGGCCTTGCATCAAACATCTGAGGTCGAACAACAACAACAGGTTCGGATCCTACATTATGTACTTCATTTTTCAATAACTACATACATGTCTTCATTTTTTCTTTCTTCCTCTTTCAATAAATGTTTTTTTTTACAGATTCAAACGCAACTAATAGTCGAATCTGCTGTGCAGACAACACATCTTGCTGACAACCAACCACTTATGGGGCTTCAACCACATACCGACGACAACCACCACCCTCTACCTCACCAACAGCCTCCTCATGTTCAACAACCTCAGCAGCCCCCGCCGGTAAGACTCTGTTTTATCCTGCTTCTTTTTGCCATTTTTTATACTACATCAACCTTATTTGCATATGTTTATGGTAATACACCTTAATGAAATTCATGCCATAGTCCGTTCTATTTTGTCTTCATGTCACATGACATATTATGTTTATGTTCATTAACTGGTTTTTTCTAATAGGTTCCTCAGGCCCCTGCTGTGAGACAAAGACGAAAGAGGAGGAGAATCAGGAGACCAGGAAGAATGGGTAGAAGGGTTCGAAATTTTTATTCAAATGATGGTCAAGAATCGGACAACGAAATGGTTGATTATGATGATGACGATGAGCGAGACTACACCTGGGAAAACTATTTGATAGCGAGGAGTTTTAGATTTAGTGATTAAGTTTGATAGAACTTGGTTCGAATTCTTGTCGGCTAACTTAATATGTTTTTTGTCTTCTTAATGTAATGCTACTTAGTGTTTGTAGTGACCTCTTGCAAAAGTTAATATTATCGAGTCATTTTATTTTCATCAAATTTTTTGAAACAGTGTCATTGGTATAAACGTGATTAAATTTACTATACATTCATATATTTTTACAAATATTATGAAAACAAAAAAATGATTTATTAATTTTATATACGAAACAAAATATATTGTTTACGGGAACACGAAGTTACTGATAAAACTATTTAACATTAACGGAAATAAGTTTTACTATCAACCGTGCCATTGTTTGTATTTCTGTTTTAATTTGATGTACTCTTGCACTTAGGACATCTATACATCATTGGTATACTCTATATACAAACATTATTAAATTTCTTAAATATTATTAAATATTGTTACAATATAATGGTATACGAAATAGTATTATAATATATATGTTTTTGTGCTAATGCAATCCAACTGAATGATTGGTAAAAAAATTCAAATAACTTTATTGAAAATATGATTTTTTATAACTTATTTAATTCTTACTACAATTTTTTTATAAGTTATTTAATTTTACAAAATAACATACCTATTTTTATAATTATTGTTAAAAAAATATTTTTTTATTTAAATATTTTTATAGACGGGAAAAACTTTACTATTGATTCAAATATATTTATAAATAATGCATATGATTTTTTATAACTTATTTAATTCTTACTACAATTTTTTTATAAGTTATTTAATTTTACAAAATAACATACCTATTTTTATAATTATTGTCACAAAAATATATTTTTATTTAAATAATTTTATAGACGGAAAAAACTATACTATTGATTCAAATATATTTATAAATAATGCCAAAACAAAAATCTTATTTTGATTTAAATATTTTTATAAACGGAAACAACTTTACTATTGATTCAAATTTATTTATAAATACTGTCAAAAGATAAATAATATTTATACACGGAAAAAAATACATCATTTTTTGGGTGTTTCATTAAAAATCTTTTTGAATTTAAAACAACATTTTATATTTTTGGTTTTTTTAATATTTCATAAACTAACTTGTGACGTATCTGCGGTCCACACCAGAACCCGTGCGGACGCACGGGTTTCCTACTAGTTAGGATTTGTAGATGAATGTATATTCAGTCACACCTTAATTAATTAATTAAATGTGTATACGGTTCCAGGATTTGGAAATCACCTCAATTTTGAAATCACAACTATCTCCATCTGTTCCATCTCCTATCATCGTGAGTATTTTTCATTTTGTATAGCATGTACACTATATATTAGACGTTGATTAAAAAAAAGTATGATTCACATTTTGTTTTGTTGTAACTATTTCAGATTTCTAAGTCCCCTCAAAAAACTATGCCAACTGAATCACCTGAAGTTACTCCTAAGAAACCAAAAGGCAAGGCAAGTAAACCACCACAGTGTACTCCAATCAACTCTGGCAAAAGGGGCGCAGACAATGCTTCAAACGACTCTGCATCCATTAAGGAACTTAGTGAAGGCGAAGAATCTTCAACAAGGTTACGTCGCAAACATGTCAAACTTGAGAAAAAATGAGTAATTCTGCCTGACTGTGTAACTTTTTTTTGTTATTTTGTGTGGCATAATTGAATTTTGTAATACATGCTGGTAGTGGTATGTATGACATATGAATATCTTTGCCACATCCCTTATAACATATAGTGTAATATTTATTTGTATAATGTTGTGTTTAAACGTTTTACCCTTTAGATAAAAGTGACCAATATTCACTTTGCTGACATATAATATTCATCTTCAATAATAATGACTCAATGTTGAAGTAGTAGTATATTTATTATTCTAGCCTTTTGTAAAAGTTTTTGGCTTCCCAATAAGAAATGAAATCATCATATCTGACAATGGTGTCTATTGGCACATCAATAGACTTCTCACCATAAAGTACTATTATTTTTGTACTTTCTTTTTACATGCAGTCATTTCACACCCCCTATGTGTAGTCACTTCCACTTGCAATTCAGTCAGCACCTACTAAAGCTTTTGCATGTAACAATGCACTTAATAATTACTACTTACAATTTTCCAGTAAGCACTTACTAAAGATTGCTTACGAATTTCAAATAGGTGTATTTGAAATATTATTTCATAGCCTTGGCACATCAATCAGCATTCATTGATAATAATAATAGTTTCTCAATGTTTTCTTTGTTTTTTTGTGTGAAATAATTAAAAAACGACTTCTTATGTACCAAACTAATAACAACTTGAACTTCTAATTATCATTAATCGTTATTATCATTTCTGGATTGTTATTAGCAGAATAACTCATAACGTTATTTTCAATGTATCATAAGAACAACTATATTTCATCACAATCTCATAAGATTAAATTAAGACATGTGATAAGAATTTGAACATTATATAAGTTTTTCCTACTTCTTCTTCACATACATAATTTTTGACATGCTATCCAAATCCATAACCAACACATCACCTTTGTTGACTTTTTTGGTCTTGATGATGAAATCGTACCACCCTTTTCCTAAAAACATTTCATCTTCATTTCTTTTTGAAGTGTGCAATTCACTGCCAAACCAATCTCCATTATCCATATCAACAATTGTTATTTCACCACATATATGTCCATAACGTTTCAATGCTTGCGCCGCTTTACTTGGAAATTTCTGAAAAACATTAGATGAAGGATTTACAACATTATTATTTGAGTAATTATAATGAACGTAATACCAACAATACATAACCTACACATTACAAACATATTATATGAGTAAATAACCATGACATTTCTTTGTGCAATCTCAGGTGATGTTATGTGAATTTCCCAATACACCTCAAAATCGTCATCGTCTTCAACATTCTCATCAACATGTTCATCTTCCACATCTTCATCGTTATCTTCAGAATCATCAACAGACTCATCATCATCATCACCATCATCACCCTCATCCTTTTCTTCATCATCATCATCCTAATCTTCCTCTCCACCAAGAAGCTCTATAACATCTTCATCACATGCATCAGCAAATTTATCTTCTTCCTCATCAACATCATTATTCGTCCATACTTTGGCCTTCTTACATGTCGTATGCACTACAACAATACAAATATATATTAACACATTATTTAAACTAAATTCAAATTCATTTCATGTTACAATATTTTACCTGGATTTATGAACTTCAATTGACTTCTTTGAGAACATTTTTTATGTCCTCATGCAAATGATAAAGCTAATACACAAAGTTCATCCTTTTTATAACATTTTAACCTATCCTAGCACAACACAGATATGCCATTTGTCATCATAATAGTTATTATGACATTAATGGATAAAAACTACCCTACCTACTCATTATATTAAATAAAGTTACAATAAAGTACTTAAAATTTTTGTTACCATTCAGCATAGGGATATCAACTCTGCATGTCATCTATATAATATGTGCATCTCAATGGTACATATTATGGATTGCCCACACACACTAACACACCCTACAAGTTGCACGTGGTGAGCAAAACCAAGTTCAGCATCCAACTACAACTAAAGTCAAGCTGTAGTTTTTTGTACATTATAATATAACTTGCCAATTTCATATGACCCACACTTTTAAATTATAATTCCATTTCTTTAGTTGTAGTTGGTACGATATGTATGAAAAAAATACCAATTTCCCTAAAAATACCTTTTTGACTTTTAGAGGGAAGTTTTGCCGCGCATTGGAGAAATCACTTATTTTGATATTTTTTCACAAAACACAAAAAAGGTATACCTTTACTGCCATGAAGAATTAGTCTTATCTGTATGAGTTTTAGTTGATGAAAAAACATGGATGGAAATAACAATGCTGCAGCAGCAGCTAGGAAAAAACGTAAATTCTCAATGATGAGCAAGAAACAACTATCCAATTCGAATGGTAAAATATCCCTCCAACAGGACAGTTGAGCACACAATCTAACCAAACACATTTAATATCAAGCCAAACACTTATTCAAGAATCTACTGGTTTTGGTTTTGTTAATAATGCTCAGCCTTCAAAACGTCAATGTCGGTATAAAACCAACTCATTTGTTAGACCTGTCGGTGTTAACCTTTTAAACCAGTTTCATGCTATAACTTCTGTCAACCATGAACATGATGATACACTACTTGAATCTTCTATGGATGGACAACGACATCCTACCACCTCCTTCTCAAATAACACCAGACCACAACATTCTAATGAGCCCTACACAGACCATATACTGCAATCTCATGAGTTGGATTCCAGCTCTGATGATTTATCCAATGATGATTCTGATAGTGAGATGGATTGTGATGAAGATTACGACGTCGATGACCACCTTCAAGGTTAGTCAGACTAAAATGGTTTGTGTTAATAATTATGAAATTATTTAAACAATGTAGATGTTTTTAGAGTTGTTCTCTTATATATTGGCCTCATACTTTTAACATATTATGTGTCAACATAATTCTTAGATAGTGGCATGTATTACATTACTAAATCAAATTTATACATTTGTCCTTCAAATTACAGGGAAAACAAAAAAATTGACAGGACCATCATAATCAAACTGAAAGACATGTTAGATCATTATAATGTTTATGCCAAAGTCTTTAGAATGGCACGTGGTATGCTGAAAAATCCAAATATCAGAGATTTAAAACTTAAGCTCATATGTGACCGTCAGACGGATGGTCGTGTTTACAACAAGCTAACTGTTTCAGAAGTTGCTGCTCTTATAGTTGGTGATGTTGACATTGGTACCAAGAGAGATATCATCATTCAAGAGCGCGATGGAAGTTTGCAAAGAATCGATGAGTTTCATCCTTGCTACCTTGCATTTCAATATCCTTTACTATTCCCTTTTGGAGAGGATGGATTTAGGGATAATATTCTACATGCTTACAAAGGTGAGGTGGAAGTCACTAAAAGAAACCGTCAAACAATAATGGAATGACTTTCATATAGATTACAACAAAGAAAATGTGAGGGTAAAACAATTTTTGCATCAAGAAGGTTATTTCAACAATTTTTGGTTAATGGATACACAATGATGGAAACTGAGAGGCTTAATTGGTTAAGGAAAATCCAATCTAAACTGAGAGTCAGCAAGTATCACAAGTTAAAAGTAAATGATAGCAACTTGAATCAAAACACAAATATAAAAGTCGATAAAAGAGTTGTATTGCCTTCGTCATTTGTCGGTAGCAAAAGATATATGAATCAATTGTATTTTGACGGTATGGCTATCTCAAGTACGGTTGAGTTCCCTGATTTGTTTTTGACATTCACGTGTAATCCAAATTGGCCAGAAATCACGAGAGTGTGCAAAATACAATTTAAAGCCGCACGACCATCCGAATATTATCTCAAGGGCCTTCAAAATTAAGTTTGATGAATTGATGGTTGATATTACACGCAGACATATATTTGGAAGATTGTTAGCATGTAAGTTTTATATCATAGTTTCATACTTTATCATGCTGATGATTTTATTGCAACATGATAAAGCCTGGCACATATGCTGTTTAAATTTAAGACTTTCCATATTGTAATGTAGAAAAAAAGAAATCCATGTGATATACTGTAACAAAATGTCAATACCAAGTTTTTAATGAATATAAAAATGCCTACTTTATACATGGCCTAACACATTTATTACTGCTGCATGTGGAGAACACAAATGCGTGGCATAACAACCTTTCCATACTCTTTATAACAATTAGCCTTGAATGCATAAACTAAACTTTTCCAATAATATTAACCTACTGGCATGTTTATTAAGACATGTATGTTTTGATTTTGGAAAGTTTTTAAAATCATTATTTAATAATTTGATGCATTTGGAAGATTTTTATGCCAACATACTGAACTATTTCATTACATCACAGTTATATATACAATTGAATTTCAAAAGAGATGGCTGCCACATGCACACATTCTAATTTTCTTGCACCCTCAGAGTAAGTATCCGAACCTTTCCGATATTGACAGGATTATTTCTTGTGAAATACCTGATCCTGCATTACATCCGAGACTTTATAATTTGGTGAAGCAACATATGATTCATGGTCCATGTGGCTTGGTAAGAATGTCATCACCATGCATGAAAAATAGGAGATGTTCTAAATTCTATCCAAAACAATTCAATGAGACAACAATTGTTGACAAAGATGGTTACCCTCAATATAGAGAAGGACAAATTCCCATACAATTGTTAAAAATGATGTTTCCCTTGACAATAGACATGTTGTTCCATACAATACAAGGTTGTTGTTGAAATTTCAAGCACACATTAATATGGAATGGTGCAACCAATGTTCGGCCATTAAGTACTTATTCAAATACATTCATAAAGGCTATGATAAAATTACGACATCGATTATCCAAGCTAAAGGGGGAAATTCAAATTCGGGTGGGGCTATAGATGAAATTCAATAATACATTGATTGTTGTTACGTCTCACCAAGTGAGGCATGTTGGAGAATGTTCTCTTTCAGAATTCATGCACGCAAACCAGTTGTGGAACGTATGTTCTACCATTTAATTAGAGAGAAAGCTGTATTTTTTACCGACCATGCCACAATGGAAAATGTTATTGAAAAAGCAAGTGTGACCGAGTCCATGTTTACTGTTTGGCTTACTGCAAGTGAAAAGTTTGAAGATGCAAGAAGCTTCACATATTGTCAATTTGTGTCTAAGTTTGTTTATGATAAGTGGAACATATGTTGGAAACCAAGAAAGAAAGGTTTTACCATTGGCCGGTTGATTTGGGTTCCACCTACAACGAGGGAGTTGTTCTATTTGAGAATGATGCTAACCGTTGCCAAAGGACCAACAACTTACAAAAACATTCGTAAAGTTGGTGATACACAATACTTCAGCTTCAGAGATGCATGTTTTGCAATGAGATTCCTTGAAGATGACAAGGAATTTATTATGGCTATAAAAGAAGCAAGTGAGTGGGGTTCGGGAGGATTTCTGAGAAAATTATTTGTAATTATGTTGTTGTCAGATGCAGTCAATAAACCAAGTCATGTATGGAATAACACCTGGACATGGTTATCGGATGGTATTTTGCATGAACAACGACATTTATCTTCCAATTCTGGTACAGTTTTAACTAAATTTTGGGTTTGCAAAAGTTCTTTAAATTTATGTATCCTTACATACCATTGTAACAAAAGTTGTGACTAAAAAATTGTTTTTCTATTATAGGTCTTGAATTAAATTATGAAGAAATTCAAAATTTAACATTACTTGATATTGAAAAGATTTTGCAAGCGAACAGACGTACTTTGAAGGATTTCAAACCGATTTCAAACCAATTCCATATCCAAATGGCTATGTTTTGGAACAACTTGGAAATCGATTTATTTACGATGAGCAGAATTATGATGTTGCTGAACTTAAAACACAGTTTGAAAGTTTGTATGTATCATTGATAGGTACTTATAACAAGTGTAACATCCATACAATTGGATTCATTAAAAATACATACCAAAAATATCAACTTGTCATATAGCTAACGTTCTGTCATTAACATTTGGCGTATAAAGCACAACATGGCTCTTTTATGATACTAATCACAACAACCACTGGTACATGCATATATTTCGATTTCTTTTTCCTGTTTCCACATTTCCTATGCTATCCTACCTTAATATTACAATTCAGTCATTCAATATTATGGTGATGATATGGTTACATTGTATAGTATTTTAAACTTTGAAAATAACACTTAATTGTTACAGTATTACATATGTTTCTAATAATATGTCTTTAATATTTTGTAGAAGAACCAAGCTTGATTTTTAATAAAATCATCAAGGCTGTCACAGAACAAAAAGGCGGGGTCTTCTTCTTGCATGGACACGGGGGAACCGGCAAAACATTTATGTGGCAAACACTAGCAAGTCATTAATATTGAGATCAAAGCATTAAATAGTAATTACCGCTGCCTCGAGTGGTATCGCGACACTCTTGTTGCCTGGCGGGAGAACGACTCATTCAAAGTTTAAAATTCCCGTACCAACTTTAGAAAATTCACCTTGCATTATTGAACCAAAAGATGATCTTGCTGAAATTCTTAAACAAACGCAATTGATAATTTGGGATGAGATTCCGACGCCTCACAAGCATGCATTTGAGGCTATTGATAGAACACTTGGAGACATAATGGGTAAACATCTAAATTCTGAATCCATATTCGTGGGCAAAGTCATTGTTTTTGGAGGTGATTTCAGACAAATTCTCCCGGTTGTCCCAAGAGGAACCCATTCTGATATTGTACACAGTGCTTTAAATGCCTCATACATTTGAAATGAATGCCAAGTACTTACACTTACCAAAAATATGAGACTTCGAAGTGGTAAAAATCCAACCGAATGCCTCAAAATTGAGCTTTTTTAAAAATGGTTGCTAAATCTTGGTGAGGGTAAAATACATGAACCAAATGATGGATATGCTGAATTTGATATACCTACCGATATTTTACTAACAGATTTTGCGAATCCAATAGAAGCAATTGTAAATAGTACATATCCAAACTTTTTGGATAACTACCACTCATATGATTACCTCAAGAGTCGAGCCATCCTAGCCACAACAATTGAAACTGTTGATCAAATCAATTATCATGTTCTTAATCTTATGCCAGGTATATTATTTTAATTTACTTTTTCCTACTATACAGTATAGCTTTGAATCTTCGAATATAATAAATATTTTTCCTTACTCAATGGCTTTACAATTATTTTTTTTCTTTCGTTTTAGGTGAGTCAAGAGACTACTATAGCTCTAACTCAATTGATAGGTCTGAAATACATGACATGGATGTGATTGAAATGTTAAGTCCATAATTTCTAAGCACTCTAAGAACTTCTGGATTACCCGGACATCACATTAAATTGAAAATTGGAACACCGATTATGTTAATGCTGAATCTTGATCAATCAGATAGTTTGTGTAACGATACACGTTTGGTTGTGACTAAAATGGCTAATCATGTGCTTGAAGCAAGAATAATTGGTGGTAAAGTTCATGGGAATATCATTTACATACCACGAATGGATATGTCACCATCACAATCTCCTTGGCCATTTAAATTAAATAGGAGACAATTCCCAATTATTGTGTCCTATGCTATGACCATCAACAAATCACAAGGTCAATCGCTTGATTGGGTGGGCTTATATTTGCCTCGTGATGTCTTTAGCCATGGTCAAATTTATGTTGCTATTTCAAGAGTGACATCAAAGAAAGGAATCAAGATTTTGGTGCATGATGAAAAAAATAATACTAAGGAGTCAACAACAAATGTTGTTTATAAAGAGGTCTTCCAAAATATATAAGAGGTAAACAAATGTTGTTTATAAAGAGGTCTTCCAAAAAATAATACTAAGGCTCAACAATATTGCGTTGTGTGCTTTCTTGATCATGGTAGTCTTTTCTTTTTCCGTTAACGCAGCATCCATGGCTGCCATTCCCTTCAACGCTTCCAAACAACCCTGCTGAACCAGTAGGGCTTTCATCTTCAAGTGCCACAGACCGAAGTCGTTCACTCCGGTGAACTTCTCGATCTCATACTTTGTTGAAGGCATCTCCTCCACGCTCACCGCACCAATTTGTTGTGAATCGGATACCTTAAACAAAGTATTTACGGTTTCTTTATACACAAAGAAACTCCACAAGGGTTAGGGTTAACAAAGAAAACAAGAGTGAAAACAACAAGGATTGGTTATAAAACTGTTATTCTTTCCTTTCTCCTTAAAACAAGGATTACAAGTATACAAGAATAACAAACTAACCACTCTCACTCTTTCTAGGTTTTTGTCACACTCTAGAATGAGAGACTAACATGCTATTTATAATAAAACCTAGCACACTAAACTAATGGGCTTTTAACAAAATACCCATTATAAGCTAACTTAGGGTACAAGCTAACTTAATCAATTGGATCCTTAACACAAGGCCCAATTCAATATGCTAACAAACCTAGCAATATTAACTAATACATGTTAGAACAATCTTCGACTACAAACATGCATTATTTTCGACAGCAGCATGTGATCCAACTTCGACGGCATGCTTCTTCTAGAGTTCGATCCAAATTCCACAAATCTCCACCTTGGAACTAACTCTATAACATAAAGGAACAAATTCGATCTCTTACATGCTAGAACACACTTCGACTACAGCATGTAGGTCTTCGACAACAGCTTGTGAGCGGACTTCGACGACAAGCTAAAAACTAGAGTTCGATCCAAATTCGACAAATCTCCACCTTGGATCTAACTCTAACATCAAGAAAACAAACTAGCTTTCTTCATGCAGCTTTATCAACTGCATACAGTGGAAAAACTTGCAACTTGGCAATGTCTTGGTGATCATATCAGCAGCATTATGATCTGTCGAAACCTTTAGCACTTGGACTTCTCCACGCTCGATTACCCCTCTAACGAAATGCAACCTCACATCAATGTGCTTGGTCCGCTCATGATAGACTGAGTTCTTCGACAGGTGTATTGCACTTTGACTATCACATTTAACAGTGATACTTCGACCTTGAAGTTTCAGCTCCTTTGCAAAACCTTCAAGCCATAATGCTTCCTTCACAGCTTCAATGAGGGCAATATATTCAGCTTTAGTGGTTGATAAGGCAACAACCTTCTGGAGCGTCGCTTTCCAACTTATTGTTGTGCCAAATATTGTGAAAACATATCCAGAAATAGACTTTCTGGAATCCATACAACCTGCATAATCAGAGTCAACAAATCCTTCGACTGCTGCTTTACTATCTTCACCCAAGGCTCCACCATAAATTAGGACTCTATTCAGAGACCCATTTGTGTACCTTAAAATCCACTTCAATGCTTGCCAGTGAGCCTTTCCAGGATTCGACATGTACCTGCTCACAAGACTCACTGCATATGCTATGTCAGGTCTTGTACAGACCATAGCATACATCAAAGAACCAACTATATTAGCATATGGTATGCTATTCATATAAGTTCTTTCGACATCAGTACTGGGACACTGATCTATACTCAGCTTGAATTGAGGGTTTGTCGGAGTTACAACAGGCTTTGAATTCGACATACCATACTTTTCGAGAATCTTTCGTAGGTATGCCTCTTGAGATAAGCATAATTTCGACTGCTTTTTATCTCTTCGGATGTCAATCCCAAGAATCCTGGACGCAGCTCCCAGATCCTTCATTTCGAACTCCTTACTGAGTTTAGCCTTCACCCTCATTACCTCTTCGACATTGTTGCTTGCTATTAGAATATCATCCACATAAAGCAACAAAATAACAAATGAATTACCCGGTCGAAATCTGAAGTAAACACAGTGGTCGAACTGACTTCTGATGAAACTTATGCGTGCCATGAACTTGTCGAATCTCCTATTCCACTGTCGAGGAGATTGTTTCAGTCCATATAAAGATCTCTTCAGCTTGCACACATAGTCTTCCTTCCCCTTTTCGACATACCCTTCATGTTGCCTCATCAGGATCGTTTCATCTAGGTCACCATACAAGAATGCAGTCTTCACATCCATCTGTTCCAGTTCAAGGTCGAACTGTGCCACCATGGAAAACAACATTCGAATGGACCTGTGCTTCACAACAGGCGAGAACACATCATTGAAATCGACACCTTCTTTCTGAGTGAACCCCCTAGCAACCAATCTTGCCTTGTATCTTTTCGACGCCACTCATTCGATTCCTTCCTTGACTTTGAAAATCCATTTACAGCTGACTAACCTGGCTCCAACAGGTTTCTTTATCAGTTCCCATGTGTCGTTATCATGAAGAGATTTCATCTCGTCATCCATGGCCTTCAGCCATTCAGTCTTCTTTCGACTCCTCATAACTTCCTTATAGTCTCTAGGTTCTTTGTCGAGAACCTCACTTGCAGAGATTAAGGCATAAGCTATAAGATTTGCATACCCAAGTCTTTGAGGTGGCTTGATGACTCTTCTCGACCTGTCTCTTGCTAACAGGTAGTCATTATCAGTTTCCTCATCTTCGACAACATCTTCTGTTTCGTCTTCGACTTCATCTGGGGTACGCACTTCAGCATCAACATGCTCCACCTCAATAGGAATCTCTCCCTGTTCCAGCTCTTCGTCAGCAACTTCAATTTTCTTGAAAGCCATCTCAGCTTCATTGAAAACTACATCTCGACTGATGATACACCTCCTGTGACCTGGCTCTAGGCACCATAGCCTATAAGCTTTGACTCCTTCAGGGTATCCCATGAACATGCACTTCAGAGCTCTAGGTTCGACCTTGTCTTGCCTAATGTGAGCATAGGCCACACAGCCAAATACTCTCAGTCTGTCGAGACTAGGTGGATTTCCCGACCAAACTTCTTCAGGTGTCTTCATATCTAATGCAGTCGAAGGACATCTATTTATCAGATATGTAGCTGCCGAAACAGCTTCAGCCCAAAACACCTTCTTCAATCCAGTACTAACTAACATGCATCTAACCCTTTCAAGGATTGTTCGATTGAATCTCTCAGCTAAGCTATTTTGTTGAGGAGTGCCTGCTACAGTCTTATGCCTTGCAATCCCAGACTCAACACAGTAACTGTCGAACGCTTTGTTGCAGAACTCAAGGCCGTTGTCGGTTCTCAACCTCTTAACCTTTCTGCCAGTTTGAGTTTCGACCAGAATTTTCCAACTTTTGAAATTCTCAAAAGTTTCATCCTTCGTCTTCTGAATGAATACCCA
This sequence comes from Lathyrus tuberosus, assembly GCA_022829125.1. NCBI lineage: Eukaryota > Viridiplantae > Streptophyta > Magnoliopsida > Fabales > Fabaceae > Lathyrus > Lathyrus tuberosus. The sequence goes on from JALAZF010000006.1 coordinate 14,441,324, forward strand.
TAGCTTTCTGGAATAGTCATCAACAATGGATAGAAAATACCTTGCACCTGAGTGTGAAGGATTCCTTGCAGGCCCCCAAAGATCAGCATGAATGTAATCAAGGGATCCATGTGTTCTTTGATTGCCTTTGTTGAACTTCGCCCTACAGGATTTACCAAATACACAAGATTCACAAAACTCAAACTTTTCGACTTTGTCACCACCTAGCAGGTTCTACTTCCCCAATTCGACTAGGCCTCTTTCGCTGATATGGCCCAATCTTATGTACCATAACTCTGTCTTCGACATAGGTTTCGTGGATATAACATTGGTCGAACCACTTACAACCTCAGCCTCCAGGGTATACAAGCCTTGGTTTTTCACGCCTCTCAAGACTTCCTTCGACCCTTTCATGACTCTCAGGGTACCTTGCTCTCCTTTGAAAACATATCCCTTTCTGTCGAATTCACCAAGAGAAATTAAATTTCTCTTCAAGTCAGGTACATACCTAACTTCAGTCAATAATCTTATTGACTTATCATGGAGCTTGAATCTCACGGATCCAATACCTGCAATTTTGCAAGCTTTGTTGTTTCCCAGCAGCACCGATCCACCATCTTGATCACATAGCTCTTCGAACAATTCTCTGTTTGGAGTCATGTGCCAAGTGCATCCTGAATCCATAATCCACTCTTTTCTTGAGTCGCCGCTTGAAACTACAAGAACATCAGATGAGTCGAAGTCATCTTGAACAATGGCTGCGTTGCCATTATCCTTACCTCCATGATCTTTCAGGCGTTCAGGGCACACCTTTCTTGTGTGACCCTCCTTCTTACAGTGATAACATCGAAAACCAGATGTTTCGCCACTAGAAGATTTCTGCTGACTTTTACCTTTCTTCTTGTCGAACCTACCATCCTTTCGCAAGAATTTTCCCTTAACTGCCAAACCTTCACCAACCGTCGAAGGTTTATGCTCCTTTCGTTCGTTCAGGTCCTTAGAGTACAAGGCTGCTTGAACTTCTTCAAAGGTCAGGGACTCTCTTCCATACAAGAGAGTTTCTTTGAAGTGAGCATGCGATTTGGGCAAAGCTCACAACAACAACAATGCTTGATCTTCATCATCAATCTTCACATCAATGTTTTCAAGATCAAGAATCAGTTTGTTGAAAGAATCCAACTGCTCAGCCAAAGCCTTTTCTTCATTCATCTTGAACGAATACAAGGCTTGCTTCAGGTAAAGATGATTCACCAAGGATTTGGTCATATACAAACTTTCCAGCTTCGTCCATAATCCCGCCGCCGTCGTCTCTTTTGATACCTGTCGAAGAACCTTATCACCAAGGCTCAACAATATTGCGCTGTGTGCTTTCTCGATCATGGTAGTCTTTTCTTTTTCCGTTAACGCAGCATCCATGGCTGCCATTCCCTTCAACGCTTCCAAACAACCCTGCTGAACCAGTAGGGCTTTCATCTTCAAGCGCCACAGACCGAAGTCGTTCACTCCGGTGAACTTCTCGATCTCATACTTTGTTGAAGGCATCTCCTCCACGCTCACCGCACCAATTTGTTGTGAATCGGATACCTTAAACAAAGTATTTACGGTTTCTTTATACACAAAGAAACTCCACAAGGGTTAGGGTTAATAAAGAAAACAAGAGTGAAAACAACAAGGATTGGTTATAAAACTGTTATTCTTTCCTTTCTCCTTAAAACAAGGATTACAAGTATACAAGAATAACAAACTAACCACTCTCACTCTTTCTAGGTTTTTGTCACACTCTAGAATGAGATACTAGCATGCTATTTATAATAAAACCTAGCACACTAAACTAATGGGCTTTTAACAAAATATCCATTACAAGCTAACTTAGGGTACAAGCTAACTTAATCAATTGGATCCTTAACACAAGGCCCAATTCAATATGCTAACAAACCTAGCAATATTAACTAATACATGTTAGAACAATCTTCGACTACAAACATGCATTATTTTCGACAGCAGCATGTGATCCAACTTCGACGGCATGCTTCTTCTAGAGTTCGATCCAAATTCCACAAGTCATATTTAGCTAATGCATTGAATTAATATAATTTTGTTTTATTCATAGTGTTAATGGAATAAACATCCAATTTGTGTTTTTTATACTTTGACAGTGTAATCCAAGTTGGCCATAGTTTTGACAATGCAGCAATTATTATGGTGGTAGGTGGTTTCAAACAGGATTAACATGTAGGCCAATGTCAATTTTTGTGTTTATACTTTTTGTACAGGCAATGCAAATATTCAGTATTAAGTCTTGCATTTAACATATGTTCAAGACTACTTTTTCATATGCTTGGTATAGTATCATCCAGGTTTGAAATATATATGTATTTTGGATTTGAGACACAACAACTTTTTGAAACTTATTACTTTGACTAAAAACTTCGGTTATTTTATAACATCTTTTATCCATTAATTAATTTATGGTCTTGAATGTTTTTTTTTTAATTATATGGGCGAGTTTTAAATATAACTTTTAATTTATAAGCTTTTGTAAGATCTATTATAAATACAAGTATAACAATATGTTTTCAAATATAATGTATAATGCTTATTCAAAAGTTTGTATTTTCAAGCAAACAACATGTTTCATATAGCAACCACATGCTTAGTAGAGGCATCAGATTACGCATAAACAATATTATAAATATTTTTAATTAGCCAGTAAACATTACTTCTGTCACAAACAAGTCATTATTTCTGTTACATACTAAAGTCATAACAAGTAGCCATTTCCAGCATGGTAAATAAAACAACAACTGAAATTTAAAAACACAGAATATGCTACACTAAAGTCCAATATGCAAGAACTGAAACGGACTTCACAAATCTTCCTCAACGATTGAGCAAAGACACATACAACTGATATGGAGGACAGGTAATGGAGAATCCAAACTTATCGCCTTTTTAAAGCTTTTTCGCTTTAGAGTATTCGTACCAACCACTACCGACATACTTTTCTTTCTTAAAGATCTTATTTTTCCTTTTGGCACAATGCACCTCCCCATAGTAGCTCTTACCACTGTCGTCATTAATAAACTCTATAGCCGTTGGTTCTAGTAAAGTCACTTCTTCATTATTCTTCTTGGAAAATGCTATACAAATTTAAACAACAATTTTATTAGTAACGAATTCGTTAATCAAATTGATAACAAAATTTACCTATCAAATTTTAACTTACCAAAACTTGGTTTTTCGCAATATCACCATTAGTATTTTCTTTCTCCCAAAAATATTCATCATCGGAATTGTCCGAATGTTCATAATCAGAATCACCACTATGATTATTAATGTTTGGATCCCGGAAAAATTTCGCCAATCTCAAACGTACTTGCCACATGTCATCTTTCTCAACATTGTTCTGTTTGTTTTCCCTGCATTGTAACATCAATAAATACTCCTATACCAATCACATATTATTGTTCAATGTTCTGTCTAACACAATTATGAGTTACCGGTAAATAAATTGATGCAAACTTTACATTTTATTCTCATTGAAACATATATTTGTATTACCTTTCCATTCGTTTTCGATGGAGATCTTGAATTGAAATACATTGCGCAACAAACTTGGAATGCACTATTGCTTCAAACTTAATCTCATTTAGTGTTTCTGATAATAGTTTGCCAAGTCTAAGAGTAACCCTCCTACAGTACCATTATAATTAAATTAAAGAGTCAATTATGCAGCTACTTTTATTTATATGTTATTGTATCAGAATGTAATGTACAAAGCATGAAAAAATTAGGACAAACAAGCTTTGTTCCTATGCTGCAGCATTGAAAAATAACATCAAATGCATTACAGTTCGGCATAATCGTCTTTAACACTGTTCAACTGATCACCTTTTGTATCGACTATTGGTTTTGATGCCCCACAAAATTTCAAAGACTTCAGTCGCAGATCAGATTTTTTTCCATTCCCTCCAAATCTTTCATCACTGCATATTTTATGACATACATGGCAAGATAATTAAATTGTAACATTTCCAACGACTAAAACCTTTATACATGGTTCATTTTTCATAACAAATACCAAATTTTGCTTTTTCCTTTCACATCTTTGATGTTTAACCCTTTACTACGAACATTATGGGATGAGGGTTCATACAACTCAAAAGCATTCAGCGGTGGTGGTGCTATGTAAATAACTGCCCCAGAATCTTCGTTCCTGCTTTTTTGTTAATTACATTACCGCATTACAAACTTTTCAATATTTCAAAACCAATATGGAATTTTGTATATAAGCATGATTACGTATCACAAACATTACCTACTAATGTTTTTTCCTTTTTGGTCTTTCATGCACAAACCTCTTATACTACCTTTTGACTTATCTGACACGACGAATTTCACAAACTTCTGTGGCGGGGATGATTTTTTCAGCTCCGGTTGCCTGCATTTTGATAAAGAAATTACAAATTTAGAACTTTGTAAGGTCTGTGTAATTTCATTTGTATGTTTCACTCACTAACTTTACAAATAATTAACATACGGGATATGTAAAAGTAAATTCCAAATGCGGTGTGGTTGTACATTGCTATGTCAAATTTGCCTTTTTATGTTTTTTCCGTTAGCTTCCCGGATGATCCAACGATTTTTTACATCCTTCGAATTTGATGTTTCTCCAACTGTCCACTGATTGGTTACAACATGTTATTTTTCATATACTGCATTCTTTTGCAGACTGCATTTCAATGTTAAACATTAGTAACATACCCATTCATTAGAAATTAAACTATTCTGACAAACTGTAATGTTCCATCGCTATAAATATTATTAATAACAAAAACACTTATAATTTAATCATTCAACTTACTTTTATGCAATAGGCAAAATCCAAAGACGCTTACAACAACTAAATAGTTTTGGAAACACTGAAAATCATCTTAGGACTGCTTATACGACAATCAACATCTACACGGATGACAGATAACATACAATACATTGCATGCAATGATATTTTCATATGGAATACCTATTTTTACTTTTCTCTTCACCTCTAACAACTTTTGAACTTTCACCAACACTTTGCAACCCAGACGCCCCTCCATCGTTCAAAGGCTTTGCGTGTGGAATTTTCCGTTTCTGATTCTTCAACTTTCGACCGTCACGGTTATTATCACTGATACCGACTTTAACTTCATCAACCAATGCTTTAATGGTGGATTCAATAAACTCTGGGTCTAACTTGGAATCAGATGAAGACCTGGTAAATTTGCAACAGATCTATCATCACCACCAATCACTTACAAACAAACTTTGGTAAACGATTGTGGGAAGAAAAAATTTTCTTACCCGCTTGAGACATATATAGGTTGTTGGAACATTCTTCTTCTTCAACCCTCCTTCGTTTTCAGTTTCTCTCACTAAGTTTGTTTGTACAATTTTAACTTATTCTCTTTTAATGAGTCACTTTTAAGTCACAGATCATATATGACAACACTTGCACAAGATGAATCTCTTTTCATCTTTTAATAATTCTCACCATTTTATGGAATTGTAATTTAATTTTTTAATTTTATCAAATCACTTTTTATTTTCCATATCTATAGAAAAAAATATATTTTTTAATTTTATTCATTCTAACTCTAATTTTGTATTATTAGTATCATTAATATTTTTGTATTATTTTTTTATAACTATATTAGATTCTTTTAAAAAATTTCAATAATTAATTTAATCCGGCCTGCATTAATTAATTCTTTTTTATTTTTTATAATTTAACAATTTATTTTTTCATTTTAATTAACAATTACGCTATCATTACATTAAATATGCAAACATACATGCCTTCGAACGAGTTAGTTGGTTTTTTTACTGTACTACCCCTTTCTGAAATAAAATATACCAATATACCCCCTTTTGAAAAAAAATTACTAGGGTACCCTAGTTTTTTCAGACACTTGTTATCCCATTTCACGAGCATGTGAAGGAATTTTGGTGCAGTAGGTGCTCGTGAACTGGGTTCACGAGCATGTGAAGGGCACCGAATTTTTTTTATTTTTTTATTGTTTTATTAGTTAAATAGTAATTTAATTATTTTATTTAAATAATTTAAGTATTTAAACTAAAATAGATTAATTAATTAATAAAATATTAATTAATTTAACTAAATAAATATTTTTTTTTTCAGAAAATTGAATAATGAACAAAATATTTATTTAAATAATTTAAGTATTTAAACTAAAATAGATTAATTAATTAATAAAATAATTAATTAATTTAACTAAATAAATATTATATTTGCAGAAAAATAAATAAGGAAAAAAATATTTATTTAAACACTATTTTGTGATTGCAACTATTTTGTTCCCCGACAAGAGCCAAAATCTTATGTATTCTTCGTGGATTCCTCTCGTAGGGGATCTAGAAAATTGCAACAAATTTAGTTGGGGTTCTGCTTGTCTTGCAAAACTGTACAGAGAAATGTGCAAGACATCAGTCAAGGATGTAAAGAGCATGAGTGGTTGTGTCCTACTACTCAAGACTTGGGCATTCACGCGCATACCCTTGGTTGCTCCTATTAGTAATATGCAGCCGTCATTTCCATACGCACAAAGGTATTACTTATATTAACATGTACTTTATTATAATCTTACTCAACTATAACTAATAGTCATATTTTTTTTCAGATGGACCCAGAGACGAATGGATTACGCGAACAATCCGCGTTACTATGCACAGGGGTATCGAAACGCACTTGATCACATGCAAGAGAGAGACGTAAGTCTGAAAGCATAAAACCTACATGTTTAATATACATCCTTACTTTATTCTAATAATTTTTTTTCCAGTTTATATGGAGGCCGTTCGTTCACTTTCAAGTGCCAAATCAAAGAGACGCCAGAATCTGGAGTGCTACGACTTATCTTATCTGTTTCCATATAGTTGAAATGCATCAAACAGATAGAGTCAAACTCCAGTTTGGTTTTGAACAAGACATACCTTCCATACCTAGGTGTCTAATGGAACACCACGAGATGACAATGAGAAAGGCCCAAAAAGTTCATTGGCGCGATCTAAACAAGGAAGAGGTGACTGAATGGAAAAATAGAAGATATTTAGTTTTGCAGGGGGTCCTGGTAGATGGTGAACGCAAGCCAAGCCCGGAGTATTTAAATTGGTTTCGTGCGATTCCTTATACGTATACTGCACCGGACCAATTTCTTACAGACCCTCGTACGCGTGGTTCGTCTTCTACACAACCAACCCCGACACCAATGCATCATGATGTGCCATCAATGTACACTTCCCAAATTGGGGGACATGCATCTTCCTCCGCTCAGCATACATAACAACACACCCAGACCACTGAACAACACACTTTCTACGCAGGACCATCCCAACACCAAACTCCATAAAACCCACTCCCTCAACGAAACTACCACTATACCTATGGCCAACAAACTACAACCACTCATCGCCCAACCATATAGTTCACACCCATTCCACCACCGAACTTTGACCAATCAAACCCCCAATATCAGCAACAAACATACAACACTCCATACTCTCAACCCACATCCACCATCACACCTGACGATCCCTACATCCCAACCATCCAACCACCACAACCACCACATGCATTCCAAAACTTTTTGCTGACGGAAGAACAATTAATGCAAATGCCTAATTTAAACATTTACGACCTTCTGCAATCACCACCACAAGCGGATCCCCCTTCATCGAGACAAAACCCCCCAACAACATATCACGGTGAAGACATGTCTTCTGACTCATCTCAGTCACGTACAAGAACACCAAATGAACCGATGGGTAGGGGACGTCGACTTAAAAAAAGCACTAGGTGTGGTACGGCGGCCATTTCTGATGTAATGTACTTCAGTTGTGAATTTTGAATAAAAAAATTAGTGTTTAAATAAATATTTTTTTCCTTATTTATTTTTCTGCAAATATAATATTTATTTAGTTAAATTAATTAATTATTTTATTAATTAATTAATCTATTTTAGTTTAAATACTTAAATTATTTAAATAAATATTTTTTTCCTTATTTATTTTTCTGCAAATATAATATTTATTTAGTTAAATTAATTAATTATTTTATTAATTAATTAATCTATTTTAGTTTAAATACTTAAATTATTTAAATAAATATTTTGTTCATTATTCAATTTTCTGAAAAAAAAAATATTTATTTAGTTAAATTAATTAATATTTTATTAATTAATTAATCTATTTTAGTTTAAATACTTAAATTATTTAAATAAAATAATTAAATTACTATTTAACTAATAAAAAAATAAAAAAATAAAAAAAATTCGGTGCCCTTCACATGCTCGTGAACCCAGTTCACAAGCACCTACTGCACCAAAATTCCTTCACATGCTCGTGAAATGGGATAACAAGTGTCTGAAAAAACTAGGATACCCTAATAATTTTTTTTCAAAATGGGGTATATTGGTATATTTTATTTTAGAAAGGGGTAGTACAGTAAAAAAAACCCGAGTTAGTTACTAGTTTATTAGATAAAAACAAATTTTGGAAAGTATCTTACAGTACTAAGCTATTCCAAGAAATCCCAACGGTCGTATTGGCTGTCTTAAGATATGTTGTGACCGTTGGATCATCAATCGTATTTTCGCCGTTGTTGACAGAGTAAAATAATCCTTTTTTTTACCATGAGAATCTTTGTGAGACAACAACCCTGACAATTCATTATCTTCCCTTTCTAGAGAGAGAAAAAAATACACTTTGATTTTTGAATTGTCTTTGTGAAGTGAAAAACTGTGAATGTTTTTTACCTTACATTACACTTCCTCTCTTGTCCTTTTGTACTCAAGTGTGAAGAAGCTCGTCGTTTACACTTCCAAACTTGATCATCACATTTCAATCTAGGTGGAAGATTCTTATTCTTTTTTTTTTTTTTTTACATCTGAAAATAATTATTATCAAATGAGAATATGCGTCTTTTTCTGAATTAAGAAGCATAAACCATTTATGGGTTTTTTCTGATTTTGAGAAAACTGCTTCTGGGTCTTTGTCTTTGTGTCTTTGAAGCATAAAAGACACGTTTTTTTCTCAAGTTCACAATGTCTTGTCTTCATTCATTCTTCTAGAACCATTCCACAACTTGTATATTCTATTATTACATAGAGAAAGAGAGCTCTGAAGTTTGAAGATCAAGCCAAACTTGGTTGCTTTTCGGTTACTGGTTCTTTAAGGTTAGTTGGTGTTTTTGTTTTTTGTTAGTGTTGTTTGCTTTGATGATTCATTTTACGTACACCAGTTTACAACTGTGGATAGAGACTTGTGTCTTTCTTTAGAAGGGAAGCCTTTCACTTTCTCATATTTATGAGGAGAAAATTGGAAAATCACAGCTAACAGTTTATATGGATCAGACTCATAACCATGCTGACAAACCTACCAAAACTTCATATGGTGGAAAATTGAAAAGTAAAGTTAGAGATTTCTGTTGTGAATTGACCAATTTACCCCTACAAACACTTCCAAATTACCAATATTTATATTTTGTATCAAAAGGGTATTTTTGGAATTTGACTAAAATATCTGCCGACTGATTCTTTAGTAGATTGCATTATTGGCAGTTAACTAATCCATTGATTAGTGATAATTAGTCTTCAAATTTGTAATGCATGTGATATATCATATGATATTATACTATATGGTTGTAATATTTTAGGGGCATTAAATGATTATTGGCTAAAGTAAGAGAAAATACTAGTGGGACATGTTTAGGTACTTAAGATTTGTTGGCCAAGTCAAGTTTTAAGTAAACAAGCTTTATGTGAATTGAATTGATTATTATATCATAGAAGATTGTAGAAATTTGTTAGACCATTTGTTTTTTTGTGCTTCACAATTTTTCTATTGGAATCTTAATTTATAATTTAAGATTTTTTATTTTATGATTGTAACTGCTCCACAAAGTGTTTATGTCAATTATTATCAATTTTTCTATTTGCAAATTGACATCTTTGATCATTTCTTTGTGATTATAATCATCATTTTTGGTTTTGGCAAATCAAGATCATGGAGGAAGATGGTGTTGATGCAAGTTGTTCAATAGAAGATTGGTTGTTACATGTGAAGGAACTTGTTCCTGTTGCTCTTGGTAAAGCAAAAGAGGTTAAGGTTAAAGGTTTTTCTGGTAGATGGAAGATGATCATTTCTAGATTAGAAGAGATTCCGTTGATGTTGTCGAATTTATCGAGTCATCCGTGTTTCTCGAAGAATGCTCTTTGTAAGGAGCAGTTGCAGGCTGTGTCGAATTCGCTCAGAGACGTGGTTGAATTGGCTGAGTTGTGTTTGAAGGAGAGATATGAAGGTAAGCTTCAGATGCAGAGTGATCTGGACGCGTTGATTGGGAGAATGGATTTGAATTTACGAGATTGTGGACTTTTGATCAAAACTGGTATGCTCGGCGAGGCTACTTTGCCGTTGACTGCGTCATCGTCGTCCGTGTCTGGTTCTGTCGAACAATCAGATGCTGCAGCACATAATAACATAAGGGAGTTACTCGCGCGCCTTCAGATTGGTCATTTGGAATCGAAGCACAAAGCTTTGGACTCTGTTGTTGAGGTTATGAAAGAAGATGAAAAGAATGTTTTGGATGTTTTGAGTAGGAGCAACATTGCTGCATTGGTTCAGTTGCTTACAGCATCATCAACAAGGATAAGAGAGAAAACGGTTACTGTCATATGCTCGCTCGTCGAATCGGGTAGCTGCGAGGATTGGCTAGTTTCCGAAAGTGTTCTTCCGCCTCTCATAAGGCTTGTTGAATCAGGTAGTGCTGTAGGTAGAGAAAAGGCTGCGATATCGCTGCAAAGGCTATCAATGTCGGCTGAAACATCGCGTGAAATAGTCGGACACGGAGGCGTTTGTCCGCTGATCGAGCTTTGTCGAACCGGAGATTCTGTTTCGCAGGCTGCTGCAGCTTGTACATTAAAGAATATATCAGCTGTTCCCGAGGTGAGACAAGTTTTAGCCGAAGAAGGGATCGTTAAGGTCATGATCAATCTGTTAGCCTCAGGAATGTTGTTAGGTTCTAAAGAATACGCAGCAGAATGTTTGCAGAATCTCACTGCAAGCAACGAAAGCCTAAAAAGAAGCGTCGTATCCGAAGGTGGTATCAGGACTCTTTTATCCTATCTCGACGGTCCACTTCCTCAAGAATCCGCCGTCGCGGCGTTAAGAAATTTAGTCGGATCGGTTTCTGATGAAACACTGGTTTCGTTAGGATTACTTCCGCGGTTAGTTCACGTTCTAAAATCCGGATCCCCGGGAGCGCAACAAGCCGCTGCATCAGCAATCTGCCGAGTTTGCAGCTCGACCGAGATGAAGAAATCAGTCGGCGAATCCGGCTGCATTCCTCTCCTTGTTAAGATGCTTGAAGCAAAACCAAACAGTGCAAGAGAAGTTGCTGCACAAGCATTATCATGCTTGATGACAGTGTCTTATAACAGAAGAGAAGTTAAGAAAGATGATAAAAGTGTGCCTAATTTGGTTCAGTTGCTTGATCCTAGTCCTCAAAATAATGCAAAAAAATATGCAGTTGTTTGCCTTGGATTGATTTCTTCAAGTAAGAAATGTAAGAAGCTAATGATCTCTTATGGTGCTATTGGATATTTGAAGAAACTCAATGAGATGGAAATTCCAGGAGCTAAAAAGTTACATGAGAGATTAGAAAAAGGGAAATTAAGAAGCTTGTTTGGTAAGAAAATAGTGTAGAAAAGTGTTGCATCTTTCTTTTTTGTTATGATGCAAAATAGTTAAGGCTGTATAATAAACTGTGGAATGTACAAGATTCTAATCCATGTATTGTAATCAATGTTACATTAATATATAAAAGTATTTAAACTTTGTTTAATGTCTCAGCTATGTTTTATCATGATTTTTATTTATTAAAATATTTTTTTTTGTTGATATTTAATAAATTAAATATGTGCATTAAATATTTTTGAATTAAACAAAAAATATTAAAACTATTAGTAACATTATTCATGCTTGGTCAGAGTGTTGGATCGAACCGATTTCATTATTCAAAGTCAAACCTTATGCTAAAGTGTGTGATCTAGTGGGAAATTGGGATTCACAGGAGTTAAATTCTTGGCTATCGAATGTAATCTTACAGAAGATCAAAGCAGTACCTACATTTAATACTGCATGTGGAGACAATGTATTTCTTTTTGTAGGAGTTGGAAGAGATGATTTTTTCAGTTAAGAATATGTATCTAAGTATGGTCAAGAATGATGAAACTAGAGAATATATATATATATATATATATATATATATATATATATATATATATATATATATATATATATTGGAAATCTTGGTATCCGGCCTTGCGACCGACTAATCCAAGAGGGACCAATACCCACCGTCCACTAGCCGGGGCCCCGTTTCAAGCCAGAACAAAGCTCCGTATCGACTATATTTGAAACAGGATTTGAAAAAGGAAGTTCAAGACTGGGTATTGTGTTTTATTTGGATGCTTAAACATGATATATTACTTATCTAACTATAATAAAATTTTGAAAGGATTAGGAGGAGCTAATTATAAGCTTTGTGGTGGTGTGAGGGAAACAACTTTGCATGCTGTGAGATATTGGATCGAACTCTAGTTTTAGCATGCCGTCGAAATCCACTTACATGCTGTTGTCGAAGACCTATATGCTGTTGTCGAATTGTGTTATAGTATGTAGGAGATCGAATTGGGCCTTGTGTTATGGATCAAATTATTTAAGTTAGCTTGTACCCTAAGTTAACTTGTAATGAGTAATTGTTAAAAAGTTCATTAGTTTAGTATGTTAGGTTTATTATAAATAGCATACTAGTCTCTCTTCCTAAGGTGTGACAAAACCTTATTAGGTTGAGAGAGGTTAATTGTTAGTATTCACTTGCAATCTTTGAACCCTATTGAGAAAGTGAATAGTAAAACAAATTTAACCAATCCTCTATTCTTCTTCCTCTTTTCTCTTCCTTTGTGAACCCTAATAAGGTTTCGTTTGTTTGTTCAAGTTTTCCCTTCTTTTCTACCCTTATGGATTTCTTGGTGTTCAAGAAACCAAATATACTTTGTTATTCTGATATCGTTTTTCACAACAAATTAATGCAGTGGGCATGGAGGAGATGCCTTCAACAAAGTATGAGATTGAAAAGTCTACCGAAGTGAACGATTTCGGTCTGTGGCGCTTGAAGATGAAAGCCCTACTGGTTCAGCAGAGTTGTTTGGAAGCGTTGAAGGGAGATGCAACCATGGATGCTGCGTTAACAGTAAAAGAAAAGACGACCATGATAGAGAAAGCCCACAACGCAATATTGTTGAGCCTTGGTGATAAGGTTCTTCGACAGGTATCAAAGGAGACTACAACATCGGGGTTATGGTTGAAACTTGAAAGTTTGTACATGACCAAATCTCTGGTGAATCAACTCTACCTGAAGCAAACTTTGTATTCATTCAAGATGAGTGAAAACAAAGTTTTGGCTGAGCAGTTGGATATGTTCAACAAGCTGATTCTTGATCTTGAAAATATTGATGTGAAGATCGATGACGAAGATCAAACACTGTTGTTGTGTGTTTTGTCCAGAACACATGCTCACTTCAAAGAAACTCTTTTGTATGGAAGGGAGTCCTTGAGCTTTGAAGAAGTTCAATCAGCCTTGTATTCTAAGGACCTGAACGAACGAAAGGAGCATAAACCTTCGACGATTGGTGAAGGTTTGACCGTTAAGGGAAATTTCTTGCGAAAGGATGGTAAGTTCGACAAGAAGAAAGGTAAAAGTTAGCAGAAGTCTTATAGTGGCGAAACATCTGGTATTCGATGTTATCACTGTAAGAATGAGGGTCACACAAAAAAGGTGTGCCCTGAACGCCTAAAAGATCATGGAGCTAAGGATAATGGCAACGCATCCATTATTCAAGATGACTTCGACTCATCTGACGTCCTTGTAGTTTCAAGCGACGACTCAAGAAAATAGTGGATTACGGATTCTGGTTGCACTTGGCATATGACTCCAAACAGAAAATTGTTCGAGGAGCTATGTGATTAAGATGGTGGATCGGTGTTGCTGGGAAACAACAAATCCTGCAAAATTGCAGGCATTGGATCTGTGAGATTCAAGCTCCATGATGGGTCAATAAGATTATTGACTGAAGTCAGGTATGTACCTGATTTGAAGAGAAATTTGGTTTCTCTTGGTGAATTTGACAAAAAGGGATGTGTATTTCAAGGAGAGAAAAGTATCCTAAGAGTCATGAAGGGGTCGAAGGAAGTCTTGAGAGACGTGAAGAAACAAGGCTTGTATACCATTGAGGCTGAGGTTGTAAGTGGTTCGACAAATATTGCATCCACGAAACCTGTGTCGAAGATAGAATTATGGCACATGAGATTGGGCCATGTCAGCGAAAAAGGCCTGGTCGAATTAGGGAAGCAGAACCTGCTAGGTGGTGACGAAGTCGAAAAGTTGGTGTTTTGTGAATCTTGTGTATTTGGTAAATCCTGTAGGGCGAAGTTTAACAAAGGCAAGCAAAGAATACATGGATCCCTGAATTACATTCATGCTGATCTTTGGGGGCCTGCAAGGAATCCTTCACACTCAGGTGCAAGGTATTTTCTATCCATCATTTATGACTATTCCAGAAAGTTATGGGTATTCATTCAGAAGATGAAGGATGAAAATTTTGAGAATTTCAAAAGTTGGAAGGTTCTGGTCGAAACTCAAACTGGCAGAAAGGTTAAGAGGTTGAGAACCGACAATGGCCTTGAATTATGCAACGAAGCGTTCGACAGTTACTGTGTTGAGTCTGGGATTGCAAGGCATAAGATTGTAGTAGGTACTCCTCAACAAAATGGCTTAGCTGAGAGATTCAATCGAACAATCCTTGAAAGGGTTAGATGCATGTTGGTTAGTGATGGATTGAAGAAGGTGTTTTGGGCGGAGGATGTTTCGACAGCAACTTATCTGATAAATAGATGTCCCTCGACTACCTTGGGAATGAAGACACCTGAAGAATTTTTGTCGGGATATCCACCTAGTCTCGACAGACTGAGAGCATTTGGCTGTGTGGCCTATGCTGATATTAGGAAAGACAAGGTCGAACCTAGAGCTCTGAAATGCATGTTCATGGGATACCCTGAAGGAGTCAAAGCTTATAGGCTATGGTGCCTAGAGCCAGGTTACAGGAGGTGTATCACCAATCGAGATATAGTTTTCAATGAAGTTGAGATGGCTTTCAAGAAAACTGATGATGCTGACGAAGAGCTGGAACAGGGAGAGATTCCTATTGAGGTGGAGCATGTTGATGCTGAATTGCGTACCCCAGATGAACTCAAAGAAGAAGCAGAAGATGTTGTCGAAGATGAGGAGACTGATAATGACTACCTGCTAGCAAGAGACAGGTTTGATGACTCAGGAGAGTCATCAAGCCACCTCAGAGACTTGGGTATGCAGATATTATAGCTTATGCCTTAATCTCTGCAAGTGAGGTTCTCGACAAAGAACTTAGAGACTATAAGGAAGTTATGATGAGTCGAAAGAAGACTGAATGGCTGAAGGCCATGGATGATGAGATGAAATCTCTTCATGATAACAACACATAGGAACTGATCAAGAAACCTGTTGGAGCCAGGTTAGTAAGCTGTAAATGGATTTTCAAAGTTAAGGAAGAAATCGAAGGGGTGGCGTCGAAGAGATACAAGGCAAGATTGGTCGCTAGGGGGTTCACTCAGAAAGAAGGTGTTGTACCCCAAATTTTCACCCCTTAGATGTCATAACATCTTGCACTTGCATTTAGGTTTCAACCATCTATGCATTGTTAACTAACCACCATATCTTGTTAGTTTGTTCCTTTTTGTGTAAAAGTTAGGTTTGGCATAAGAAGGAGGGCAAGATCAACAGAGATTATCCAGTGGAATTCCTGAAGAAGATTAGGGTTTTGACAGATAAATCAAGCCTTTGACTTTTGATACTATGATCCAAGGTGAAGCATTCAAGCCATATTCCATCAATATTGCCTGATTCTTGAGTTAGAGCATGAGAAGTCAACCTTTAAGAGGTTTCTTGCAAAAAGGGCAAGGTTTGGTCATTAAGATTTTCTAAGTATGGAAAAATTCACTCCTTGTGCAAAATTGGGAAGACCATAACTTTCAAACCACACATCCAAATTGAGTGACTCAAAGCTCAAATAGAAGCTCTTTCCATGAACTTCAAAGTGTATTAGAGGATCCTTCTCTAAAAAATGCATGGTCTTTAAGTTATGAGACTTGGAAGATCAGATACCTTTATATCTTAGTGAAATTTTGGTTGTTTTGCCCTAGTTTTCAAACTAACTCCATGGCTATTTTCACCTTGTTCCAAGCTTCAAATCAAAAATATTTGGACATGAAAGTTGTTCCTTGTTCTTCAAGCTTTCCAAGCACGTGTAGAACTCCTCATTTGGATAAACCAATCTCAAGTTATAATGTTTTAAAGTTATGTGTTTCAAATTGTGAAAACTCAATAACTTAGAAAATTTTCTAAGTCTTTATGGACAGCTAGGAGTGCATAGGTTCATGGCCTTTTGTCTCCTTGTTGCAAGCCTCATCTCAAGGTGTCTTCCACGTGAAAAATGCTCTATTAAATGCCTACACTTCATGGAACCAAAAATCTCAAGAATTGGTGGAGTATTTATCAAGATGCGGTGCCATAAAGTTGTCACGATGGATATTGCCAAACACTTAGAAAAATTATGGTTTCTAGTCTTTTGTTGCACCAAACTTTGTCATGAATTCTCACATGCTTCTATGACTCATTTCAACTCTCCAACAACACAAAAGTCACTCTACCACATGCCAACTTTCCAAGGTATCAAGAACCATCTCATTTGGTCCATTGGCTAAGGAACTATCGTGTGGTAAAGTGAGGTCTGTGACTTTGTTTTTTCATTACACAAACTACATTTCCACTTGAACCAAATCTTCTGATCACCAAGTACAATCCAACTGACTCTTTCCACCATTTTTCAACACCAAAGCCATAAAACCCATGCATGGAAAGTTCTTAAGTACATGTACTTTGTACTATGCAGTTGACACACAAAAGGTAACTTCATTCTCCTCTGTTAGACATCAATAAAATAATCAGAACAACACACAGAAATTCCATTGTCCACAATATATCACACAAAGTATTAGGGCTCGGGAGTTTCTCTTTGCAATCAAGATCAGAACATCAACACAACACCTGAACTTCATTCATTACAAACACATCAAAAAGAGAGAGGGCTGGTAATCTACAAACAGAGGGTGAGAAGTGATACAGTAAGTTGCACAGTGCACTCGGGTTCCAGCACATCGCCATTAACAAAAGGGAAAGAGTTGAATCGTTAGATTCCATAGCCTCCAAGTGAAGAAGCAGTGGACTGACTCCACTTGGTAAGCCTTTTCCACCCCTTTATACCTTTATGGTCAATGCACGACCATGTCTGAATGATACCACATGTCCATGCTATGCATTTGAGTTAGCCTTGAAGAATAATATGAATGTTTTGTTGAGCTTGCATTATGCATCATGTTTCTGTTAGCACATGCCAATTTGAATGCATAACTTTCGTGTCCATTTTTCTCTAAGTTTTGGTTATTGTATGGTGTTGTTTAGGGTTTAGTATTATTCTACACTGTGAGTAGTACGATTTGAGGCTTTACTTCATGAATTTTGGTTGAGATTTGATGGAGGAAATGTGAAGTAATGGCGACTGCCATGCTGGTTGCCTAATGGCGACTGCCATATTGCTCACCAATGGCGCCCGCCATGGTGCCTTCTGGTTTCCACGAGGATTTTTAGGTTTTCTTTCAGGTATGCATGAAGAGGAGAGGTCGTGGCAGCGTGTGATTGGCAAGGACACAGTTTTGCCGTGTTGTGACTTAAAGAGTTAACGACCGGTTGATCTTATGTCACATGGTGTTTTTGTACACGACTGGTGTTTTGATATGTTTATTTCATTTTGGAACCTGTCATTTTAATGAGCTTATGGAATATATAGTTATGGGGTTGGCTTATACATTGGATGTATAGCCACCCCAGTGGCAGGGACTTTGCATGTGTAGCATTGGGGTCTGGAGTCGCCGCACTCCATGTAGGTGTCTTGCTGTCAGACCCTACTTTCCCTTGGAACATTGACCACAATCAAGAGTTCTTTACCCCCGTATTGAGGGGAACTACAGACGCTCTGATTTCTCAAGTTCATCTTGAGAATACGTAGGCATAGGATTGTGAGATCCTAGCGAGCTACCTTTTTCTTTTTCCACATTTTTCCTTTAAATCCAATGCCTTCTTGGATTCCACCTTTTCTTTTTCCATCTTTTTCTCTTTTAACCTTTTCTCACCCTTTTATCCCGTAGTGAAGGGAACTACGAATGCTCTGATTTCCTTCCCGTCAGGATACGTAGGCACGGGATGCGATGTCTTGGCGAACATACTTAGTGTATATACCCATAGGTCTTTCCCTTAGCACAATTCCCTTAGCAAGCAAACTTTAGCATAACACAAATACTAACAAGAGGTTCCTGTAGAGTACTACAGATACTTAGGATGCTAACACCTTTCCTAGGTATAACCAACCCCCGAACCTTGGATCTCTAGTTGTGTTCCTACATAGCGCAATTAGGGTTTTCTTCGATATTTACCCTTTCCTTTGGATAAATCAAAGCTTAGTGGTGAATTTTAAAGTTTTGTGATTCAAGTTAACTCAATAGCTTGATATCTGATTCTCACCGCAACAGAAATGACGACTTCATTGGGGAAACTCCCCTAAGAAGGTTAAGCCCACCTTGTTTGTCTTTGTGTTATTTATATGTTTGCTTGCTTGTATATCTGTACATATTTATATCTGTATATACCTGTTGTGCTTGGGTTTTCTGTATGCAAGGTGGCTACTATTGAGTGGTGAGATAAGTCCTATAACCGAACTTGAGAGTACATTTATGATATGACGATGGTACATTCAAGTAGACTTTGAGGGAGTCGATTCCCGAAAAATTGATTTGAGACACTATCACTCAGTTGAGGCCCTCTTGAGAGTTTAGTCATGTTGAATGAGTCTATTCGTGAAAACGTTACTACTCTCGACCTAGGTGCCCGTGAAACTGATGACCATTAGTTACCTTTAACCCCACTTGGCCTTTTTAGGATGTAGTGCGATGACTATGAGGGAGTCCATTGCCAAAATAGTTGATACGCGATACTACACTCAGACGAGACTCTCTTGAGAATATTATTGACTACTGAGTCATTTGGGAAATCGATAATATCCAAAAGATGGGTTTTTGACTCTGGAAACTTCTTAGAACCCTGTTCTACGGATAGAATAACCCTAGTACACACCTTGTGGTTGGTTCTTTACCCAGACTCCTTGTTGTGATCTCGAACCTTTGATCATGTTGCATGTGTTTTGCATCCTGTTTACATTGCATTGCATATCATTTGCATCTTTGCATGACTCATTGCATACGTCTGTCTGTCCAGTTACTTATCTCCAGCTGTCTCTATCTTCCAGAGTCTGTCTGTGAGTCATCAAGATGATTCCTCGACACTGATATAGGACAAGAGTTAACATGAGATGCAGAATGTCAAGAACAACCCTCTGCCAGGGCACGCCAAGTGAAGCTTCAGTCGACTTCAGCTCATCTACTTTCTGAAGACAGGATAACTCATCCTTGTTGTTGAATAGTCATTAGACCTTGTTTCTTGTTGTTTGCATTTTCCTTATTTTGTACTGGCTGTTTGCCTTCAAACTATGTTTGTACTTTCGTGATTAATGAAATGAGCATTGCAACTTTTGACTCAATTCATTTTGTCCACTATTTACATCTTTATGCTTTTTTTGCAAAATATTTTATTTCTTTTTCCACTTTCTTTTTTATTGTGCAAATATTGGAGGGAGGATGATGAAAACAAAATACTCAAATTGCTAGTATGCTTTCAAATCAACTTTGCTGACGATGTAAGACATTGTTTCAACTCCCAAACACTGGAGACATAAGGAAGATAATTCCTCGTCAACCCCTTTGAGCCTTAAAGTAGGAGTTTCTTTCTGTACCAAAAAACCCGCAATCTTAACCTGGGGCAGGGTAGTTCTTAGTTAACTTGATTGTACAAGAGTTTCATGCAAGACGCCTTTCAACAAAATGTTGCATTCACAGTTTCCCTTCGCACACAGCAAGCAAGTGTCGAAGATGTCTTTCAAGTCAAACACCAATGATGGTTCACTGTAATCATTAAGCCAGACGTTCACAACCTTTCAACTCTTCCAAATTAAATGAAAAAATATAGTACAAGTTGTTCCCAGAGTGATAAATGAAGAAGAATCGTCAAGGAATCCTTACTCAAAGAATGAACCGAGTCCCTTTTGAGGCAAAAGCTAAGAAGGATGTGAAGCTCATGACCTTACCTTATACAAAGAGAAGTAATAACAAGCTTGTATGATAACCAAATGTTGTAAGGAAGCAGTGACTGCTGATGCATCCGCAAGTGCACGAATTTATCGAAGTAATATAAAAGATTGTCGAACCCACAAAGACCAATGTTAACCTACCGTAATCAATCTTCGCTTTGTAAAGCTAAGGCTAATGATATTTGGAAAAAGGGAAACTAAGATTAGCACTAAAATAAAACTAAGAAAATATAAAAGAAAAGAGATACCGGAATGTGGATTCCGTGTACCTCAGGAACTCTGTAATTGGTTGGCATTAATTTACGTATGTTTCGTAGAAAATATTGATCTAAAGACTATGCCTCACACTCTCGCGCTATTGACTAAAGCCACATCTCCTAACCACAGGATTTTGCTCTCGCTCGCCCGTTTTAATTAAAAAATGTATTTTGAAAATCAATTAGATCCTCATCGATACCTAAAGCGCTCACGCTGTTTTTAGAATCAATACCCCGTTCCCACTATTTGGTTCGATCCCCACGCTCTCGCAGTGCCAGCTCTAACCTTTACTTTCTTCTCACTCTTGTGACTAAACAGTGTTAAATAACCTCTCACTCTCGTGACAAGGCTATTTAAAATAAACTTGGAAACAAAGACCAAAACATAATTTATTCTAAGTTAACGCTAATTTAATTACTGAGGTCCGTCGAAACGACGGTCCTCACATACCGGACTTTAAACAATTTAGCAAGACATGGAATTAAACGTAAACAAATTAAACATCATAATTGCATTTGGAAACATCATGATAATTAATTTCGGAAAGCGATAAACAATAATAATAAGCAATTAGATAAAGAACCTGTAAAGACTTGAAGTAAAATGCGAGAAATAAAGAAACTTGAATTAACTTTAACTTCAATAATGACGGCAAGATTGTTGATCCAAGCAAGTTACATAGAACATAGGCCTAAATACTAATGGTGGAGCAGTTCCTCGATGTGAGAAACTACCCTTTTTACAGTTGTAATTTCTACCTAAAACTACGAAACATCTTCGGTAGCGCTTCCGCGCGCAAAACTTGGATCCTTCAAAATGTAAAGAAAACTACTATATATAGAGTAACAATGTGTTTGGTAACTCCTGAAGATCATGTGTGAGTCATGGAGAAAGTGGGAGAAAACCTTCCCAGTAGTGCTATAGTGGGTGGTTAAAAGACCAGGCGTGGAGAGAAATAAGGAACGTCATTTGAAACTGCTTGAACTGGCTTTGTGGCGAGGGCCACACATCTGTGGTGAGGGCCACAACTTCAAAGCTTGTGGCGAGGACCATACATTTGTGGCGAGGGCCACAACTTCAAAGCCTGTGGCGAGGGCCATGCATTTGTGGCGAGGGCCATAGTATTAAAGCCTGTGGCGAGGGCCACAGGGCTGTAGCGAGGGCCATGGCTTCAAAAAGCTGCCAAGCTGCTCTTTTCTTCTATTCTTCCTATTTTCTTCGTTTCTTTGCCATTTCTGGTCCTTTTCGCATGTGAGCTTTGTGATTGGATGTACCTGAAATAAAAGCAGAAATATTGGCATAACAAGATAAAAATAAACAAAAAACGGTAGTGAAATGCATGCGAATCAAGTCAAATACACAGTATAATTTTGCGTTATCAAACTCCCCCACACTTAAACCTTTGCTTGTCCTCAAGAAAACCATGACTCGCGAGAAAAATAGTGTATACGGATACTCATCCTTGGCTACCAACTCTACTTCGGTTAAGTTTGTGTTGATAGGTACTTGCTCACACACTAAGGATATCGTAACAACACAATTTTGCTTTTGCGGTCATCAACTTCCCTCCTATACAACCCAATCCGAATCATTTCATTATACCTAAACCTAACTCACTCATCTTTCTTTTATCCCTTTTCATTCTGGCGCAATCACATTAAGCCCGTTATCCTTTCACACTCATGGTAGGATAGCCTGTTAGTGACTATGATCTCATTATCATCATTTTTTTTCTTTTTGCACATTGTCTTAAATATCAAAGAAGTTTGCACCGTTGGGCTAAATGATCGGGTGAGGATCACCTAACTTAGAAGGAGCATTTCCTTCCATTCACTCATTTTTTTCTTTTCTTAATTTACCTTTTAAGCCTGAGATCATACACTTATTTGCATCGGCTTCCTACTTAGTGCGTGCTTAGGATGATGCTGACTGCTAAATAAACTAATTAGGGACTACTAAAGGGGTGAGAACTTAAGGCTATGGCATAACAAGTACTCAAATTGATTTCCATAATTGGGAGGCTCACGGTGTTAGAACGATACCGATCTTGCGGAATTTTCCCAAGTCTCACAATTCAACCTCAATTTTGTTTGTAACCTAAGATTTTCAAAAGAAACCCTATTTTTAACTCAAAAAATTTCAAAGTATTTGATGTGGCTCAAGAGAATGGGGAAATCGACAAACAACATAAAATCACGCATAAAGACTCGACAACACATGCACAGACGCACGAAACATTAAAACATAATTTTTTTTAAAATCATGCTAGAAAACAGTAAATCTAACTAGAAAGCGGTAAAATGAAAGCGGTAAAGTTCCTCCCCCACACTTAAACCAAACATTGTCCTCAATGTTTTGATAAAAGGTGGTAAAGGAATGATAGAACCTGTATGAATGCCACGACCAAATTCGCTCTGATTCTTCCCTTGTTGTCCATGTCTTCACTGGCCACTTCTACTCCGGTGTCTTGTACTACGATTTATCTGATTTTGCTGAAACTTCACTTTAGTGAAGCCGCTCATCATACTACCTGTTTCTGAGGGAAGTACCTGCAGAAAATGTTAGAAAAATACGGTGCGGTGTATGCAGGTGGAGCCTGACCATGCGAAAGGACAAGGAGAAGGTGAGTCACGAACGAGAGAGATATTCCCTCTCCTATCATACTCATCATTGGTGTCACCACCAGCAGCGACATTTGTAGGAATGTCCGTGGGCACCAACTCATCTTAAGGGATTGTCATCTAGAGATCTTTCGCCTAAATTCAGCTGAGACGTGACAAGCGATACAATTCTTTATTTTCTGCAAACACAAACAGTAAAAGTAAAACATTAAATTAAAAGCTCGCGGGTTGCCACCCACGCATGGCTTTCTTTAACGTCGATAGCTCGACGGTTAGGAGTGTTAGTCTTCGGTTTCCAAGGCCATTTATCAAGCCATCTCACATATCCCTCACCTTTTCTTTTCTTCCTTTTGTGGGGTGGTTCATTCTTTTGAACTTGTGGTGGTGGTTCTGGATCTATCCTCAATATTAGCTTCTCAAGTTTGGGCCTAGTTATTTCATCCATCACCTCAAAGTCTAACCTTACCCTCTTAGCAGTAATGATATCCCTAGTTTCACGGTCCTCGAATTTTCTCTTTGTATGCGTGACCTCAAACAAAGATGCACCGGTGTGGATATTTTCCAATACCTCCACATATGTTTTGGATTGGGATTCTACCTTAACTTCCACAAATCTTTGCGAGAAAGGAATTGGTGGGGTATATGGAGGAGGAACGACATTAGGTGCTTCCTTCGATACCTCTTCGACAACCTCCCTTTCGGATGGTGTCGATGGATTTTTCTCAATCTATACTCTCTTCTCACTAGAACTCTCCTCAACCTCATTATCACTCTCCTCAACCTCATTATCACTCTCCCCGGGATTATCGATTTGTTTTTCATTAATGGTTGTTACAACATCCACATGCTCCTCAGGGTAGGGTCCTATAGGTGTATGTGCAAGAAGGGAGATTTGAGTCTCCAATGCCTCAGTGTGAGTCGCGAGGGACTCGACCATAGTGTTTATCTGCCTAAGGTTTTCATAAGTATCAAGATGTTGTCTTCTAAGCTCTTCATTTTGGAGAGTTTGTGTCTCCACAAAGCGCTCCATCATAGATTCTAGCCTAGAATTAGTTGTTGTTTCAATGAAATCCTCCATTAATGTTCCGAGGTTGGAATTAGCAGATTCTTGTGGTTCCTCGAAATATTGGGAATGGTGATCGTAGAGGAAATTTGGGTGTGGTTCCTCGAGATATTGGGAGTGAGTCAGTGTCACATTGAAATCCTGCATTAATATTTCTAAGTTGGAATTATGAGATTCTTGCGACTCCTCAAAATGTTGGGATTGGTAGCTGCAGAGGCAATTTGGGTGAGAATGAGTTAGTGATGTATTGAAATTCTCCATTTGTATTTCAAGGTTGGAATTATGGGATTCTTGTGATTCCTCGAAATACTGGGAGTGGTGATTGTAGAAAAAAATTGGGTGATACATAGTAATGAGTGCCTTAGTCTATACAGTGCAACAACGGAATAACAATATTGACTGTTGGTCCCCGACAACGGTACCAAAAACTTGATGCGTCCACAAGTACATGAATTTATCGAAGTAATATAAAAGATTGTCGAACCCACAGAGACCAATGTCAACCTACCGTAATCAATCGTCGCTTTGTAAAGCTAAGGCTAATGATATTTGGAAAAAGGGAAACTAAGACTAGCACTAAAATAAAACTAAGAAAATATAACAGAAAAGAGAGACCGAAATGTGGATTCCGTGAACCTCAGGCACTCTGTAATTGATTGGCATTAATTTACGTATGTTCCGTAGAAAATATTGACCTAAAGACTCCGCTTCACACTTTCGCGCTATTGACTAAAGCCACATCTCCTAACCACAGGATTTTGCTCTCGATCGCCCGTTTTAATTAGAAAATGTATTTTGAAAATCAATTAGATCCTAATCGATACCTAAAGCGCTCTCGCTGTTTTTAGAATCAATGCCCCATTCCCACTATCTGGTTCGATCCCCACGCTCTCGCAGTGTCGGCTCTAACCTTTACTTGCTTTTCACTCTCGTGACTAAACAATGTTAAATAACCTCTCACTCTCGTGACAAGGCTATTTAAATTAAACTTGGAAACAAAGACCAAAACATAATTTATTCTAAGTTAACGCTAATTTAATTACCGAGGTCCGTCGGAACGATGGTCCTCACATACCGGACTCTAAACAATTTAGCAAGACATGGAATTAAACATAAACAAATTAAACATCATAATTTCATTTGGAAACATCATGATAATTAATTTAGGAAAGCGATAAACAATAATAATAAGAAATTAGATAAAGAACCTGTAAAGACTTGAAGTAAAATGCTAGAAATAAAGAAACTTGAATTAACTTTAACTTCAATAATGACGGCAAGATTGTTGATCCAAGCAAGTTACATAGAACATAGGCCTAAATACTAATGGTGGAGCAGTTCCTCGATGTGAGAAACTACCCCTTTTACAGTTGTAATTTCTGCCTAAAACTATGAAACAACTTCGGTAGCTCTTCCGAGCACAAAACTTGGATCCTTCAAAATGTAAAGAAAACTACTATATATAGACTAACAATGTGTCTGGTAACTCCCGAAGATCATGTGTGAGTCATGGAGAAAGTGGGAGAAAACCTTCCCAGTAGTGCTGTAGTGGGTGGTTACAAGTCCAGGCGTGGAGAGAAATAAGGAACGTCATTTGAAACTGCTTGAACTGGCTTTGTGGCGAGGGCCACACATCTGTGGTGAGGGCTACAACTTCAAAGCCTGTGGCGAGGGCCATGCATTTGCGGTGAGGGCCACAACTTCAAAGCCTGTGGCGAGGGCCATGCATTTGTGCGAGGGCCACAGTATTAAAGCCTGTGGCGAGGGCCATGGCTTCAAAAAGCTGCCAACCTGCTCTTTTCTTCTATTCTTCCTATTTTCTTCGTTTCTTTTCCATTTCTGGTCCTTTTCGCATGTGAGCTTTGTGATTGGATGTACCTGTAATAAAAGCAGAAATACCGGCATAACAAGATAAAAATAAACAAAAAATGGTAGTGAAATGCATGCGAATCAAGTCAAATATATAGTATAATTTTGCGTTATCAACTGCCATCTCAAGTCCATTGAATTTTGAACCATCAACATCGCTATCATCAGTGCAATTCCTAACCTATGGGAACCTGAGTGCATAGTTTGAGTTAACTGAGCATAGGACTGGAGATCATCACGAAGATTGGGTGAGCACAAATAAACTTTGAGCTTTTATCCTTTGTTTTATAAACCGTGAACCAGGCCACGTTACAACCCTCAAAAGACCTAACTGAAGCAAGGTTATTTTGAAAGCATACTACAGCAAGGTTGCGTAAACTGACTCCAAATGATCTTTGCAGGTCATTACACTTGTGTTTTACCTTTCATTTTAAATGTCTTGAACTACCGTGTTCAGACTAGTGATTAATTTGTTTTGCAAATTGATTTTTATTTCAAAAGTTGCATGAACTTTGCATTTACCACGTTTGTATGAACATTTTTGTTTGCAAACTAGCTTTCCTCTCAAGGAATTTTCAAACAATCGAGAAACTTGGTCGGTGATCCAATCAGGGGCAAGTTCCTTCCATATCCTGTTGAGAATCAGTTCGAGATTTGTGGTTTAGTGCAAGTCATTCTCAGAATTGGTTTATCCAGAAGACTTTTCAAGACTCATACTGGGGAAAGCTTTCTAAGAGCACCGTGAAACAATCATTTCATAATCAATCAAGTTAAAGCAATGATCAACTCATCTATAATTGTCAGCTAATGTGGGGCAGTTTACTTGAAGAATCCCCAAGCAGCACTTCATCCTTCCTACAAGGATCATCATTTGATACAGTTTACTAGTGTGGCGGAGATGTTTTCAGCAGTAGCATCTTTAGTCCCCAAGCAAGATGGCAGTGATCTCCATGTTGAGGAATCAGTCTTCTAATCTTGTCTTCTCTCAAGAATCGAGTCGTGTCTTCAGCATTTCTGCATCTACATTTTCATTTGATCATATATCATCTGCATGATTCATATACCATATGCATATCATGAGTGTTTCATCCTCATTTGCATTTCTCCCGAGGTCGTGTTGTTATCCACTTCTTACCTTGTGGTCAAATTCCAACTTACTTGGCGCCTACCAAAGTGGACCTATCATTTCATTCAGTTCCATTCCTGAATGTTGTCGTTCCCTTGTGCATCTAATCCTGTTGTTAGATGTTTGTCTTCTTTCATTCCAGTGTTATTCCTGGATCTTTATATTCTTTCACTCCAGTGCCATTCCTGGATGTCTGTCTTTTTTGATCTCCAGTGCCATTCCTAGATATCTTATTCCTCTTGTTCCTCCCAGTGCTATTCCTGGAAGTTTTGCCTATCTTCTGTAATCCCCATCAAATTTGCTTGGATATCTTTCAGTGTCATTCCTGAAAGTCGTATCTGTTCATTCAATACCATTCCTGGATGAGTTTACCTTTCATTCAATGCCATTCCTATATGAGTTTTCTCCTTTGCCTTCAGTGCCATTCCTGGATGTCTTTCTCACTATCATCTGATGCCATTCCTGAATATAGTGATTTGCCTTTACTTTCAGTGCCATTCCTGAAAGTTCACAGTCATTCAATGCTGTCTTGGATACTGTGATTCTTTTTATCTAATGCTTTCTTGGGTATATCTTTGCTCACATTCATCCAATGCTTTCTTGGATTTTGTGATTCTTTATCCAATGCTTTCTTGGATCCCTATTTTTGTCACGTTTATCTGATGCTTTCTCAGATATTATGAGTTTTCCTTTCATTCAAAGCCATTATTGGATGTCTGGTGTCTTTTTATCCAATGTTTTCTTAGGTATATCTTTGTTCACATTCTTCCAATGCTTTCTTGGATATTGTGATTCCTTTACATCCAATTCCTTCTTGGATTTCACTTTTTACCTTATTCCCATCTGATACCTTCTCAGATATTATGAGTTTTCCTTTCATTCAAAGCCATTATTGGATGATTGGTTTCTTCGCATTCAATGCCATTCTTGAATGTAGTCTTGTTCACAGTCATCAAAAGCCATTATTAGATACTGTGATTATACCTTTCATTCAAAACCATTATTGGCTGATTGGTTTCTTTGCATCCAATACTTTCTTGGATCCCTACTTTGTTCACTTTCATTTGATGTCTTCTCAGATATTGTGATCTGTACCTTTCATTCAAGGCCATTATTGGATGTCTGGTGTCTTTGTATCCAATGCTTTCATGGATATCTCTTTGTTCACATCTCTCCAATGCTTTCTTGGATATTATGATTCTTTGCATCCAATTCCTTCTTGGATTACCCTTTTTTATCTCATTCTCATCTGATGCCTTCTCAGATATTATGAGTTGTACCTTTGCATTCAATGCCATTCTTGAATGAAGTCTTTGTTCACTTTCATCTGATGCCTTCTCAAATATTATGAGTTTACCTTTTACTCAAAGCCATTATTGGATGTTTGGTTTCTTTTTCCATCTGATGTTCTTCCGGATGTGCCTTTCTCTTTCTGATGTTCTTCCAGATTGAGTCTTTGTTATCTGATTCCCCAATGGAGACCGTCTTTCCGTTGCTGCTTCCATTGAGGATCTTGCCTTATCTTTTCTTTCTAAAGTGTCAGCCGGTCACGCTTGAACCAGTTGCTCCATCACCTTAGATTTTCCCCGATTTTATTTCAGTTCCCCAGTGTGGTTGTCATCCCCAGTGAATGGTTATTCATTGTGCGACTTTATCTCTTTTTGCTTTTGTCTTGGTCTGCGTTTTTGCACTATCATGGCATCATATCATTATATTAGAAATTCATGGCATGTCTGCATTTGCATGTCTATTAGATGTCCTTAGCATTTGCATTCCATCTAAGGGCAAAATTTTCGGTTTGCTATGTTTAAATACCTTTCACCTTGATGTCCCGAGGATTCCCATCTCTCGTGTCGTACAGTGAAGCTATTTAAATAGGGGCAACCGTTGTACCACAAAATTTCACCCCTTAGATGTCATAACATCTTGCACTTGCATTTAGGTTTCAATCATCTATGCATTGTTAACTAACCACCATATCTTGTTAGTTTGTTCCTTTTTGTGTAAAAGTTAGGTTTGGCACAAGAAGGAGGGCAAGATCGTCAGAGATTATCCAGTGGAATTCCTGAAGAAGATTAGGGTTTTGACAGACAAATCAAGCCTTTGATTTTTGATACTTTGATCCAAGGTGAAGCATTCAAGCCATATTCCATCAATATCTGCCCGATTCTTGAGTTAGAGCATGAGAAGTCAACCTTTGAGAGGTTTCTTGCAAAAAGGGCAAGGTTTGGTCCTTAAGATTTTCTAAGTATGGAAAAATTCACTCCTTGTGCAAAATTGGGAAGACCATAAATTTCAAATCACACATCCAAATTGAGTGACTCAAAGATCAAATAGAAGCTCTTTTCATGAACTTCAAATTGTATTAGAGGACCCTTCTCCAAAAAATGCATCGTCTTTAAGTTATGAGACTTGAAAGATAAGATGCCTTTATAACTTAGTGGAATTTTGGTTGCTTTGCCCTAGTTTTCACACTAACTTCATGGCTATTTTTCATCTTGTTCCAAGCTTCAAAACAAAAATCTTTGGACATGAAAGTTGTTACTTGTTCTTCAAGCTTTCCAAGCATGTGTAGAACTCCTCATTTGGATAAACCAATCTCAAGTTATGATGTTTTAAAGTTAGGTGTTTCAAATTGTGAATAATCAATAACTTAGAAAATTTTTGAAGTCTTTATGGACAGCTTGGAGTGCATAGGTTCATGGCCTTTTGTCTCCTTGTTGCAAGCCTCATCTCAAGTTGTTTTCCACATGAAAAATTCTCTATTAAGTGCCTACTCTTCATGGAACCAAAAATCTCAAGAATTGGTGGAGTATTTATCAAGATGTGGTGCCATAAAGTTGTCACGATGGATATTAGCAAACACTTAGAAAAATTCTGGTTTCTAGTCTTTTGTTGCACCAAACTGTCATGAATTCTCACATGCTTCTATGACTCATTTCAACTCTCCAACAACACAAAAATCACTCTACCACATGCCAAATTTCCAAGGTATCAAGAACCATCTCATTTAGCCCATAGGCTAAGGAAGTATCGTGTGGTAAAGTGAGGTCAGTGACTTTGTTGTTTCATTACAAAAACTACATTCCACTTGAACCAAATCTTCTGATCACCAAGTACAATCCAACTGACTATTTCCACCATTTTCAACACCAAAGCCATAAAACCCGTGCATGGAAAGTTTTCAAGTACATGTACTTTGTACTATGCAATTGACACACAAAACGTAAAGCCACAGACCGTTATATCTACACCACCACATGTTGGCTGATAACTTTTTTTCTCTGATTCAAGAGAGTATACAAGCAATCCATGATTTGCACTTGGCTCAATGTTGATGGAGCAGAAAGTTCATGCGTGTAGCAACTACTCTATCATGCCTTCTCTTCAAGACAATACCAATATCCTTTGTGTCCTCAAGACCATTAACCAGCTGTTATGCCTATAAAAGGAGACTCAATTCTCCTCTGTTAGACATTAATAAAACAATCAGAACAACACACAGAAATTCCATTGTCCATAACATATCACACAAAGTATTAGGGCTCGTGAGTTTCTCTTTGCAATCAAGATCAGAACATCAACACAACACCAGAACTTCATTCACTACAAACACAAAAAAAAGAGGGCTGGTAATCTACAAACAGAGGTAGAGAAGTGATACAGTAAGCTGCACAGTTCACTCAGGTTCCAGCACATCGTCATTAACAAAAGGGAAGGAGTTGAGTCGTTAGATTCTATATCCTCTAAGTGAAGAAGTAGTGGACTGACTCCACTTGGTAAGCCTTTTCCACTCCTTCATACCTTTATGGTAAATGCACGACCATGTCTGAATGATACCACATGTCCATGCTATGCATTTGAGTTAGCCTTGAAGAATAATATGAATATTTTGTTGAGCTTGCATTATGCATCATGTTTCTGTTAGCACATGCCAGTTTGAATGCATAACTTTCGTGTCCATTTTTCTCCATGTTTTGGTTATTGTATGGTGTTGTTTAGGGTTTAGTATTATTCTACACTGTGGGTAGTACGATTTGAGGCTTTACTTCATGAATTTTGGTTGAGATTTGGTGGAGGAAATGTGAAGTAATGGCGACTGCCATGTTTGAGGAATGGCGACTGCCATGCTAGTTTCCTAATGGAGACTGCCATATTGCTCACCAATGGCGCCCGCCATGGTGCCTTCTGGTTTCCACGAGGATTTTTAGGTTTTATTTCACGTATGCATGAAGAGGAGAGGTCGTGGCAGCGTGTGATTGGCAAGGTCACCGTTTTTGTCGTGTTGTGACTTAAAGAGTTAACAACCGGTTGATCTTATGTCACATGGTGTTTTTGTACACGGCTGGTGTTTTTATATGTTTATTTCATTTTGGAACCTGTCATTTTAATG
Organism: Lathyrus tuberosus; assembly: GCA_022829125.1. Classification (NCBI taxonomy): domain Eukaryota; kingdom Viridiplantae; phylum Streptophyta; class Magnoliopsida; order Fabales; family Fabaceae; genus Lathyrus; species Lathyrus tuberosus. The sequence continues at coordinate 14,473,098 of JALAZF010000006.1, forward strand.
AGCTTATGGAATATATAGTTATGGGGTTGGCTTATACATTGGATGTATAGTCACCCCAGTGGTAGGGACTTTGCGCGTGTAGCCTTGGGGTCTGGGGTTCGAATCCCCCTCGCCCCAGACCCCTTTTATTCATTTTTCTTGTTTTTTGATTCATTCCACTTGGATCATATGCCTTAATTTTTCACTAATTTCACCCTCCTGTTTAGGCCCATACGCATAAAATAACTAAAATCAGTTCATTCTCACTTTACTAATACACCCCCTGTTTTATTTCTTTTTCAAATATTTTCATTCCAATTTTGCATTATTAAAAATAGTTTTTCCTCATAGAAAATTCCCAAATACATTTTAATGTTTAATTTAATTTTCTTTAATTTTTATTTTCATTATTTTCATATTTATTTATAAATTTTCAAAAAGATGAATAACCTTAGGTTTAATTCTTGAACTTCTTTTTGGAAATCAACCTTTCCTTACAACCTTTTGAGAAGGATTTTTAGAGTGTTGTGTGACACATATAAGGATTGATTGGATGATTGTTTCTTGACTTTTGAAAAGTATCTTGTTAGGTTTTTATTGGCCTCATTTGACCTTTGTTTCTTAAGCTCATACCTTTGACATTTTGTCTTTGATTTCAAGCTTTGAAGATGCTATCTTTGTCGCACTTATGTGTTCACCTATCTATGCTTGTTGTGAACTATCTCATCATACTTTTCCATGCTCATACATGAAAGTTTTTTTTGATTAATGACTACTATCTTTGAATCCTTGAACTCATATTATTCATTTAATTTCATTTCCTTTCAATCCGTTGTCCTCCTTCCAAAGGAAAATCTCTCTATTGAACTCAAAGTCATAGATATCTCATTACCCTCTCTTGGCCTCATAGACATCTTTAACCCTTGACCTCATATTCATAGGTAGCCATCATCTTCCCTGCTTTACCTAGCCTTAGGTTTGGAGTCGCCGCACTTCACGTAGGTGTCTTGCTGTCAGACCCTACTTTCTTGTGGACACTTCTCCCCCGTTTTACCTAGCCTTAAGTTTGGAGTCGCCGCACTCCACGTAGGTGTCTTGCTGCCAGACCCTACTTTCCCTTGGAACCTTGACCACAATCAAGAGTTCTTTACCCCCGTATTGAGGGGAACTACAGATGCTCTGATTTCTCAAGTTCATCTTTAGAATACGTAGGCATAGGATTGCGAGATCCTAGCGAGCTACCTTTTTCTTTTTCCACATTTTTCCTTTACATCCAATGCCTTCTTGGATTCCACCTTTTCTTTTTCCACCTTTTTCTCTTTTAACATTTTCTCACCCTTTTACCCCGTAGTGAGGGGAACTACGAATGCTCTGATTCCCTTCCCGTCAGGATACGTAGGCACGAGATGCAAAGTCTTGGCGAGCATACTTAGTGTATATACCCCTAGGTCTTTCCCTTAGCACAATTCCCTTAGCAAGCAAACTTTAGCATAACACAAATACTAACAAGAGGTTCCTGTAGAGTACTACAGATACTTAGGATGCTAACGCCTTCCCTAGGTATAACCAACCCCCAAACCTTAGATATCTAGCTGTGTTCCTACATAACACAATTAGGGTTTTCTTCGATCTTTACCCTTTCCTTTGGATAAATCAAAGCTCGGTGGTGAATTTTAAAGTTTTGTGATTCAAGTTAACTTAATAGCTTGATATCCGATTCTCCCTGCAATAGAAGGTGTCGACTTCAATGATGTGTTCTCTCCTGTTGTGAAGCACAGGCCCATTAGAATGTTGCTTGCCATGGTGGCACAGTTCGACCTTGAATTAAAACAGATGGATGTGAAGTCTGCGTTCTTTTATGGTGATCTAGATGAAACAATCCTGATGAGGCAACCTGAAGGGTATGTCGAAAAGGGGAAGGAAGATTATGTGTGCAAACTGAAGAGATCTTTATATGGGCTGAAACAATCTCCTCAACAGTGGAATAGGAGATTCGACAAGTTCATGGCACGCATAATTTTCATTAGAAGTCAGTTTGGCCACTGTGTTTACTTCAGATTTTGACCTGGTAATTCATTTATTATTTTGTTGCTTTATGTGGATGATATTCTAATAGCAAGCAACAATGTCGAAGATGTAATGAGGGTGAAGGCTGAACTCAATAAGGAGTTCGACATGAAGGATCTGGGAGCTGCGTCCAGGATTCTTGGGATTGACATTCGAAGAGATAGAAAGCAGTCGAAATTATGCTTATCTCAAGAGGCATACCTACGAAAGATTCTCAAAAAGTATGGTATGTCGAATTCAAAGCCTGTTGTGGCTTCGATAAACCCTCAATTCAAGCTGAGTATAGATCAGTGTCCCAGTACTGATGTCTAAAGAGCTTATATGAATAGCATTCCATATACTAATATAGTGGGTTCTTTGATGTAGGCTATGGTTTGTACTAGACCTGACATAACATATGCAGTAAGTCTTGTAAGTAGGTACATGGCAAATCCTGGAAAGGCCCACTGGCAAGCATTGAAGTGGATTTTAAGGTATATAAATAGGTCTCTGAATAGAGTCCTAATTTATGGTGGAGCCTTGGGTGAAGATAGTAAAGCAGCAATTGAAGGATATGTCGACTCTGATTATGCAGGTTGTATGGATTCCAGAAAATCTATTTCTGGATATGTGTTCACTATGTTTGAGACAACAATCAGTTGGAAAGCAACACTTCAGAAGGTTGTTGCATTATTAACCACTGAAGCAGAATATATCGCCCTAATTGAAGCTGTAAAGGAAGCATTGTGGCTTAAAGGTTTTGCAAAGGAGCTGAAACTTCAAGGTCTAGTTATAATTGTTAAATGTGATAGTCAAAGTGCAATACATCCGTCGAAGAATTCAGCCTATCATGAGCGAACCAAGCACATTGATGTGAGGCTGCATTTCGTCAGAGGGGTAATCGAGCGTGGAGAAGTCCAAGTGTTGAAGGTTTCGATAGATCATAATGCTCCTGATATGATCACCAAGACATTGCCCAGTTGCAAGTTTTTCCACTGTATGAAGTTGATAAAGCTGCATGAAGAAAGCTAGTTTATTTCTTGAGGATATAGAGTTAGATCCAAGGTGGAGACTTGTGAGATATTAGATCGAACTCTAGTTTTAGCATGCCGTCGAAGTCCGCTTACATACTGTTGTCAAAGACCTACATGCTGTAGTCGAATTGTGTTTTAGTATGTAGGAGATCGAATTGGGCCTTGTGTTATGGATCCAATTGTTTAAGTTAGCTTGTACCCCAAGTTAGCTTGTAATGAGTAATTGTTAAAAAGCCCATTAGTTTAGTATGTTAGGTTTATTATAAATAGCATACCATTCTCTCTTCCTAAGGTGTGACAAAACCTTATTAGGTTGAGAGAGGTTAATTGTTGGTATTCACTTGTAATCTTTGAACCCCATTGAGAAAGTGAATAGTAAAATAGATTTAACCAATTCTTTATTCTTCTTCCTCTTTTCTCTTCCTTTGTGAACCCTAATAGGGTTTCGTTTATTTGTTCAAGTTTTTCCCTTCTTTTCTACCCTTGTTGATTTCTTGGTGTTCAAGAAACCAAATATACTTTGTTATTCTGGTATCGTTTTTCACAACACATGCTTTGAGGGATTTTCCAAAAGCAATGCTCTTTTGGAGGAATAATGTGCTAGAAAGAATAAATTTCGAGTTTTTCTCTCTGAATTTGATTACTTGGATTGACCTTTATCAGCCAAAAAATAGTATATGGGTAAGTTTTTGGGTGGTTGGTTATCATATCTTATGGTTTTGTTGTAACATGGAGATGCATGACATGAATTACAATAGACCTTTGTTTTGGGGGATCTATATTCAAAGAAGGGTGAAAGAGTATGGGGAATCTATGAAGAACAGTGTTGTTGCTCGAGGTGATAAAACAATGGTTATGGTTGGATGGAAACCACTAGATGAAAATTGGGTCAAGCTTAATACTAATGGAGCTTGCATTGTAGGAATAACGTCAGTTTGTGGAGGTATTATACGTTATATGCATGGTGTTTGTAAAGGTAGTTTCTCAAAACATATTAGGGTATGCAGTGCTCTTTGAGCGGAATTATGAGGATTTTATGAAGGGTTATCCATCACGAAGACTATAGGTTTTCAGAAAGTAGAGTTGGATATTGACTCCATGATCATTGTCAGAATACTTAAAACGGGCAAAACAACAGTTATGGATGAACTTGTGATGGTTATTTGGATTTTACTGATCATAGAGATGAACGATGAAGTAAAGGTAACTCATTCCTATAGGGAAGCGAACAATTGTGAGGATGCGTTAGCGAAAAGTGGTGCTGAGAGTGGAGAACATCTAGACTTTGGAGACCAAATTCCATATTTCATTAGGAAATTTGTTGCATCTGATGCTAAAGGATTCTTTATCCTGAGATTGGTTTTGTTGTAGTTTTTTCTTCTTTATGGGTCTTGGCCCTCTTTAATTAAAAAAGTGTTTAAAAATGATTGACTTTATTAACTAAATAATTATAGAGCAAAACAAAGGAAAAACAAAACAAAAAAAAAATTATCAGAGGCTTAATTAGTGACAAAATCCTTTAACTTAATTTTAAGTTTCACTTTAAAGAGTTGTGTTTTTGTTAGTAACACACTCGTCTCATATTTCTTTACATAACAACCAGAAAATATACAACTTATTTTCCTAAACATGTGCTAACAAATCCCTATGATTAATCCTATAATAAAAACTGCCAGCTATGCTAATTAAATGAATATAATCAGATCCAATCATTTTAAACTAATGCAATTAGATATTCCAGCCTATACAATCGAAATTTTCTAAATCAAAATATTCTCATTACCCCCCCTCCCCTCAAGTTAGAGCATGCAGGTTGCAAATGTCCAACTTGTCTAGCAACAAAATGAACTGAGCAGGACCAAGTGCTTTAGTAAATGTATCAGCTAAGTGGACAGTAGTAGAAACATACACAGGGCCAATGTTTCCTTTTAAATTTTCATCGCGAATGAGATGAGAATCAACTTCGATATGTTTAGTGCGTTCACAAAACACCGGGTTCTTTGCAATATGGAAGGCAGATTGGATATCACAATGGACGTGCATAGGTTGAGTATGCGAAACACCAAGGTCAACAAGAATATCTTTTAACCACTTCAATTCACATACGGTGGCTGCCATGGAACAATACTCTACCTCAGCAGAGGAACGAGAGACTGTTTGCTACTTCTTTGTCTTATACGAAGCAGGAAAACCTCTAGATGAATAATCCAACATGTGAGAGACTTGTAAGTGAAAGGACAACTTGCCCAATCTGAATCACACCAACCAGTCAATTTTAAATCAAAACTTCTATTTAAGAGAATGCCATGTCCGGGTTTCCCTTTCAAGTAGCAAACAACCCGCAATGTTGCTTGCCAATGTTCTTGTCTAGGCTGGTGCATAAATTGAGAAAGTATATGAACATAATATGTCAATTTTGGCCTTGTAAAGCAAAGGTAGATTAGACGACCAACCAATCATCTAAACTGATCGGGAAGAGATAATTTTGGACCTTCTGTAAGAGCCAACCGATGATTCTGTTCCATGAAAGCGCTTGCTAATTTTGATCCTAAAAGAACTGTCCCTTTTATGATGTCCAACACATATTTTCGTTGATAGAGAAAAATTACACTATTTGAGAGAGCCACTTCAATGCTTAAGAAATATTTGAGTTTGCCAAGATCTTTCATGTGAAAACATGAGTGCAAATAATCCTTGATGCCATTAATAGCTGCGTGATCATTCCCACCGATAACCAGGTCATCTACATACACCAAGACTACAATATGCACCTTTTGTTTTCACAGAACAAAGAGAGAGTAGTCTGATTGTGATTGTGTGAATCCAAAATGTTTCAGTGATGTGGACAGTTTGGCAAACCAACATCGAAGGGCCTATTTGAGCCCATAGAGAGACTTTTTGAGCTTGCATACCATCCCAGGATTGTGAACGTTAAAACTGTGTGGTTGTTTCATAAACACTTCCTCCTCTAACTCACCATGAAGGAATGTATTATAAACATCCATTTGATGCAATTCCCAATTCTCTACAGCTGCTACTGCTAACACGGTACATATAGTTACCATTTTCACAACCAGTGCAAACATTTCTGTGTAGTCAATCCCCTCCACTTGGCGATTCCCAAGAATGACCAGTTGCACTTTGTATTTATCTATGCTCCCATTAGATTTATGCTTGATTTTGTTGATCCACTTACATCCCAATGTTTTCTTCTCAGGTGGCATATCCGTTAAGATCCAAGTTTCGTTATTTTAAAGTGATTGTATCTCATCTTTCATAGCTTTTCTCCACCTGTGATTTTTTTTATGCTTCAGCATAGGTGAATGACTCTCTTTCCTGTGAAATTGAGGCAGGGAACACACTATGTTCTAGAGAAAATTTATCAAGATTCACATAATGATTTATGGGGTAAGGATCACCTGAGCATGTTGTTGAAGAGGGTGAAAGCTTGGATGGGCTTATTCTCACAGTAGTGTTAGTCACAAAGTCTCTTAGATGTACAGACGACTGTTTCACTCGCTACCCTTCCCCCAATGAAGGTTCATCTGATGTAGTTGATGAACTTAATTACTCATTTGCCATGTCAGTAGACAGTTGTACAACGACGTGTTCTTCATTCGATGAAATCAATGGACTTGGTGACTCATTTACCGTGTCAATAGGAAATGGGATAATATTGAGTTCTTCACTTATTGTACCCTCTATTTTATTCTTGCTATTCTCAATTTCAATGTGACTTTAATGTGGTTCATCATGCATATCCTCTTCTATTATTTCTTTAAAAACCTCATTACTTTGATTGGCATGATCTGTGGATACATTATTATTTTCAGCAAAGGGATACACAAACTCCATAAACTCAATATCTTGAGACACACAAATTTATTGTGTCTCTAAATCAAGTAACTTCCATCCTTTTTCGATAAGGAAATCCGATGAAAGCACACCTTTTGCCTCAGCTAGCAAACTTATCTCATTTTCTTCTTTGATTATGCGCATAACACAGTGATTCGAACACCCTTAAGTGTTCATAGACATGTGCTTTTCCATGTAACATCTCATAGGGAGACTTCCCATTTAGCACTGAGGAGGGAGTTCGGTTAAGATACCCAACCGTCAAAATACACTCTCCCCAAAAATCAATAGGGAGACTTCCCTAGAATTTCAATGCTCGCGCCACATTGAGTATATATCCATCAACAAATATATCCACACGACACAAGAGTAATCACCAATAATTGTTAAAAAATAATAAGCACCACAAATTGAAGGAGTTCTATATGGTCCCTACAAATCACAATGAATTATTTCAAAAACACTACTAGCATTGTGTTCACTTAAAGGAAATTTCTCCCTAGTTTGTTTTGCTCTAAAACAAATATCACACGCTTTATTAATTTAATACCACTTCTATGTCTATTAATTCTAGGAATCAATTGAGTAATCTTCATGGAGGGGTGTCCCATTCTTTTGTGCCACAATTCCACTATGTTCACTCCATCAGCCTTGTAAGCCTTCTCCTTTCGGATCCCTTGAAAGTAATAAATCTCATCTTTGTGTTTACCCGATCCAATCAGCATCCTAGAAGTGAGGTCCTTCATAACACATAATTTATTAGTGAACTGAACAATGCAATTTAATTCGTTTAACAATTGAGATATTGATATCAAACTGCAATTCAATCTAGGAACATAAAAAACATTGGTGATTTTCAAGCCTTCATCTAGTACAACACTTCCTTCTTTTGTTGATAATGTGTATTGTCCATTTGGAAGCCCCACTAGGCAACTTTCATTACTATACACATCATGCATAACATTTAAGTCCCATGTCATGTGGTTAGAGCCTCCAGTGTCAATAATCCACTCACCCGTCATCTTTTTGTTAGGAGTATTACTCTGGTTGTTCAACAAAGTTCGCAACATCATCCATTCCTCATTTGATAGACCATTCAACCCTGAATTATCTCCTTCAAAGGTGGTTGATCCATGTTCTGTTTTGACAATTTGGACAACATTTGCACGTGTTGTTTGACCTTTCCCTCGATCGGTTCCGCGACCATGTGGTAATTTACCGCGTCCTCCATTTTTCCCCATTAATTCTTGGTTTTTCTCCCCACCATTCAAGATATCTCACTAGCTGAAACAACCTCTAACATCATGACCTGGTTGATTGCGATGTGTACAAGGCGTTGTAGAATTATTCATGGGACTTCCTCGACCTCTCATTCCCCTTCCAGCAGTTTGAATAAATAACCCTATCACTTCACATCTATCTTCTCTTCCTCTAGTGATTATTCTCACCCTTTCTTCTTGAATCAGATTCGAGTAAACACAATTCAGTGAGAGCAACAGATTTGTTGCTAAGAGATTTGACCGCACAACGCCATAAGTTGCATCATCCAATCCCATAAGGAATTGTTGTACCTTTTCTTCTTCTCTACAATTATCTAATTTTAATACAATATTACACTTGCATCCACCACAACTACAAGCATGAATTTTCTCATGGTTTCCCAATTCATCCCACAAGATTTTCAGTTTTCCATAATATGTCACCACTATCATTCCGCCTTGCTTGCAACCAACTAGATCGAACTTTAGCTTCTGTATTCTGGGTCCATTCACACATGAAAATCTTTCCTTTATGTCTTCCCACATTTCTTTCCCAGTTTTTGTATAGGATATGGTGGATCACAAGACGGGTTCAACCATGTTAAGTATCCATGAAACAATCAGGGATTACACTGTCCACCAATCTTCCATTTCAGGTGAGTTTTCAACTGGTGTTGTCATAATTCCTTCGATGAATCACCACTTTCTTTGTGCACTCAAAGAAGTTTTCATGGCACGTGACCATTCATCGTAGTTTTCACCTCAAACCTGAACTTCGGTTATCATGTTTCTTGGGTTGTCGCTTTTGTTCAATTCACAGGGAGACACCTTTTTGCTTCCTTGACTCGAAGAGACTTTCTTTTCCTTGTTTCTTTTGTCTGTCGGATCCGAGTGAATCTTAGAATCTGACTTTTTTTCAACCTTCACTCTGGTGGTAAGAGCTCTAGTACCATAAAAAGTTGTGTTTTTGTTAGTACCACACTCGTCTCGTATTTCTCTGTATAATAGCCAGTAAATATACAACTTGTTTTCCTAAAATTGTGCTAACAAATCCCTATGATTAGTCCTATAATTAAAATTGTCAGCTATGTTAATTAAATGAATACAATCAGATGCAATCATTTTAAACTAATGTAATTAGACATTTCAACCTATACAATCAAAATGTTCTAAATCAAAATATTCTCATTACCTTTTAGTCCTTTATCTAATAAACATTATATATTAGTCTCTTAAAAAATGTTATGTTAGTCTAGTAAGCCCTTTTCATTAAATTTTGTGAAAAAAACGTTAACTTATGCATATGTGGCATGACAACAAGGCAATTGTTGAACTAATGACTTAGCATATGTATTAAAAAAAAACTAATATCTTATTTAAACTAGAGGAGTTTTGTTTTCGAAGGTTAAAAACCCACGCAAATGACTAATAATGTTTTAAAAATATAAAAATAAATAGAAAAGCCACCAATACCCCTAATTCACAAGAAACAACAGAATTAAGTGTATTGTCTTTCCGTAAAACAAAAAATACTCTTGTTTTGCCCAAATATCAAATATTAACAAAAATGGTAACCAAGCACAAATCTCCTGCAAATTGGCCTACTTTAATTTCAAAACTAATGATTGAGAAGAAGCAATACTTCTAAAAACAACTTGTAGCTTATATCATAACCGCAAATGAGTGATGCCCGAGAGCCAAAACCACCACCTTCAAGAAGCTTTATTGCATCCACTCACATTTTTGCTGGGTCCCAATCCAACAGACAATAATGATGTTGATCCAGTAGAACTTTTATTGATCATTGCCAAATTGCATCACCAAAAAATAGGGCTCTGGTTAAACCTTCACAATCAACAATATCCATACACTAAGATCTAAACCTTGGAGTTCCATTATATTAAAATTTAAAATTTCAGCTTAATTCACAACATGGTTGGCAAACAAGTATATCAACTCATGTTTTGTTGTCAAATAACAAACAATATTTTGCTGGAAATCATATTTTCATGAAAGAAAATTTACAAATCAATAAAAACCAATCAACACAATTCAAAATACTCAAATATGACATTGTGATTTTTTTTGAAACTCCAAATTGTAGTTTTTTTGTGTGCAAAATTCTAGTAGCTCATGAGTGATACATTATTTTGTGACATTGTGATTCTGCTAAACTCACCACAAATACAGAGATACATTCATTACTTTAGATCATTTTTCATCTAAATTAGTTTCAATCATAGAACAACTCACTCAAACAAAACACCTTAAAAATCAATTTTACAACATTATTAGAAATAAATCAATATAAAATGTATTGGAACACACAAACAAAGATCTATGAATGAAGAAAAATGTAAAAGAAAAAAAAACCTTATAGAAGACACTAACACCATCATTCTTTAGCATGTTAGATGTGACACTAGTAGCAAATCCTTGATCAAGTTGAATCTTGACCTGAACAACAAACAAAAACCACAGATTTAAGTGTAATTTCAAAAATTAAGAAATAAATATATACCAATCTAGAGAAAAACAAAAACCATATAAAAGACCTTGATCATATCAATGGGTTGAATGATATACCAATCTAGAGAAAAACAAAAACTATATAAAAGACCCTGGTCATATCGATGGTTGAATTATATAGGTGACGAGCATACCAGATGCACCACCATTAAAGAAAGGCTTAATGGTTGGGCATAAACGTGAAACAACAGCAGGTTTGGGCTTCTTCTCATCTCCCATTATTGGTGTTAATGTGATATTAAATGGAGTTTAGAAAAAAAATGAAAGAGAACGAGAGAACGATATAGCTAAAGAATGAAGCTAGTCGAAGGGTATTCTTATGTTTGAAAATGAAAGTGAAAAGAGTTAGGGTTGGATGCTTAATGAAATGAGGACATTTTTTGTTTTCATGTTTTTTAATTATAAATTCATGCTTAATCAAGGAAATATTTCATGTCAAATAAAACAACTTCATGTCAAATAAACTAATACAAGTTGGAGTGCCACATATACATAATTGAACAAATTTTGACAAAAGTTAACAAAAGGGACCAATGTGACTTATGAAACGAGATTTAAAGGTCTTAAAATGAACTTTTATTAAATAACGGACTAAAGTGAAACCTTAAAGTTAAGGGACCAAAAGATGCACCAGGGCCATTCTTAAACTATAAGAGTTTGAATTGACATTTATACCCCTAGAGACTAATAGTTTTTATCAAAACTTGATAATTGTATCAAATTATCAATTAATAATAAGACATTTATTTATTATGTTTGTATTATGTTTTTTATTATCAAAGTAATAAAGTTCCTAAAATAGATAGTCTGTTTGATGAAAATTAGGCGTGACTTAATCGCGAGACGTTACTAAACATAAATACACTATTCTTAAAGGGTTTGTTGTCAATTTTTATTATGAAGTGAGATAATATTAAAACATTGAGGCTATTGTGTGGCTAGAGTGATGACCACATCTCACAAATCATGAATAAAAAGTTATCAAGTCTTTGCTTAGGTATACAACATACTTAGCATACATATTATGAGTAATATTTATACTAGATTGAGCCACCATATAAATACTACATAAAATGTTATGCAAGTGTCATAAGTTGTTCTCAAAATGATAGTGGTGTATAACACCCTTCGAACTAAAACCACTATGGACCCTATATGTGGAGTAAAGTACTTTATTATCGATCAAACATTATTCGTAACAAGATGACTTTGATGATTATTTATGAGTACTCCACAAATCATGTGAGGGGCATAAGTGAGCTAAATGGAATTTTTCCCATAATGCATAAGAGGATAAATGTCTAAGGGCCTTATATTCAAATGGACAATGGTGGCACAATCTATGCCACGTGTTCAACATAGACATAAGAGGAAAATGTAATTATACATGTAAACATTATCACATAAAGATTTTGTCATATAACATGACGATTTCTTGACTTGAGTAACGATGATGTGTTACTATATACTAGTCACTGTTTATTATATTAAATGTGTGATTTGATATATTTACAATCTCATGAGAACCTGTAGTTTCACACACATAAAAAAATTAATGGGAGAAAATAAATAATTGAAATTTATTTGAGTGTGCGGTCTTGCAATGCACCTACATTAATTAGAGAAATGTAGTACGTTGTAAGGTACAGTGTACTTAAATGAAATATAGAACATCATAAAATACACATATTTAATTAAAACATGAAACATCTTAAAATACGATGCACTTAAGTGAAATACAATGCATTGTAAGTTACAACATGCTTATTGGAGTTGCTTAGATTGTAGTTCACACAAGCGGTTCTATAAAGAGAATCCTTGTGATGAAGTATTTGTTGTTTGACTAAATTTAGTTTATGAAACTCTAACCGTATTTTTCTCTCTCAAATTCTTCATTCATAACAACTAACACTGATAGTTAAAACAATTTGCTCGTGTGGACTAAGTAGAGATGTTGTTGTTTGTTAAGTACATGTGATCGTTCCTAGTTCTGCATCAACTGTTAATTACACAAGAGGTAACCATTCTACCAATGATAATGCTTATTCGTAAGAATCGACTACATATTTTTTGTTTTGTTTTTTCTACATATTTTAATTGCGATTTCTCTTCAACTGATCTATATCCCTCCTGATGGATTTGTAACCTAACTTAAGCACCCCATAATTTTAACTCGAGCATACAAAAGTTGAAAAATGACCACCTCACCAAAATAGAATAGTTGATCATCTACATGTCACATCATGTGAGAAAGTGAAAACGAACAATAACATTTCCCATACATGTTATCATCCATTGTGGGAAATAAGTTACCAAATCATCTTGCATAAAGTCTAACCAGAGGACAAAACTACAAGGTTCTTACAAATATAGAATGTTGAACTTGAATATCTCATTCTTAAACAACATTTATCATACACTCCACGCCCTTTAAATATCATATTGTAACCCTTTGTCTCTTGCACATTGCTAACATAATATCAACTAAAAGTTTTATTGTTTTACATGAATTTATTATTATGTCTAAACATAAAGGAAGAGTATAAAGTAAAAATGTATTAAAATGATAAAAAATTAAATGATAACTTAAAATAATAAGAAATTGCATTTATTGACTTTAATATAAAAATTGACTTCTTGACAATTGAAAACAAATCATACATCAATGCTTTTGAAAGAAAAATTAAACTAATAGTAATTTTTTTTACAACCAGAATAAGGTATTAAATGTAAATAAATTATTCATACTAATAAATTAGCAAATTTAATCTTTTTACGATCATTATAATAAAATTATAATAACAATGTTACAATCACACAACAAAAAGTTCATAAGATATGAGAATTTGACAGTTAATTTTTTGTTTTTGTATAAGTGAAGGGCCTTAGCCCCAACAGAAAAGATAACTAGAAAATATGTGAAAGCACATAATATCATTTGGTATCTTTTACGTGCTTTAAGTATCTATTGTTTTGATGTTTTACAATTCGATTATTGCTTCATTGCGTATTTGTAATTTGTATGTTATTTCAATTTATCTGCGTGATTGTAATATTATTTTCTTTCGATTGTAATCGCTTTGGCTACTAAATTGTACCACTGAGAACCCTTTACATTTCATAATCATATTCATTTGATCCTTTTTAGTGTTTCTTTTTTTGAGCCTAGGAAAATTACTCTTTTTGTCCTTTCCACATGAGTAGCTTGAATCACAAGTTAGAACATTTGAATTTTTATTATTTGGTATTTGATTGTTAAGTATTAACAATCAAATTTTTAAGTATTAACATTTGAATTCTTATTACTTTTTAAGAGCAGCACCTTTGTGAGAGACACACCACATATTCATCCAAAACCTTAAGGTGATATGTGTATGGGTTCTCTCACTTATAAATGCTCAAGTCACCACATTCCTATCTAATATGGGACTATTATCCACACTACTCACACTTGTTAATACTTAACACTCCCCCTCAAGTGTGAGTCTATCCACAATGCTTTCACAATGCTCCCCCTTAAGTGAAAGCTCTTCTTGCTTCCACACACACTTGTACCGCCGTTGATACTCTTCAACGAGACACTGTACCCACGACCTGTACATGGGAATACTTTCGATACAAGTGAGTCAACCTCTTCCTCGAACCAAAGGCTCATGATACCACTGTTGGGTAAGATTTTCATCTAGGGAGCATTGAATATTGTGGGGCATCCTTCTTAGAGTAACACACCTTTGTGAGAGACACACCACATATTCACCCAAAACCTTAAGGTGATAGGTGGATGGGTTCTCTCACTTATAAATGCTCAAGTCACCACATTCCTATCCAATGTGAGGCTATTATCTACACTACTCAAACTTGTTAATACTTAACATTGATTTGAATCATGTGTTAAATTTGATTATGATCAATCACTTATTGAAAATTGGGAAATAATTCTGAATCAATTGATTTGAATCAAAGATTGGACATGATTTGAATCATAACTTCATTTGATTTGAATCAAGTACAAAAAATGATCTGAATAAATAGCTTTAAAAAGTATCTCTTTTTGACACTGTCCAGATTGATTTGAATAAAAAAACCTTCATGATTTGAATCAAACTTTCAAAAATCCAATTTTCCATCAATTATTTAAATGATTGTTTCTCTTGGTGAAAGAAACAAGTGTAGGAAACCTATGGTGATCCATAGTGACAAAAATTATGAATTTTGTCTTCTCTTCTTAGTGTGTTCATCTTTACACCATTATTCTTACTTCTTCTCCAAAAACACCAACCTTTGATAGTGAACTCATGTCAATTATTTATATTTTTTTATTGCATCTTGTTGTGCAATTTGGTTGTTGTTCTTGTGTGAATATGAGAATGAGTTGATCAATCTTGTTGAGGATTTGATCAAGCTCTTGATAACAATCAAGAACCAAGACCCACCCATCTAGAAACTTTTTTGAACCTTGTGTGTGTGTGTGTTCTTCATTCATCAAAACTGAATCACTCGACTAGTTGCTTGTAATTTCAGTTGTTGTTGAGATTTCTAAGCAATGTTCACCATCTTCATCCTTAGTCTTTTTCCTTGTTTATGGACCCTCCTATAAAAATTGAGTGTAAGTGAGACTAGTGGCACATTAAGATATCAAATGTTATTATGTGTAACTGGTTTTTTTTATTATAACATGTGTAGGTATTGTTTCCTAAGTGCAGTTTGATATTGAGAAGTTATCTAACAAGATGAGAGTTTACATTATACTCCAAGGAAGACTTTGGCAGAATCAAGTATCAACGGTCCATAAGGCGAAGTTGGAAGTTGTCATTCTTTGCTGGCGTTGGAGAAAGAATGCTTGTAGACAAAGTTGGGAGTTGTCTAATATACGCTCAATTAATGGCAGTCGCTCGAATAAGAAATTGATGGGATTAGGGGTATCGCCACACACAAATAGTTGGAGTAGCTTATTGTGGATAACAAGGTTATTAAATCAAGATCCTGAGATATCTTGTATTGTGTTAACAGTTTATTATCTGCATCATCAAAGGAATTATCATGTGATAGTTCTTCATAATCAAAATGATGTAACCATTTTATCATCATAGTAGAAGACCGTGGTTATGTTCCAATGGCATCATCCATTGAAGAGTGCATGTAGGCAAAGTGAGGACGAATGCTGAAGCATTATATATTTCTGTCTATCTTTTCCTTTCCCTATCCTTTTACTTTACAAGCATTCATTCATTTATATTTGCTAGATTGCATTGATTGTACACCATATCGTTTGGACCTTACTTATAACAATTTAATGTATAGGATTAGGTATCTGGTATATCAATCTTAAGGAATCACCATGAAGTCAATTATGAATTGTTAAGAATATATAAGTAATGTATTTTTAAATCGCTTAAAACGACTTTGGTTGTCATGTAAGTGATTTGCACTAGAAGCAATCAATCTCATGGTAACCTCGTGTCATCTCACATGGCATTGATTCATTAAGATGCTTCCATATGTATTAAGGCAGATCCAATCACCTTCATAAGGCCTTAATTTCACCTGAACCACTCTAGATTGTTTTTTATTTGTATTAAGTTGCAAGCTCCTGTTGTAACCATATTGATGCACCTTATCTGTGATGTCTTCCACCAGGTTGTAAGGCATGATAAATTTTGGCTCACGTTTCCTTTTATTTCGCCAATACCAAATGGCATGGCAAGCATTCGCCCAGATAATCTTCAAGTCATTGTACCTATTATTTTGATTTTCCAGTATATTGAGATTAAGCCAATCCTCCAACTCAATCTGAAAAGTTATCTACTTGTTGGAATTTCTAACAAGTTGAGACCACACTTGTTTTGCAGTTGTGCAGTCTCATAAAGCATGTAGAGTATATTCCACCAGGTCTTTGCAATCATCACAATGATTGTCTCTCAAATTGAGCTGCCAAAGGTATTCGTTTGTAATAAGGCCTTTCTGGAAAATCTTCCAAATGAAACATCAGATTCTCTCCAAAACCTGTAGCTTCCTGTTGTACCCCAAATTTTACCCCTTAGATGTCATAACATTTTGCACTTACATTTAGGTTTCATTCGTCTTTGCATTGTTAACTAACCACAATATCTTGCTAGTTTGTTTCTTTTGTGAAGGCCAGGGTTTACGCAAGAAAAAGAACCAAAGTCAATAAGCCAAACTCTCCCATGTTTCAAGGTATGTGGCTCCAAATGCAACCATTTGAGCTCACCTACTGCCAAGAGGTCTCAATCAACAAGAAATCAATTGTGTTCGGTTCTTATTACAAGTGCCATGAGCTACAGGATTCACCATGCCTCAAACTAGGGGTTTCTCAATGACAGTCAACCATTGCCTTTGGTTTTGATCAAGACATATTCCCAAGTTGTGGAACTTGATTCTACATGATAGTGGACATCCCTAGAGGCCATCTATGGACCTTGGAAGAGAGTGAAGAAGCAAAATCCTCAAAGATCATCCAACTAGAATTCCTAAAGAAATAAGAGTTTCGACCGAAAAGTCGAGCTTCTGACTTTGATGTTATTGGACAAAATTGGAATATTCACGTGTTCAATCCTTGATCTGGAGTATGAGAGAGCACAAGACATCTTGTGGATTTTATTTAAAACAAAAAAGAGAAAGAAAGAAAAAGAAAGAAAAGAAAAAGAAATAAAAAGAAAGAAAAGCAAAAAAGAAGAAAGAAATAATACATGGTGCTTGCCATGGTAAGGTGTGGCGCTAGCCACATCCTTGTAGCACTAGCCATGGCGCCTGCCATGGTAGGAATAGTGTCTGCCATCATTTTTTGTGGCACTTGCCACATTTTCCCACAAGCCACTCAAAATAATTTTGCTTTATTTTAATTAGTACAAGTGGGTGTAAGCCATCATGAAAAAAGAACAACTTTTCAGTAAAAGCATGGGCTCTAGTATTATCAACACACAAACACCACCTAATCTCTGATCGGCCGAAGACTTTCTTTACGCCAGCTTGCACGGAGATTTGAAACAAGGGTAAAACTGGCAATGCACTCTCCTCACTTTCTCCTATAAATAGGACCATTCATTTTCAGTTTCAAACACACCAGTTTTCACCGAAAAATAATGAATACTCTCTCTTTCTCCCTCAAATTATTCTTGTAAATTTATTGGCATTTTGAAGGAGAGAAGTTCTTTCTAAATCCTGTGAAGAGGCAGTGAACCGTCTCCACTAGGTAATACTCATACCTCCGTTCCATTTCCGTCTCATTTTTTTTTCATGCTATCATAATCTTTTTGTTTCATATTACTATTCCTATATAAATATTACGAATCATAATGCTTGATTTTATTTGTTATGATTGTGAGCTTGGTTTGTGGTTGTTATTTTCTGGAAAAAAACTAAATAAGAATAAACAGTGTCTGCCATGCTTCTTTTAAAGCTTTTTGTGTTCATTTCATTTGTTTGGCTTTGTGGCACCTGCCACATATACATGGCGCTGGCCATGAGTTTCTTTGGGGCCATATGGCGTCTGCCATGCCTTTAAGAAGGCATTGGCTTTTGTTTCATGGTGCCTGCCATGTTTTGCAAGAAGCATTATTGTTTTTTGTTTTTGTTGATTGGTGGCGCCTGCCACAAGCTAGGCATGTGGCGCCTGCCACACTTTTGTGGCACTTTCCACAAGATATGGCGCCTGCCATGAAACTTGTGGTGCCTGCCATGAGTTTCATGGCATTTTCTATAGCATATTCTGATGGTATCTGCCACATTGCAATTTAGTTTTTATTTATTTCATTTCTTATGATAATTTCATTTCCTTTCCAAAATTCAAATAGCAAAAAAATAAGCTTAATATCATGTTCAGTTCTCGAACTTATTTCTGTGAATCATGAACTGTTTCTTGAAGATTGTTAAGAATTTTTTTTTAGTTTCCTGTGCTTGAGGCTTGTTCCTAAAACTTAAATAAAATTATTTCTATTGTTTATATGTATTGGCTTTTGTTGCTATTTTTCATAACTTGACATGTTTTCGATTTCAAAACTTTGAAAATATTACCTTTGGCGTATTCATATTGTTCACCTGATTCCAATCCCTTTTAACTCCTGTTTACAAGTTATACTCTCCCCTATTCCAAAGGAAAGTCTCTCTATTGACCGAAAGGTCATAGATAGCTCAATTACCCTTTTGACCTAGCCTTAGGTTTGAAGTCGCCGTACTCCACGTAGGTGTCTTGCTGTCAGACCCTACTTTCCCGCGAACACTTCATTTCTCTTAACCTAGCCTTCCCAAGAGATAGCCATTAATCTCTTATAACTCTTAAACCTTTCTTCAACCTTCACAAGAGATAGCCATTAATCTCTTCTCCTTCAAGACGGTCTAACCCTTCACAATCCCTTCACAAGAGATAGCCATTAATCTCTTCTCCTAAATAATCAATCCTCATAAGCTTTGCTTTCAAGCTTTTTTTTACTCTGCTTTCCCTTGGAACCTTGACCACAATCAAGAGTTCCTCACCCCCATTGAGGGGAACTATGATTGCTCTGATTTCTCAAGTTTGTCTTGAGAATACGTAGGCATAGGATTGCGACGATCCTAGCGAGCTACCTTCTTTTTTTTTCACCTTTTACTTTTCCTTTACATCCAATGCCTTCTTGGATTCCACTTTTACACCCTGTTACCCCATTGAGGTGAACTACGGTTGCTCTGATTCTTTAGTCAGATACGTAGGCACGAGATGCGATGTCTTGGCGAGCAAACTTAGTGTACATACCCCTAGGTCTTTACCTTTACCTTTAGCAGTTTTCCCTTAGCAAGCAAACATTAGCATAACACAAATACTAACAAGAGGTTCCTGTAGAGTACTACAGATACTTAGGATGCTAACACCTTCCTTAGGTATAACCAACCCCCGAACCTTAGATCTCTTAGTTGTGTTCCTACATAGCGCACTTAGGGTTTTTCGGTCTTTACCCTTTCCTTTGGATAAATCAAAGCTCGGTGGTGAATCTCAAAGATTTGTGATTCAAGTTAATTAATAGCTTGATATCCGATTCTCACTGCAACACTTCCATATACCAATCCAATTTCTATTGTCATTCTTTACATCTATATTATCAGGCGGATTAAGATGAGCATACATTGTTGCTATTATGAAGGTGCCAGTGCCACCCCAAATGCTTCTATCATCAACTATCTCATTTATGTTAGGGGGAGGAATGACTTGAATTTTGGCCAAAGTATACAGTTTCATCTTATCTCTCAGCAGTATCCAATTCCAGTCACCAGTGTCTTCAACCAAGTCTTCTACTTTATTATCAAGCTCCACACTTATTTCCTGCTGCACGAGCTTCTTATTCAACTTTAAACTTGGTTCCACCTAAGCATCTTCCCAAGCTCTAATAGTGTTTTTGTTTCCCTTTTCCCAAAAAGTCATCTCCTCTAACTTAAGCCACTACTTCAAAAGTGTTTCCAAAGGCTGGTTTCATTTGGCTTGGTTGTGATAGTTTTGTTTCTTTGGCTCTGATTAAGGTATTTGATTTTCATCACTTTACATCAAAAATTTTGTTTTCCACTATTTACATGCCAACCAAGTTTAACTAAGCAAGCTTGGTTAATGATGTCAAGTTTCCTCAACCCCAAGCCACGTTGCTTTTTAGTTAAAGCAATATCACTCCACCTAACAGTATGAAGATGTATTTTTTCTTTGTCGTCTCCCCAAATGAAAGCCATTTGGAATTTTTTGATCTCCTTAATGCTAGCTTTATGAATTGATGTAGTCATCATGGTATGGGTTTATAGGGCTTCAATAACAGATTTAGCAAGCATTACTCTTCTTGCAAATGATGATTGATTGTGTTTCCAATTGGTCAGTTTTTTTTGCATCTTTTCAATCAAGTAACTACCATCCTTAATTCTCGGGCTTTTCCCAATAAGAGACACCCACAGGCAAGTCCCAAGAATATTTGTTTCTCTGAATCCGACTTATTTAGAATAAGATGTCTGGTATCCCCAATGGTATTTCTTAAGAATGTGATGATAGACTTCTTCATTCGCACTCTTTTGCCTGGAAACTTGGCAGAAAGTATGCAGTATGTCCAAGACAATTTGGATTTGGTTTTCTATTGCAGAGTCAAACATGATTAAGTCGTCTGCAAACATAAAATGGGAGAATTTAGGACCCCCATTGCCAATCTTAAAACAATCCCACCTTTTTTCTTCAATAACATCCAAGATCATATGAGACAGTTTATCAATGCAAAAGAACAAACAAGTAAGGAGACAAACGATCCCCTCGTCTTAGTCATTCGTTTGCATCAAAATAGTATCCTTTTTCCCCTTTCCATTGAACACACATCTTAGCTGTGGCGATAGATACCATGATGGGTTCCTGAAGTTGATCGGGAATGTCAACCTCGACTAAGATTTGATTTACAAACCTCCAGCTAATGTTATCATATGCCTTAGCAAGAATGATCTTAATGGCGAAGTAACATTGTTTTACCTCTAGTCTTGTTTATACAGTGAAGACTTTCTTGAGCAACCACATTGTTCTCATGGATGTTCCTTTTTGGAATGAAACCAGTCTAGTTAGGAGTGATCATTTTGTCCATATACTGTTTCAATTTGTTGACAATCACCTTGCTGAAGATTTTGTAAATGGTATTGCAAATTGAAATAAGCCTAAAATGATTGACCGTTTGAGGGTTTTCCATTTTAGGAATCAGACATAACTCAGTGTTAACCTCTACAATGTTGACATCTTTCTTCCACATGTTTTGGATGAAACTACACACACTTTATCCTATTATTTTCCATGTGTGTTGGTATAAACCAGCCATGAAACCATCTGGCCCAGAGGACTTCCAAGATTCCATCTCAAATACGGCTTGTTTGATTTCCATATTTTGAAGATCTTCTTTCATCTTTCTAGTGAAGTTCCTATCCATAGAAGGAAAGGTAAGCTTCATGTAATGCCACTCTGCAGTCTCAATGTCCTTGGTGTAGAGGTTTTGAATTTTTTTCTTAAATAAGTCTTTAATAGTATCCCCATCTTTTATCCGCCTTCCTTCATCATTCATTCTCTTGTTAACAATCTTCTTCCTTCGTCTTTGGATAGCTCGAGTATGGTAGAACTTAGTGTTTCTATCTCCATCCACCTTCCAGTTAACTTTGCCTCTTTGGAACCATATGAGCTTTTATTGGTAAAGGAATTTGGCCAGTTTAATTTGGAGGATCATTACAAGTTTTCTTATGCTATCACGGTCTCTCCCACTTTGAGCATCCAAGTGGATGCCTTTGATTCTCCCCATAAGTGTTGCGTGTGATTTTTGTCGGTGACGCGACCACCTTATCTCCATTTGGTTTTTCCTCACCGCAATGGTAGGGATGAGGTGCTACTTTCTGACTTCTTATTTATCCTATGAGGCTAAAAAGGAAAGGGAAGCTATCTCAAACTAACCTTGCACGCAAATGTTTTACTGAACAAATGCTAAGAGATTGGGGGGTCCGGGGTCAAGTTATACAATGGGGAGTTGTCAATTACCCATCCTATATGTGGTTATCCACAGGTTGTTAGCAATTTCCTTACTGCTTTCTACTTACTAGTGTTTGTCTATCGTGGGTTGGGAAAGTTTCTCCTTTGGGAGTGTTTGAGAGAGAAAGTTTTTGTTGATTTTGGGATTTCCGATGTTTTTGGTAAGGTACTGGACCTAAAGTTTTTGATTAGTGTGTGAAGGTACTGGAACTAAAGTTTTTCTTTTTGTTTGATGTGCTCGCTAAGATTTCGCAATCTTATGCCTACGTATTCCCGTTAAAGAAAAACAGGGAAATCAGAGCAATCGTAGTTCCTCCTATTCTATGGGAGGAAAAAGATGTTTGATGTCTTGTTCAAAGCCCAAGATTGAAGCTAAAGGTTGTATTTGTGTCTTATTCAAAGCCCAAGATTGAAGCTAAAAGGTTTGACTGAGAGAGAATTTGTCATCTCTAAAGGGAGATATCTCATTTGTTTATCATAACTGTTGGGTGACTGATTTTAAAGGAGGATTACTTTAACTGGGATATATGAATCCAGCAATGCCATAATTTCCTTTATAGGGGTGTTGTCCTAAAGGAGGAAACTTTAACTCAGTGTTGAGCAATGCCATTTTTCCTTAGGAATCTTTCACGCTAAGAGATGGACAGTGGCGTGGATGTAAATAATCCAAAGGCTTGCCACTTACAGTAATTAGATGAAAGAAAGGATTTACCAGGATAAGAGATGTACTACAGCTTGGATTTTTGAATCAACAAGTGTACCACTTACAGCAATTATCTGGGATTAAGATTTGTTTGATTTTCTATTTTGATATGTGATTGTACAGAGAAATGTCTTCCTACATAGAATTTTTGATTTCCTCTGAGGGGATGGTGGTTTTTGTGTGCCTTGATCAAAGCCCAAGGTTGAAGCTAAGAGATTAATTGGCTCCACTGGGGAGTTTTTATATCTGTCTTGTACAATGCCCAAGATTGAGGCTTGAAAAGAGACTGACTCTTTTGGGGAGATCATTATACAAAGCCTAAGAGGATGCTGGAAGGAATTGACTCTTCCGGGGAAATATTTTATCTGTCTTGTTCAAAGCCCAAGATTGAGGCTAAAAAGAGATTGACTCTACTGGGGGATATCATTATACAAAGCCTAAGAGGAGGCTGAAAGTTAACTTTTTGGGGAAATATTTTGTCTATCTTGTACAAAGCCCAAGATTGAGGCTGAAAGGGGTTTTTGATTCCACTAGGTAATATTTGTATTGTCTTGTACAAAGCCCAAGATTGAGGCTAAAA
This sequence comes from Lathyrus tuberosus, assembly GCA_022829125.1. Classification (NCBI taxonomy): domain Eukaryota; kingdom Viridiplantae; phylum Streptophyta; class Magnoliopsida; order Fabales; family Fabaceae; genus Lathyrus; species Lathyrus tuberosus. Next base: position 14,496,592 of record JALAZF010000006.1, read on the forward strand.
GGGGAAACTGACTCTACTGGTGAGAGGTTTTATCTGTCTTGTATAAAGCCCAAGATTGAGGCTAGAAGAAGATTGACTCTGGTGGAGAGTATGATTTGTCTTGTATAAAGCCTAAGATTTAGGCTAAAAAGAGGATTGACTCTGCTTAAGGAGATTTATATGTGTCTTGTACAAAGCCCAAGATTGAGGCTAAAAGATATTGGACTGACTCAGCTGAAGATATTTATATGGTGTCTTGTACAAAGCCCAAGATTGAGGCTGGAAAGAGACTAACTTAACAAGAAAGTGTTTTCATCTGTCTTGTACAAATCCCAAGATTGAGGCTGAAAAGATGATTGACTCAAAAAGAGAGTGTTTTAAGATCCTTATACAAAGCCTAAGAGGAGGCTAAAAGTGATTGACTCAACAAGAGAGTGGGGAAAGATCTTTATACAAAGCCTAAGAGGAGGCTAGTTGGGGGAATTTCTTATATAAAGCCTAAGAGGAGGCTAACTTCTGCTGAGGATTATTGAGATCCAGAGACAGGTCCAAAGTGGGGAATCAACTCTTGCTAAGGATTATAGAAGAGTTGAAATATCAGAGACCAAGAGGTTCTGATAAAGGTTTATTGATAGTGATTTGACCCTAGCTGGGGAAAAGTAAAGTGAGAAGTTTAAACTCTGTTGGTGATTGATGAGATGATAAGGGTTTATCCTGTGCTTTTGGGAAACTTGAGGGTTTCTTTGTAATCCAAAAGGAGACGAGACTGTCCAAGTCTGTCGGTATGAAAAGGTTTATCTTTGTATGATGCCCAAGAGGAGGCTGGTGTTTTAAGGGATGAGTATCAACCCTAAATTGGTCTGAAGCGACTCTTTGGAAAGACTGCTCTAACAAAGGATGACTAGGTTCTGTCCTACACCTGTAAGAGGTCTTTGGGTCCTTGTACTAAGCCCAAGAGGAGGCATGAGAACTTCTAAGAAGCTTGAGGGTCCTTGTACAAAGCCCAAGAGGAGGTTGGAGATGCTTTTAGGAAGCCTGTGGGTCCAAACTTAAGAAAAGTTCAAGAAAAGTTTCACCGGGAATAATCTTTTCTTTAGTGAACAGTTCTAGGGTTTGAAGAAATTGAAGAGAGGTTTCACCGGGAATTAATCCTCTCTGGGGGAAATGAATTTCTTTGACAATTTTCTAATAGTGACAGTCTGAGAAAAGTTTCACCGGGAATAATGCCTTTCTCTTTGTTCCATATTGTATAAGCCCAAGAGGAGGCAAAACTGTATCTGGAATTTCCTATGGGGAACTAGTTTTGACTATGTCGAAAGAGTGACCATTGGCTTTATCTAATCCTAGACCTAATTGTCGGGGAAAACTCTAAGCAAGATAATATACAATCATATGTATACAGATGAAATATATATTGTATGTAAAAGAGGGTAAGAGGATTTACAGGTGAGCAAGCTTCCAGCATTACAAACAAATACACACACACACATACACACACACACACACACGCGCGCATATATATATATATATATATATATATATATATATATGTGTGTGTGTGTGTGTGTGTGTGTGTGTGTGTGTGCAAGTATGTAAAAGAAAGCTGATAAAACTTACAGGTGAGCAAGCTTCCATTGTAACAGTTGTATGGTTAGTTGTTCAAGAAATTAAATAAAGTTTTTATAACAACTATGGATTTGAATCTAAATCAAAGGGAAAGTTATTTTGAAAAGAAGATTGGGGCTTATACTCAAGGAGATGCCTAGATGAAAAACAATAATCGTACCGTTGATCTGAAAATTATATCGGGACTTATACAATGACTGAGGCCCAAAAAGGTTTTCTGTACAAAGGGGTTGGGTCTTACACTCTATCAAGAGGCCCAAAGTGTTTTTAAAAGAAAGATGGGACTTACAACTCAAGGGTAGGCCCAGATGATTTTGTTTGAAAATGGCGATCACGCCGAGATTTTTGAAATCGTATCGGGACTTATACAATGACTGAGGCCCAAAATTATTTATGTACAAAAGTGGGTTGGGTCTTACACTCTATTAGAGGCCCAAAAATGTTTTATGAAGTTTGAAAAATCAAGAATTAGAGAAAACCCTAATTTTTGCATTTTTTAAATAATTTTCAAATGAAATTAAATAATAAATGATATAAAATACCAAATATATTAAAAAACAAGTTGTATACTTTTAAAAACATTTTGAAAAATCATGTTTAAACACATGAAAGTTTAAAATTTATTTGAAGTTGAAAAATCAAGAGAAAGAAATATTTTCAAATGTTAAAAAAACAAATAAAACATAATTCTTTACAAAAATACCAAATATGTGAAATAAATAATATTTTTGTGAAATTTTTGTGGAATAAAATATTTTAACATTTTTGTGAATTTTCAAAAAAATAACCAATAAAAAATGATTAAAATTGAAAGAGAAATTAATTTTGGAATTAATTAATAAAAACCATAAAATATATGAAAAATGGCAAAAAGAGAGAAAAATGGCAAAATGGTCTGGGTGGGTGTTGAACAAACATGTGCGCTACCACTGGGGTGGTGATACATCCGTGTATCAAAACCACCCCATAAACATATATGGGTGACTTGGTTTTTAGGCCTGGCCAAGGCAAAAAACCAAGTTTTGGTGGATTTGCATGAAGGGTCTAACTTCCTCAATTCTCCATGGATTTGGACAAAATTTAGGTGCATCCTGCCTAACATTTCATGAGGAATCCAATGGTGCTTTTAGTTTTTTTCAAAAGATGTCCCTATTTTTAAAATCCGATAGTGATTTCAAAATAGGCCTAGATTTGCATGTTCTATGCTAACTCATTATACAGGCCATAAAAGTAGGGCAAATTGGTTCAAACACAACATATATGATATGATAAGATGTCCATAATCAATGGACATCAAAGCAATGCATGATTTAAAGAGTTCAAGTTGTGATGCACTTACCTCTTTAAGCTCCTTGTGCTAACTATCAAGATCCTTATGCCAGAAGTGATTCAATGCTTTGGACATTCTTGATTGATCCCTTAGAAGCTTTTAGGATGTTCAAAACCAGCTGGAATCCTCAGGAACAAGTATTGGCTCTTTCTTACAAAAGTGGCAAAAGTGACCAAAATGGTAACTCTCTCAAATGGTGTTCCAGATGAGGGAAACCAATTGGGACAGTTTGAGGATGGTATTTGGAGTGTGCTTGAGGCCTTGTTTGGTTTTGAAAGTGAATGAATCAAGACATGGCTTGAAAAATGCAGAAAAGTCCAAATTTGAGCTTTTGGAGGTTGACTTTCTGGTTTTGGTGTTTCAGATTAAGGGTGAGTGTTTGAACAGCTTATATATGATACATTGGATGTGTTTGGATCATGAGTTGTGGTGGAATTGCTATCTAACTCAAAAACTCAGTGGTGATTTGTAAAAGAAGGCATTTTGGCCTAATGAGAGAGATTTTGAGCTCTATTTATAGTATAGCAAGTTTGTTTTGCAAGCAATAGTGAATGGCAACTTGGACAGTCCCTTGTCCAATTGTAGCAAAAGGCATCTTTAGTCTCCTCTAGCCATTGACTTGAGGTTAGGGCACAAGCCTATGGTCCTTTGATTTAGAGCTGACTCTTGACTCATTCAGTTAGATTTGATTCAGTCTATGCCACCTTGATGTATCCATTGAATGCTTTGAAACAAAATTGGAGTCTTTGAGCTTTTTAGCCTTTTTAGGGTGCTTATGGCTACATGTAGTTCCTTGGACTTGGGAGGCTTGTGGATCAGATCATTCCTCTTTGATTTTATCCCTTGAGGTGTCTAAATGGATGACAAGGCTTGGAATTATCTGATTTGTCCAAATCGAGCAAATGATCTATAATCTGCCTTGAACAAAATCAGTCCATGATGCCATGTTCTAAGGGTTGGAACTCCCTACTCAAATTGAATTTGGAGATGATCTGGTACTTGTTGGAAATCCCTCATGGCATAATTCAACTTTGATGTCCAACATTGGTCCTGGTTTAGCTTGGATCAAAGTGAAAAATTCCTCTACATTTTGGAAAAAATAAGACAAATTCTGACTTTTTGAAAATTTCACTAAGTGTTGGAAAAAGTGGCCATTTTCACCTTTTGTGATTTTGATCAATCCATAACTCAAAATCCAATAGGATTTGGAATCTCTTGTAGTTGACATATTTAAAGTATGTCAAATGGACTTTCATTTGAACTTTGAATGGGAGAAAAAGGCCTTGTGGTTTAGGAGTTATGACCTTGCAAAGTTGGTATAAAACCATTTTTGTTCCATAACTTACAAAAAATTTGGTTTCTCAAGGTTGCCCCTTTTGCAAGAAACCTCACTTTTCTTGATTTTTCTTGATGGATGATGATCAATACCATACATTAACATTGTTTTTGACTTAGGGAAACCATATTTGTGAAAAATTCCAAAAAGTCAAACTTGATTTTGTGCACAGTTGACTTTTTGTCAGATGAAATCCAAACTGTGTGATTCTTTGTGCAATCAAGTTCTTGACCTAATTCAAACCTAATGGATGGGTTCCATAGGTGTTATAGGGTGTATTGAATTATGTACCAAGGTTTGGGAGCATGTCTTGGTCAAAAGTCAAAGATACAGTTGACTTTTTTTCAAAACCCTAATTGTGGTCCAGATGAAATTGAAACTTGTGAATCAAGCTTCTTGGATCAATCCATTGTTGCAAATGGATCAATGTAGTGTATTTTAGGCCCTCAAAACATGTCTTGAGGTCTTGGCTCATGCTTTGCTCCAAAAGTCAACTTAGGAGTGAATTAGGTCAAGAAACCCCAATTCCTGATTTTTAATGAATGCTTCCCTTGAGGCTAAACTGACTTGATGATTGGGTCCATGAGGTCCCTTGGAGTATCTTGAGTTGTGCTTTGAAGCATTGGCTCATGCCCAGAGGAAAAATTTCATCTGGAGGCCTTGGTCGACCAAAACCCTAATTTGGTGACACTGGCGATCTCGAGGCTTGATCCACTTGGAATGTTGCAACTTTGTGCTTGATTCTTGAAGTGGGAGTCCTCTTGATCCTTTTTGGGTGTTTGAGAGGTTAGACAAGTTGAAGATCATGTCATTTCTTGATTGATCTTTTGTCTAAGTGCTCTGAGAGGGATGGAAACCCTAATTCTTGATTGTAGTGGATGCTCGACAATCCTTGAGGAGATTAATGAGGTATGAAGATACATCCATATTGTGGTAATGATTTGCACAATGATGGGAAATCTTGGTGGTAAAAATTTGGGGTATGACAATAAGGTGATTATTTTTATTTTTATATACTCTTGGTGTTGTGTAAGTTCCACTGCCTAGCTTGATTTCTTATGTTCTTAAGATTGCCACTAGAGTTGATATTAACTTTCCAGGCACCTTTGATCATTTCTTCAAAGGAATCATAAAAAAGCCAAGCACATTCAAATATGAAGTCTATGTTATTCCTTCTTAAGTCCTTGTCCATAAGATGGAATAAAATAGGATGGTGATCAAAATAATTGAGTCTGGGAGTCACTTGAACTTGTGCTTCAGGGTACATGATTCTCCAAGTGTCACTGTTGATTAATCTGTCTAGGTTTTCATAGACAGTCATTCCTCCTAGCACAATAGGACAATGTTAGGTGTATTTATATCCTATATAATCTAAGTCCATAAGAGCATGATTATTTAATATGTCATGGAATTCTTTGCACCTTCTCTTAAACATCGTAGTGCCCCTTATTTTTTCACTTCATCTTCAAAATATCATTGAAGTCTCCCACAACCATTCACCCAGTATTCATGTTGTGCATAATGGCTTCAAGTTCCTTCCACAAAACCTTCTTATTCTTCTCAATAGGACTGGCATAAGCCGCTGTTAAGGCCCACACATGCCCATCAGTCGTGTTGATATTGACATGAATAAATTGGAAGTGCAACTTCATGATATGGATGTGGAATTTATCTTCTTACTATCCCCATACGATCGAAGAATTTTTTGAGGTTGCCTGGACCCGATCTCGTCTCCATGATGACAAGGATGTCAGGGTGCTTCTCTTTAATGTATGAATTACACACTCAAAAGAAGGCTTTATTCCCAGCTCCACGAAAATTCCAAATTATACAAGATATTTGATCAATTATCATAAGGAATGTTGTGAGGTTTTCGTGCTCCCTTGCTTATTCCTTGGTGTTTCAGCCAGCATCTCTGAGTATTCTTCTTCCTTGATCTCTTCATTTCCATATTTGTTACAACTGCTTAGGTGGTATTGAGTTGGATCATGATCAAAAGGCGTGGAGTATTATGAAAATGGTTATTGTGTTGCTTATTTTATAGCTCCCTCGACCCTTAACGTTTTTTGTCCCAATTTGTCTAGATTATTCCTTGGACCACTCTTCATTCCATTGTTATTATCTCTATCTAGCCCTTAACCTGTTTCCACTTAACAACCACTGAGAATCTCGCCCTCTTTAATGTCTATCACGAGTTTTTCCAGGTTCAATCTACTTCTGCCACTTGTTCCTTCTTTAGCTCTTTCCTTGCTTATTCCTCAGGATGTTATTTCCAAGTTATGGTTATTCCTTTCTTGTTTCCTTTTTTCTTGGATTTTTTTGTCTTTTGTTCCTCTTGGTTGTTCCCTGTTGAATACCTTCAATCTTTCATGTTATATTCTCCCAACCTTTTAATAGTCCTTAACTTATATTTCTCTAATTCATTATGTTCATCCTATCAAGGTTATTGCTGGTGATTCTCCTCATTCTGAACTTTATCTTCTTCCTTAATGGATGATAATCTAAAACCTATGTTCCTGTTAATGTCCCTCTTTCCCTTCCCTATAGCACTATCCTTGTTGGCTTCTGCCTTGATTTTGTTCCCCCACTTTGATTTTTTCACCATTGTCCACAACCATTTCTTTACTTCCTGATTCCTATTTTTGAGGTCACTTCTTAGGTTTCCACTGGTTCATGTTTCAAATTCCCCTTGTTTTCCTTGATCTTCATTTTTACTATTTTGCCAGCTCTCATCATAATGCCTATACTTACCACAACTGAGGTATAACATGTGCAATCCTTCATATTTAACTTTATGATGTCTCCATTTGATTGTAAATGTAGCTAGAAAGGGTTTAAATATGCCAACCTATATACACAACCTCACATATTTTCCACGTTCTCTGGTTATAGTATTCTTATCCATATTGATAGCTTTGCCAATTCAACTTCCAATGAAAGTTATCACCAGTTCATCATAGAATTCTATAGGCAATCCCAATATTCTTATCCACACATCCATCTTCTCAACCACTTCGTTAGTTGGACAAAAGTTTGGGCTCCATTCGCAGATAATGAGGTAGTGGTCATATATTAGCCACAGTCATTTCATGAGAGCAGTGTTTTGATATTCTTCATTGGTGAAGGTGACTAAATAGTAATTTTGACCAAGATACATTATGTTTAGCACTCATCTTCTTGTCCAAAGTTGTTGTAGTAAGTTTTCTAGTGCCTTGAAACCTATTATTCTCCTTAGCATCTTGATGATTATTCCCTTTTCCCATGGTTTCACTATCCTTTCTTGAGAACATGATGTTAGACTTCTCCATGCTCACTCTTTTCCTGGAAACTTGGCAGAAAGTATGCAGTATGTTCAAGACAATTTGGATTTGGTTTTCCATTGCAAAGCCAAACACAATTATGTCACCCGTAAACATCAAATGGGAGACTTTAGGACCCACTTTGTCAATCTTCAAACAATCCCACCTTTTTTTATTCAATGACATCCAAGATTATATGAGACAATTTATCAATGCAAAGGACAAACAAGTAACGAGACAAATGATTTCCTTGTCTTAGTCCTTTTTAAACATCAAAAATAGTCTTCTTTCTCCCCTTTTCATTGAACACGCATCTTAGTTGTTGATATAGCTCCTATGATGAGCTCATGTAGTTTATCAGGAATGCTAACCTCGACTAAGATTTGATTCACAAACCTCCAGCTAATGTCATCATATGCCTTAGCAAGATCGATCTTAATGGCATAATAACCTTGTTTTACCTCTGGTCTTGTTCATACAATGAAGAATTTCTTGAGCAACCACAATGTTCTTATGGAGGTTCCTTTTTGGAATGAAACCAGTATGGTTAGGAGTGATCATTTTGTCCATATATTGTTTCAATCTGTTGATAATCACATTGCTAAAGATTTTTTAAATGGTATTGCAAAGTGATATGAGCCTAAAAGGGTTAACCGTTTGAGGGTTTTCCATTTTAGGAATCAGGCATAGCTTAGTGTTGTTAACCACTGCAATGTTGACATCTTTCTTCCACATGCATTGGATGAAACTACACACACTTTCTCCTATTATGTTCCATGTGTATTGGTAGAAACTAGTCGGGAAACCATCTTGCCTAGGGGACTTCCAAGCTTCCATCTCAAATAAGGCTTATTTGATTTCTACATTTTGAAGATCTTCCTCCATCTTTCTAGAGAAGTTCCTACCCATAGCAGGAAAGGTATGCTTCATGTAATGCCACTATGCAGTCTCAATCTCCTTGGTGTATATGTTTTCAATTTTTTTCTTGAACAAGTCTTTAATAGTATCCTCGTCTTCTACCCACCTTCCCTCATCATCCTTTTTCATGTTAATAGTCTTCTTCCTTCATCTTTAAATAGCTCGAGTATGGCAGAACTTAGTGTTTCTATCTCCATCCACCGTTCAGTTAACTTTACCTCTTTGGAACTAGATGAGCTCTTCTTGGTAAAGGATTTTGGTTTCATGTTTTCTTATGCTAACATGGTCTCTACCACTTTGAGCAGTCAATTGGATGCCTTTGATTCTCCCCATAAGGTTATTTTTTTCTTTTTGTATACTTTTGGTATTGTGTAATTTCTACTGACTAGCTTGATTTCTCATGTTCTCAAGATTGCCATTGAGGTTGATATTAGCTTTCCAGGCACCTTTGATCATTGCTTCAAAGGAATCCTCTAAAGCCAAGCACATTCAAATCGGAAGCCTTTGTTTTTCCTTCTCAAGGCCTTGTACATAAGATGGATCAAAATAGGATGATGATCCGAATAATTGAGTCCGGGAAACACTTGAACTTGAGCTTCAAGGTACATGACTCTCCAGATGTCATTTCCAATTGCTCAGTCTAGTTTTTGATAAACTCTTATTCCTCCTTGCGCAATAGGACCACACCAGGTGTATTTATATCCTATAGAATCTAAGTCCATAAGAGCTTGCTCATTTAATATGTCTTAGAATTATTTGAACCTTCTCCCAGACACCGCAATGCCCCATATTTTTTCCTCCATCTTCAAAATATCGTTGAAGTCTCCCCCAACCATACACCCAATATTCATGTTGTGCGCAATGGCTTCAAGTTCCTTCCACAAAACCTTCTTATTATCCTCTCTAGGACTGACATAAGCCGTTGTTAAGGCCCACACATGCCCATCAGTCATGCTGATATTGGCATGAATAAATTGGAAGTGCAACTTCATCATATGGATTTGGAATTTATCTTATTTCCATCCCATTGCAAGGGCACCTATTGAACCCCTATATTTAGTGTTGGCAAATCCTTTGAACCCCATATGAGCGAAGAATTTTTTGAGTTTGCATGGATTTGATCTCGTCTCTATGATGATAAGGATGTCAGAGTGCTTCTCTTTATTGTATGAATTATACACTCGAAAGAAGGCTTTATTACCAGTTCCACGAAAATTCCAAAACATACAAGATATTTGATCAATCATCATAAGGAATGTTGTGAGATTTTCGTGCTCCCTTGGTGTTTTAGACACCATCTCCGAGTCTTCCTGTTCCTTGCTCTCTTCATCTCCTTCTTTGTTTCAACTACTTAGGTGGTATTGAGTTGGATCATGATCAAAAGGTGTGAAAGGTGATGAAAATGGTTATTGTGTTGCTTGTTTTATAGCTCCCTGGGCCCTTACTATTTTTGGTCCCAGTTTATCCAGATTATTCCTCAAACCGCTCTTTATTCCATTGTCATTATCTCTGTCTGACCTTTGACATGTTTCCACTTAACAGCCACTAAGAATCTCGCCCACTTCAATGTCTGTCATGAGTTTTCCTAGGTTCAGTATACTTTTGCCCCTTGTTTCTCCTTTAGCTCTTTCCTTGCGTATTCCTCTGGATGCTATTTCCAAGTTCTTTGCTATGGTTATTCCTTTCTTGTTTCTTTTTTTTTTGGCTTTTCTGTCTTATGTTCCTCTTGCTTGTTCTCTGTAGAATACATTTGATCTTTCATGCTATATTCTCCTGGCCGTTTAATAGTACTTAGCTTATTTTTCTCTGATTCATTAGGTTCTTCCTCTGTAGGTTGTTGCTGGTGATTCTCCTCATTCTTAACTTTATCTTCTTCCATAAGGGATGAGAATCTAGAACCTTTGTTCTTGTTAATGTCCGTCTTTCCTTACTCCATAGAACTATCCTTATTGGCTTATGGCTTGATTTTGTTCTCTCTATCTCTTTTTGATTTTTTCATCACTGTCCACGACCGTTTCTTGACTTCCTAATCCCTGTTGTTGAGGTCACTTCATAGGTTTCCACGGGTTCCTGTTTCCAATTCCCTTTGATTTCCTTGATCTTCATTTTTACTGTCTTATCAACTCTCACAATAATGCCCATACTTACCACAACGGAGGCATAACACGTGCAATCATTTATATTCAACTGTGTAATGTCTCCCTTTGATTGCAAGCATAGCTAAAAGGGGTTTAGATAAGTCAACCTATATGCACAACCTCACATATTTTCCATGTTTTCTGGTTATGGTATTCTTATCCACCTTGGTAGCTTTGCCAATTTAACTTTAAATGAAAGTTAACACCCTTTGATCATAGTATTATATAGGTGATCCCAATATTCTTACCCACACAGCCATCTGCTCAACCACATCGTTAGTTGGATAAACGTTTGGGTTTTATTTGCGAAATGTGAGACAGTGGTTATATATTAGCCATGGTCCTTCCATGAGAGCAGTTTGTTGATCTTTTTCACTGGTGAAGGTGACTAAATAGTAATCTTGACCAAAATCCACTATGTTTAGCACTCCTCTTCTCGCCCAAAGTTGTTGTAGTATGTTTTCCAATGCCTTGAAACCTATTTTCTCCCTAGTATCTTGATGATTATTCCCTTTTTCCATAGTTTCGCTATTATTTTTTCGCCAAACAATTAGGAGTTTAAAGTATTGCGATGGAGTGTTGGTCCGACGAAGATTTTCGAACTCGTTCCCTTTTGTTCTTATTTTAGCAGTGACATGTTAATTTAAGAATGAATAATACTATTTTTTTTCTTACAATAAAATAAAATTAGTTCGATTAAAAACAATTTAGTTAGCAAGATTAATGTAGTCACAAAAATGGGCCTTGAATAGTGTGCTGCAAATTACTAATCCCAATAAACAAAAAAACTAATCCATTCCTAATCAAAGTTCCAACAATGTTTGACATCGGACTCATCGAACGGTTCAACGTTTTTCCATACTATATATCCATTTTTTGTTTCTTTGTTTGTTTGTTTGGGGAAATACACAGCCAAACAAGCCCTTATCACAATTCTATCTATCACAGGCCCAATTCATAGCTACCTCTTTTTCTCTCATGCCCTCTCATTCTCAACTTGTGATTATCCAACACTAGTTTTTTTTCTCTTCGGCCATTTCTTTCGGTACACTCTCTCTCTTTCTCTCTCCTCGTTTTTTTTTTCCTTTCATTTTTCTAATCATTAGCGAATAGAATAGAGAATTCACATGCCCCAGTTGTTCGATCCTTTTGAACTTGCAATTTCAGATACAAAAGTTCAAATCTTTCAAGGTGGGGTATCTGAATTTTGATTTTGGGTCAGCTTGATGTGATGTTACTTCCGGTTTCGAACCTGGGTCGTTGAAATTTTGTGATTTATTTTGCTATTATTATGATTGTTTTAATTGTTATATGTTGTTTTGTAACATGCTTTATTCCTGGGAAATTGATAGAAAAAAATTCAGAAATGGAAGATTTTGATGTTGTTTGTAGCATAGGAAGGAACATAACACGATTTGATTGAGTGAATTTTATATATCAATTTTCATCGTGATTGATGATAGATGTTCTTTTCATGCTTGCCTTATTCTGGGTTGATTTGGTAAAGCTGTTTGAATATTTATTGTAATTTTGTTATTACACTCGGATGTTGATGCTCTTATATGCTTGTTGGTTTCAATGATTTGGCATAGAGAGGAATCATGTTCTTTTGGGTGAATCAGACCTTTGTTTTAGACTTTAGGTTAAGAGTGCCTTACTAACTTATGTAGCACAGACACTTCAGATTGAAGACTTGTTTTGTGTTCAACACTGACACACGTGGTTATATTCGATTTTTCATTTTCTAAATTATTATAGGGATCAACGTGTAGTGTTGTGTCAGGTGTCTGAATTAGTTTGTCGTTTCATTGTTACTATAAACCAGTCTATTCGGTGATGAGTTTAAGAACATCATGTTTTGGTGATTATAAATAAAAAATGGATTATTTCTGATCTCATTTATATAGAGCTCGAATATCAAATCTCAAACCTTGAAAGTTTCGCCTTATAGTAATCAGTGTTACCGAATATCTGCCATGGCGGATATACATGGCGGTTTTTGGGCTTGCCGCAATGGTAAATACCGGCCGATATTGTGGGGTTTTCCGCCATAATCTGCTATAACGCGCCACAAAGTGGCCACAATGGCGGGATTTTAGCTCTCTGCCATCAACAATACTGATAGTAGCCCATTAGAACTTGTAAGGGATAATATAATGCTGGAATTTTTTTCCACCCTCGCCAGATACCATCCCAATTGTTTCTATATACTGCTAAGGATGATGTTTTAGGAGAAATCTTCTTCTTTGTGACAAAAGACTGTGGCATCATATAATCCGTGTTGCCGAGATCCATCAAGTGAAAATAAAAGTCCTTTTGTTGTTTATGAGAATTAAATGGCCAATCAATGGCTGGTTGAGTGCTTTGAATAATGTTTGTGAGACTGGATTAGCACGGTATGATGGAAATACGATAAAAAAAACTCTATAGAAACATTGCTATGCAAAATAAGATTATATATCTAAAACTCTTTATCCTTCTCATTTAATATGAACTGTTATGTGATTTTGTTTATGGCAGTGATTTCTCATTAGAATAGAAAATGAGCTCATTGGATGCGACTAGGGCAGAACTTGGCCTTCTTGTTTTGTATTTGAACAAAGCTGAGGCAAGGGACAAGATATGCAGAGCAATACAATATGGTTCTAAATTTTTGAGTAATGGTGAACCTGGTACAGCGCAGAATGTAGACAAAACAACCAGCTTAGCACGAAAAGTTTTTCGTCTATTTAAGGTTAGTTTTACTTGGGATCAACCAAACACGTCAAAATCAATTCTACACATCCAGGATCGATCCAGAATCAATTCTTAGTGCTTCAGCCGTGAAACCAAACATACACGTAATTAGTTTATATAATAATAGTCACTCTTATACTTCATCTCATTAAATCGCAGTTTGTCAATGACCTGCATGCTCTGATAAGTCCGACACCACAGGGCACACCCCTCCCTCTAATTCTGTTGGGAAAGGTATGATGATAACTCCAAGAACATTATCCCCTTTTCATCTTTAATTTATTTTCCTAATGTCTTGTTGAATGTTTTTTTTTTCAGTCCAAGAATGCATTGCTGTCCACTTTCTTGTTTCTCGATCAATTTGTGTGGCTTGGTAGAACCGGTATCGTCGAGGTAAGAAATAAATGTGTTCGTCATCATCCCGTTGATTGTTTGTACTATTATTACACGAGAATACACGACCACGGTACTTACAAGAATGTTATTGTGTAACTGCAGAATAAAGAACGTACCGAACTACTCGGCCGGATTTCTCTCTTCTGTTGGATGGCTTCCTCAGTGTGTACCACCTTGGTTGAGGTTTGTGGGTTATACGAATGCGTGAACCAATCATGCCCTTTTTATTTCTTTACTTTTTTTAACCTTTGCATGGAATTTTATTCGTTGTTTAGCTCGGGGAGCTTGGAAGACTCTCTGGATCCATGAAGAAGTTAGAGAAAGAAATCAAGAACAGTAATAAATATGATGTATGTTTCTTGTTTACTCGTGTTTGAATTCTTCATAGTTTCGATCTCTGGTTTACGTCGGGACTGCAATTTTTTCCTTACTTCAATTACTTACGGATGCAGAACGAGCAATACCAGGCCAAGCTAAAGAAGTCAAATGAGAGGACTCTAGCACTTATCAAAGCAGGCATTGATGTAGTGGTAGCTGCTGGACTACTTCAGTTGGCACCTCAGAAAATCACTCCCCGTGTTACCGGGGCATTTGGATTCGCTTCGTCTCTTATATCCTGCTATCAGGTGCTTGCTACTTGCTAGTATAACTAGATTTTTTTGTTTCCTATATTTACTTTCGCTGACAACGATCTCTGGTTGGTCTTATACAGTTGCTTCCTCCGGCATCTGCCAAGTCGAAAACATTGTGAGCATGGAAGAATAATCTGGCTCCCGTCATGCTTCGTTGTTGTTAAATAAATGTATGAGTTTGTCAGATGTTATAATTGGTATGGTTTTCATCTTAGTAGAAACAAGACCCTGTTTGGAGTTGGTTTCAAAAACCATTTTGTTGTTTCGGATTCTGCCCTTAACACGCTTTCGATTATATCATAAATACATAAGTTTATCATCCTCTGAATATATGCCATGTTAAATTAACTCTTAAATTTATCATTGAAGATAAATTTTCTATGCGTATAAATGAAAGAGTTGTATGATGTTTTCCAAGAAAAACTTGCTGGCCTTAAAAGAGTTGCATGATGTTTTCCAAGAAAAACTTGCTATTGTATGATATTTTGATTCAAGAAATCAAGGATATGAAATGACAAAATGACCAGCTCATAATTATTCACACTCTATGAAAACAACCATGGAGCATATTTCTTGGCTAAGTTGAAAGCTTCTTCTAACCAAAGACATTTTGGTTGATAACTCTCCCCTTATGTAACTCAATACCATTCTCACATTTAGCATTTCAGGAACCTTGTTTACTCATAGTTTAATTTTTTTCTTCTCTCTTTTCTTTTAGTTTTGTAGCAAGAAAACTTTATATTCACTATGGCTATTTTTTAATTTTACTTTCTGATTATTAATAATTTGATCAAATTATTTTAAACTATTAAAAGGTATTAGAGTTTGATTTAACTTATTATTACGAAATCAATTTGTAAGGTGAGAGGTGTTCCTCTATATAAACTCAATCTGAGAAATTGATCAATAGATTTTGATATCATATTAGAGTTTATTCTAATTCATCCTTACAAAATCAACGTGTAAAATAAGATGCGTCGTTCTATATAAACTCTTTAAAAACTATATCTCTAAATAATGTTGGAAGCTCATTGTTTAGATAAAGTTAGTTTGCAAATATATATATATATATATATATATGTTCTGGACTGGATCAATGGCTAAAATTGGCCCAATCTGCCTCTGCTCCAGAGCGGCCCAAATTGCCTAAGTCCAATCCATAGAGGGGCAAAAGTGACCTTTCTGCCCCTCCAACCGGACAAGGAATGCAACGTTCCTCCCCGGCTTCGATGCCCGTCACGCACGGTTTTCTCATTGCCCGAACAGCAAAGGGCAGGTGCCCGAAACTGCGCCTATGCCTGACATAACGACTAGTTCTGGGCACCCTGCCCGACATAACGGCTAGTTTGGGCGGTTACCTATTCTTTGGGGAAAACGGTTATTTCGCTCCAAAAATAGGACCGTTGGCCACGCGTTGGGGGCTCTATATAAACCCTCTCGCTTGAGAGGGTCAGGTATCAAATATTCACCCTAAGAATACACTTTGTACTTGCCCCTTTTCTCTGACCCTTTCTTACTTGAGCGTCGGAGTGCCTTGCAGGTACACCCCCTCCTCTCCTCATCTACATTCCGAGCACCTTGCCCATCTGACGACCAACATACGTGGACCTGTTCGAATACTCCGGATCAGTGGCGCCGTCTGTGGGAACGCCTTGTTCTCCCCTTCTTTCTTTCCTCCTCGGAAACTAAAAGATCAAAACATACTTTCTTTGATCCACCCACATATGGCCGCTCAGAACTCCGCAAAAGGTGCTGACGTTACTGTTCTCGTTCCCGTCAACAAGATGGACGTTGACGGCAGATCTCCGTTACTTTCTGATCCCCGTTTCCTTAGAGACAGGGCTGCTACGTCTCCAACTCCTCCTCCCACAGAGCAAGGAGGCAAACAACTACCGTCGGGTGAAGGACCAATTCCTGGCCATCCCAGCGCCGACCTGGCCGTTGCAGCTCTTTTGGAAGTTGTCAACCGCACAAACCTCCTTATCTTGCAGCAAGGAGAGAGAATAGGAGCTCTCGAGGAAGCATCTCTTCCAAGATCCTCTCCTCCAAAGAGTAAGCACCGAAAATCAAGAAGCCCGCCACCTAGGCGTGGGGAAGTCCATAGATTGAGGCATGAGCCTGAATCACAACACATTCGCAAGCGCGACCAGATCTCCCCGCGAGATCGATCATCACCAAGACACAAGAGAACGAGGCAGGATAGGCATTCTCCACCAGTCAGACCTCGTGACCGGCTACGTTCACCATCGCCTCGCAGAGACCACCACCGCGAGCGCAGACAACGGTCACCATCAACTCCAAGTTCAGACAGCGACGACGAGCCTCGCGGCCCGTTGTCCCGCAGGATCTTGGCCACCCGTCTCCCTAAAGGACTAGAGAAGCCTCCGTCTCTAGGGACTTACGATGGAACCACTGACCCAGACGAGCACATAGAAAACATAGATGCTCTCTTGGACTACAGAGGGGTACAAGGAGCCATCAAATGCCGTCTGTTCCCGACCACGCTCCGGAAGGGAGCAATGACATGGTATAAGCAGCTGCCAGAAGAATCCATTACATCCTGGAGGCAGCTGGGGAGGATTTTCTCCCGTCACTTTACTGCATCGCGACGCCATCCAAAGACCGAGGCGTCCCTCGGAGCTGTCGTACATGGAAGAGATGAGCCTCTTCGGGCTTACATTGAACGGTTCAACAAGGAGGCTGTCCAAGTGCCAACGACCGACGACATGAAGAAATTTCTGCTCGAGCAGGGATTACGTCCTGGCTCAGACTTCGCGAAAGCCATCGGCCTCGACCCACCGAGGAACCTTAACGCCCTTCTCCTCCAAGCCCAGTCGCATATAAAATACGAAGAGAAGGTTGCTGCACACTCTGTCCAGGCCTCTCGACACCAAGAAGGTGCCCGCTCATCCAGAGCTGAAGAACCCTCGACATCCTGTCGAGGAGATAAAAGACGCGACGATCGGCCTCGCGATGCACGCGAACAGAAGGGACCTTCTGGGCGGTTCCATGACTATACCCCCCTCACTACCTCGAGGGAGAAAATCTTGTCCGAGTGTGCCAACTCAAAATTCAAGTAGGCGGGAGTCTGTTTCCCCAAACAGCTGCCGGCCAGACCGGGTGTAGACAAATCCAAGTATTGCCGCTTCCACAAGAGTCACGATCATACGACGGAAGAATGCATCCACCTCAGAGATGCAATAGAGATCCTTATTCGCGACGGCCACCTGAAGCAGTTCGCGAAAAAGAAAGATGCTCCCCGGCAGGAAACCCAGGAGAACAAAAAGGTTGCAGAAGAGACTTCGCCCTCTGATGACACCAACATACAGGTCGCTATGTCCATAACTCGGCCAGAGGACTTCTGTGTCCCTGATAGTCTGCCCGTCTCCACGTACCTCGCCGCTCACAGCCCGTGGGAGGCCTTCCCGTCAGCCATGGTCATTTTCGGTGGTGGATTCAACAAAATCACGGTCGGCTCAGTCAAAAGGAGATTCGATCAACTGATCAGCAAAAGCCCCAATGAAGTCACTACGCTGGACACCACTCACAAAGGATCCGTTCCTATTTCCTTCAACAAGGAAGAGCTCCTCGGCGGGGCGCTGAACTCAAGCATTCCGCTGCTTATCCGGGCAAAGATGGCAAACTTCGACGTTCGCAGAATACTCGTGGACCAGGGCAGTTCGGTTGATATAATGTACAACTACCTGTTTGAAACGCTGCAGCTGAATGACTCTCACCTTACTCCATATGTTGGATCCGACCTGCAGGGATTCAACGGAGCACTGACAAAGCCCCGGGGTTACGTAGAGCTCATCGTAACCTTCGGTTTAGGAAAGAAAACCCGAGCAATTAAAGCACAGTTTTTGGTAATTGAATGCCCGTCACTATACCAGTGCATTTTTGGAAGGCCAACCCTGGCAGAGTTGATTGCAGTACCTTCCACCGTACATCTCAAGATGAAGTACTACACTTCTGAAGGGATGGTCGCCACCCTCCACCGCGACATCGAAGCTGCCCGTCAGTGCTTTGAAGCAGCATCAAAAGGACTCAGCACCATCTCAACGGGACCAAGGACTTCTGGTCGTCCCCCTCTGCCCAGCAGCTCCGAGCAGCCAAAACCGCTCCCCCAGGTCGAATCTATCGATCTGGACAGCCGTTTCAGCGAGGAAGACCACGCAAGGACCCAACGACTTCGAGCAGCCAGTCCAACAACAGCAGCCATCTCCTACGCCCTGTCCCAGATGGCAACTTCGAGATCGTTCCGTTCAGAGAAGACCCCCAACGGGGAGTAAAGATCGGAGCAGACCTCCCCGACCTGGCCAGGAGACAACTAAAAGCATGCCTCCGGGAGAACGCAGACTTGTTCGCATGGAGCGCTGCTGAAATGCCACGATTGGACCCATCCGTCGCTTGCCACCAGCTTACAATTGATCCGGCCGTCAAAGCCGTTGCCCAGCGCAGAAGGAAACAGTCCCCGGAAAAGATGGAAGCCGCGGAGAAAGCTGTCAAAGACCTTCTAGAAGCTAGGTTTATTTCTGAGGCCAAATACACTACATGGCTCTCAAACGTTGTACTTGTAAGAAAAAATAATGGCAAATGGAGGATGTGTGTTGACTATACCGATGTTAATAAGGCCTGTCCGAAGGACGCCTACCCCCTCCCCAATATCGATAAGCTCGTAGACAACTCAGCAGGTTGTAAGCTTTTATCTTTCCTCGACGCCTACTCGGGCTACAATCAAATCCCAATGGCCGCGAGCGATAAAACTTACACGGCCTTCATGACCGAATCGGGCAACTATTACTACAACGTAATGCCCTTCGGGCTGAAGAACGTCGGCGCTACGTACCAACGAATGATGAACAAAGTCTTCCAAGGACAAATAGGCGACATGCTCGAAGTATACATGGACGATATGATCTTCAAGTCCCACGAGGAACTAGATCATGTCGCCCATCTTCGCAAAATCTTCGAGCAAGCAAGAAAGTATCGAATGCGTTTTAACCCAGAGAAGTGCACGTTTGGTGTACGGGCAGGTAAATTCCTTGGCTTCTACCTAACAGAACGAGGAATCGAAGCTAACCCCGACAAGTGTCGGGCATTCTCTGAGTTCCCAATGCCCACGTCTAAGAAGAACATCCAATCCCTCAACGGGGTGCTTACTTCGTTGTCCCGCTTCGTGGCAAAATCTGCCCAACACGCCCTCCCTTTCTTTAAGCTCTTGCGGAAAGAAGCAGCATTCGAATGGACCGAGGAATGTGAAACATCCCTCCTTCACTTAAAGCGAGCTCTGTCGAAACCGCCCGTATTATCACGACCAGATACCGGGGAAGTCTTGTTCCTATACCTCTCCGTCACTGCCGAAGGCGTTAGCGCCGTTCTCATTCGCGAGAATCCGGGCGGACAAAGGCCAATATACTTCACGAGCAAAGCATTGTAGGATCCAGAGTTGCGATATCAACAGATAGAGAAGGTAGCATTGGCCCTCGTCAACGCTGCCAGACGACTGAGACACTATTTCTTGGCTCACACGATCGTGGTCAGAATGGATCAGCCCATAAAGCAATTACTGGGACGACCAGACATGGCAGGCAGAATGCTCAAATGGTTGTTGGAACTGTCCGAGTTCGACATCCAGTACGAAAGTAGGAAAGCTCTTAAGGCCCAAACTCTGGCCGATTTTGTAGTGAAAATGACGTTCTCAGACTCCTCGGTCCACATAGCAAACAGATGGACCATCTATGTAAACGGAGCATCTAGCTCGACCGGCAGCGGGGCAGGGGTAATTTTGGAGAACGACGAAGGAACCATAGTCGAGGCTTCTCTCACGTTGTCCTTTCCCACGTCGAACAACCAGGCCGAGTATGAAGCCTTCCTCGCCGGTTTGCGCCTAGCCGAAGACCTAGGGGCTGAAGAAATCGTCATCTGCACGGACTCCCAGCTCGTAGCCCACCAGATATCAGGAGAGTATCAGACCAAAAACGACAGTCTCTCTGAATACCTAACCCTGGTCAAGGGAAAAATGGCGAGGTTCAGAACGGTAGAAGTGAGACATGTTCCACGCGAACATAATGTGCGAGCAGACGTCTTGTCCAAACTAGCAAGCACTAAGAGGAAAGGCGGAAACAGGTCAGTCATCCAAGAGATACTTCCCCGATCTAGCATCGATAAGGGATCCTCGACCCTACACGTACACGCGATTGGGGACAACGATTGCTGGATGACACCCGTGTACAACTACCTCACCAGGGACGAGCTTCCGGATGACCCCAAGGAAGCCAACACCATCAGACGAAGAGCTTGCTCGTACGTCATCCTCGAAAACAAACTCTATCGACGAGGCTTCTCCATCCCACTGCTCAAGTGCATAGAGGAGGAAGTTGTCCCTCACGTATTACAAGAAATCCACGAAGGCATTAATGCCCAGCACCTAGGAGGAAGGTCCCTTGCCCGCAAGGCCCTCTGAGCAGGGTATTATTGGCCAACCATGCAGCACGAAGCCAAGGAGCATGTGAAGAGATGCGACAAATGCCAACGACACGGGGATATGCACCTAGCTCCACCTAACGAACTGAAAAGCATGACCTCCCCGTGGCCATTCGCCTGGTGGGGCCTAGACATCCTAGGACCCTTCGTGACGGGGTCCAGCCAAAACAAATACCTGATAGTGGGCGTAGACTATTTCACAAAATGGATAGAAGCAGAAGCCTTAGCAAAGATAACGACACTTAACATTCTGCGCTTCTATAAGCGGAACATCCTTGCCCGCTTTGGGATTCCCCAAGCAATTGTCACGGACAATGGAACGCAGTTCACGGACAAGAAGTTCCAAGACTTTGTCGCCCACCTCGGAACAAAGCAACATTTCGCTTCTGTAGAACATCCCCAGACCAACGGGCAGGCAGAAGCGGCCAATCGTGTCATTCTTCGTGGCCTCAAGCGAAGACTGGATGAAACAAAGAAATCCTGGGTCGAGGAGCTCCACAACATCTTATGGACGTACCGCACCACTCCTCAGTCTACCACCGGGGAAACACCTTTCCGCTTAGCATATGGCACGAAGGCTGTTTTACCCATTGAAATTCACGTACCGTCCAGGAGGACCGAATCACCTCTAGACGAGGAAATGAATGACGAAGCAATAAGAGAGGAGCTCGACCTTGTCGAGGAAATCCGAACAGGAGCAGCCCTCCGCGAAGCATCTCTTAAGCAAAAAATAACAATCAGGCACAACGCTAAAGTCTTACGACGAGAGTTCGATGTGGGCAGCCTTGTCCTGCGAAGAAACCACAAGGACTCTCGCGAAGGCAAACTAGCAGCCAACTGGGAAGGGCCATACAGAGTCCGTGCCAGAACGGAGAATGGTGCCTACTTCCTCGAGAACCTCAACGGGGATGCAATCCCTCGACCATGGAACGCTGAAAAACTTAAGCAATACTACAACTAAAGTAACAATAGGCTTCCTCGCATCAAAGGACCACCTAATGGTCATCAAGCTCATCCAGGTACAAACGACGCATACGCACAAAGTAGAATCCCGCTCAAGTAAATGAGCCGGAACTCTGCTCGTCGGCGGTCCTCAACCGAGCACCGCCTTCGCCCAAGTACCATGATTGGCAGAACCCCAGCTCGCGATGGGACGTTCACGCCGCGACCTCAGGCTTCAATCGCGACCTGAGATCCGCAACCTCGCCAGGACCTTCCCCGGCTATTCGACCAGTTCTCCACACTGACGAATTCACACACAACGAGCTATCTTTCAAAAGAAAACTCCGTTAACAGACACACCCTCCGACGGGCAGTCATACATGCACAACTAATGTAAAGTACAGCAATATAAACAAAAATTGTATAAATAGAAAAACTGGCTGACATAAACCGGGCATGAAGTAAAAAAGGTCACAAGGGCCAAAGATTGTACGAATTACATAAAAAGGGGGGCCACGCCCCCCCCAAATCAAATAAAATTACAAATAATTCAACGGCGCGCAGGCCGGACAAGATACAACATCAAAATAACAAAACTCCTCATTCATCTGCATGCTCGGTTGACGCCGGCTCAGGTCTCTGGCCCTCCTCGGGCTGATCCTCAGGCTGAACCTCGGGGGTATCTAGAACAAGACCTGCGGGAAAGACAATGCGACCATCATCAATGCGCGCCAGATAGTGAGTACCCTCGGCAGAGATCTCAAGTCCAGGGTTCACCACCCGCAATTGAGCCACGGCGCTTTGAAAAGACTCCTCTGCTACGACGATACCGTCATCTTTGGCCAGCAGGATGCGGGCAACCAGCTCAGACCTAGTCTTCAACTCTTTTATATCATCCGGTTCGTCGGCACCCGGGGCGCTGGTCGCCATTAACTCTTTGTTCAGCTCCTCGGCAGCCTTTTTCTCCGCCGCCAGCTTGGTGACATCCTCTTTCAACTTGGCCGTCTCCTCTTCGGCCTTCTTCCGAGCCTCACGGGCACTCTTAACTTCCTCCTTCAGGGACGCCTCAGAGGCCCGGGCGGCAGTAAGTTCGGCCTCAAGCACTGAGTCCCCTTCTGCATAAACGGTCGCCATCTCCAGCATCCTCACAAGGGCAGAAGCATCCTGGGCTACCAGCGCCCTCTTGCTCGGTCGGTCCATGCTCTCCAAGCTGAGAGATTCTGCCCGAGGAACGACCAGGGTGTTGCCCTAAAAAAATCTCCTGTCAAGGATGCACAGAGGGAGCTCAAACTTCCCTTTCTCAGACGCCCGGGTCAGATCCACAGCATCCAATGTCCTTGGCCGCTTCCCCCATCTGGTCAAAGGCAATGGAGATCCCCGGGGAGCAGGAGAGGGAGAAGAAGAGGTCCCCACTGCAGTTTGAACAAGGGGAGGAGCACGAGCACCAGCAGTCCGGGTCTTAGGAGGAGCCGCTCCAGCTTTATTCCTCGCCATGGAATTCCTCACCACACGATCGCGAGCTTGAGGCATCTCACCTGCACAAATGAAAACAAGCACGTTAGTTACGAGGAAAAGAAATAACACAAACAAAGTCTAAATAACAAAGACTACCGAGCAGCTTCTCGGTATCCGCGGGAGTCTTGCACTCCAGCAGTTCCTTAACATTGATAAATCTGCGCTTAACCCTCTGGCTCCCATCCTCCTCGAAGATAGGGTTGCCCTTGCTCGTCCAGCAACTTGCAAGACTGAAGGAGTTGACCCAGTTCACCAGCTTCTCGTAAGACACGGCGTCCTGCCCGCGTAGCTCGCTCGGCTCGAAGACATAAGCGCCGAGCTTCTTGGAGAAATGGTCAGGTGCTCAGTGGATCGGGAACTTGTACACCCTCTCCCCGATATACTTCCCCTCCTCGTTAAGTAGCTCCTCTCCGTCCTCATCAACCTCTATCTCCCAGACATACGTGCTGTCCTGGGCAGCCTCAGACACTGGCTCGACGATGAAATACCGTCCCTTGAACGTTCGGATTGACTCCGAGAACGGCTTAAATAACTTTTTGGGCTGCTTCAAGGAAACCCATCCGTACTTTTTCCCCGCCAGCTGCCGTTGAAGATGGAAAACAGCAAAAAACAGAGGGAGAGTAGTCCCCAGAGCGAGATGCTCGCACACCAACTCAAAAGTCCGTATAAAGGCCAGCGAATTGGGGTGGAGTTGAGAGGGCGCCAGCTTCAGATGCTCGAATACCGACCGCTGGAAATCAGTGAAAGGCAACCTCAGCCCCAACTCTTTGAAGGCATACTCGTACATCGTAAAGCGGTCCCCGAAATTCGAACAGACCCGCTCGTCCAAAGTAGGAAAATGCACTTTCCAATCCCCTTCTGGTCCCACCTCTGTAAAGACGTCCGCCAAAGACCTTGCGAGAGTAGAAATATGCTCGGAAGGCTCGGCCACCTTCCACTCCTCCGGACAGAACCCTTCAACGTCTTCCTCCATGACATCCAATTCTTCTTCCTCCTCGACTTTGCTCGAGGAGCTCGATGCCGCCGAGCTCGAAGACACAGAACTCGAAGCCGTCGAGCTGCTATTCTCCTCGGAGCCAGTTTCCTCCTCGGACGTGTCTAGAATAACTTCTCTCTCTGGCCCCGTCGCCATTATGATCACCTGAAAAAGTAGAGAAAGACAGTGAATTCGACAGGAAATCAAATCCACCCTTCCACTGCCAAGTCAAGTGAAAGGGCGCGCAAAAGACTAAGGACAACGTCCCCGGCCTGAGCCCTAACATCGAATGAAAAACCTCCCCGCGAGGAGATACCCGAGACATACCATCTTCCTGCGAGGAACCTCCCCGCACTCGTGCTCAGATTCCGTTTGAAGCTCCACCGGAAACCGCAAAGCTCCACCGGAATCTGGAAACGTTCTACCGGAAAATTCATCGTTCCATCAGAAGATAATCAGACACGGTGGTCACGCACGTGCAACTACCGCAACCACGACGTGGACCACCATATTCACCGAACGCTCTACCTACTCCGGCGAAGTGCTAGAAGCACCAAAATGGCAGAACCACTGTCCACCACCAACACTCGCCAGAAATCTACCTATTTCATCGCCTAAAGCTAACCCTAGCCGCATGCAATCTACCACTAACAACAAAAGGAAGTAAAACAAGCTACAAATCAGAAAACTTACTTGATTCGAGTAGAAGAAAAAGATTGCTCGAAGCTTGGCACTGTGGTCGGATGCTCTGAAGACGGTGACGGGCAAGAACGCAGAAGAGGCGAAGAGAAATCAAAAGGAAAGAGTGCAAAATGGGACAATCTCCCCCCTTTTATACTGAGGGGCACGTGCACACACGCGCCCGTAGGCCATAATGACTGTCCACTAGCCATCATTACCTATTAACTGCTACACATGGCTCGAAGCACACGTGGCAACCCAACGTTTCCCATTCTGTCTGACACTTTATCTCCCCGAATACCGGGCAATAGGGTCACGGCCACGAATATCGCGGACACTGAGAGCCACGAGCACTTCGAAACAACCATCCTCGTCTCCAAACGACGACTCTATACCAGCTCCCCGGAGCAACGAGCAGTCCTTAAGTCATCACTCCCATGCTCGGGAGCAACGACTTTGAGGGCTCCTGTTCTGGACTGGACCAATGGCTAAAATTGGCCCAATCTGCCTCTGCTCCAGAGCGGCCCAAATTGCCTAAGTCCAATCCACAGAGGGGCAAAAGTGACCTTTCTGCCCCTCCAACCGGGCAAGGAATGCAACGTTACTCCCCGGCTTCGATGCCCGTCACGCACGGTTTCCTCACTGCCCAAACAGCAAAGGGCAGGTGCCTGAAACTGCGTCTATGCCCGACATAACGGCTAGTTCTGGGCCTGCCCGACATAACGGATAGTTGGGCGGTTACCTATTCTTTGGGGAAAACGGTTATTTCGCCCCAAAAATAGGACCGTTGGCCACGCGCTGGGGGCTCTATATAAACCCTCTCGCTTGAGAGGGCCAGGTATCAAATATTCACCCTAAGAATACACTTTGTACTTGCCCCTTTTCTCTGACCCTTTCTTACTTGAGCGTCGGAGTGCCTTGCAGGTACACCCCCTCCTCTCCTCATCTACATTCCGAGCACTTTGCCCATCTGACAACCAGCATACGTGGACCTGTTCGAATACTCCGGATCAATATATATATATATATATATATATATATATATATCATATAGGGAGAGAAGGGGGGTATGCCTCCGTGGAGGTTTGTGAATAGTAAAAAGTCAAAATGTGAATAGTGAATAGTAAATTAAAATGTGAATTTTTATGCCTTTGAAAGAGTGGATAAATCATCTTTCATGATAAGAATCTGGGTGTAAGTGGAAGACATACATTCAATAATTAAGTGCTTTTGATATTTTAATGAAGGATAAGTTGCTTTGTTACTATTCTTGATTTGTAATTTTACAGATTCCAATTTTTTTTCTAAATTATCAAGAGATTTTCTAAATGTTTTTAAATATTTTGTGTCTCGGGTCAAATCCATTTTTGGAAAATAAATTATATTTGTATTTGAATTTTATCCTCTTGATAGTGTATATAAATCATCCTTAATTATTTTAATCATGGTTTTAAAAGTTGCTATCTGTTTAAGAGTCAGAATTTTTCTTTCCATTAGTTCATAATAAAGGGCTCCTGTACTGTGTCTTAAAAGTGTATTAATTTGACCTAACTCTTGTCTTAAATCTGTAATGAATTTTCTATATTCGCTTAATTATATTCTTTCTTTTGTTAGATCCATGCTATCAGAGTTATAAAAATGTGAGAGGAAGCACAAATGTATGAACAATAATATGAGGAGGCTCAGCCTTCCAATGAATGATCTAATTAAATATGAACAAATATTTTTGGAGGCTCCGCCTTCCAATGTTATGATGCAAATAAAAGGAGAATGTTAATGTTATCTTGAATTTACTAGTAATGATATATTTTATCATATTGATTAATGAAAAGTGAACTTTAATTAATGTTTTTTCCACTTTGGTACGTGGCGTTGTTCATCTGAAGTCTGTTTTTCATTAAACACTATTCCGAAGAAGAAAGTGTTTAATTATCCAACATAAGTTGGTCAACAAGGTACAATATTCCATCCTATATACCAATTTTTTGTGGAAGAAATTAGGCTCTTGATAGAGTAGATAATTTATCTTTAATGACCTTTATCATTGTTTCAAATCTAGATATTTGTCTAATAATACTATTTCTTCTTAGAATAAATGTAGGAAAGGTCCTTTCTGTACTATATTCTAATAATAATTCTGTTCTTTTTAAATCTTGTCTTAAATTGGAGATGTAATTTCTGTAATCTTTAAGATCTTGTTTGTCTTTAGTAAAGTTCATAATATGTATAAATTTTTAATCTGTTTCATATTGATCATCATCCCAATCTATTTCATTGTCAGAATAATTAGGATTAAAGCTTCTAAATTCAATAGAAACTAAAGATTTAGAATTTCTCATTCTATAATTAAACATTTGAGTTCATGTTCTTCAAATTCTATTTCTATTGTGGCCTTTAAATCATCTAAAAATACTTTTTCTTGAAAATAGGCAAATTTTAATTTTTTCAAAATGATTTTAACTAAATCCGGATAAGGAAAGCTTTTGAGTAAATAGCTTGTTTTCTTATCAAAATTTTGGATATAAATTAAATCTGAGAATTTTTTATTGGAATTAGGTTCAGAATAATCTGTTCCGAAATGATCTGTAAAATATTTTTGAGTGGTAAAATTTGAATTTGGGTAAAGGTTACTTTGATCCATGATGAAAATTTATTTATTAAAAATTTATTTTCTTAAAAAGTTTTAATAAATTGATATTCATTCCTCCCTCCTATCATTATCTTAGAAGTACTAGCTCTTGATCTTCTTAAACTCTTCCTAAAATTATATTTATCTTAAAAATTAGTAAGTAGTTCATGTCTATTTTGTGCTCACCTTGTTATCCCTCGCCTACTACCATAGAGTTCTTCCAGAGACATCTCTGCGTCTATGATTAATTAATCGTCTAAGAAGTTTATCCTGGCGGTACTTTGTTCTTGGTATTTTTTCCCTATTGGATTTGTTCTTAGACCTAATCACTTTCGGTTTAAACAGGATGTACGTCTTTTGCAGATAATAAACATAAATTAAGACTAATAAATTAAGATAGACATAATATTTAAAAAGGGTTTAAGGGATTAAGAAACCATACCTCTTGAAAATTTTTAGGAGTTTGGAATGAAGAAATTTAGTGTGAACAGAGCATATATGAAAACATTTTTCTGATTGTTATTTTTTGCATTCGTTGTTTTTACAAATGATAGAGACCCTCCTTATGTACATGGGAGAGGAAGACTCTAGGCTCCCAGCTGTCTCTTACAGCTGTCTTAAAGAAGAAAACTTTACAAAAAGATAAATAACATATCTAATCTACTATTCTTTTTACGACTTTTACATACTACTTTACGACTTTTGTACACTAAAGGATAAGATTGGAAGGGACAGGCCCCCTTCCCTTAGCCGTAAATTTAGGGATAGTTTTCCTTACATTATTATGGAGGAGTCAGGCAGCTATTCCTTGTAGATAATCTTTCTGTATGCCTTTGTCTTTTATGTCGGCAATGGACCACGTGTTTTGACAATAATCTACATTGTCATTTTTTCCAGAGAAGAGCTTGAGGAACCAAGCCTGCTTTTTCCCGCTTGGCTTCTTTTCTTGTAGGCCTCAACCAATTTTGGCCTTGAATGTTTAACATCAAATGGAAAGAAGAAATTCTTTGCAATTTCAGAATTGCAGTAAATTTTTCCTAATTTATCTTCTCTCAATAAATTCTTGTCGTCCATTTTGAGCTGGGACCAATCAAAATTTTGAGCTAAAATTTTTGCTCTGGAGATCTCTACTTGTTGTTGTAAATCTTCAAGATGTAATGATCTGGGTCCAGAATTTTGGACTTGGAAATCTTCAAATTCTATATCCAAATTTTTGAAATAAATCCAAATAATATGACAACTTGGATGATTATTTAAAAAATCCGGGTATAAAGATACTATCTCCAATTTTGCTCTATGGGGATATTCTGGAAATAACGTTTCCATGGTATCTGCTAAGAATGGTGGCAAATGTGGTGTGAAATCATATAATGGTGGAGTATTGATTACACTTATTAGTCCATGTTTGAGTAAATTACTTACAGTAACAGGGTAATCTTTAATCTTAAATGGTTTAAATGTAGGAATTAAGATTCTTGCTTTACGAATTGCAGAATCTAGTTTGCAAAGACAAGTTCCTTCTTGATTCTCAGGGCAATCTTCATACTGACTCTGACAAATTTTGTAATCATTGTAAACATATTCCCATTCTGTGGAAAGTCCATGAGGGAAAATTTGGCTGTTACTAATTTGTACTAAGATTTCTTGTAACACAATAAAAGTCTTAATTCCCATTTCTTCACTTGAAGGGTTGGGTTGAGAATGTAATGTGGGTTTTCCCAAATTTACGAATTTTATGGGTTGTTGTTCTTGCGCCTGTGAAGATGTAGCTACAGAATCTTTGAATGATTTCTGTGGTCTTAATGAAATTTCTTTTCCTTTTGGAATTTTGTCATTAATTTCCTGCAAAAACTCTTGATCCTCAAAAGTTTCCAAATGTTTTAAGTATTCTTGATACTTAGTAACCCGTGGTGAAATAATAATTTCAGGTCCACAAGTTTTAATTACTCAATCAATTGCTTTCTGAATGTTAAAAAATCCCTTGTATAGAGGTTGTCCATATCTGGGAAATAATTTAAGTTCTTCAATTAACAAGGCCATTTCGTCCCAGTCTAAGTAAACTCTGGCTTTATTTCCGGTGTATAATGTGTAGCAAATGAAAGGCTTTTTGCCTAAATGTCTGCCAGTGCTGAAATATGATGCCAGGGCATTTATTACAGCAACTTTTTTGTTGTTACCTGCAGATATAGTCTGCAAATTCCAAATGTTGTCAAGAAGACAATGTTCTTCTTCTTTGAGTTGGTTTCTCAAAGGTGTTTTAAATTGTTCCTTTGCAGGAAATGTCTTTAATTTGGTGACTTCAAAATCAATGAATTTTTCTGTCATCTGGAATGTCTGAAATTATTGTAATTTTCTGAAACATATAAGTACAATTGTTAATCATGTAACAATTTTATCCGCCACTTTATCCTGCACTGGAACTCAGTAGATCACAACTAATATTATCCAAAGTAATTAAAATACGGGGTGTTACATATACATACATATATATATATATATATATATATATATATATACATACATATATATATATATATATATATATATATATATATATATACATACATACATACATATATATATATATACATACATACATACATATATATATATATGTATGTATGTATATATATATATATATATATATATATATATATATATATATATACATACATACATACATACATATATATATACATCCGGGTAAAGCGAATAAAATGCTTCCAGTGATAATATTGTCCGTTCCGTCTGACCATTCGTTTGCGGATGATTCGACGTGCTCAAACCCAACTTCGTTCCCATAGCTTGTTGAAAAGCTCTCCAAAATCTATAAGTAAACTTTGGATCTCTATCCGAAACGATACTAGTGGGAATACCATGCAATCTCACTATCTCCGAAATGAACAACTTTGCGAGGTAGTCTTTACGGCTAAGAAATGCGCGGATTTCGTTAACCGATCCACAATTACCCAAATCCAATCATAACCACCCTGAGTACGGGGTAGCCCAACAGCGAAGTCCATTGAGATACTATTCCATTTCCATACCGGAATTTCTAAAGGTTGCAACAAGCCACCCGGCTTTGGTGCTCGATATTCACTTGTTGGCACACTGCACATTCTGATACATACACCGCAATATCTCTTTTCATCCCGGACCACCAATAGTCCCTCTTCAAATCTTGATACATCTTTGAAGATCCCGGATGTATAGTAAAAGCACCCTTATGCGCTTCTTCCAAAATCCTCCTTTTTAACTCCGTGTTATCCGGAACACAAATCCTTTGATTAAACAAAATAATTCCGTCGGTAGCTCGCACAAAACCCGGTTGCAATAACACTTCTTGTAACTTCTCGTGTAACCCTTGCTCTTGTTGGATTTCTTCCCTAAGAGTAGAATTGATATTCAAGTTCCCCATAATCACACCATTAGGGGTCCAAACAAATTGAAGATTTAGATTTCGGATTTTTTCCAATAAATTATACTCTAGTATCATCAACTCGGCATTATGCAACACTTTCCTACTCAATGCATCTGCCACCTTATTTGCTTTACCCAGATGGTATTTTAACTCCAAGTCATAATCTTTCAAATATTCCATCCACCTCCTTTGACGCATGTTCAACTCCTTCTGATCAAAGAGGTACTTTAAGCTCTTGTGGTCGCTAAACATCTCAAAACGTACACCATACAAGTAGTGACGCCACACTTTCAAAGTAAAAACAACTGCCGCCAATTCTAAATCATGCGTTGGATAGTTCTCCTCATGGACTTTCAACTGTCGAGACGCATACGCTACCACATGCCCATCTTGCATTAACACACCGCCTAACCCCTTCTTCGATGCATCACAATATACCTCATACGACTTACTAGGATCAGAAATAACCAAAACAGGAGCGGTCGTCAATCTTTCCTTCAAATTCATAAAACTTTGCTCACAAGCCGAATCCCATTCATAAGAACAATCCTTCCGACTAAGACTCGTCATCGGCAATGCTAGTTGGGAAAAGCCCTTAATAAACCTCCTATAATAACCTGTTAGTCCCAAGAAGCTTCTAACATCAGACACATTCTTCGGTCTCTCCCAA
Organism: Lathyrus tuberosus; assembly: GCA_022829125.1. Taxonomy (NCBI): domain Eukaryota; kingdom Viridiplantae; phylum Streptophyta; class Magnoliopsida; order Fabales; family Fabaceae; genus Lathyrus; species Lathyrus tuberosus. The sequence continues at coordinate 14,528,302 of JALAZF010000006.1, forward strand.
TTTATCACTGCCTCAACTTTTGATGGATCAACCGCTACTCCTCCCTGAGATATGACATGTCCAAGAAAATTCACCTCTGACATCCAAAATTCACACTTACTTAGCTTGGTAAAAAGTTGTCTTTCTTGTAAGATGGATAAAACGATTCTTAGGTGTTCTCCGTGCTCTTGAGGATCACGAGAATAGATAAGAATGTCATCAATGAAAATCACCACAAATTGGTCCAAGTAGGGTTGAAATATCCGATTCATATAATCCATGAAAACTGCCGGAGCATTCGTCACACCGAAAGGCATCACCAAAAATTCATAATGACCATAACGGGTTCTAAACGCAGTCTTTGGTACATCCGAACTCTTCACCCGAATCTGATGATAACCCGACCGTAAATCAATCTTCGAGAACACACATGCTCCTTTCAATTGATCTAACAGATCGTCTATCCTTGGTAATGGGTATTTATTCTTGAAGGTGACCTTATTCAGCTGACGGTAATCAATACACAACCGCATTCCCCCATCCTTTTTCTTTACCAACAACATTGGAGCTCCCCGGGACAAAATGGATATTGAACAAAATGATCCTTTAATTCTCTCAATTCAAGGGGTACCATCCGATATGGAGAAACGGATATTGGAGCCGTTCCCGGTATCAGGTCAATAGAGAATTCCACTTCCCGCTCCGGAGGAAGAGAAGTGATATCCTCGGGGAAAACTTCCGGAAAGTCACAAACTACCGGAATACTCAAAACTTGACGGTTACTACCCTCCTCCTTAGTAAGAATCAAAAGAACAGATTTTTCCTCCTCAAACAAGAAATTAATCATTCCAACCGTACCTTCTAAAATAGTAGTTAACACATCCTTCGGAGTGGCCTCGGTAGATGGAATAATGATTAGTTTTTCTTCACACCCGATAAATACCGAATTAGCTGAAAGCTAATCCATTCCCAGAACAACATCCACTTTCTTAAGCGATAAACAAATCAGATCAATCTGGAAAACTCTTCCATCCACAGATAAAACACAATTTTCACACATTAAAGGTATTTCAACCATCTCATCCATGGCAGTAGTAACCACCATGGGTGGAGACAACAGAACCGCTTGCAACCCAAGCCGCTTTACACATTGCATCGATACAAAAGAGTGTGTGGCTCCACAATCAAATAAAATAAAGCAAGGATTTCCATTCACAAAACACGTACCAGCAATCAAAGAGTTATCCCCATTTGCTTTCCTCACATCCAAGATATACACTCGCCCGATATTCTTCTCTTGCATCTGATTCCTCCTTTGAGGATAATCCCTCGCCAAGTGGCCCACTTTCTGACACTGATAACACCTCACACCTTCGATACCACACCTTCCCTGATGATTCCTACCGCAAAGGCGACATACAGGAGGTGCACTAGTCCTAGAACTCTAAACTTTCTTCCCTTTGAAAGATGGTTGCCTTGGCCTAAATGGTTGATTCGATCTCCCACGATCACTTTGACTCACCCTACTCAACTCTCCTTCTGCTTGCACTTTCTTTAAACTATGCTCCGCCACATAACACTGTCGTAACAACTCAGCATAGTTAGTGAATTCCCTTTGAGACACGCTATGTGAAATTCCAGCCCTCAAACCAAAAAGAAACTGATCAATCTTCCACCTCTCATCAGGAGCATACATAGCCTGCCTAGAATAAGCAACCATAACCTCGAACTTTTCTGCATAAGAAGCCACGGTCAAGTTACCTTGCCTCAGCTGCTGAAACTCGAATTCCTTCTGAGACCTTAAGGAACTTGGAAAATACTTCTCCATAAAAGTTATCTTAAACTGCTCCCATACTTTCGGTACCTCTTGAATTGTCATTAAGGCTGAAGCGCTTTCCCACCACCTCATGGCAGGACCCTTTAACAAGTGAGAAGCGAATACCACCTTGTTTTCTTTACTACACTGAACTATTAAGAAAATCCGCTCCATACCGGATATCCATTCATGAACCTTTACTGGATCTAACCCTCCCTGAAACTCCGGAGGATTCATACGAATGAAATCCCTAAAGGTTCCCCCTGCAGCTTCAGGCACAACCACTGGAGGATGCAAGCCACCAGCCATTTGTTGTACCATTTGTTGCACAAACTGATTTTGTTGTTGCTGCATTTGTTGCATGAATTGATACAAAGGGGCATTCCCTTCGTCTCCTGGCAGATTTGTCCCTGCTGGAGTAGTTCTCGGTCTCCCACGGTTGTTTCTGCGCCCGTCGGCCATGTTCCTAAATGTCATATGGATAGGATTAAGTTGATCAGGCTCAATACCATAAATATAACACGTAAGACCAATGGCGACACAACGCATACGAAACAGAAAGAAATACTTATACTATTTCATGGCTAGGTCGAGGATACGACTGACTATGATACCAACTGTAACACCCATATATAACAGCATACATCAAAGCATATATATTATACATGAATCCAAGTATTTGGTACTGAAATACCATAAGTTCCTAGTTAACACATTATATACATTAAATGCCCTAAATACAAAGTTCTAAAGTCCACGGCATAACATATACAAGATGTTCCAAAATGCACTAAGAACTAGATCAAAACAATGATCTCAAAATAAAACGCCATAGCAGAAGCCATGCCATCTCAAAAGCTACGATCCGTAAGGAAAAGTCAAACCACTTTGTCCTTACCCTTCGCCGAACCTGTAGTACTTGTGATGTAAACAACAACAGTGGGGTGAGATACATCAATCTCAGTGAGTTACCTATCTTAAATGTCCTCTCGGCTCTACAAGGTTCTATCACACCTAACTCAAGTCGAAAGGGAAGGGAAACGACTTGGAGTACACACACACACTATATGGAAACATGTCATGAGTTCAACAACTCACAATACCACTAATCGGTAACCACACCAAGGCATCCCCAGTTCCCGTCCACTTCTACGTCTAGAAGTCGACCCGAGTCATGGATCCTGGTAACCTACTTGACATACGAATGGATTCGGGTTCTACGGGCCATTAACCGTTATGAACCGTCACTTCACACGGGCCATTAACTGTCACAAGCATACGCTCCCAGAGCGCCATTCGTACTGCACGCGGGAATCAAACCTGCCAAGTAGTTGTGCACATGTTTCAGAGGAGCTCGAGACCCATGAAACACACTCACAAGATAACCGGTTACGATTACATGATCTCACACACAAACGTGATCGTATTCGACGATCACAAGGCCATAACGCCTTATCACAACCACAAAGGTTAACACACATGTTCCATACTAGTGTTTATTCATTCTATGACATTAGTATCTGACACACGCCTCGGCACCGTATGCATGATCGTTGTCATTATGTCATTTCACACTTTCTGACATTGTTTACGGTAATAATTCTCACTCTACCTATTTCGTATTTTAACATGCATATACACTTACAATCATGTTACACAACAATAGGATAGTCAAGACATGTCATAATTGCATAGTAGAATAATGTATAACAATTAAAACATAATTATATCACTTTTTGGAACTTTCTCGATTATTTAATCGATCGGTAAAATTGACATATTTCCTCTCCATCGCATAGAATATTTCCTCGGCTTTTCGTCGATATAAAGAATGATCGAAACCGATAAACGAGCCAAAAGTTATGAATTTTCTCGCTAAAGGAAAAATTTCAACTCCCAGGTCTGCGCGCTGAGCGCGCCCCTGACCGCGCTGAGCGCGGTTTTCCCTGACTTGAGGGGTTGCAGATTTTCTTGAGTGCGCTGAGCGGGCTACTGCGCGCTGAGCGGGCTCTGCGATTTCCAGAAAAATAAAACTCTTAACAGAGCTTTACCCAACCTGCAACAATATCTCCACAACATACTCAACAACCCATCGAGGTATAATATCACGGTTCTATTACGGTTTAACCGATAAACTTCAGACAATATGATTTTCAACATTTATCACATAATTTCCACTAAACCCTAACATTCCAAATAACATAAACCGATCCAAACATTCATAACGATTATCGGTAAATGATTCCACACCAATGTAGATTATACTACGCAATTTATAACTCATTTCAACCGCTAGATTCCCTGATTTTCCACAAAATCCCATTTTCTCCCAAACCTAACACAACCCCAAAAACCTCAAGAAATTCTACACTAAGGTTTCTATCTAGAACCCACCTGGATTAGAAGTTGAAGATGAAGGAGATGAGATGATTTGATGAAGGATTGATGATGATTCTTGAAGTTCTTGAACTTTCTTCAAATTTTCCTCTTCTCCACTTTTCTTGTAATACCCCGTATTATTTAAATGCTCAATTAGATACCAGATGAGGTCAGATGAGCATCTATGTACTCTATCTTTGGATAATTGGATTAATGGGATCCTCTAAGTATTTTAAGTATTGTCAATTGGGAGCAATAGAGAAACTAATGGACTCTGTAGAGATCAATAATTATTAGTTTAAGAGATGATTTAATGGTAACTCTAATAATTGATCACTTGGTTGAAACGACAAAATATCAATCGGAGATATTTTACTCTATTGGATTATATTATATAATATTGTATTATATATAATTATATTTGGAAAGAAAAAGAAAGAAAGATAGAGAAGAAGAAGAAGAAGGAAATGGAAAGAAAGAGGAAGAGAAGAGAAAGTGGAGAAAGATGAAGGAGGGACACTCATGGATCATCATCATCTTCTTCAAACTCCTCTTCGATTACCAGGTGGTTTCTAGATAGAAACTCTAAGTTCTAGAAATAAATGATTTGAACTTAGGTTAGATTTGAGAGAAAATGATTAATCGGATAAAATCAATGAATCTAACGGACGAAATATGGTATAGACTGTGTAGAACAGTTATTGTTATGATTGGAGTATGTTTTGATTGTTATGGTGTGATTTGGAAGTGTTAGGATTGAGGAAATAATTGATTTTGATGAGAAACAGCGCTGCTGAATTTCTGGGTTTCGCAGGGTTCGCCTAGCGAACCTGGGGCGAAGTGCAGCGAATGGTTTCGAGGGTTTGCCTAGCGAACCCGACAGCGAAGGTCAGCGAATGTTCGCCAACGTCGTTCGCCTAGCGAACATTCTGTTTTTTTCAGTTCTGTTTGGTCCTGCCTTGGTTCGCCCAGAGGTTCGCGAAGCGAACGACAAGGCGAAGGTTCGCCAAGGGGTTCGTATAGCGAACTTTAGGTCTGTTTTGTTCTGTTTGTTCATTCGCCAGGAGCTTCGCCTAGCGAAGGCTGGGGCGAATGCTCGCTGGGACGTTCGCCTAGCGAACATGGCAGGTTATGTAGTTTTGTTTCTCTCATAACTTTTGACACGTTTACCCGTTTCGCGTATTCTTGGTATCGATGTGAAACTATGAATATCCTCTATATAATGGAAGGGAGAAATACTGGTTTTGATGCCCGATTAAATAAATCAGAGGGAACCGTGAATTCGTAAAATTGGGGATATGTGGAATTATGTGTTTCCATTATGTGATTGATGACTAATTGCCTATGTTCTTATTGTTAAACATGTTTGAATATGTATGCATGTTAAAATATGAAATAGGTAGGGTGAGGAATATTACCGTAAAACAATGTAAGAAAGTGTGGAAATGACATAGTGACAATGCTCGTGCAGAAGAGGCCGAGGCGTGTGTCTAGTAATCATAACCGGTTTATCTTGCGGTGTAGTTTCATGAGACTCGAGCACCTCCTCTGAAACGTATGCATAATTACTTGGCAGGTTTGATTCCCGCGTATAGTACGAATGGAGCCTACGGGTAAAGAGACTTGTGACGGTGTACGGGCCATGTGAAGTGACGGATCATGGTGTACGGGCCGATGATCCCGAATCCATTTCGTATGCCAAGTAAATACAAGGATCCATGACTCGAATTGTTTTCTAGACGTAGAAACGGTCGGGAACAGGGGATGCCTTGGTACGGTTATTGATTAGCGAGATTCTTGAGTTAACAGGCTCAGGACTTAACATTGTACTAGTGTGAGTTAACAGGCTCACGAGTGTGGATCCATATAGGGTGTGTGAGTACTCAAGGTCTTTTTCCCTTCCCTTTGACTTGAGTTAGGATTGATAGAACCTTGTAAAGCCGAGAGGACTATAAGATAGAGAACTCACTGAGATTTGATGTATCTCACCCCACTATAGTTTCTATATTTCAGGTGCAGGTTTGGTTACAAGTGGAGCGATGCAAGGATGTTTCTAGGGAAGCTTAGTTAAGCTTATTCCGCCGTGTATTATTTTGTTGTATACAATTGAGGATATTGTATATTATTCTTAGTTTTGATTATTTTTGGCTAGTTTCCATGACTTGTGCCATGTGTTGTATTTAGGTGTTAGAAATGGACAAGTATGTGAACTATGCCATTAGGCACTTTTGATGTGTCAGTACCAAATAGAATGCTTGTATGGTATTATTCTAGATATATATTATACAGGGCGTTACAGTTGGTATCAGAGCAGGTCGTGTCCTCGACCTAGCCTTGAAACATCATAAGTAAATCTATTCCTGCCTCTTAAGTGTGTCTTGCCACCATGAAACTTAATATCATACTATGTAGTGTTGGGCCTGATCAACCTAGTACTATGTATGTGATAGGCAGAATCATGGTTGAGCGACCACGAGAATTCCGAGGTGTTGTCGGAACTTGTGCTGTGAGGGAAGGCTTAATCCAAGAGTTAGTAGAGGTGAGTTTTGGTCAGCTCGGTCGAGGTTTTAATAGAAGTTGTGCTTGGATAGCATGGAAATTAAAGAGTGGTGTGTCGTTTAAGAAATCCTTTGGAAAGGATGGAGCCTGAAAGTTAAGGATCTCTATTGGACGATTGGATAAGGTATTGCGGAATATGAAAATCGCAATTAGAGCTGGATTGACCACTAGGACGGATAAGTATTTCAAGTGATCTCATTCCGTGGAAAAAGAAAAGTTGTTTTGTGGAATGTGAGGCTTGAGGTCTGGAAGTGAGATAAGTGTTGGTGCTTCAGTTTCTAAGGTCGTTATGGTATCTTGAAGGGACGAGAGTACCGTAAGGAATGTGTTCCGAATAATATCCTCCGACTGGTTAAAAGTTGAGAGTTAAGGAAGTTCGGCTTTCATGGGAACCTAAAGTAGAAGAGAAGCGTGAGGAGGAACACAAGGATGTGTTTACATGCTTCAAGTGAAATAAGTATGGGTCGGACGAAGGGTAAGAGATGAGTTGCGCATATTCAGATGAAGAGAGATTAAGTCCAGGATAATACTTCAGGTTGTCTATTTTTAGTAAGAGACCACTTTGGAATTTGTTAACTTACCCAAGGAGCAATATAAGATATTGTGTTGGGGGAAGAATGAACTCCATTTCGTAAAGGAAGTGTAGTGATACAAACCGAAAGAAGGTTGTATTAAGAAATAAAGTAAGTATCTGGGATTTTAAGGAAATTTTAGTAAGATGGTTTTGTAATTGGACCTAAGAGGATTACAAAGGAAAGCGAAGTAACGTGGTGTGGAAAACGGTATTAACTGTACATTATGAGAAAGTTACACTTTGGTATTAAGAATGAGCGTAGTGGTAGCACTGTGATTACAAGTGTACGTGTTGAATTCCTATTCTTGAGACAAGAGTGAAGGGACGTACCTCGTGAAGTTGTAAGTGTTGTATTCTAAGAAGCAAGATTGCGGTAAATAACAAGAAGTAAATCAGGACTTATTACGGACTAAGTGTAAATCCTGGAATGATTTATACTGAAAGGGTTTTGTGAATAGTTGATGAGAATTGTCGGTTGCGAATCTTCCATTAAGTAATTTGGTGTAAGTGGGATGTGTAATGGATAGTGAAGGGTAAGAAATCCTAGTTAAGGTGTACGCAGTAATGGAAAGGTCCTTCAAGAGGATGCATTGCCCCGATTTATTTTCAAGTATAGAGAAACTTCTATATTTGTGAATAATCGGAATATTCGGGATCTACCTTTTGTTGGACTAAGAACGTTGTTGTTTTAATTCTCACCAAGGAATTGAAGTGAGGGAATAAGGTGGTGTGCTGCAGGTTATGCCCATCGCTTTTGTGGTATAGTAAAATGGTTGTGTGCTGGTTTTGTTTATGGATGAATTAAGCATGAGTTGTGGCTAAAACCTTAGAATGTCGTCATTATTGGCTTTCCGCTAATGTAGTTGTTTGAATAGAGAATGAATCATTCCGCAAAAGTTTGTAGCGTGACTGCGTCAGAATGTTTTGGACTTTGTCGGTTTTATCTTGATTGGATTATGGTTAGTGAATGTTACACAAGTTAAGGAGCCACGAGTTGAGAATGATATTTCAAGTCAGAACAAATCGGATTGGTGGTTTGAGTAGTGAAGACTTTTGAGTTATAAGAATTGGTTTTTCGGCTTCTACGGCAGTGTTAATTGATTAACGCTATGAGGTTAACCGATTGCCATGTGCAAGGATGGTATTTAGCGTTGAACTTGAGGAGTTAACCGATTAACCTCAGATGGGTAATCGATTAACGTGTGGGTAAACTATGGAATCTCTTAAGAATTGGTATCTGTGTTTTGTTACCTTATGTTGCTCCGAGTGGAGAGTGTTGTGTGAATGGAAAACAAGACTATAAATAAATGAAAGACGGAATTGCGTTTTGAACTCGTGACCTTTGGAAGGTGTCACATAGTTGACTATTTGTTTAGACGACGAAAGAGGTTGCTTAGGGGCATTAATCTTGTGAACTATGTTGAGAATGGGAAGGTCTTAGGTGTTTTACCATTGAGAGTCTTAAGGAAGAAATTGGAAAATACTCACAAAGTATCGGTCTTGCAAGGAAATATTTCAATGTGTAATTCTAGAGTTAATGAGGTATGAGCGGTTGGGCGGAAAAATGTAATTGCTGTTTTTCGGGAGTTCAAGGTATCGAATTTAGACCGTGAGGGTGGTACCGTGTTGTATGCTGTTGTGTTTTAACCAGAGAAGGAAATTTGAAAATTATCTTTCCAAGTACGAGTAAGAAATTGATGTTCCGAAGTTAAGCATATTACTTGGAATCGTTTATGGAACAGAACAACTGAGGAACGTAGATTCAATTGGGAAATGTGGCATGGACTTAGAGGGTGTGTGTACGGGTATAGTGTTGTAAGTAAATTGGTAAGTGGTATAGAAACTCACAATTACGTTCTGGATGGTTTAAGTTTTGATAAGTGGAGATTCGTTTATGTTGAAAGTTTGGTGTAGGAGGTCACGTTGTTATTGGTGGAGATCTCATGTCAACAAGGGATCTTGAGTAAGTTGGAAACCCATAAGAAGAATTGATATGGAATATGGTAGCTAGAAACGAAGGTTGTTAAACTGATTTTGGATGAAGTATTCGGGTTTTGAATGAATTTGGAGTTATACGTTATGGTTGTAGCTGTGTAACTCTTGTGTCGTTATCATCTGGAGAGTATTGGACAGGTGTTAAGATATCATGTGTTGGCGAGGAAATTGTTCTACTATAAGACGTCAGTAAGTTTATTGTACCGTTGGTTAGTAAGGATCCAAGTGGCTAAGTGTATCTCCCCGTGGACGGTTAGCTAATTGGTAGTGTTTAAGAATTCGTGAGGATTCCACTGTTAAGATTTGGATTAAGCAGTGAGAGGTGACAGAAGAAAGAGTTTGGTCAGAATGATAAGGATTAAAAGACTGTTGCTGGTAAGTATGGAAATAAGGAGATTTTGTTTTAAGCGTGTTACTTTTGGTGCGGCACGAAAGAAATGGAGTATCAGACTTAATGGTTACAATGTATCACATCAGAATAAGTGGAACTGGTAAAGGAGTCGTTGTCTAGTGATGAAGTGGTTCGAATGTTAAGGGATTTATGAAAGGATAGTTGTTGGTAATTGCGTGAAGTTAAGAAATCACTGGATTACATCGCGAAGATGTGTTGAGTGTTGTTGTCCTAGTTTGAGATAAGATGTCACGGTTTCGTGTGTGACTCAGTAGAGGAATTTAAAACTGTATATTCCTTCAGTAGTAAGATGCGACCACGTGTTTGAGTACGGACCAACAGATGAATTATGGAAAAAGCAAGTGGAAAGTTGAACCAAATATTGGAATAAGAGTATGATTAAGGACGTGAAGTTTGATAAATTGTGAAAATAAGGATTTTGGTCTGTGAAGTCGAGTTGGAATCGGACTATGTCAGGAACTTTAATGGAAGTAAAGTTAAGTGTGGAACTAAGACAGTGATGCAAGTTGTGGTTGTTGTCGAGTAGAGGAAATTCGGGGGCGAATTTCAATTTAAGGGGGGGAGAGTGTAATACCCCGTATTATTTAAATGCTTAATTGGATACCAGATGAGGCCAGATGAGCATCTATGTACTCTATCTTTGGATAATTGAATTAATGGGATCCTCTAAGTACTTTAAGTATTGTCAATTGGGAGCAATAGAGCAACTAATGAACTCTGTAGAGATCAATAATTATTAGTTTAAGAGATGATTTAATGGTAACTCTAATAATTGATCACTTGGTTGAAACGACAAAATATCAATCGGAGATATTTTGCTCTATTGGATTATATTATATAATATTATATTATATATAATTATATTTGGAAAGAAAAAGAAAGAAAGATAGAGAAGAAGAAGAAGAAGGAAATGGAAATAAAGAGGAAGAGAAGAGAGAGTGGAGAAAGATGAAGGAGGGAAACTCATGGATCATCATCATCTTCTTCAAACTCCTCTTCGATTACCAGGTGGGTTCTAGATAGAAACTATAAGTTCTAGAAATCAATGATTTGAACTTAGGCTATGTCATACCCCAAATTTTGACCACTAAGATTTCCCATCATTGTGAAAATCATCATCACAATATGGAAGAACCATCATACTTCATCAGTCTCCCCAAAGATGGATGACCATTCACTACAATCAAAACTAGGGTTTCAAGCCCTCTCTGAGTGCTTAGACAAAGGATCAGTCAAGGAATGACATGATCTTCAACTTGTCTAACCTCTCAAGCATCCACAAAGGATCAAAAGGACTCCCACTCCAAGGATTAAGCACAAGGATGCTCCCTTCTAGGTGGATCAGGCCTCAAGATCGACAGTGTCACCAAATTAGGGTTTTGGTCGACCAGGGCCTCCAGATGGAAAATTTTCATCTGGGCATGAGCCAATGATCCAAAACACAACCTAATGTACTCCATGGAACCTCATGGACCCATTCATCAAGTCAATTTTGCCTCAGGGGTTGCACTCATCAAAAATCAGGAATTTGGGTTTCTTGACCTAATTCACCCCTAAGTTGACTTTTGGGACAAATCATGAACCAAGACCTCAAGAGAGGGTTTGAGGGTCTCTAATGAACTGTATTTATCCATTTGGAACAATGGATTAATCCAAGAAGCTTGAGCAACAAGTCTCAATTTCATCTGCACAACAATTAGGGTTTTAAGGAAAAAGTCAACTGTAACTTTGACTTTTGACCAGGACATGCTCCCAAGCCCTAAGATATGATTCAATATTCCCTATGACACCCATGGAACATGTCCATCAAGTTTGATTTAGGTCAAGGACATGATTTCCTGAAGAATTGCACAGTTTGGAATTCATCTGATAAAAAGTCAACTGTGCACAAAAGTCAACTTTGACTTTTTGAGATTTTTCACCAAAATGGTTTTTTAACCCTAAAATTATGTTAATGTATGATTTGAATCATCATTCATCAAGAAAAATCAAGAAAAGTTGGATAACTTGTAAAAGGGGTAACCGTAAAAACTTAGAAAATTTTCTAAGTTAAAAATAAAGTGACAAGTTGAAGGATCATAACTCCTAAACCACAAAGCCATTTTTTTCATCCAAAGATGGATTTGTAGCCCTCATTACCCTCTACAAAAACTTCAACTAGACCTAAGTCCAATTCATTAAGGATTTGGAGTTATGGAGTGATCAAAATGGCTGAAAAGTGAAAATGTCACTTTTTCCAACACTTGGTGAAATTTTCACTAAGTCAGAATCTGCCTTCACTTTTTGCCAAATGTAGGGGGATTTTTCACTTGGATTCAAAAGAGATCAAAACCAAACATGTTCAAACAGTTGTTGTATCATGTAAGGGCTTTCCAAAATGGTCAAGAACATTACCAAATTCAACTTACACCATGAGATATGACATTGGCAAGTTGCCTTGCTGAAATCTGTCAAGGGCAAGGCAGAATTTGCAATTTTGCTCGATTTGCCAAAATCAGCCAAATTCAAATGCTCCTATCCACTTGGACACATCTGAGGATTGAATCTAAAGGGGACAATCACTGAGCCAAGCCTCCAAAGTCCATGGAACAAGAAATAGCATGTTGAACCTAGAATGGCCAAAATAGGGACAAGACTCCAATTTTGGATTGGAGCATTCAATGGAAGCATCAAGTTGGCATGGACTGAGCCATTCTCATCTAAAATCAGTCAAGACTTATCCAAGACCAAGGGAACCAAAGCTCTGTGCCCTAACCTCTAGTCAATGGCTAGAGGAGACTTGGATTTTCATTTGCCAACATTGGCCAAACCTACTTACCAGTTGCCATTCACTATTCCTTGCAAAACAAACTTGCTCTACTATAAATAGAGCTCAATTGTGATCAGTTTGAGTACACCAAAGCCATCTAACAGATGCTTTCTTCAAAATCTCTTTCTCTTGGCAAAAATGCCTTTCTTAGCAAGGTAGCTATCGGGTTTTGAGTTTGAGAGCTTTTCCAATCAAACCAATCACTCACACACCTCACATACATCATATAGAAGTGATCCAAACACTCACATAACATCTGGAACACAGATTTCACAAAATCACCAGCTGGTTGCTCAAACTTTCAATCAAGTTGCAGCTGAGGTACCACAAATCATTCCAGCCATTTTCAATCAAGTCCAGGCATTCAAACACAGTCCATAGGGTGTAAGGAAGCTGTTCAGATCATCACCACTCATCTGTAACACCTCCAAATCAAAAATCACATTGCACTTGCTGTCACGGCCTAGAGGTAAGCATACACTTGGTCATCTCTCAATCTATGCATATTTCCTCGCACAATAATTTGGCCATATGTTCATAATCATGCATGGAATGTTTTCCCTCAATTAATTGCATTGTTTGAATCGTGTATCAAAAATCCTAGCATTCATGCAGAAATTAGGGTTCTTGAGGATTTTTCATGATTTCTTGTTATATGTTTAATTTAAATGAAATTAATGGACATAGACATGATCGTGAGGTTGAGACGAGCATAATGATATGTGGATTGCATGTTATAATCAAGTATTCAGGGAGATTGGATAGAAAATGCAAATCAGCCAAACCCAGAACACGTGTGTGTTCTTCAGCTGTTCTTGGCGCCTTTTTTGAATTTTCAAATATTTGAATTTTGTGATTTTTCTTTAATTGATTCAAAAATTAATTTCTCTCTGAGTTTTAATGATTTTGAGTTGATTCTTTTTTTAATAATTCACAAAAATGTTAAAATATTTTATTTTCCCAAAAAATCCCAAAAATATTATTTATTTCATATAATTGATATTTTTGCAAAGAGTTAATATTTTAATTGTTTTTGACATTTTAAATATTTTTTCCACATTGATTTTGCAACTTTTAATGCTTTCTAATTATTTTGTAGGTCAATACTTAATTTTTGAAGCATTAATCCAAGATCACAATTTGTTTTCCATATGTTAAACAATTTTGATCATATTAATTGAATTTTTATTCAATTAAATACATTTTTGAAAACAAATTAGGGTTTTTGGATTAATTCAACCCTCATAAATCATTTTCAAAACACTTTGGGCCTCTAATAGAGTGTAAGACCCAATCCTTTTTTGACCAAATCACATTTTGGGCCTCAGTGTATTGTATAAGTCTCGATACCGTCAAAAACAAATGGCGCGATCGTCGCTTTTTGAAAAATAACCTTTTGGGCCTCTCCTCGAGCTATAAGACCCATTCAAAACTTTTGGGCCTCTAATAGAGTGTAAGACCCAATCCCCTTTTAACCAAAACATTTTGGGCCTCACTTATTGTGTAAGTCCCTCTGCGTTAAAAGAAAACCTCGGTGCGATCGCAATTTTAAACGGAAAAATCATCTGGGCCTACCCTCGTGTTATAAGCCCCACTCTTTTTCTTTAAAACATTTGGGCCTCGTGAAAGAGTGTAAGACCCATCCCTTCGTACAGAAAAACATTTTGGGCCTCAATCACTTGTCTGTACAAATTCAAACAGTGCGCTCACTGATAAAACCCTGGGCCTCTCCTTGAGCTGTAAGCCCCAAATCTTTCTTTTTCAAAGCACCTTCTCCTTTGATTTTGAATATACTATTGTTTTCAATCTTTCTTTGTTGAACAACTAACCAAACAGCATGGAAGCTCTACAACCGAGTATTGTGGGGCTGTTTCACTGTAAGTCTTCTTTCATAAACTCATATCAACTGTGTAATAATAGTATAGATATTTCGAGTTTTCCCGGCAACTACGTCTAGAACTAGGTGACGCCGTTTCGTTTGTTCGTAGAAATAGACAACTAGATCCCCAATAGGATCACCAGATACAGTCTTCTCTTCGGCTGTCCTCATTAGGAATTGTCAAGAAACTCTATTCCCAGAGATGAATGTATTCTCCGTGAATGGCATCTTTGAGTTTCTTCCAAATTCTCGAACTTTCCTGACTTGATCTATTCCTCGTGAATAGCTTGCCTTGAATTTCCCGGGGTTTGGGGACCCATCGGCTTCCTAAAAGCATCGGCCTCCTCTTGGGCATCGTACAAGGACCCACAGGCTTCCTAAAAGCAACCCCGCCTCCTCTTGGGCTTAGTACAAGGACCCTACGGCTTCTTAGAAGTATTCACAGCCTCCTCTTAGGCTTCGTATAATGACTCTTCCTCCGGGAATGATAGCCTCCTCTTGGGCTTAGTACAAGGACCGATCGGCTTCTTAAAAGTTTCCAGCCTCCTCTTGGGCTTCGTACAAATTGTCCCGACGACCTCCTAGAGGTATAGGAACAGAACTTAGTCATCTTTATAGAAAAGTCCTTTCATAGAGTCTACTACTGTTTCTCAAAGCATGGTACAAAAGATAAAACTCTAGACTTGGACAGTCTAACCTCCTTGAGTCTCAAAGACATTCTCAAGTGACCCCTTCGTTAAATAGGAAGGAAACCCGCAGACTCAGACAGTCTCAATACCCTTTGGATTTCCCGCTTCCTTAAAGAACAGGAATAACCCGGATCCTTGAATCAAATCCATGAGTACAGTGTTACTCATATGAGAACTGATTTTCTATTTAAAATCAGTATACTGGACCTGTCACTCAACTGAAACAATAACCATAGCCTCCCTCTTGGGCTCTGTACAATGATCCTCCCCAGCGGAGTCAAACAATGTTTAGCCTCTCTCTCGGGCTTTGTACGAGACACGTAAGGGACTCCCTCGTTGAGTCAATCACCCTTTCGCCTCCATCTCGGGCTTTATACGAGATACAAAAGGTTTCTTCCTGAGCCAAACGAATTTCCGCCTCCATCTCGGGCTTTATACGAGATACCAAAAGATTCCCTCGTTGAGTCAAAACCTTTTAGCCTCTCTCTCAGGCTTTGTACGAGACACATATCAGCCTCCTCTTAGGCTTTGTATAAGAAAACCACTGGTTGATCCAATCAACCTTTTAGCATCAAAGCTGTGCCTCGTTCACAGTACACAAACATCAACAACTCTTTCCCCTCCATCTAACTGCTGTAAGCGGCAAGCCTCTGGATCATCTACATCCATGCCACTGTCCCTCGTTTAGCATAAGAAATTCCTAAGGAAAGATGGCATTGCTCTACACTGAGTTAAAGTCTTCTCCTTCAGGTGAAAATCCCCTATAAAGGAAATTATGGCATTGCCAGATTCACATATCTCGGTTAAAGTAATTCTCCTTTATAAAACAGTTGTGACATACAACCCCCCTCTTTAGAGATAACAAATTCTCTCTAAAGTCAGGACTTTTAGCTTCACATCTTGGGCTTCGAACAAGATACAAACTACCTTTCGCTTCACGTCTTGGGCTTCGAACAAGACACCAAAACAACCATTTCCTCCCATAGAATAGGAGGAACTACGAACGCTCTGATTTCCCTGTTTCGGTAAACGGGAATACGTAGGCATGAGATTGAAAGAAAAATCTTAGCGAGCACACTAAACAAAAACCCAAAATCCCATACTCTCATGTACCTATCAAAAGCATCAGTCCTAACATCCTAATCCTTGTTCCCCGCCAGAAACCATTCTGTCAAATAGCATAAGAAAGGCCCCACCACATTGATCGCATCTGTAACCTAACAGACCGCTGTTTAAACTCAGTATGCAAAGCAGGGTTAATTGGAGACATCTATTTCCCTTCCTTCATCAGCTCACAATAGGATAAAAAATGAATCGACCTGTAGTTTAAGCTCAAACCGCAGAGAGCGACCAGCGCTTAAGAACCGCGTCCAAAATCACTCGCTACAGGTTAGATTTGAGAGAAAATGATTAATCGGATAAAATCAATGAATCTAACGGACGAAATATGGTATAGACTGTGTAGAACACTTATTGTTATAATTGGAGTATGTTTTGATTGTTATGGTGTGATTTGGAAGTGTTTGGATTGAGGAAATAATTGATTTTGATGAGAAACAGCGCTGCTGAATTTCTGGGTTTCGCAGGGTTCGCCTAGCGAACCTGGGGCGAAGTGCAGCGAATGGTTTCGAGGGTTCGCCTAGCGAACCCGGCAGCGAAGGTCAGCGAATGTTCGCCAACGTCGTTCGCCTAGCGAACATTGTGTTTTTTTCAGTTCTGTTTGGTTCTGCCTTGGTTCGCCCAGAGGTTCGCGAAGCGAACGTCAAGGTGAAGGTTCGCCTAGCGAACTTTAGGTCTGTTTTGTTCTGTTTGTTCATTCGCCAGGAGCTTCGCCTAGCGAAGGCTGGGGCGAATGCTCGCTGGGACGTTCGCCTAGCGAACATGGCAGGTTATGTAGTTTTGTTTCTCTCATAACTTTTGACTCGTTTATCCGTTTCGCGTATTCTTGGTATCAATGTGAAACTATGAATATCCTCTATATAATGGAAGGGAGAAATACTGGTTTTGATGCCCGATTAAATAAATCGGAGGGAACCGTGAATTCGTAAAATTGGGGATATGTGGAATTATGTGTTTCCATTATGTGATTGATGACTAATTGCCTATGTTCTTATTGTTAAACATGTTTGAATATGTATGCATGTTAAAATACGAAATAGGTAGGGTGAGGAATATTACCGTAAAACAATGTAAGAAAGTGTGGAAATGACATAGTGACAACGCTCGTTCAGAAGAGGCCGAGGCGTGTGTCTAGTAATCATAACCGGTTTATCTTGCGGTGTAGTTTCATGAGACTCGATCACCTCCTCTGAAACGTATGCACAATTACTTGGCAGGTTTGATTCCCGTGTATAGTACGAATAGAGCCTACGGGTAAAGAGATTTGTGACGGTGTACGAGCCGTGTGAAGTGACGGATCACGGTGTACGGGCCGATGATCCTGAATCCATTTCGTATGCCAAGTAAATACAAGGATCCATGACTCGAATCGTTTTCTAGATGTAGAAGCGGACGGGAACAGGGGATGCCTTGGTACGGTTATTGATTAGCGAGATTCTTGAGTTAACAGGCTCAGGACTTAACATTGTACTAGTGTGAGTTAACAGGCTCACGAGTGTGGATCCATATAGGGTGTGTGAGTACTCAAGGTCTTTTTCCCTTCCCTTTGACTTGAGTTAGGATTGATAGAATCTTGTAAAGCCGAGAGGACTATAAGATAGAGAACTCACTGAGATTTGATGTATCTCACCCCACTATAGTTTCTATATTTCAGGTGCAGGTTTGGTTACAAGTGGAGCGATGCAAGGATGTTTCAAGGGAAGCTTAGTTAAGCTTATTGCGCCGTGTATTATTTTGTTGTATACAATTGAGGATATTGTATATTATTCTTAGTTTTGATTATTTTTGGCTAGTTTCTATGACTTGTGCCATGTGTTGTATTTAAGTGTTAGAAATGGACAAGTATGTGAACTACGCCATTAGGCACTTTTGATGTGTCAGTACCAAATAAAATGCTTGTATGGTATTATTCTAGATATATATTATACAGGGCGTTACATTTCTCTCATTCCTTTCCTTTCTTTTTTCTTTCTTTCCTCTTCCTTCTCTTCTCTTACTATATTTTTCTTTTGTTTGGAAAATGGGAGGAAAAGGAAACATATAGTAAACTATCATTAATAAATAATACTACTAAATGTCCAAAAAGTCTCTTAAGTCCAAATTAGTAAAATACCTCAGAGCCAGATAATATTAATTGGATTTATTCTAAGTTCCACAGTTATTCTAATTATTTTGTCAAATAATTTCTCAGAGTACACTGGGCTTAGTCGATCACAATATAATATTATCCGGAGTAATAAAATACGGGGTATTACATCCTCCCCCCCTTAAATAGAAATCCGCCCTCGAATTTAAAACAATTACCTAAAAAGATGAGGATAAACTTCTCGCATCTCGGATTCCAATTCCCAAGTTGCATCACCCGGATGCGTCTCATCCCACTGTACCTTGACAAGAGGAATCTCTTTGTTCCTTAACACTTTAGTTTCTCTTCCTGTGATACGACTTGGTTGAGGCTCAAACGTCAAATCAGCTTCTATCTCAATTGTATCTGGTAAAATTGGCTAAAGAGGATCTGGGACAAATTTTCGAAGCTGAGACACATGAAAAACGTCGTGCATCTCTGACAGAGAAGGCGGTAAGGCTAATCTTTAAGCTACTTCACCAATTTTTTCCAAAATCTGATACGGTCCCACGTATCTTGGACTTAATTTCCGCGACCGAAACGGTCCTTTCAACTGCAATCTCGAAGTAACTTTCAAAAATACGTGATCGCATTCTTCAAACTCTAAAGGTCTTCTTCGGTTATCCGTATAACTCTTCTGACGATCTTGTGCTTGCTTGACCTTATTACGGATCATCCTAATCTTCTCCGTAGTTTCGTGAATAATCTCGGGTCCCAACTTTCTATCCTCACCAACTTCTGCTCAACACAAAGGTGTCCTACACTTCCTTCCATACAATGCCTCATAAGGCGCCATACCAATACTTGCATGATAACTGTTATTATAAGTGAACTCAATCAACGACAAAAGTTCTATCCAATTTCCTCCACTTTCAAGTACACAAGCTCTCAACATGTCCTCCATTGTTTGTATCGTCCGTTCCGTCTGACCATCCGTTTGTGGATGATTCGACGTACTCAAACACAACTTCGTTCCCATGGCTTGTTGAAAAGCTCTCCAAAATCTCGAAGTGAACTTTGGATCTCTATCCGAAACGATACTAGTGGGAATACCATGCAATCTCACTATCTCCAAAATGAACAACTTTGCGAGATGACTCGCCTTGTAGGTAGTCTTCACAGCTAAGAAATGCGCGAATTTCGTTAACCGATCCACAATTACCCAAATCGAATCATAACCACCCTGAGTACGGGGTAGCCCAACAGCGAAGTCCATCGAGATACTATTCCATTTCCATACTGGAATTTCTAAAGGTTGCAACAAGCCACCCGGTTTTTGGTGCTCGATCTTCACTTGTTGGCACACTGCACATTCCGATACATACACCGCAATATCTCTTTTCATCCCGAACCACCAATAGTCCCTCTTCAAATCTTGATACATCTTTGAAGATCCCGGATGTATAGTAAAAGCACCCTTATATGTGTGTATGTATGTATGTATATATATATGTATATGTATGTATGTATATACATACATACATACATACATACATACATACATACATGTATGTATGTATGTATATATGTATGTACATACATACATACATACATACATACATACATACATACATACATACATATATATATATATATATACACACACACATACATACATGCATACATACATACATACATGCATGCATGTGTATGTATATATATGTATGTATATATATATATATATATATATATATATATATATATATATATATATCTGTGTGTGTAATACCCCGTAAATTATTTTATTCTGGATAATATTGGTATGATCAACTGGGCTCCGGTTTACTCTGAGAATTTATTTGATAAAATAATTAGAGTAAACTGATGAGCTCAGAGCAGACCCAATTAATATTATCTGACTCTGAGGTTTTAAGTGTTGGAGCTTTAGAGACTATTTGGACAATTAGTATTGTTACTAATTAATGATATTTGACTATATCATTTTCCTTTCCACTCTTTTTCCTTACTAAAAGCAAAGGAAGAAAAAGATAGAAAGAAGTGGGAGAGAAAGGAAAGGAAAAAGGAAGAAGAGGAAAAAAGCTCAAGAACACAAGTCATCAACCATCACCCATTCTTCATCAAATCATCTTCCAACCTTCATCTTCATCATCTATACAAGGTGGGTTATAGATAGAAACTTTTGTTTTAGATTTTCTTGGATTCTAGAACCTAGGTTAGAATTGTAAGAAATTGGATAATCTTGCAAAATCTTGGATTTAACGGTTGAAATCCGGTATAATCTATGTAGTATACTCACTAGACATGTAGGATCATCTGTTGTTACATATGTTTGCATGTTGGTGAAGTTTTGGGATGGAAATTGGTCACAATGCTCTGTTTTCACGCTGCAGAATTTCTGCATTTTCCCAGATTCGCACAGCGAATCCCCCAACGAAGGGGAAATCGAACACTCGCTGGCCATTCGCACGACGAAGGTGAAGGCGAACATTCTCCAGAGGTTCGCACTGTGAACCTTACCTTGTTTTGGTTCTGACTTGGTTCGCCAGACATTCGCACTGCGAATGGGGCAGCGAACAAGTGTTGGCTTGGCATTCGCTGAGAGCTTCGCACTGCGAATGAAGTAGCGAGCATTCGCTGGCTGCTTCGCATTGCGAACCTGACAGATCCTCCAACTTGTTTCTTTCATAACTTTTGACTCGTTTATCCGTTGTGAGTATTCTTGATATCGTTGTGAAGCTAGGAACATATTCTAGCTAATGGAAGTGAGAAATATCAGTTTATTGCCCGATTAAATAAATCGGAGGGAACCGTGAATTGGTGTAAATTGTGGTATGTTGAATTATGTGTTCCCATTATGTGATTGATGACTATATGCCTATGTTCTTATTATGAAACATGTTTGAATATGTATGCATGTTAAAACACAAAATAGGTAGAGTGAGGAATATTACCATAAACAATGTCGAAAAATGTAGAATGAATAAACACTAGTATGGAACATGTGTGTTAACCGTTTGGTTGTGATAAGGCGTAATGGCCTTGTGATTGTCGAATACAATCACGTTTGTGTGTGATCACGTAATCGTAACCGGTTATCTTGCGAGTGCGTTTCATGGGTCTCGAGCTCCTCTGAAACATATGCACAACTACTTGGCAGGTTTGATTCCCGCGTGCAGTACGAATGGCGCTCTGGGAGCGTATGCTTGTGACGGTTAATGGCCCGTGTGAAGTGACGGTTCATAACGGTTAATGGCCCGTTGAACCCGAATCCATTCGTATGTCAAGTAGGTTACCAGGATCCATGACTCGGGTCGACTTCTAGACTTAGAAGCGGACGGGAACAGGGGATGCCTTGGTGTGGTTACCGATTAGTGATATTGTGAGTTGATGAACTCATGACATGTTTCCATATAGTGTGTGTGTACTCAAAGTCACTCTCCTTCCCTTTTGACTTGAGTTAGGCTTGTTAGAACCTTGTAAAGCCGAGAGGACATATAAGATAGACAACTCACTGAGATTTGATGTATCTCACCCCACGTTGTTGTTTACATCACAGGTACTACAGGTTCGGCGAAGGGTAAGGACAAAGTGGTTTGACTTTTCCTTACGGATCGTATCTTTTGAACATCTTGTATATATAACATGCCATAGTTGTTGTATTAGGTCATTTTGGGCATTTATATGTATACTGTGTTACTAGGAACTTGTATATTTCAGTACCAAACATATTATTCATGTATGATATATGCTTTGATGTATGTATTTATATATGGGCGTTACAATATGTATGTATGTATGTATGTATGCATATATGTATGTATATATATATATACCACAATTGTTAAGAGCAGTCAATCATATAAGTTTGCAGCAGCAGAGGGATCTTTACAAGACCTTTGTAAGTACACAAAACCTGAAAATATTTTATAAGCTGGGGAAAAACGTTCTGAGTACAAGAGGAAACTCACATTTCCTTATAAAGGAAAAGAAAGTGACCGGAGACCTATTCAACCGGTAAAAGAGAAAACAAAATAATTACAACTGGACAAAACAAAATTACAAAAGTCAAAAAGCTTCCTCGGGTGCGCTATTGTGGGCCCCATCGACCGAAAGCATTTTTGAAAAAGAAGAACATGACAAACAATAAAAACAAAATATCTTCATCATTGATGCTAACCCATAGCATAGTGGGGGACAACTTTATAAAAGTTGTATCAGAAAAGTCAAAAGACGAATATTTCGAGGTCCCACTATTGAGCCGGACCTTTGCCTTTGTCGTTTCTTGTTTGTTGTGACCTGGCCTGCTGACTCATTGCCTGAATCATAGAATCCCAAAAATATTCTGGGGTAGGTTCTTCTTCCTCTTGAGATTCTCCTGCCAGGAGACTAGTATCCATAGAATCTTTGGAGGATACTGACGTATCATCTTTACTTGTTGAAGGAAAGGCTTTGAAGAATTATTTCTTCGTATGATCAAGAGTTCTGATCATAATTTCCTCTTCAGATTATTGAGGGAATTTATTCTGGAAGTAATTTTTTAGAGATGTCATTGACATATTCTGGGAACTTTGTTCCACAGTGCCTTCAGATTTGTCTTCTTGAACTGCAGCTTTAATTGCTGCTATCTTAACCTTAATGTCTTCCTTATCCATCTTATTCCACCATTTATAGAAGAATTGTCTTTCTATAATGGGGATGTTAAATCTGTCTTTGGAGATTTTTAGACTCCATCTCCATATCCACGGAATTTGGAATTTTGTGAAGAAGATCAATGGACATTGTCCCACTATGAGAATATTGTTCATAGTTAATGGGCTATTTTCGCACCAAGGGGCATATAAGCTCATAATTTCTTCTGGTAGAATTTCTAGTGATGGACCAAATTTAATCCACCAGTGATAAAACCAACTTGGGATGGGTTTTTCCAGAATTTCTGGATTAATGGTAAAAAACCACGAATGTTTATTCTTCGGGTTTTGGTAATAAAATGCCTGGGTGAAGGCTTGGACATAATCCCAGTAATTGAAGTAAATATATTTACCTTCACCAATTTTTATAGCCCTATCATTGTTAGGGTTTAATCCCCACTCCTTAGGAGATAAAACACGTCTGATATGACATTTGCTGAAGTTTATGAAACTCTCTGGATTGTTATTTTGGTAGTGGTGGGTGATTTCCACAGATTTTGTTATTATTAACAAAAGTTCTAAATTCGGACGGGGTTTTGCATAGAGACCCGCATAACCTCTGGATTTGAGGTATCTCTCTTTAATTGCCCAAACGTTGTTTGGGTATAACATAATATCTTCATTTTCCACATACATCAGAATTTCTGTTACGGGGCTTTCTAAGTAATCAATAATTTGATTTTCTTCTGTGATAATAGTATCTTTATAAGATGCTTTTATTTGAGAAGCATCAATTTGATGCTGAGGCATATCTCTGCCTTGTTGTCTAGCCCTATGGGCTGTGACCTGAGTCCAATCCCCTATTAGGGATATGTTTTCTTGGGCAAAGAGCGGCATTTGGCTACTCTGACCTCTGGTCATTCCTTGAGAAAAGGTACTACCCCCCTCTTCTTCCTCTCCCTCTGGAGAAGGTTGACATAGTTAACCCTGCAAAAATTCACGTGTTAAGAAGTCAGCAAGTGAATTATTTTTACCTTTTATATATTCAATATCAAAATCAAATACAGATAGTTGGGATTGCCAATTTGCAAATATTTGTTTAGACACAAGATTCTTGACATCTTTTTCAATAATAGATTTAGCAGAGCTACAATCTATTCTTAACAAAAAATTTTGGTTTAATAAATCATCTTGGAATTTTGAGATACATTTTATAATAGAAAGCATTTCTTTCTTAATAGTGGCATATTTTGCCTGAGTAGGGTTCCATTTCCCTGAAGTAAATCTAACCAGAACTTGTTTATTTGTATCAGGTATAACCTGTTTTAAGATACCTCCATATCCTACATTAGAGGCATTAGTTTCCACAATCTTAAAATATTTAGGATTGGCTAATGAAAGACAAGGTAGGGTTTTAACCCTAGCTTTAATTTGTCTCATGGCCTGAGTATGTTGCTCAGTCCAAGGACCAGGATTCTTTCTCAATCTATCATATAAGATAGCAGTATCTTTGGCTAGATCCTTGTAATAATCTGAAATATAATTCGGACTTCCTAAAAATCTTTGCAGTTGAGTTTTTTCAGTAATTACATCTGGAAATTTAGATGCAAACTCAATACTTCTTTCTATAGGGATAATTGTTCCCTGATCAATTTCATGACCTAAAAATCTAACTTTCGTTTAGAAAAGTTTCATTTTTTGGGCAGATATAACTAACCCATTATGTTTGATTAATCCCTTGAATATTTTCAAATGCTTAATATGCTGTTCAATGGTTTTAGAAAATACTAAAACATCATCTATATAGACAATACAAAATTCTGTATAAAGAATGAATATGTCATTCATAATATTTTGAAATTCAGAAGGGGCATTCTTAAGCCCAAATGGAAGAACATTCCATTCGTAATGTCCAAAAGGGACAATGAAAGCAGTCTTATATCTATCTGCTTCTTTTATCTGGATTTGCCAATATCCAGATTTCATATCAAATTTTGAAAATATAGCAGATTCACTTAATCTATCTAACAAATCTTTTTTGTTAGGAATTGGATACCTAATCCATTTTAAGACCTTATTAAGGGGTTTGTAGTTTATAACTAGTCTTGGAACTCCTCGTTCCTTTTCTGCATTTTTGTTAACATAAAATGCAGTACAACTCCAAGGATATTTAGATGGTCTAATTAGACCTTTTTGTAAGAGAGAATCTATTTCTTTCTTACATAATTCCAAGTATTCTTGGTTCATTTGAGCCGGTCTGGCTTTAGTAGGGATTAGGCTTTCATTAAAGCCATCCTCATAGGGTAAAGCAATAATATGCTTCTTTCTGTCCCAAAATGCATTGGGAAGATCATTCTAAACCTCTAGTTTGAATTGTTCCTCAATTAATTTGATTTGAGATTGTATTCATTTTTGGTTGAGTTGCTCTTTAATATTTAGCAACTGAATTTCTTCTTGTAAGAAACAAATTTGTTTCTTTTTACCTAATAGACTATCTTTGATCTCATTGATTAGTCTGGTTTGAGGAACAGTTATAAATTCAAAGATAATTTCTTGATTATTTATTTTAGTAACAATTCCTTTAGGACTGATACTAATTGGTATAATTTGATGAAGAAAAGGTGTTCCCAATATGATTCTATGGGTCATATTTTTTACTGAGATAAAATGAGTTGGTAAGCATATTTGCTGAGTACAAACATAAGCGTTGTTAATCTTATAATTAACTTGCAGTTTATCTCCACCAGCATGAGTAAGAGATTGGGTTGTTTTATCAAAATATTTGGTTGGGATTATTCCTTCTTGGAGGAAATTAAGGTCAGCTCCACTATCAACGAGAGCTATCTCATTTTCCAAAATATACTGTTTACTAATTACCAAAGTAATTTTCACAAACCATTTTTGTGAAGTAACTTGGTCCAGGAGGGTTAATTTTCCATCCCAACTAATATTATTATTAGTCAAGGTTTCACTAAAAGGAATTTTAGTATTGTTTTCCAAAAAAGTGATTCTTGTGGATAGACTACTGTTATCCCTTTTTATCTGAATTATTTCAGATTTTAACTGATTTACTTCATCTTTCAAGTCATTAATTGAAACCAGATTTTCTCTAATATTAGTGTTTTGAAATCTAGATAAGACTTCACTGAATTGGTAAGGGGCTTCCAAAATTTTTGGAGCTTCTTCTTTCCTGGATGATTCATTTATTAATGTTTCCAACATTTTTCTTTTTAGATCATTGTCTGGAATAGATTCTATCATTTTAATGATCCCATCTTGTTCTGATGTCAGAACATTAGCATTTAATCCATTCATTTCAACAATGGATTTCCAATATTCCACTTCATCACTGCAATGACACTTATTGTTGTCACAGTTCTCATCCTCAGTATTAGAATTATATAAAATTCCTAATTCATCTTCATCAGAAGTACTAGAATTGGATTCAGTATCCATTAATAAGACTTTCTCTAGTTTGTTTCTAAGCTCTTCATCCTCAATTTCATGAAGGGCTTTTTTGGTCCAACATTGGTTAGCATAATGGCCATTCTTACCACATTTGTGACATATAATGTCCATCTTTTTAGCTTTACGCTTTTCCTTAGGTTGGTAGGGTTTGGATTTAGCAGATTTGCTAGGGTATTGTTTCTTATAAGGATTTTTCTTGAAAGGTTTCTTTTTAAAATCCTTATAAGGTTTAAACTTTTTCTGTTTCTGCTTTTCTCTATTGGGCTTATAGGATTTGCCTATATCATAAGCAAACTGTTCACAGAAATCACCTAATTGGTGTTTTTCTGTTTTCTTCTGTTTCTTAAGCTGATTTCTAAGCTTAATATCATTGCATAATGATAAACCTTCATTAATGCAGCATCATATAATTTGACCATAAGTTAAGTGATCATAATTGATACTAATCCCATCATTCTTATTTCTCAGACTTTGCCTGATTTTCTCAGCAAAGAAGTGTGGAAGACCATCCACAAACTTAGACTTCCAATGTGGTGAATTGGAGTTATTGAGTTGATAGACTCTTGAGAGAAAAGTATCTTTGTACCATCTAAAATGTCCTAATGAAGGGCATCTGAGGTTCTGTAAAAGAGTATTAATTTTCTATGCTATGGGCATATTTGTTCCTACAAAATGTTGTAAGACTGTGAGACACAAAGTATAAACTGCATCTTCTTCTCCCGTAGTTCCAACAGGGGTACCTCCGGTAACTAGGGAAGTGCTAGTAGTAGTTTCAATCTTAACCATTTTCTTATGGGTTAAGATTTCCTTCTTTTGAATATCTGTGAGATAATGATCCCACCATCCTCTTAGTTGGCCGACAAAACCTGAAAACTTTTATAAACTTAAAACTTTCCAAAAAACTTCTTAGAACAAGAGGAATCCCAGATTTCCTTATATAGGCACATTGGCCAGGTGACCGGTAACCTATTGAACCGGTAGAAGCTAAAAAGATAAAAACCAAATCTTATCTACCTTTGTAAGTAAGCAAAAACCTGAAAACTTTTATAAACTTAAAACTTTCCAAAAAACTTCTGAGAACAAGAGGAATCCCAGATTTCCTTATATAGGCACATTGGCCAGGTGACCGGTAACCTATTGAACCGGTAGAAGCTAAAAAGATAAAAACCAAAGTCAAAAAGAAAATATTAAAAAGCAAAAGTAAACAGTAAAAAGATTTCTCGGGTGCTCTGTGGGCCCCATCGACATAATCTTTTTCTGACTTTTGCAGTACAAGACAAAAGCTAAAAACAAAACATCTCCATCTCTGATGAAGACTTCAAGCCAAATGGGGGACAAGGTGTCGCCATCTGAAGAAGACCAACACAGAAGTGGGGAATAGCTATATAAAAACTAGAAAGAAGGTCAAAAAGATAAGATTCCTATTATCTTATCTTTTCCTGCAGCTCCTATTGCTGAGCGGGACGCTTTCCTTTGTCTTTTCTGGTTTGCTGGCTCATGCCTTCAATCATGGAATCCCAGAAATCTTCTAGGGCTGGCTCGTCTTCTTCTTGCGATTCTCCTACAAGAATACTGGTGTCCATGGAATCCTTGGAGGATACTGACATGTCTTCCCTACTAGATGTGGGGAAAGCTTTGAAAAATTGCTTTTTCATGTGGTCGAGCGTTCTGACCATAATATATGCTTCAGTTTCTTGAGGAAATTTGTTTTGGAAATGTTCCTTAAGGGATGTTAACGACATATTTTGGGAACCTTGTTCCCTAATGCCTTCCAACTTATCTTCTTGGATTGCAGCTTTAATTATTGTTGTTTTGGATTTAATATCTTCTTGATCCAGCTTGTTCCACCATTTATAGAAAAATTGTCTTTCTAAAATGAGGATATTATATTTGTCTTTGGAGATATTTAAACTCCATCTCCATATCCAAGGAATCTGGAATTTGGAAAAAAACATAAGAGGACATTGTCCTGTAATAAGAACATTGTTCATAGTCAATGGGTTGTATTCGCACCAGGGAGTATATAAACTCATTATTTCTTCTGGAAAAATTTCAAGTGATGGTCCGAACTTGATCAACCAATGAAAGAACCAACTGGGTAGGGCTGGAAATGAGTCGAGTCGAGACGAACTCGCCTTAGCTCAGTTCGACTCGTTAAGAATTAGCCGAGTTCGAGTTCATCACGAACTTTTTTTTCAGCTCAAACTCGACTCGTTAAGAATTGGCCGAGTTTGAGTTCGAGTTCGAGTTCATCACGAACTTTTTTTTCAGGTCAAACTCGACTTGTTAGAAGTTCACGAATATCTCGGTTCAACTCGTTAGGTTTATCTTGTTAGGTTCAACTCGCTTATTTCACAGACTTAAAAGTAATTTTTTAAAGTCTATTTTTTATATATATATTTGACATTTTAAATTAATATTTTTTAAATTAAAAATATAGAAATAAAATAAAAGTTATAAGATTGGAATTTAAACGATATTAATTTTATTTGTATATGTAATACCCCGTGAATTATTCCACTCGGGATAATATTATTATGGTCAACTGGATTCCGGTTTGCTCTGAGAAATTATAGGATAAAATAATTAGAGTAAACTGACAAACTCAGAATTGATCAGATTAATATTATTTAACTCTGAGGTTTTATTAATTGGTGCAATTGAGATAATTTGGACATTTAGTAGTATTACTAAATTAATGATAGTTTCAATATCATTTCTTTTCCTCTCATTTTCCAAACATAGTAACATTTGAGAGAGAGAAAATAGAGAGAAGGAAGAGCAAAGGAAAGAAAGAGAAGAGAAAACTTGGAATTGAAGAGAAAAGCTTGGATCATCATCTCCTCTTCATCAATCATCTTCCAATCTTCATCATCATCATCTATTCAAGGTGGGTTCTAGTTAGGTGCTTAGTTGTAGGATTTCTTGAGTTCTAGAGTTAGGTTTGGTTTTGGGAGAAAATGCATAATCTTGCTAAAATCGTGAATTTAACGGTTGGAAATCGATATAAATTGCGTAGCATGATCCAAATGTGTGTAGAATCGCTTATTGATAATGGTTATGAAGTTTGGATTGGTTTGTGTTGGTTGGAATTTTGAGGGTTTTGTGTAGAAACTTTGTGAAAATGTTGGAAATTATGTTTTGATGCTTGTTGGTTAAACTATGTTAGAAGCATGATAAAATACCTTCATTGGCTGTTTGGGTGTGGTTGTGAGGGTGGTTATGCAGGTTGGAAGCTGCTGTAACAAAGAAAATTTTTTCTGCATAACGCAGAGCACGCTGAGCGCGGTCATGCTCGCTTAGCGCGGTATAGAAAATTTCCAACCCTTCCAGGCCAAGAGTAGCGCGCTGAGCGCGGGTTGGAGCCCGCTTAGCGCGACCTGGAGCAAAAAGAAAAAAAATATTATTTTTAAAATCCGTAACTTTCGACTCGTTTACCCGATTTAAGTGTTCTTGGTACCGATGGAGAGCTAGGAAAATATTCTACCTGTTGGAAGGGAGAAATATTAGTTTTGATGCCCGATTAAATAAATCAGAGGGAACCGGAATCGGTGTAAATTGTGATATGTTGTTTTATGTGTTTCTATTATATTATTGACTTGTTATTTCCTATTTCTCTTGTTGTTTAATTTTGATGGAGAGTAAATATGCATGCTAAAAGATAAAGATGGAATAGGAAGAGTGAGGAAACCTCAATGCGGAACTATAGTATAATCTAGTTCTATGACTAGGGAATTATTGAAAACCCTAGACGGCAAGGCTCGGGCACCTGATGTAGGAAGGTACATCCGTGACGAGATTGGCCTAGGTGAGAGTGAACACTAGTATGGAACATGTGTGTAAACCATTGTGATTTGGTGAAAGGCGAATGTGGCCTTGAGGCATTGTGACCTAGTGATTGTATAATACAATCACGTTTGTGTGTGTGATCACGTAATCGTAACCGGTTGTTTCGAGTTGCAGTTTCATGAGTCTCGAGCTCCTCTGAAACGTATGCATGACTACTTGGCAGGTTTGATTCCCGCGTGCAGTACGAATGAAGCTCAGGGAGCGTATGCTTGTGACGGTTAATGGCCCGTGTGAAGTGATGGTTCATAATGGTTAATGGCATGTAGAACCCGAATTCATTCTCGCTCCCGGGATTTTCATCCAAGTACAAACGCGAAAGTGGCACGGAAACAGAGTCGCCAGCAATGTGTATTTATCCCAAGAGAGGGAAAGGAAACACTGCGTAAACCTGAGGGAAGGAAAAAGCATGGTCTTGCAAATAAGAGAACTGGGTTCGGGAGTCGGTTACGCGAGGGGAAGGTATTAGCACCCCCACGCGTCCATCGTACTCGATGGGATCCACGCTTGCTGTCTCGATCAAAGGGTGTAAGGAACTGGAAATGAACTGCTAGAGAACTGGAAATGAAAGGCAGAAAAGAAAAGGGAAAAAAGGAAAGAAGTGACTCGATAGGACATTATCGTTGTCCTAGGCCTACGTATTCCCTCAGTGCAATGGGAAAGTCAGAGTCAACGTAGTTCGACGGACTACGGGGAAAGGTTACTCGTCGAGATTTCGTATCTCGTGCCTACGTATCCTCAATACGACGAGAAAGAAGAATCAGAGCAAACGTAGTTCGGCTCAACAAGGGTTAATTTTTTGTGTTTTTTAATGGAAACGTTAGAGTGCGCGTCCTAGCAGTTAGGTATTGCAGCTCGCTGTATGGAGACTTAGGCGTTACCTGTTTGCGGTAGAACGGACATGACGAGTCCTTTTAGAAAGGAATGAAGAGATGAGAAGAGAATTATTTGTTTGTTTTTGTATTTTGAAAAGAAGTGTTTTGATTATTTTTGTGTTTACAACGCATATTGTATTTAAGTCTCTCATGTAGGATCGAATGCCTCGCATATCGACCTAAGACGGGACGTATGCTAAACATTCTAAGAAAGTGAGAGAAGACCCCTCACTATCTTATTCTCACATGAAAGGCTCAAATACAATATATGTTATGCCTTTATTAAGTGTTTTTGCTTTTGTTTTGAGATGAGAAGAAGAGAGACTCAAAGGTTGAGAAAGGTAAAAGTCTAAATGGGAGACTAACATTCAAACCCTAAAGTTATCATACATGGATGTTCCTAATGGTTAAGTGTGGTTTAGAAACCTAGATCTAAAATAAAAGAGAAGGAGAGTGAGTTCTAACTTACTTCCAAGGTGAAAGTTAAGTTAAGAACTCAAAGGGGATGAAAGAGATTGAACAAAGAAAACATTAAATGCTTTGCACAAACACAAAAGAGAAAAGTATTAAAAAGATGAGGAAAGAAAGTATGTGTGGAAGCATATCCACACACTCAACTTACCATTAGCCCCTACACGAAAAGGTTAGTTCAATAATGGATTAAGAAAACATAATTGAAAAATGTAAGCAAATAAATCCTAGTGTTCTAAAGGAAGCTCTAGGAAACTTCTAAGGAGCTAGACCTAAAAAGAAAATATCACTAAAGGGTGGTACTAACCTAAGGCAATAGCAAAGCCTATTTACATCTACCAATGGTTACAAAGACTTACAATATCCATCTATGTCTAAACAACCAACCAAACATCAAAAGAATGCAATGATATGCACTAAAGATGCATCATGAACATTTAAGAGATGTAAAACATGCAATGATGCAATATGAAACACCACAACCAGTAGGAAAACACTTCATAAATGTCATTAAGTAACCATGAATTACCATCCATAACATGAGAATAAAACTCAAGAAGAAGGAGTAGAACAAGGTCACACAAGAATTCACAATGTTGTTCACTTACAAAACAAGTCACAAAGGAGAAGGAAATGCAATTATGAATGTAAATGAACATGGATCAGTAGCATACATGATGTAATATGACATGAGAATGTACAAATGAACAAGTTTGGTTCATACACAAGTCACATTAGAGATTAGGAAGAAAGAACACAAGTTGAAGTTCATACAAAATGAAACATGCTTCAAATGTTCATGTAATTGTAATGCATATAATATGACATTATGAGTCAATAAAAATAGATGAAATGGCTCAAATACAGTAGAGGGACATACAAGAATGAATGGGAATGGCATACCAATATGAGATACACACAAGCTATGTTGAAGAAGAACAAGTGATAGGTGCACAATTAAGTATGAATGCAAGATGAACCTCAATTGCAAAACATGTCAAAATGAGATATGAAAGATCTATAATTTGACATAAATGACCTATAATATTCAAATAAACATGTTTCAAAAGATAACATCAATCGTCTCAAGAGACTATAGGCAATAT
Organism: Lathyrus tuberosus; assembly: GCA_022829125.1. Lineage (NCBI taxonomy): Eukaryota > Viridiplantae > Streptophyta > Magnoliopsida > Fabales > Fabaceae > Lathyrus > Lathyrus tuberosus. Next base: position 14,560,992 of record JALAZF010000006.1, read on the forward strand.
GACACAAAACCATAGCATATGCATACAATGAAGCACATAAATGCACATGTAATCAATCAATCAAGGAAAAAATAGGAAGAGACTTGGAAAAATTATTGAATTAGGTCACAAAGTACCTAAGTCATAATCTAAACACATGTCAAAATCTCACACAAAAATTCAAGAAGGAGCATGCTCAAACAAATCAACAAAGTCACATTAGGTCAACAATGAATAATGCACAAAGATATGGTTCAAATGCTATGCAAAAATGATTTTTAAAATATGAGAAAAATTTTATAGATGCTTTAAGATATTATTTAATCATAGAAAAAATATTGGATGCAAAATGGTTTTAGAACTATGCAAAAATAAATGTGAAATGCACAAGTATCATGAAGAACAACATTTAAAAAAGAAATTAATAGAAAAATATGCAAATATGAGAAAGAAATATTAAAATCATAAATAAAAATAACAAAAAATTATTTTAATGAAGTATGATGCTATATGAATTTTTGTGGAATTATTTAATGCATTTTGGTATTTTTAAAAATAGAAAATCAAAACAGTATAAAAAAAGAAATTTAAAATGAAAAGAAAATAGGAGTGGGGGTGCAGCGAAAGTAAAATGCCAGTTAAAAATGCGTTTGGGATTGGAAAGAGGTGTGTGGATAGCAATTAAGAGTCCAGTCCAATAAGGCGTGTGTGTGTGTGAATTATGGTGTATCTCAGTCAAGCATTTGATTCAATAACATGCGTTAGATCCAGTCAACATATGATGATGAGAAAAGTATTCAAATCTAATGATTCACAAAGTAATCACATAGAGATTAACATGATCACGCATACACACGAATAGTCAACAATAAAAAATCTGAAACTTAAAACCACGTGCAAGTCACATGCTTCATTAATGTGCTGGCAGATTCTCAAGCGTTGGATCAGATGCATCACACGACCATGTTTTAAAGTTGAGAAACCCTAGGGTTTTGACCTGAACAAGAATCAGGTGACCGGAGAAGACTTCCGATTGTCTTCTCCGGTGAGTCTCCGGCGAGGCTACATCTTCAGGTCAATGAAAACTAACAAACCACATATAGAAATGAAGCTGAAGTCACGTGGAATACGAATCTGACCTTAGAAATCACGCAGCATGCATACACAGAGAGATTCGAACACGAACATTTTACCCTAAAAAAAATGAATCTAAGGACTTAAAGTGCCTATCACTAGCCGGATCAACCACAACTCCTATTGAGCTCAAATCAACATGAAACAAGCAACAATAAGTAGAAATTGTGCAAGCAAAGTTTGAAGAAGTTCAAACCTGAAACTCTGAAAAAATTTGAATCAAAAGAAAACCAGAGAGGAGAACTTGATCTTGATCTTTCTAAGAGCAAAATAAATGCTCTAAAGCTTCGAATCTTGATGAAAACAGAGAGAAAATAAAATCTGAAGTGAGATTGCACTTGAGGAATTAATTTAGTTTTAGCTTGTTCTTGACCAGAGAATTACAATGTGAAACAATGGATGAAGATGATGATGAAATCGTGCAGAGAGAGAGAGAATTCAGAGAAATTCAGAGAGTGTTTGGTGAGAAAATGAGAAATGAAGTGTTGTGTTCAATTTTAGATGGGATGAAACTTATATATGTGTGGTTATGGTGTTAACTACAAGAGTTAACAGTTGGAAATGTAGATAGATGAAATGAGTTAAGTGAGTTCTGAGTTAACTAACTGAGTCAGTCAGTTATTGGCACAGGTTGGTAAGTTTGATTAAGGTGTGGAGAGGTTTATGTTGCTTATGGTGAGGACAATGAAATGAGATGGTGATGAGGTTATGTGATTAGTGGTGGTGATGATGTTGATATGTGTAGCAGCAAGCTTGTTGTGCAAGTTTATTCTTTTCCTTTTTCATGTATGGTAAAGCATGGTGTATAGTGTGTAAGAAGCATGTGTGTTCAAATGAGGAAAATGGTGGCTGATATGAAAAGGCATGCGCATGGACTGATGTAAATCAACAACAACAATGTCAAACACTTCATCTTGGCCAGCATGGTTTCAATGAAAACAAGGAAGTTTGATGATGGAATTCTCTAAGCATAGTACAGGAAATGGGATGATCTTAGTGGCTATGGAGAGATGGTACATCATAGAACATGATTGATGTTGGAACTAAGGTGAAAGAAGACCTCTAACACTCTTGAAAATGGCTTGAAAGTCAAGGAATCAAAACTGCATCATGGGTGAGGCAAGTTGTGGCACGCATGGCAACATGACTTGTGGAAATTTCAGAGTGGAGCCCTCATGTTTGGACCATCATAACTTTCCATCCCTTGATCAAATGAAAAAATGATAAACATGAACATTGTAGAGGGCATGGAAAGGAACAACTTTGGTGTTGGAAAATTTTTCATTTGAAGCTTTCTTGATGGAGAAAAATAGCTTGACATTTGGCACACCAAGTGTTTGATGAAATTATGGCCTGGAGGCCTGAACTTGCCTTGCCATGACTTGAAATTTGCCTTGATTTTGCTCCACTTTGATTGATCATAACTCTCTCAATTTTGATCCAATGGAAGAGTTCTTTATATGGATTTGAAGCTTGGAATGTGATATTTAATTGGCTCAACTTGGGCCTAAAGTTTGAAGCTTTTATCTTGAAGAAAGAATGCCTTGAAGTGGAGTGCCAAATGGTCCAAACTTGCCATTTTTGGAAACCCTAAGTTTCTAAATTTGGCAACTTTATACAATTCTTGATTTTTGATGATTCCTCCATCATTTCTTGATCAAATCTTGTCCAATGAACATATGTAACTTGAATTTCATGAATTTGACCTAAAAAGATCAGGAGTTGACTTTTTCCACTGCACAGTTGACTTTTTCCCCAATTTCTTGATTCTCAAGCAACTGACCAATTGAATCTCTTTTGAAATGAACCAATGGGCAATCCTCCATCCTTAGACACTTGACATCATGTAGAAAACATTGAGATCAAGTTTGCACCAAAATTTCATCAGGAGACTGCTTGAACCACAAACCCTAATTTGGACTGTTTTTGATAGGAGGTGATGAGTTGTCCAACTTCTTGATGAATTCTCATCTTCCAATGACTTGTGGGATCAAAGTGAGATGATATATGATGAAAGAGACGTTTGAGGCTTGTTGGGGATACCCTTGGCTCTAGCTCTCTTGCTTTGAAGAATCCATGCTCTGAAGGTCACTGATCACATGCCCTTATGCAACATGAGACGATATATGAGATGAAATGAGATCTAACTGTAATGCAATGAAACATAAGCTAGGAAACAACAAGAGGGAAAATTTTAGGGTGTTACAGCTGCCCCTATTCAATCATCAGTTAACCTGAGCAGGATGAAAGCAACGGTTATTCATACAATCAAGGTAAATTGTGATTGAATACCAAAACCACCAGCAAATTTGCATGCTAAATGAAGAAGAAAAGGGATATAAACCCCTCTGGGAATATCAGCAAGTAACTGCATAGATTGATACGATGTGTATCGAAATAGGGATACGGACGATTATCAAAGACCATACGGACGAGTACGAAAAGAAGACACTGACGGGTGTTGAGGTCAACGATGCGAACGAGCAACGGACTATCATCCAAGGAACACGACGAGTGACCAGGTCGACGATACGGACGAGTATCGGATGATGATTAAGAAGGGAACACACACAAGTGTTCGGGTCAATGATACGAATGAGTATCGAACAATCATCAAAGGAACACGACGAGTGACCAGGTCGACGATACGAACGAGTATTGGACGATGATTAAGAAGGGAACACACACAAGTGTTCGGATCAACGATACGGACGAGCATCGGACAATCATCAAAGGAACACGACGAATGACCAGGTCGACGATACGAACGAGTATCGGACGATGACTAAAAAAAACGGACGAGTATCTCAAAGTTCAATACTGACGAGTATTGGCTTAAAAGTTCAAACACGAACGGGTGTTGAAAAGGGTCAATACGAACGGGTATTGGCTGAAAAGTTCAAACACTGACGGGTTTTGAAAAGGGTCAATACGAACGGGTATTGGCTGAAAAGTTCAAACACTGGCGGGTGTTGAAAAGGGTCAATACGAACGGGTATTGGCTGAAAAGTTCAAACACTGACGGGTGTTGAAAAGAGTCAATACGAACGGGTATTGGCTGAAAAGTTCAAACACTGACGAGTGTTGAAAAGGGTCAATACGAACGGGTATTGGCTGAAAAGTTCAAACACTGACGGGTGTTGAAAAGGGTCAATACGAACGGGTATTGGCTAAAAAGTTCAAACACTGACGGGTGCTGAAAGAAGCATTTAACACAAAAGACAACTCTACCGATGACTGAAATGTTAACCGAACATAGACGAGTGCTAAGGGAACACGAACGAGTGTTAAAAATCAATACGGACGAAGTATTGAGGGAATGCAAGAGGGCACAGACGAATGTCAAAAGAACACGGACGAGTGTTGAAAGGACACGGACGGAGGTCTAAGGTCAATACGGACGGGTATTGAATTAACATTGTACGATCAAGTGTTGTAGTAAGCTTTGTTGGGGTTGCATGACAATGTTTTGTCTATTAATTACTCTGGCTCACAGGTAAACGGTTGAACCTGGCTTATGTTTCACATGCGTATGTTTGAGTTTTGCCGTAATGCTCCATATCAATGGAATGCTATGCTTTGGAAAAATGCCATGCAAACTATATGCAAATGCAAAAGAGAATCCGAACGAGGAATCCAACTCCGCGGGGAAAAGATCATTGTTCGATCCTTCAATTGCTCTGTGGGGAATAACCCTTCTGCTTGGGATAATGCTTGCCACAAACTGCCAAAAATAAATTGCTTTACGGATACACTGAGGTGTGATGACCCTTTTGCAGGAGTTTACACTGGAATGACTCTGCCCTAGAGAGATTTATCCATTCATAAAACTCCGCTGGGGATGATAACTTTCTGAATGACGTTCCGATGAGGAAAAAAGAGTCATTAAAACTCTGCTTGGGAACAATGATCACTGATTTGATCTCGGTAGCTCCTGAAAGGATAATATCTCTGCTGGAGAAAATGCGAACAATCCGTCTGCTTCGAATTGCCATGCTTGCCAAAAAATAAATTGGACTTTGAGATATAGGGGAGTGATGACTCTGCCAGGAATTATTTCATCTGTCTGGGGATGAATTCTGATCATAGCAACTCCGCTGGAGGAATGACAACTTTCCGACTTGGCTGGGGATAGAATGTACCAACACTCTGCTGAGGAAGAGATTCTGTTGATCTGCTAAACCTCTGCGGGGAGAAAGAAGAACTCAGCTGGGGAGTATTGCTAACAAGATTCAATGCTGACCTCTGTGGGGGATACAACCATATTTAGCCCTGGTTGCTAAGCAATGAATTTACAGTCTCTTCTTGCTGAGAACAAACTGTCGGGGACACGATCTTGCTGGGGATCGGAGCTACTCCTTCGGGGATACACAAATCCTGGTTAGAAACCGATCTGTTGCGACATGCTAGGAAATAAATTCCTAGAGATACGCTGGGAAAACACAAAGAGGATCCACGGTAATCTGTTGAGGAACAAAATTGTCGAGCTTAGGATAAGTGCCACAATGCCCCATGTTAGGCAAGCCTTCCGCTCAACGACTCCACTGGGGATAACAAACTCTACTGGGGAGAACTGCTTCAATGCGTCTCATGCTGGAGATGCCCCTTAAGAGGATTTTACAGAAGACCAAGTATCTTCAAACTCTTAAACAAATGCCGAGACTTGAGCTAAAATACAGTAACTGAGAGGTCACTCTACTGGAGATAATAGATCTGGAACACATCTTGCCGGAGGGATTTCACGATGCCCCATGCTTGGGAGGGATCACAAACTCGCCTTTGCCCCAGATTATAAGGCTGATCTGAAGAAATCGTCCCAAGAGGATTTTACAGAAGATTTGGCATCTTCAAATCCCTGGACACTCACTGAGCCTTGAACATTAACTGCGAGGTCTGCGAAGCACTCTACTGAGGAATTTGCAACCGTTATCGACACGGAAAAGCTTGTAAGCGTTGGACGTTCTGAATGGGAGAATCGACTTAATAAGATACCACGATACCCAGTGGCCTTTAACTTGTCGATATCGAATCGTCATGAGCGACCGTCAGCCGAATGATGGACTCAATCAGTAAACGTTGTGACAAAAGGGTGACATGTGATCCCTTTCCTGAACCTGATTGGCCCGGTAATCAAAATGATATGTACGTGCCCCGTGCTGGATATGATTTCTGCAACTGAGAAAATCTATCTCTGAATCACCACCTATTGGGGAGAGCACTCAACAATGATTTGTACTGAAGATGACTCCATGTTAGGCTTCTGAATGCAAACCTGCAAGCAAAATAAATGCACACATATGTCCCGGAGACTGCATGGTTTGAATCCACCGTCCGGGGTTAATCAACATTCAAAGCAATTTTAAATGTTTCCCTGCGCATGTTATTATAAAGCCTCGATGTTTTCAAAGATGCAATGTTCTTTATCAAAAATTCGGACGTATTTGCAAACAAAACAGTAAAATAAAAACAAATAAGAAGCTTTTTTACTGAATGATCAACTTTATTGATTGAAATGCCCAGAATAGGCAAGTACATCAGAAAGCAATCCCTGGAAAGAGGTGATCGCTGAAAATTGAGAAAAGAAACTATCCTAATGGCAATGTGAAACGGAACTTCACTGAGTTTCAATTCTGCTATGACCAGTATGTCTTCAAGACATTTCGATTATCTTCACTTTCTGAGGAGGATGATTGGACTGATTCCTATCCTTTGGAGATTGCCAGGTTGAGTGAAACGATGATGTAGTACAGAGACTCAGATCGCAGTCTTCGCTTAGTCCCTCTTTTGCGTGGACCGCCCTTTTTAGGTTTTCAATCCACCGGGATACCCTTTCTTGCCTGAGTTGTCCTTGCGGATTTTCAACTCACCGGGTGTACAATTTTTTATTTTATATCCCTAATTTTCGCCTGAACCTTTTTATTCCGTTTTTATGGCTCGCCGGGATGTCCTTTTTTTCCTGGACTTTCCTCTTTTTTTTTGTCCAGCGGGTCTATTTATGCGAATTATTTTTTGACTACGTCTGAGTTGACAGGGGATGGAAAATCTTCACCATCTATGGTTGTAAGCATTAAGGCTCCGCCATAGAAAGCCTTTTTAACCACGAATGGACCTTCATAGTTCGGTGTCCATTTGCCCCTGTGATCTGTGTTTAGAGGATGGATCCTTTTAAGTACCAATTCACCAACTTGATACTCCCGAGGTCGCACTTTCTGATCAAATGCTCGCTTCATTCTTCTCTGATACAATTGACCATGGCAAATAGCTGCTAGTCTCTTTTCCTCAACTAAGCTCAGCTCATTGAATCGGGTGCGAACCCATTCTGCCTCATCCAGTTTGACATCCATCATAACTCTTAGCGAGGGAATCTCAACTTTAACTGGTAGGACTGCCTTCATACCATACACAAGTGAGAACGGTGTTGTCCCAGTAGATGTCCTTACTGATGTTCGGTACCCATGCAAGGCAAACGGTAACATCTCATGCCAATCTTTGTAGGTCACCACCATCTTTTGCACAATCTTCTTGATATTCTTGTTGGCCGCTTCAACGGCGTCTTTCATCTTTGGACGGTACGGCGAAGAATTTTGATGCTCAATTTTGAAGTCCCGACATAATTCTTCCATCATTTTGTTGTTGAGATTAAAACCATTATCAGTAATGATTCTTTCGGGCACTCCATAGCGACAGATGATATCTCTTTTCAGAAATCTGGCTACCACCTGCTTGGTGACATTAGCATAAGACGCTGCTTCCACCTATTTGGTAAAGTAATCGATAGCGACCAGGATGAAGCGATGGCCGTTGGAAGCAGTTGGCTCGATCTTCCCTATCATATCAATGCCCCACATTGCAAAGGGCCAAGGAGAAGACACGACATTCAACGGATTCGGAGGTACATGCACTTTATCTGCATAAATCTGACATTTGTGGCATTTGTGGGCGTATGAACAACAATCTGCATCCATAGTCAACCAGTAGTACCCCGACCTCAACAATTTCTTTGCCATTGCATGTCCTCCGGCATGGGTACCGAAAGAGGCTTCGTGCACTTCTTGCATCAACATGTTTGCCTCATGTCTATCCACGCATCTGAGCAAAACCATGTCAAAGTTCCGTTTGTACAGCACGTCATCTTGGTTCAAGAAGAAGCTACCAGACAACCTCCTCAAAGTCTTCTTATCTTTGGTAGATGCCCCAGGCGGGTACTCTTGACTCTTCAAGAAGCATTTGATATCATGAAACCACGGCTTATCATCAGACACTGCGTCAACAGCAAACACGTGTGCAAGTCTGTCAAGATGAGACACATTGATCTTGGGTACATGGTTCCACCTTTGCACTTTGATCATAGAAGACAATGTGGCCAAGGCATCATCAAACTTATTCTCATCTCGAGGAATGTGGTACAACTTTACCGTCGTGAAAAACCTCAGCAGTCTTCTCGTATAATCTCTATACGGAATCAGATGTGTCTGGTGCGTATACCAGTTCCCATTCACTTGATTGATTAACAAAGCTGAATCACCGAAGATATCGAGGGTCTTAATTCGCAAATTAATCGCCTCCTTGATCCCCATTATACAAGCTTCATATTCTGCTTCATTGTTGGTGCATCCGAAAGTTACTCGGGCAGTGAAGGGCATATGAAAACCTTCTGGCGTGATAAGAACTACTCCAACTCCGCATCCATTCATGTTGACGGCCCCATCAAACATCAAACTCCATTTGGATTCAGGGTCTGGCCCCTCCTCCGGGAGTGGTTCCTCGCAGTCTTTAACTTTGAGAAACATGATGTCCTCATCAGGGAAATCAAATTTCATGGGTTGGTAATCATCAATAGGTTGCTGTGCAAGATAGTCTGATAGGATACTTCCTTTGATGGCTTTCTGAGAAGTATACTGGATATCATATTCAGTCAGCACCATCTGCCAACGTGCAACCCATCTGGTCAATGCTGGTTTCTCAAATATGTACTTGATAGGGTCCATCTTTGAAATTAACAAGGTTGTATGAGTGAGCATATATTGCCTCAATCGCTTAGCAGCCCATGCAAGTGCACAACATGTCCTCTCAAGCATTGAGTATCGTGATTCGCAATCATTGATTTTTTTGCTCAGGTGATGGCGTGCTCCTTCTTACCCGTCTCGTCATGTTGACCGAGAACACAACCCATGGATCCTTCAAGCACAGTCAAATACATGATCAAGGGTCTCCTTGGAACTGGAGGCATGAGAATTGGAGGTTCCTGCAAATATTCTTTTATTTTCTCGAAAGCCCTTTGGCAATCGTCATTCCACCTGACCGCCTGCTCTTTTCTTAGCAGCTTAAATATTTGTTCACAAGTGGCTGTGAGGTGAGATATGAACCGTACAATGTAGTTCAATCTACCCAGGAAACCATGTACTTCTTTTTCTATTCTTGGTACAGGCATTTCTTATATCGCTTTTATTTTGGCGGGATCAACCTCAATTCCTTTTTCGCTTACGATGAAGCCCAGCAATTTACCGGACTGCACTCCGAAAGTGCACTTGTTCGGATTCAAACAGTTTCTTCAAGTTGACCAGATGCTCCTCTTCTGTTCGAGACTTGGCAATCATATCATCTACATAACACTCAATCTCCTTATGAATCAAGTCATGGAAGAGTGTTACCATAGCTCGCTGATACGTTGCCCTGGCGTTCTTCAACCCAAAAGGCACCACCGTGTAACAAAAGGCACCCCACGGGGTAATGAACGTTGTCTTTTCCATGTCTTCCGGTGCCATCTTGATTTGGTTGTACCCGGAGAAGCCATCCATGAAAGAGAATACCTAGAACTGAGCGGTGTTGTCAACCAGTGCATTAATATGAGGTAAAGGAAAGTCATCTTTTGGACTTGCTCTTTTTAGATCCCAGTAATCAACGCACATTCTGACCTTACCATCCTTCTTCGGCACAGGAACGATATTTGTAACCCATGGTGGGTAATTGGTGACGGCCAGAAATCCCGCATCTAACTGTTTTTGTACCTCCTCCTTGATTTTGAGAGCCATTTCTGGTTTAGTTCTCCAGAGCTTTTGTTTGACAGGAGGACAACCCTCTTTCAACAGCAACCTGTGCACAACAATGTCTGTATCTAACCCCGACATATCTTGATACGACCAGGCAAAGATGTCAACATATTCCCGTAGCATACTGATCAGCTCTTTCTTCACCTCGACCTGCAGACTGGCTCCAATCTTAATCTCTTTCTTGGCATCCTCAGAACCAATGTTGATAACCTCAATTGACTCTTGGTGAGGCTGAATGACCCGCTCCTCCTGCTTCACCAATCTGGCAAATTCCTCGGGAACTTCACAGTCTTCTTCATCCCCCTCTTCGGCTTGATATATTGGATTATCAAAGTCATACATGGCCATAGCAGAATTGTTATCAATGAAATCCGGGTGATTAAGTCTGCATGATTGAGGGTCATGCTTTATTTTAGAATGAGACTCTTTGAAAAAAGGAACAACAAAAACAAAACATTGCCATTTTATTGCTTTTTCTGCAAAAATAAAAGTGAAAGACAAGGAACACAAAATTTGAATGCAAAACGTCCTTTGTTAATGATAAAAAACCTTGCAAATGCAATTATGAGGCCCTACAAATGGATCTACGCGCCTTGGGCAGAGCGCGAGATTTTAACATGCAACAAAGAAAAACAAAGAAAATTACTCTGTTTGAAGAGTAACTTGAACAATTTCTTCAACAAACCAATTGCCAAGCTCTTGACCCGGTACACACGGGCACAGCCACTTGTCGAGATCACAATCACTGTCGACGCCATCTTCACTTGCAGCGCACATCTGATTTGGATTAATGATTCCCCGATGTAGAAAGTAATCGGCCCCTTGTGCTCTATTGCAGCAGCTTGATACGGATTATAGCCTATACCGAACTTATCTTCCTTTGCAGAGACTTCAATCAATTTGCCCCAGCCTTGGGCATTGCCGGCTCTGACTACTTCCACTGCCTATTTGTAAGAAGCAATAGAAGTACCCACCTGTCCTTCACCCTAAGAAGATATTGCCTGTGAAGACGAATCACCAATATTGACTGCCTCAAATGCTTGGCTCATCATCTCATGGATCTCTCCATCCATTTCCATGTACTTAAAGGTAGACAGCTGACTTACGAAGATATCTTCCTCTCCACATACAGTCACCACTTGACCATCAACCACATATTTCAACTTCTGGTGCAACGTAGATGTCACTGCCCCATCGGCATGAATCCACGGTCTGCCTAACAAGCAGCTATATGCGGGTTGAATGTCCATCACGTAGAACACGCACTTAAACACCTGAGGACCAATTTTTATTGGGAGCTCTACCTCTCCGAATATAGAACGTTTCGAACCATCGAAAGCCCTTACTACCAAATCACTTGGTCTTAGAATAATTCCGTCAGCGTCTAACTTCATTAAGGCCTTCTTTGGTAACACGTTCAAGGAAGACCCCGTGTCCACCAACACATGAGATAATACTGCACCTTTACATTCCAGGGTGATGTGTAATGCCCTGTTGTGATTGCGACCTTCAGTAGTCAAATCATAATCTATAAAACCTAGCCCATGGCTAGCATTGACATTAGAAACAACCGACTCCAATTGATTCACAGTAATCTCTTAAGGTACATAGGCCATATTCAAGATCTTTAAAAGTGCTTCTCGGTGAGCTGCAGAACACATAAGCAACGACAAGATAGAAATCTTTGACGGCGTTTGGTTCAACTGATCAACCACTTTATAATCGCTCTTTTTGATCAGTCTCATGAACTCCTCGACCTCTTTCTCAAAAGTACCTTTCTGCACAGATTCAGGAACAACAACATCCTCTGTAGCCACCTGTTTGCCCTTGGCTTTGGCTGCTGCTTCAGTTTCAACATTAGTTCTCAGAGTCTGGGGAGCAAACAAGCATCCACTTCTGGTGAAGCCACCAAGACCACCAACATTATCAATACTGGAACTACCCATAGCTAGAGCTTCCACTTCTTACTTTTCTCCTTGGTAGTAAACGTCTGCACCGTAGTGCCATGGGATAGCCCGCTCACTAGTATAAGGGACTGGTCCTGGTACCGTAATAGTAACAGGACTCACTAGATCAGGCACAATGATAGCAGTAGGCACTGGCACTCGAATTTCAGCTGGCGTGAAATAAATGGTAACAGTTGACACATCATCCTTTTTGTCTCCCTAATCAAACTGTAGACAGCCCTCATTAATCAAATTTTGAATGTCGGCCTTCAGTTTATCACAACCATTACTCTGATTCTCGCAATCAACATAACCTTCTTCGCAGCCAGGGAACACTTTCCCTTTCAACAACCGAGCCTTCACAATACTCAAGGGAGTCCTCACCCTGTTCACATCAGTTACCAAATTCAAAACTCTCCCATCTTCAATGGCATTGACCTTTGGCACATTATGATCCGGCATGGGATTCTGAAGCACATTTGGTGGAGTTGAGGAATTAATTGCCTTGGCATCAATCAAATCTTGTACCTTATGCTGAAATGCCCGAAATTTTTCAATAGTATGACCTGGAGCCCCATAATGAAACTCACAGCGAGCATTAGCATCATAACCCTTTGGTAATACAGCAGGAGTCGGACCCATCGTACGAAGCTCCACCAGATTAAGCTTCAACAATTGAGGTAATAAAGCTGCGTAAGTCAAAGGCAGGGTGTCCATATGCCTGTCAGTTTGTCTCTGCTGATATGATCTCCGTGGTTATTGACTATTCTGTGGCTGAACATTTTGTTGTTGTGGTTGTGATTGAACTTGTGGACTAGGAATGGTAACAGCGGCAACCTGATTATAGGAATCTTGATATCCTCTACCTCTTCCTCTGTTCTTATAAACAACACTGGCCTTCCCCTCTCTCTTTCTGGTAGCTCCAGCAAATGGCTTCCTCACTCCTAAAGAACTAGCACCACTGACATCTTGTATTTTTCCGAGCTTCAACAAACTTTCAATCCTTTCCCCAGCGATTACAATGTCCGCAAACCCAGTTGAAGGACAGGCAGCCAACCTATCAAGATAAGTTCCCTGAAGAGTACCCATAAACATGTCGGCCATCTCTCGGTCCTGTAGAGGAGGCTGAACCATGACAGTCAACTGGCGCCATCTTTGAGCATATTCTTTAAAACTTTCCTTCGCATTCTGAGCCATACTCTGTAGCTGAGTACGGTTTGGAGCTATATCCATGTTGTATTGATACTGCTTGACGAAAGCTTAGGCTAACTCCTTCCAGTTCCTTACAAAAGTCCTGCTCAACTTCATATACCACTGTTGAGATGCCCCAGTAAGGCTGTCTTGGAAATAGTACATCCACAATTTCTCATCGTCAGTATGAGCGGCTATCCTCCCCACATAGGATTGAAAACGAGTCTTAGGACAAGTAGTGTCGTTGTACTTGTCAAATGTTGGTGGCTTGAACTTGTGTGGGATTCTTACTCCAGGTACCAATCCCAAATCAGAAACATCAAAACCAAGAGTGTTTTGGGATTCAATGGATCTGATTTTTTTAGCGAGCTCGTCAAACCTGCGAGTATTCTCATCTTCAGCATCTAACAGAGTGAACTGCTCATCTTGGTTATCTTCCACAACATGATGAACCCCATTATTTCTAGGAGGGTCTCCGCCTGCATTAACGCCAGCCTGATTACCATTGCCATTCTGCACCTCTACCTCTGGCCGCTCGACCATTGCCCTGAGTCTTTCCTGATTTTGGGCCATACCAGTCATTAACGCCATGAACTGGTCCATCCTGTTCCTCAGCTCAGTCAATTCAGTTTGCATCTGATCCATGATCTTAGCTTGGTTTCTGCGAGTTGCGTACCGGTGAATGTGGATATCAACTATAGTGCCTGCAACCAAATAAATGTTAGAGGACCTGCAACGAGTACCTGTCATGCAAAAATGATATGGAATGCAATGCAAATGCCATGTTTATCATTTTCGAGGTGCCTCACACCCTGATTCTAATCTTAACCACAGAAATCTGAAGATCAGAAATCGTGATATGAAGAGACGTGTCGTGATTATGTGCTTGTGTACAGATAACTTCCAAAGGAAAATTTCTGAATAAACTGCTCGTTTCAATTAAAAAGAAACCAGACATACGCACAGCGTTTAACAATGAGTTCACACGTCATACATCAAAATAGTGGATTCATCAACAGGCCTGATGATATCCATCAACAAAATTACATTAAGAGAAAGAGAGAAAATTATCAATCTGATAACTCTAAATCCTTCAACTTTTCACTTGAGTACTTGACTTCCTCGAAGAGTATGCGAGTGCGCTGGTGATTTGGTCTTTCGATTAACTCCTTAATCAGAACATCTCTCTTCGTGAGAGCTTCAGTCAGCGAACCCATATGCATCAAGAGAGCTTCATCATCACAGACCCCTTTATGCCTTTTCACGCTGGCTTGCATTTTGAGTTTCCCCATATCTACCATAGCCTCTTCAAGCTCCTTCTTGGAAGTCTTTAGCTCCTCTCTGGCGCTTTCCAATTGCTCTTGACTTTTGCCAAGGTTCTCCCGATACTTCCTCCGTTGTTCATGTGCTTTTTTAAGCTCGTCATCCTTGATCTTTAGCTGTTCCTGCCACTCTGCATTTTCAATCCTAACCTCATCCCAGGCTTACTGAAACTTGGCTAGCGTGTCCTTGGTCTAAGCTAAAGTCTATTTGGTCTTCTTATGAGCTTGAGTGGAAGCATCGGCACCCTTACTAATTTTCTGGAAATGTTGAGCTCTTTCGGCGAAATCCTTTTCTCTTGCAGCTAAGATTTTTCCGGCGTCTTGGGCTTTATGCTCCAACTTTTTGTTGGCATGCAGAGCATTTTGAAGAAGACTACTCAGATCAAAATTCTCCACCCGAAGCTCCTTCACCAACTTCTACAGTTTGTCAAACTCCTCGATGGCTACCGTGGTAGGCTGCTCTGGCATTACAGGATATAGAGGGGGTTCACTTGAAAAAAGCAAGAGTAATTCGTTTACCTTTATTTCAATCCATCTTTCGTAATCAGGATAAGATCTGCAATCCATTTTCCCAAAAACTATTTTTCCTGTTTTACGCGGGTGCCCCCAAGCATTCACAACTTCTCGCAACATTTCCTCATTATCAATCCCTGTAAAGAACAAATATTTCTCAACATCCTGATTTGTGGGAGGATACCTGGAAGCGTATCCAAACTGTCTAATGGCCAGGATCAGGTTATAATTGATTCCCCCTTTCCTGCCGATTAGAGGCACATTGGGAAAGTTCCCACAACTGGTGATAATCTCTATTCCCAGCAACTTACGATCAAACCAGACAATGTTACTAGCATCTAATCCCATTACCCGCTTGGACCATTTTAAAGAATCTTTTGTGTCTACAAAAGCACCTGTCTGAGGTAAATGCTTCAAAAACCAATGAGATAAAAGTGGAGCGCAACAATTGACAGATCCTCCCCTTCTTTTTTCGTTCTTGAAGTGCACAGAGTAATACAAATCTCCTAACAAAGTGGGAACCAGATTTTTGAGATCAAAAACTCTTATAGCCTGCATATCCACAAAATCCTGTTGATTAGGGAAAAGAACAATGCCATATATGCACAAAGACAGGATGGAATTGTAAACTGCCCAATTCTTTGCTCCAGCAGCCTCTTGAGCTTGATTGGTAAGAAAGGCTAAGTGAAAACCTTTGACCCCATTTTTGATAGTCACATTTCCTTTTAGCACTGAATCTTTCACCTGTACCGCAGCTGCAATCTCCTCTATGTCAGGATGACTACCAGAAAAGAATGGTACTACTGATTCAACTGGAATTCCCAAAATAAATGAGAACTCTTCCAGCGTAGGCATCAAAATGTAATTAGGAAAGAGAAAGCATCTCAACGAAGGCTCATAAAACTGTAGCAAAGTGTGAAGAGCATCATGTTCATACTGTGTGATTCTGCGGACCATCTCAACCAATTTCCCATATTTCTTCTGGAAGTTGACAAGAACACCCGAGTCGGCCAGAGCTATCACCTTATGCAGTAAATCCAAAATAGGTTCTGGGAACTTGTATGCAACATTGTTCTTTCTCTTGAGAACTGTCTCTGTCGAGCCCATTGATTGGAATCAGAAGTGTAATAAGCACCTGTAAATGACAAACATGAATGTTATGACATGATAATGCAATGCAAAAGGGCATGGTATCAGCGTGTTCTGTGTCTGTGTTGGACTGTGTGCACGGTGTCTATACAAATCTGAGAATAATATTGTAGATATAAACCCACTGACTGTAATAGGTTACATCATCCGTCTGTGAAAATACCAGGGTATTAGGGTATGTGGGAGGCATGATCACCTGCAAACCTGTAAACACCCGCCCATACTCACATGTGGGGTACTAAAACAGCGGTTCCTCAGTTTTGGATTCTCTATTTTGAGAAGCAATAGTACATTCATCCCTTGGGGTACAGTACTATCGCTAAACAAAGAGAACGTCCACTGATTCCCCCAAAATAAAGGCCATCCTATGCAAGTTCCAAAGTGGGCCCTCGGGTGCGAATGGGTTTGCCACAGAATGTGGTCTGCCACTGTCACCACTAAAGAGGGATATTTCCACTAAGGTCCTTAATGATCGGTCACCAGAGTCGATAGCTTTCTAGGTTAACACCCCGAAATGCACAAGACGTGCAAATCAGAACATTTCCCAAGAAAACCTCGTCTGGTTGTGGATTTCGTGTAAACCATACATAACAAGACGCTACGTAGGCCACACTACCATCCAATCTAGTCCTATGTGTGTACTCAGGCCTGTGTAATGGGCTTATCTCTCAGAATACCCATCCCGCCAAACAGAAAACCAGCACAGCACAGTCCAGTATAATAATGATATGTAATGTAAAAAATGCGATAAATACAGCAATACAGTAAAGCAATAATACAGTAAACAATAATATAGTAAAAACAGTAAATACATCATCAAAGTAAACACCTAATGAGTGAAAAACAAACAAGCGCTAGGATTGACTCGCTTAGGGAACCAGAGATTCTGGGTTCGCTCCCCAGCAGAGTCGCCAGCTGTCGCTCCCGGGATTTTCATCCAAGTACAAACGCACAAGTGGTACGGAAACAGAGTCGCCAACAATGTGTATTTATCCCAAGAGAGGGAAAGGAAACACTACGTAAACCCGAGGGAAGGAAAAAGCATGGTCTTGCGACCAAGAGAACTGGGTTCGGGAGTCGGTTACGCGAGGGGAAGGTATTAGCACCCCCACGCGTCCATCGTACTCGATGGGATCCACGCTTGCTGTCTCGATCGAAGGGTGTAAGGAACTGGAAATGAACTGCTAACTAGAGAACTGGAAATGAAAGGCAGAAAAGAAAAGGGAAAAAAGGAAAGAAGTGACTCGATAGGACATTATCGTTGTCCTAGGCCTACGTATTCCTTCAGTGCAATGGGAAAGTCAGAGTCAACGTAGTTCGACAGATTACGGGGAAAGGTTGCTCGTCGAGATATCGCATCTCGTGCCTACGTATCCTCAATCGGACGAGAAAGAAGAATCAGAGCAAACGTAGTTCGGCTCAACAAGGGTTGCTTTGTTTGTGTTTTTTAATGGAAACATCAGAGTGCGCGTCCTAGCAGTTAGGTATTGCAGCTCGCTGTATGGAGACTTAGGCGTTACCTGTTTGCGGTAGAATGGACATGGCGAGTCCTTTTAGAAAGGAATGAAGAGATGAGAAGAGAATTGTTTGTTTGTTTTTGTATTTTGAAAAGAAGTGTTTTTGAAATTCTGGCCTGTATATCAGATGTTCTATCGAGATGTCGAGACACTGATATACAACAACAATGAACAAGCTCAATACAAAAGTGTGCATAAAATGTAAAGAACACCAGAAATTGCTAACCCAGTTCGGATCTAACTATCCTACATCTGGGGGCTACCAAGCCAGGGATGAAATCAATATTCGATAGTATCAATTCACTGATAACCACACCCGGTTCAATCAGCTCACTTAATCACTACCCTTCCTATGACTTCTACCTAAGACTCCCCTAGGTATGAGGCCCTCCTCAAATCCCTCTTCAATCACAACCCGTGACTGGTTCCTTACAAGACAAGTAACAATGGTCGAAACACAAATTCTCAATACTTCACAGCTTATGAGAATTAACACTCAGCTACTCAATGCTTAAAAGCTTATGAGCAACCTTACACAACTTACACTACAGTCCTTATACTGTTATCATAAGATACCAGTTAGGCTCACAAAACACAAGCACACAACCCTAAAAATACATGTAAGTTCGACACCTAAAACTAGGTTTACATCAGTCTATTTATAGCTTGAAATCTGGACTGAATTGGGCTTCAAAAACGCAGCAATTAGGCTGCTCACAAATCTGCAAAATTAACTCCAATAAAATAGGTCTTCAATCCAAAGTTTCCTATTATGTCTCCATAATTAGAAACAGCAGCAAATCCGAAAACCAACAAGTAACCTTAATCCAAAAATGCTTTGGATGCCACATAGGATAACCAAATATTCACAGAATATTCAGTTACAAATCATAGTAACAGAATCTGCAATAAAACCTGACTTCACAGGGCGATGTCCTATGAGCTGCCATGGAACATCTTCATACGACATGTTGAACAAAGAGTAATGAAACATATTTTTAGACACCTTCATTCAACATCTGCTGCTACATGAGTTTTAGCAAAATAATGCCAACCATAAAACCAAGGAAATAACAATCTCCCCCTTTGGCTTATTTTTGGCTAAAACTCCACACACACTTAAACACCATCAGTATCAGCAGCGGAAAAAACACCATTAATAGTAGCAAAAAAAAACTCCCCCTCAGCTGCACACACAGTCCATCAGTAGCAGCAAAAAAAACTCCCCCTCAACAGCAGCAACATTCCACATTCTGCCCCTCAGCACAAGCACACATCACACACACTCCCCCTCAATAGCACAAGCACTTACTAATGCTGCTCCCCCTCACACTTACTACTCCCCCTTTTTAGCCACAAATATGACAAAGAGAGGTCATAGATAAATGTAAATATATTACATAGCAGTATATTGTTCAACACCAAACCAGAATTAAGTTGTCTAAAAGGAAAGAAAAACTTGCAGAAGAAAAAAAACAAAACAGACAAAAACAGAAGATAAACTTGCAGATAGCTTAGTTAATCATCACTGTCCTCTTCAGCCACCTCATCACGTTCACCTTCAGATTCAGAAGCACCCTTTTCAGAACCGGAATCATCAGACTACTGGACACTCCTTCTATCAGACTCAGTAGATTCACCTTGTCCATCATCTTCAGTCAGCTCTTGCTCTTTAGCAGCATTTCTCTTTTCAACCAAGGCCTTAATCAGCTGCTCGAGCTTTGTCTTCCTTGCTGTATCTCTCCTGATGGATTCTTCCAGCTCCTTGCAGGTTTCTTGCAACTGAGCAATGGCTTCATCATCAAGATTAGCAGGACCAGGAGTCTGTGTAGATGTCCCAACAACATCAGACACATGAACTCCACCTAGCAGCCTATAATGCAAAGTCATTGGAGGTTTTCTCTTGCTGACTTTGTCACTTCTTACTAAACAGTCAGGAAATTGGTTCAGGATTATTCCGCAGATTAAGGATGGAAAACATATGGGTAGCTTAACAGCGGATGAGCTAGCTTGCTTCAAAACTTGTTCAAAGATATATGCTCCAAAGTTGAAAGGGACCTTCTTTCCAATAGCATAAATGAATTTTCCAAGCATGGATGAGATGGTGGAAGTATGGTTGGTAGAAACCCAGTTTACCACTGCAATTCTGTGAAGGATAGCATATTTGACACTTAGCTTCCTAGAAGAGAGCTTTCCTTCATTTGGCCAAACTTTGATGCAACCACCTGTTATCTCCTCACTGATTTCATCATCTGTTGCTCCTAACTCAGCATGATGGTCCGTAGGTCTCCCCAGAAAGTTATTAATCACTTTGGGCAAAAATTTCACAGCTTTGCCTCTTACATAGACTTTTCTGAGTTTGCTATTACAGTCTTCAGGGATACTCACAACAAACTGCTTAAGCAACTTCTCATAACATGGTCCTATGTCAGACACAGTCTTCATCAACCCTGCAGCTTTAATAAGATCAACCACTTCCTTATACTTGTTGAAGTCTTTCCCCAATTCTCTCTCTAAAGCTACCCTTCTTTGGCTGACAATTTTCCACCTATCAGTTTGCCTGACAGTTTGATCCTCCCTTCTCCCACTGATGTCCTGGACATCAGTTCCAGCATTTGACTCATTCAAGCCTGTGACCCTTCTTTTCTTGATTGGAACCACAACTTTACTCCATTGCTTAGAGGGACTTGCTCCAGTCTTTCTTTTGTTACTCTCCACATCAGCAGATTTCCTAATCATTTCTGCATCCTTTGGATTCTCAGCCACACTGGTATTCTCTTTTCTACTCTTGATTCTTTGTAGTATGTCAGCTATTGGTTCCTCATCAGAGTTTTTCTCAGCAACGTTCTACACATCTCAGCCCTCTTCTTGCTTCTTCTTTCCCTAGCCACCTGAACTGGTATCTCTCCTGATAGATTCTTTGAACTATTATTTGTATTTCCCGCCATGGATGTTGGGACGTCAGACCCGACATCTTTATCAGCTTCACTAACAGCAACGGTGGCAAATCTTCTAAGACTCTGATCTCTACTGAAAACATTATCATCAAGAGTCCTACTATCATTCTTAGTTTTATCCACCCTCCTATTTGAATTCTTTTCAGTGACATTTTTTCTAGGTTTTAACTTATCAGAATAAAACCTAGTAATCATTTTGTCTTTCTTCCTAGATGAAAGGGGTTTAGACTTCTTACTTGACATACTTTCATTCACAGAGTGGGAAACTGGTTGCTCACCTCTAGTGTCAGAGCGAACTACATTCAACGGGGCGATATCAAGAACAAGGTCTGTGAGTTTGATCATTCGGTGAGGATCATAGTCTTCGTCATTGACTTGAGAAGTTCTTAAATCAGCAGGAGAATCATGATGTTGAGACATTTTTTGTTGCTTACAAAATGCAGTATTGAAGAGAGTAAGAGCAAACCCTAGCGAAGAAGAGTTTTGAGAGAGTAGGTCAGATGAAGTTTTCGCACTGTAGGATTGAAGTTGGAATGTGTTAGCTGGGTTGTTTATAAGTTTTGGAAATGGGCCCTTATACACGTTCCATTCACAAGTTCTTTGGTTTAACACTTCCAAAATTTTGCTTTCGTCTTTCCACAAATAGCAATTTTCTGAGGTTCTTTCACCTCTCATAACAACAACATTCTTTTCATCCATTATTAAACATTCGTGGGTTGTAAAAATGACCTTAAGAATTTGATCACACAGCTGGCTTATGCTTATTAGGTTAGTATCTAACCCTTCAACAAGCAATACTTCTTCCAGAATTGGCTGTCCTGGACCATCCACTCTTCCAACACCAAGCACTTTTCCTTTCGATCCATTACCAAAAATCACCTCATTAGGAGCATGATACTTAACATGTGACATATATCCACTAATGCCTGTCATATGTCGAGAACATCCACTATCAAAGAACCATTTTTCATTTGTAGAGACTCTGAAAGACTTGTAGTCCCTATGTTCCTTTTCACTATCCTTTGAAGTCCATATCCTTTTTGTTTCAACCCATCTCTTTTTCCTACTATACTATTGCATGGGTTTGGGATAACCATGTAGCTTGTAGCAAAAAGCTTTTATATGACCAAACTTCCCACAATGGTAGCATGTCCACCTTTGATTCTTTTTCTTTATGAACTTCTTCTGATGTTGAAACATGTGATTTGACATCTCCACTTCTTGCTTTATTTTCTGAGGAACAAACTTCAATACAGTCTTCTTGGAAGTCTCTGCTTGATTGTTAAAACCAAGGCCTTGCACATTTCCAGCTTCTTTCCCATTCTGAAGGATCTCATCCAGCTGCGTGGTACCATTGTTCAGCATTCTTATAGATTTGGTCATATTGTCAAGTTTTGACTTTTGCCATTCAACCTCCTCCTTCAGATCAGCAATGGTTGATAGATGTTCTTCCTTCTCAGCTTCCAGTTGAGCTATCAAGATCTTCTGCTCCAATATAATTCGGCACCTTTCTTCATTCTTGATACACAGTTCTAAAAACCCTGAGAATACTTCTTCCTTAGTAAGTTCTCCAACATAAGATTCACAAGAAGTTTCTTTATCAGCCTTACATACTCCAGTCAAAGCTGTCACCAATTTTGCTGATTATTCTTCAATATCACTCTCAGACTCTCCTTCTGACCAAGACACGGATATGCCCTTCTTCTGCCTTTTGAGATACGTGGGACACTCAGTCTTTATGTGCCCATATCCCTCACATTCATAGCATTGAACTCTTTTCCCTTGATTAGAGTCTTCTTCAGTTCTGCCTCCATCCTGATTCTTTCTGATGTCGAGTGACTTGTTCTGAGCATTAGCTCTCGACTTCCAGTCAATCCTCTTCAACACTTTGTTAAATTGTTTACCAAGTAATACCAGATCTTTAGACACCTCTTCATCTTTGACCAGTTCTCCTTCATCATCTGAGTCATCAGCATTCGACACAAATGCTATACTCTTCTTCTTTTCAGTTTTTTCACTGAATCCTAACTCAAAAGTTTGGAGAGATCCCATAAGCTCATCCACCTTCATCTTGTCAATGTCCTAAGCTTCCTCTATAGCAGTAACCTTCATATCAAATCTCCTAGGAAGAGACCTGAGAATCTTCCTGACCAGCTTGCTGTCAGATATCTTTTCTCCTAAGGCACTAGAGGCATTAGCTATCTCAATAATGTTCATATGAAAATCATGAATGCTCTCATCCTCTTTCATCTTCAAACTCTCAAACTTGCTAGTGAGAAGCTGAAGCTTTGACATTTTCACCTTTGAGGTGCCTTCATGAGCAACTTTCAAGACCTGCCAAGCCTCTTTGGCAATAGTACAATGCTCAATCAGCCTGAAGATATTTCTGTTGACACCATTGAACAATGCATTCATGGCTTTAGAATTTCCAACAGATCCTTTGTAGTCAGCATCATCCCAGTCCTCTTTTTCCTTCAGAACATCAGTAAGATTTCCTTCTCCATCTCTCACCTTTGGAGGCTCCCAACCTTTGAGAACAGCTTTCCATGCTTGATCATCCATGGACTTGATGA
Organism: Lathyrus tuberosus; assembly: GCA_022829125.1. Taxonomy (NCBI): domain Eukaryota; kingdom Viridiplantae; phylum Streptophyta; class Magnoliopsida; order Fabales; family Fabaceae; genus Lathyrus; species Lathyrus tuberosus. Next base: position 14,584,323 of record JALAZF010000006.1, read on the forward strand.
AGGCTATCATCCTAGGTTTCCAATACTCATAGTTAGAGCCATCCAGCAAAGGTGGTTTATTCAGAGCTCCTCCATCCTTGTCCATTGTACCAGAAAGTACCTTCCCTGAATCTCACCCAGAAACAACAAAGGGTGCAAGCTCTTGATGCCAATTGAAATTCTGGCCTGTATATCAGATGTCCTATCGAGATGTCGAGACACTGATATACAACAACAATGACCAAGCTCAATACAAAAGTGTGCATAAAATGTAAAGAACACCAGAAATTGTTAACCCAGTTCGGATCTAACTATCCTACATCTGGGGGCTACCAAGCCAGGGATGAAATCAATATTCGATAGTATCAATTCACTGATAACCACACCCGGTTCAATCAGCTCACTTAATCACTACCCTTCCTATGACTTCTACCTAAGACTCCCCTAGGTATGAGGCCCTCCTCAAATCCCTCTTCAATCACAACCCGTGACTGGTTCCTTACAAGACAAGTAACAATGGTCGAAACACAAATTCTCAATACTTCACAGCTTATGAGAATTAACACTCAGCTACTCAATGCTTAAAAGCTTATGAGCAACCTTACACAACTTACACTACAGTCCTTATACTGTTATCATAAGATACCAGTTAGGCTCACAAAACACAAGCACACAACCCTAAAAATACATGTAAGTTCGACACCTAAAACTAGGTTTACATCAGTCTATTTATAGCTTGAAATCTGGACTGAATTGGGCTTCAAAAACGCAGCAATTAGGCTGCTCACAAATCTGCAAAATTAACTCCAATAAAATAGATCTTCAATCCAAAGTTTCCTATTATGTCTCCATAATTAGAAACAGCAGCAAATCCGAAAACCAACAAGTAACCCTAATCCAAAAATGCTTTGGATGCCATATAGGATAACCAAATATTCACAGAATATTCAGTTACAAATCATAGTAACAGAATCTGCAATAAAACCTGACTTCACAGCGCGATGTCCTATGAGCTGCCATGGAACATCTTCATACGACATGTTGAACAAAGAGTAATGAAACATATTTTTAGACATCTTCATTCAACATCTGCTGCTACATGAGTTTTAGCAAAATAATGCCAACCATAAAACCAAGGAAATAACAGTTTTGATTATTTTTGTGTTTACAACGCATGTTGTATTTAAGTATCTCATGTAGGATCGAATGCCTCGCATATCGACCTAAGACGGGACGTATGCTAAACATTCTAAGAAAGTGAGAGAAGACCCCTCACTATCTTATTCTCACATGAAAGTCTCAAATACAATATATGTTATGCCTTTGTTAAGTGTTTTTACTTTTGTTTTGAGATGAGAAGAAGAGAGACTCAGAGGTTGAGAAAGGTAAAAGTCTAAATGGGAGACTAACATTCAAACCCTAAAGTTATCATACATTGATGTTCCTAATGGTTAAGTGTGGTTTAGAAACCTAGATCTAAAAGAAAAGAGAAGGAGAGTGAGTTCTAACTTACTTCCAAGGTGAAAGTTAAGTTAAGAACTCAAAGGGGATGAAAGAGATTGAACAAAGAAAGCATTAGATGCTTTGCACAAACACAAAAGAGAAAAGTATTAAAAAGATGAGGAAAGAAAGTATGTGTGGAAGCATATCCACACACTCAACTTACCATTAGCCCCTACACGAAAAGGTTAGTTCTATAATGGATTAAGAAAACATAATTGAAAAATGTAAGCAAATAAATCCTAGTGTTCTAAAGGAAGCTATAGGAAAATTCTAAGGAGCTAGACCTAAAAAGAAAAGATCACTAAAGGGTGGTACTGACCTAAGGCAGTAGCAAAGCCTATTTACATCTACCAATGGTTACAAAGACTTAAAATATCCATCTATGTCTAAACAACCAACCAAACATCAAAAGAATGCAATGATATGCACTAAAGATGCATCATGAACATTTAAGAGATGTAAAACATGCAATGATGCAATATGAAACACCACAACCAGTAGGAAAACACTTCATAAATGTCATTAAGTAACCATGAATTACCATCCATAACATGAGAATAAAACTCAAGAAGAAGGAGTAGAACAAGGTCACACAAGAATTCACAATGTTGTTCACTTACAAAACAAGTCACAAAGGAGAAGGAAATGCAATTATGAATGTAAATGAACATGGATCAGTAGCATACATGATGTAAGATGACATGAGAATGCACAAATGAACAAGTTTGGTTCATACACAAGTCACATTAGAGATTAGGAAGAAAGAACACAAGTTGAAGTTCATACAAAATGAAACATGCTTCAAATGTTCATGTAATTGTAATGCATATAATATGACATTATGAGTCAATAAAAATAGATGGAATGGTTCAAATACAGTAGAGGGACATACAAGAATGAATGGGAATGGCATACCAATATGAGATACACACAAGCTATGTTGAAGAAGAACAAGTGATAGGTGCACAATTAAGTATGAATGCAAGATGAACCTCAATTGCAAAACATGTCAAAATGAGATATGAAAGATATATAATTTGACATAAATGACCTATAATATTCAAATAAACATGTTTCAAAAGATAACATCAATCATCTCAAGAGACTATAGGCAATATGACACAAAACCATAGCATATGCATACAATGAAGCACATAAATGCACATGTAATCAATCAATCAAGGAAAAAATAGGAAGAGACTTGGAAAAATTATTAAATTAGGTCACAAAGTACCTAAGTCAGAATCTAAAAACATGTCAAAAGGTCACACAAAAATTCAATAAGGAGCATGCTCAAACAAATCAACAAAGTCACATTAGGTCAACAATGAATAATGCACAAAGATATGGTTCAAATGCTATGCAAAAATGATTTTAAAAATATGAGAAAAATTTTTTATATGCTTTAAGATATTATTTAATCATAGCAAAAAGATTGGATGCAAAATGGTTTTAGAACTATGCAAAAATAAATGTGAAATGCACAAGTATCATGAAGAACAACATTTAAAAAAGAAATTAATAGAAAAATATGCAAATATGAGAAAAAAATATTAAAATCATAAATAAAAATAATGGAAAATTATTTTAACGAAGTATGATGCTATATGAATTTTTGTGGAATTATTTAATGCATTTTGGTATTTTTAAAAATAGAAAATCAAAACAGTATAAAAAAAGAAATTTAAAATGAAAAGAAAATAGGAGTGGGGGTGCAGCGAAAGTAAAATGCCAGTTAAAAATGCGTTTGGGCTTGGAAAGAGGTGTGTGGATAGCAATTAAGAGTACAGTCCAATAAGGCGCGTGTGTGTGTGAATTATGGTGTATCTCAGTCAAGCATTTGATTCAATAACATGTGTTAGATCCGGTCAACATATGATGATGAGAAAAGTATTCAAATCTAATGATTCACAAAGTAATCACATAGAGATTAAAATGATCACGCATACACACGAATAGTCAACAATCAAAAATCTGAAACTTAAAACCACGCGCAAGTCACATGCTTCATTAATGTGCTGGCAGATTCTCAAGCGTTGGATCAGATGCATCACACGACCACGTTTTAAAGTTGAGAAACCCTAGGGTTTTGACCTGAACAAGAATCAGGTGACCGGAGAAGACTCCCGATTGTCTTCTCCGGTGAGTCTCCGGCGAGGCTACATCTTCAGGTCAATGAAAACTAACAAACCACATATAGAAATGAAGCTGAAGTCACGTGGAATACGAATCTGACCTTAGAAATCACGCAGCATGCATACACAGAGAAATTCAAACACGAACAGTTTGCCCTAAAAAAAATGAATCTAAGCACTTAAAGTGCCTATCACTAGCCGGATCAACCACAACTCCTATTGAGCTCAAATCAACATAAAACAAGCAACAATAACTAGAAATCGTGCAAGCAAAGTTTGAAGAAGTTCAAACCTGAAACTCTGAAAAACTTTGAATCAAAAGAAAACCAGAGAGGAGAACTTGATCTTGATCTTTCTAAGAGCAAAATAAATGCTCTAAAGCTTCGAATCTTGATGAAAACAGAGAGAAAATCAAATCTGAAGTGAGATTGCACTTGAGGAATTAATCTAGTTTCAGCTTGTTCTTGACCAGAGAATTATAATGTGAAACAATGGATGAAGATGATGATGAAATCGTGCAGAGAGAGAGAGAGAGAATTCAGAGAAATTCAGAGAGTGTTTGGTGAGAAAATGAGAAATAAAGTGTTGTGTTCAATTTTAGATGGGATGAAACTTATATATATGTGGTTAAGGTGTTAACTACAAGAGTTAACAGTTGGAAATGTAGTTAGATGAGTTGAGTTAAGTGAGTTCTGAGTTAACTAATTGAGTCAGTTAGTTATGGGCACGGGTTGGTAAGTTTAATTAAGGTGTGGAGGGGTTTATGTTGCTTATGGTGAGGACAATGAAATGAGATGGTGATGAGGTTATGTGATCAGTGGTGGTGATGATGTTGATATGTGTAGCAGCAAGCTTGTTGTGCAAGTTTGTTCTTTTCCTTTTTCATGTATGGTAAAGCATGGTGTATAGTGTGTAAGAAGCATGTGTGTTCAAATGAGGAAAATGGTGGCTGGTATGAAAAATCATGCGCATGGACTGATGTAAATCAACAATAACAATGTCAAACACTTCATCTTGGCCAGCATGGTTTCAATGAAAACAAGGAAGTTTGATGATGGAATTCTCTAAGCATAGTACATGAAATGGGATGATCTTGGTGGCTATGGAGAGATGGTACATCATAGAACATGATTGATGTTGGAACCAAGGTGAAAGAATACCTCTAACACTCTTGAAAATGGCTTGAAATTCAAGGAATCAAAACTGCATCATGGGTGAGGCAAGTTGTGGCACGCATGGCAACATGACTTGTGGAAATTTCAGAGTGGAGCCCTCATGTTTGGACCATCATAACTCTCCATCCCTTGATCAAATGAAAAAATGATAAACATGAACATTGTAGAGGGCATGGAAAGGAACAACTTTGGTGTTGGAAAGTTTTTCATTTGAAGCTTTCTTGATGGAGAAAATTAGCTTGACATTTGGCACACCAAGTGTTTGATGAAATTATGGCCTGGAGGCCTGAACTTGCCTTGCCATGACTTGAAATTTGCCTTGATTTTGCTCCACTTTGATTGATCATAACTCTCTCAATTTTGATCCAATGGAAGAGTTCTTTATATGGATTTGAAGCTTGGAATGTTATCTTTAATTGGCTCAACTTGGGCCTGAAGTTTGAAGCTTTTATCTTGAAGAAAGAATGCCTTGAAGTGGAGTGCCAAATGGTCAAAACTTGCCATTTTTGGAAACCCTAAGTTTCTAAATTTGGCAACTTTATACAATTCTTGATTTTTGATGATTACTCCATCATTTCTTGATCAAATCTTGTCCAATGAACATATGTAACTTGAATTTCATGAATTTGACCTAAAAAGATCAGGAGTTGACTTTTTCCACTGTACAATTGACTTTTTCCCCAATTTCTTGATTCTCAAGCAACTGACCAATTGAATCTCTTCTGAAATGAACCAATGGGCAATCCTCCATCCTTAGACACTTGACATCATTTAGAAAACATTGAGATCAAGTTTGAACCAAAATTTCATCAGGAGACTGCTTGAACCACAAACCCTAATTTGGACTGTTTTTGATAGGAGGTGATGAGTTATCCAACTTCTTGATGAATTCTCATCTTCCAATGACTTGTGGGATCAAAGTGATATGATATATGATGAAAGAGACCTTTGAGGCTTGTTGGGGAGACCCTTGGCTCTAGCTCTCTTGCTTTGAAAGATCCATGCTATGAAGGCCACTGATCACATGCCCTTATGCAACATGAGATGATATATGAGATGAAATGAGATCTAACTACAATGCAATGAAACATAAGCTAGGCAACAACAAGAGGGCAAATTTTGGGGTGTTACACATTCGTATGTTAAGTAGGTGACAAGGATCCATGACTCGGGCCGACTTCTAGACGTAGAAGCGGACGGGAAAAGGGGGTGCCTTGGTATGGTTATCGATTAGTGATATTGCGAGTTGATGAACTCATGACGTGTTTCCATATAGTGTGAGAATTGGAATTGTGAACTCGAAGTCCTTTCCCCTTCCCCTTGGACTTGAGTAGGATTGTTAGAACCTTGTAAAGCCGAGAGGACCTATAAGATAGGGAAACTCACTGAGATTGATGTATCTCACCCCATGTTGTTGTTTACATCACAGGTACTACAGGTTCGGTGAAGGGTAAGGACAAAGTTGTTTGATTTTCCTTACGGATCGTAGTTTTTGTGTGGCAAGGCTTCCGTTGTGAAGATTTTTGGGATTATTATTTGATCTAGTTCTTAGCATTGGAACATCTTGTACATATGATGCCATAGGTTTTTTGTATATAGTATTTTGGGCATGTATATGTATAATGTGTTAACTAGGGACTTATGTCATTTCAGTACCAAAACGCAAATTCATGTATGATATGGATGCTTTGATGTATTATATTGTATATGGGTTTTACAGTATAATTATTCGTAGAAATATTTTACTCACTTGAGAATATAAATTATCAATTAAAACCGTTAGATTAAAAGAAAATATGAGACTAAGATTTAGAACAAATCTTTAAACCTACTCTTAAAGACAATATAATCTATCTCATATATAATCGAATTGACTCATGAACCTAACGAGTCAAACTATGTATAGTTCAAGTTCAGATCATTTAGTTAACGAACTTAGTTTTTAGCTCATATTCAGCTCATTTGGTTCATGAACCTAGTTCAATGATTTAATTTTCGAATCGAATTTCAAACTATTTTCGAGTTGGTTTGGTTCATTGCCAGCCCTACAACTGGGTATTGGCTTTTCCAGTATTTCTGGATTAATTGTGAAGAACCATGAATGTTTATTTTTTGGGTTCTGGTAATAAAATGTCTGGGTAAAAGCTTGAATATAGTCCTAGTAATTAAAGTAAACATATTTACCTTCTCCCAAATTCAGAGCCCTATCACTGTTAGGGTTCAAGCCCCATTCTTTAGGGGAAATGATCCTTCTGATATGACATTTGCTAAAGTTTATAAAACTTTCTGGGTTATTATTTTGGTAATGGTGGGTAATCTCTACAGACTTTGTTATAATTAACAAAATTTCCAAGTTTGGTCTTGCTTTGCCATAAAGACCAGCATACCCTCTTGATTCGAGGTATCTTTCTTTGATTGCCCAAGCATTGTTTGGGTATAATTTTACATCTTCCTCCTCAATGTGCATGAGGGTTTCCGTGACTGGGTTTTCCAAGTAATCAATTATTTGATTTTCTTCTGTTGTTATAGTATCTTTATAAGATACTTTTATTTGGGAAGCATCAATTTGATGTTGTGGCATATCCCTGCCTGGTTGTCTAGCCCTATGAGTTGTGACCTGAGTCCAATCCCCTATTAGGGATATGTTTTCTTGAGCAAAGAGCGGCATTTGGCTGCTCTGACCTCTGGTTGGTCCTTGAGAAAAGGCACTTCCTCCTCTTTTTCCTCTCCCTCTGGAGAAGGTTGACATAGTTAACCCTACAAAAATTCACGAGTTAAAAAATCAGCAAGAGAATTATTTTCACCTTTTATATATTCAATATCAAAATCAAATGCAGATAATTGAGCTTGCCAATTTGCAAATATTTGTTTTGATACAAGATTTTTGACATCTTTTTCAATAATAGATTTAACAGAGCTACAATCTATTCTTAACAGAAATTTCTGATTTAACAAATCATCTTGGAATTTTGAAATACATTTTATGATAGAAAGCATTTCTTTCTTAATAGTGGCATATTTTTCCTGTGTAGGGTTCCATTTCCCTGAAGTAAACCTTACTAAAACTTGTTTATTTGTATCAGGTAGAACTTGTTTTAATACACCTCCATAACCTAAATTAGAGGCATCTGTTTCTACAATCTTAAAATATTTAGGATTGGCTAAAGAAAGGCAAGGTAGGGTTTTAACCCTAGCTTTAATTCGTCGCATGGCCTGAGTATTTTGCTCAGTCCAAGGACCAGGATTCTTTCTCAATCTATCATATAAGATAACAGTATCTTTGGCTAGATCTTTGTAATAATCTGAAATATAATTCAGACTTCCTAAAAATCTTTGCAGTTGAGTTTTTTCAGTAATTACATCAGGAAATTTGGATGCAAACTCAATACTTCTTTCTATAGGGATAATTGTTCCCTGGTCAATTTCATGACCTAAAAACCTAACTTTTGTTTGAAACAGTTTCATTTTTGGGGCAGATATAACTAACCCATTATGTTTGATTAATCCCTTGAATATTTTCAAGTGTTTAATATGCTGTTCAATGGTTTTAGAAAATACTAAAACATCATCTATATAAACAATACAAAATTCTGTATAAGGAATGAATATGTCATTCATAATATTTTGAAATTCAGAAGGGGCAATTTTAAGCCCAAATGGAAGAACATTCCATTCGTAGTGCCCAAAAGGGACAGTGAAAGCAGTTTTATATCTGTCTGCTTCTTTTATCTGGATCTGCCAATATCCAGACTTCATGTCAAATTTTGAAAATATAGCAGATTCACTTAATCTGTCTAACAAATCTTTTTTGTTGGGAATTGGATATCTAATCCATTTTAAAACTTTGTTAAGGGGTTTATAGTTTATTACTAACCTTGGAACGCCTCGTTCCTTTTCTGCATTTTTATTAACATAAAATGCAGTACAACTCCAAAGAGATTTAGATGGTCTAATTAGACCTTTTTGTAAGAGATAATCTATTTATTTCTTACACAATTCCAAGTATTCTTGGTTCATTTGAGCCGGTCTGGCTTTAGTAGGAATATGATTTTCAATAAAATCATCTTCATATGGTAAAGCAATTATATGCTTTTTCCTATCCCAAAAAGCATTGGGAAGGTTATTGCAAACTTCTATTTTGAATGCATTCTCAATCAATTTGATTTGAGATTGTATTTCTTTTTGATTTAGTTGTTCTTTAATATTTAGCAACTGTATCTCTTTTTGTAAAAAAATTAATTTGTTTCTTTTTGTTCAACATACTATCTTTAATTTCATTGATCAGTCTGGTTTGTGGTACCGTTATAAATTCAAAAATAATTTCTTGATCATTGATCCTGGTAACAATCCCTTTGGGCCTGATAGTAATTGGTATAATTTGATGCAGAAAAGGTGTACCCAATATGATTCTATGGGTCATTTTTTTAAATGATATAAAATGAGTTGGTAAGCATATTTGCTACGTACAAACATAAGCGTTGTTAATCTTATAATTAACTTGCAGTTTATCTCCACCGGCATGGGTAAGAGTTTGGGTTGTTTTATCAAAATATTTGGTTGGTATTATTCCTTCTTGGAGGCAATTAAGGTCAGCCCCACTATCAATAAGGACTATCTCATTCTCCAAAATACATTGTTTACTAATTACCAAAGTAATTTTCACAAACCATTTTTGTGAAGTAACTTGGTCTAGAAGGGTTACTTTTCCTTCCCAACTAATATTATTATTAGTCAAGGTATCACTAGTAGAAGGAATTTTGGTATTGTTTTCCAAAAAAGTAATTCTTGTGGATAGACTATTGTTATCCTTTTTTATCTGAACCATTTCAGATTTTAACTGGTTTATCTCATGTTTCAAATCATTAATTGAAACCAGATTTTCTTTAATATTGGTGTTTGGAAATCTAGATAAAACTTCACTGAATTGGTAGGGCGCTCCCAAAATTTTTTGAGCTTCTTCTTTCCTGGATGATTCATTTATCAATGTTTCCAATATTTTTCTTTTCAGATCATTGTCTGGAATAGACTCTATCATTTTAATAATTCCATCTTGTTCTGATGTCAGAACATTAACATTTAATCCATTCATTTCAACAATGGATTTTCAATATTCCACTTCATCACTGCATTGACACTTATTATTGTCACAGTTATCATTCTCCGTATCAGAATTATATAAAATTCCTAATTCATCTTCTTCCTCAGAAGTACTAGAATTAGAGTCAGTGTCTAATAATAATACTTTTTCTATTTGTTTCTAAGCTCTTCATCTTCAATTTCGTGAAGGGCTTTTTTAGTCCAACATTGGTTAGCATAATGGCCAACCTTACCACATTTATGACATATAATGTCTATTTTCTTGGCTTTACGTTTTTCTTTGGACTGATAAGGTTTGGATTTAGCTTGTTTATTAGGATAATGTTTCTTATAAGGGGTTTTCTTGAAAGGTTTTTTTCTGTAATCCCTATAAGGTCTGGATTTCTTCAATTTCTATTTTTCCCTATTGGGTTTGGAGGATTTGCCTAAGTCATAAGCAAACTGTTCGCAGAAATCACCTAATTGATGTTTTTCTGTCTTATTCTGCTTCTTAAGCTGATTTCTAAGCTTAATGTCATTGCATAAAGCTAATCCTTCATTAATGAAGCAACATATAATCTGACCATAGGTCAAGTTTTCATAATTAATACTGATTCCATCATTTTTGTTCCTCAGACTTTGTCTGATTTTCTCAGCAAAGAAATGTGGAAGACCATCCACAAATTTAGACTTCCAATGCGAGGAGTTGGAATTGTTGAGTTGATAAACTCTTGAGAGAAAGGTATCTTTATACCATCTAAAGTGTCCTAAGGAAGGGCATCTAAGATTTTGCATAAGGGTATTTATTTTTTCTGCTATTGGAATGTTAGTTCCTACAACACAGTTAAACACAAAGTGTAGGCTGCATCCTCTTCTCTCGTAGTAACAACTAGAGTTCCAGTAACTGTCAAAGAAGTACTGGTGGTTGTCTCAATTTTAACCATTTTCTTATGGGTTAAAATTTCCTTCTTTTGAAGTTCTGTGAGATAATGATCCCACCATCCTCTAAGTTGACCAACAAAGCCAGTTGTTATAAACGTTGCAATAGTACTGTCTGAATTTCCTTGTTGTTTGCAGACAGTGGAATACATGATCATCCTATGAATCATGTCTAGAATTTGTTTATCATTTAAACCATCTATGTTCCATTCATAGATAGCTTTGCCAGAGTAAGAATTCTGATAGGTTTCTGGCTCCTCATAGAGCAGATCCTGGGGTGAGGGTCTATGGTAGTAATATTTTTCTACTGGTCTGGGAGCATAAACAGGGTTTATGGTTTCCTCTTTATTTATGTTGATGTTTGCAAACATATTTGCAATTTCTTCAACATTATTAGAATCTTCAACATCAGAATATGATTCTGATAGAACAGAAAGGTTTATTTCCTTCAGTTTTTTATCTAAGGCTTTAAGAAATTCCTCACTATTACTTTCCATTTTAAAATTTGTAATAGGAGTAGGAGGTTGAATTAAAGGAATATCTTTAGTCTCCTGAATTTTAGGTTGTTTGGCTTTTTGCAATTGTTCTATTAACAATTTTTGTTGAGCCATCTGCTCTTCTATTAGCTTCCTTAATGACACTAAGTCATTTTCCATGGAAACCAATTGATCTCCTACACAGACTAAGTAAGCATTTGTGTAGTTCTGGGATTTAATGATAGCATTGATCTCCCTGATTGTTGCCTGGTTGTTTTCAACCTTTTGTAAGCTTAAAAAAGTTGTGGCTTCTATGTTGGGACTTATTTGTAAGGATTGGCTAGGAGGAAATGGTGAATTAACAATTTCTTTTCCCGTGTCCCAAGGTTTCTGGAGAACCATTATCTCATTTTCTATTTTTTTTAACATATTGTTCTAAGAACCATCTTGGAAAAGTAATGAAATCTTGGACAGCATCCAAATAAGTGTAATAAATGTCTATTATTTCTTCTATCTCTTTGGCAGAGAATTTGGTGTAGAACCATGCCCTGAACTCTGCATGTTTAGGGGTCATGAACTCATCATTGGTAAGTTTCCTCCAACAACTTCCAGGAGAATAATCGTATATATTCATAAGGAAAAATTCATGTCGGATTGTGTAGGGGATTTCCTACCTGTAGGGTTATGGTAAATTCCATATGGTATTTGGTTATCACTTATTTTGACATTTTCTACAGCCTCAATTTCTTCCTTTAATTGAGAAGTTGAACATCTGCTAGGCAATTTATCATTAGCAGTGTAAAACTCATTAATAGAATTGGTAGAATATCTACCAGAATGGGAAACTGACCTAGGAATTCTAACAATTCTTTTAGGAATAAACTTATTTCCAAGTCTCCTGATTGGGTCTGAATTATTTGATCTATGTCCTGATTCAGGATAGGTTTTGGTTCTAAAACATTAGGTAAGGACCATGTTTCCGGGAACTTAATCTCGTCCCACTTGATTAATCTATTGGTTGCTACCTTAGAGGTTAGCAGGTTGGTCTGGACTAATGTTGTAGTTCCAGGGAAGATAAGATCCCCTCCAAAATTTGTATTTTACAGCACAAAATTTGTATTTTACAGCAGCACAGCGGAGGGGATCTTATCTACCTTTGTAAGTAAGCAAAAACCTGAAAAATTTTATAAACTTAAAACTTTCCAAAAAACTTCTGAGAACAAGAGGAATCCCAGATTTCTTTATATAGGCACATTGGCCAGGTGACCGGTAACCTATTGAACCGGTAGAAGCTAAAAAGATAAAAACCAAAGTCAAAAAGAAAATAGTAAAAAGCAAAAGTAAACAGTAAAAAGATTTCCCGGGTGCTCTGTGGGCCCCATCAACAGAATCTTTTTCTGACTTTTGCATTACAAGACAAAAGCTAAAAACAAAACATCTCCATCTTTGATGAAGACTTCAAGCCAAGTGGGGGACAAGGTGTCGCCATCTGAAGAAGACCTACACAGAAGTGGGGAACAGCTATATAAAAACTGGAAAGAAGGTCAAAAAGATAAGATTCCCATTATCTTATCTTTTCCTGCAGCTCCTATTGCTGAGCGGGATGCTTTCCTTTGTCTTTTCTGGTTTGCTGGCTCATGCCTTCAATCATCGAATCCCAGAAATCTTCTAGGGTTGGCTCGTCTTCTTCTTGCGATTCTCCTGCAAGAATACTGGTGTCCATGGAATCCTTTGAGGATACTGACATGTCTTCCCTACTAGATGTGGGGAAAGCTTTGAAAAATTGCTTTTTCATGTGGTCGAGCGTTCTGACCATAATATCTGCTTCAGTTTCTTGAGGAAATTTGTTTTGGAAATGTTCCTTGAGGGATGTTAATGACATATTTTGGGAACCTTGTTCCCTAATGCCTTCCAACTTATCTTCTTGGATTGCAGCTTTAATTGCTGCTGTTTTGGATTTAATATCTTCTTGATCCAGCTTGTTCCACCATTTATAGAAAAATTGTCTTTCTAAAATGGGGATGTTATATTTGTCTTTGGAGATATTTAAACTCCATCTCCATATCCAAGGAGTCTGGAATTTGGAAAAAAACATAAGAGGACATTGTCCTGTAATAAGAACATTGTTCATAGTCAATGGGCTGTATTCGCACCAAGGAGTATATAAACTCATTATTTCTTCTGGCAAAATTTCAAGTGATGGTCCGAACTTGATCCACCAATGAAAGAACCAACCGGGTTTTGGCTTTTCCAGTATTTCTGGATTAATTGTGAAGAACCATGAATGTTTATTTTTTGGGTTCTGGTAATAAAATGTCTGGGTAAAAGCTTGAATATAGTCCCAGTAATTAAAGTAAACATATTTACCTTCTCCTAAATTCAGAGCCCTATCACTGTTAGGGTTCAAGCCCCATTCTTTAGGGAAAATGATCCTTCTGATATGACATTTGCTAAATTTTATAAAACTTTCTGGGTTATTATTTTGGTAATGGTGGGTAATCTCCACAGACTTTGTTATAATTAACAAAATTTCCAAGTTTGGTCTTGCTTTGCCATAAAGACCGGCATACCCTCTTGATTCGATGTATCTTTCTTTGTTTGCCCAAGCATTGTTTGGGTATAATTTTACATCTTCCTCCTTAATGTGCATGAGGGTTTCCGTGACTGGGTTTTCCAAGTAATCAATGATTTGATTTTTTTTCTGTTGTTATAGTATCTTTATAAGATACTTTTATTTGGGAAGCATCAATTTGATGTTGTGGCATATCCCTGCCTGGTTGTCTAGCCCTATGAGCTGTGACCTGAGTCCAATCCCCTATTAGGGATATGTTTTCTTGAGCAAAGAGCGGCATTTGGCTGCTCTAACCTCTGGTTGGTCCTTGAGAAAAGGCACTTCCTCCTCTTTTTCCTCTCCCTCTGGAGAAGGTTGACATAGTTAACCCTGCAAAAATTCACGAGTTAAAAAATCAGCAAGCGAATTATTTTCACCTTTTATATATTCAATATCAAAATCAAATGCAGATAATTGAGCTTGCCAATTTGCAAATATTTGTTTTGATACAAGATTTTTGACATCTTTTTCAATAATTGATTTAGCAGAGCTACAATCTATTCTTAACAGAAATTTCTGATTTAACAAATCATCTTGGAATTTTGAAATACATTTTATTATAGAAAGCATTTCTTTCTTAATAGTGGCATATTTCGCCTGTGTAGGGTTCCATTTCCCTGAAGTAAACCTTACTAAAACTTCTTTATTTGTATCAGGTAGAACTTGTTTTAATATACCTCCATAACCTAAATTAGAGGCATCTGTTTCTACAATATTAAAATATTTAGGATTGGCTAAAGAAAGGCAAGGTGGGTTTTAACCCTAGCTTTAATTCGTCGCATGGCCTGAGTATGTTGATCAGTCCAAGGACCAGGATTCTTTCTCAATCTATCATATAAGATAGCAGTATCTTTGGCTAGATCTTTGTAATAATCTGAAATATAATTCAGACTTCCTAAAAATCTTTGCAGTTGAGTTTTTTCAGTAATTACATCTGGAAATTTGGATGCAAACTCAATACTTCTTTCTATAGGGATAATTGTTCCCTGGTCAATTTCATGACCTAAAAACCTAACTTTTGTTTGAAACAGTTTCATTTTTGGGGCAAATATAACTAACCCATTATGTTTGATTAATCCCTTGAATATTTTCAAGTGTTTAATATGTTGTTCAATGGTTTTAGAAAATACTAAAACATCATCTATATAAACAATACAAAATTCTGTATAAGGAATGAATATGTCATTCATAATATTTTGAAATTCAGAATGGGCATTTTTAAGCCCAAATGGAAGAACATTCCATTCGTAGTGCCCAAAAGGGACAGTGAAAGCAGTTTTATATCTGTCTGCTTCTTTTATCTGGATCTGCCAATATCCAGACTTCATGTCAAATTTTGAAAATATAGCAGATTCACTTAATCTGTCTAACAAATCTTTTTGTTGGGAATTGGATATCTAATCCATTTTAAAACTTTGTTAAGGAGTTTATAGTTTATTACTAACCTTGGAACACCTCGTTCCTTTTCTGCATTTTTATTAACATAAAATGCAGTACAACTCCAAAGAGATTTAGATGGTCTAATTAGACCTTTTTGTAAGAGAGAATCTATTTATTTCTTACACAATTCGAAGTATTCTTGGTTCATTTGAGCCAGTCTGGCTTTAGTAGGAATATGATTTTCATTAAAATCATCTTCATATGGTAAAGCAATTATATGCTTTTTCCTATCCCAAAAAGCATTGGGAATGTCATTGCAAACTTCTATTTTGAATGCATTCTCAATCAATTTGATTTGAGATTGTATTTCTTTTTAATTTAGTTGCTCTTTAATATTTAGCAACTGTATCTCTTTTTGTAAAGAATTAATTTGTTTCTTTTTGTTCAACAGACTATCTTTAATTTCATTGATCAGTCTGGTCTGTGGTACCGTTATAAATTCAAAAATAATTTCTTGATCATTGATCCTGGTAACAATCCCTTTGGGACTGATAGTAATTGGCATAATTTGATGGAGAAAAGGTGTACCCAATATGATTCTATGGGTCATATTTTTAACTGATATAAAATGAGTTGGTAAGCATATTTGCTTCGTACAAATATAAGTGTTGTTAATCTTATAATTAACTTGCAGTTTATCTCCACCAGCATGGGTAAGAATTTGGGTTGTTTTATAAAAATATTTGGTTGGTATTATTCCTTCTTGGAGGCAATTAAGGTCAGCCCCACTATCAATAAGGGCTATCTCATTCTCCAAAATACATTGTTTACTAATTACCAAAGTAATTTTCACAAACCATTTTTGTGAAGCAACTTGGTCTAGAAGGGTTACTTTTCCTTCCCAACTAATATTATTAATTAGTCAAGGTTTCACTAGTAGAAGGAATTTTGGTATTGTTTTCCAAAAAAGGAATTCTTGTGGATAGACTATTGTTATCCTTTTTTATCTGAACCATTTCAGATTTTAACTGATTTATCTCATGTTTCAAATCATTAACTGAAATCGAATTTTCTTTAATATCGGTGTTTGAAATCTAGATAAAACTTCACTGAATTGGTAGGGCGCTCCCAAAATTTTTGGAGCTTCTTCTTTCCTGGATGATTCATTTATCAATGTTTCCAACATTTTTCTTTTCAGATCATTGTCTGGAATAGACTCTATCATTTTAATAATTCCATCTTGTTCTGATGTCAGAACATTAACATTTAATCCATTCATTTCAACAATGGATTTCCAATATTCCACTTCATCACTACATTGACACTTATTATTGTCACAGTTATCATTCTCCGTATCAGAATTATATAAAATTCCTAATTCATATTCTTCCTCAGAAGTACTAGAATTAGAGTCAGTGTCTAATAATAATACTTTTTCTAGATTGTTTCTAAGCTCTTCATCTTCAATTTCGTGAAGGGCTTTTTTAGTCCAACATTGGTTAACATAATGGCCAACCTTACCACATTTATGACATATAATGTCTATTTTCTTGGCTTTACGTTTTTCTTTGGACTGATAAGGTTTGGATTTAGCTTGTTTATTAGGATAATGTTTCTTATAAGGGGTTTTCTTGAAAGGTTTTTTTTCTGTAATCCCTATAAGGTCTGGATTTCTTCAATTTCTGTTTTTCCCTATTGGGTTTGGAGGATTTGCCTAAGTCATAAGCAAACTGTTCGCAGAAATCACCTAATTGATGTTTTTCTGTCTTGTTATGCTTCTTAAGTTGATTTCTAAGCTTAATGTCATTGCATAAAGCTAATCCTTCATTAATGAAGCAACATATAATCTGACCATAGGTCAAGTTTTCATAATTAATACTGATTCCATCATTTTTGTTCCTCAGACTTTGTCTGATTTTCTCAGCAAAGAAATGTGGAAGACCATCCACAAATTTAGACTTCCAATGCGAGGAGTTGAATTGTTGAGTTGATAAACTCTTGAGAGAAAGGTATCTTTGTACCATCTAAAGTGTCCTAAGGAAGGGCATCTAAGATTTTGCAGAAGGGTATTTATTTTTTCTGCTATTGGCATGTTAGTTCCTACAAAATGTTGTAGGATAGTTAAACACAAAGTGTAGATTGCATCCTCTTCTCTCGTTGTAACAACAGGAGTTCCAGTAACTGTCAAAGAAGTACTGGTGGTTGTCTCAATTTTAACCATTTTCTTATGGGTTAAAATTTCCTTCTTTTGAAGTTCTGTGAGATAATGATCCCACCATCCTCTAAGTTGACCAACAAAGCCAGTTGTTATAAACGTTGTAATAGTACTGTCTGAATTTCCTTGTTGTTTGCAGACAGTGGAATACATGATCATCCTATGAATCATGTCTAGAATTTGTTTATCATTTAAACCATCTATGTTCCATTCTTAGATAGCTTTGCCAGAGTAAGAATTCTGATAGGTTTCTGGCTCCTCATAGAACAGATCCTGGGGTGAGGGTCTATGGTAGTAATATTTTTCTACTGGTCTGGGAGCATAAACAGGGTTTATGGTTTCCTCTTTATTTATGTTGATGTTTGCAAACATATTTGCAAGTTCTTCAACATTATTAGAATCTTCAACATCAGAATATGATTCTGATAGAACAGAAAGGTTTATTTCCTTCAGTTTTTTATCTAAGGCTTTAAGAAATTCCTCACTATTACTTTCCATTTTAAAATTTGTAATAGGAGTAGGTGGTTGAATTAAAGGAATATCTTTAGTCTCCTGAATTTCAGGTTGTTTGGCTTTTTGCAATTGTTCTATTAACAATTTTTGTTGAGCCATCTGCTCTTCTATTAGCTTCCTTAATGACACTAAGTCATTTTCCATGGAAACCAATTGATCTCCTACACAGACTAAGTAAACATTTGTGTAGTTCTGGGATTTAATGATAGCATTGATCTCCCTGATTGTTGCCTGGTTGTTTTCAACCTTTTGTAAGCTTAAAAAAGTTGTGGCTTCTATGTTGGGACTTATTTGTAAGGATTGGCTGGGAGGAAATGGTTAATTAACAATTTCTTTTCCCGTGTCCCAAGGTTTCTGGAGAACCATTATCTCATTTTCTATTTTTTTAACATATTGTTCTAAGAACCATCTTGGAAAAGTAATGAAATCTTGGACAGCATCCAAATAAGTGTAATAAATGTCTATTATTTCTTCTATCTCTTTGGCAGAGAATTTGGTGTAGAACCATCCCCTGAACTCTGCATGTTTAGGGGTCATGAACTCATCATTGATAAGTTTCCTCCAACAACTTCCAGCAGAATAATCGTATCTATTCATAAGGAAAAATTCATATCGGATTGTGTAGGGGATTTCCTACCTGTAGGGTTATGGTAAATTCCATATGGTATTTGGTTATCACTTATTTTGACATTTTCTACAGCCTCAATTTCTTCCTTTAATTGAGAAGTTGAACATCTGCTAGGCAATTGATCATTAGCAGTGTAAAACTCATTAATAGAATTGGAAGAATATCTACCAGAATGGGAAACTGACCTAGGAATTCTAACAATTCTTTTAGGAGTAAAACTTATTTCCAAGTCTCCTGATTGGGTCTGAATTATTTGATCTATGTCCTGATTCAGGATAGGTTTTGGTTCTAAAACATTAGGTAAGGACCATGTTTCCAGGAACTTAATCTCGTCCCACTTGATTAATCTATTTGTTGCTACCTTAGAGGTTAGCAGGTTGGTCTGGACTAATGTTGTAGTTCCAGGGAAGGTTAATTGTTTAGCATTAGGTTTAAGGGAGGTTAAGACCTTATAGTAAACTCTATAACAGACAACCATTATTTCACTGCCAGGTTTGAAATTGTATCCATCAGTATGGATGGTTAGTTCAAGGGCTTTTAATATATTCCTATCTGTCATGGACAGACTTAGATTAGGAGATATCTCAAAATAAACTGGGCCATGGCAAAGACTTGTTTCTACCGTAGCAGCTAGTGATTGTTTAAAATCTTCACATCTGCCATCTCGCAAATATCCAATAAGGCTAGCATTTAATCCTAACAAAGTTAAGGGTTTTACTGCTATTTGGATGAGACCAATATGAACATAATTGTACTTCTTCCTATAAGGAAGAAGATCCTTATAAGTCAACAGATTCATAGTCTGAGTATTCCCAGAGACTTGAACAGTTTGTTCCAGATTATTAACATCTAATCTAGATAGAATATCTATCTTTCCAAAATTGAATATCTTATTTGGGGAAACAGACGGAATAGTCCATTTATTAAGTTGATCCAACTCTGTTGGATAATCTATTACAGATTCATTTTTAACAAGATTATTATCATTATCATGATTATCTTCAGAATTCATGGTTAAAAGGTGTTGTGACAAGATAATTACTTTATACAAATCATAAATATAAATTAACATTTACAACACTCATGGGTATAGTCTATCATCTTAACAACATATCATCAGTTATCATAGCAAACACCAAGGTGTTTCAACTATCAACCCGTAGGGATAGAAGGACAAAGCCTAAATCTATGATATCCAATGTTTGTATGAAAAAATTCCTTTTAAAATTCATCTTAACAAAACTCCCTTCCTGGGAAACAATACGATGAATAAACAGGAAGCACATAAAACATTTTCAGTTTTGAAAACACTAAAAATATGTTGTTGATGATTGATTATATTCAGGATTATTGTATATGAAAATAATATGTTCATAACTTGTATAATTTAACCATCTTAGTCACAACAACAAACTTAGTTGCACATAAAAATTTACTTACAAAAACAAGGCTCTGATACCAAAATTTGTATTCTACAGCAGCACAACGGAGGGGATCTTATCTACCTTTGTAAGTAAGCAAAAACCTGAAAACTTTTATAAACTTAAAACTTTCCAAAAAACTTCTGAGAACAAGAGGAATCCCAGATTTACTTATATAGGCACATTGGCCAGGTGACCGGTAACCTATTGAACCGGTAGAAGCTAAAAAGATAAAAACCAAAGTAAAAAAGAAAATAGTAAAAAGTAAATGTAAACAGTAAAAAGATTTCCCGGGTGCTCTGTGGGTCCCATCGACAGAATCTTTTTCTGACTTTTGCAGTACAAGACAAAAGCTAAAAACAAAACATCTCCATCTCTGATGAAGACTTCAAGCCAAGTGGAGGACAAGGTGTCGCCATCTGAAGAAGACCCACACAGAAGTGGGGAACAGCTATATAAAAACTGGAAAGAAGGTCAAAAAGATAAGATTCCCATTATCTTATCTTTTCCTGCAGCTCCTATTGCTGAGCGGGACGCTTTCCTTTGTCTTTTCTGGTTTGCTGGCTCATGCCTTCAATCATGGAATCCCAGAAATCTTCTAGGGCTGGCTCGTCTTCTTCTTGCGATTCTCCTGCAAGAATACTGGTGTCCATGGAATCCTTTGAGGATACTAACATGTCTTCCCTACTAGATGTGGGGAAAGCTTTGAAAAATTGCTTTTTCATGTGGTCGAGCGTTTTGACCATAATACCTGCTTCAGTTTCTTGAGGAAATTTGTTTTGGAAATGTTCCTTGAGGGATGTTAATGACATATTTTGGGAACCTTGTTCCCTAATGCCTTCCAACTTATCTTCTTGGATTGCAGCTTTAATTGCTGCTGTTTTGGATTTAATATCTTCTTGATCCAGCTTGTTCCACCATTTATAGAAAAATTGTCTTTCTAAAATGGGGATGTTATATTTGTCTTTGGAGATATTTAAACTCCATCTCCATATCCAAGGAATCTGAAATTTTGAAAAAAACATAAGAGGACATTGTCCTGTAATAAGAACATTGTTCATAGTCAATGGGTTGTATTCGCACCAAGGAGTATATAAACTCAATATTTCTTCTAGCAAAATTTCAAGTGATGGTCCGAACTTGATCCACCAATGAAAGAACCAACTGGGTATTGGCTTTTCCAGTATTTCTGGATTAATTGTGAAGAACCATGAATGTTTATTTTTTGGGTTCTGGTAATAAAATGTCTGGGTAAAAGCTTGAATATAGTCCCAGTAATTAAAGTAAACATATTTACCTTCTCCCAATTTCAGAGCCCTGTCACTGTTAGGGTTCAAGCCCCATTCTTTAGGGGAAATCATCCTTCTGATATGACATTTGCTAAAGTTTATAAAACTTTCTGGGTTATTATTTTGGTAATGGTTGGTAATCTCCACAGACTTTGTTATAATTAACAAAATTTCCAAGTTTGGTCTTGCTTTGCCATAAAGACCAACATACCCTCTTGATTCGAGGTATCTTTCTTTGATTTCCCAAGCATTGTTTGGGTATAATTTTACATCTTCCTCCTCAATGTGCATGAGGGTTTCCGTGACTGGGTTTTCCAAGTAATCAATGATTTGATTTTCTTCTGTTGTTATAGTATCTTTATAAGATACTTTTATTTGGGAAGCATCAATTTAATGTTGTGGCATATCCCTCCCTTGTTGTCTAGCCCTATGAGCTATGACCTGAGTCTAATCCCCTATTAGGGATATGTTTTCTTAAGCAAAGAGCGGCATTTGGCTGCTCTGACCTCTGGTTGGTCCTTGAGAAAAGGCATTTCCTCCTCTTTTTCCTCTCCCTCTGGAGAAGGTTGGCATAGTTAACCCTGCAAAAATTCACGAGTTAAAAAATCAGCAAGTGAATTATTTTCATCTTTTATATATTCAATATCAAAATCAAATGCAGATAATTGAGCTTGCCAATTTGCAAATATTTGTTTTGATACAAGATTTTTTACATCTTTTTCAATAATAGATTTAGCAGAGCTACAATCTATTCTTAACAGAAATTTCTGATTTAACAAATCATCTTGGAATTTTGAAATACATTTTATGATAGAAAGCATTTCTTTCTTAATAATGGCATATTTTGCCTGTGTAGGGTTCCATTTCCCTGAAGTAAACCTTACTAAAACTTGTTTATTTGTATCAGGTAGAACTTGTTTTAATATACCTCCATAACCTAAATTAGAGGCATCTGTTTCGACAATCTTAAAATATTTAGGATTGGCTAAAGAATTGCAAGGTAGGGTTTTAACCCTATCTTTAATTCGTCGCATGGCCTGAGTATGTTGCTCAGTCCAAGGACCAGGATTCTTTCTCAATCTATCATATAAGATAGTAGTATCTTTGGCTAGATCTTTGTAATAATCTGAAATATAATTCAGACTTCCTAAAAATCTTTGCAGTTGAGTTTTTTCAGTAATTACATCTGGAAATTTGGATCCAAACTCAATACTTCTTTCTATAGGGATAATTGTTCCCTGGTCAATTTCATGACCTAAAAACCTAACTTTTGTTTGAAACAGTTTCATTTTTGGGGCAAATATAACTAACCCATTATGTTTGATTAATCCCTTGAATATTTTCAAGTGTTTAATATGCTGTTTAATGGTTTTAGAAAATACTAAAACATCATCTATATAAACAATACAAAATTCTGTATAAGGAATGAATATGTCATTCATAATATTTTGAAATTCAGAATGGGCATTTTTAAGCCCAAATGGAAGAACATTCCATTCGTAGTGCCCAAAAGGGACAGTGAAAGCAGTTTTATATCTGTCTGCTTCTTTTATCTGGATCTGCCAATATCCAGACTTCATGTCAAATTTTGAAAATATAGCAGATTCACTTAATCTGTCTAACAAATATTTTTTGTTGGGAATTGGATATCTAATCCATTTTAAAACTTTGTTAAGGGGTTTATAGTTTATTACTAACCTTGGAACACCTCGTTCCTTTTCTGCATTTTTATTAACATAAAATGCAGTACAACTCCAAGGAGATTTAGATGGTCTAATTAGACCTTTTTGTAAGAGAGAATCTATTTCTTTCTTACACAATTCCAAGTATTCTTGGTTCATTTAAGCCGGTCTGGCATTAGTAGGAATATGATTTTCATTAAAATCATCTTCATATGGTAAAGCAATTATATGCTTTTTCCTATCCCAAAAAGCATTGGGAAGGTCATTGCAAACTTCTATTTTTAATGCATTCTCAATCAATTTGATTTGAGATTGTATTTCTTTTTTATTTAGTTGCTCTTTAATATTTAGCAACTGTATCTCTTTTTATAAAAAATTAATTTGTTTCTTTTTGTTCAACAGACTATCTTTAATTTCATTGATCAGTCTGGTCTGTGGTACCGTTATAAATTCAAAAATAATTTCTTGATCATTGATCCTGGTAACAATCCCTTTGGGACTAATAGTAATTGGCATAATTTGACGGAGAAAAGGTGTACCCAATATGATTCTATGGGTCATATTTTTAACAGATATAAAATGAGTTGGTAAGCATATTTGCTTCGTACAAACATAAGCGTTGTTAATCTTATAATTAACTTGCAGTTTATCTCCACCAGCATGGGTAAGAGTTTGGGTTGTTTTATCAAAATATTTGGTTGGTATTATTCCTTCTTGGAGGCAATTAAGGTCAGCCCCACTATCAATAAGGGCTATCACATTCTCCAAAATACATTGTTTACTAATTACCAAAGTAATTTTCACAAACCATTTTTGTGAAGTAACTTGGTCTAGAAGGGTTACTTTTCCTTCCCAACTAATATTATTATTAGTCAAGGTTTCACTAGTAGAAGGAATTTTGGTATTGTTTTCCAAAAAAGTAATTCTTGTGGATAAACTATTGTTATCCTTTTTTATCTGAACCATTTCAGATTTTAACTGGTTTATCTCTTGTTTCAAATCATTAATTGAAACCGGATTTTCTTTAATATTGGTGTTTTGAAATCTAGATAAAACTTCACTGAATTGGTAGGGCGCTCCCAAAATTTTTGGAGCTTCTTCTTTCCTGGATGATTCATTTATCAATGTTTCCAACATTTTTCTTTTCAGATCATTGTCTGGAATAGACTCTATCATTTTAATAATTCCATCTTGTTCTGATGTCAGAACATTAACATTTAATCCATTCATTTCGACAATGGATTTCCAATATTCCACTTCATCACTGCATTGACACTTATTATTGTCACAATTATCATTCTCCGTATCAGAATTATATAAAATTCCTAATTCATCTTCTTCCTCAGAAGTACTAGAATTAGAGTCAGTGTCTAATAATAATACTTTTTCTAGTTTGTTTCTAAACTCTTCATCTTCAATTTCGTGAAGGGCTTTTTTAGTCCAACATTGGTTAGCATAATGGCCAACCTTACCACATTTATGACATATAATGTCTATTTTCTTGGCTTTGCGTTTTTCTTTGGACTGATAAGGTTTGGATTTAGCTTGTTTATTAGGATAATGTTTCTTGTAAGGGATTTTCTTGAAAGGTTTTTTTCTGTAATCCCTATAAGGTCTGGATTTCTTCAATTTCTGTTATTCCCTATTGGGTTTGTAGGATTTGCCTAATTCTTAAGCAAACAGTTCACAGAAATCACCTAATTGATGTTTTTCTGTCTTGTTCTGCTCCTTAAGATGGTTTCTAAGCTTAATATCATTGCATAAAACTAATCCTTCATTAATGCAGCAACATATAATCTGACCATAGGTCAAGTTTTCATAATTAATACTGATTCCATCATTTTTGTTCCTCAGACTTTGTCTGATTTTCTCAGCAAAGAAATGTGGAAGACCATCCACAAATTTATACTTCCAATGCGAGGAGTTGGAATTGTTGAGTTGATAAACTCTTGAGAGAAAGGTATCTTTGTACCATCTAAAGTGTCCTAAGGAAGGGCATCTAAGATTTTGCAGAAGGGTATTTATTTTTTCTGCTATTGGCATGTTAGTTCCTACAAAATGTTGTAGGACAGTTAAACACAAAGTGTAGACTGCATCCTCTTCTCCCGTAGTAACAACAGGAGTTCCAGTAACTGTCAAAGAAGTATTGGTGGTTGTCTCAATTTTAACCATTTTCTTATGGGTTAAAATTTCCTTCTTTTGAAGTTCTGTGAGACAATGATCCCACCATCCTCTAAGTTGACCAACAAAGCCAGTTGTTATAAATGTTGCAATAGTACTGTCTGAATTTCCTTGTTGTTTGCAGATAGTGGAATACATGATCATCCTATGAATCATGTCTAGAATTTGTTTATCATCTAAACCATCTATGTTCCATTCATAGATAGCTTTGCCAGAGTAAGAATTCAGATAGGTTTCTGGCTCCTCATAGAGCAGATCCTGGGGTGAGGGTCTATGGTAGTAATATTTTTCTACTGGTCTGGGAGCATAAACAGGGTTTATGGTTTCCTCTTTATTTATGTTGATGTTTGCAAACATATTTGCAAGTTCTTCAACATTATTAGAATCTTCAACATCAGAATATGATTCTGATATAACAGAAAGGTTTATTTCCTTCAGTTTTTTATCTAAGGCTTTAAGAAATTCCTCACTATTACTTTCCATTTTAAAATTTGTAATAGGAGTAGGTGGTTGAATTAAAGGAATATCTTTAGTCTCCTGAATTTCAGGTTGTTTGGCTTTTTGCAATTGTTCTATTAACAATTTTTGTTGAGTCATCTGCTCTTCTATTAGCTTCCTTAATGACACTAAGTCATTTTCCATGGAAACCAATTAATCTCCTACACAGACTAAGTAAGCATTTGTGTAGTTCTGGGATTTAATGATAGCATTGATCTCCCTGATTGTTGCCTGGTTGTTTTCAACCTTTTGTAAGCTTAAAAAAGCGGTGGCTTCTATGTTGGGACTTATTTGTAAGGATTGGCTGGGAGGAAATGGTGAATTAACAATTTCTTTTCCCGTGTCCCAAGGTTTCTGGAGAACCATTATCTCATTTTCTATTTTTTTTAACATATTGTTCTAAGAACCATCTTGGAAAAGTAATGAAATTTTGGACAGCATCCAAATAAGTGTAATAAATGTCTATTATTTCTTCTATCTCTTTGGGAGAGAATTTGGTGTAGAACCATGCCCTGAACTCTGCATGTTTAGGGGTCATGAACTCATCATTGATAAGTTTCCTCCAACAACTTCCAGGAGAATAATCGTATATATTCAT
Organism: Lathyrus tuberosus; assembly: GCA_022829125.1. Lineage (NCBI taxonomy): Eukaryota > Viridiplantae > Streptophyta > Magnoliopsida > Fabales > Fabaceae > Lathyrus > Lathyrus tuberosus. The sequence continues at coordinate 14,610,622 of JALAZF010000006.1, forward strand.
AAGGAAAAATTCATGTCGGGTTGTGTAGGGGATTTCCTACCTGTAGGGTTATGGTAAATTCCATATGGTATTTGGTTATCACTTATTTTGACATTTTCTACAGCCTCAATTTCTTCCTTTAATTGAGAAGTTGAACATCTGCTAGGCAATTGATTATTAGCAGTGTAAAACTCATTAATAGAATTGGTAGAATATCTACCAGAATGGGAAACTGACCTAGGAATTCTAACAATTCTTTTAGGAGTAAAACTTATTTCCAAGTCTCCTTATTGGGTCTGAATTATTTAATCTATGTCCTGATTCAGGATAGGTTTTGGTTCTAAAACATTAGGTAAGGACCATGTTTCCAGGAACGTAATCTCGTCCCACTTGATTAATCTATTGGTTGCTACCTTAGAGGTTAGCAGGTTGGTCTGGACTAATGTTGTAGTTCCAGGGAAGGTTAATTGTTTAGCATTAGGTTTAAGGGAGGTTAAGACCTTATAGTAAACTCTATAACAGACAACCATTATTTCACTGCCAGGTTTGAAATTGTATCCATCAGTATGGATGGTTAGTTCAAGGGCTTTTAATATATTCCTATCTGTCATGGACAGACTTAGATTAGGAGATATCTCAAAATAAACTGGGCCATGGCAAAGACTTGTTTCTACCATAGCAGCTAGTGATTGTTTAAAATCTTCACATCTGCCATCTCGCAAATATCCAATAAGGCTAGCATTTAATCCTAACAAAGTTAAGGGTTTTACTGCTATTTGGATGAGACCAATATGAACATAATTGTACTTCTTCCTATAAGGAAGAAGATCCTTATAAGTCAACAGATTCATAGTCTGAGTATTCCCAGAGACTTGAACAGTTTGTTCCAAATTCTTAACAGCTAATCTAGATAGAATATCTATCTTTCCAAAATTGTATATCTTATTTGGAGAAACGGACGGAATAGTCCATTTATTAAGTTGATCCAACTCTGTTGGATAATCTATTACAGATTCATTTTTAACAAGATTATTATCATTATCATGGTTATCTTCAGAGTTCATGGTTAAAAGGTGTTGTGACAAGATAATTACTTTATACAAATCATAAATATAAATTAACATTTACAACACTCATGGATATAGTCAATCATCTTAACAACATATCATCAGTTATCATAGCAAACACTAAGGTGTTTCAACTATCAACCCGTAGGGATAGAAGGACAAAGCCTAAATCTATGATATCCAATGTTTGTATGAAAAAATTTCTTTTAAAATTCATCTTAACAAAACTCCCTTCCTGGGAAACAATACGATGAATAAACAGGAAGCACATAAAACATTTTCAGTTTTGAAAACACTAAAAGCATGTTGTTGATGATTGATTATATCCAGGATTATTGTATATGAAAATAATATGTTCATAACTTGTATAATTTAACCATCTTAGTCACAACAACAAACTTAGTTGCACATAAAAATTTACTTACAAAAACAAGGCTCTGATACCAAAATTTGTATTTTACAGCACTATATATATGGGAAATGCTAACATACACCCAAAAGTGGTGGACCCCACACAAAAATACACTACATCTATTTTCTTCATCTTTCTAATGTGGGTCCCACCTAAAATTGATGGGCCCCACATAAAAATACACTAAGGTGTATGTTGCTAATGCACACCTACATGGGTGTGCATTAGCATAACCCTATATATATATATATATATATATATATTATGATTAGCCACCATTTATGGATTTTTGCTTTTTGTTTGAAATCAAGGCTAAAATCATTTCACACTAAGATATGATAGTTTTTTTTTTCTTTCAAGATGGTGCAACAAGAATTAATGGTGGGTAATTTCTTTTTCCACCCTATGCATTTTTATTTTACCGTGCGGAATTTTACAAATACTTCATGTTTTCGGAGATACATCTCCGGACGCACCCCATTTCTGAGTAAACGTTGACATATCTCCGGAACAATTTTAAACTTTAAACATTCAGAACATGTCACCCATATCTCATTTACATTTGAATTGTTCCGGAGATGTATCTACGGAAATATTCTGGAGATACATCTTCGAAGTATATCAGAACATACTTTTTTTTATAATGAGTTATGTATTTGTTTTCAGATAAAAAACAAACGTACAAATTAATAAAAGAATAATATTGCGTGTGTGGAAAATAAAATAGCAATACAATAGTAAAATGTCGTACAACATGAGATCCAAAATGTAGTAACAATGTCAAAAATAAAGTACAAACTGTAATACAACATCAAAATATTAACAAACAACTACTGAGTGTGCATGACAACCTCTCATATACCTCCTAGGCTATCAACCACCCGGTCCTCTAGCGATGTTTACGGTACAATAGCGCCCCTTATGCCTCCGCCACCATGGCATCCATGACTCATCTGACAGCAGACCACTCAGGGAAGATACCGTCGTCAATGCTTTCCCACGCAATTTCCACTGTGCGACGACATCGAGGCTAGACATCCTTAGTATGATCTAGCTGAGCTTGCTGCTCCTCTAGAATCCCCTGATGAGCTGGTCTCAGCGGATCTCCTGGAGTATTCTGCACCATGTATGGATGTGAGACCCTGAAGAATCACCTGATGTATTTGTCGACGTAGTTCCAGTCGTTCGGCGCTATGATAGCCCGAGCCTCCTCCGGTACTAGGTAACTCTCATAATCAGCAAACATCTCCTCTATTTGTCTACGAGACAAGGCAGGAGGGGCAGAGATAGTAAGGTGTCTAGGGATGGTCTGGGTGTACCTGAACTGCTGAATGACATGCTCAGGCAGATGAGGAGCAGTGATACGTGATTCGCATGCCAACCATCTGAAGTATAGAGATATGTCTTCAAATGGATGTGTCTGACGGTGATCCACGTAGATGTTGAAGTGGATGGCCTCGGTAACCAAACGGTCAAGGTAGACTCGGAAAGGCTCGACCGACTGGTTTCCTCTAAGCAGTATAAAAGCACAGGCGCGAGGCATGTCCTCAGTGTACTCACCCAACCAGCGATGCGCAGGAAGTGTTGGAGGATCCAAGCCTGAAATAAAAATAAAAATAAAAAGCATTCAGGGATCAAGAATTGTCGGCAATGGTTTCGCAAATATGAAATGAAAAAGATAGAAAAACATTCAAGGATAAAAAATTATTACAACCAGTAGTGTTGTGCTGCTCGTGACCTGTTTCGTCCTCCACCGACATCCATCTCTCAACTTCAAATACATATAGGCCAGGAAAGCCGCCGCCCAGTTGTACTCATGGATTCGAGTGAGATCCAAGAAGTACTTAAGGTATGCAACGTCAGTATAGGTGGCACTCGTGTCCAAAAAAATGCAAGTGTCAACCAAAAAAAGAAAATATGCCCTCAAAGCACAAGTCTTTTGTACCGCCGCCTGCTCAACATCACCATCAGCCACCTCTGCAGCAATGATCTCCTCATCATATCTCTTCTTCAGGAACTCAAATCTAGCATGAGCACCCCATGGTCCTATCCACCTCCTCTATCGCCTTCCCAATATCAGCCCCCAGATGCTCTACCATCATCTCGACTGCCTCGTCTTTGGTCATCCTACCATGATCGGGGAATCTCCCCCTGATCGGAAGATGAAACAAACACGAGACATCGTCCTGTTTGATAGACATCTCACCATGCGGGAGATGAAAAGAAGATATCTCAAAATGTCATCTCTCCACGAATGCATTAAGCATCCCGTGGTTGACCAGAGTGTAACCGGTCATGCATAGGTCCCTTAACCCAAATAAGGTCAGAACTGACTGAAACCGCCCTTCATTCGGCTGAGCTAAGCCAACAATCTTCCTTCCATGGTTCAGAAACTGTTGGGTATCACACACCTGTAATTTTCAAGAAATAATCAATGTCAGTAATAACCAATGTTAAAAATAATCAATGTCAGCAATTAAAATTAACGTAAAAAATAAATAAAAAATCAGACTGGTGCTACCTCTTCGTCCTAGATATATCTGGTAGTGTGGTCTGGATACAGAGGAAGTAGGGATATATCAGATGGACCTCGTTCGAATCCCCCTGGCTCGGCATCCTCATCAACCTCACCCTTCGGAGGTGGCACTGGATCATTAGGATCATCAGCGGGAGGTGACATTGGATCAGTAGGAGGTGGCACTGGTGCATCCTGACGCCTACGGGAGGATGGGAAAATGATGCGTCAACTGGTGAATCATGTCTCCTATGGGAAGAAGAAGAAGAAGTTGTAGAGGCATGAGATGAATGTGGAGTGGCCTGAGATGAAGATGGAGTGACCTGAGATGGAGTGGCCTAAGGTGAAGGTTGAGCCCCAAAAGTAGACTATGTCTCAAAAGTCGACGCCTCTGCCTGACCAGATGTACCTGTTGGCTCTGCTCGCGCCGAACAGATGCTTGCTGGACAACCCGACCATGTCTCACTCTATCAACTATGCCATCCATAATACCTGTAGGTTGTAAGGTAAATTACATTATATCATTAGTGCAGACAACAGAAACAAACAAGAAAAAAACAGACTGCAGGATATTCCGGAGATACATCTCCAGAAACACCTTAAATCTTTTTACTTTGAATACTTCTGGAGATGCATCTCCAAAATATCCCAGAGGATATGAAAAGCTAAACTATTTCGGAGATGTATCTCCGAAATATTCTGCAACTCAGTGGTTTCCACAATGGCGTAATGTACCTCTTGCAATATGAAAAAAAAAGTCTTGATCGTCATTTTGAGCCAACAAACAAGTCATACACTAAGTTTAAAATATGTTACTTGTGATTTCTACACAGTTCTACCCCTATTCACTGATTTTTACACATTTACACTAAAATTCGAATATTTACCGAAAACTCGAAAAACTTACGTGAAATTGATGATTCAAATGTTGTTTTCGATATTAGAGATGATGCTTGATGTTCCTTTTAGTTCCTCTGACGCCTTGCTTGAAGAAATTTGATGCTTGTGACAATAGATGAAATTGAGAGAGTGTGGTGTTTTGTGTGGAACAAACCGTGAAATGAGGAAGGAAAAAAATCTGGTGCGAGTTAAACTCTAAATTGTTCCGGAGATATATTTCTGAAATATTTCAACGTTCATTGAACTTTAGGTGGGTCCGGAGACATATCTCTAAAATATTTCAACGTTCACTGAACTTTGGATGCGTCTAGAGATATATCTCTAAAATCAAGAGGCATATGTAAAAATCTACATGATAAAAAATATATAAAGTGTATTAAGAAATAGTCTTAACGGTGAATCTCACAAATGTAATTATAACAAATTACAAGGAATTGTTTAAAAGGTTTTTCACTCACATGAGTTTTTTCAATTCAAATAAATTTATATTGATGTTAAAAAAATGTTTATATGTATTTATTAAGAAACAAAACTAGTTAAAAAATATTAGACTTAATTAGACTAATAGTAGATCTATTATTTAATCAATATTTGTTGGCTTTTGATCTTGAATGGCTAAAGCGTGACAATATTGTTGAGAGTTCATGATAGACCTTATTATTATTATTTTTTAAATTTATTATTTGATCTTTTTAAGAAGTATCAAATTATTGAATTATGAAGGTCTATAGAATCTAACAATGACTTCAACACCTAATATCTTCAACATTTTCTCCATATTTTCCTTCTTCATCTTTATCTTTAAACACGCTTATATATGTATTTGTACTTTATATTTTTATTTCAATTTTTTTAATAAATTTTATATTAAAAATTTAAAAATATATCATACAATCAACTTATTTATTATCATATTTTTGTGATGAAATATATTACATTATTATTTGTGACTTGATCTATTGTTTTTTTTTAATTGTAGAAAGACATATTGTTAAAATAAAATTAAAATTAAAATTAGTATTATTTTTTTACTAAGCCATCATTAAATAGACAACAAATTAATAAATTATATTATTAGGTTTTACTAACAAAGTCGTCCTCCTATAAGATAGAGAATAGTTTTTGCGTGTTTGTTCTCCTAGCTATTTCCATTGATGTGTTAGGCTAACATATGTCACTGATAGAGTATTGTACTATACTTAAATATCTTCTAATGATTCACTTATTTCCTACTGATGAGGTTTGTATTATTTATCGTAAGACATGCTTAGATATCTTTAGGGAACGTACAATTCATTGTTCAAATACTAGGATGTCTTTGTTGAAAATGTCCTTTTTGATATATTTCAGTAAACTGAAGTATTTGTGAAGAAAGAGGCACATGTGATTTCTTGACCGCCACGAGAGAAAATATCGATACTTAGACTAGCAGATGTTTTGGTGTACGAATAGGTAAAAAAGAAAGATACATGTGTAGACTTGACTGATATTTCCCTGCTTGTGGAAATGAGAACTGGAGGTTTTATTTTGGGACCAACAGTCCTCAAAGTCGCTTCAAGTAAAGTGGTCAAACATGAGAAAATATCTTATAACAATCAAGATGTCTTTATACCATTAACATTTGACACTTTTGGCTTTCTAACATCAAAGGTTGTTGATCTCTTAGAAAGAGAACAAAGACTCATGAAATGCAATGTTGTGTTCTCTAGAGCTATGCACATTATTTTTAAGAGGAATAATTTTGCAATCCAAAAAGGGTTGCGGTGCAACTTGTTGTCTATTTTCCTTTCATTAATATATAATCCTTATATATAAATATTTGTATAAATTAATAAATATGATTGTTAATAATTCTTCATATGTTTTTTATGGGGTTGGATTTTGAAATCAAAATAAGACCTCCAAATTGTTTGAGACGAACGAGCTGTTTGTGATAAGTCAAGTAGAAGTCTTTAGTTAGTGTTATGGAAAAATCATGATTTGACCTAAGTATAGCTCTCTTTAACCTAGTGAAACATGCAGAGTCTTTAGGCTATCTCCTCATATTAGGTAAGCACGACCCTGTTATATTAGGGATTGTGGCAGGTGGTTCATTTCTTATGAAGTCTCATGACGTAACCAGGTCGCCCACATGCCAAGCACGTGATCTAACTCGCCGAGTCTCATATAAGACCTCTCGTATACTACGCATGATTTCAAAATAGTGTGTAGAGATGATTGATAACACGAGGGTCAGTGATATAATATTCATAACGGTTCATAACCCCCTAAGTATGAGACTTGTAATGGCAAAGTAGTTTGAGAGAAAATATGACGGTTTATAACCCTTAAGCACGAGGCTTGTAAGGGAGAAGTTATTTAAGGAGACGACATTACCCAATAACAATATCACTTACATCATAAGATCAAAGCACCCATGGCCATGGGATTAGAAACGCTTAGGGTTTCCCAACCAATGACTCTTTATGAAGGTTGTTGGTATTCTACATGAAGATGTACATATTAAATCAATTGTCTCGACAATGGCATTCAATTTGAACTTATTTTTGCCCATGCTTAGAAGCAAGGCCATTGAGTTTTTCTATAAGACGTGATGGATGTTGACGTGACAACATAATACGTTATGATTTTGTTCCTATATATTTAAGGAAAAACTATCATCATCTTCATCATTTTATTATGTGAAAACTTTGCTTTGTCAATTTCTTCAACCTTGTTTCAAGCTCGATGTTCCCCAACAACGCCATGGTGCAAGTATTGTGAATTTTAGAAAAATACAACAAAGCAAATAAGGCTACAAGTTAAAATAAGCTAAATTAATATCAAATTTGGAGGCTTTAGGTGTTAGGATAAGAACGGTAGCTAAAAATTTCTCAAAATTCTTAAGCCTATGCATTATGTCTAATGGGTTGATTGCATTTTCACACAATGCATCAAATCAAAATTTAAAACTTTTCCAATTTTCATCGGTATATATATTTGTTAGACTAATAGTAGATCTATTATATAATCAATATTTGTTAGCTTTTAATCTTAAATGGCTAAAGTGTGGCAATATTGTTGAGAGATCTTATTATTATTATTTTTTAAATTTATTATTTGATCTTTTTAATAAGTATTAATTTATTGAATTATGGAGGTCTATAGAATCTAACAATGACTTCAACACCTAATATCTTCTACATTTTTCTCCATATTTTCCTTCTTCATCTTTATCTTTAAGCACGTTTATATATGAATTTTTTTAAAAAAAATTATATTAAAAATTTTAAAATCTATCATACAATCAACTTATTTATTATCATATTTTTGTGATGAAATATATTACATTATTATTTGTGACTTGATCTATTGTTTTTTTATTGTAGAAAGGCATTGTTAAAATAAAATTAAAATTAGTATTATTTTTATTAAGCCATTATGGTTAAATTGACAACAAATTAATAAATTATATTATTAGGTTTTACTAATAAAAAGTCCTCCTATAAGATAGAGAATAGTTTTTATGTGTTTGTAAGGAGCACATGCTTGTGACTTTCTCTTAGATGTATTAGGTCAACATATATTACCGGTAAAGTACTGTACTATAGTTAGATATCTTTTAATGATTCATTTATTTCCTATAGATGAGGTTTGTATTATTTATCGTAAGACATACTTAGATATTTTTAGGAACACACACTTTATTGTAGGGAACTTCTATGTTTCAAATACTAGCATGTCTTTGTTAGAAATATCATTTTTGATATATTTCAATGGACTTAAGTATTTGTGAAGAAAGAGGCACATGTGATTTCTAGACCGCCACGAGAGAAAAGATCGACACTTAGACTGATAAATGTTTTGGTGTACGAGTGGGTGAGAAAAATGCATGTGTAAACTTGATTGAGATTTCCCTGCTTGTGGAAATGAACTTGAGGTTTTATTTTGGGACCAACAGTCCTCAAAGTCGCTTTAAGTAAAATGGTCAAACATGAGAAAATATCTTCTAACAACCAAGATGTCTTTATACCATTAGCATTTGACACTTTTAGCTTTCTAACGTCAAAGGTCGTTGATCTCTTACAAAGAGAACAAAGACTCATGAAATGCAATAGTGTGTTCTCTAGGGCTATGCACATTATTTTTAAGAGGAATGATTTTGCAATCCAAAAAGGGTTGCAACGCAACTTGTTGTTTGCTTTCCTTTTATTAATGTGTAATCCTTATATATAAATATTTTTATAAATTAATAAATATGAATTTTTTAAATTCTTCATGTCTCTTTTTATGGGGTCGGTTTTTTAAATCAAAACAAGACCTCCAAATTGTTTGAGACGAACCTATTGTTTGTGATAAGTCAAGTAGAAGTATTTAGTTAGTGATATGTGTAACACCTCGATTCTTCTAGTAGATGTTTTGATGTTTTATTTGTTGAATATGCCTTTTCATGATGTTTTTTATTATTGTATGATAATGGGTTATGTGTCGTTAAGTTGGGAGTGAAGAGAAATATTAAAGGAGAATAGATTAATTGCCTAATATGTGAAAATTGATAGTTTAGGGAGAATATGATGTTAATAATAGTTTTATACTATTATTCAATTAAAATAATAAAGAAAATAAAATGATTAGAAGTGTATAGATTTAAGGGGCAATGAGGTAATTGTATGAGGATAAGTGAGGGCATATGAGGGAAAACATAGAAAGGGTCTAGTGTTACTAGATAAAAAGGGAAGATAGAGAGAAGTGAGATATTATTCTGTTATTACGTGAAAATTTGAGAGAAAGGAGAAGAGAAGATAAGGCAAGGAGAAAGCAAGAGAGCATCCATCCATCCATAGACTTGGAAGAAAACAAATTTCTAGAAGAATTCTAAAGTAAGCTTGAGTAATGGTTTTCAATTGTGATTGGCATGAGGGGAGAGTAGAATAGGGTTTTAGTTTTTATTTTGGTTGATAATGTTGAATATACATGTTTGATGATGAATGGTAGTCGTAAGTGATTGAATTGTTATTGTGTTCTTGAGTTGGGTTGAATATAGATGATTTTAGGGCATGAGTTGAATGAATGAATCATGATGGATGTGATGAAAAATTATGTTAATTGAATTGTTGGTTATGTATATCTTGATGTTGTAATGTATTTCTTTCACTTGATTCATGTATTATATGATATGACATGTTTTGGGGTTGTTGGAGGTCAAAACATGGGGTTTGGAGTCTGTTGCAAGGCTGAAAAATAAGAGAGATCACATAAAATCGCGAGAAAAATGAGGGTTTTCTGGGCACTGCTACGGGTCGTAGCAGCTGCTACGAGTGGCCGTAGCAGCCCCCTAGATTTTGGCACCAGGGGCGTTCCCAAAGTGAGTTTTTGGCATAGGATTGCTACGGCCCGTAGCCGCTGCTACGCGCGGCCGTAGTAGATCCCTGGAATTGGTATTGCAAAATTGTTTCGGCCATAACTTTGTAACCGTAAGTCTAAATCGAGTGTCGTTTGAAGCGTTGGAAAGCTAACACGAATTACTATCAAATTAAATTACTTCCAGAGGCTGGTCATGATAATTAGTTGATGCTTTTGATATTTGAAAGAAATGTTGAACTTGAAACTTGTTTATCTTCTGACGATTTTTGTTATATCTTTTTAACCGTATATCCAAGTGATGAGCCGTTTGAAGTGTTAGAAAGCTAACGCTCAGAGCTATAACATAGTAGTAATAGGTGAAATGTTTAAAGATTATTTTTATGCCCATTGTATTAATGAAGTATTAGTTTACATGGTCGGATAATGAATCATTGTATTGTTGTGCTAATGTTATGTGATAATGATGTTCCTATGTTGATACTATTATGATAATGTTGTTGAGATGTTGAGTTGATGAAGTTTGATGTTGTTGTTATGATGTGATGTTGATGATGATGTTGTTATGATGTGATGTTGATGACGTTGTTCTGATACTGTTGTTAATGATGTGCATGTTTAACTATATGCATGATGTGTTTATGATGATTATGTTGATGGTGGAATACAAGATCAGAATAGGGGCCAATGTGTATGTGTTGTTGTTTCATGTAGAGAGTCCATGCATCCATGTTGTCGGAACTTTGGTTCTCTTTGGTGAGCCTCGATCCTATGGTGATGGATCGGGTGCGAGTAGCTAATTCCTATTATGGGGGATTAGTGAAGCGTTGACTATGGTGATGGAAATGAGTTTTGGTGAGCCTTGATCCCATTGTGATGGATCGGGTGCGAGTAGTTAATTTCTATTATGGGGAATTAGTGAAGCGTTACCTATGGTGATGGTAGCGGTTTTGGTGTGTGGTTCCAAGAGGGAATCGATCCTATGGTGGGGATCATGGAATGAAATGAGCCTAAGTGTTCATAATTTGGTACCACATGCATTGAGTCAATGATGATGCATTAGCATTCTATGTGGCATTGCATAATTTTGTTGGTGTTATATGAGGTGGTGATACTTGTGAATCTTATGTGATTATATGTGAGCCTTGTGATGGAAGTTGTATATGAGTTACTTATGATGTTTGGGGTGCGAGTTTATGATATGTTGATGTTGTTGACTTGTTGCATATAATTGTTGCAATCTATTCTTTCTTATGTTTATTATAATTGATTATGATTACTCACCCCTTTTGTTTGAATGTTGCCTCTACGTAGGTAAAGCGCATATACTCAGGAGTAGATTCCGTGGAAGTAAGTGGTAGCTAGCCATTGAAGCTCGCTTTTAGTTTATTGTTTTCTTTTGTAGTGAATTTTTGCTCTGATCATGTAACATCGGGTTGGGGAGAATGTTTAATATTCAAAACTATCATGATGTTATGCTAGAGTTAAACTCTAATTATGTTGTTGAGATGTTTGTGTGATGTTTTGAGTTGAGTATCAATAATATTTTCGTTATTATTATTAAAATTGGAGTTCAAGACCTACCATTAAGTGTTGTACTACCTTTTATGATTATTTAATGATGATTCTGCTTCAAATGTTTTCATATGAGTTTTGATAACGTGTAAACATCGTGGTTATAAACGTTGGTTAATTGAAATGTTGTGTAATCCCTGTTACGGAGCAGGATAATTATGTAGCTTTTATGAAGTGTGACACCTTTGTGGTTGTGTTTATATGATTAAATTAATCAATATTTTCGTGGGGTTTTAAGAAGGGTGTTACAATATGGAAAACCATGATTTGACCTAAGTATAACTCTCTTTAACCTAGTGAAACATGCAGAATCTTTAGGTTATATCCTCAAATTAGGTAAGCACAGCCCCGTTCAATTAGAGATTGTGGCAAGTGATTCGTTTCTTATGAAATCTCATGATATAACCACGTCGCCCATGTTCCAAGCACGTGATCTAACTCGCCGAGTCTAATATAAGACTTCTAGTATACTACGCATGATTGCAAAATAGTGGGTAAAGATCATTGATAACACGAGGGTCAGTGATATAATATTCATAATGGTTCATAACCCCCTAAGTATGAGACTTGTAATGGAAAAGTGGTTTGAGAGAAAATATGATGGTTTACAACCCTTAAGCACGAGGCTTGTAAGGGAGAAGTGATTTAAGAAAACGACATTACCCAATAATAATATCACTTACGTCATTCGATATCATGAGATCAAAGCACCCATGGTCATGGGATTAGAAACGCTTAGGGTTTCTCAACCAATGACTCTTTATGAACGTTGTTGGTATTCTTCATAAAGCAGTACATATTAAATCAATTGTCTCGACAATGGAATTCAATTTGAACTTATTTTTTCCCATGCTTGGAAGTAAGGCCATTGATTTTTTCTATAAGACATGATGGATGTTGGCGTAACAACGTAATACGTTATGATGTTGTTCCTATATATTTCAGGAAAAACTATCAACCTCTTCATCATTTTATTCTATGAAAACTTTGCTTTGTCCATTTCTTCAACCTTGTTTCAAGCTCGATGTTCCCCAATAACGCCATAGTGCAAGTATTATGAATTTTAGAAGAATGAAACAAAGCAAATAAGACTACAAGTCAAAACAAGCTAAATTAATATTAAATTGGGAGGCTTTAGGCATTAGGATAAGAGCGGTAGCTAAAACTTTCTCAAAATTCTTAAACCCATGCCTTATGTCTCATGGGTTGATTGCATTTTCGCACAATGCATCAACTCAAAATTTTAAATTTTTCCAATTTTCATCGGTATATATAGTTCTCACAGCAACAACACACATAAACGCTCAATGAAAATAAACAAACAAAACAGAAAATAAATAAATTCCCCCATACTTGAACTAAACATTCAAATTTAAATAGTAAAAGAAAAATGAGAGATAAAGCTCATAATGTTTTATGGCGGAGGCAGTGGAAAATGGCTTGACTATATCGCTCTGCTTATATGTTTTACCATATTCTTGATTAGCATTTGTTGACACACGCATCGTCTGGTAGGAGGTAAAATAATTTGTGTAACGCTTTGTTTATTTTTGCAAAAGTAAACTCACAAACAAAATAAAATACACACTTCCTTGGGCTGCATCTCACACAACACTTCTTTAAGGTCGTTAGCTTGACCTGTTTAACCCACTTGATCAAGATGGTGTTTCCTTCAAATTTGAATCCTTAACATTGCGTTCAACAAAATTAGGGCTCAATTTGAACATATCCAACCAATTCCCCAAATACTTTACCCTTTTTATTTCTTTTGTGAGGGGTTCATATCAAAGGTTTGGTGGTAAAAGTTTCTTTTTCACTTTTGAGACTGCCCCATGTGCTAGTGCCAAGCCTTCTGCTTTATAGCAGTGGCCTAGAGTGACAGGAATTTCATCTAGTACTCTCTTGTAAGCCTCAACTATTTCATGTGTGCTTATTTGGCTAATAACACTCACTAGGTATACCTCCACTATGTCATGAGGGATTGGTTTAAATGGGGATACATTGACATGTTTTTAACTATGTTGAACCTGTAGAAAAAGTCTTTAAAAGTTGGTTTTTTATATGTTTGCATAGTAAGAACTCAATATTTTCATCCCCTACTTCAAACATGAGTTTCCGACACTTAACATCTATGAATGTCCTAGTTATGACAAGGAATGGTCTTCCTAATATGATCGGGATTTCAGAATACTAGTGTTATCAATTACAAAAAAAAAAATTGTATGAATTATAAGTTGTCGTATCCTTATTGGTATATCCTCTACAATTCCCAATGGGTTCTTAACTGATATGTCTTCCAGCTGCAAAGATATTCTGGTGGACTTCATATCACCAAGACCTAATTTTTCATAGATTGACAGAGGCATCAAACTCACACTCGCTAAATCACATAAAGCTCTCTCGAAACTCATTATTCCTATAACATAGGGAATTGAAAAAATCCCAGGATCTTTTAAATTTAGAGAGAGAGAGAGAGAGAGAGAGAGAGAGATATGAAAGAGTGGTTTTATAAAATTGGGCTAGTAAGAAGTGATTTAGTTGATACATTTATTGATTATAGATTAACCCTTTTAGTAGTGTAAATTTTTAGAAGAGGAATGGTAATTTAGGGAATTAAAAATTGATTTATAATAGGTTGATAGTTGATATTTTTAATAATATTTATTTGTATATTTTTTAAAAAATTATTTAAAAGCTAGGTACATTACTTATTCAATAAATCTAAAAAACAATTTTTTTCTTACAAACTTTTCCTTCTAGAAGAACAATACTTATGATTCATTAGTGTGAAAAAAAGATTATAAACACTAATCTTTATTATTGAATATTAGGCGTGGGACTTCAATTGTTCTTCGTTGCATGCCAAACTCCACTATAAAGATCTATCCTGTTGAGCCCAATCACAATCTGTTTTAAACCACATTCTTAGTAACTTTAAATTCAACCACATTTTAAAACACAAACTAATATCTGACCAACTGGAGAAACTCTTCCCTGATGAAGCAGGACATGCCAAATTCCTCAGCTGGAATTCTTTTGTGTTACTGAAACATTTCCAAAGCTCACAATAGCTACAACATTAATTTACACAGGTTAGTCTGCATTAAATGCAGTACAGAAAAGCTTAATCTTGACTAAGTATAAATAAGATAGCAATGTTTCACCTACTCTTAATGCATGAACAAACAGGAACACCATAAATGACCATTTCAATTCCATTTATTTCAAGCGCCGCAGTTTTCTTTGGTGGTTTCACACCTTGAGCTGAATTATTGTGATTATCCATTGCCTTGTTGGATTTTTTAGTTGAATTATAAGGGCAATAATCTTTTTAAAAACTGATTCTGATTGGGCTCAAAAGGATAGCCTTTATAGTCGAGTTTGATATACAATGAAAAAAGATTGGAGTCCTAATAGTGTTGGACTACTTTTGGAAGAGAAATCTACCTGCCAACCCCCAATTGTATCTGACACCCCTCCATACTTTAATAATGGCAAAAATGTCCCTTAGTATTTTACAAGCAATATCCAGAACAAATTCCTATAAGTTATAAAAAAAATTTCAGTATGGATCAAAATTTCCGGTAGTTCATTTGAAATTACCGGTATACAGGTAATTTCAAATTCCCGATATGTATTAAAAAATTCGGTTATTGCCGAAAAGTGCAGTTTGGTACCGGGAATTTCACATCCATTGAAATTCCCGGTAGGTATAATTTTAGGGTTTTATTTAACGGTCGAGATTTTACCGACAGTTTTGTATGGTTGTGATTGCACCGACAGTTTGTGTGGTCCATAATTGATGCACGTTTGTATAAATAGGGCTTAGGTCTTGTGGTTAAACAAATCTGGAAAAAAAAAGGCTATTCCAGCATTTTTTATTAAGGCAGAAGTTTACTTCAAGAGAGCTTCTCGACCTGTCGAATTCATGTGAAATTCCCGGAACCGGTTGGGACTACCCGTCCAGCCCGTACATGCGCAGACTCAGCATCAGGAGTAGCTGTAGCCCTACCCCTACCACCTCCTGCCAAATCAAGCGCCCTCCCAGCGATGCTACCATCGCGACCTCTGGTTTTCACTGCAAAAAAAAAATTAATAAAAAATAAAACAAATATTTCATAACTACCGGGAATTTGAAATTCCCGAAAAAATAAAAAATCAAAAGTACCGATTTTTTTGAAATAACCGGTGAATATTACCGGTAATTTAGAAATTCCCGGTAAGAAAATACCGGGATTTATGAAATTACCGGTAATATTCACCGGTTATTTCAAAAAAATTGGAAAATCTTACTTGTTAAATTAAAATCCCTGGTAGGGTCAACAAAATTCTCTGTATCGCCTATAATTTTAAAAAATCCGTGTAGTTATCGATTTTTTTGAAATGTGAGAATGTTTTTTTTTTGGGATCAGTTAAGTCTTTTCACTAATTGTGTGGGGGTGCCAGGTACGATTGGAGGGATGGCAGATAGAATCCTCCTTTTGGAAACAATGTGGGTTTAAGGCCCAAATTGTAATATTTAGTTTCTATATAAATTTTCTAAAAAGAAATAAATTAAAACTATTAAAAATAATTAAAATAATTAATAAAAAATGATTTAGTACATATTTTAATCTCTTAACTTAATTTATTGTTCCATAATTTTATGTTCTAGTTTAGTTCTTTTTACAAGTTAGTCCCAAACTTAGAAAATACTGTACATTTGAAAAGATAAAGGGCCCGTTTGTTTTGGCTTTTTTTAAAAATAATTTTTATAGTGTAACATAATTTTGTAAAAAAAATTTTTACAAAGAAACTTTTTATAAAAGCTTCAAATGAAAATTTGGTTTGAATAGTTATTCTTAAAATGTTATTTTAGGTATTTCATCATTTTATCGAAACTTTTTTTGGATATTAAAATTTTAAAAAATCACTTAATTTTGAAGCTATTTCAAATAGCTTTTCATGAAAATCATTTTTGAAATACAACTTTTTGAAAAAATTGTGATTTTGACTATGTTTTGATCTTCAATAATGTACATTAATGTTATAGAATGTCAAAATTAGTCTTTTAATTTATAAAAAACAAATTTAAAAAAGCTTGTATTATTTTGAAAAACGTTTTTGTAGAATCCATTTTCAAAAATACAAAGAAAAAATCCATTTTTTTAAAGCTGAAACAAACTGGCCCAAATTCTAAATTTCTTCGTTCTAATAAATTAATATTTTTGGCACTTGATTCAAAGTTTTCATTATTTAGAAAAATAGTCTAAAAATTGAACAAAACACAATCAATTAAATAATAAAAATGAGCTTGACAGACCAACCCATCTTCCTCACTCTCCGCCCTGTTTTGATTGATTGCGCATGACATATCGAAACAGATTTGTGGGCGAAAATCCCAACTAGCTCTAACTAAAAAACGAGTTAAACTACAGCATATGAATTTAATTTAAACAGCTTAAAATGTAAGACTTGTCACACAAATTAGTAGTAAAATCACACAAACCTGAACTTTAAAAGGTTACACAAAAGGGTATTATACATCACACTGGTTATATTACAACAACTCCGCACCCGAAGAATCTAAAATTTTCTTGTCTCTTTTATTGATTTGAGAAGGGGGGATAGTCACAGTTTATGCCAGCAAAGATCAGAAGGCATTATCTTCATCAATATCATCAACTTCATATTCCATCTCTTCCCAACCATCTCCGGCTCCTACTTCCATTACATGTCCCCGCAATATAGTCACAATCTGTAGGAAATCTCTATCAGTTAATGCTGCTCCAGTCTCATTTTCAGAAGTCACTGGGGGATGACTGTTAGCCATGTGGTCTCTCTTCAACACAAACTTCCCAGAGGGCCCAAGAATATCAACAGAAAATGCTGGTGACAACTTAATCCCTATAGCTTGAACATGAGTAATACTGCATTCACAATTGTCGTCAAGTCAGGAACTTTACACAAATATCTACAATATTTTCTTTATAAAATTTAGAGAAAACAGCCCACTAGAATTTTTATTTTACATAAATGCAACAAACAAAAGGATGAAAGGCAATAATCATTGATGACATAAAACATAAAAAAGAAAACTTAAGACCAAGGAATGAGGGAAAATCTTAATTTCCAATTAAATATCTTCTGCGCAGAGAATTAGCATGCCAAATGGGGTACCATCCACCAGGGTCTAAGCATTGAACGTTAGGTGGTTGCATTAGCACAACAAGGGACCCTTACATTCAACGTAAAGGATGTCGGATCATTAATACAAGGCTAAAACATAATACAGATAAAACAAAAGCTAAGCAAAAATTGTTATCTTTTGCTGCACGATAGGAATAACTGAATTTGCCCTGTGAGAGACTAAGGGATTTGCCCTGAATTGGCAACAGCATAGGAAATTTCAGGGAGTGTAATAATGGTAATATGCTGCAAGGCTCCAACCAAATATTTGCACATGGAGGGGATCTCCTGCAGTGCATCAGACCCAGTCTTGGACACCTTACAACAAGACATCGTGGGAAAGGAAATGGGATTGGTAACATATTGGTTTTGGAGAACAAGTCACAAATGTACTTGCTTTATGTGAGCAGCAGAGAGCCATCATGCTGCTTCTTGACTTAAATGCCCAAGAAATAGTAAAGTTCACCTAATTGTTCAAGGTGAAAGAAGAATTGAGCTTCAGAAGTAGGGAATGGACCAGCATTGTGGCAATGCAAGTGATGATAATATCATCCATATAAACCAGCATATAGACCACTCAGACAATGAAGGTTGCAGCTAAACCAGCAAATAGACTACTTGACAATGAAGGTTGTGGGTAAACAAGGAAGGATAGCACTTGTTGTCCTTGAAACACAGTTGCAGAAGGGTGTGTTTAAGCCGCAAAACCCATCTAGGCATTTGGTTTAAACTATACAAAGCTTTATGCAGCTTGCAAACCAGAGAGGAATCATCACTTTCAAAACCTTGAGGTTGCAATATGTAGACCTATTCATCCAGAACTAGTGTCAGGCTTAACCACAGGAGAAAATGTCGCATTAAAATTGAAGCCATGGACCTGATGAAAACCTTGGCCACTAGACCGGACTCGAACCAATTTGCTGACCCATCCGGATTCTATTTAATGAGAAACACCCATCTGCAGACAACTGATTTTCTGTTGAGAGGAAAAGCAGCAAGATACTAAGTATTGTCGGACTATAATGTATCAAATTCCGCCTTCATGGCCGGGTTAAGGAGGGCTAGCTTAACATTCCTTGGTTCAATGCAAGTGAGAAGTAGAGGGATGAATACAGGAAAAGACAATGCAAGATTTGGCATGAGTTTGCATGGGAAGGGAATTAATAGGTTTATGGTGGGCAGAAACAGGGGAGGTAGAGGAAGGTTACTGGAACTTCGAGAGGTGCTAGGATTTTAGAAGAGAAGAGGGAATAGAGATATGAGAAGGAGTGGGGTTGGTAAGCTGAGTAAAGGGGACTGCAGATGCAGAAGATTGGCCAGAACCAGAGGGAGTTGATTGGGAAAGGATTGGATTGAATAACAAGGATTGGAGTTGGAGGTAGAATATCCTAAGATAGGGCATTCATGCGGACTTAAATCCAGTTTGTGAGGATTGTAAGGCCTAAGTAAGGGAAACTAAACACACGAAAGACTTAAAGGAATTAATAATCTGGTGACTGGTTAAGCAAGACAATATTTGAAAAAATTAAGAGAGGAATTATGTAATCTATTAATGAAGTATATATACTGCAGTAACAATAAGATATGCACGTCCCAGACTGATAAAGGCAGGGAGGCATAAGTGACTGAACAGAGCGAGTCCTAATGCAATAATGCCCCTGTTTTGATATATAACTTATTTTCCGTTTATAATATTATCGCTCGTGATAAGCACTTGTGTATAAGCTATTTTTATAGAAAAAAATAAAATAAAAGTAAAATTGTTTTTCGCATAAGCTATCTTGGAGAACAGAATCACTTACGCAAAGTAAACTGAAAAACAACTTATAAGCATCCCATAAGTTGTTTTCATAAGTTCTTCCAAATACTCTTAAAATTTATGTTAGATAAACTCAAATAACTCAATCCAAACAGGCTCGATATGTCTGTCTTTACAGGCACAATATGTCTGTTTACGCTCCACAGTATAATTTTGGTGAAGATTGTGGGGGCATAAAGTCTATGGATGATACCTATATGTCAGTGAGAAATTTAGTAAATGGCCTAAACTAATCCCCCAATATTTATGGAGAGCTTTGAGAGGGTGACCAAATTGTATCTCAGCCATGGTTTTAATTGTTTGAAAACAATAAATATAGAAGGACTTCATAAGTTTCATGTGATTTAATATTACAATGGTTGGCATGAAAGTCAAAGTAAATAGTTATTCCTAGCAAATTGGCCAACACTGATAAGGCTTTTGGTTATAGATGGAACATACAGGAGATTATGACGGACGAGAAATTTGTGGTCTGGAAGGTGATGGAAAAGAGCTTGAACTAGAAAAAACAAGTGTGCAATCTTTGATTGTGTTCTGTGAAGATCTGATTAGGACCTTCAAAAAGATGATCTAGAATCAAGAAACCAGGAGCCAGAAGTCAATTGAGAAGTGTTGGTGATCATAGCATTGGGATGTGAGAATAAAGTAAGAGGTGGATGTGAGAATAAAGTAATCCACCTAAGTATATTTTCCACCATCTTTTCTACTTTAGATGCTACCCCAACACTCTATTTAATATTGTCATTCCTAATTTTATCTCGTCTAGTCATACCACACATTCAACTCAACATCCTCATCTATGTTACACTTACTTTATTCACGTGTTGATTTTTAACTACTCAACATTCTGTCTCGTACAACATCGCAGATTTTACAAATGTTCGATAACTATTCGATAAAAAAAATTTCCTTCAGCCAGAGCGGTTCTTGTGTCACATAAAATCCGCGAGGCCCTCATTCATTTCAACCACCCAACTTGAATTCAACGGTTTACATCCCTTTCTATTTCTCCATCGTAAGGTCGTATATGAAAATTCTTGTTCAACTTTTCAGAGATTTTGTGGAAAAATGTGAGATGGGGCGATTGCGATAAAGAACCATTATCAAGAAACAATTTGAGCGATGGAAAACGAACATGAGTTACCATCAAGAACCATTCTCAAGAAACAAATTGAGCAATGGAAAACGAACATGAGTTACCATCGTGTGCGATAGTGGAGGCGGTGGAAGATGATGCGTTTTTGAAGTTGGAGTATAAGATGAAAGAAAGAAGAGAGAAAGTAGTTTCAAAATTCCATTTTTATTGAAATGATTTTGATTAGTGTTGCAAGAGGCGCCAATAGCTTTATAAAGTTGTGCCTAATCCTTCACTAACTAACAATGACTTAACCTGCACAGTGAAAGTGGATCCCATAGCCAGTTTTAAGTTGACTTTGCTACTTCGTTTCAGCATGTCTAGGTTTTGCAGTATTTGGCAGTTTCATGTCTCCATTGTGTTCGGAGAAAATAATATATTTAGCCCTCCTTTAAAATTTATGCTACTTGAAATACACATCCGTATGTTGAGTTTAAGCTTGAGAAGATCAATAAACCACCCAATGCCGGTATGGTTTTAGGTGAAGTAATCATGCTCAAAACCTGACTTGATTGCATCCAATGCCTTATAAGTATAAAAAAAAAAAAAACAAGGAATCTAAATTCTGTTTTAATTCCTAAAATTGCCAAAAGGATTAGCCTCAAAATAGAGGGGACAATAGGTATGGCTGCTAACACTTTTCAGCAGTACTCGAGTTAACATTATTTATGCACACGATAAGATAAAATCGGAGTTAAAACCAAGCGGTGCATAAGGCTTATTGTGAATTTATTTAGGGTGCTACGGCTACTCTGCCGACAAATCTAATAAAACACCAGCACACAAGTTTGCTAATGAAGAAACGCACCAAATGTATAGTAAGCCATCCATTTCTTGGCTCTGCACCCTTTCCAAAAGCTCAATCTGCAAGATACCACCAATACATAGAACAGGTTCTGGAAGCTTGAATTTCTGTAGCCGGTTTTCCTGTTCACAAGGAATTGTTTTCAGAAAACAGTTCCCATTGTTAAAAACACGAGCATAGGGTTACTCAAGCAAAATTATTTGAACATTGAAGTTATTATTCTGTCGTGCAGCTTTTGTTTTACTTTTCAAGGTCAAGCTAGGTCATTATAGTACTTTGGAGATTAATACATTTTCTGATCATCCAACAAATTTCTTTTTCAATTCACTTACAATATTTATTCAATGAAATACAGGAATAAAAACAAGCTAAGATATAAGAAGTTACAAACCTGAGCCATTGGAAACTCTGGTGATGTATAGGTCCAAACAAACACATCACTTAAATCATCTAAAGAGGCTTTAAGATGACCCATTTTAAACCTAACAGACTTTGCTGAATATATTGGTGACCCCATCTGAAAGTGAGCTGGTCAGTTAACAAAAAATTGTTAGCAAAAAAACTAGAAATGTAAAATAAATGGGTCAAGCGCATAGTTTATGAAGATTTCAAACATCACCTTGGAAAGGCTGAATATTAATTTCTGTAATAACACATATTTGAGAAGCTAACTGGTATGTTAATGTCTCAGGCACATTGGGATTGCTTTGTCCGCTACTCGACCAATAGGAAAATCTACCAGCAATGTTGTCTCTTTCATCTAGAGTATTAACAATACTCTCCTGAGGCAAATTATCAGTGCTAGAAGCACTGATTGCGTCAGCTATGCAATCCGTAGCAACAGGTGATAAGCAGGATCTAGCAAGATAACTATAGACTCTATGATCTTTCCATAGAGCTAGACATTCATTAGAATGGCTAGATCCAGCCTCTGTGTGTTCCTTCACTCCGTCCTGGTTTAGTTCAACAACACAGGCAACTCTAGATAATTGAGGAAACATTCTCAAGCACAACTGCTTAGAAAGGCCGTTTGCAACCACTGCAAAAACCAGAACATCAGTTAATCGTTGCAATAAACATTTTCAATTGAAATTTGCATCTGCTGAGAATGAGAAATCCAGTTGTGACCGCATTACACACTGGTAATGAACTTGTTTCTTTCATTTGATAAATTAAAAAAAAAAAAGTAAAAATGCAGAATGTAGAAGAAAACAAGGCCAACGCAATCCATCTTCCAATCCCAATGCATAAGGAACAAAGATTGCTAAAGTAATACATCAAAGGGGAGCCAATACTCGATCCTATCCCATATCATGATCAAAGAAGTTTTTTTATATTAGCCATAGTGGGTTTGTGGAGATATTAAATTTCATTAAGCACGGGTATGTCACATATTTATATTTATTCATGTCAAACAGTGGCCTTATTGTCACTATGATATGTACATATTTTCATCATACACGATGATTAGTGCTTAAAATTAGCCTGTTTCCAGTCAAACTCAACTATGCTAACAAACAATTCATTTTTTTCTTCGTTTTTTCAGAATAGGCACTTAATTTTACAGAGGCGAGAGTATCTTTAGAGCAAAAAAGTGTTCTAAAGTTGTTGTTTCATTTAAGAATTTCTAATAATGATGACATATAAGTGAGGGTAATGGAGTTAATTGCAAACTAGCAATTTAATATAAAACATTGGCAAGCAATATTAACGCAATCTTGAAGATAAAGTCTACGACACACTGGTATATGTTGGCTGATAAGCATGAAAGTAGCATCCATTAATATCTAAAACATCACCATGTAATTGCACAGCACTAGGAAAAAAAACTCTTCAAAGAATGTGCAAATATGATGAACTAAAACGATAAGAAACAAATTCCACACTTTATTCAATCTGAATTTAATCTTTAAGTTGTAAACATGCGAGCAGTACGAGGTCGGACACTCAAAATATAGCAAAGAGCACAGTTCTAAAAGGACAAACAGATCAGAAACAAAATGAAATGTAAACTACGTAGAAGCTAAACTTCAATTTCTCGTGAGACTGAGGCATAATAATATAAAAATAAAAATAAAATACAACTATAACTCACCAAAGTCTCTCCAAGATCGTGACACACAGCTGACGCGGACTAGATCTGCTGGATCATCTAGACACTTGAAAATTTTGAGAGACGTATCAGGGTCAACCCAGCTGAGAAAATCTTTACCGTGGTTCATCATGGGCGTGGAAGTTGGTGAATAAACCAAACTAAGCTATCTTCTCAAACCTGAAAAACAGAATTGAATCAAAAGGAGAATTGCAACAGTCAGCAATGTCAACTTCAAAGTATAGCAGAATATCCAAATATATATATAAAAAATAAAAATAAAAGTCCTATTTTCACAACATTTTGTTAATTGTCTATGGTTCTTGTTCATAAATATTGCAATTTGCAACAAGAACTGAAACAAACAGTTCATGCCTCAAAAAAGAGGAAATTTTTACTTCTTTCTTTTCTCATTCCTGAAATATAAAATATCAAACTAAGAGGGTTACAAAAATTGTGGTAAAAAAAACCACCAATCAGGTTAATCATTAATCATATCACAGCACGAACAAATAATGGTAGAAAATATTACACGGGTGCGAAAGCCAATTACTTTGATCACCTTAAACATGATAAACCTAGAAAATACCCAAACAAATTCAAAAATTAAATTCAAAAAACGCGAAAATTAAAGGAATTGAGAAATAAGTCATGAAATTCAAGGGATTTTGGGTAAACAAATCAACACGAAAAAGTTAATTCAAAAAAAAAATTCAGAGGCAAAAGTTCTGAAGAAAAAGAATTGAAGTATAATGGTAAAAAGGTGCACGCCGTTAAGGAAAAGTGAGGAGAAATTTGGGAAAGAAATACCTTTTGAGTAGAGGAAGACACGCGCATGGAAGGAGCGAAACCTAGAAGCAAAGGGAAGAAAATTGCAGAGAGAGAGAGAGAGAGAGAGAGAGAGAGAGGGGGGGGGGGGGGGGGGGGGGGGGGGGGGGGGTGTAATTTGGTTACTAATATTTGAATGTAAATAAAGAAGAAGAAGATGGTAGTGCAAAGAGTGGATAGGATCGCGTAGAAACAGACGAAATTAATAATAATATTTCAATTAAAACATGTTTAAATATCTTTTGGAAACAACTCTGCGCCTATAGGGGGTGTTTTTTTGTTTATTTTAAAAATATATGTTTTTTATTTTTTCCTTTAATATATTAATTTTAATTTTAATTGTTTAAAAATTTTTGACCTCCAGATTTCTTTTTACCTATTTTAATCTCATTTTTTTAATAAAAATTCACTTTGCGTTTTAAAGTGATTTTCCAAGCTAAAATATTATGTTAAGTTCTTTGGGAACTCTTCGGCGATTCTCGGCTCTTTGCCCGGTGCGGTGTTTAACACGGTGGCTTGTTACGTGACAAAGAATTTAGGCGTTTTTATAGAAACAAACAAGATGAACGCAGATAAGACCTCTACGTATTGACAACGAGATTCGTCTTCTTCCAAGGGGTTCCTCTGATCTTGATTTAAATTTTTAACTCTAAGGTTAGGGACCTGGTTGGTGGGGCTCTAAGGAAGAAGACCCTGCTTTTTCTGTTACTTCTGGTATCATTTCCCTTTCCGATCAGTTAGATTCCCCTCAACGGGTATGGCGACGACGTCGGAAAGTTTTACTCTCGCAAACCCCCAATTTAAAAGAAGTCTCTTCTTTGAGCAGAGAATTAAACGATTCCATGATTGCTGAAACTCCCAAAGTTCCTTCAACAGATCCGGATTCTAACCCCCATCGAAATTTTATGCCTGAAACAATCTCATATAAAACATCAACAAAACAGGATTAAGGTCGAGATTTATAATTATCATGGCCCTAGATCATAGGCCCTTGGAAATAGAAAACATCGCTTAGAGAATATGAGAGTGGATAGTCAATCGCATGTTATTCAGGAGGGCATAGTTAACTTCCTAGTGACTTCTTCCACACCGTCGGAGATCATGAACACGTCATTTCCCCATTTTCCCATGTTAGGTGAGTTATCGCAGAAATAAGCAACATATTTAGTAAAGGGGCAACATATCCAGTAAACAAGTTGTCGATCTAGTAAACGACAATTAGGATGGCTTTATGGGCGAGCGATGTATCACTCACCTCCCTCATCACCTGTGGAACCCTTTACAAATATACTAATAGAAAGCCTCTTGAGTATGGACGCTTGGAATGGGCGAAACGGTTTAGCTTCACTTTTCATTCCTTATTAGAATGAGTCCCTCGTACATGGGTGAGTTACTCATTGTAATATCTCACATACCCTTAAGTGCTCTAAATGTTGTCAATTGGGACCAATAGAGTAACCAGTGGACATTATGACTAATAAGAAGGTGTATTATGTAGTTTATTATTGTAGAGATGTCAAAGAATTAGACGTCTAGGAGTCCAACCTATTGAATCACACTCAATGTGAGTAAGTCTTGTGTGTATCACTATTATGACTAATAAGAACCATAAGGAGTGAAGTTGAAAGAGAATTACTAAGTGGTGACCTTGCAGAGATCAATCAGTATTTTTGCATATGCGTTAGTAAGGTGGAAATGGTTAATCATTGGAGAATTTCTCGGATTCATGATCTCAGATGTAGACCCCGTGAAAGTGGTACTTGAGGTATGAAACAATACTATACCCTCTTGGAAGGATTTGTGAGTTATACTTATAGAACAGAGCAAGAATCAGATATTCCTGAAGACAAACATGTAACTCAGACTGTATATTAGTAAGAGCATGAGCTAAGATTATGAAAGATGGGACAAGACGATTGAGAGGAGTGAACTTAGATAGGAAGTGCAATATTACCTCCATATGGGTGTGAAGTGTTATGTGTGACTCTCTGAGTAGTATGAAAATTCACAGTCGCGTCCCAGATTGGTTAGAATTTTTTGGAAGTATTGTCTCGTTAATGACTAAAAGTTCCTTGATGGTGTTATTTTGTTGTTAGTCGAGATCCCGTGTCTGCAGAAACCTTGAATGAATCAGAACCCAATAAAAGGATTTGATATGGAATGTAGTAACCAGAACCAGGTATTGTCAAACTAATTTGGATTAGTTGCTTTGAGCCCAGGATAAACCTGAATGTTGTACACTTTTATGGTTGTAATTATATGACTTCTGCATACTTACCATCTAGAGAGTGCTAGTCCTATTCTAGACTTTTGTGTGTCAGCGAGAAAGTTATTCTATGGATGTCGGTAAGGTTCTAGTACGGTTTTGGGTGGTGGGCACTCTAGAGGATATGCGCGATCTTCTATGCAGACTGTTAGCTAACCAATAGTGCCTAGGAATCCCAGGTGCTCCACTATTGGTATCAGAGTATCATGGTGGAAGGTGATGGATGCAGGAACTCAATCAAGTTTATGGGGACCAGAGAGATAATTATTCGTAAGAATGGAAGTAAGACAATCTCGGGTTAAGGGTGTTATCTTATTGGAGTAGTATGAGAGAAGTGAAGCAGTAGGAGTAGATAATTGCAGAGGTCAAGTGAAGTTGATGAGAATATCAATAGATGGATTATAAAGTTTGTCTTAACCAGTAACAAACCCATGCCTACGCACAGGGAAACATTTTTGGGTGAGATATGGTTTTGGTCGCGTATTTGTTTGCAGACTGTTATAAAAATTGGAAGTTGAAAAAAGAAAAAAAAAACTTAAGAATAATAATAAATTTAAGTTGAAATAGTAATATATGTAGGAGATTAAAAAGTAAACAACAATATCAAAAATAATATGATTAAAAATAAAACTTGTATTAGATAAATTAATCGTTTTAATATTTTTATAAATAAGACAATTATTTTATATGAGAGAATACAATTTTTTAAATTTCTACTCAATCTTTTTTAATAAGCTCCCTTAATCTTTTTCACATATTTAAAAAAAATGATCGATAAATTTCTATTATTTAATATTTGGATCAGTAGTAAAGTTGTTCTCGTATATAACAATAGTATTTTTTTCTCGTATATAAAAATATTTTAATCAATAATGTATTTTTTTCCATATATAAATATAATATTTGTTTTGACATTATTTATAAAAATATTTGAATTAATAGTAAAATTGTTTCCGTATATAAAAATATTTGAATCAACAATGTATTTTTTTTCAGTACATAAATATTATTTTTATTTTGAAAATATTTATAAAAATATTTGAATCAATAGTAAATTTGTTTTCGTTTATAACAACCTGTTAAGAAGTAATGAACATTGTACATGTATACTTGTACAAAAATTGAAAATTCATGTGGCACACTTGAATGCGGTTGATGGCTTCCTTAAGATTGAACACAGCAGAAATTATATCTGTGTAAGAAATAAATATGTTAATTTAAGTTGCCAAATATCAAAGTTAGGGAAAGACATGGATTATGTAATGTGTAAGCATCAATGGTTGCAAAAATTGTATAGCGCAAAAAAGGTTCTAAAAATGTATGTGGTTGACTAAATATTGAAAAACTCAAACCATGTAGTATTTACTTTCATTATGTAATAAAAAAAAATTTAAAAATATTCGTATTAACAAAAAGGAGATTTTTTTTATAAAATAGGTTGATTTATCACAAAATTGGTTATCCAAACTTGATACGCTAGTGAGTTTGGTTTACATGGTTGAGAAATTGAAGTTCACAACAAACAAAATGCATAGACAAAGTATGTATATTTTATGTTAATTTCAGTTGACAAGTTGTCACTTGTCAGATACTATATGTACTTTATATATAGGAAAGCACATTATAGCTATACATGAAAAATACGTGAGGCAGTTAAGGATATCTTGATAGTACATGATTTATGCAGCACGCATATAAATTTGAAAATGGAGTGAACTTTTGGCATTCTGATACATCTCGCAAAATGTATAATTTCTTTTTAGCTTAGCCATCAAATCTAGCTCTGTAGCAGCTAATATGTACCACAAATTACTCCTATTAAAGTACTTTAGTTAACTATGTAATGGCTTTATGTTTAATGTAGTCCAGCAAATATTCATAATGACTATATATATATATATATATATATATATATATATATATATATATATATATATATATATATATTTAACCAAAGAAAATAGTGTAGATGGTACATAGATAAAATTGACAGATGTAAAAGCTTACAAATTTGCAAATTATTTTGACAATTGCAAATCTTTAAAAAAATTCATTAACACTCATTATAATAAACTTATAATAATCATTTATTATTTTAGCACTATCATTCTCTTATAATAAACTTTAATTCCTTAATTTATATCCATTATTTTTTTTAGCACTATTACTCTAAATATTTTCATCTTTTAAATTTTTCCTAAATTAGATATCATAATCATTTATTCTTTTTATAAATATGTGTTTAAATTAATTTATATATTTAATTATATTCACAAATATAACTTAATTGTCATTTAATGATAGACACTTCATTGTGTGAACTTAGCTAGTTGTGATTTCTCTATATTATCATTTAAATTTACTTAGAGTCTGTTTGGTAAACTAAATTTTGAGCTTATAGCTTATAACTTATAGTTTATAAGCTCATAGGATAATAAGGTAACGATCTTTTTATAACGAGCTTATAGCTTATTTTACTAACTTATAGCTTATTCTACTAACTTATAACTTATTTTCCAGAGGCTATTTTAAATAGCGTTTTACCTTATAGCTTATAGCTTATTATTTTTTCTTCTAATTTTAACCTTATTATTTTAACTAAATCTTACTTTCACCCTTTATAATTTATTTTAATAAAAAAAATTATGTATTATTCCAGGCCCAACCCAATTTAATCAATGTTGTGAATCTTGTTGTGAATTACGACAAAATTCAGTATTAATTTATGAGTCAAAGAACAATTGCAATCAAAATAATTGGTCTTCAGCAATAATAATCCGTACACAGATGATATAACAGAATAAGGCAAGGAAAAATCGAAGGTTTGTTTACCCAGTTCGATCAAACAATCTACTCTGGGGAGAGAGCAACTCTCTAATTCACTATACTCAGAAAGTTGTTACAAGAGATTATAGATGAGTTACAAGAAAATAGCTTTCGCCTTCAAGTTCCTAAGAACAACCCTATTTTCTACCCAAGTGTTTCCCAACCTCTCCAACTCTCAATATATGAATCACTCAAACCCAAGGTGTAACATTCTTTCACAATAACCTTAAACAACTCCAAAGGTTTCTCAAAACATTTGCTTTTCTAAGGTTTTCCTTGTGAATAGGTGAAACCATATGATATACCTTTAAACCATTGCTCTCCCTTGTTGGTGTAAACTTTAAGATTGTCACACACCAAACATATAAGAGATACATATGTATAATAGAAAATACCCGACAAACAAAGCGCAAAATCACATGGATTAATGGACCGAATCGAAAAAGCTCGAAAATGCAAAAACGCTATTCACCGTACGGACAACACTATTCACCGTACACACGTCATTATTCATTCGTACGGACACCACTATTCATCCGTATGAATGACACTATTCACCGATCAATTTTTTTCTCGACTTTTCGTCTGACTTTCTACAACTTCCAATTTTCACGGTAAAGGCAATCTCCAAAATATGTTTTCTTTTTCTTCATCAACAAAGGTTTTTAAGGCACATTTACAACAATCTCCACCTTGACTTTAAACCGTGTTGATACCAATTTAACAATCAACAACATTGCTGCTCTCTATCAAGTTGAAACTTTAATCAATAACTTTAATCAAATTCAAGCAACCATTGAATCTTGATCTCGCAACTTGCATCCACTTGTTCCCAATTACCCTTTTCTGCCTAGGTAATTTAACAGGCCTACAAGTATGATTTTCCAACCACCTTTGACTCCATTTGTTTTCAAATGCCTCCCTGAAGATTTTTCTTCTTTTATTTTGCAGTTCATCAGCCATATTAAAAACATAATATCTAAGGTTAGCATAATCGTCCCTTTGAGATGCTACAATAACTCTCCTTACCTTATCATGAGTCAAATTATAATCAGAGATCTTTGTAACCGTTCCCTCACTACTGCTAGCATCCAGTAGGAAACTATCTCCGTTATAGTTTCTCCTAAGGTTTCTCCCTTGGTTTTCACTATTCTTCTTCTGAAGAAATTCTCTACCAACCAAGTAAGTTGTTTTAACCTCATCTCTTCCCCAAAAACTCAATAACAACTCAGCGGTAACATGCATTTTTATCCCTTGATTTCTGCAAAATTCATTGTACTCCTCTGAAACTTTCTCAAGGCATTCATAACGCCTTAAAATCAAATCGCATAGCTTTTCCTTGTCATAAAAGCCTCCACTAGTTAACGATGAATGAATAATAACATTTGAACCTTCTAAAATATATAGAGCATATATTTTAGACCCTTTAGCAATAATTAATTCATCACGCGAAATCTTCAACTCTCCACGTTCAACTCTAGTACAATAACCTAGATCATCAAACATACTTATAGATAACAAATTTCGCTTGAGTTCTGGAACATACCTCACATTGTGAATAAGAAGTTCACGATCATTAAACATTTTAAATCTGACCGTACCAATACCATGAACCTTGCATGCCTTATTATTACCAAGGCGAACTACTCCACCTCGCACCATCTTTAAAGTTTCAAAGTATTCTCTTCTTGGACACATGTGATAAGAGCAACCTGAGTCAATGACCCAACTATCTTCAGTTTCCAAACTCGATACTACTAGTGCTTCAGAATCCTCGTAACTTTCCACACCCAATGCAACTACAGCTTGAATAGAATCTTCATTGACCTTTCTTTCAGGACAATCCCTTTTAAAGTGACTGATTTTCTGACAATTAAAATATTTTACCTTTGACTTGTCAGACCTCTTTGATTTGGACATCCCTTTACGCTCACCTCCTCCTCTTGACACTTTTAAGCCTTCACCACTATCTTCAATCTTCAAATCTTTCGACTTTGAAAATTCTTTGGATTTCACCGCTGTATGGACTTCATCCAAAGTAATAGTACCTTCCTTACCATAAAGAAGAGCATCCTTAAATTGCTCAAAGGATCTGGATAATGAACTCAGCAGGAGCAAAGCCTTGTCCTCATCATCAATCTTCACTTCAATATTCTCAAGATCATCGATAATCTTGTGAAATTCTATGAGCTGCTCAACTATGGATTTGTTCTCCATCATTCGGAATGAATAAAGTTGTTGTTTCAGACATAACCTGTAAGCCAAAGACTTTGTCATATACAATGATTCAAGTTTTGCCCACATAGCAACCGTAGTTTGCTCCCTGGCGACTTCTCTTAGAACTTTATCCCCGAGGCACAGGATAATGGCACTTCTGGCCTTATCCACCATCTCGATCTTCTGTACCTGTGTAAGCCCTACAGGCATCAATACTTCGCTCTTCAAAGCATCGATACACTTCTCTTGAATAAAACTTGCTTGCATCTTAATTTTCCACAACCTAAAGTCGTTGTTATCGGAAAATTTCTCGACCTTCCATCTACTAACCATAGTGCTCACTTATCAACAATATCTCTTTGCTCCACGCTCACTGCACCATTTGTTGTGAATCTTGTTATGAATTACGACAAAATTCAATATCAATTTGTGAGGCAAAGAACAATAACAACCAAAATAAATGGTCTTCAACAATAATAATCCGTACACAGATAATATAATAGAATAAGACAAGGAAAAATCGAAGGTTTATTTACCCAGTTCGATCAAACGATCTACTCTAAGGGGAGAGCAGCTCTCCAATTCACTATACTCAGAAAGTTGTTACAAGAGATTACAGATGAGTTATAAGAAAATAGCCTTCGCCTTCAAGTTCCCAAGAACAACCCTATTTTCTACCCAAGTGTTTCCCAACCTCTCCAACTCTCAATATATGAATCACTCAAACCCAAGGTGTAACAGTGTTTCACAATAACCTTAAACAACTCCAAAGGTTTCCCAAAACCTTTGTTTTTCTATGGTTTTCCTTGTGAATAGGTGAAACTCTATGCTATACCTTTAAACCCTTGCTCTCCCTTGTTGGTGTAAACTCTAAGATTGTTACACACCAAACATATAAGAGATACATATTTATAATAACAAATATCCGACAAACAAATCCCAAAATCACATGGATCCATGGACCGAATCGAAAAAACTTGAAAACTCGAAAATACTATTCACCGTACGGACAACACTAATCATCGTACGGACGTCACTATTCATCCGTACAAGCATCACTATTCATCCATACGGGCGACACTATTCACAGACCAATTTTTTTCTCGACTTTTCGTCTGACTTTCTAAAACTTCCGATTTTCGCGGTAAATGCAATCTCCAAACTATGTTTTCTTTCTCTTCATCAACAAAGGTTTTTAAGGCACATTTACAACAATCAATAACCTAATTTATACCTTGTGAATGGAAACTAAATTACTGTATGAGTTGAAAGTAGGTTTCGGCATGGTGGAGTGTAGCAAGTGTTCAATCTCTTTGTAGGTTCTTTTTATTCTATTATTTTTAACTGTATGTTTTTTCTGCATATTGTTCTATTAGCTTTCTTTCGGTTTCCATTTTTGTATTAAAGTTGTTGTCTTATTTCTCCTGCAAGACTCGTCATAAAGAGTATCATCAAACTGTTGGTTTTTTATTCTATCATGTGATAATGCTTACAGTAATAAACACAACAAATTATCACATGTTCAATATTTACTTTATATTCGTGCTTCTTTTGCCCCTTTATGTTGAATGAACCATACTAACTTATCTGATAAATTAACACTACATCATATAAAATACAATTGATTCAGCTTTCTAATATTTTATTACTAATTCAAAATACATGTTAATATAATTGAGTTCAATTTTGTGTTACGCTAACATTACTCATGTTAATTCTCCATAATTAACTAATCATCTATCACCACATAGTTAAATATATTATGTAGTAAGATAGTTATTAACTACAAACTCTTAAAATTACTATCTCATATTAATACTTTAATAGAGTTTGTCTATTTATTTATATTTTAATCTTATAAATTATAACATGAATGCTATCAATAAAAATGTTATATAGAAAGGTAGAGCTAAACAGTCTTAAATTTAAGTTTTAGATGTCTTGTGTATTTATGATAATAATAATTATTTTATCTACAAACTAAAAGACATACTAGTAGTATTTATTTTTAAAAACAATACAAACTTTATATAAACATAATATATTATACGTGGAATATAATTTAATGGGTATGTATTATCAAGACATTAAATTTTTTTACATATTTTTTGATACTTCTCAGAATTCTCAGAAATATAAATGTTTGTTAAAATGTTTTTTAATTAATATAAATCCGTGACTACTACTCGTATTTAATTTGTTCTAATTTATTAACTATGAGCAAACATTTGTTATCATGAGAATTTTATGATATGATTTTCTGAATATATAAGCCATAGTTAAATTAAAAAAACATTCTAATAGAGTTTGAATTATTTTTAAGCTTAGAAATTATTGAATTGAAAGATATAAAAACACACATGATTTGATTCAATTTAAATAACATAATAAAAAATCTGATGATATTGTATCCAATTTAATACGGGTCAACTTACATTGGTTTTTGGATATTAAAATTTATAATTTTAAAAGAGTCTATTAAATATTAATAATAAAAAGATATGCAAAAATAATAGATCCAATTAAATTTTTTATGTAATATTATGTGATAATTAGTGTTTATATATGTCTTTGACTTGCTTGTACATCATTTTTTTAACTTATATGTTTTAAAAGTGCTAATTTTCAATATTGTATGTTGTGAAATTTATAAGATGGCCTCAAGTAAAGATAAAATGGAAGGAATCAATTTTAAATGGCCAGACGATCCTGAGTATGAAAATATTTTTTGTGAGCTTTGTATCAAGTTCATTCGAAAGAATGGACGTGTATCATTTAAATGTAAAGAGATTAACCAAGAGTTTGAAGCTATCGTGAATCGAAAATGTCTAGTAAAGACCTTGAAGAATAAGTTTGATACAATGAAGAAAGATTGGTGCATCTGGAGATTTCTAAAGTTTGGTGAAACTGGCTTAGGATGTGATCAAGTTACAGGAAAGCTTAGTTGTTCAGATGAATGGTGGGATAGAAAAATTAAGGTTAGTTTACAATGAAAATGATTTAATATAAGATCTAAAAGTTAATGGTTAATTTTTTTAGGAGAAACCGGACGTTAAAAAATTTCGTAATAAATCAATAGATCCTTCAATAGAGCAATATTTGAATAAACTATTTAATGGCAATTATGCAGGTGGGGATGAGGTTGTTGCACCCTCTGTGAATTCAAAGTTGGTTCAACCAGTGGGACATATTAATATTAAGGAAGAGGATGAAGAAAATGGTGGGGAAGATAATCATCATTATGAGAGTGATAAAGCATATATTTATGCAGAATACCAACGACATGCTTCTCAAGTGGAAATTTTACTTCAAGAAGAAAATTCTTTTTGGCCTGATTTTATGAATGAGGTGGGTGGTGCCCAATTTCCTAACCAAGGTCTTGGAGGTACACAAGTACCTGGAAAAGATCTTGAAGGCACAAAAGTAACTGGTCAAGATGGAGGTACAAAAATAGTTGCAAAAAACATGACTAACAAACCTGTTAAAGGATATTGTAAAAGAAAACAAACAAGAGGGGCTGTGAAACTATGTGGTCAGATAGAAACCTTGATATCTCAATCTCATAAGGCGTTGGAAATAATGCAATCAAATGAAAATGCAAATAAATAAGTTAATTGTAGTTCTACAATTGCTACAACAATGACTGTTATAAATCGGATGGTTACTGATGGTGTTTTGGAAAAGGGTAGTGAATTGTGGTGCTTTGGGGCTTGTTTGATTGAGAATGAATCAAGGCGAGAGATTTTTCTAAACATGGCAAATGACGAGTCTAGAAAGTTATGGTTAACGTATATGCACTCCAAAGAGAAATGAATATTTTATGAATATTTAGTTTTAAGACTTGTTCCTTTGATTTTGACTTAAAATTAGTTTCAATTTTGTGAATGTTGACATTTGTTTGCAAGGCTTGTGCCTCTGGTTTTGATTTAAAATTAGTTTCAATTTTTTTAATGTTGAAATTTGTTTCCTTCTAGTTAAAACAAATATGCAATCTATATTGATTTTATTGATGTTAGTGCTGAATTGTTTGTGTTAAATATGGTTATTAATAATTAAATATATTTATTTATTTTATTTATTAGTAGGTACATCATGGATATTGTTGAAAGAGAAAAGAAGAGAAGAAATTATGCACTTTATTGGATTATAGGATCAAGTGCAATAAGTGCAATTGCTACATATTACTATAAATATATTTATAAAGAACCATGTATGACTTCTGTTCAAAGAGGACAAGATTGGATGAGTGAGATATTGAGTGTGAGTGATTTCCAAAATATTATTTGGAAAGTTTGAATTTCAGAAATAATGAACCAGTGCCTTGCCATCAGACCATTGCAACGTTTGTGAAACAAAGTGAATGTCAAAAGGTTATATTGCTTCATTATTTCAGGTTCAGAATTTAAATTAAAAAGTGCATCTTTTCACCAAGTGATGCCAATTTCTTTATAAATAGGGACACTTGGAAAACAGAAAAAGGACACAAAA
The DNA here is from genome assembly GCA_022829125.1 of Lathyrus tuberosus. Classification (NCBI taxonomy): domain Eukaryota; kingdom Viridiplantae; phylum Streptophyta; class Magnoliopsida; order Fabales; family Fabaceae; genus Lathyrus; species Lathyrus tuberosus. The sequence goes on from JALAZF010000006.1 coordinate 14,647,054, forward strand.
AATAGCAATATTCAAATCCATTTTTCACCATTTCAATTATTCTAAAATCATCACTTACTTCATTAATGCATGAGTGAAGTATAGGAAACAATTTTCTATAAACTATTATCAAAAGATAAGATTAGTGTGTTTGTGCAATTCACATTAAGGTATTCATAGTATCCTGAAGGGAATTCGTCGTTAATCCTCATTGCATCCAATATATAATAATTGGTAGGGACGAATTGAACCTAAAGGTTAGTGTGAAATTCACACACTTTGAATTTTCAAGTGCAGTCTTCACCAACACCTTCTTTGTTCAAGTGTTGCTACACATTTCAAACAACCACAAAATCCAACAATCTTTAGGTTTATTTATTTTTTACTTATCAATGGAAGCATCAATCAAAGAAATGACATCCAACTTTGTGAAATTGGAAAAGTTTGATGGAGGCAACTTTATCCGTTGACAGAAAAAGATGAAGTTTCTACTTACAATATTGAAAGTGGTGTATGTTCTGAACACTACAAGACCATTAGAGAGGGAAGAAGAAACCATTGCTGAAACGAGAGAAAGACAAAAATGGGACAATGATGATTACATTTGCATGGGCCATATTCTCAACGGTATGTCAGACTCTTTATTCGATATCTATCAAAATAGGAATTCTGTAAAGGAACTGTGGGAAAAACTAGAATCAAGATACATGCACGAAGACGCTACAAGTAAGAAATTTCTTGTTTCTCATTTCAATAATTATAAAATGATAGACAATAGGCCTGTAATGGAACAAATGTATGAAATCAAACGTATTCTCGATAACTACATACAACATGATATGCATATGGATGAAACAATAATTGTATCTTCCATAATAGATAAACTTTCTCCAATATGGAAAGATTTTAAAAAATCTTTGAAACATAAGAAAGATGACATATATCTTAAGCAATTGGGTAATCACCTTCGTTTAGAAGAAGAGTATCGTAAACAAGATGATACTAAAAATCAAATTGCTCATGAGAAGGTGCATGTAATGGAAGAAGAAAATTCAAGTAAAACTTCCAAGAAAAGAAAACGAGATTTTGGAAAATCTTATGAAAATCATAATGGCAATAACAATAATAACAATATAAAGAAAAAGAAAGGAAATTGCTATCATTGTGGAAAACCAGGACACTTAGTGCAAGTTCTTGAAAAGAGAGAACAAAAACAAGAATTCAAGTGCAACAAAAGACAATCTTGTTGCTGTCATTTCTGAAATCAACATGATAAAAGATGTTGATTCTTGGTGGATAGACTCTGGTGCTACCCGTCATGTGTGCAAAAATAAAAAATTATTCAAGACCATCAATAAAGAAAATGGTAATGTTTTGTACATGGGAAATTCCTCTACTGTTCAAGTCAAAGGAAAAGGATCAGTCGAGATTGAATTCACTTCAGGAAAAACACTCACTCTTCAATATGTTCTTTATGTTCCGGAAGTTAGGAAGAACTTTATTTCTGTACCTTTACTTAATAAGTATGGTTTCAAATATGTATTTGAGGGAGATAAATTTATTGTATCCAAAGGGGGTATGTTTGTAGGGAAGGGTTATCTTTGTGAGAATATGTTCATGTGTAATGTTGTTAATAATAATAATAATAATAATGTGATTTCTGCTTATATTGTCGAGTCTTGTGATTTATGGCATATGCGACTAGGACATGTTAACTTTAGAAAATTAAATGATATGATAAATTCAAATTTAATTCCGTCTCTTGACAAAAATTCAAATTCATGTACTACTTGCATGTTAACTAAAATCACAAGAAAACCTTTTAAATGAATTGAAAGAAGTTCTAAGGCGTTAGATTTAATTCATTCGGATGTGTGTGATTTACATGGTTGGCCCACCATTGGTGGTAAAAAGTACTTTGTCACTCTCATTGATGATTGCACTAGATTTTGTTATGTTTATTTAATGCATTCTAAGGATGAAGTCTTAGACAAATTTAAAATATTTAAAGCACAAGTAGAACTTCAACATGAGACTCTCATTAAATGTTTTATAAGTGATAGGGGAGGGGAGTTCTATCATCCTAATTATTTTGAGTCCACTGGTATTGTGCATCAAACAACTGCACCATATTCTCCACAACAAAATGGAATAGCAGAAAGGAAAAATAGGACTTTAGAAAAAATGGTAAATGCCATGTTATCCTATTATGGTTTATCTAAAGGATATTAGGGTGAAGCCATGCTAACTGCATGTTATATATTAAATAAAGTTCCTAATAAAAGAAACAAGATAACCCCATATGAACTCTGGAAGAAAAGAAAACCCAATCCTAATTATTTAAAAGTTTGGGGTTGTAGAGCAATTGTAAAGGTGCCTGAACTAAAAAGAAAGAAATTGGGAGAAAGAGGAATTGAATGTGTATTTCTGGGATATGCTGAAAATAGCAAAGCATATAGATTCATGGTTATTGAATCCAATGACTCTTATCCTATTAATACCATGATTGAGTCAAGAGATGTAATTTTTCAAGAAAGTAGATTTACCTCAATTCAAAATCGCAAAGACAATGCTCATTATGATGTTCAAAGTCTAGAAAGTAATGTATCTAATAATGATATGTTGGCATGTTCAGAACCTAGAAGAAGTAAAAGAATCCGAAAAGTGAAAAACTATGGATCAGACTTCTTCATGTTCTTTGTAGAAGGAAATAATGATTCGATAAATCGTTATGGACCAATTTGCTGTAACCTAAAGAATGATCCTGAAACATTTGAAGAGGCAATAAAATCTCAAGATTCTGCCTTTTGGAAAGAAGCTATCCAAAAGACTCAATTATGGGTAATAAAACCTAGAAACTAGTATATCTCCCACCAGGATCAAAACCAATAGGTTGTAAATTGATCTTTAAAATAAAAATGAAAGTCGATGGTACCATTGAAAAATTTAAAGCTAGACTTGTCGCTAAAGGGTATACACAAAAAGAAGGTATTGATTACTTTGATACGTATGCACCTGTTGCTAGAATTGCATCAATTAGAGTGCTTTTGGCACTTACTTCCATCTATAAACTTGTAATTCATCAAATGGATGTTAAAACTGCTTTTCTAAATGGAGAGTTAGATGAAGAGGTGTATATGAAACAACCTGAAGGATTTGTCATCAAAGGTCAAGAACATAAAGTGTGTAAATTAACCAAGTCTTTATATGGGTTAAAACAAGCACCCAAACAGTGGCACCAAAAATTTGACTATGTTGTGTTAACCAATGGATACAAAATAAATGAATCTGACAAATGTATTTATAGTAAATTTAGCAATGGAAAAGGTGTCATGAGTTGTTTATATGTGGATGATATGTTAATCTTTGGCACTGATTTAAATGAGGTAGAAAAGACAAAAACTTTCTTATCCAAATTTTTTGATATGAAAGACTTGGGTGAAGCAGATGTGATTTTAGGAATTAAAATCATAAGAGATGGTGAAAATATTGGTTTATCCCAATCTCACTACATCAAAAAGGTGCTTAAGAAATTTGATCTCTTAAATTGTAAACCAGTTTTTACCCCATTTGATCAAAATGTTAATTTGCAGCCACATAAAGGATGTCCAGTGGTACAACTTGAATATTAAAAGGTAATCAGATGCTTGATGTACGATATGACTTGTACCAGACCTGATATTGCATATGTTGTTGGTAGGTTAAGTCGGTATACAAGTAATCCAAGTAAAGACCATTGATATGTTGTTAATAGAGTATTAAAATACTTGAAAGGGACAACTAACTATAGTTTAACTTATAGTGAATATCCTTCAATTTTAGAGGGATATATAGATGCCAGTTGGGTAACATATGTAGGAGATCATGTAACGCCCCAGTTTTCTCAGTTTTTATTTAATTGAGTTGTTTTGATTATTTTATTATTATATTATTTTATTTCTGACTTTTATGTGAAAATATGTTATTTTTCATCGTGAATATATTTTGTCGCGTTTTGGGAACGTTTGTGAGATATTTGAGTGTAGGGGTATTTTGGGCATTTTGGTTTATTTTGTTAAGTTTGGAATATGATAGAATAGAAAGAGAGAAAAATAGTAAGGAGAAAGAAAAAGGGAAGAAGAAAATTAGAGAGAAAGAAGAAGAGAAGAAAAAGAGAGGAAAAACCTGAGAAAGAAGAAATCAATCTCCCGACTTTTCTACGCGCGATTAAATCGGGTAAGGGTGCGAAACTCGATTATACTATGTTTGTGTATGATTATGTATGTGTTTTCTTGTATGTTTGCTTGTCTTCCATAGCTTTTGAGTTCTAGGTTGGAAATGAGAATCTTGTGAGAAATCGATACTTTCGCGGTTGGAAATCGACGTAAATGTGGTAGAATGCTTATTGCCATGATTGTATTGAGTTCTGATTGATATATGATGTTTTGGAAATGTTTTGGTAGTAGAAATTATCATTTTGGGTTTCCACACAGCGCTGAGAAATTCTGAGTTTTCCTTGGTTCGCCTAGCGAACCTGGGGCGAAGCAGTAGCGAGTGATGTTTTCGCAGGTTCGCCTAGCGAACCAGTTAGCGAAGGTCAGCGAAGGTTCGCTGAGTTGTTCGCCTAGCGAACTTTGGATGTTTTTGGGTCTGGTAGTTGCTGCCTTGGTTCGCCAAGGGGTTCGCCTAGCGAACTTTGTATCTGTTTTCTAGCTGGTAGCGGGTTCGCTGGACATTTTCCTATCGAAGGTGGTAGCGAATGCTCGCTAGAGGGTTCGCCTAGCGAATAGGGCTGTTTGTGTAGTTTTTTTTTCTGCATAACTTTTGATCTGTGGTTCGGTTTAAGGCGTGATTTGATGCGTTAGAAAGCTTATAAAATGTTCTTTTTTATGAGGATGGTTTTGAGATTGTTGGCCGATTAAATTATGTCGGAAATTAGAAATTGTGTGGTATTGTTGTCGACTTTTGCCGGTTACTTGGGTGTAATTGATGGGTTATCATACGATTTGCTTGTGATGTATGTTGGATGCATGTGTTTGAATATCGTGACGATGGTTTGTGGCCGCATGGCAATTAAATGCATTGTTTTGGGCTTGAGTGTAAAGCATGATTTTGTTGATTAAGATGAGTGCATTTATATGTGCATTTTAAATGTCATGAGTCATTGTATGCCAAGCATCATGATATGCATTCTTGTGACGTCCTGAGTGACGGATTGATTCCAGAGGGAATCTGCTATAACATCGTGCGCCTTAAAAATAAGACGAATGAATCGCCTTAAAAATAAGAGGACTGAAAGCGATGGTTATAGACGATCGTGTGCCCATGTGGGGTGTGAGCGATCAGGTCGTGTGCCCGTGTGGGGTGTGAGCGATCCATAAATGTCGTGTGCCCGTGTGGGGTGTGAGCGACGGGGAACATCGTATGCCCGACGGGGAGTTACAGTGATATAACGAGCGTTGGTTCCAGCAGAGTTCCTGAGTAAACTAGTGATGAGAAACATTGGAAGTCGGTACCGCATGTGCATTGCATGGAGTCGTTGTGTCGGTCTCTGTGCATTTGCATAAACCATGGATTAATTGTGTATGTAATTGTGAATGTGATTAATGAGATGGAATATGGATAATTGTGTTGATGATGAGTGCATTGTGTATGAGTGATGTGTATTGGTGATGGATACCTGATACTTGTACTGTGTTGTGTTACATTTGATTGTGGTGCATTTGTGGTGAGAATATTTTACTTGTGCATTTATGTGTTAATATATATAATTATATGCAACTGTATTATGATTGTGTTTCTCACCCTTCTGCTGTTTTATAATGCTCTATGAGGCATTGCAGATTAGAGTTGCTGGCGGTCTTTTTGTGAAACTAGGTCTTCATTCTTTTGTCGGCCGGCTCTGATATGTGACACCGGGTAGTTAGGACGATCGAGTGCGATTTTTCTGTATCATGTATATGTATATTTTGGATGTACTTGGTTGACTTTGTATATAACCAACTTTTATGATATATATATATATATATATATATATATATATATATATATATATATATATATATATATATATATATATATATATGAGATATTCAGTATATATTTTTCCGCTTTATTCTGTATTTGAATTGTAGGTAGTAGGAACTAAGTTCCTCTGTTTATTTACTACCTGCGGAGTGTTGCATATCTTTATGAGCAGGTGTGGTATGTTTGTTTCAAATTGATGTGACCCCCTCGGCCTATGACGTGCATGTTTTAAATATACTCTGATGAAATTTTGAATTTTTGATTACCGCTTTAATAGCTTTGGGGTATAGATTGAGGGTGTTACATTAAGTGGTATCAGAGCCAGTCCGTGTCAGTTCGTGTTTGTTTGTGTCAGTCCTTTATCGCTGTGGCGTTGGAGTGAGTTGTTTGTTTAATCATAGTTTCTGTTATTGGAAATGAACAGAATATGGCCGGTAGGAATGATGCTGCTTTGGCTGCTGCTATGCAAGCTATGGCTCGGGCTGTGCAGGGTGCACCTAATGCTGCTGGTAATGATGAGTTCAGGAAGAACAAACCGCCTGTCTTCAAAGGGAGACATGATCCTGATGGTGCACAGATTTGGTTGAAAGAGATTGAAAGGATTTTACGAGTTATGGATTGTGCTGAGGACAGTAAGGTGAGACTGGGAACTCACATGTTACAGGAAGAAGCGGATGACTGGTGGGTTAGTACTCGTCAGGTGTTGGAAGCTGGGGATGAAGAAGTTACTTGGGAATTATTTAGCCGAGAGTTTCTGAGGAAGTATTTTCCCGAAGATGTAAGAGGAAAGAAGGAAATTGAGTTCTTGGAATTGAAATAAGGTAATATGTCTGTTGTTGATTATACTGCTAAGTTTGTGGAGCTTGTGCAGTTTTATCCTCATTATGCTGAAGCGACTGCAGAGTTTTCTAAGTGTGTGAAGTATGAGAGCGGATTGCGTCCTGCGATTAAGCAGGCAATCGGTTATCAAAGGATTTGGAGGTTTTCTGATTTAGTGGAATGTTGTAGGATTTATGAAGAGGATAGTAAGGCTCGTTCTACTCACTATAAGAGTGTGAGTGACAGAAGAGGGAAGCAACAGTTCCGTAGTGGGCCATATGTAACACCAGTTGATAAGGGTAAACAAAGGGGTACTTTTGATCGAAGGCCTAGTGGTGGGAGTGTGTCTGGTCCTTTGAGGTGTTATAGGTGTGGTGAATTAGGACATCGTCAGTTTGAGTGCAGGAAAGATATGAGGAAGTGTACTAATTGTGGAGGTGTCGAACATGTCGTAGCTGATTGTAAAAGGAAGAATGTGGTGAAGTGTTTCAACTGTGGTGAACCTATTCATATTAGTACAGTGTCAGAAACCGAAGCAGGCTCCATCTAGTGGGAAGGTGTTTGCATTGGCGGGAACTCAGACTTCAAGTGCAGATCGTCTGATCAGAGGTACTTGTTTTATTAATAGTACGCCTTTAGTTGCTATTATTGATACTGGAGCGACTCATTCATTTATTTCGTCTGAGTGCGCGAAGCGTTTGAATCCTGTGTTGTCTTTGATGGGTGGTGAGATGGTTATTGATACTCCAGCAATGGGGTCAGTAACTACTTCTTTGGTTTGTTTAAGTTGTCCTTTGACCATTTATGGTAAAGACTTTGAGATGGATTTGGTGTGTTTGCCGTTGGAGGGTTTAGATGTGATTCTGGGAATGAATTGGTTGCAATTCAATCGGGTTCATATTGATTGTTATCATAAGTTGGTAAGGTTTCCTTCTCTTGAGGAAGACGAAGACTCGAGTTTCTTATTTACCAAAGAGTTGAAGAGACTTTTGGCGGATGAAGCTCAGTTGTTTGGATTGTTTGCATCATTGGGTGTGGATAGTCAAGTGTCACTTGATGTGTTTCCTGTTGTGTGTGATTTTCCTGAAGTGTTTCCTGAGGATATTTCAGACTTGCCTCCAGAGAGAGAGGTGGAGTTTTCGATAGATCTAGTTCCTGGTACTAGACCTGTTTCTATGGCACCTTATCGTATGCCGGCATCTGAGTTGGTTGAGTTAAAGAAGCAATTGAATGAATTGTTGGAAAAGAGGTTTGTGAGACCAAGCGTTTCTCCTTGGGGTGCTCCAGTTTTGTTGGTGAAAAAGAAAGATGGAAGTATGTGATTGTGTATTGATTATCGCCAGTTGAATAAGGTGACGATTAAGAATAAGTATCCTCTTCCAAGGATTGATGATCTGATGGATCAGTTGGTTGGTACGTGTGTGTTCAGTAAGATTGACTTGAGGTAGGGGTATCATCAGATTAGGGTGAAGGAGGAAGATATTCAGAAGACGGCTTTTAGGACACGTTATGGTCATTATGAATATTTTGTGATGCCGTTCGGGGTTTCTAATGCGCCAGGTGTGTTTATGGAGTACATGAATCGTATTTTCCACGAGCATTTGGATCGATTTGTTGTGGTGTTTATTGATGAAATTTTGATTTATTCTAAGTCTCGGGAGGAGCACGCGGAGCATTTGCGTATTGTTTTGCAGGTTTTGAAAGAAAGAAAGCTTTTTGCCAAATTGTCCAAGTGCGAGTTCTGGTTGTCGGAGGTGATTTTTCTTGGACACGTAATTTCAGGTAATGGTATTTCTGTGGATCCATCTAAAGTAGAAGCAGTTCTACAATGGGAGGCTCCGAGATCTGTTACTGAAATTCGAAGCTTTTTGGGTTTGGCCGGTTATTATCGAAGGTTCATTGAGGGGTTTTCGAAGCTAGCACTTCCTTTGACCCAGTTGACTTGTAAAGGCCAAGCGTTCATTTGGGATATTCGGTGTGAGGAAAGTTTTAATGAGCTGAAGAGAAGATTGACGACAGCTCCAATTTTGATTTTGCCGAATCCTACTGAACCATTTGTGGTGCATTGTGATGCGTCTTTGATTGGTCTAGGTGGGGTGCTAATGCAAGAAGGTAAGGTTGTGGCGTATGCTTCGAGACAGTTAAGAGTGCATGAGAAGAATTATCCTACTCATGATTTGGAATTAGCGGCTGTGGTTTTTGTGTTGAAGATTTGGAGGCATTATCTTTTTGGTGCGAGGTTTGAAATCTTTAGTGATCATAAAAGTTTGAAATATTTGTTTGATAAGAAGGAATTGAATATGAGGCAACGAAGATGGTTGGAGTTTTTGAAGGACTACGACTTTGGCTTGAATTACCATCCTGGTAAAGCTAATGTGGTAGCCGATGCGTTGAGTCGGAAATCGTTGCATATGTCCGCTTTGATGGGTAAGGAGTGGGAGCTTTTGGAATCGTTTAAAGATTTGAGCTTGGTATGTGAAGTGACTTCGGATAGTGTGAGGCTGGGTATGTTGAAGGTTACTAATGATTTTCTGATGACGGTTAGTGAGAAACAGAAGTTGGATGTGAAATTGGTGGATTTGATGTTGGTTGGCGGAAAAGATGCGAGTGGTGATTTTCAGGTGGATATTAATGGTGTGTTGAGGTTCCGTGGGCGAATTTGTATTCCAGACGATTCGGATTTGAAACGGATGATTTTGGAAGACGGACACCGAAGTAATTTGAGTATACATCCGGGAGCGAATAAGATGTACCAAGATTTGAAAAAGATTTTCTGGTGGTCTGGATTGAAAAGAGATGTGGCTCAGTTTGTGTATGCTTGTTTGACGTGCCAGAAGTCGAAAGTGGAACATCAGAGGCCTAGTAGTTTGTTGCAACCGTTGGATATTCCTGAGTGGAAATGGGATAACATTTCTATGGATTTTGTAACCGGGTTGCCGAATTCACTGAGAGGGCATAATGCTATTTGGGTGGTTGTTGATAGACTGACTAAATCGGCTCATTTCATTTCGATTGACATCAGTTTTTCTTTGGAGCGGTTAACCGAGATTTATATCAGTGTGATTGTGAAGTTGCATGGAGTTCCATTGAGTATTGTTTCGGATCGAGATCCAAGGTTTACCTCGAGATTTTGGGAAAGTTTACAGAAGGCGTTGGGTTCTAAGTTGAGATTGAGTTCGGCTTATCATCCGCAGACGGATGGTCAGACGGAGAGAACGATTCAGTCTTTAGAAGATTTGTTGCGAGCGTGTGTTTTAGAATAAGGTGGTGTGTGGGATAGTTATCTTGCGTTGATTGAATTCACGTATAATAACAGTTTTCCTTTTAGTATTGGAATGGCACCGTTTGAAGCATTGTATGGACGGAGATGTCGAACGCTGTTGTGTTGGCACGAATCTGGTGAGAGTTTGGTGGTTGGGCCAGAGTTTGTGCAACAGACTACGAAAAAAGTGAAGTTTATTCTTGAGAAAATGAAGGCTTCTCAGAGTAGACAAAAGAGTTATCATGATCGGAGAAGAAAAGATCTTGAGTTTCAAGAGGGCGATCATGTATTTTTTAGGGTTACGCCGGTAACGGGTGTTGGTAGAGCATTGAATTCGAAGAAACTTACTTCTCGGTTTATTGGTCCTTACCAGATATCTGCGAGAGTGGGTGTTGTGGCTTATAGGGTGGCGTTGCCGTCGAGTTTGTCGAATTTACATGATGTGTTCCATGTTTCACAGCTTTGGAAGTATGTTCCGGATCCTTCGTATGTGATTCCGATGGATGAGGTTGAGGTAAGGGAGAACCTTACGGTTGAGGCACTACCCGTTAGTATTTTGGATCGCGAGGTGAAGCGGTTGAGGGGCAAGGATATTGCACTTGTGAAAGTGGCGTGGGGAGGCGCTGCTGAGGGCAATTTGACTTGGGAGATGGAAAGTCGGATGCGGGAGTCGTATCCTGAGTTGTTCGTTTCAGGTAATATTTTCGAGGACGAAAATTTCTAAGTGGGGGAGAGTTGTAACGCCCCAGTTTTGTCAGTTTTTATTTAATTGAGTCGTTTTGATTATTTGATTATTATATTATTTTATTTCTGAATTTTATGTGAAAATATGTTATTTTTCATCGTGAATATATTTTGTCGCGTTTTGGGAACGTTTGTGAGATATTTGAGTGTAGGGGTATTTTGGGCATTTTGGTTTATTTTGTTAAGTTTGGAATATGATAGAATAGAAAGAGAGAAAAATAGTAAGGAGAAAGAAAAAGGGAAGAAGAAAAGTAGAGAGAAAGAAGAAGAGAAGAAAAAGAGACGAAAAACTTGAGAAAGAAGAAATCAATCTCCCGACTTTTCTACGCGCGATTAAATCGGGTAAGGGTGCGAAACTCGATTATACTATGTTTGTGTATGATTATGTATGTGTTTTCTTGTATGTTTGCTTGTCTTCCATAGCTTTTGAGTTCTAGGTTGGAAATGAGAATCTTGTGAGAAATCGATACTTTCGTGGTTGGAAATCGACGTAAATGTGGTAGAATGCTTGTTGCCATGATTGTATTGAGTTCTGATTGATATATGATGTTTTGGAAATGTTTTGGTAGTAGAAATTATCATTTTGGGTTTCCACACAGCGCTGAGAAATTTTGAGTTTTCCTTGGTTCGCCTAGCAAACCTGGGGCGAAGCAGTAGCGAATGATGTTTTCGCGGGTTCGCCTAGCGAACCAGTTAGCGAAGGTCAGCGAAAGTTCGCTGAGTTGTTCGCCTAGCGAACTTTGGATGTTTTTGGGTCTGGTAGTTGCTGCCTTGGTTCGCCAAGGGGTTCGCCTAGCGAACTTTGTATCTGTTTTCTAGCTGGTAGCAGGTTCGCTGGACATTCGCCTAGCGAAGGTGGTAGCGAATGCTCGCTAGAGGGTTCGCCTAGCGAACAGGGCTGTTTGTGTAGTTTTGTTTTCTGCATAACTTTTGATCTGTGGTTCGGTTTGAGGCGTGGTTTGATGCGTTAGAAAGCTTATAAAATGTTCTTTTTTATGAGGATGGTTTTGAGATTATTGGCCGATTAAATTATGTCGAAAATTAGAAATTGTGTGGTATTGTTGTGGACTTTTGCCGGTTACTTGGGTGTAATTGATGGGTTATCATACGATTTGCTTGTGATGTATGTTGGATGCATGTGTTTGAATATCGTGATGATGGTTTGTGGCTGCATGGCAATTAAATGCATTGTTTTGGGCTTGAGTGTAAAGCATGATTTTGTTGATTAAGATGAGTGCATTTATATGTGCATTTTAAATGTCATGAGTCATTGTATGCCAAACATCATGATAGGCATTCTTGTGACGTCCTGAGTGACGGATTGATTCCAGAGGGAATCTGCTATAACATCGTGAGGCTTAAAAATAAGAGGAATGAATCGCCTTAAAAATAAAAGGACCGAAAGCGATGGTTATAGACGATCGTGTGCCCATGTGGGGTGTGAACGATCGGGTCGTGTGCCCGTGTGGGGAATGAGCGATCCATAAACGTCGTGTGCCCGTGTGAGGTGTGAGCGATCCATAAATGTCGTGTGCCCGTGTGGGGTGTGAGCGACGGGGAACACCGTATGCCCGACGGGGAGTTACAGTGATGTAACGAGCGGTGGTTCCAGCAGAGTTCCTGAGTGAACTAGTGATGAGAAACATTGGAAGTCGGTACCGCATGTGCATTACATGGAGTCGTTGTGTCGGTCTCTGTGCATTTGCATAAACCATGGATTAATTGTGTATGTAATTGTGAATGTGATTAATGAGATGGAATATGGATAATTGTGTTGATGATGAGTGCATTGTGTATGAGTGATGCGTATTGGTGATGGATACCTGAAACTTGTACTGTTTTGTGTTACATTTGATTGTGGTGCATTTGTGGGGAGAATATTTTACTTGTGCATTTATGTGTTAATATATATAATTATATGCAACTGTATTATGATTGTGTTTCTCACCCTTCTGCTGTTTTATAATGCTCTATGAGGCATTGTAGATTAGAGTTGCTGGCGGTCTTTTTGTGAAGCTAGGTCTTCATTCTTTTGTCGGTCGGCTCTGATATGTGACACCGGGTAGTTAGGACGATCGAGTGTGATTTTTCTGTATCATGTATATGTATATTTTGGATGTACTTAGTTGACTTTGTATATAACCAACTTTTATGATATATATATATATATATATATATATATATATATATATATATATATATATATATGAGATATTCAGTACAAATTTTTCCGCTTTATTCTGTATTTGAATTGTGGGTAGTAGGAACTAAGTTCCTCTGTTTTTTACTACCTGCGGAGTGTTGCATATCTTTATGAGCAGGTGTGGTATGTCTGTTTCAAATTGATGTGACCCCCTCGGCATATGCCGTGCATGTTTTAAATATACTCTGATGAAATTTTGAATTTTTTATTACCGCTTTAATAGCTTTGGGGTATAGATTGGGGGTGTTACAGATCATGCCTCTACTAGTGGATGAATCTTCAATCTTGGTGGTGGTGCAGTTTCTTGGTGTTCTGAAAAACAGACTTGCATTGCCGACTCCACCAAGAATTTATTGCTCTAGTTGCCAGGACTAAAGAGGCTGAATGGCTAAGAAATTTATTGTATGAGATACCTATTTGGCCAAAGCCAATGACACCTGTATCCATACATTGTGATAGTCAGTCCACACTATCAAAAGCATATAGCCAAGTATATAATGGAAAATCTAGACATATTGGTATAAGACATAGCTATGTGAAGGATTTAATTTCAAATGGAGTAATTTCCATTGTGTTCGTAAGAACAGAAAATAATCTTGCAGATCCTTTGACGAAAGGACTGACAAAAGACATGGTGTTGAAAACATCATTGGGGATGGGTCTAAAACCCATATCTAATTGATCACCAATAGTGGAAACTTAACTCACACTTAGTTAATATTAAGTCTTGAGTTCAATGGTGAAAGTACACTATTAGAGTGATTGCAAGTACTTGATTATAAAGACATCCCAAAGAGCAAAAGTACTTGGGGTCCATAAGTAAAAGATGGAAGGCTGAGTTTTCCTCTTAATAGACATATATCATATGTTTGCTGGAATGCATAATTATGGGTGCATTTCTGATATAGTCTACCTATACGAGAATGAGGTGGGGCCGCTTCATAGAGTTAAAGATCTTTACTCTTAAATTCTCGTGAAAAGGGTACGTGACGCAAGGCCATATTAAATGTGTCAATTTCTATAATTCTTTTGATAGTACCGAGATTTCATGTGTGAATTATGCACGCTTGTTCTAATGAATAATTGGTTCAAAGCTTATCTACCAGTCTATTCGGGGATGAGTGAAAACTTAATTTACTAAGTAATGGTTCAAATCGTAAGATACCATTATCTGAAACCATGATATTTCCAGAAATTTGAGATTTAATTATATTTTGTAAATGGTGGGGGAATGTGAGTGATTTCCAAAATATTATTTGGAAAGTTTGAATTTCAGAAATAATGAACCAGCGCCTTGCCATCAGACCATTGCAACGTTTGTTAAACAAAGTGAATGTCAAAAGGTTATATTGCTTCATTATTTCAGTTCAGAATTTAAATTAAAAAGTGCATCTTTTCACCAAGTGATGCCAATTTCTTTATACATAGGGCACTTGGAAAACATAAAAAGGACACAAAAAATAGCAATATTCAAATTCATTTTTCACCATTTCAATTATTCTAAAATCACCACTTACTTCATTAATGCATGAGTGAAGTATAGGAAACAATTTTCTGTAAACTATTATCAAAAGATAAGATTAGTGTGTTTGTGCAATTCAAATTAAGGTATTCATAGTATCCTGAAGGGAATTCGTCGTTAATCCTTATTGTATCCAATATATAATAATTGGTAGGGATGAATTGAACCTAAAGGTTAGCGAGAAATTCACATGCTTTGAATTTTCAAGTACAATCTTCATCAACACCTTCTTTGTTCAAGTGCTGCTACATATTTCAAATAACCACAAAATCCAACATTGAGTGGACACCCTGTTCGATGTATGAATGCCTTTAGAATGGATCCAACTTTATTTACACAATTGTGTGAAGATTCACAATCAAAATATGGACTACAACCAAGTAAAAGAATGACAGTTGTAGAGAAGGTGGGCATATTTGTGTATACACTTGCTATGGGTGCTTCTAATAGTGATGTTAAAGAGCAGTTTCAACATTCTAGAGAGACCATTAGTAGAGCATTTCATGAGGTTTTAGAAGCAATTAACGGTAGAAGTAGGGGTTACCAAGGCCTAGCACGTGATATCATAAGACCAAAGGATCCAACTTTTCAATATGTACCAACTCATATTGCTAATAACGAGCGGTACATGCCTTATTTCAAGGTGTGTGTGTGTGTGTGTGTGTGTGTATGCGTGTATACATGTGTGTGTGAGAGAGAGAGATATCTTATTCCTTATTATGATGGACACACCTTTTGAAGGCTCTGCATATTTGAGCAAATTTTTGGTAAAACAAGGCTCAAAATGAAGTGTTCCAACATGTAAAAGACATGATGTCCTAACGAATGTCCTGACATCTTAAACAGATACAGCATACTATTTTGTCTGGTCCAAGAATTAAGGAAGTAATCAGAGCATGGATCAAGGACTGAAGACTGAAGCCCAAGGAAGCAGAAACCTATAAATAGAAGACTTAGACCTAGGTTTTATACACGCCTTAGTACGCCTGTTGTAACCTTATTTTCTTGCGTAAGAAACAAGGGTTTAGGGTTTTGAGAGTCGTTGGCTTTCTAGGTTGTAAGTCTCCCTTTGTATCAGTTGATACACTGTGGTAGATATAGGTGTCACACAGATCCATAACCCTTGAGGTATTGGATTGTGTATTGTTCTTGGATGAAGCTTTTAAGCAAATCCGAGTTAGCTTGTTTGTCAAGTATGCTTGACAAATTTCTGTATTGATAGGGATGATGTAGAAATCATAGTTGGTGATTAAGGGAAGTGAGTGGGGTATTTCATATCAGGGTTTTTAACGTTTGAGTTTAGACTTGGTAAAGATGTTCATTGGGTAGATGTTAGGATAAAGTTGTAAACGGGGGAGTTTAACTTTGTAACAGTCTACAGATAGTGGAGTCTTCTTCCTGGATTGGTATCCCCCAGATGTAGGTGAGTTGCACCGAACTAGGTTAACAATTACTGTGTTCTTTATCATTCTGCAGATTTACGTTTTTTGTTAGGGTTCATGATAAACATGTTGGATCAGATGTCATGACATCTGTGATGGTACAGTTCTGATATTCAAGGTATCGGTCTGCTGTTGCGCCTCTGAGTTTAAGTGATTATGTAGCACCATGTCTTGACATGTGTTAGGACATCTGCTGTCTGCATAGGCCAGAATTTCAATTGGTATCAGAGCAGGCATCCTGTCTGGTTCTGGATGAGATCTTTGGGAGATACTTTCTGGAATTTAAACAATGAGGAGTTTTGAAGATCAGATCAATTAACTCATACATACCCAAGGGTATTAATGGATGAGATGGATGTTTTGGATCGAAGGGAGCAACCCGGAGGTTGTTCATGTTGCTAAGGAGATTCTACAATAACTACAAGAGAAATGGCTAGTTCTCTTGCTGATGTGTCCTATAAGATGTTATGACATCTTATTAGGGCAAGCAGGATATGTTCCTTGGTGGTTCTGCTGCATGTGTTTATGATGGAAGAGCACTAGAATTATAGGATTCTGGAGTTGTTACTAAATACAGTTGGTGAAAGGTCTCAATCGTCGACCTCTATATTTGAAGATATCTGCATTCTTTTATTCTAAAGTCGGGAGTGATGGAGTGAGAGAAGTTGTGGTTGGATATCTGGTATGATGACTTGGTACTTAGAAGCTTGGTTTCTTGGTACAGTTAAAGTCAGTTGAAGAGGAGAGGAGTTGAGTTAAGTTTATTAGGTTCTTGCTCTAGGAGTTTGATAAATTATTGGTCGGCTAGGTTGTCAAAGATACTTGAGAATTCTCTCAAGTCACTCATAAAGGCATCTATGTCGTGTATCTGGAGTCTTATAGTTACTTTTCTGACTAGAAGGTGTTTCGTTGAAACACAATCTGAAGAAAGTGGAGGTGATTTATTTTCACCATCCAAAAACATCAAGGAAGGATTCATCTCTCTTGACCCTAAGAGTGGATCAAATCTGATTAAAGAATTGTTGAGGTAAATAAGATTTGTTCAGAGAAAGTCTTAGTTACTTGAGTCAAGGGTGGCAGCCTTGGTATCTCAACATTGTCCTTTGAAGAAGATACTTGCAAAAAGATTGAATACTTTTTAAGTTTTCATGACATGATCTGGTGGAGCTCAGCTACAATAGTGAAGAAGGGTTATTGGACAAGGATTTAAGATCAATTGCTATTTGTGGATCCCATAAGTATTTAATTGATTATCCTTGAGAGTCAAGATTGCTGATCTTCAACAAGATGTTGGAACATCTCATCATCAGAGTTTATGCAGAATCATGGGATGGGTACTGCATACGCTTTAGCATCTGTTTTAGTCTTGGGTGGTGACCTAAGAAGTGGGTTCAGTTGGGTGTGACAGAAGCATGTGTTCTCTGGAGAGTTTCCTGGCAAGAAACTAGTCTAGACTTTGATGTTGTTGAAGATGAAGATGAAGACATCATAATCTTGATGGTTATAGCTTGGATCAGTTTATTTCTGATCTAGGTGCTTTGGAGCATGGATCTTGCTCTGTTTGTGAAGGTCAAGGATAAGTGGCAGTTATCTCTGGCTTTCTATTGGCGGCTCTACTGAGAAAAGTGGCATTCTTTGGTATGGCTATGGGGTAGTCTTGGACTACTTATTTTCTAAAGATTCAGACGTGGCAGGTCTGAAGTCTTTGGAGTTTCAATGCAGGATGGAGGTTGTCTACTCAAACTTGGTTGTTGAATCAAGTATATGAGAGCATGGAACTCTTATTCTGCGAATGGAGGAGGTTCTTCTAAGTGGCAGAAGGAGGAGCTGAATTCAACAGTTGGATGTCATATCAGAATGTTCTGACATCTATCTTAACATCAAAAGTCTCAACTGGTAATATGGCACATCAGCTTAAGATAAGGTGATCTACAGGAGAATGGAAGTTATGGATGCTTTAAAAAGCTCTATCTCATGCAGTTTGCGGGAGCTGTGGATGGGAAGATGTTACATGACTAAGAGGCTTGGTGGATCCAAGATGTCTTGCTATAGGGCAAGTAGTTCATGTGACTTGAAGGTCTGATTTCATTAGTGGATCAGTGTATCTCGTGGGAGTTCTGAAGAAGAGTGAGGTCAATCAAAAAGTGGCATTTGGTTGATTTCATAATGCGCATTCAAGAAGGATGCTTGAAACTGATTGCTCTTATACAGAAGAGTAGTTAGTTAAAATTGTAAGGAGGTTCTGGTTCTCTGGGAGCTTGTGGCAGAAGTTCTGGGTTGAGAATGGAAGCATACCTTCTTTGGTGGATGAGAGTTTATTTCTCTCTGGGTTTCTGAAGTTTTCTTTGTTCAAACTGGTGGCGCAGTGTTGTGTGAAGATCTTTAGTGTGGATTACTATGCTGATAGTAAGTCCAGCAGTGGAGCATATCAAGAACCATGATGTGTGGTGTTTGTGATGTGTGAAAGATGTCATAACTGATGTTAGAACATATTTGGGTTGGTTATCCTTGGTGAAGGATTTCAGGTTCTGTGAGGAACTGGTTACTTGCATAGTGTCTAAGAAGTATCTACATTGTCATATGGGAGAATGATGGAGTAGAAGAACTGTCTTGGAGGTCTGATGTAAGGTTTTGGAAGACTGGAGTGAATCATGGGTTGATTGCATGAAGGTCTGGTTTCTGATGCATTCAGAAGTAGATATTCACCAAAAATTAGAAGTATTCCAGGTTATCATACAGGAGAATGATAAGGAATGACTGTCTTGGATTGTGGGGTGTCTATCTCTATTGCTGGATGGGTAAGGTCAGTGGAAAATCTTGCGAAGGGGATGTTGCCCTGGCTGCAAGTCATGCTAGTAGTGGATCAGTTTAGCAGTTGTGAAGTTCTGGAGCATGCATACGATAGCTAACATGGTTATAACAAACTAAGGGGCCCTGTGCGTCTCTTTGAGGAATATGAAGCATTCTGATTCAATTGGTTTGTGCCTCAAGCAGCTGGAGGTCTATACATGAGAATTCAAGAAGAGTTCATGTGGTGTGTAGATGGTTACATGATGGGGGGATCAATAGGACTTTGATCTCAAGCCAAGAGTTTGTTATGGTAGCTATACATTTCCTCACGGGTAGTATGATGGTGATCATGTGTGAGTGATTATTGTTTCTTATCAGAGGGAGCAATAAGAGAGTTGATGATTGTGTTCAGCTGGTAAGTTGAACTGAGGGTGCGCTCTTGAAGACATGAAGATCCGTCTTATGTTTTCCATTCATTAGCTTAGGTGTTCTGTGGAGGAGCACTAGTTACCTTAGATAGGGGGAGATGCCTCTTGATCTAAGATGTTTTACTGCGAGGGTGCAGTTGAAGTTCCAGTTTGCATTTGTGCGTCAAGCAAGCTGAGATGTCAAGGAGGATGTCTTGACATTGTTGTATTATTGTAAGTTGGGGGAAACTTGGCAGTGCATGTGAAATGGTTCTTATTGGATGCTTAAGAATCATTGATTGAGTTTGGGGGAATTTATTTTTCTCTGCAGACTGAAATCATAAAATTGTGAAGTTTTGTTCAATACAGAAATCTCTAGTTGCTAATTGGGAGATGTTTGAAGAAATATCTTAACATCTTGGCCAGCTCTATTCATCTTTTGGTTCAAAGGAGTATTCTTGGGACGTATCAAAAGGAAAAAGATTGTGATTCAGATGGACTAATCAAGACTGACAAAATGTCAGGATATTATAAGAGAAGGCATGAGTAACATGTGTTTTGTTACAAGTGATCCTTTTTGGACGGTTACTCTTAAAAGTTTAAACAGTCTTATCCTAGTTGGGGATGCACAGTTATTAATGTTGAATTCACCTACCTAAATTTATTGCTCTTTGAATTGTTCATCGGTAACTTTTTAGACCGTGATTATCTAGAGAAAGTGTTTAGGTATTTATAGAGTGCATCTGTTTGAGGTAGTCTAGAGTGTGGGTTGTTTCATCATGTCGTTCATTCGTGTTTGGATAAGTAACATATGGATATGGAACTGCATTGGCTTCTTTTGTCGATTTTTGGCTAAAAAGGGGGAGAAAGGATGTGTGGGTGAGTCTTTCAACATACATCTCTGGTGGTTGTCTTGCAAGGATGATGGAAAGGATGTTCTAACATTATATCAGAGTCCTTCCCTTTGTGCCCTGTGATCTGAGTTGTGAAACAGGTTGTGTCTTGTGATCTGAGTTACATTCCTTGTGAACTCTGTGTTACAAATGACACAACTGTTTCGTCTTAAGCTCTTTATGGATCTTCTTGTAAGTTCTCTTATGCCTCTCAAGAGGAAGATTCACCCTATCGTGGCATGTACTGGTTTGAGGGGGAGAGAGTTATATACTCTTCCTCATGTACACCAACATACAGCTAGGAATTTCAGGGGTAATAAAGAATCTCATAAGTGTTCCGATTATATCCACCTAACGCCATGCCAGACTCTCTTTTTCTACTTAAGGAGTTTTAACCAAAAATTTGTCAAAAGGGGGAGATTGAAGGCTCTGCAGATTTGAACAATTTTTTGGTAAAACAAGGCGCAAAATGAAGTGTTCTAACATGTAAAAGACATGAAGTCCTAATGAATGTCCTGACATCTTAAATTGATACAACATACTATTTTGTCTGGTCCAAGAATTAAAGAAGCAATCAGAGCATGGATCAAGGACTGAAGACTGAAGCCCAAGGAAGCAAAAACCTATAAATACAAGACTTAGACCTAGGTTTTATACACGCCTTAGTACGCCTGTTGTAACCTTGTTTTCTTGCGTAAGAAACAAGGGTTTAGGGTTTTGAGAGTCGTTGGCTTTTTAGGTTGTAAGTCTCCCTTTGTATCAGTTGATACACTGTGGTAGATATAGGTGTCGTACAGATCCATAAGCCTTGAGGTATTAGATTGTGTATTATTCTTGGATTAAGCTTTTAAGCAAATCCGAGTTAGCTTGTTTGTCAAGTATGCTTGACAGATTTCTGTATTGATAGGGATGATGTAGAAATCACAGTTGGCAATTAAGGGAAGTGAGTGGGGTATCTCATATCAGGGTTGTAAACGTTTGAGTTTAGCCTTGGTAAAGATGTTAATTGGGTAGATGTTAGGATAAAGTTGTAAACGGGGGAGTTTAACTTTGTAATAGTCTACAGATAGTGGAGTCTTCTTCCTGGATTGGTATCCCCCAGATGTAGGTCAGTTGCACCGAACTGGGTTAATAATTACTGTGTTCTTTATCATTCTGCAGATTTACATTTTCTGTTAGGGTTCATGATAAACATGTTGGATCAGATGTCATGACATCTGTGATGGTGCAGTTCTAATATTCAAGGTATCAGTATGCTGTTGCGCCTCTGAGTTTAAGTGATTATATAGCACCATGTCTTGACATGTGTTAGGACATCTGCTGACTGCATAGGCCAGAATTTCACCTTTATCTAATTTTTTTAACAGTATTGTATTGGATGCATTGATGGTACCCATATAGCTGCATGTATTCCTGAGGCAGAGCAAATACATTATAGGGGTAGAAAGGGAATCTCCACCTTTAATGTCACGGTTAATTGTAATTTTGATATGCGTTTCACATTTATATCAGTTGGATGAGAGGGATTGGCACATGACACATGTGTTTTTCTTCATGCAACCAACACACCGACATTAAACTTTCCAAAGCCATCAAAAGGTATTATTATATGTATTGCTACAAGTTTTTTTGGAGGATGTTTGTTTTATAAAAAAATATATCTTTACTCTTTTTTTACAGGTAGATACTATTTGTTTGACAAAGGATATCCTGATAAAGAAGGATATTTGGTGTCTTTCCTAAGATAAGGTATCATCAGTCACAATTTGTATATGAACCCCCAACTAATTCTCAAGAAGCCTTTAACCGTGCACATTCATCTCTTAGAAGTTGTATAGAAAGATCATTTGGAGTGTTAAAGAAAAGATGTAACATACTTAATAAAATGCCGCAATTTTGTGTTAAGACTCAAATTGATGTTAGAATAGCAGCATTTGCATTGCATAACTGTTGCGGTGAAAATCGGGTAACAAGCTATTAATTAACTTGCATCATATTTCTTTTACAACCGACTTTGATTTATCCAAAGGAAAGGTTCAAGATCGAAGAAAACCTAAAAGGGGGGAGATCTAAGGTTCGGGGGTCGGTTATATGAAGGGAAGGTATCAACACCCTAAGTATCTGTAGTACTCTACAGGAACCTCTTGTTAAGTTTGTGTTATGTTATGTTTGCTTGCTGAGATATCTATGCTAAGGTAAGGTAATGACCTAGGTATGTACACTGAGTTTGCTCGCCAAGACGTCGCATCTTGTGCCTACGTATCTGACTAAAGAATCAGAGCAACCGTAGTTCACCTAACTAAGGGGTGAAAGAGGAACCATTGACTGTGGTCAAAGTTCCAAAGGGAAATGAGTATAAGCTCATTTTAGAGTTCACAATAACTCTCTAAGTCTACGTTAAAAGGGGAAAGTGAGTTCTCATGATAGTGAGAATCACATAGAGTTCTCGATAACTCTATAAGTCTAAGTAAAAGAGAGTGAGTTCTCGTGATAGAGAATCACATAGAGTTCTCGATAACTCTATCCTATTACTAAACTATGAGGGAAATGGCTCTTATGAAGCCAAGGTGAAATGAGAGGTGTTTATTGACTTAGGAGTCAACTTAGGAGGAACTTTCCTTTGGAAGGAGGGTCAGATGAACAAGATAAATAATATGAACAAAATGATCAATAG
This sequence comes from Lathyrus tuberosus, assembly GCA_022829125.1. Classification (NCBI taxonomy): domain Eukaryota; kingdom Viridiplantae; phylum Streptophyta; class Magnoliopsida; order Fabales; family Fabaceae; genus Lathyrus; species Lathyrus tuberosus. The sequence continues at coordinate 14,669,795 of JALAZF010000006.1, forward strand.
TATAATCAAGATAATATGAACAAGATATAATAAAAATAAATCAAGATACATTGACTGAAAGTAAAATTAGTGGTTAATGGTTAATTTATTGGATCGATGAATCGGGTCCAATGTAGTGCTAAACCGTCGTAGCACGGTCTATGAGGAAGACCATACTATAGGAGGATGCACAATTTGATCTTTGTGCTAAGACACAATGGAGAAATGATATTGAGGGTCATTCTCCAAAGAAATCGTGTCGCACAAAAAGCAAAGGTGGAGATCTCGTCTTAATCACAAACTTTCGTTAATTATTCTAAGGTAACCTATCACGATCCCAAAGTATAGAAAGAGATCTCGATGATCACTCACTACAGATTTGAAATAATGAAGGTTGATCGCTTCGATAAACAACATTCGTGAATAGAAAGACTTCATCGATCGAAATGAAAATGAAGATAAAAGAAAAACACGAAAATAAGATAAAGTTGGTCTCATCTTAATCGAGGTTTGAATCGATAAATTGATAACCTTGATGTTTGACTTTCATTGACCAACAAACTAAAAAATAGAATGGCCTTATATTTATCAAGACTTTAGTGATTTTGAATAAATTAACCAAGTCACGATTTTTGTGATATAATCGGCCCAAATAAAAGAAAATGGACTCGAAGTGAAAAATAAAGTTGGTCTCATCTAACTAAGTATTTAGATCGCTAAATCGAAAACCTCTAGATTAGATTTTCATTGACCAACAAAAATAAATCTGAGATCGAAATAAAACATAAAGTCGGTCTAGTCTAAATCAAGATTTTAAATCGGTAAAACCGATAATCTTTTAATTAAACTCTCATGGGCCAACAAAAATAATGAAATGGGCCTCATATTCATCACGATTTTATTGATTCAAATAACTCAACAAAAAAATCATGATTTTTCTATATCATAGGCCCTTTAGAAAATGAAAATAAAATCGAAATGAAAATTGAAATCAAAAGAATGGAAATGATAAATTAGGAATAAAAAGTGACATATTAAATTCAAACCAAAATTACAAAATATTAATAAAACAACATCTAGATTGAAAGTTCTATAAAAAAACTTAAAAAAAAGAATGAAATGCAAATAAATAAAAATTGAAAGAGGCGAAATGTAAACAGTGGCTTATGTTATTTTAGAAACAACACGAGCCCTAAGCCCAAGTTCATTGTCAGCACATCGTCCCTTTAGAAAACCAAACAGAACAAAGCCATGTTGTGTTTTTGTGTAAAAGAAGAGAAAAACGTTCAGAAGAGAAATTGACTTCCTCTTCATCGTACGCAAGCAGATAAAAAAAGAAAAAGAAAAAAAACAACATGACAACATTAATACGAAGTAAAAAAAATCAAGGTTAGAATAACATGTGTGTGGAATCAACTTCTTCTTCTCAACGCGATATGAAAAAAAAAACGCTGTGCTCATCGTTTCGAAATCAACACCAGCTACACCATGGATCTCTCTCACGGTTCTGGTTTGGACTCATTAATCTCTCTCGCTCAGATTCTTGGTTCGTAATGTGTTGTGTGATTTGGATTGTTGTTTTTCGGTTCTATTCAAGCTCTATTTCCTTCTCCTTCTTCAATTTTGTTTCGGATCTGGATCTGTGGTGTTTTGCGAGTGGGTTTTGAGAAGGTGTGATTTGTAGCAGTGAAGATATTGGTGCAAAGGTGTTTAGACGAGTTGAAGGTTTGAGAATGGTTTGGTTATGGTGGTGAAGGGTTTTGTATGAAGGGCGGAGGAATAGTGAATCGTGGCCAGAAGCAGTAATGAGAAGAGGACAGGGATGGTGAAGGAATTGGCAGGGATTGGTTATGGTTTTTCAATTTTGAAGTTCAGAGATTGAGATTTTGGAGAGAATAGCCTGTTGTTTCAGGTTTTTTTTCAATTCCCCCTCTCTAGTCATTCCCTCTGTTCTTTTTATTTCTACCGACTTTTGTTGTTGTGTTTTTCACTCCTCTCAATCTGTTTTTTTGTCTCTCTTCTCATTCTTTTTTAAAATCAGAACAAGGCTTGTCGATTAAGTTTCCAGTACATCCAATTGTCCTGTTGTTCATGTTCTGTCCTTTTCATATGCTGGTTGTGATTGGAGTGGCAAGTTATTGTCAATTGCAGTGTCATTGTTGTAGGATGTCACAGCTGTACGAATTTGCAACAGGTCTTTTGTGGCTTGTGATAGTGATAGCAGAGCGCAGGGGTGGAGAGGTTGGTCAAGGTTTTGGTTCAGCAGGCAAAGGTTGCGCAGGGTTTTTGTCTTGGAGTGACAATCAGTGGTTGTTTTCGTCCTTGTGTACAGGCTGTATTGGACTTTAGACTCTTAAGAAAACAATAGCAAAATAAGCCGAATAAATTCAAATGAAATTCTAATTATCTAAATAAAGCTGGATTAACTCTAAATTAACTAAAATAGATAATAATAAAAATAAAAATGGTAAAATAAATAAAGTAAAGAAAAATCTAATTATATAAACAGATCTAAATTAAATCTAAATTAAGGACAATTTAACTAAGAAATAAATAATGAGAAAATAAATGATTAAATAAAGTTAACCAAAATAAAACTAAATTAATTTAATTAAAAACAACCTAAGTTAATTCTAAAATTAATAATTAAAAAAACTTTTTCAACTAAAAAAAATGCAAATAAAATGAATAAAAGTGAAGATAACTAAAATAAAGTTAAAATTAAATTAAAGTTGGACGTTAAAATTATAATTGTAAATAAACTAACTATATAAAAGAAAAACCAAATTGAAATTAAACTTAATAAATTCCAATTAAATCTAAGATAATAAAAATAAATCTAAAATGGCAAGAAAGAGCATGATTGATGATCAAATGAAATGTTTAACTGAAAATGCAAAAATGGCCGATCAAAAAAGATATGATGATGATCAGACGAATCTGAGGGTAAAATTTGAGGTACAACAGTTGCCCCTATTTAAATAGCTTTACCGGGTGGCACGAGGAAAGAAAGTCCTCAGGATGCCAAGGTGAAAGGTATTTAAATACAGCAAACCGAAAATTTTGCCCTTAGATGGAATGCAGATGCTAAGGACAAACAACAGACATGCAAATGCTGACATGCCATGAATTCCTAGTATAGTGATATGATACCATGATAGTGCAAAAATGCATACAAAACAAGACACCAAGGATAAAGAGCTACCAAACACGGGTGAGCTTCACTGGGGAAGGATGAAGGTTAGTATCCACAAGGAAAACTCACTGGGGATACAGGCTAACCAACAAAAAGAGACTCGCTGGGGAGACTCCAAGGAAACACTGGGGATAGAAAATGAAACTGAGGGGAAACCCTACAGATCCTTACTGGAGATAAGAGGCAGAGAGGTATTCTCCATTGGGGAAAGATCCAGGGAGATGGACGACATGTTCATATGTGACCGGACGGCACTAGGGAAAAAATGAAGACACATTCCTACTGGGCATGAAACCAGGAAGAATACATGATCTCCTCTGGAGATCAGTGTGCAATAAAAGGATAAGCATCTTACAAATATTTTCTGGGATGTTCTTATAATGAAGAGTTCAAACGGGATCTTCAAGAAAAGCCAGAAAATACAGAGACAAACTCTGCGCATCAGATGATGAAAGGTGACTGGACCTTGCTGTAAATAAGGTTAATGAACCAATGGGTACCAAAGTTGGTTGAGATGACAATATGATTTGGTTTATGAAGAATACCAGTGTGAGCTGGACTTTGGAAAAGGTTCAAGCAACGGGTTCATGATAAACTGGAGTTTAAACAATGTTTGACTCGATTCAAACAAAGAATGGTCCACAATATCTGGAAAGTTAAGTTCAGGTTTGACTCGATTCAAACAAGGATGTTTTACAACAACAGACTGAAGTTAAGACAATGTTTGACTTGCTTCAAACAAAGACGATGCCAACGATAATTGGACTTTTGGTTCAAGCTTGACTCGATTCAAGCAGGAACAAACTGAAATAAAAGCAATATTTGACTCGATTCAAACAAAGACTGTGCCAACGATAATTGAACTTTTGGTACAAGTTCGACTCGATTCGACATGAACAGTTTAAAATAAAAGACTCAATGTTTGACTCGATTCAAACAAAGACTCGGTTCAGGTTTGACCCGATTCAAACAAGAACAGTTTAAAGCAAAAAACTCAAAGATGGTCAGTGTTTGACTCGATTCAAACAAAGACTCGGTTCAGGTTCGACTCGATTCGAACAAGAACAGTTTAAACAAAAAATTCAAAGATGGTCAGTGTTTGACTCAATTCAAACAAAGACTCGGTTCAGGTTCGACTCGATTCGAACAAGAATGGTTTAAAACAAAAGACTCAAAGATGGTCAGTGTTTTACTCGATTCAAACAGAGACTCGATTCAGGTTCGACTCGATTCGAACAAGAACGGTTTAAAACAAAAGACTCAAAGATGGTTAGTGTTTGACTCGATTCAAACAAAGACTCGGTTCAGGTTCGACTCGATTCGAACAAGAACAGTTTAAACAAAAGACTCAGTCAATGTTTGACTCGATTCAAACAAATACTCGGTTCAGGTTCGACTCGATTCGAACAAGAACGGTTTAAACAAAAGATTCAGTCAATGTTTGACTCGATTCAAACAAAGACTCGGTTCAAGTTCGACTCGATTCGAACAAGAACGGTTTAAACAAAAGACTCAGTCAATGTTTGACTCGATTCAAACAAAGACTCGGTTCAGGTTCGACTCGATTCGAACAAGAATGGTTTAAACAAAAGACTCAGTCAATGTTTGACTTGATTCAAACAAAGACCCGGTTCAGGTTTGACTCAATTCGAACAAGAACGGTTTAAACAAAAGACTCAGTCAATGTTTGACTCGATTCAAACAAAGACTCGGTTCAGGTTCGACTCGATTCGAACAAGAACGGTTTAAACAAAAGACTCAGTCAATGTTTGACTCGATTCAAACAAAGACTCGGTTCAGGTTCGACTCGATTCGAACAAGAACGGTTTAAACAAAAGACTCAGTCAATGTTTGACTCGATTCAAACAAAGACTCGGTTCAGGTTCGACTTGATTCGAACAAGAACGGTTTAAACAAAAGACTCAGTCAATGTTTGACTCGATTCAAACAAAGACTCGGTTCAGGTTTGACTCGATTCAAACAAGAACGTTCAAAAGTTAACAATGCCAGCAGTTACTGGACTTTTAGGTATCCAAATGAGATGATTAAGTACCATATAAGTCAGTACCAGGGTTGCAGGTTAGACTTCCTGGGGAATACTGCACAAAGAGTCAAAATCTGGCATACGAGGGTAAAGACGGACATAAGCCTAGCCGAGACAAAGATAAACCGGGAACGTCTTTACTTTACTGGGGAAATAAAGACACATTCTTATTAGGCGTGAAACCAGAAAGAAAACATGATCTCCACTGGGGGATCAGTGTGAAACAAAAGGATAAGCATCCAACAACAGATTTCCTGGGATTTTCTTATAATGAAGAGTTCAAACGGGATCTTCAAGAAAAGCCAGTAAAGACAGAGACGAACTCTGGGTACCAGTATGAGCTGGATTTTTGAATTTCGCATCAAACATATTGACGACAAGGAAACTTCTCAAATAGGGATCACATCAAACGGGTTGATGGAAGATGACTGATTGTAACACCACCGGTGATTGGGGAATTATGGATAGAACCAAAGACGGATAAGCTTCTCAGGAGAGAAATGGCCACTTATCGTCGTAGAGGTAATGATAACAAAACAAGCTTCTCAAGGAGGTTGCCACTTGTTGAGTATAATAGATTCCAACGAGATGTTGATATTACAACACTGCTGGAGAAATACGTTTATCCTCAATGGGGATTTGAAAAAGAATCTTCCTGCGAGACAATGGTGCAAAATAAATGCACTTTCGAAAGTGGGTTCAGAAACCACACCTGTCAGGGACCAAAGTTCAATCTAGGAACAAGCTAGAAAGAAACGGCCAAACAAGACTCCAACATTAATACGAAGTAAAAAAAATCAAGGTTAGAATAACATGTGTGTGGAATCAACTTCTTCTTCTCAACGCGATATGAAAAAAAATGTTGTGCTCATCGTTTCGAAATCAACACCAGCTACACCATGGATCTCTCTCACAGTTCTGGTTTGGACTCATTAATCTCTCTCGCTCAGATTCTTGGTTCGTAATGTGTTGTGTGATTTGGATTGTTGTTTTTCGGTTCTATTCAAGCTCTATTTCCTTCTTCTTCTTCAGTTTTGTTTCGGATCTGGATCTGTGGTGTTTTGCGAGTGGGTTTTGAGAAGGTGTGATTTGTAGCAGTGAAGATATTGGTGCAAAGGTGTTTAGACGGGTTGAAGGTTTGAGAATGGTTTGGTTATGGTGGTGAAGGGTTTTGTATGAAGGGCGGAGGAATAGTGAATCGTGGCCAGAAGCAGTAATGAGAAGAGGACAGGGATGGTGAAGGAATTGGCAGGGATTGGTTATGGTTTTTCAATTTTGAAGTTCAGAGATTGAGATTTTGGAGAGAATAGCCTGTTGTTTCAGGTTTTTTTTCAATTCCCCCTCTCTAGTCATTCCCTCTGTTCTTTTTATTTCTACCGACTTTTGTTGTTGTGTTTTTCACTCCTCTCAATCTGTTTTTTTGTCTCTCTTCTCATTCTTTTTTAAAATCAGAACAAGGCTTGTCGATTAAGTTTCCAGTACATCCAATTGTCCTGTTGTTCATGTTCTGTCCTTTTCATATGCTGGTTGTGATTGGAGTGGCAAGTTATTGTCAATTGCAGTGTCATTGTTGTAGGATGTCGCAGCTGTACGAATTTGCAACAGGTCTTTTGTGGCTTGTGATAGTGATAGCAGAGCGCAGGGGTGGAGAGGTTGGTCAAGGTTTTGGTTCAGCAGGCAAAGGTTGCGCAGGGTTTTTGTCTTGGAGTGACAATCAGTGGTTGTTTTCGTCCTTGTGTACAGGCTGTATTGGACTTTAGACTCTTAAGAAAACAATAGCAAAATAAGCCGAATAAATTCAAATGAAATTCTAATTATCTAAATAAAGCTGGATTAACTCTAAATTAACTAAAATAGATAATAATAAAAATAAAAATGGTAAAATAAATAAAGTAAAGAAAAATCTAATTATATAAACAGATCTAAATTAAATCTAAATTAAGGACAGTTTAACTAAGAAATAAATAATGAGAAAATAAATGATTAAATAAAGTTAACCAAAATAAAACTAAATTAATTTAATTAAAAACAACCTAAGTTAATTCTAAATTAATAATTAATAAAATTTTTTCAACTAAAAAAAATGCAAATAAAATGAATAAAAGTGAAGATAACTAAAATAAAGTTAAAGTTAAATTAAAGTTGGACGTTAAAATTATAATTGTAAATAAACTAACTATATAAAAGATAAACCAAATTGAAATTAAACTTAATAAATTCCAATTAAATCTAAGATAATAAAAATAAATCTAAAATGGCAAGAAAAAGCATGATTGATGATCAAATGAAATGTTTAACTGAAAATGCAAAAATGGCCGATCAAAAAAGATATGATGATGATCAGACGAATCTGAGGGTAAAATTTGGGGTACAACAATAACTATATTCGCATCAAGTCACGTGATGACCTAATATTTACTGTCCTAGACCAACATTCGAATTATGTACCACATGATGATCTTTTCAGACAGTGTTATTGGTCCTCAAGGTGGGGACATACCAGAGGAGGGAGCACGGAGATCAACCAAGACGAAGGAAATACATAACAATATTGTTGTTTTAATTTGGAATATTAGACGATAGACTTATTTTGATTATTATTTTGGATTAATATAATTGTAGTTGAGATTATCTTAATTTTTATTATATGTTTATTGCAACATTTACATAAATGTGTTGAATATGTTTTATTATTATGTTTAATTTTATATATCTTAAATGTTAATTTGATATACATTTCATTTTAAATTAATAATATTTTTTTTATATTAGTGTATGTTGGTAATCTCACATAGAATTGATTTTCAAGTCTCATAAATTTACTATTTTACATGTACATCTTAATATGAAACATTAATTTTTTTATTATAAAATTGAAACAATTTAAAAAATAGCATATAAAAATTAATATAATAATAGTATATGAAAGATTTAATAAATTTAAATTACTAAATTTTAAAATATTTTAAATATAAATTTTATTAATAATATAGAAATGTCATTTTATATCATTTTACATTTATCAGCTAGTTGAACCGCTAATTTTAAAAAACACTTCAATTAGCTTATCATCTACCATTTATCAATCATCAACTATAAGCTATAAGCTATCAGACATCAGCCATCAACCATCAGTCATCAGTCATAAGCTATCAGCTAGTTTATCAGTCAACAACTATTTTTACCAAACATAGCCTTAAGAGTCTGTTTGGTAAAATACAAAAAAGAGCTTTTAGCTTATAGCTTATAGCTTTTCAGCTCATATTATTGAAAAATCTATGTTTGGTAACTGTCTTTTAGCTTTTAGCTTATAGTTTTTTTTACTAGCTTTTAGTTTTTTTTTCAAAAGCTATTTGAAGTAGCTTTTGAGCTTATAGCTTTTAGCTTATGGCTTTTTCTTTCATTTATACCCTCATTATTTTATCAAAAACTCATTTTTACCATTTATATTATTATGATTTAAATTAAATAATTGTGTTTTAGTTGAAGGAATAAGAAAGGTTAGTCATTATTTCTACCAAACAAATTCACGACGCAATCCATCTTCCATTTTGTTATTAATGGAATATTTTGACTCATTACATTGAATTTTCTTTATTACTTTTAAATTATTATTTTAATTATTTATTACTTGAGTTTTTATTATTAATGTATTATTTTTATAAATATGATAATGAATGATTGAATCTATTTGTTTATTAGTCAACATATCATGGTTTTGAGAGAAAAAAATGGAGAAGGAAATACACACTTTATTGAAATATAAGATTAAATTACAATATTATTATTTTATATATTTAAATTTCATTTCAAAATTTATATATATATAAGTGTTTAATATATTTTTGTGTTATGTTTAATTTTATATGTATATTTAAAATGTTTTGCATTTGATTGTTAATATATTTATTTTTATTGAATAAAAATTAATTTAATAAATAAGACTACTAATTTTTTAATTAAGAATGTCCTTTTATGTCATTTTGTATTTATCAGCTAGTGTAACTGCTAATTTACCAAACACGCAAATTAGTTTATCAGCTAAAAATCATCAGCTATAAGCTACTAGTCATCAGCTATAAGCTATCAACTACTAGTCATCACTCATCAGCTACCAACTACCAACTAACTTATCAACTATCAGCTAGTTTTACCAAATAGAGTTTAAGTCTTGTTCATTTTAAATTGATTTATAATAAGTTTGATAATGGTTTTTTATTTATTTTTATTTTGTGTTTTGGAAACGATAATTTTTTATTTTCACAATAGAAACATTAACTAATATTCTAATTAAATCCTTAGATTGTATAAAACCCTAAATAAATAATTCTTTAAATTACAATGTAAAATTACCTATCTCTTATTTATTCTAAATTGAATTTTTATTTTCATTTTCATTTTTATCAAGTGTCTAACATAAAAAATAAATTGGTTTTTATAGTAAAATAACTCAAGTCACGCAAATTATTTTAAACAAAACATGTGTAATGGAGATTGGACAAATTTAAAAAAATAAAGGATATTAATTATTATTTTTTAAACAAACAAATAATCATTATCTATGGTTTAACATTACAAAGTCATAGTAATAAAGCCACAACAAAGCGTTGTCATAGTCATAAAGCCATAGTAGAATATTGTCATAGTCATAGAGCCATAGTAGAGCATAATAGCTAGTAGCAGCATCTACTAATATACTCATGTACTCAAGTGTTTGAATTTTATCTATTTTTAATTGATTGCTTAGATGCATAGCAGAGCATAGTAGCAGCATAATAGCATGCAATTCAATTTAATTTCACTTTAAATTTTCAAATTTTTCTTTGCTTAGAATATTTTTTGTGTGGTTACAACAACAAAACATCAATTAAATACGTTAGAGAAGAGAATATATAAATTAACTTTTTTCACCCATCTTCAAAAAAAACCATTATTTTTGGCTTAAATAAATAAAAAATAATTCACACCAAACAAATTTAATTCATTTAATGTCTTTTACTTTTTATTATTTTTTAAAATGCAAATAGTCAATACTTTTGAATAGAGTAATATAAAAATTAAAATTTGTTTTAATAGAATATATATAATAATATTTTACACTACTTATGTGATTCACTCATTAAAACATAAAGGATTATATATATATATATATATATATATATATATATATATATATATATATATATATATATATATATATATATATATATATATATATATATGTGTGTGTGTGTGTGGTTTAACCTAAACAAATAATAAAATCAAATCTCTTTTTGACTTTTTATTTCAAAATTCAACATATAATTTCAAAATTACTTTTTTTTTATAATAAATTATATCATATATTTTTAGGAGTATTACATGTAAATGGAAAAACTATATTTTTTTTATACTAAATTATTATTTAAAAGTAAAAAATACAAAAAAATTAATACAAACATTAAATACCAAAATTAACCTAAGCACACAAACAGAAGAAAACAAATCCGAGAAATTAGTACCATTAAAATAAATTTCAACTAAATGTAGTTCAAAATCATTTAGTTTTTGAATTTGAAACAAATGAGGATGATAAAAATATTGAATAAAAAATATAGAAAAGACTCTTTTAAAAATATCAACTTATAGTTTTACTTTCATTCTCTTTTTCAGTTTTTGTTTTGCGTTTCTTTTTAAAGGAGGAAAAAACTTTGTCAGAAATTATATGATAAACATGCAAAGAACAACATTTCTATAAAAATAGTGAGAAAAATAAATCTCCTTGTAGCTTAAAAAAAAGGTCTACCAATGAAGGTTAAAAAAAGAAACTCAAACTTATAGATCCATAATCACCTTAAGTAATCAAACACAAGTAACGTCTTAAAGTTTTAGAAATAAATAAAAAAAAAGATATGTACTTACACTTTATTAGCAACAAAGAAGATCTAGCAGTAAAGTGAACCCAATATTGAGTGGAAAGATGAATACTAAGAAAAGAGGTTTGAGAAAGTAGAAGAAAAAAAAGGTGATTATATAAGAAGAACAATGGATAAAAAAAAAGAAGAATGAAGAAAAAAAAGATTTTGTATCTTGAGAGAAGTCAAATTTTTTGTTCAAAATAAAAAAAAAAAAGAAAAAAGAAAAAAGGATGCATGTTTGTGTGAGATTAGAAAACAACACTTTAAAAATTTGAGTATATGCTTGAGTTGATTTTGAAGAAGTTGAAGAATGATAAGGATGAATTTTGAGGTGATGGAGTCAGAAAGAGAAAATATGAATGAAAGGATGGAGTGGAAGAGAGAAAAGAAGGAGTTGGTAGAAAAGTAGAAAAGAGAGATTTTGGACAGATTTTGTTGGTATCCAAAAATTGCATTGAGAAACGAAAATGGTTGAAAAGTGAAGATCTTAAAGTTTGTTTCAAACTAAAAGTTGTACATATAGGAGTTATTATTAAAAGGGTTAATACATATTTTAGACCCTGTCAGTTGGGGCGAATTCGAAAAAGGACCTGTAAAACAAACAAATTCCGTTCACTGCCATTTTACGTGTCTGCTTTGTTGGATTTTTATATATTTTATCTTTTTATTTTAATTATACGCGTAGTTTTTTTAATATTATTTTATTGATTGCATGTTGAAATGTTAAAATATGCAAAACAATATTGCCTCCCACTAATGTTGAACACATGACCTTTGAATTTCAAGGAGGCATCTCTTCCACTAGGCTATTATGCTTTTCTTGTATATTTATTCGCTTCAATTATATATATTACATAAATACATAAATGGCTTAAATATTAAATGTTAATATTTTATTTATTTATTTATTTATTTATTTTATTTTCAATTTATTATTAATTACTAATATTAAAACTACTATTTTAATTAAAAATATTTTTATTTTCAGTTTAATATTAATTATTAATATTAAAAACTGCTATTTTAATTAAAAATATTTTTTTTTCAGTTTATTATTAATTAATAATATTAAAACTACTATTTTAATTAAAAATATTTTTATTTTCAATTTATTATTAATTATTAATATTAAAAAATGTTATTTTATTTAAAAATATTTTTATTTTCAGTTATTATTAAACTAATAATATTAAAATTACTATTTTAATTAAAAAATATTTTTATTTTCAGTATATTATTAATATTAATATTAAAAACTGCTATTTTAATTAAAAATATTTTTATTTTCAGTTTATAATAATAAACTACAAATATTAAAATTATTATTTTAATTAAAAATATTTTTATTTTCAGTTTATTATTAATTATTTCATTTTAATATGTTAGTTATTTCTGTTTATTTCACCACAATACGTTAATATTAATTGTTATAGTTTTGTTAAAATGATAATATTAAAGTAGTTTAGTTTTTTATTAATAATAATTTAGTTAAAACGTTGAAAAATATTAGTTTAGTTTAATTTAATTTATATTAATATTAGTTTAGTTTTAACGTTAATATTAATTTAATTTAGTTTATGAAAAGTTAATATTAATTTATAAATAAAATACTAAAATAAAATTTAGTTTATTAAAACATTTGAAATGCTGTAATTAAATAAATTTTAATTTAGTTTATATTAAATAATTTAAACTGAAAGTATTAAATATTAAATATTAATTATGTATATTAAATGAATAAACTGAAAGTATTCAATATTAAATTTAGTATTAAATATTTAAATATTAAATAATAAATAAACTGAAAGTATTAAATATTAAATATAAATTTTATTTTTTTAATTATTTAACGTTTTTAATATATTTTAACATTTTTGGAAGAATTTATTTTAAATCTATTAAATATTAAATAAATGCTGAACTAATATTAAATATTAAATAAATGCTGAACTAATATTAAATGCTGAAGTTATTTTTGAAGAATTTATTTAACGTTTTTAATATATTTTAATATTTTTGAAAGAATTTATTTAACATATTAAATAATAATTACATGTTATGTAATATATAAATTTGAAGTAAACTAATTGACATGAAATGAATGTGAGCCTAGTGGAAGAGGTATCTCCTTGCAAGCAAAAGGTCATGAGTTTAATACTAATTGAAGACAAAATTATAAGTTTAGTTATTTTAACATTTTAACAATAAAATAATAAAAAAATCCACGCGTATAATTAAAATAAAAATAAAATAAATATAAAAATTCAACTAAGCTGACACGTCACATTAAAAGAATAAAAAAAAAAACCAACAAAGCAGCGCCATATCACAGATTTTGTTGACTATGTGCACTGAGGGGCCAAAATGAAAAAATCTTCAAATGGCAGGGACGAAATATGTGTTTTTTTTACAAGGTTCTTTTTCGAATTCGTCCCAAATGGCAGGATCTAAAATGTGTATTAACCCTTATTAAAAAAAGTTGAAGTAAATGTAATTGATAGTAAACCATATCATTAGAAATGTTAGTTTGATTGGAAAAAGTAATATTTGGACACAAAATACCTCCAAATCGATGAAGTGACAATTTTATAGGAAATAGCAAAAGTGAGTTTTCCAGGACATTGAGTTTTCTTATATTATAAATTGTTAAATGATTTATAAGAAAAAAAGTAGTCAACGTTGTGTGTAGTCAAGGAAGAAGTAAACTATTTCACAAAGATTTGAAGAGTGTTGATTATCCAAATCAAGATAAGATGTCGTGGTTATGTTTCATGTGACTCAGAACGAGACAGGGAGTTGTAGATTCCAGAAGGAAAGTGACCAAATGATTCAGAGTTGTATATCTGATGAATTAAGTGGGAATAAGGTTAAAAGTTAATATAATATTGGAATGAGAATATGGTTAAGACCATGAAGTATCGAGAGTTTACAAAAGGAGGAAGTTTGTCAAGGAAGATAAGTAGGAAGAATGGGTATACCAAAGGTTTGAAATCGAAGCAAAGTTAAGTGTTGACTTAATACTTTAATGCAAGAAATGTTTATTTGTTGAGTGGAGGAAATTCGGGGGCGGATTTCAATTTAACGGGGGAGAATGTAATATCCCATATACCCTTAAGTGATATAAGTGTTGTCAGTTGAGACCAATAGAGTAACCAGTGCACTCTGAAAAGATCAATTATTATTAAAAGAGACTGACATTTATTAATAAGTACAAGAGGTGATATTCGGTAACATTAATAATTGATCAGTTGGTACTAGAAGATAAAAATATCACTTAAGATATTTTCTACCAATCCTAAACACCGGAGATATAAGGAAGATAATCTCTAGTCAACCCCTTTGGGCTTAGAAGTAAGAGTTTCTTTCTGAACGAAGAAAAAAAAACCTCAATCTTAACCAGAGGCAGGGTAGTCTTCAGTTAGTTTGACCATGCGTTCAAATTTCAAAAGAGGAGTACCCCACCTGAGGATCAACCACATCTTATCCCTCGCGATAGGTCGAAAATCACAAATTCACAATGGTTGGCCTTCACCTACAAAAGGAATGAGGCAGTCACAATCCTTTCAACAAACCAAACAAACAAATGTCACACGATTTATTCCAATAAAAAAGTGAGAAATTCAAAATAAAAAAAATAAGAAAAAGAGAAAAGCCCGCTAAGTCAAAAACTTGAAAACGAGTGACTTAGACAAAAATTAGGGCATCTCGATAGACTGCAAACTCGAAAAATCAATCTATGCAAAAATTAGGGAATGAAAAAACGAAAAAGCAAATGAAGAATCAAAAGAAATTCCTCAACAAGAACAAATTTGTGTGGCAACAAACAAAATAAAGGTGAGTGGCTCTCACTCCAAAAACCTTGTTGGTTCCTCTACCATCACTTCTACCATTCAAAATCCTTTTTGAAAAAAAGAACGCTTGTGCTAAACTAGTTGAACGTAGGACCAGAGAACATCAAGGAGAATGGGTGGGTTAAAATTAAATTTTGAGTCGTAAATCCATTTTTTTCTAAAAAACGTGAACCAGACTACGTTACAACCCTCAAAACACCTAATTGAAGCAGGGTTTATTTCGAAAGCATACTATGGTAAAATCGTGTCAAAGTTGATTCCTAAAGATTTTCTTAACATTTGTGTTGGCGTCGATTTGGAATTCTAACCAGTGATTCATTCATTGAATGTCACAACATCATTTCAGTGAGTAAACGTGGATTTCAAAACTGACATAAGCATATCATTAGCATTATCATTTTCAAAATGAGCATTTTTACTTGCAAACAAGCACTTGACATCAAGAAAGTTTCCACAATGGGAAGTTTGATCACACCAAGAGGCAAAGTGTCTGAAAACTCTGCTGAGCAAAATGGCAAGTTGCTCCAAGATTCAGTCAATCTGGGGCAACCATGTCGAGATTCAAAAAATATCTCAAAGATCAGTCAGTCAAGGGCATTTCCTCCAAGGTCATCCAGCTAGGGAAAAATCACTTCAAGGCTCATATTGAGGCAGACCACCTCAAGAGCATAAGGAGTCAACCACTCCAAGAGACAATTAATTAAGGGCATACAATTTCAAGACAATGGGGCAAGTCAGATCAAGATCATCCTATGACAAGACTGCTTAGCTTGTGATTTGGGCAATCCATGCAAATACTTAACAGACAGGGGCAGAGATACGCTATGAGGGTACAAGTTCTCTCCCTATTTCAAATCAAGTGCAGAAGTGTGTCAGCAACCATTGAGCCTGAAGTAGGTGTTGGAGAATCATGTCTTTATAACCCTTCTCATATCCTCAGATCTTCCATCTCCCGCCACATAAGCATTTGGTAAATCGATACTTAAATCATTCTCATGCATTAATCATGTCGTTTCACTCATGCATGTCATCACATTCATCTGGCATATCATGAAGCCTTGCAAAATAAACAAGAAAGGCCAAAGCCCAATCATACTTGGCACCTCCAAAACTCAACCTTGCTTGGTCCCTAAAGCCCAATCATACTTGACATCTCTTAAAACCCAACCTTGCTTGGTCCCTAACGCCCAATCATACTTGGCATCCCACAAAGCCTAACCACTCGCATTCTTCATATAGTATTATTACATAACATTGCATACTCAAACGTGTAACATATCCGCCGAAATAGAGCATTACACCATACAAATTGAAACATGCATACTTCGGTTGGCACCATTTTAAGAGCCCAGTTCCCGTCTGGACAATTCTTTCAAAACCTAATTCTCGTCTGGTAGTCAGTTCCCGTCTGACCAAACATTACAAAATCCAGTTCCCATATGGTATCCAGTTCTCGTTTGGTTAATCCTTTCAAAATCAAGTTCTTGTCTGGTAGTCAGTTCTCGTCTGGCTTATCTTTTTAGAATCCAGTTCCCATCTGACCAATCATCAAAATCCAGTTCTCGTCTATCCATTTTCTCTCACAATCTAGTTCCCGTCTGGCTTATCTTTTCAAAACCTAGTTCTCGTCTGGTAGCCAGTTCTCGTCTGGCCATTTCCTTACAAAATCCAGTTCTCGTCTGGTAGCCACTTCTTGTCTGGCCAATCCTTTCAAAAATCCAGTTCCCATCTAGTAGTTAGTGCCAGTCTGATAATTATTTAAAAATCTAGTTCTCGTCTAGTATCCAATTCTCGTCTAGTTAATCCTTTCAAAGTCCAGTTCCCGTCTGGCAAACTATTTCAAAATCCATTTCTCGTCTAGTAGTCAGTTTTCGTCTGACCAAGCATTAAAAAATCCAGTTTCCATCTGGTAGTCAGTTCCCGCCTGACTTATCTTTTTCAAAACCTAGTTCTCGTTTGGTAGCCAGTTCTCGTCTGGCCTTTTTCTTTCAAAATCATGTTCACGTCTGGTAGTCAGTTCCCATCTAGATTATCTCTTTCAAAACCCAGTTCTTGCCTGGCCATTTCCTTACAAAATCCAGTTCTCGTCTGGTAGCCAGGTCCCGTCTGGTCAATCTTTTCAAAGTCCAGTTCTCGTCTGGCCAGTTCCTTACAAAATCCAGTTCCCGTCTGGTAAATCCTTTCAAAATCCAGTTCCTATATGGTAACCAGTTCCAGTCTAGTATCTAGTTATTGTATGGAAAACCTTTCAAAATCCAGTTCCCTCCTGGTATCCACTTCTTATCTAGCAATTCATTACAAAATTCAGTTCTCGTATGGTATCCAATTCTTGTCTGGCAAACTCTTTTAAAGTCCAGTTCCCGTTTGACAAACTATTTCAAAATCCAGTTCTTGTCTGGTAGGCAGTTCCTGTCTGGTCAAACTCTCTCAAAGTCCAGTTCCCGTATGGAAAACGCTTTCAGAGTCGAGTTCTCGTCTGGCAAACCATTTCAAAGTCAGTTCCCGTCTGAACAAACTCTTACAAAATCCAGTTCTCGTCTGGCCACTCCTTTCAGAATTCCAATTCTCACCTGGTATCCAGTTCCCGTCTGGTCAAACTCTTTCAAAGTCCAATTTTCATCTAGAAAACACTTTCAAAGTCCATTTCTCGTCTGACAAACTCTTTCAAAGTCTAGTTCCCGTATGGAAAACTCTTTTAAAGTCCAGTTCTCATCTGGAATAGAATTTCAAAAACTAGTTCCTACCTGGTGGTCAGTTCCTATCTAGCAAATGAATCTTTTACCTTTGTGAAACCATGCAAGAATATCTCAGCCACCAACACCTGCCAAAGCTCATCAGCAGAGGCCAAACAAAAATCGTCATAAACACTAATACTTGTCTCTTCTTTTCGAGGGACAAAATTATTGGTTCGTACCAGAAGATTTTCACCCTTGTAAATACCATAACTCACATTGTTGCATAGCATGCATAATTTCATGAAATATCAAACATACATTGCATACATCATGTGCATTAAGCATTTCTCTTATGACTGATTCATTTCCACTGCAGAATATTTCTGCCAACCCCCAACAAATGACCTCTCACAAAGACTTCTCCGCCATTCCATATCCACAATAAACAAATTCCCAAAATTACACTTATCTTCATTTCAACACATCAATTCTCAATGAGATTTTTTTGGATATTCTTGTATTTAATCTTCTTCTACCTTGAATGCCCGAAAAGCTATCACAACTCGTGCCTTCAGGTCCAAGAAAATTTAATAGGGGCAACTATCATACCCCAACATTTATCCCACTTTTTTTCAATTTCATCTAGCCTATGGCTCATCTGTATGATCATATGCCCTAATCATCTGTCATAAGGCATTCCTTCACAATCGCATACATATCATTGATTCAAAGGTTATGTGTTTAGATTCCTATTGATTGGTCTGGCAAGTCTCTTGGAGATCTGATTCTTGGTGCTTGAGACCTTGGCTTATGGAGATTGCATAATGAGTTTCCATTATATATAAAACCCTAATCTGGGTGACCATTTGGTTTGGATTTGATTAGGTGACTTACATCTTGTTTGGACTTGATCAAAAAACCCTAATTCTTGAAAAGTGATCTAGGAGGGAAAAACATGTTACTTGAAGAATAAGACACATGTTACAAATCAGAGATCCATTTTCATTACAAGTTGCATTGCGCCAAGTCAAGAATCAAGCCCATACAAAATTATACCAAGAATCCCTAATTTTATCCATAAACCCTAGACCTATTCTTCATCTTCATGACTCCCACTTTGATCTCCAAGTCACCAAATATTGCTCATGTCCAAGTTTTGCTCATGTCATCATTTCCATGCCAAGCCTTGCTTCATACCAAGCCACAACCATCCCATGCCAACCTGCAATGCACAATTAGAAGGCATGTCATTTTCACAAAAATCATGAAGCCACAAGCCACCAAGTCAAATTAGGAACATATTAACCTACTCATGCCACATGTCCATTAATCTACACCTTTTTGAGTTGCACAAAAGTCCAATTTCCCCCTAACCAATCCAAAACATGATTCAGGCAGTGCACCACAAAGTATTAACATCAAATAACTAACAATTTGCTAGCAAAATCATACAATGTCCAAGTGTTTAATTTAACTCATCCTCACACCACTCATAACAAGAGTTCATAAACAAACTTTCTATGACAAAATTCATACCAAATAGCATTTAATAATAGCCATGACAAAGTAAAAACAATTCAATAACTACACCAATTAACATTCACTAGGAGTACATTCTTTTCTCAACAGTAGTGCAGAGTAACACTAGACTAACCGATTTAATCCCTAATAAAAACTAACTACGCAGCTAACTGAATAACTGAATTCAAATGCCAGCTAGATAACAACAAAATTTCTGATCAAACTTGTAATGCCCTGTATAATATATATCTAGAATAATACAATACAAGCATTTTATTTGGTACTGACACATCAAAAGTGCCTAATGACATAGTTCACATACTTGTCCATTTCTAAAACATAAATACAACATATGGAACAAGATATGGAACTAGCCAAAACAATAAAAACTAAGATCAATATACAATATCCTCAATTGTATACAACAAATACACAGCGGGATAAGCTCAACTAAGATTCTCTTGAAACATCCAAGCATCGCTCCACTCGTAAATCAAACCTGCAAACCGTACCTGAAATATAGCAACTATAGTGGGGTGAGATACATCAAATCTCAGTGAGTTCCCTATCTTATAAGTCCTCTCAGCTTTACAAGGTTCTATCAATCCTAACTCAAGTCAAGGGGAAGGGAAAAGACCTTGAGTACACAATCTCACAATCTCACACTATATGGAAACATGTTCATGAGTTCATCAACTCAAAATATCACTAATCGGTAACCACACCAAGGCATCCCATGTCCCCGTCCGATTCTACGTCTAGAAGTCGACCCGAGTCATGGATCCTGGTAACCTACTTGACATACGAATGGATTCGGGTTCTACGAGCCATTTACCGTTATGAACCGTCACTTCACACGGGCCATTAACCGTCACAAGCATACGCTCCCAGAGTGCCATTCGTACTGCACGCGGGAATTAAACCTGCCAAGTAGTCGTGCACATGTTTCAGAGGAGCTCGAGACCCATGAAACACACTCACAAGATAACCGGTTACAATTACGTGATCTCACACACAACGTGATTGTATTCGACAATCACAAGGCCACAATGCCTTAAGGCCACATTCACCTTTTCTCAAAGAACACCAAGGTTCATACACATGTTCCATACTAGTGTCTCACTATCTCCTAGACCAATCTCGTCACGGATGCATCTTCCTACATCAGGTGCCCGAGCCTTGCCATCTAGGTTAACTACTCCAGGCCCGAACTCGCCAATGAATGCACGAGCATCGCCATCGAGAGTTTCTACCAAAATTCTATTCACAACCTAGAATTATACCATTTGTTTTGGGGTAAAGTTTCCTCACTCTTCCTAATTCATTTTAAGCATGCCTATATCTTTCATCCACGATTCACAATTAGATAGACATGGTATAATCACAAATATTACAAGTAACATATATACTAACATAACACATAAAACACCCCTTTCGGGTTCCCTCTGATTCATTTAATCGGGTACCGAAATCAATACTTCTCACTCTTATCCCGTAGGATATTTCCACAGCTTTACATCGGCTATAAATATGCCTCGATCAGATTTACGATCCAAAAGATGTCAATTCCAACATTTCACAAAACATTACCTTCCTTCATTTTCCACTAAATAAAATATCCCACATCATACCCAAGATTTTCACTTTTTATCAGATAGAGGGTCGTCATAGCTTTCTAATGACACCAAGAACGTCCCGATCCGAGTTACGGATCAAAAGTTATGAAGGAAACAAAACGGAAAAGCTGTTAGGTTCGCTTTGCGAGGTACCAGCGAATGTTCGCTTCTCCATTCGCAGTGCGAAGCTCCCAGCGAACCTAGGCAGAACTAAAACGAGGTAAAGTTCGCATTGCGAACCTCTGGCGAACGTTCGCCCTCACCCTCGCCGTGCGAATAGCCAGCGAATAGCAGTGCGAACCTGCAGAAATGCAGAAATTCTGCAGCGTGCAGCTGAGTTCCCTTGGGTTCAAAACCAATCCAAAACATACCCAAACATCCAACAATCAAATACAGATGATTATACACTCATATAGCTTATACTACTCAGTTTGTAACACATTTCAACCGTTAAATTTCATCGATAAGCTATTTAAGCAATTTCTCATAAACCCTAACTTAAGCTAAAATCATCTCTAACTCTAGAACTTAAGTTTCTATCTAGAACCCACCTGATAATCGAAGAGGAGTTTAAAGAAGATGATGATGATCCATGGGTTTCTCTTCTTCATCTTCTCCACTTTCTCTCTTTCTCTTCTTTCCTTTTCCTTTTCTTCTTCTTCTTTACTAACTTCCTCCTTATCTCTTTTTTTTTTCTCTTTCCAAATATATACATATATTATACTATTATTATATAATATAAATCCAATAGGGTAAAATATCTCCAATTGATATTTTGTCGTCTCAACCTAATAGATCAATTATTAGAGTTATCTTAAAATCCTTTCTCGAATTTAAATAATTGATCTCTTCAGAGTTCATTAGTTGCTCTATTGATCCCTAATGTCAATACTTAAAGTACTTAGAGGATTCCATTAATCCAATATACCAAATATAGAGCACATAGATACTCATCTGATCTCATCTGATATCCAATTGAGCAATTAAATAATATGGGGTATTACAAAACTAACTCAATCTAATTCCCTAAACTACCCTCTCAATCACTCTATAAATCAAGCACATCCCTCACAATTTGGCTTGCTGATTTAGATTCTCACAATTCACTCTCCACCACACTCAGCACCACCCTCACACTCTCTCTACAATAATTGAATATCATCATTCACATTGCTACGCATGCAGAGGCGATTCTCACACTCACGGTTAAAAACACACAATAATAATAACCAGAAACATCCATAGCAAGAAGAAGAGAATTGCAGAATAAGCATAGTAAATAGAAGGAAGGACTTGAAAAGAATTCATCACCTGAAGCTCAAATCTCCCGTCGCCGGTGAAGGAGATACGTTCGGTAGGTTATTATTTTGTCTCGTTTTCTTCAAATTCAAGATGTTATCATGTAGGATTTGAGTCTAGGAATGAAAGCCCTAAGGTTAGGGGTTCCAATTCCTCAAGAGCAGCGTTTAATTTAGTTTCAAATGATTAGGGTTCTAGAGTGTTTTGCGTTCGATTTGAGTTGTAAAGTGAGAATTTGAGAAAATCGTTTGTGAATCTGAGTAGAGCGTTGAGAGAGAAACAAAATGGCGCAGGCTCGACGCGACAGAGCGATTGTGTTCTCAGGCAAAACAATATGAAATTGAAAAAGAGCTGATCACGTGAATGTTTTATTCCTCTCTTCTCACATGTTGTTTGGGCCTCTAGGCCCATGAGATAATGCTATTCACATCCCCTATATGCCCTTACACCCTTGGCCTGAGTATAGCTTGCACCTCCCACTGCTGTTATTTTCATTTTTATTAGTTTACTCAATTTCCTTTTTAATTTCTTTTAGTATTTTTAAATTCGTTGTTTGATTCTTGATTTTACTCAATTCCATGATTAATTCTTTGTTTTCTTGATTTTGTAATTTTTTTAATATCCTTTAATTGCTTGAATTTTACCAAGTTCATTTTCAAATTAAATTTCATGATTTCAATTAAAGTGTCTATCATGTGATTATTTTATGTTTTAGTTTCTTGATTTCTATGGCTTCATTTCTTGATTGCAAATTTATGTTACGTTTTCATCCATTTAATCTCTTGATTGTTTGGTTTATATTTTCTAAATATCTTCATTTTTTATTAGTCGATCATTTGATCATTAACTACTAACTATGGACTCTTAATCCATCTAACTTCTAACTTTTACTTTCTTGCACTTTTACTTTTTGCCATTTAATTCTTGCAATTTACTTTTTATTGATCATTTATCATTCATTCATGCATTTTTACCTTTATGTCATTGTATTCTTCTTTGATCTTTTATTCTTTATCTTGTCAAGATAAACAAAAAACATGATAAAAAATGGTAAAGACCTAAAAAACTTGATCTCTTTGTGAGACATAATGGAGTTTATTATGGACATATCGACTTTGTGTATGACCTTAGCATGACATGAAGTTTATTATGGACATATGGACTTTGTGTATAACCTTAGCATGACATGGAGTTTATTATGGACATATAGACTTTGTGTATGACCTTAGCATAACATGGAGTTTATTATGGACATATGGACTTTGTGTATAACCTTAGCTTAACATGGATCATCATTATGGACTTAGCTTTTGTTTGTTGTGTGTGATTCATCCCCCTATTGTAGGAAAAGTGTAACCAATCCCCATGACAATGCATTGACTTAGGTCTTATCCCCCCATGGGGAGTAAAATGTCCCTCACTCTCATTAGCATGTAGTAGCATAGGATCTATTTCTTTACCGCTTTCCTTTGCATGCTAACCAACAAGATAAAACCGAAATGATAAACACGATCTTTTCAAAAGAATAAAATACACTTGATCCAACATCAAGTACTTTTCAAAATCAATTTCAATCAAACGCAACGCGAGGGCTTGATCCAACATCAAGTATCTCATACTCCCCTTTCCTATCCTTAACCCTTCCATTCCATTTAATCTATGTTCACCAATTTCACAATTGAAACTCCAAACACTTGGCTCAACACCAAGTCATTTTAAAAAAAAATCACAATAAGTTGGAGGAAAAAGAATGGGGTGTACGTACTTGTGCACACCATTTATCAAGTACTTGGGTTGTTGGCCCTGCTTGGCTTATGACCTGATGCTTGTCTTCCATTCAAAGCACTTAAGAATAAAATAAGTTTAATTCGGTCCTCATAGGGAGAAAAAGAGAGGTTGGGATACCATTTTCCCTTTAACTCCCGGTATTTTGATTGTCGGCCGTACTTAACTGGTGGTTAGATACTTGTCATGTCTCCCTCTAAGTACCAATGTTTGAACTCGCGACAAAGATTTCATGATCAATCTCTAAAATCAATCACAATAATCAAAAACATGTTTCCACCTTAGGACAACATCCAAACTTTTCACCACTTAACACCTTAACAACAAGCTCCTTCTTGGAGCAAACACACTCCTCTTTGGATACTGGTTTCTGAACCAACCCCCTCTCTTTGAGGTAAGACAACTCTTTCTTTTCTGAAAATAACTTTTATAATCCGTTCCTTAGCACTCAGACTAAAAGTTTGGAGCATCCGAACGAGGATCGAATCAGCTAACGTCTATACACTTCTAGGATACGATTATAATTGCTCCCTAAAAAACAACCAACACATCCTTAGTTCCACGAACTACGGAGCCCTGACTTCCTCATTGCACCATGAAGATACGTAGACACAAGATTGCGAGATCTTGGCGAGCAAACTTCCTTCATTTTCCCCCTTAGTTCTCGAACTACAAAACTCTGATTTCCTCATTGCACTATGAGGATACGTAGGCACAAAGGCCCCAATCCTCCGCGAGCACCCTAATTATAAACCTTTTTTCCCCTTTCACAAGTAACCCTTAAATAGTAACACCCATCTGAGCAAAGAACAAACAAAATGACCCCCTTTAGGTACAACGGATGTGAGGGGTGTTAATACCTCCCCCTCTCATAACCTACTCCCTTACATGTTTCTCTTTCCCTTGGGTTTTATCAATATTTTCCCTTTCCTTTTGGAATAAATAAAGTTCGGTGACGACTCTATTGTATCATCGAGCACACGATTCGCTCGGGTATTTTTCGCACTACGACACCATGAAAGGTGTAACTGGTTACGCCTGCTATGAGGCAGAAAAATAATTATGAAAAAAATGTGGTTTGGCCAGGTTTCAAGAATGCTTAAATCATAAATGCAATATGATATGATTTGCCATGATTTTCTTGAGAACTTAATAGTTAACATGATGGAAATGCTTACTCGTACCTCAAACCATATTCATCAATCTTTAAAAGGTCCAAAGCTAATCTTCATGAGTTGAAACTGAGACTTGATCCTTAAGCTTTTGAAATGAGGCTTTTTCCATTCTTTTGTCATGAGCAAATTCTTCTAATCTTGTCTTCATCAAAACTAACATTTGGAGAAGCTTGTCTTCATAACTAGACACTCTTGATGTCTTTAACAAAGCTCCCCCTGAATATGTGCATCATAAATATTAACCTCGTGATTCTCCTATTTTGACAACATCAAAGAGATGCAAAGATGGAAAACGTGAAAAGCATCATGAAAATTACACAACAACATATAACTCACTAAGAAGCGTTGCAAAGATTAAACGAATCAATTATAACATGAACTCACTTATAATTACGTTAAATTGAGGGCAAGGAGAAAAATTAAGAACGATATTACCTTATAGGATGAGACGAAAAATGCACTTCACAAGAAAATAAACTTTTGAACAAAGTTAAACAAAATATAGAGAATGCATGCAATAACATATTGTCATACCTCAAATTTGTCCTACCTGTGTAACATTACTACCTCCATCCACTTACAATCATTCAAAAATCCAAAAAATATCAAGGTCAGGGTGCATTAGTTCAGGTGGTGTGTGGCTTCACTCAAGTTCTTCACATGGATGATTGGCTGTGGATGTTAAAAGAACTCAGGAAAGTGATTAAAGGAGTAAGTCATGTATGGAACCAAGTCATCAAGGTTATGTCAAATATGGCCTTTTGTGGTTTGGATTTTCCTCAATAGCATCACCATTCGAGGGATGAATAAGACATGGTTTCAAGTTTTAAGAAGTTATGTGAAGGCCATGAAACGTATTAATTGGTACAATAATGGATTAAAGAAGAGCCATATGATCATTCATTTTCAAGGCATAAATAATTTGTGATCAAATACATGTTCAATTCATGTGAGATATGGATTACTTTCAAGACATAGTATGATGGTGGAAAATCATGGTCAAATCTTCAAATCGTGATCATTTTGTTAACCCTGAACAATACTCCTTTAAGACATTCCTGAGGATGTTTCTAGATTGGACATGAATTGTATGTTTGTTCATTTTTAAGAAAATGTCCAAGCCATAAGGATCAAATTGAATGGCAATTACAAAAGGTTCAAATTAAGACCCAAAACGTATAAGCATATTTGGAAGTATGGTTAATGACTTCAAATTGGAAAGTTAGAATCTTTCTTCAAGGCATGGTGAGATTTTGCAAGTCATGGGTAGAGTTTTTTCTCATAAGTTACATTAAGGTTTTGATGAGATTTTTATTAAGACATATGGGGATGGTTTCAAAACATGATGTGGACCTTTTTGGACAAGACACACGGTTATTGGAATTCAAATTAAGTTATTGCTTATGTATCATAGCAGTAGGCCCAATTGTGAACAATGTTATTAAGCTATCAAATCATCAAATGGAAATTCATGACATACACATCCACACAAAAAACAAACAAGCTACTTTACAAAAGTAGTAGATCACAAATCCATTTCATTCTAAATACATGTAAAATTTACCAAAAAGCCCAAAGGAAAAAAGAATTGGTGAAGCAATACACAAGTTGCCATCATCCAAGTTACATGCATCAACATGGTCCCACGTACCAAATTCTTCAGCAGTCCACATACCATGTCACGCTGCACCACAAATTACAAGCCAGACTTTTTTCCTTCTTTACACGATGAGCCACATAATTTCACAGGCATCCTCAGCTTTCATAACACATACGAAAAAAAATCAGCTCCAATATTATCAACTAACCGACCCCACATCATCTGAGCCAAATCGCACAAAATCGAAAACAAAATTGCAAAGCATTTCACGCGACGAGAACGACTTACCACAAGCATCAAAACGGCAACGCAACGATACAATTTCTCCACCATAATCCTATAAATATATGATAGGAAGCTAAATTAGAACCCTAACATGAAACTAATAAAAATTGTAAATTGACAAACAATTCACAAAATTCACAAACCATTAATCAATAACACCGTTCATTTAATCAAACACCAAATACAAATACAGGAATGCGACAAAATTATGAGTTGTACTTTGGTAAATGCGACGAATTCGTAGTCGGATTTATCCCCTGTAAGTGTTGGTAATCTGTGAACATGTACCTCTCTATTCCTCCAGCACCATAAATTCGTAGTCGGATTTATCTCCCGTAACTGTCATGTTCCACCATATCAGCCACAATAGCTTGCCTTAATTCCGTTGGAATTTTGACACCAACATTAGTTAAACACCGAGATCCATCAATCCATATGTCTATTTGGTTTCCTTTAAAATAGTCTGTACTGAGTAATACAGAAAAATAAAGGCCAATTAAAGCATAGGAAGCTATTTTGTTTTGGTTACATGCAGAATTATGGCATATCCATTAGAACATGTACTAAATTAGAGAACCAACATACACCAAAAAGTAGAAAACAATAGCAAAAATTGGAAGAACTTTTATCAAGAGGAGATAATTAGAAATGACATACACCAAAGAATGTGCATTTTGAGAACTTCTTTTTCAGCATGAATATGTTGAATTTGTTCTTTTTCATCACTATTCAATTCAGCAGGATATTTGCAATTGAAACCATAATGTGGATAACTTGAAGCAAAAAAAATAAGCATCATAATAGCCTTATGCCTCATCTACCTCTACAACATACGGGATCTAAGAACATTTCAATCTAAGCTCTCTAAATAGAGGATGTACCTTATAGGATAATTAGATACAACCTACAATAGATCTCCACAGCCTAGTACCTGCAAATAAGAGCAAGAAAAGATAATGACCAGTTTCCTCATTATTTGATACTCATCATTTGGAGATTAGTCTTTACTCTGCAGTGTTGCTATACTAACACAAACCCGTCTTGACCACTGTCAAATGCCATAAAAAGAACAATCTCATTATACCCTGTAATGAAAAACTGTCAACATAATAATATATTTTGGTATATGTTTGCAGCAAACAAAATTTTGATGATAAGTTAATATGCTATGTATATTTGTCAATTGAAACATATATATATTTGCCAAACAGATTGCTGATTTCCTTTCCAGGATCACTCAGTTTCACAAGAGACTCTCCCACCAAAACCTGCAGAAAATTTAATTTTCATACTGTCAACGGTAAAATGTTAAAATCTTTTCAGTCTTAACAAATAAAATTTTTTGCTTAACCTACTTTTCAGCTTTTCAGCTTATTTACATAAGCTCTCTAAGATGACTCAATACTTACAGCTCTAACTCCTGCTTGTTGTACATAGGCAATATCTCCAGGAGTGAACAAACCAGATTCTCCTACCACGTAAACAAACCATATAATCATCAGTTTAACATAATTTTGTAGATCTAAAAATCAAATAGGCAGCATATCAACTTTTCAGATTTAAATAAAAAAAAAACAAAAACCAGCTAAACCACTGAAGAACAATTAAAAAATCACGATCAAAACGATCATCTGACCGAAACCTCCAAAATCCTAGAACCAACAAAATCTAGGTAAACCACTGAAGAACAAATTAAGAAATCCATCCATTCGAAAAATTATGGCTTAAATAAAAAATCGATTGAAGAACAAATGATATAGTAAATTAAAAAAAATTGAGAAAATGAAAGAAAAAAGCAATCACATACGATGCAGGTCACAAACTCTGCTTCTCTTTCTCGTTGTCTGAATCTAACGACGACGAAGGTGAATCATGGTCATGAATCTTCCCCGAAATCTTCACCAACAACGGTTGAGCATTTACTTCGTCATGCTCTTGATGATCTGCCATAACTTTCCCTCACGATTTGTAAAAGAGGAAGATGGAAGAAGAGAAGAGGAGGAAGGAAGAGAGAGACGATAGATCAATGTTTGATGCTGTTGGAAACAACAATTTCAGAAAGCAAGCTGTGCTTTGAGAAAGGTTCCCAAAAGCAAATGAGTCATGTACCCTAAATCTGAAATTGGTTCGGTTCGGTTCCCAAAAGCAAGCTCTTCAGTTACTATTTGGCCACAAATTGGTGTTATTATTGCAATTACTCTAGTTAGGAATGAAATAACCCATGATTTAGTTCAAATTAGTTGAATTTAGACGGTAATTACCCCTCACTTGCTGACATGGCAAGCCCATTAGAAGGGTTAATAAATGGTTTTCCAAAACCATCTAAGTTCCTATATTATAGATGTATTTTGAGTCTCTATCTATGTATTTTTTTGCCTTATTTATCCATATGATATTAGCATTAGCATCATTATATGTGAATGTATGTTGATGTATCTTGTATGCAAATTGTTGAGTGAATTCACAAGTGTGTTGATGTTATCCTTTGACCATTGCCTTTTTCTCTTTTTGATGTTGTCAAAGGGGGAGAAGGATATCTACAAGCAGCTAGGGGAGGATGAGATTCAAATTACAAAACAACCTAAAGAAGATTTTGCCATCACAAAAAAGGGGGAGTATGTGAGGGCAAGATGTCTTCCACTTGATCTTTATTTTAATGATGTCAAAACATGTACTAGCTCGTAGTTTGTAATTTGGACGGTATCATCTCATCATTATCGGCATTCTTATTTAGCAATGCATAAAACAATCAATAATCATGTGTCCAAACATATAGGAAGAGTCTTGCACATCTTTTGCATGTATGTGATCATGGTATGAGTCTTAGGTATATATAAACAGTACCCAAGTAGATGAAAACATGTGGAAAAATCAATTTTTAGGAGTTTTTGAAGCTTGAGTCAACCTAAACTAAGCTTTGGTCGACTCATGAAATGTTGACAATAGTTGAGTTTTTCTCGGGTTAGCGCACGCTGACCCTTGGTCGACGCATGTTGTTTTAATTTCTCATTCAGCATTTTCTTCAGCCATGCGTCGACGCATGACCCTTGTAGCAGTTGAGGCATGGTCTTCCAACATGCGCATCATTAATGTTTGGTCGATCGTTCGCTTAATGTGCATCATTTTTCTGGTTTTTCTAAGTTTCAAAATGCTGTTATGATTTGTAGTTGGTCCTAGCATCTCATAAATACCTGGTTCCTCATTTTTTACACAAAAAAACAACAAGAAAAAGTGAAAGATTTACATTGAAACTTTTCTCTCATCATCTTCATCTTCATTCTTGCATCTTTTCAACAAATACACATAACCATTTTTGTTGATTCTTTGCATCATGAGGTGATAACGTCCGAACATAGAATTGTTGCTTGTTTGGGGTGAATGTTTCAATGGGTTTTTTCTTGAATAAAACCTATAGGGTTTTGTCCTCCAAGATCAATTGGATTTGGGGGATTTTGGATCAGATCTTGTGTGCATTGAATTAAGCCGAGCAAAGGTGATCGAAGAATGGTGGGTTTTGTCGATCTAGTAGCGTTAACCGGAGGATTGTGCAACAAGGTTTGGGGATCGAACTGTGTGTGGATCAGAACCAGCCGAGTGAAGGTGATTGAAGACCGGTGTGTTCTTGCAATCTAGTAACGGTAAACGGAGGTTCATCCAACAAGTTCGAGGCATTTGATTCGACTCGAATCAAGGGAATAGAAGACATAGTATCTGCATCAACAGAGTTTCTTGAGCGTGTGATAGCTAAGTTTTCTCTTGTAAAAACAATTTGCAAACAAGATTATATATATCTCAATTCTAGATTTAGAATTGGGGACAGACATACCCGAAGCGAGGACGAAAGGGGAACTGCCTAAACAAACTCGGTGTCGTTTCTCTTTCCCATCTCATTTAATTTTTGAATTGTTTATGCTCGTGATTGTTCAATTGATCGATAAAAATTCTGGTATAGTATAGAACTAAAAATTTGATTTGAAAACCATTGCACAATCATTTTGGATTGTGCTTAGTGAAAATTCTGCACTAACTAACATAGAAGGTTTAGCTTGGAGTTTTATGCACTCCAAGTGCTCGATAAATTGAAGGCTTACAAGGTGTTTGATATATTGTCAATTTTGGTTTAATTTTTTACTATTCATTAGAGATTGCACCATATTAAGTGTTGTTGGTAAATTGATTAATAGTTAAGTTGCGATTTAATTTTTCTCATCGAGCCTTTCGTTCCATTTGGCTTACGTATATCCGATTCTTCTAGTAACTCGGTTCGTGTAGACGAATTATCCTCGGCCGCTTCCGCAAAATATTTTTAAAATCAAATTTTAGCGCCGAAGCAAGCTCCTTAAGTGAAGATCCCTTCAACAATCAGTAAGCCAAGAGCAAAACCAGCTCCTCCTTTGGTCTTCAAACAACCTCTCTTCTCCACAAAGGTAATTTGTTCTTGGATTCAAGTGACAATGGTTAAACACAGCCAAGTGTCACAGCTTCCTCCAGATCTCCAAGCAAGAGTCAGGGTCTTCTGCAAGACATCTTAGATACACAAAGACTATGAAATGTAGCCTTTACTAGCTTCTGCAATTCCCATACATTGCATAGGCTTTTCGGAGCATCCATTCCAATCATATCTGAGAAGATCAGCTTCTCTCAAGATGATAAACTTCCACTATAGCCAGATCCCACAGAGGAAATAGTCTGAAGATAACCCTGATGTCAAAACATCTGACATCAATGTCATGACTTCCAGCTAATGAGCTCAAGTCTGTCTGACACAGTCTTGATTAACTCCCCCTCAGACATACCATCTTGAGAAACTTCTCCACTTCTACAGAACAAGAGTTCCATGCTCTCATAGACTTGATTAACATATCAAGTTTGAGAAGACAACCTTCATCTTGTGTTAATGGTCCATAACCAATCTTAAGACCAGATACCTTGAAGAGCATCAGCTTCAAAAGCTCATCCTTAGAAGAACCAAACATGCCAAAGCATGATTCTTTAGGAGAAAGTAGTCAACAAATACAAGAAATCCAGCTTCCTTCAAGATGAAACATATCTCATGCTCTCAGCAGCTGTACTCCAATTCACCTAGATAAGAAATAAACTGATCCAAGCAATATTCATCAAGGTTAAGATGCCTTCATCTTTACTTCCATCAACACCATATTCTAGATAAGCTTCCTGCCACAAAACTTTCTCGTCAGAATATGTGCCTCAGTAGATCCAACCAGAAGAAGGTTCCCAACACTTCATGTCAACACACAGAAGTTTGGTTCCCAGAGCATAAGATACTCCCCTTCCTTGTTCTAGAGATTCACTATTTGAATCAACAAGATTCTGCACAAACTCGGCTGATGGGATGTTTCAACATATGGTTGAACATCAGATCCTTATAGAAGTCCAAACAGATCCAAGGACTAGTTACTTGAACATTGATGATGCAACAACTGATGAGACACCTCAGATTCATCTTCCTTGATCATCAACTAAGAATTATTCATTAAATACTTGTGAATATTACAAATAGCAATGAATCTTAAATCCTTATTCAGAAGGCCATACATCCAAGAGATATCAACACTTTAGGAATACCAATCAAGTGATCTTTAGTGTAAGAAATTTCCTTCCCAAGTAGAATATTGAGACATCAAAACTGACACCCTTGACTCATGTTGACTTGGCTGGCACAATCGTCTGCATCTTTCTTGAGAAGAACCACTTCAACTGATGTGAAGAAGCATTACCTTGCACAACATGGAAGGTGAAAATAAATCACCCCCAAATTCTTTAGATTAACGATTCTCAGAACCAACCTTGATCCAGAAGAGCAACCAGAAGCCTCCATAACACTAAATAAAAACAATCCTCATGACAAGAGATGCCTTTATGAGTGGACTTGAGAGAATTCTCAAGTATCTTTGGCAACTTTATCATGACAAAGGTATTTACCAGTTTCATAAACCAAGAAGTTGATAACCTAGATCTCTCCTTTTCTGACTTCAAAATACCTAAAGAAACTAATCTTCCCAGTACCAAGAAACCAAAGGCAAAACATCAACAATCAACCATCTCTATTCCATTACTCCCTGCTGGAATGGCTAGAACGTCAATAGATGCTGACACCTTCATGGACAGAGTCTTCAATCTAGCATTACCAAAGTCCTATCATCAGAAACACATGCAGCGGAATATATGCTCCAGTTAAAATGTCAACACATCTAAGAGGACACCTTGCAGAACAGAACCTCTTCACATAAGCAAAAGACAACCAACCAGTAGCTGTCATCCTTGATCTAAATACCAATCATTCCAGATATCCAATGAATGGTCTGATCCCACAAATACACACCTTGTTTAACGAGCCAGAAAGTATCTCCCAAGATCTCATCCATAAACAGACAGGATACTTGCTCTGATACCAATTGAAATTCTGGCATAGCAGATCACAGAAGTCCTAACACATGTCACGACATTGTTCTCTGCATAACTTTAAAACAAGGGCAGAACAAATAAGCTGATACTCTGAATATCAGCAACAGAAGCAAGACAGATGTTTCAACATCTGTTACAACATGTTAATTAATACTCAATTGTAAATCTGCAGAATGATAAATAACACAGAATATGATGACCCAGTTCGGTACAAATCACCTACATCTGGGGGCTACCAAGCCAGGAAGAAGAATCCACTATCAATAATATAGTTTTATGTAAACAACCTCTGGTTTACAGTAAACAACCTCTGGTTTACCTATCACTACCCAATGAAAACTATATCATTAGAAGTCACATCTAATTGATAAGAGAAACCCATCTCACTCCCTAAATCACAACCTGTGATAACTAACAGTTATAGTCATAATTATTGTATCATCCTACTTGAAAAACACCTCTTTTAATGCAAAGTTTAGCCAAGCTACCTTGACTAACAATCCTACTCGGATTCTATTGGATTTTCTTCAAAGCTTCATCCAAGAACAATATACAATTCATTACCTAAAGGTTTCTGAATCTGTATAAACATCTATGTCTACCACAATGTATCCAACCGATACAAAGGGTGACTTACAACACAAGAAAGTACACGACTTTCAAAACCCTAAATCCTTATTTTCTACTTTACAAGTATTACACAGGAATTCCTAATTCACTATATTATCCTAGGTCTTGGTCTTCCTTTTATAATCTTCTGCTGTCTATGGGCTTCAAATCTTCTGTCAGCTGATTTCTTGATCCACTGCTAAACGCGCCTTGAATCTTGGAACAAAATTAACACACCCTGTTGTATCTGTCCAGATGTCGAGTCTTCATGTTGGGACAACACACTGTTGTATCTGTCCAGATGTCGAGTCTTCATGCTGGGACATTTCATTCGACATCTTTGTTTTCTGGAAGAATTCTTCATGTTTGATCATCTTGCTCTTCATCAAGTTTTAACCAAAATTTAGTCAAACCACAAGAGCTTTCATCATGGAAAGTTGTTCTGGTTAATTGGAGAGATTTTATTATGGCATGTAATTCTCACTGCTACGCTTAGTTTAGTGCATTGCTTGGATCTTTTGTCAATTTACTTACAAAGTTTTTTTTTATAAAGGGCTTTAAATGGGCCAAGGACTATTTTTTTTGGGAGCATTTTTGTATAAATAGATGTATGGGCTTTTGGCCTTTTTTGTGATGGAACAATAAAGTCAAGTGGGCTTTTGCAATGAGTTTCTTTCCCTCTTTTTGTAATATATTTGAAGAATGGACTTGTAGCTACTTTGGAACATTTCTGAAATCTCATAAGCTTGATCTTTTCTCTCTTTTTTGAAACTTTGTAATTACATTGGGCCTTGCAATTTATTGTAATGGACTCTTGTTTTGTCACTTGTAACATGGGCTTAAATAATGGGGTTAAATGGGAATTTCTTGTTGCACCTCTATAATTGAATCATAACCCTTGATTTTTGCATTTGACTTTGAAATCAAATAATTCTTGAACTTTGACAAATTCTTGAATTAACTTTTGACCAAATTTGCAATAGTCTTGAATCTGACATGCTTGAATCAATTCTTGAATCATTGACTAAAACCTTGAATTACTTTGAGAAGTGAGTAAGAAGTGAACATAACTTGACATAATTTTGAATTGAGTGGCATGCTTAACTTAAACTCCAAGAATCATCCTTGAAACCAAGTTTTATCATTTTGAACTCTCCATTAAAATCAAGCTGGTCATGAACTAAAAACTTAAATCAATCTTTGATGAATGACACAAATGAATCCATCTAGAATTTTCCTTGAACAAATCACAAGCACATGAATCACATGATCAGGACTTGCAAATAACTTGACATATTGTCCAATTGCCTTACCTTTTGATGGCTATGCAACTTGACTTCATCAGCTCACTTGAATTAGCACAAAAACTGTAATTGAAACCTTAAACACAAATCCCTTGAATTATGCGCACCTTGGCCTTGATCATGCAACAAACTCTTGCTTGACCAAGTTTAGGTCAAAACCACATGAACCTCAATCCATACTGCACACACACTTTACCTGATAGCCTTGCCTCATACCTAACTTATCCTTGCAACAACTAGACTTAGACAATAAAGAAAGATGAAAATAGAAGCAACATATTTTTGGATTTTTAAATAATGGTTAGTAAATGGAAATACAGATGGAGGTAATATACAGGTAGGACAAATTTGGGGTATGACACATGGTAATTTCAAATGGACCATTTTGGATGGTGCTCCATACTTTTTTATCAATAGAATTGATATGTATATGCATACAATCCTTCCAATAACCATAGTTCTCACAATTGAAAACCAGCACTTTATTATATGCCCCTTTGGTTCGGAAACCATAATATAATAAGTGAATTTAAAGCACAAGATAAACCAGCACTCGTGATACCACTTGTTAGATGAGGGCAATGATCTAGAAGAGGGGTTGAATAGATCGTCAAATAAAATTTCCTTATTAAAATTCTATTTTAAAAAATATTTTTTTTATGGAAGGCACAAGCAAATCCGGACCCACTCTCGTCTATTCGAACCGTTATTGGTAGCATTGGATATGCGTACAAACTATAGTAGAATGTATGCTAAAGATGAGGAAAACCAGTCAACAAGATCAATATGATTTGTTTGAATATAAACCACACTAAGATAAACGATTTCCAATGAGAAGTAAAAATAAAACCTGATTAAGGAATTTTGTCAAGCACTTAGTGTGCAGTCAAAATATCAAACACTTGGTGTTTAATACACCAAGCATAATTCTCTTTGTGTTGAAGGCGTATCAAATCAATTGCAATTGTTTAGATTGCAATAGTTTCATAAAAACGGTTCTAAACACTTCAACACAACCAGAATTTTCAACAATTCAAATTACACATTAATTATTCTCAATATATATATATATATATATATATATATATATATATATAGAGAGAGAGAGAGAGAGAGATAATGTGTGTGTGTGAGAGAGAGAGTGTGTGTGTGTGTGAGAGAGAGAGAGAGAGAGAGAGGGAGGGAGAGAGAGAGAGAGAAAGAAAGAGAACACCAAGATTTATTTAGGCAGTTCCCCAATTGTCCTCGCTATGGGTACATCTTCCCTCAATTTGAAATCGAATTGAGATATTGTAATTAACCTTTGTAATATTAGTTCACAAGAGAATTAGTAGAAATTCAAATCCCTAAACCTTATGTTTAATGCCGATCCTAACTCTTTTTCTTCCCTTGATCTTAGCAAGATCAAGTCACACAAGATCTCCAATATGATCCTCCGGTTACCGCTACTCCTTTGATCGAACCACCGTTCTTCAAAGCTTTCATTCGGCTGAATCTAAATTGCAAAATCTTGCCCCCAATCCTTTCAAATGATCCTCCAGTTACCACTACTCCATTGCAAGAACCCCCGTTCTTCAAAGCTTTCACTCGGTTGAATTCAAATGCAAAAAATTATGCAAAAACCTTTAAATCAACCCTTGATCTTAGAGTAAAAACCCTAAACGTTTTCTCAATGAAACACCAAAGAAAACCTCAAACCAATTCGATTACACAAACCTAAATTGGACTTTATCAATCATGTCTTAATAACAAACAACAAAAATGATTATGTGTAGTTTTTGAATGCATGCAAAGAAAGGTTGAACATGATGATAATTCTTTGTATCTTTCAGGTTTCAATCTTTAGAAATGATGCATGAAATGTGTATTTATATGTATGAGTGTATGTAGAAAAGAAATGAGCAAAACAAATTTTTAGCCAAAATGCAAATTTAGAAACTTGGTACAGAATGTATTAACTCCAAACTGGAATGAGTCAATACATAAGCTGAATTAGTCACTACAAAGCCCAAAGGAGTTGATACATTGAAGGTAGTAGCCAATTTGTTAAAAAAATGTTTCAGAAGGAGTCAACTCCAAACACGGGGGAGTCGACTCATTGGCTTAATGTATCGAACCATCACTTCAATGTATTAATACATTGAAAGCAGTGGCAATTCCTTGAAAACACCTTTCAGATGGAGTCGACTCCAACTGTAGATGAGTCAACCTATTCGCAAGATGTATCGACACATCTTGCCTGCATATCAATACATTAAAGGCAGATTCAAATCCTTTGAAATTCAACTTAGTATGTATCGATACATATCAAAGATATATCAACCGATTCACAACTTTTCCATGAAAAATTCATACTTTTAGCATGTGATGGAATATGTAACCTAATTTTACATGTTATATGATGATAATGCACATCTAGACAAAGATTATAAGGTCCAACATACAAAGATCTAAGCTACCTAGTTTTGACATAATTCAAAATGCATTTAAGAGTATATTGCACTCGCAATGTTTCATCCAGAGCAATTGGGTGCAAATGCTCCCTGCATCAATATATTTAGCTTCAGCAGTGGATAAAGAGACCTAATTCTACTTCTTGTTGAACCATGAGATTAAATTATTGCCAAGAAAGAAACATCCATCATATGTGTTTTTTCTATCATTTGCATTTCCAGCCCAATCAGCATCACAATACCCTACTATTATTGAATTGGTACTATGTGAATATAGAATTCCATAGTCACCAGACCCATTTACATACCTTAAAAATCTATTCACTTGAGTGAGATGACTAGCCTTTTATTTTTATCTTTCACAAACAGCTATAGAGAAAATGATGGCAGGTCTGCTTGCTGTGAGGTAGAGCAGGCTTGAAATCATGATTATGTATAAATTTGATCAACATTAACACCCTTTTAATATTTGGTTATTTTCACATGAGTTACAGCACGTGATCTCTTGTAACTTTCATTTTCAACCCCAAACTTATTTACTATACCTTTAACATACTTGCTTTGAGATACGAAAAAAGTTGTTTTCGATTTGTTTTACTTGTAGACCAGTAAAGTACGTGAGCTCTTTTACAAAACTTATTTTAAATTCAGACTTCATTTATTGGACAAAATGCTCCACCATCTGGTCTGACATCCCACCAAAGACTATGTCATCAACATAAATATGGGCTATCACAAGTTTTCCTCCATCATTCTTCACAAATAGAGTTTATCCATTTGATAAGTGCAAATTGTACCTATTTTTGTATATATGTTTTGTTGCACTTATCGATTCTTTTTGGTAAATATCGTGCGAATAATACCCGATTTGTTTGTAAATACGTTTACTTTACATTTTAGTGTATATATTGCGTATCGTGTAAATATCATTAAGTTTAATTGATTTTATCTCATTCTTGCAGGTATCCAATCAAGGATGTCTTGCCATTGTTGTATAGAGCATTGAATAAACTTTCCAGCGCTTCAAACCGGGCGAAAAACGGAGTTGCGGTTCAAAAGTTATGAATAAAACAGTGCTGGGAAAAATGCTGTTCTGTCAAATTCGCCAGGAAAATTTTGAATCCGCCTGGTGAATTTGAGAATTTCGCCAGGCGAGTCTGTGACGAGGCCCTGGCGAGAGAAAAGTTGGAAATTCATGTTGCTACTGTCTTGTGCTCGCGTCATGTTCGCCGGGCGAATTTTGGGCAATCCGCCGGGCGAATTTTCAATCCGCCTGGCGAATCTAGATATTTTCTGCCAGTCGGTTTGATTGTGCAGCTATGTGAGAGAAAAAGGGGAATCCGCCAGGCAAATTTTCAATCCGCCTGGCGAATTTGTCTGAACCAAAATTTTGTATTTAATTCATTTGACTTCATTTTTGTTAAGGGATGTTGTTTTGGGGGTATTTTTGTCTCCAAACTTCATCAAACCTCATTCTTTGATAGATTAGCTTAGAAAACATCATGGAAGCTTGCATGCGGGTGAACCGGAGTGGATTGATCGTCGATCGGCGTTGACAAACCGCGAGATGTTTGGTTCATTTCTCTTCTCCTTTGTGTTTTTCTTCTATGTTGGGTTGTTGTATATGTATCTACTATGAACTCATGTATATTTGTCGCCCATGGCGTTGCATAAAACTTGCTTTACAAATCTTTATTGGTGATTGTCTCTGATTTTTGCTTTATGCGCAGGGTTTGGGTTGCGTTAGACATAACCTTCGTAAACTTCGATTAGGGATGGTTATCTGTTAGTTTCTGGACTCTAGAGATAGATTTAGGAGCTAATAATCTTCAATAGGCGTCGAATTTTAATGCCTTCCGTGTTTCGAGGCTTCGCTCGCGAGAGTGACGAAGAGAGTGACACGGTTGTTACCTCAACTGTGCGTTAGACATAACCTTTGTTGTGAGCGATGCTGGGTGATATTGAGGAGTATTGTAGGTGGAGTATAACTGGTCGGTAAGTTTAAGTTTGTGAGGAGTGATTTATATGCATTGTCGGATGAGTTTTTCTCTCTGAAGAATGATTTCTTTTTGTTTTAATGTTTACTTTTCTGTTTGTTTTTTACTTGTAAACTATTTTAATCCAAACTCATTAACGCGAGAGACTGTCGAACGACATTCTTTCCCTCGAACCGATCTCTGTGGACACGACATAAATCCCGGAGGGAATTCTTTCCGAAAATAAATATTTTTGCTGCTTGCCCTATTCTGCATTCAACAAAATGGTGCCGTTGCCGGGGATTGGTTTTGATATTGAATCGCATTGCGACAGTTTCTTTGTTTTTGAGTTTTGTAAATATCGTACATGTTGTATATTTTCACTTGTTTATTATGATACTTGTACATTTTTGACGTTTGTTCAAGTGTTTGGTTAGGACGCTTGCTTTTGGTTGCGCGGTGAGGCATCACCATGGCATGAATGAAGGAAGTTGCTAGCTAAGCACCGTAAAGGCGTCGAGCTTACGACGTAAAACAAGCATGTTTTATAGTTTTTCTTTTCTAAAGTTTTGTTTGTTGTTTGGTTGCAAGTCTTGGTCGACTTATTTGAGGATGCTTTTGTGATTTTCCAAGTTGGTGCGTTTCAATTTGCGGATGTATGGTAATGATCTTGTTAAGTTTTGTACACGTCCGAGGTATGTATTTATCGCTTTCTATACTTTAGCATATTCATGATACTTAGGCATTTTACAAACTTTCATGTCATCCATTCTTTTGTATACTTGTTCTATTGTGAATCACTTTAGTTCCCAACCTTTTTGTGAGGTAGCCTTCTATTGTTCATATATGCGTGGAGTACCAACTCTCTTGTTTTAACTGGATTTTATTATGCTGAATCTGTTAGTTGTGTTGATTATATGAATGCATGAAAAGAATCAAGGCAATTGTTTCATTTTGAGCACAACTACCTTAGCCAAATAGTCAATTCACCTTGTGAGTGTGTGAGAATTCGTAACCCCTTTGAGCTTTTTGATCCATGTTTTTATTTGAACTTAATGCTTGTCTATGAGTATTTAGTTCACTTATTTTTGAATGGATTTTGTTTTTTCTTGGACCTCAACTATGTGTTGTTGTATGGATTTTTTCCTTGCCTTAGAAAGTAGGGAGTATTCACATGATGATGTGGTTGAATTCAAGTTGGGGAGAGGATGATTGTATACTCATTGGTTGGATTCTATGCGGATTGAAAAAGAAAAGAAAAAAGAGAAAAATATGAAAGAGAAAAGAAAAGAAAAAGTGAAAAAGAAAGAAAAAAGAAAAATCCTTGAAAAAGGAAACAAAAAGAGTTTCAATAATTGTACTAAATAAGTATTGTGTGTTGTGTAGCACTTGGGATTTTGGAAGAAGTTGGTTGAAATTTTGTGTGTGAATCTTTGTGAGTTTTCACTCCCTTAGGTTTAGGCAAGTTTTTGTTTTAATTACCTTTAGAAATTGCCCCTTGTTTGTTGACCCGACCACGTTACAACCTTGAAAGTCCTTGTGATTCTTGCCTTTGTATGTTCAATATGAATTTGTGGATGTATGCATAATTTAGTCTTTTGTTTGCATGAGTGTTGTG
The DNA here is from genome assembly GCA_022829125.1 of Lathyrus tuberosus. Lineage (NCBI taxonomy): Eukaryota > Viridiplantae > Streptophyta > Magnoliopsida > Fabales > Fabaceae > Lathyrus > Lathyrus tuberosus. Next base: position 14,711,104 of record JALAZF010000006.1, read on the forward strand.
TGAGTGTAAAGTACCCCATTTTGTGTTTTTCATCTGCCGATGATTGTTTTTACTAGGTGTGATTCACTTTGGAACTTGTGTTGTTTTAGGATGTTTGACATAATTTTTGTATTTTGCATTTGTTTCGTGATTATGTTATCGTCGTAGTTTAGTGGTAAGTATTTACTTTTTGTGTGTACCGTTTTCATTTGAACCATTCATTCGTTTTCGTTTTTCAAAACCTGTTGATTCGTCTTTCTTTGGATATCGCTTTTGCATTTTCAAGTTTGTTTGATTTTTGTTTGTGGACAAACAAGTAGGTAAGTTGGGGAGATTTTGATAAGTGCAAATTGTACCTATTTTTGTATATATGTTTTGTTGCACTTATCGATTCTTTTTGGTAAATATCGTGCGAATAATACCCGATTTTTTTGTAAATACGTTTACTTTACATTTTAGTGTATATATTGCGTATCGTGTAAATATCATTAAGTTTAATTGATTTTATCTCATTCTTGCAGGTATCCAATCAAGGATGTCTTGCCATTGTTGTATAGAGCATTGAATAAGCTTTCCAGCGCTTCAAACCGGGCGAAAAACGGAGTTGCGGTTCAAAAGTTATGAATAAAACAGTGCTGGGAAAAATGCTGTTCTGTCAAATTCGCCAGGAAAATTTTGAATCCGCCTGGCGAATTTGAGAATTTCTCCAGGCGAGTCTGTGGCGAGGCCCTGGCGAGAGAAAAGTTGGAAATTCATGTTGCTGCTGTCTTGTGCTCGCGTCATGTTCGCCGGGCGAATTTTGGGCAATCCGCCGGGCGAATTTTCAATCCGCCTGGCGAATCTAGATATTTTTTGCCAGTCGGTTTGATTGTGCAGCTGTGTGAGAGAAAAAGGGGAATCCGCCAGGCAAATTTTCAATCCGCCTGGCGAATTTGTTTGAACCAAAATTTTGTATTTAATTCATTTGACTTCATTTTTGTTAAGGGATGTTGTTTTGGGGGTGATTTTTGTCTCCAAACTTCATCAAACCTCATTCTTTGATAGATTAGCTTAGAAAACATCATGGAAGCTTGCATGCGGGTGAACCGGAGTGGATTGATCGTCGATCGGCGTTGACAAACCGTGAGATGTTTGGTTCATTTCTCTTCTCCTTTGTGTTTTTCTTCTATGTTGGGTTGTTGTATATGTATCTACTATGAACTCATGTATATTTGTCGCCCATGGCATTGTATAAAACTTGCTTTACAAATCTTTATTGGTGTTTGTCTCTGATTTTTGCTTTATGCGCGGGGTTTGGGTTGCGTTAGACATAACCTTCGTAAACTTCGATTAGGGATGGTTATCTGTTAGTTTCTGGACTCTAGAGATAGGTTTAGGAGCTAACAATCTTCAATAGGCGTCGAATCTTAATGCCTTCCGTGTTTCGAGGCTTCGCTCGTGAGAGTGACGAAGAGAGTGACACGGTTGTTACCTCAACTGTGCGTTAGACATAACCTTTGTTGTGAGCGATGCTGGGTGATATTGAGGAGTATTGTAGGTGGAGTATAACTGGTCGGTAAGTTTAAGTTTGTGAGGAGTGATTTATATGCATTGCCGGACGAGTTTTTCTCTCTGAAGAATGATTTCTTTTTGTTTTAATGTTTACTTTTCCGTTTGTTTTTTTACTTGTAAACTATTTTAATCCAAACTCATTAACGCGAGAGACTGTCGAACGACATTCTTTCCCTCGAACCGATCTCTGTGGACACGACATAAATCCCGGAGGGAATTCTTCCGAAAATAAATATTTTTGCTGCTTGCCCTATTCTGCAACCAACACCATTCCTTCTCTTTTGTATCCATTGTTGACCACGAACTCAGTCAATCGTTCATGCCAATATAATGGGGTTTGCTTTAAACCATAAAGAGATTTCTTTAACTTTAACACATGATATGGAAAACTAGAATCAATGAATCCCTTTGGTTACTCAACATACACTTCCTCATTATGGTATCCATTTAGTAAGGCAATTTTAACATCCATTTGATACAATTTAAATTTCATCATGCAAGAAAATCCCAATAACAATCTAATGGACTTAAGTCTAGTAACAAGAACAAATGTCTCATCGAAATCATCACATTTTATTTAAGTGTACTCTTGGGAAATTAACCTTGCTTTGTTCCTTGTAACATTACCATTCTTCAGGTCTTGGAACCAATTCTTATACATTATTTCTTTTGAATTAGCACATATCTTCTTACATAGCATTATTCAGTAATTCATAAGTTAGAGCTTCCTTGACATTATTAGGTTCAATATTATAACTGAAACAAGATTTTGAAATCATATCTCTGGATCTTGTGATAACTCCATCATTCAGATTTTCTATGACATTTTCAATGGGATGATTCTTCTGAATTCTAATTGATGCCCCCTTATTGATTTGAGAATTTTCAGGAGTTCTGCTTTCAGACTCAATGTTAGACCCCATGTGTGGGACATATATTGGAACATTTGTCTATTGAGGAAAGACATCATCTTCATCTTTATTGTCTTGCTTATCCTAAGGAGTATCATTAATAACAACATTTATAGACTCCATAACTGTCTTGGTACAATTGTTATATACCATATAAGTTATACTATTTGTGGAATAACTTAGGAATATCCCTTCATCACTCTTTAGATCCATCTTTCTTCTTTGCTCAGGATCTACTAAGATGTAGCACTTGCTACCAAATACATGAAAGTATTTAACATTAGCTTTTCTTCCTTTCCACAACTTATACACAGTTTCTTTAGTTCTAGATCTAATGGTCACAGGGTTATGAATATGACAAGTTGTGTTCATGGCTTCAACCCAAAAGTAGTAAGGAAGTTTCTTGGCATGCAACATAACTATGGCTAACTCTTATAATGTCTTATTCCTCATGTCTACTACTCTATTATGATGAGGTGTAATAGGTACTGAAAAATCATGACCAATCCCTTTAGAGGAACAAAACTCAAATAATTTTGAGTTTTCAAACTCTTTACTATGGTCACTTCTTATCCTCACTATCCCACTCCCTTTTTCTCTTTTGAGCTGTTGACATAGCTCTTTGAAAACATCAAAGTGTCAGATTTTTCTTTGATAAACTTGACCTAAGTATATATAGAGAAATCATCCACACATACAAAGATATATATTTTCCCACCCAGACTTTCAACTTCCCTAGGCCCCATGAGGTCCATATGAAGTAAATTTAAAACTTTGGTAGTGGTAAGATGTTGGAGCTTCTTGTAGGACATCTTGGTCTACATACTTATCTGGAACTCTCCACAGATTTTTCCTTCTTCAATCTTGAGATTTGGAAATCCCTTAATAGCATCTTTAGCTATAATATACTTCATACCCTTGAGGTTTAGATGACCAAGTTTTTGTTGCCATAACTTAGTCTCATCAACCTTGGATATCAAGCATGTTGAAGACTGACTTTTTTTTAGATACCCACAAATAACAATTGTCTTTTGACCTTGAACCCTTCATTAACACCTTCAGATCTTTGCTGGAGACAATACACTCAGACTTGTTGAAGTTCACAATAAAACCTTGATCACATAGTTGACCGATTCTGATCAAGTTTGTTGTCAATCCTTCTACCAACAACACATCATTGAGACAAGGGAAACCTGGACTAACCAATTTTATTATGCCCTTGATTCTTCCTCTAGTGTCATCACCAAAGGTGACATAATTGTTAGAGTAGAGCTTTAACTCTTCAAGATAACTCTTTTCACTAGTCAGGTGCCTTGAGCATCCACTATCAAAATACCCATCTTCTCTTGATGAAACTCCAAGAGAGGTATGAGAAATGAGACAAGTGACATTATCCTTGGATTTCCACACTTTCTTAGCTTGAGATTTCTTCCCTTTCCTTCTATTGAGCCTTGACTGACTATTAGACTAAGGATAACCATACCGTCAATAGCAAAAAGGTCTTATATGACCACAACGATGACACTTCTAAGATGATTTCTTGTTTCCTTTGTTGTGAGGGTACACATGTTGAGCATGATGCTGGGACATGTGGTCCTTCATCAGAAAATCAATAGCAAAAAACTTATTGGTAGGAACTTTGACCTTTTTGTTCATGGAAGTGTAGTAAACTATAGCCTTCTTCTCCCCAATCTCCATGATCTCATCTAACATATCAAAACCATTATTTAACATGCATGCATATTTTGTCATATTGTCAAGATTGGACTATAACAATATGACTTCCTCTTCTAGACCAACAATGGTTGAGCCAAGCTTTTCCTTTTCTAGAAGTAAGACACTTATGGTCTTCCTTTCTTTCTCTTTTCTCAAGAAATATTCCTTCCACTCAGTGAGAAATTGTCTATATGTGTCAGCAAGCTATTCTGCTGAGATATCTTCATCATCGGACTCACTGCAAGAGTTATATTTCCTAATGAAAGCCTTCACTTTATAAGTTATTTCTTCTTCAATATCATCACCATATTCAAACTAAGTGATTGATAACCCATTTTTCTGTTTCTTAAAAAAAAAAGTATGACATTCACTTTTGATGTGTACAAACCTTTCACATTCATACCGTTGCATTCCTTTCCCTCTATTCAGGGGACTGATGTCTGACACCTTGTCTAAGTCATTTGTTCTCCATTTTATGTCCAGTTTCTTCAAGGAGTTGTTAAATTATCTGCTAATAAGGGTTATAGACTCTAATAAGCTTTCTCCACCTAGATCTTCTTCCGTTTTAGTGTTGGACACAAAAGCTATACTTTTGTTATTCTTTTTCAGACCTGCCATTTAAGGTCATCTCGAAGGTTTGTAAAGAACCAATGAGTTTATCAACTTTGATTTTGATTAGGTCTTGAGCTTCTTTAATATCCGTGACCTTTGTATCAAACTTCTTATGGAGAAATCTTAGGATTTTCCTGTCCATCCATTCTTCAGATATCTTCTCTCATAACGCATAGGAAGTATTGGCAATGTCACGTAGTCTGATGTTGAAGTGAGAAATAGATTCATCTTCATGAGAATTTTTTAGAATCTCCCAAGCATATTTGGCTTCAGTACATGTGTTGATCAGTCTAAACATGTTCTTGTCAACATCATTGAAAATAGAATTTAAAGCCTTGTAGTTTCCTACAAATTCATTATCTTCTGCATCAATCCACTCAACTTGTGGATTTAAGCTTGATTTAGCATTTTGAGAAATATTCATAGGGTGTTTCTAGCTTATTACCATAGCTTTCCATGTTTTGGTGTCCATGGATTTGATAAATGCAACCATTTTAGCCTTAGCCTTCCAATAATCATAATTGGTGACATCCAATACACGTGGTGTATTGACTGACCCTCCATCCTTAGTGTTATCCATTTGAACATAAAATATCTTCCTTGGAGCTGATCCAAATAGAACAGGATGCCTACTCTAATGCCAATTGAAATTATGTTCACAAGGGACAGATGTTTGATCAGATACTTAAGCAAGGGTTTTCAATATCTTACACCATAACTAACAAACAATAGATAAACAAGATGATGAAGCAGAAAAGCAATGATGGAACACACAAAATTGTTAACTCAGTTCGATGAAACCGCACCTACGTCTGGGGGCACTCTACCCATGAAAGGAAATTCACTATCTTGAATTAATACAGTTAGTCTTATAAGAACAACAACCCCATGTTATTCAATGCATCTTCCTAATCCTAATGTCTTTCTATTTAGGCCTCCCCCATAAATATGAGAACTCATATCACTTTCTTTCAATCACCAATCCAAAGTGATTTTTCCTTCAATAAACAACTTATAGAATGTTGAATTACAACTCAAATAAACAAACCAACATTATGCATTATGATATGAATGAGGGCACTAACGTGGTGTATAAATAACAAGAACAAAGGACTCAAAGGATAAACCCTAACACACAAAATATTCAATAATTGCTCATTGTCTTCAAAGATGGATTCGAGTCTCTTTAAATAGCAATGCTTCTTTTGGACTTTTTCCAACAGGCATAAGCAGCTATGATCTCGTCCAGAAATATAGAAGATTTAGTTGGATTCTATTTTTTATTTGTTCCACAAAATCCCCCAACAAAATATATGATTTAATTTTAAATTCAAATGTAAATCTCCATTTAAACATTATTTGACCGTGACCAATTTAACCAAACAAATCTACATAAATGGATTGCTAAAACATAACAAAAAATCTACAAAAAAATATGATTGGACCAACACTACGCCAAAATTCGCTTTTGGCAGCACTACAAAGACAACACTTTTATCAGAAAGCGCTGCTATAAGTTTTGAAAAAAAATCGCTAAAAAAAGCGCTGCTAAAGGCTACCTTTAGAAAGCGCTTTTTAAAAGCGCTGCTAAAGGTCGTGCGTAGTCACTACCTTAGAAAGCGCTTTTATAAAAGTGCTGCTAAAGGTATAACCTTAGAAAGTGCTTTTAAAAAGCGCTGCTAAAGGCCTTAAGTTGGCCCCACATATGAAAGCTGAAATTCTGGTAACAGATGTGTGATGTCAAGTGCGATGTCACAACATCAATATCTGTTGTATGAACAAGGCAATAATAGTAATCAGAAAATGCACACAAAATTTTTTCACCCAGTTCGGTTTAACAACCTACATCTGGGGGCATACCAATCCAGGAAGGAAGTCCACTATTAGCAGTATCAAATTACAGACTCAACAAACCAGTTGATAATCCACTAACTTAATCACTACCCAATGACCCTTCTATCTAAGTCCTCCCTAGATAAGAGACTCCATTTCACTCCCATTCATCACAATGATGTCTAGCAGTCAACATCTCAGTCACTGCATCACAGCTTGATTTCCAAAAACTCTTCAATCACAGAAAAGTAGAAGACACACTTCCATGACAATACCTAGACATGACACACATGACTAAGAACAATACTTAGAGTTGCTTAACAGCTTCCTCCAAGAACAATACATCTCTTACCTACAGGCTTCGAGATAAACACGATGACCATCCCACAAACCGGGTGGTTCATCAACCAACACAACCCTTATAATCTACATGATGGCTGGCTTGACTTAAACTAGGTTGCAATGCTTCTATTTATAACCTATACCCAACTGGATTTGGGCCTTCAAATCACAACCAATCTTCTGCTAAAAATCTGCAAAAGATTCTGCTACTAAATAGATCTTCAATTAAATCTTCAATCAAATCTTCAATTAACTAATTATTCTCCATATCTTTTTGCATGAAAATAGCAACAAGATCTGCTCTAAATATGATTGCACCAGAATATATCTTCACCAAGAAATTCGCATCCAATCTAACTAACAGATCTCCTCAAATCAAACTAATGCGCGCAACCCTAAAAATATCACAACCTGATGTTTTAATGTTCTGGTATAGTGATGTCAAGACATCGCATGTGACATCACTCTTCAGCACTTTAACTCTTCAACACCTTAACATTCACTAATGTTATGACTCAATGTTAAGACATCAGACATATGACATCATTAACAACACCTGCTATACCCAACTAAGATGTCATGACATCTCCTTCAACATGTCACACCATTACAGCCATGCACTCATACTAGTTAGGTGCAGCACAACATGTCAAGACATCTCACTTGACATTTCCACAACCTGCTGTACTGGACCCAGATGTCATGACATCTATTGTAACACATGACAACAATACTGTCATGACAGTTGAAGATGTTTCAACATTAGGTTCAGCATCTGTAGTGATGTCTGAGCAACCATGTCAGGACTTCTGAGCTGACATCTTGTACCACTTGCTATAGATCATCATCTGTTCTGACATTAACACATCCTGCAGTGATGTTCTACTCTTATGTCAAGAAATTCTTCATAACATTTTCCTGAACAACATGTTTTGCAAAAAATGTTGCCAACTCAGAACTTACAAAAGCGCTTTCTGAAAGCGCTGCTGTAGGCTAATGAAAAGAAAGCGCTTTCTAAGGAAAAGCGCTGCTATAGGCTGACCTATGAAAGCGCTTTCAAAAAGCGCTGCCTTAGGTCATTTGTTAATTAAAAAATAAAGAAGCCCTAATCATTTCTTTCTAATTATTTTCACAACCTCCCTCATTTCTCTCTAGCGATATCGTAACTATTCTGTTTCCGAACTCCATCGTTCTCCGACCGCCATTGTTTAGAGTTCTCCGACCGCCATTGTTGTTTTCTCCGACGACCATCGTTTTTCGACCGCCATTGTTCTCTCTCGTGTCTGGTACGTTTTCGTGTATGGTTAGGAATGTGTTAGTTTGGTTAGACAATCGTGACTGTTAGTTTGGTTAGGAATGTGTTAGTTTGGTTAGACAATCATGACTGTTAGTAAATATTTATATGAATGTTGTTGTTCTGTTACATTACCAGCCATCTTCAACATAAAGTTCACATAAAGTTCACATACAAGAATATGAATGTTGGTGTTCTGTTAGTAAAGATTTATATGCATGACTGTTTTATATGAATGTTGTTGTTCTAGTTGTTTCATCTTGCAGCAATTTTTCAAGACATATTTCAGAAGAAATCTTTACTGCAAGTTTTAAAGAGAGACTTCAGCTAGTTTGTACCTTTAGACTGTAAGGTCAGATTACAAGTATATAGTATGAGTACATGTTTATAAATCATTATTTTCTTATACTTGTATGTGAATGGTTTTTGAATTTTCCATGATTAAAAGAATAATATCTAGTTAGATGATCTTAATACTTTGTTCAAACCATGAATATTCTGCTAATAGTGAAATAATATTGAAATGTAAGCAATTGTTAAGATTGTTAGAATTCTAACGAATTATGTTTTTTTTATTGTTTATTTTTTTCTTTACTACAGGTCAAATGGCTAGTAACCAGGATAAAAATAACTCACACGATACAAATGATGCAAATGAAAAACCTGAGAATGTAGAAAAAAAAATTACACGAGGAATAACAATTATGAAGTTAATAATTCGTGCAAGAGATAAAGGAATCAAATATGATGTACATTGGAGCGATGAAGACCAACTAATTGAGCCTAACGGTGCAATGTTGACAAGTTACATAGGTTCACTTGTTCGTCAGAACATTCAAATCACCTGTGATAACTAGAGAAATCCAGCGTTGCAAGCCGGTAAAGAAAAAATATGGACTGAGATACAGGTACGTACCATATATGATTGATGTTATTAGATTTTTGTTGACGATTATGTCTTTAAATTACTTATACTAACACACTCTATGTGTATGTTTTTCGTAGAGGTCTTTTAGCATTGATGAAAGCCGGAAAATGTATTGTCTTCAATTGGCCAGAAAAAGACTCCGAGGGTTTCGAACTTTTTTATCAACCACTTTTCTAAAGGATAAGCAAGGGAAGTTTGTTGAGGTAGAACTTCCAGTGAAGTATGCAGATTTGATTACACCTGAAGAATGGGAGACATTTGTAGCCAAACGAAGAATCGAAAAATTCCATGTAATGTTAATTTGTCATGTCTATTAATTGTATTGTATACTTGTTGCATTAGACTGTTTTGATATAACTTAAACTTGTTTATCCAGGAAGTGAGTGACATAAATCGGCAAATAGCATCAAAACCGGTGTATCCATACAAAAAAGGGTGTTTGGGATATGCACGCTTACAGCAAAAAATGGTAAGTATATATAAATGCTATGATCTTATTAATTGTCTCAATGTGTTATAATTGATGATCATATTATTTGTCTCAATGTGTAGTTAAAAGAGAGTAAAAGTGAAGAAACATCTCTTCCGGGACATGTTTTGTGGAAGGCTGCTCGTGTCGGCAAGGATGGAGTTGTTACGGAAGATGTTCAACATGTTTTTGACGAATGTGTAAGTATAACATTATGTCTTTAATTAAATCAAAATTTTACTAACATATAATTAATTTTTAATCCCCACTAATAATTGTCGATATGTAAATGAATTTCAGGAGACACTATCTCAATCCTTACCTACAGGTGAGAACGAGGATTGCAGGAGCATACTTAGTCGAGTTCTAAATGTTCCTGAGTATTTCGGCCGTGTACGGGGGTAAGGGATTTGGTGTGACTCCATCGTCCTTATATAAGCATCCAAAGAAAAAAATCCTAGCAACCAACAAGTGATGCAAACGTTGGAGGAATTAAAAGCGCAAGTCCGTGAATTGCAAAAGGACAAAGAAAGATATATGGCGGAAATGCGCAGTTCAGTGTTGAAAGATACTAGTGACAAAGCTAGTATCAATTGTCAGAAGAAATTTCCCGAGTTAATTATATATGTTATTATGAAATTAAATTAGCCCATTCATTTTAATTGACATATATACACATTAACAGTAACATATTTGTTATTGGTTTAGGGCATTTCATCTTGTCAGTTGTATTTATCGTCACCGACTTAATGCATAGTTGGCAAGGGCAAAGTGCATAACACTTTGGGAGATTTACTTCACCATCAACCGCTTCCTAATGGATATCTAAAAGTATCGGTTGATATTGCATTAGAGCTGGATGCGTTGCTACCGATACCTGACGTTGTTTCAGAGACAACATTGCTGCGGGATGCAATAGGATCATTTGTTGCATGGCCGGCAGACCTCATTTTCATAGATGAGGAGGTATGTTGAAAACCATTATGAATGTTTTAGTAATCAAATGTCAATTCTGAACCATTATGAAAAGCATTCTGAACCATTACGTACATTTTTTTTACATGGTAATGTTAGACTCCTACAAAACCCGCATCTAGGGATAAAGGGATTTTGCGGCACAACGAGTCTGTGGCATCACAAAAAGAGGTACATTGAAAGGGTTAATTCTGTGATATGATTGCAAAAGCTTCATGATTTTATACGTTACCTAACTTATATGATTTTTAGGTTCCTGCTCAAGAGTCACAACAAGTCACCAAGAAAGCTAGCAACGTATCCAACAAAAAAAAGGATCTTCCAAGGACTGGACCAAAAAGAGCTTTTGTTGGCCGATTTAGGATGTGTCTTGAAACACTTGTGGGAACATCAGATTTGATGCATGGTGCCATTCGTCAAATAGAAATGGAGGCAGGTGTTTTTGGTTTTTCTAATTTCGAAACACTTGCAAAAGAGGACATGGAACAGATTTTTTGGCATTTTGAATTAGGCATCGGTGTTATGCACTCATACATATGGTACGCCGATCAATCTATTATCTAATTAGTTGAACAATTTATTTACACATTTCAATGAAAATATTCTAATGTTTATTATGTTTTTATTTAAGGGTCTTGTATGACAAATATATGCGCGGGAATCCATTGTCAAACAGATTCTATTTCGTGTCTTGCGCCCGTGTCAACGCACCATTAATTATTCAGGATCCAGATTCAGTAAGAGATCACTTAGTCGAGAGATTTATCGCCAGCAGTACATAAAGTTTGTGTCTTTTACCGTATAATACTGGCAATGGGTTAGATTTTCCTTCTAATTTCATTCTAATCTTTGTATCTTTTGCGTAGAAAATTTCCATCTTAACATTTGTTTTATTTTACAGTGGTCACTGGTTGTGGGTTGCTATTAATCCTACAAAAGAAGTAGTGTATTTTCTGAATTCATTGGATGGTGATTGGACAACACATCCGGATATGAAGAATATGGTTGATACGTAAGTGAGATTTTTCTAAATATTTGTGTGTATTTGTATATTTAATCATTTCTGTGAGATTGTTCTAAATATATGTTTTTATTTTGTTAGAGCAATACGAGTATTCCGATCACAAAGAGAAGCTCGAGTACCACGGTCTAACGCAAACAACATTACTTGGATCAGAGTGGAGGTATATTAATTTTCACAATTTTGCATATAATAGTGATGGTACTTGATATGGAGGTAACATTACTTGTTTTTCTGTGTAGTGTGCTCGTCAGCGTAACGGAATAGATTGCGGTTATTATGTTTTGAGGTTTATGAGAGAAATCCTTCATTTGGATCAAATAGAGATTCCAATCTTGGTATGGATTTATAACTTAGGATTTATTTTAGTATTTATCAAATATTTCATATAATTTATGACTTTTAACAAAATCATGCATATTATGTTTTATTATGTAGTACTTAGATGAATACAAGTGTGCTTATTACTCGAAAGAGAAGTTGGAAGAAATCAAGGAGGAATTATGTGAATACTTTATTGAGAAAAGAATCATATAAGGTATGGAAGATGTTGTTTATAGTTTTGGAATGTTGTATAGTTATGGAATGTTGAGAAAAGTGGTTTTGGAATGTTGTGTATAGTTAGGAATCTTTAGAAGTTAAATGATTTCTAAGTGAACAAATTGTTATTAGAATTATGGATTGGTGTATATATGATGCATGCTTGTGTTGATTTATAACAAATGGTTTATGTGTTGAATGGTAATGGTGTATATATTTTGGATTATAATGGCATATAATGCCTATGTTTAAATAAAGGATTGTTTGTTGAAATAAAGGCTCAATGGTTGAAATATAAGGCCTATGTGTTGAAATAAAGGTTTATTGAATGTTATATAAAGTAGGTTGTTTGAAAGAAAGGCTTGAATTATACAGAATTATGGTATTATTTCCAGAATTTTTTTTTTCTAAAAAATAAGGAATAGGCAGTGCTTTTAAACAAAAAACGATTCCTAAATTCATATTTTTAAATAAGTGCTTTTCAAAAGTAAATTTTACGTGAAGAAAAGAAAGCGCTTTTTAGAAAAAGCGCTGCCTATAGTACACAATAGACAACGCTTTCCACTAAAAGCGCTGCCTTAAAGTGAAATAAAAAAAACATTAGACAGCGCTTTAGAAAACGCTTTCTAAAGGGGGACAATAGACAACACCTAAAAAAGCGCTGCCTAAAGATGCCAAAAGAAAGCATAAAAGGCCTGAAAAAGCGCCGTTAAAGGCCCACTTTAGAAAGCGCTTTCCCAGGAAAAAGCGCTGCTAAAGGCCTATGTTAGAAAGCGCTTTTAAAGGTAAAGCGTTGCCTAAAGCATGCCTTTAGCAACGCTTTTGCATAAAAAAAAGCGCTGTCTTTACCTATAGCAGCGCCACCTTAGGCAGCGCTTTTAAGCGCTGTTAAAGGCCAAAAAAAGCTCTGTCTTTTCCCTTACTTGGCATAGTGCAACCAGAAAAAAATGTGTGGAACAACTATAACATTGGCCTGGAGACAAGTGCCAGATGTTGCACACATGCTAGGATATCTGTTTCCGCATATGTCATTTCTTTATAAAAACAGCTTGAATATATCATGTTGTTTTGCATAATCCAGCCAACCCAAAAAGGAACAACAATATTGCTTGAGAGACTCAACATAAAGTCTTTTGTAGTACAATTCTACACTGGTTTCAATATCCATCCACAAACCTTGCATCAAGTATCAACCATCTGCAAGTCACTTTTGTATTATTAATGAGTTCCTTTATAGGGAATACAACAGACAATAAAAAAAGAAATTGTAAGTTCTGTGACTTTTGGATTAGCTACATTTTGGTAAAACAACAAGCTGTTAGCAAGATGTTACGCCAGATGTTCTGCCATGTCAGTCAGACATCATATCCATCATGATGTTGTGACATGTGCCAGGACATGTTATACCAGAAAGTTAGGGCATGATTATTTTGGTATTTTAGTGTGATTTTTGAGTGTGTTCTGATTCACACGTTTGCGTTACCTATAGGAGTATATTGTGGGAATTTTTGTTTTGACAGATTATGCTAGTTTTTGTAAAAAGGAATGTTGATCCTTTTTAGGAAAGTTTGGATTTTGTTCCTATTTTTGTGCAGGAGATTATGCTTATGGTTTAAAGCTGATTCCTGGTGATTTTACGCTTCAAGAGCCCAAGCCCAAGTGGACAGAAGGCTATTTAAAGAGAAGACCTAACCCTATTTAAAGATGTACATCACGTGAAGATTGAAGCATTAGGATTATCCGTGTTTTAGTCGGTCTTTAGGGTTTGGTGCTTGTTAATTGTATGTCACTCATGTATCTTCTAATGCATTGAGGTTTACTGTTTGTTCATTGTTAATTGTCCACTCTAAAGCTTTTAAGCAAGTGTGTATTGTTCTTGGTTGAAGATCTTAAAGCAAAACCAAGTATTGTACTTGGAAGGGTTGATACTTCTATTATTGGTAATTGTTGAACTGTCACTGGGATTGTGATTGATTAGGAAGTGAGAGAGGGATCTCATATCTAGAGGGTGTCTAGGTAGAAGTTGCACAAGGTAGGGATTAGGCGAGAAGTTATAAATGGTTAGCTTTGAACTAATATTATCATAGTGAATTTCCTTCTTGGCTTGGTAGCCCCCAGATGTAGGTGAGTTGCACTGAACTGGGTTAACAATTACTGGTGTTATTTTTACTTTTCTGTCATTTAAGTTTCTGCCTTTTATTTGTGTGATCAAGCTATTTTGATCCCAGTGTTGTGACATCTGTCTCGACATCTAGTATATGAGTGCTAGAATTTCAATTGGCATCAGAGCAGGTCACCCTGTTCTGTTTTTTTTGGGTGAGCTCCAGGGAGTTTGTATTCTGGTACTATGGATAAGGAAGGAGGAGGAAATGTGAATAGACCACTTATCTTAGATGGCACTAACTATGACTATTTGAAGGCACGTATGGTGGATTTCTTAAAATCTATGGATAGTAAAACTTGGAAGGCTATCATTAAGGGTTGGGAGCACCCTATGGTCAAAGATAAAGATGGAATGGAGACTTTGAAGCCAGAAGAGGATTGGACCAAGGAGGAAGATGAGACTGCTCTTGGAAACTCCAAAGCCTTGAATGCTTTATTCAATGGAGTTGACAAGAACATTTTTAGTTTAATCAACACTTGTACTGTGGCTAAGGATGCTTGGGAAATTCTCAAGACAACTCATGAAGGAACAGCCAAAAGAAAGATGTCTAGACTTCAGCTTCTAACTACCAAATTTGAAAATCTAAAGATGAGAGTATTCGTGACTTTCTCATGAATGTGCTTGAATTAGCTAATGCCTTTAGTGCCTTAGGAGAAAAGATATCAGAAGAAAAGTTGGTAAGGAAGATTCTTAGGCCTCTCCCTAAGAAATTTGACATGAAGGTCACAACCATTGAAGAAGCCCAAAACATCAGCAGTTTGAGAGTTGATGAACTAGTGGGGTCACTTTAAACCTTTGAAATGACCATAAATGACAACTGAGAAAAAGAACAAAATAATTGCTTTTGTTTCCAATTCAGGAGATGAAGAGGAAGAAGGTGAACTTGACACAAATGAAGGGATGGTCAATACCATTGTGTTACTAGGAAGACAGTTCAATCAAGTGCTGAAGAGAATGAAGCGGAAGTTAAAACCTAATGTCCAGAACATCAGTTCTGACTCCAGCAGGAACTATAACTCTCAAGGAAGAGCAAGAACTAAAGAAAGGACCAATCATAATAGAGGGGTTAAATGTCATGAATGTGAAGGGTTTGGACACATTAAAACATAATGTCCTACTTATCTGAAGAAACAATCTAAGGGATTGGTAGCTTTGTGGCTTGAAGAGGAAAGTGAAAGTGATGATGAAACAGTAAAACGAGTAACTGCTTTAACTGGAAGATGGGCATATGAGGTAGAGTCTAGTGATGAAGAGACTTCTTATGCTGAACTAGTTGTTTCCTACAAAGATCTGTGTATTAAGAGTGAGAAACAACAGTAAATTATTGCTCAACTACAGTATGAGAAGGAAGAATGTATGTCCAACATCTACAGTCTGTAGGATGAGGTGACCATGTTGACATCCAAGCTTGAAAATATGACCAAGTCTATAAGAATGTTGAATAATGGTTCTAACATGTTAGACAAAATTCTTTAAGTTGGACAACAGGCTGGTGACTTAAGAGGCATATGGTTTAATAATCAGATTCTGAAAGGAGACCCTAAGGCTACAAATCATGTTTCAACTGTGAGGGTGAAAGAGCCAAGGATCTCAAAATAAGTGTCTCAACATCAAGGCAGGTATCAGTTTAGTAAAAAGGGAAGCAAGGCCCAACAGTTGAGATGTCATTATTGTGGTAGATTTGGCCACATCAAACCTTTTTGTTTCAGACTGCATAGATATCCTAGGTCTTGTGTTCAGCCGAAGGTTAGTCATGAAGCATTGAATAGTACAAAGAAGTGGGTTCCCAAAGAAACTATCAAATCACTCATTGTCCATACTTCTCTTAGAGCTTCTGCAAAAGAAGACTGGTATTTTGACAATGGGTGTTCTAGACACTGACTGGTATAGAGAACTTCCTGTTCAACATTCAGTAACACTCTACTAGTTATGTCGCTTTTGGGGATGGTGCAAAAGGAGAAATTCAAGGGATTGGAAAGCTAGCTTGTGCATGATCTCCTAGTCTTGAAAATATGCTGCTTGTAAAAGGATTGACTGCCAACTTGATAAGCATAAGTCAGTTATGTGATCAGGGATTGAAAGTCAAATTCACTAAGTCTGAATGTATGGTCACTAATGAGAAGGATGAAGTTCTGATGAAAGGAGTCTGATCTAAAGACAACTGTTACTTGTGGTCACACCATTCAATAAAGAATTCTCCTACACGTCTACTATCTAAAGAAGATGAAGTTCAACTTATGCACCAGAAACTTGTTCATTTGCATCTAAGAGGAATGAAGAAAATTATTTCAGCAGAAGCAATTAGAGGAATTCCCAAGCTCAAGATAGAGGAAGGAAAATTTGTGGGAAGTGCCAAATTGGAAAGCAAACCAAGATGTGTCATCCCAAGGTTCAACATCTGACCACTTCAAGAGTGTTGGAACTTCTTCATATGGATTTAATGGGTCCCATGCAAGTTGAGAGTCTTGGTGGAAAAATGTATGCTTATGTTGTTGATGATTACTCAAGATTCACCTGGGTGCATTTCATCAGAGAAAAATCAGATGTCTTTGAAGTCTTTGAGGGATTATTCCAAAAGCTTCAAAGAGAGAAGGAAATCAAAATTGTCAGAATTAGAAGTGATCATGGAAAGGAATTTGAAAATAGAAAGTTTACTGATTTTTGCTCTTTTGAAGGCATCAGTCATGAGTTTTCATCTCCCATCACTCCTCAGTAGATTGGGGTAGTTAAGAGAAAGAATATGACTCTTAAAGAATCTGTTAGGGCCATGCTTCATGCTAAGCACCTGCCATATCATTTTTGGGCTGAAGCAATGAATACTGCATGTTATATTCATAATCGAGTTACCTTGAGAACCAGTACTTCAACCACTCTCTATGAATTATGGGAGGGAAGAAAACCTACTGTCAAGTACTTCCATGTCTTTGGAAGCAAGTGTTATATTTTGGATGATCGTGAACAAAGAAGGAAAATGGATCCTAAAATGATGAAGGGATTTTCCTAGGCTATTCCACAAACAGTAGAACCTATATAGTATTAAACACAAGAACCAAGACCATGATGAAGTCTATTAATGTGGTAATAGATGACTCAACTCTAGAGAAGCATACAGATGTTGAAGATGATGTTGAAACATCACCTCAGAAGATTGTCACAGAAGAAAACGATGCTAACAATAACATCAACAGTGATCTTGTCATTGTGGAAGATGATGACAATCAGACAAGTAAAGGGCCCTCTATCAGAATTTAGAAGGATCATCCCAAAAAGCTCATAATAGGAAATCCTAATAAAGGGGTTATAACAAGGTCAAGGGAAGTGACATCTAATGCTTGTTTTGTTTCCAAAATTGAACCTAAAAATGTGAAAGAAGCTCTAACTAATGAGTTCTGGATCAACGTCATGCAAGAAGAATTAGAGCAGTTCAAAAGGAATAATGTTTGGGATTTAGTTCCTAGACCCGAGGGAACCAATGTCATTGGTACAGGGTGGGTATATAAGAATAAGTCTGATGAAAATGGAGTGGTTACCAGGAACAATGCCAGACTTGTGGCTCAAGGATACACTCAAATAGAAGGTGCTGACTTTGATGAGACCTTTGCACGAGTTGCTCGTCTTGAATCTATAAGACTCTTACTATGGGTGGCATGTTTGCTGAGATTTAAGCTGTATCAGATGGATGTAAAAAGTGCCTTCTTGAATGGGATCTTACAAGAGGAAGTTTATATTGAACAACCAAAAGGATTCGTGGGTTCCATTTTTCCAAATCATGTGTACAAACTAAAGAAAGCTCTTTATGGTCTGTAGCAAGCCCTTAGGGCTTGGTATGAAAGACTGACAGAATTCCTGGTAAAAAATGGGTACAGAAAAGGAGGAACATGCAAGAATTTGTTTGTTAAGGAAATGGATGGCAAGCTCATGATTGCTTAGACATATGTTGATGACATTGTCTTTAGTGGAATGTCAGACCAGATGGTCCAACATTTTTTCAAACAGATGCAGTCTG
Source organism: Lathyrus tuberosus (assembly GCA_022829125.1). Classification (NCBI taxonomy): domain Eukaryota; kingdom Viridiplantae; phylum Streptophyta; class Magnoliopsida; order Fabales; family Fabaceae; genus Lathyrus; species Lathyrus tuberosus. The sequence continues at coordinate 14,729,445 of JALAZF010000006.1, forward strand.
AATTTGAGATGAGTCTAGTAGGGGAATTAACTTATTTTCTGGGACTTCAAGTTAGACAAATGGAGGATTCTATTTTCATATCCCAAAGCAAGTATGTCAATAATATAGTGAAAAAGTTTAGGATGGAAAATGCCTGTCATAAAAGGACTCTTGCACTTACTTATTTGAAGATTTCTAAAGATGAAAATGGGATTAGTGTGGATCAAAGTCTTTACAGGAGCATGATAGGAAGTCTGTTATATCTAATTGCTAGTCGTCCTGATATCACATTTGCTGTTGGAGTTTGTGCTAGATATAAAGCTGAGCCCAAAGTTACTCACACCAATCAAGTAAAGAGGATTTTAAAGTATGTAAACGGTGCTTGTGACTATGGAATGCTGTACTCACATGGTTCTGATGCTATGTTGGTTGGATATTGTGATGCTGATTAGGCAGGTAGTGTTGATGATAGGAAAAACACCTCTAGTGGATGTTTCTTCTTGGGAAACAACCTTATTTCTTGGCTCAGTAAAAAGCAAAATTGTGTGTCTCTATCCACTGCTGAGGCTAAGTATATTGTAATAGGAAGTAGCTGCTCTCAGCTACATTGGATGAAGCAGACCTTGAAGGAGTACAATATCAAGCAAGATGTCATGACATTATACTGCGACAACTTAAGTGCCATCAACATATCCTAGAATCCTGTTCAACATAGTAGAACAAAGCATATTGACATCCGTCATCACTTTATCGGAGATCTTGTTGAAGAAAAAGTGACCAGTCTTGAGCATGTAGCCACTGAGAAGAAACTGGATGATATTTTCACTAAAGCTTTGGATGCAAACCAATTTGAGAAACTAAGATGAGAACTCGGAATTTGCATTGTTAAAGAATTATAGCAATTAGCCTTGATCATGCAGGATACAAAGAAAAGAAGAGCAATGTTGTCAAATTTGGGAGAATGCATTTTCTCTACAGTAGGTTGTGATGTTCATGGGGAGTGTGCATGTGTTTGGTGTTTTTGATATTTATTTTGTAAGAAATTGCAAAATTTCATGTGTGTTCTTGTGTATTTTTCTTGTGATTTTGGTTTTCCCCTTCAGGGGGAGCTGTGTACCTGACTAATATGTAGCTGCAAAGTTGTAGTTTGTACAAAGCTTACATGTTCTCATGTAGCTTGTGTTGTGTTTCTGTGATGTCAGACTAGATGTCTTGATATTGTGCTGTCAGGTGTGCTCTATTGTTTTAACAACATTGTGTTTGGGTTTGTGGTTCCTGTTGTCTGTGTTCTTTTTTGATTCCGCTGTGTATGCCTCTGATGTGTGCTAAGGTTGTTTTAGCTAAAATTTGCCAAAGGGGGAGATTGTAAGTTTTGTGACTTTTTGGATTGGCTACATTTTGGTAAAACAACATGCTGTTAGCAAGATGTTACACCAAATGTTCTGCCATGACAGTCAGACATCATGTCCAACATGATGTTGTGACATGCGCCAGGACTTGTTATACCAGAAAGTTAGGGCATGACTATTTTGGTATTTTTAGTGTGATTTTTGAGTGTGTTCTGATTCACACGTTTGCGTTACCTATGGGAGTATATTGTGGGAATTTTTGTTTTGACAAATTATGTTAGTTTTCGTAAAAAGGATTGTTGAGCCTTTTTAGAAAAATTTGTATTTTGTTCCTTTTTTGTGTGCAGGAGATTATGCTTATGGTTTAAAGATGATTCCTGGTGATTTTACGCTTCAAGAGCCCAAGCCCAAGTGTACAGAAGGCTATTTAAAGAGAAGACCTAACCCTATTGAAAGATGTACATCACGTGAAAATTGAAGCATTAGGATTAGTCATGTTTTGGTTGGTCTTTATGGTTTAGTGCTTGTTAATTGTATGTCACTCATGTATCTTCTGATGCATTGAGGTTGACTGATTGTTCATTGTTAATTGTCCACTCTAAAGCTTTTAAGCAAGAGTGTATTGTTCTTGGTTGAAGCTTTTAAAGCAAAACCAAGTATTGTACTTGGAAGGGTTGGCACTTCTATTGTTGATAATTGTTGAACTGTCACTGGGATTGTGACTGATTAGGAAGTGGAAGGGGGATCTAATATATAGAGGGTGTTTAGGCAGAAGTTGCACAAGGTAGGGATTAAGCAAGAAGTTGTAAACGAGGGAGTTTAGCTTTGAACTAATACTATCATAGTGAATTTCCTTCCTGGCTTGGTAGCTCCCAGATGTATGTGAGTTGCACCGAACTGAGTTAACAGTTATTGGTGTTATTTTTACTTTTCTGTCATTTATGTTTCTGCCTTTTATTTGTGTGATCAAGATGTTTTGATCCCAGTGTTGTGACATCTGTCTCGACATATAGTATCTACGTGCCAAAATTTCATAAACTTATGGAAGTCTCCATCACATACAATCGGTACTACATACTTGACACAATAATATACAATTAAAATTACCTTTATCATAATAGTTTTATGTATAAATGGACATTCTCAACTTTTCTGCACAATCTGCTTCTCAGCTGTCCATCACAGTATGTCCTCCATATTATAAATCTATCAATCCTCAAAATGTGTACTAGTGAGCATCATCCCTCAAAAGCCAAGTGTGTTTTACAGAAATAAGTATAAAAATAGTCATGCTATAGTATTATTTATTGGACTAAAATTTATTTAAACTAAATTAATGTTTGAATAAAGTGTTTACACAATCAAAACTAAACAATAATGACCATATTTATCAAGATCTATCACGTAACTAACCCTTATAATAAGGGTGTTATTTCATGTAGTGACATGTGATTGTCATGTATTGATTGCCACAAAAAGAACGAAAAAAATTAGTCAAGCCTTTGCAAGGACATGTTCAATAATTACACCAGATAAAAAACATATGCAGTAGAAATAAGGGGATAATTACCTTCTTTACAAGCTCAACATCTCTATTAATAGTTTTGGCCTATGACTCGACATGAATGACCCAAGAGGTAATCTGATGGTGATCCCTTTGTGTACTGATTTATCAATAGTAAAATGTCAGCAGTTATAACATTGAAAGGCCATCCTAAATTTAATATAGTTTCATGATTTAACCTATATGTTTTTTAGAAAAATTAACATAGCAATGATCAGAAACAAGAAATTATAATAACATGAAAAGTAACATACCTGCTTCATGATCAAGCATCTGCACAATGATCAAACACATACAAATAAAAACTATTGGTAACAAGTAATTAATATTATCCAATAAAAAAATTAAGGACAACTAATATGGAGGCAGTTTTTAATACACATATCAATCTCTTCATTTTTAGAAAATTCGAATGGAACAAGTTGGACACCCAATCTCTTCATTTCCTTCATCTTTATTTTCAATCACTGTCTTTAACACCTCATTTTTCTGATAACAGGGCATTATAGATTTCAAAGATGAACACATACAAACATAAACACAACCACAACCACAACCACAAACACAGACACAAACACACACAAAACACCAAACCGAAAAAAATTACAATTTTTACAAAAGAAAAGAACACTGATTTGGTTGGTAAATATGGAAAACACAAACACAAAATCAAAATCTACATTTTCTACTAAGGAAGAGAACATCACATGCACATGGATGAAGAAGATAAATACTTTTTCTGTTGTAAAAAAAAATTGAAAATAAGAACCAGTAGAGCTTACCTCAAGCGGTTTTCCAACAATCCTTGACCAGTTGTCACAAAACTTGTCTCTTGATTTGACATAAATCATGCATGCAACATAAGAAACACTAAAAATCAAAGCAAGACAATAGTAAGAGACATAGAAAATATGACTTGTAACAGTGAAGTAAAATAACAGGAAATCAACATACCTCATAAAACAGGGTTGGAACAAGAATGAAAAACAAAGTTGCGTCAAATCTCATAAACCACATATTTTTTTCAGTATTAATACACACACACACACACACACACACACACAATAATAAATCAACATACATTGAAAAAACATACAAACCATTATTTATTTTCAGTATCAATATACATATATGACACTAAATAAACATAAAACCATAAATCCTAACCTAGTGATAAGTCGATGAACCAGATCCACTCTTTTCTCCATACAAACATCATTTCTTTTGTGCAATCACAAAACAAAACCAACAAATCAAAAATAAAAACAAAAGCAAAAAACGTTGATTAATCAAAGAAACATTGCAAACTAGAAAAAGAGCAAGCTTGAGAGAGTGGGAAGAAAAAGAGAAAGATTTACAGAGAGACAAACTTGAGAGAGTGAGAAGAAGAAGAGAGAGATCTGCAAAGAGAGAGTTAAAAAGGCAGAGAGAGAAATGATGAAAAAAGTTGGAGGGAAGTGAATGATCGGTGTGATCTTTTGTGAGATTTTTTGAAAAAAGTCTGATGTGACGTATTGGAAGTAAAGAATAGTACGTAAAGTTGGATTTCAGTTGTTGGTTTTCAAATACAAAACAGCAAAACCGATTTATGTAGAACAAAAAGAGGCAAAATTTTGCATAACCAAATCAACAAATCAGTTTCATTTGTTAGTTTGGTCACAAAAAGTGAAATTTGAACCAAAATTGTGTCCGTTATAAAAATGTGACAAAATTAAAAACAAGGACACTTTTGTGTTTTCTAAATCATGTTATTTTTTTATATTATAGATATATCTTTATTAGAAATTTAGTATTTAACACGAAATTAATTTATTGAAAAATCAGTATGCTATACACGCACATAATGATGATATGTAATTTAAGAAAATTTCATTGGAAACTAATTATTAAGATTTCATATGAAATATTTGGTATTGACTAGTTTTTTTATAAACAAACAATACCATTTCATCAAGGGGTATTAGGGGTACTTCAACCCAATTACAAAATCATGTTAATCTAAAAAATATATATCATTTTTATAATTAAAGGAATTCACAAGGATATTTACACCAAAAATAATAACTACAACAGAATAAATTGTCGGTTCTTTTGGATAACCACCACTAAAAGTGAATGATAACTCTGAAAAATAACCACCACCAAAAGTATTGACTAGTTGAATTCAAACACATTTTGGATTTGTAATACTATAAGACTAGCAAGTTGTGACTATTAACCTCATTCTATTGGCTTTTGACATATGCATGGGTATAAGATGGATTTTAAGTGGGCTAGATTCTTCAAGGTCAAGCTATATTAAGATTGCAAGGGAATTTTCTAAATTGGCTATGTGCATATTGGAAGTAGCTTCTAATGGATAATATTCAATTTGGTGAAAAAAATACATTGTCATAAGTTTTTATTCTTTTATAAATATCCTATGTGATTGGTGCCATTCTTCAATAACTATTTAAAAAAAAAGTTGAACAAAATGTAATAAATTAATTAAAATTAAAATTATCTTATCTTGAAATTTTATGTCTGATACCAATTCTAATACCATCGCATTTAAAGTTATATTAATGTTCAGACCCATGATGCATGGACCATGTGGTCTCACCCGACCAACATCACCTTGTATGAAGAATAGAAAGTGCTCTAAGTACTTCCCTAAGAAGTACATTGAGGATACAACACTTGACAGTGAAGGTTTTCCTCTTTACAGGAGAAGATAAAAAACACACGTCATCCTAAAAAACGGCATTGCATTGGACAATCGTCATGTTGTTCCTTACAATACGCGTTTACTTTTGAAATACCATGCACACATTAACATGGAATGGTGTAACCAAAGTACATCTATCAAGTATTTGTTCAAGTAAATACACAAGGGATATGATAGAATCACAACAACAATTGTTGCTTCTAAATCACGGAATTCGAATGACCTTGACAATGTTGATGAGATTAAACAGTATCTTGATTGTAGGTATGTTTCGCCGAGCGAAGCATGTTGGCGATTATTTGGTTACAATATCCATGGTAGGAAACCTGCAGTTGAACGTATGTTTTATCATTTAATAGGTGAGAAAGCAGTTTACTATACCGATTTTGATAGAGGAAAATATATTGGAAAAGGAGAGTGTCACGGAATCGATGTTCACATTGTGGCTGGTTACAAATAGTAAATATGAAGAAGCCCGAACATTGACATATGGTCAATTTGTATCGAAATTTGTTTATGATAAAAGGAAGAGAACATGGAAGCCACGAAAAAAGGGTTTCACAATTGGTCGGTTAATATGGGTTCCACCCATAACGGGAGAACTATTTTACTTGCGAATGATGTTGACAGTCGCTAAGGGTCCAACAAGTTATGAGGAAATTCGCAAAGTAGGCGACAACCAGTTTGATTCATTTAGGGATGCATGCTTTGCATTGAGTTTTCTTGAAGACGATCAAGAATACATAACTGCAATAGAATAAGCAAGTCAGTGGGGTTCAGGTCACTTTCTTCGCAAACTTTTCGTCGTCATGCTATTGTTCGGTGCTGTAAATCGACCTGTTCATGTATGAAATAAATCCTGGGTTTTATTATCGGATAGTATCTTGCAATCACAGAGATAGTTGGCAAACAATGCAGGTTTGACTAATATCTTTCATAATATTTGGAATTGGATTCATTTGATACTATCACATTTAGTATTGGTTATTAATTTGCTATTAAATCTATGAATAGACAACCTGTTTAAAGCATAATATACATAAATTGGAAGAAATTCTTATAACTTCGCGCCAGAGCCTTCTCCCCCCTCATTCTCAACTTTTCAGAAGGCGTTATAAGAATTTCTTCCGGATGTGCACATGAGAAAACATTCCGGATTTGCACATCTGGAACAAATCAACGTTTTTAAAAAAAAATGGTGCGTCCGAATGTGCACATCCGGAATTAAGGGGCAAAAAAGGAATTTTGCGCGGTTCCTAAGAACCCTTTGGGGTGTATTAAGAAACCCCCTTTCTGTAGATGCTAGTACACTAATTGATAATTCCACAAAAACCTAGCTCGTAGGTCACATAGTTTTAAGGATGGAAATTGTGGATGGTCGTTCTTCTAATGCTCTTCCCTTTATATAGTAGTCTTGATCCATTTTACAGAGACCCAATTAGAAACACTTTAATGTGATTAAATGCACATCATGGCGATTGAATCAATATAATGGTGATTGTATGCACATAATGGAGGTTGAGAATTAGTCATAAAACCCCCATGTGTCGAAGATCGCCCAAACTGGACCATTATAACAAAATCGACCCAATCTTGCTTATCTCGTCGAATTGGATTCATGACCCAACTCGTCACACGACACATGAGGTCCATCCTTACCTAAAATAACTGGTATGAACATAAATCTCGAGCATGAGCCTCTTAGGGGCAAAATGCTTTAGACTAGAATCTCAATCCAATCTATAGAAAAATAGGGATGCACACATCCCTCCGAGCATGAAGCTTGTAGAGGTGAGATGCTCTAGGTAAGGGTTTGTTAGCTGGGATTTTTGACAAGGGTAAAAATCTCAAAAAAGGACAAAGGTGAAGGTACACCGATGACATGTACGTAGGAGTTTTGGTTCAACGAGATTCAAGACTTAGTGTTTTTGGGATGTTGTAAGAACATCTCGACCGCGTGGTATTTTTCGAAAGCATCGAATGGATCAAAGAGGCGATTATTTGAGTGTGCATATATTACATTCAAACACGAATAACTGTTTTTTTGTGTTTCTTTCTGAAGTACGTGTGGAGAAAGCACAGAGACGGGCGGCATGCAAAGCTTTACGTGGCGAACTCTGAAGATAGGAACATTGGAAGTAGTTATTGTCATACTTGTATATATATGAGTTTGTTTTGTTGAATTAAGGGTGTTTATTTTACTATAGGAATCTCACATAAAACTCGAAGTACCAACGTCCAGAGAAAAGAGTCATGACTGAGAGAATGTATGAATAATGAAACGTCATCCTTTACTTTTAATGCAAAGTTTTTAAATTCCCTTTTACTTTGCCTCATCAATTTACTTTCAATCTTGTTCAAGTTACATTACTTTACACTTTCAGTCTTTGTTACATTTCCTTTACATGTCTAAAGTAGTCGAAGTTGACATCTTTTACGTTCTTTTAGTCATTTAAATCACTATTTCGACTAATTCGAAGATATGCTGCTTACTGATAGAGAATTAAAACAAGGTTTTTCTTAGCAATGTCCTAGGATTCACTAGTCGATCCTGCAAGTAACCTTTAATCAAGAGACTAGAGATTGTTTACTGATTTCCAGCGTAAATAAATTGGCACGCCCAGTGGGACCTGTGGTAAGTTTCATATCTTTTTATAGATATTCTTGTTTTCCTCTCTTTTAAAACTTATTCTATGTTCATGAGTTTTTTTGGGTAGTTTCTATGCAATTAAGGAGTGGAAAGGCTTTGTCCAAAATGTCGCGTCCACTTATAGATAATGCCAATCCCCAGAATAATCCTTAAAATGTAGTGCAACAACCAACTGTGTCGACGGTTCAAGAGCCGATTATCTCAACACCGGTTAGGGCAATTGTTCCAGTGGTGTCAACAACGCCAATCACAACAATACCATCGCAATGGGCTACACCCTCTCCGCAAACAGGGAATCCCTTTAATAACCTTGCAATTGCGAGACCTTTGTTTGGGTTTTCAATGCCACCAAGTGGAAAATATTACCCTTTTGGCATGCCAATGTCTATGATGGCTAACCTTCAGACGAATATGTCAACCTTTTGTGACAATGCAGTGGCTACGACACCATTGTATAACCCTTATAATGCCTCAACGTCGACCATTAATAATATGGCGCAACTAGGAGGGATAAACTACACTACTCAATATACGCCATCTTTAAATACGACTTCCATGATAGCCATGAGAAAATAAATGGACGAGAGTAACTTAGAGTTAGTTAGTACTCTCACCCAGCAAATGGGAACCATTTTTAACCCTTTGATTACAAATATGAATCATACTTATGAAGTATTGGCGAATAAAATAGGGTGAATCACTAATTCCTTTGGCATGCCTCCAGTGCAAGTTCTACCTACCCCCCAAATATCAAATGTTAGGTTGGGAGAAACCCCTGAAATTGGGACAGCGCAAGCCACTGTAGGTCAAAACCAAGGGTTTCAACCAGAACCTCCCCCAAATAAGGAAGAGGTAGAACAAATAAAACAAAATAACCTTAGACCTTTGATTGCTCAGAGGAATCAAAATGCTGACCAAGTGCTTAGACATGTCCAACATAATAATTTTGGAGGGCATAACAACATAGCAAATGTGGTCGAACAAATTTTGACCCAAAATGGACTTAATGTGGGACTCCACAAACCAAACTTTGTATCTTGTTTGTTAGAATATGTTCGACTGACGGAGTCCCCAAGGGATAGAAAGTCCCAATGTTCACCAAGTTCACTAGAGATACCAATGACTCGACAGTATAACATGTCATCCAACATCAAACTGAGGCTGCCAACATAACAAACAATGAGAATTTAAAGAGTAAATACTTCCCCAATTCTATGACGAAGAATGCATTCACCTGGTTCACAACTCTCCTTCCATATTTTGTCCAATCATGGGATCAGTTGGAGAGACTATTCCATGAACAATTTTATATGGGACAATCAAAGATAAGTTTGAATGAGTCGGCTAGTGTCAGGCGAGGAATCCCTGAGTCGATAGATGGCAATTTGAATAGATTTAGATTGCTCAAGGAAAAGTGTTTCACCCTGGTGCCTGAACATGAGTTGGTCGAAATGGCCTCAGGTGGCCTATACTATTCAATTAGGAAGAAATTAGATACATAATGCCTTAGGGGCATGGCTCAATTGGCAGATAGAGTTCGCCAAGTCGAACACTTGAAAAATGAAAAGGCTAGAACAAATAAATAACATAAAAATAAAAAAGCCGCTTATGTAGAGGCAGATGATTACATCTCTAATATAGGCGATGATTTTTCTGAAGTGGGTGAGTTCAAGGTGGCTGAACTTAAGCTAAGACCCCTTTATGTTTGTGAATTGCTAAAACCATCGAACGAGAAATATTATGCCGAGACAAGAAAAAACAAGAAGTTCGCCACTAAGACTTATACCTTTGACATTACAAAATGTGATGAAATATTTGATTTGTTGGTCACAGATGGTCAGATTATAAAGCCTCCTGTTTTGAAAATTCCTCTTTTGGAACAAAGGAAGAAGTTAGGTTTTTGTAAGTACCAAAATTTTCTAGGTCATAAAACTTCTCAATGTATACTTTTCAGGGATTTAGTTCAGAAAGTGCTGAAGGATGGAAGGCTACAGTTTGGAGAAAATATTAAGTCGTCCATGAAGGTTGACTCAGATCCCATGCAGACAGAAGATGCGCATTATACAGAGCCGGTGAAAATTTTGATGGTTGAAGCTACTGATGGCTCCAACATGGAGGTTGATAAGGGTGAAAAGATCTCTGTTGTCGCAGAGTATAACATGCATGCAATCTATCCCTAGTCTGAAAAGGGATTAATTGACTTCCTTGAGTGCTGCAAGCTCAACGATTCCAAGAATTTGCTTTTCCTACGCTGCAGCGCCGTGTTCGATGAAGAAGTAGCACAAAAGCTGAAGTTAAATCATGTAGTTAACAACTTTGTGCAGTATATCTTTAGTTCCTATATCAAACCAAGTAATGAAACAAAACACTAAATGTGCTTCTTAGCGTGTTAAATCAAATGGAGTTTTCAAATATAAAGTTAAACATGACAACCAAATTACCTTTTTCTTTTGAAGATCATGAAACTCGATTTGATTTTCCTTAAACTTCTTTAAGGACATGTTATACTCATACAGGTACATCATTATGGAAACCCAGTAATCACTCCATATATTATTTAGATCTGTAATTATATATCAAAGAAATTCTTTATCAGGATGGAAAAAATTAACGACATGCAATATAAATGAGTATGTTACTTCATAACTTGAAGGCATGAAACTTCAAATAATTTTATTTGTATATACAAAATTTTATCCACAATAATTGTGAAAATTTGAATATGAAAATCAAATATAAAATTAGCTGAGCTTGAAGATATGATACTTAAGATCGCTTATTGTATCCACAATCTTTTCTAAATCTGAATAAGAAAATGGAAAACAAAAAAAAAAGACATTATAGATTGTATCCATATCCACAATCTTTTCTAAATCCGAATAAGAAAATGGAAGAAAAAAAGATCATCAAATCAATTTTAAATTTTTAAAATAAAAAACACAATAAAATACATTATGGATTTTATAAAAAGTACGGTGAAAAACTATAAATAATGAAAGCATGTAGTTAACAACTTTGTGCAATCTATCCTTAGTTCCTATATCAAACAAAGTGATGCAACAAAAGACTAAATGTGCTGCTTAGTGAGTTTTTTTTTTGATCAATCTTAGTGAGTTAAATCAAATGGATTTTTCAAATATAAAGTTAAACTTGACAACCAAATTACCTTTTTCTATTAAAGGTCATGGAACTCGATTTGATATTCCTTAAACTACTTTATGGATGTGTGATACTCATGCAGGTAAATCATTATGGACACCCAATAATCTTTGCATATACTATTTAGATCTGTGATTATTTATCAAAGAAATTCTTTATTAGGTTGCAAAAAATAAAAGACAGGTAATATAAATGAGTATGTTACTTCATAACTTGAATGCATGAAACTTCAACTAATTTTATATGCATATACAAAATTAGTATAAATAACTATTTGAATAGATTTAGATTGCTCAAGGCAAGGTGTTTCACCTACCTGCCTGAGCATGAGTTCTTGAAATGGCCGCATGTGGCATAGACTATTCAATTAGGAAGAAATTAGATACCCAATACCTTAGGGACATGGCTCAATTGCCAGATAGAGTTCACCAAGTCAAATGCTTGAAAGCTTAAAAGGCTAGAACAAATAAATACCATAAAAATGAAAGATTCGCTTATGTAGAGGCAGATTATTACATCTCTGATATAGGCCACGATTGTTCTGAAGAGGGTGAGTTCAACATGGGTGAACTTAAGCTAGGACCCCCTTATGATTGCGAAATGCTAAAACCATCGAACGAGAAAAATCCTGTCGAGATATGAAAAAAAAGTAGTTCGCCACTAGGACTTATACCTTTGATATTACAAAATGTGATGAAATATTTGATTTGTTGGTCAATGACGGTCATATTATAGTGCCTCCTGGTTTGAAAAATCCAAAGGAGGAAGAAAGGTTTATGTAAGTACCATAATTTACTGGGTCATAAAAATTATCAATGTGTACTTTTCATGGATTATGTTTAGAAAATTCTGAAGGATGGAAGGCTGCAGTTTGGAAAAAATAAGTCGTCCATGAAGGTCGACTCAGATCCCATGCAGACAGAAGATGCTCACTATGCCGAGCCGTAGAAATTTTTTAAGGTTGAAGATACTAATGGCTCAAACGTGAAGGTTGATAAGGGTGAACATATCTCAATTGTCGCCGAGTATGACATTCAGGCAATCTATCCCCAATCTAAAGAGGCATTTATTGACTTCCTTGAGCGCTGCAAGCTCAACAATTCAAAAATAATACTTTTCCCACGCTGCAGCGCTGTGTTCGATGAAGAAGCAGCAAAAAAGCAAGAGTTAAATCATGTAGTTAACAACTTTATGCAGTCTATCCTTAGTTCCTATATCAAACAAAGTAATGCAACAAAACACTAAATGTGCTTCTTAGTGAGTCAAATCAAATGGAGTTTTCAAATATAAAGTTAATCATGACAACCAAATTACCTTTTTCTTTTGAAGGTCATGAAACTCGATTTGATATTCCATAAACTTCTTTGAGGACATATCTTACTCATTCATGTACATCATTATGGAAACCTAGTAATATGTCAATATATTATTTAGATTTGTAATTATATATCAAAGAAATTCTTTTCAGGCTGAAAAAAATAAAAGACATGCAATATAAATGAGTATGTTACTTCATAACTCGAAGGCATGAAACTTCAACTAATTTTATATGCATATACAAAATTTTATCCACAATATTTTGAAAATCTGAATATGAAAATCATCTGAGCTTGAAGATATGATACTTAAGATCTCTTATTGTATCCACATCCAGAATCTTTTCTAAATCTGAATAAGAAAATGGAAAAAAAAAACATTTTAGATTGTATCCATATCCACAATCTTTTCTAATCCGAATAAGAAAATGGAAGAAAAAAAAGATCATCAAATCAATTTTAAAATTTGAAAATAAAAAACACAATAAAAGGCAATATGGATTTAAAGGAAAGTACGGTGAAAAATTATAAAATTGAAAGCATGTAGTTAACAACTTTGTACAATCTTGCCTTAGTTCCTATATCAAACAAAGTGATGCAACAAAACACTAAATGTCTTGCTTAGAAAGTTAAATCAAATGGAGTTTTCAAATATAAAGTTAAACATGACAACAAAATTACCTTTTTCTTTTGAAGGTCATGAAACTTGATTTGATATTCCTTAAACTAATTTAAGGACATGTCATACTCATGTAGGTACATCATTATAGACACCCAGTAATCTCTCCATATATTATTTAGATATGTGATTATATATCAAAGAAATTCTTTATCAGGTTGACAAAAAAAAGACATGTAATATAAATGAGTATGATACTTTATGACTTGAAGGCATGAAACTTCAACTAATTTTATATGCATATACAAAATTTTATCCACAATAATTTTGAAAATCTCAATATGAAAATCATATGAGCTTGAAGATACAATACTTTAGATCTCTTAATGTATCCACATCCACAATCTTTTCTAAATCTGAATAAGAAAATGTAAAAAAAAAAAAAGACACTTTAGATTTTATTCATATCTACAATCTTTTTTAAATCTGAATAAGAAAATTGAAGAAAAAAAAATCGTAAAATCAATTTAAAATTTTGAAAATAAAAACACAATAAAATGCATTATGGATTTGAAGGAAATTACGATGAAAAATTATAAATAATTGAGAGCCAGTTGTTAACAACTTTGTGCAATCTATCCTTAGTTCCTATATCAAACAAAGTAATGCAACAAAACACTAAATGTTTTGCTTAATGAGTTAAATCAAATGGAGTTTTCAGATATAAAGTTAAACATGACAACTAAATTACCTTTTTCTTTTGAAGGTCATGGAACTCAATATGATATTTCTTAAACTTCTTTACGGACATGTCATACTCATGCAGGTACATCATTATGGACACCCAGTAATCTTTCCATATACTATTAGATCTGTGATTATTTATCAAATAAGTTCTTTATTAGGTTGCAAAAAATAAAAGACATGCAATATAAATGAGTATGTTACTTCATAACTTGAAGTCATAAAACTTCAACTAATTTTATATGCATATACAAAATTATTCTAAATCACTATTTGAATAGATGTAGATTGCTCAAGGCAAGGTGTTTCACACAGGTGCTTGAACATGAGTTGGTCGAAATGGCTGCATGTGGCCTAGACTATTCAATTAGGAAGAAATTAGATACCCAATACCTTAGGGACATGCTGAATTATCTGACAGAGTACGTCAAGTTGAACTGAAAAAGTCGCTTTTGTAGAGGCACATGATTACATCTCTGATATATGCGACAATTGTTCTAAAATGGGTGAGTTCAACGTGGTTGAACTTAATCCAGGACCCCCTTATGTTTGCAAATTGCTAAAATCATTGAACGGGAAAAATCCTTTTGAGATAAAATAATCAAGAAGTTCGCCACTAGGACTTATACCTTTGATATGACAAAACATGATGAAATATTTGATTTGTTGGTCACAGATGGCCAGATTATAGTGCCACTTGGTTTGAAAATTCCTCCTTTGGAACAAAGGAAGAAGAGCAGTTTTTATAAGTACCATAATTTTTTAGGTCATGAAACTTCTTAATGTATACTTATCATGGATTATGTTTAGAAAGCGCTGAAGGATGGAAGGCTGTAGTTTGGCGAAAAGCCTAAGTCACCCATGAAGGTTGATTCAGATTCCATGCTGACAGAAGATGCACATTATGCTGAGACGGTGAAAATTTTGATGGTTGAAGCTACTGATGGATCCAACATGGAGATTTATAAGGGTGAACAAATCTGAACTGTCGCCGAGATTGAAATTTTGGTAGTCTATCCCCAATCTGAATAGGAATTGATTGACTTTCTTGAGCGCTGCAAGCTTAACTATTCAAAGACAATACTTTTCCCACGCTGCAGCGCTGTGTTCGATGAAGAAGCAACAAAAAAGCTGGAGATAAATCATGTAGTTAACAACTTTGTGCAATCTATCCTTAGTTCCTATATCAAACAAAGTAATGCAACAAAACACTAAATGTGCTTATTAGTGAGTTATATCAAATGAAGTTTTCAAATATAAATTTAAACATGACAACCAAATTACCTTTTTCTTTTGAAGGTCATGAAACTCGATTTGATTTTCCTTAAACTTCTTTAAGGACATGTTATACTCATACAACTACATCATTATGGACACCCAGTAATCTCTCCATATATTAATGAGATCTGTAATTATATATAGAAGAAATTCTTTATTAGGCTGAAAAAAAATAAAGACATGCAATATAAATGAGTATGTTACTTTATAACTTGAAGGCATGAAACTTCAAGTAATTTTATATGCATATACAAAATTTTATCCACAATTATTTTTAAAATCTAAATATGAAAATCAAATATAAAATCATCTGAGCTTGAAGATATGATACTTAAGATCTCTTATTGTATCCACATCCACAATCTTTTCTAAATCTGAATAAGAAAATGAAAAACAAAAAAAATACATTTTAGATTGTATCTATATCCACAATTTTTTCTAAATTCGAATAAGAAAATGGAAGAAAAAAAGATCATCAAATCAAATTTAAATTTTGAAAATAAAAAACACAATAAAAGACATTATGGATTTAAAAGAAATTACAGTGAAAAATTAAAAATAATTGAAAGCATGTAGTTAACAACTTTGTGCAATCTTTCCTTAGTTCCTATATCAAACAAAGTGATGCAACAAAACACTAAATGTGCTGTTTAGTGAGTTAAATCAAATGGATTTTTCAAATATAAAGTTGTACATGACAACCATATTACCTTTTTCTCTTAAAGGTCATGAAACACAATTTGATATTCCTTAAACTACTTTATGGTTATGTCATACTCATGCCGGTACATCATTATAGACACCCAGTAATCTTTCCATATACTATTTAGATATGTGATTATTTATCAAAGAAATTCATTATCAAGTTGACAAAAATAAAAGACATGAAACATAAATGAGTATGTTACTTCATAACTTGAAGGCATGAAACTTCAACTAATTTATATGCATATACAAAATTTTATCCATAATAAGTTTGAAAATCAGAATATGAAAACCAAATATAAAATCATCTGAGATTGAAGATATGATACTTTAGATCTTTTATTGTATCCACAACCACAATCTTTTCTAAATCTGAATAAGAAAATAGAAAACAAAAAAAGATACTTATGATTGTATCCATATCCACAATCTTTTTTAAATCTGAATAAGAAAACTGAAAAAAAAAATCGTCAAATCAATTTTAAAATTTGAAAATAAAAAACACAATAAAAGACATTATGAATTTAAAGGAAAGTACGATGAAAAATTATAAATAATTGAGAGCTGTAGTTAACAACTTTGTGCAATATATCCTTAGTTCCTATATCAAACAAAGTAATGCAACAAAACACTAAATGTGCTGCTTAATGAGTTAAATCAAATTGAGTTTTCAAGTATAAAGTTAAACATGACAATCAAATTACCTTTTTCTTTTGAAGGTCATGAAACTCAATATGATATTCCTTAAACTTCTTTAAGGACATGTCTTAATCATTCAGGTACATCAATATGGACACCCAATAATCTTTCCATATACTATTTAAATAAGTGAATATTTATCAAAGAAATTCTTTATTAGGTTGCAAAAAACAAAAGACCTGCAATATAAAAGAATATGTTACTTCTTAACTTGAAGGCATGAAATTTAACTAGTTTTATATGCATTTACAAAATTTTATCCACCATAATTTTGAAAATCTGAATATGAAAAGCAAATATAAAATCATCTGAGCTTAAAGATATGATACTTAAGATGTCTAATTGTATCCACATTCATAATATTTTCTAAATCTGAAAAAGAAAAAAAAAGACAGTTTAGATTGTATCCATATCCACCATCTTTTCTAAACCTGAATAAGAAAATGAAATAAAAAATGCTAATAAAATAAATTTAAAAATTTGCAAATAAAAAAGACAATAAAAGGCATTATGGATTTAAAGGAAAGTACAGTGAAAAATTATAAATAATTGAAAGCATGTAGTTAACAACTTTCAGCAATCTATCCTTAGTTCTTATATCAAATAAAGTAATGCAACAAAACACTAAATGTGCTGCTTAATGAGTTAAATCAAATAGAGTTTTCAAATATAAAGTTAAACATGACAACCAAGTTACTTTTTTCATTTGGAGATTATGAAACTAGATTTGATATTCCTTAAACTTCTTTAAGGACATGTCATACTCATGCAAGTACATCATTTTGGACACCCAATAATCTCTCCATATACTATTTCGATTTGTGATTTTATATATCAAAGAAATTCTACATTAGACTGAAAAATATAAAATACATATAATATAAATGAGTATGTTACTTCATATCTTAACGGCATGAAACTTCATCTAATTTTATATGCATATACAACATTTTATCAATAATATTTTTGTTAATCTGAATATGAAAATCAAATACAAAATCATCTGAGCTTTAAAATATGATACTTTAGATCTCTTATTATATCCACATCCACAATCTTTTCTAAATCTGAATAAGAAAATGGAAAACAAAAAAAATACACTTTAGATTGTATCGATATCCACAATCTTTTCTAAATCTGATTAAGAAATGGAAGAAAAAAAATTATCAAATCAATTTTAAACTTTGAAAATAAAAAACAAAATAAAAGGCATTATGTATATAAAGGAAAGTATGGTGAAAAATTATAAATAATTGAAACATGTAATTAACAACTTTGTACAATCTATTCTTAGTTCATATATCAAACAAAATAATGCAACAAAACACAAAATGTGTTGCTTAATGTAATACCCCGTATTATCTAAATGCTCAATTGGATATCAGACGAGATCTGATGAGTATCTATGTGCTCTATCTTTGATTAATTGGATTTATGGAATCCTCTAAGTACTTTAAGTATTGACATTTGGGATCAATAGATCAACTAATGAACTCTGAAGAGATCAATTTATTATTAGTTCAAGAGAGAGACTTTTGTGATAACTCAAATGATTGATCAATTGGTTGAGACGACAAAATATCAATTGGAGATATTTTACTCTATGGATTTATATTATATAATAATGATTGTGTATATATATATATAAGAGAAAAGAAAGAAAGAAGTAGTAAGAGGAAGAAAAAGAAGAAAAGAGAAAGAAGAGAAGGAAGAGAGAAAGAAGAAGAGAAAGAGGGAAAAGCTGGAGGAGAAGCTCATGGATCATCATCATCTTCTTCAAACTCCTCTTAGATTATCAGGTGGGTTCTAGTTAGACACTCTAAGTTCTAGAAATAAATGTTTGGAACTTAGGTTAGAATTGAGAGAAAATGATGAAACGGATAAATCGATGAAATCTAACGGATGAAACGTGATATAAATTGTGTGGAATACTTTTTGTATGATTGGTTTATGTTTTGGTATGCTTTGGATGAGTTTTGGTGGAAGAAAGGTTGGATTTTTGGCCCAAATGACCCATAACAGTGCTGCTGAGAACCCCAGAATTCGTAGGTTCACACTGCGAATCCCCTAGTGAAGGGGAAATCGAGCATTCACTGGTTGTTCGCACGGCGAAGGTGAAGGCGAACATTCGCTAGAGGTTCGCACTGCGAACTTTACCTTGTTTTGGTTCTGCCACGATTCGCCAGACGCTCGCACTGCGAATGAGGTAGCGAACCCAGTGTATTTAGGCATTCGCTGGGACCTTCGCACTGCGAAAGCGAGCATTCGCT
Source organism: Lathyrus tuberosus (assembly GCA_022829125.1). NCBI lineage: Eukaryota > Viridiplantae > Streptophyta > Magnoliopsida > Fabales > Fabaceae > Lathyrus > Lathyrus tuberosus. The sequence continues at coordinate 14,748,484 of JALAZF010000006.1, forward strand.
GGCTGCTTCGCATTGCGAACATAGCAGATCCTCCAACTTGTTTCTTTCATAACTTCAAATCCGTAACTCGGATCGAGACGTTCCTGGTGTCATTAGAAAGCTATGAAGGAGAGTAATGTTTTGTGAAATGTTGGAATTGACATCTTTTGGATAGTAAATCGGATCGAGGCATATTTATAGCCGATGTAAAGCTATGGAAATATCCTACGGGATAAGGGTGAGAAATATTGATTCGATACCCGATTAAATGAATCGGAGGAAACCTACGTATTGTGTTAACTATGTAAATGTGAAAAGTGATGTTTTATGCGATGTGTGATTATGTGTGTTACTTGTAATATTTGTGATTATACCATGTCTATCTAATTGTAAATTGTTAATGAAAGGTATATGCATGCTTAAAATGAATTAGGAAGAGTGAGGAAACCTTACCCCAAAACAAAGTGGTATAATTCTAGGTTGTGACTAGAATTGTGATAGGAACTCTGAATGACAACGCTCGTGCATGAGAGGCCGAGGCGTGTGTCCATTATTGTATGGTATAGGAATGAGTGAAACACTAGTATGGAACATGTGCAATTGTTGTGATTTATGAGAAAAGGCGAATGTGGCCTTAGGGCTAATATGGCCTTGTGATTGTCGAATACAATCACGTTGTGTGTGTGATCATGTAATCATAACCAGTTTATCTTGAGGTGTAGTTTCATGAGACTCGAGTTCCTCCTCTGAAACGTAGGCACAATTACTTGGTAGGTTTGATTCCCTACGTGTAGTACGATTGGAACCTATGCTATGGGTCGAGACTTGTGATGGTTAACAGGCCATGAGAAGTGACGGTTCACGGTTAATAGGCCGATGATCCCGAATCTAATTCGTATGCCAAGTAACTACAAGGATCCATGACTCGGGTCGACTTCTAGACGTAGAAGCGGACGAGAAAAGGGGATGCCTTGGTACGGTTATCGATTCGTAAGGAATCTTGAGTTAACAGGCTCAGGACGTAATTCATTCCGTGTGATATTTATGAGTTAACAGACTCATGACATGTTTCCATATAGTGTGAGATTGTGAGATTGTGAATTTGTGCACTCAAAGTCATTTCCCTTCCCCTTGACTTGAGTTAGGATTGATAGAACCTTGTAAAGCCGAGAGGACCTATAAGATAGGGAACTCACTGAGATTTGATGTATCTCACCCCACTATAGTTGCTATATTTCAGGTACTTGCAGGTTTGTTTTACAAGTGGAACTATGCTTGGGTGTTTCAAGAGAAGCTTAGTTAAGTTTATTCCGCTGTGTATTATCTGTTGTATACAATAGAGGATATTGTATATTCTTAGATTTTATTTTCTTTGGCTAATTTCCATGACTTGTGCCATGGGTTGTATTTATGTTTTAGAAATGGACAAGTATGTGAACTATGCCATTAGGCGCTTTTGATGTGTCAGAACCACTATAAAATGCTTGTATTGTATTATTCTAGATATATATTATACATGGCATTACACTTAATGAGTTAAATCAAATGAAGTTTACAAACAAAAAGTTAAACAAAACAACCAAATCAGCTTTTTCTTTTGAAGGTCGTGAAATTCGATTTGATAATCCTTAAACTTCTTTAGGGACATGCCATTATCATGTATGCACATCATTATGGACATCCAGTAATCTCTCCATATATTATTTAGATATATGATTATATATAAAAGAAATTCTTTATCAGGATGAAAAAAATAAAAGACATGTTACATAAATGAGTATGTTACTTCTTAACTTGAAAGCATGAAACTTTAACCAATTTTATATACATATACAAAATTTTATCCACAATATTTTTGAAAATCTGAATATGAAAATCAAATATAAAATCATCCTAACTTTATGATATAACAGTTTATATCTCTTATTGTATCCACATCCAAACTTTTCTAAATCTGAATAAGAAAATGGAAAAAAAAAAGAAACTTTAGATTGTATCCATATCCATAATCATTTCTAAACCTGAATAAGAAAATGGATGAAAAAAAGGATCATCAAATCAATTTTAAAATTTGAAAATAAAAAGCATAATAAAAGGCATTATGGATTTAAAAGAAAGTACAGTGAAACATTATAAATAATTGAAAGCCTGTAGTTAACAACTTTGTGTAGTCTATCTTTAGTTCTTATATCAAACAAAGTAATGCAACGAAACACTAAATGTGCTGCTTAGTGAGTTAAATCAAATGGTGTTTTCAAATATAATGTGAAACATGACAACCAAATTACCTTTTTTTTAAGGTCATGAAATTGGATTTGATATTCCTTAAGGAGATGTCATACTTATTCAGGTACATTATTATGGACACCCATTAATCTCTCCACATATTATTTAGATCTGTGATTATATATCAAATAAATTTTTTATTAGGCTAAAAATAAATAAAAGAAATGCAACATAAATGAGTATGTTACTTCATAAATTGAAGGCATGAAACTTCAACTAATTTATATGCATATACAAAATTTTATTCACAATAGTTTTGAAAATCTGAATATGAAAATCAAATATAAAATCATCTGAGTTTGAAGATATGATACTTTAAATCTCTTATAGTATCCACATCCACAATCTTTTTAAACCTAAATAAGAAAATGAAAAAAAAGACACTTTAGATTGTATACATATCCACAATCTTTTCTAAATCCGAATAAGAAAATGGAAGAAAAAAAATATCATCAAATCAATTTTAAATTTTAAAAATAAAAATAAAACAAAACAAAAGGCATTATGGATTTAAAGATAAGTACTGTGAAAAATTATAACTAATTGAAAGCATGTAGTTAACAACTTTGTGCAATCTATCCTTAGTTCCTATATCAAACAAAGTAATGCAACAAAACACTAAATGTGTTGCTTAATGAGTTAAATCAAATGGAGTTTTCAAATTAAAAGTTAAACATGACAACCATATTATCTTTTTCGATTGAAGGTCATGAAACTCGATTTGATATTCATTTAATTTCTTTAAGGAAAGGTCATATTCATGCAAGTACTTCATTATGGACACACAATAATCTCTCCATAAATTACTTAGATATGTGATTAAAATCAAAGAAATTCTTTATTAGGCTGGAAAAATTAAAAGACATGCTATATAAATTAATATGTTAATTCATAACTGAAAGCATGAAACTTTAACTAATTTGATAGGCTTAAACAAAATTGTATCCATAATATTTTTGATAATCTAAATATAGAAATCAAATATAAAATCATTTGAGCTTGAAGATATGATACTTTTGATCTTTTATTATATCTATATCCATAATCTTTTCTAAATCTGAATAGAAAATGGAAAACAAAAAAAAAGCCACGTTAGATTGTATCCATATCCATAATCTTTTCTAAATTCGAATAAGAAAATGAAAGGAAAAAAAGAATATCAAATCAATTTTAAATATTAAAAATAAAAAACACAATAAAATACATTATAGATTTAAAGGAAAGTACGGTGAAAAATTCTAAATTATTGAAAGCATGTAGTTAACAACTTTTGCAGTCTATCCTTAATACCTCTATCAAACAAGTAATGCAACAAAATGTTGAAATATTAAATTAGATTTGATTTGATATGATTAGATTTGATTAGATTTAATATTTAGATATAATCCAAGTTGTGTTAGCCCAAACCCAATTAGGGTTGTATATAAATAGAGCTAGCTTGTATCATTATTTACACAATTCAATAATACAAATCCTTATTTCCTTATTCTCTCTATTCTCTCCTCACTAAAAGTGCCTCACGCACTAACAAATTGGTATCCAGAGCTTCCGGTTATTGTTCATGCGAAGATGACTGGTGATAAGAGCATTCCGAATTCCCTTCCAATGCTTGACGGCAAGAATTGGATCCGATGGAAAAAACAGATGCAATCCTTATTTGGCTTCCATGATACCCTAGAAGTGGTTACCAGCGGCGTTCTTGTGTTGGCTGAAAATGCATCCGAAGAACAAAAAAAAGCCCACAACGAAGTCAAGAAGAAAGATTGCAAGGCTGCTTATTGCATTCAGACAGCGGTCGATGCTGCTAACTTCGACAGAGTCTCTCATGCTGAAATGGCGAAGGAAGCATGGAATATTCTGGTGAAGTATTATGAAGGAAGTGAGAAAGTCAAGGTTGTCAAGTTTCAAACCTTGCGTCGACAATATGAGTTGTTGTCGATGAGAGAAGACGAAAAAGTTGCAAAATATGTGTCGAAGGTTCAGAAACTCGTCCATCTCATGAAGGGTTGTGGCGAAACCATAACTGATAAGATGATAGTTGAGAAGGTAATGAGAACGTTGACCTCTCACTTTGATCACGTTATCGTAGCTATTCAAGAATCCAACAATCTTGAAAACCTAAAAGTGGAAGATTTGGTTGGTTCGTTGGAGGCGCATGAGATGAGGATTGTCGAAAGAAAGAGAGTTCAGGATTTGATACAAGCACTGCAGGCTCAGTCATGAAAAATGAATGGTGGTTCCAACAAATCCAAAGGAAAAGTCGACAAGACTCAAGGAAAGAAGTCTTGGTCGAACCCTCACAAGAATCAGGTCAAAGTTAGAGCATCAGAATCCTCGAAAAGAGGAGGAGGAAACTATCGAAAAGACAAAGAAGATAAGAAAGGTATGCAGTGTTATAACTGTTAAAAGTGGGGTCATTTGGCCAAACATTGTTGGTACAGGAAAGAAAATGGATTGAAAAAAGGCAAGGACGAAGGAGCGAACCTTGCACGCCAAGATTCAGATGATTATGAAGGTGGTATGGTGGTTATGGCTGCAGTGGCAGATAACCATGTCGAATCTAAGATCTTGTTCCACGAATCAGGCTGCTCAAATCACATGACTGGTCGAAAGGAGTGGTTGGCAGATTTTGACGAGTCGAAGAAGAGCAAGCAGAAGGTACTGGCAACATAGTTTTTCAACTGAGTAATGAAGCGAAAGCTATGATCAGAGATGTGTTCTATGTACCTAGAATGAAATGCAACCTGTTAAGTGTTGGACAACTGGTCGAAAAAGGCTTCTCAGTTGTCATGAAATATGAAGTTTTGAAATTGTTCGACACCCAGAACAATTTGATCTTGAAATCTCCGTTGTCGAAGAACATGACATTTAAGACCATGATCAGTTCGACTGAAGTACAATGTCTAAAAACTGTTGTCGACCACAAGGATAGTTGGTTGTGGCATTTAAGGTTTGGACATTTGAACTTTCGATCACTCAATCAGCTGATTACTCAAGATATGGTATCTGATATTCCAAGTCTTGAGATGCCTGACAAACTCTATGAAAGCTGTCTAGTCGGAAAATAGTCTAGAAATTCTTTCATTTCGACTATGCCAATGAGATCATCCTGCATACTCGAAGTTGTACATTCAGATGTATGTGGTCCGTTCGAAGAACATACCTTTGGTGGAAACATATATTTTGTTTCGTTTGTTGATGAGTTTAGTTGAAAGCTGTGGATCTATGTGATCAAGAGAAAGGATGAAGTATTTGAAATCTTTAAGAGATTCAAGATGCTTGTCGAAAACCAGAGTGAGAAGAGGATCAAATTACTGCGAACCGATAGAGGTGGCGAATACACTTCGAAGATGTTTGAAAATTTCTGTGCAGAACATGGTGTTGATCATGAGGTAACTGCTCCTTATACACCTCAACATAATGGAATTGCTAAAAGAAGAAACAGAACCATATTGGATATGGCGAGATGTATGCTCAAGCAGAAGAATTTGCCAAAATCTCTATGGGGTATAGCTGTTTCGACTACAGTTTATATCTTGAACAGGTGCCCTACCAATAAATTGAAAAACAAGGTTCCTGAAGAAGTGTGGAGTGGAAAACGACCATCAGTGAGTCATCTGAAGGTGTTTGACTCTATATGTTACAAGCATGTTCCTGATGCAAGAAGAAGGAAGCTTGATGACAAGAGTGAACCTATGATTCTGGTAGGATATCATAAGACTGGTGCATACAGGCTATTCAATCCAATTAATGAGAAGATTGTGTTGAGTCAAGATATTGTGATTGATGAAAATTCTGCCTGGGATTGGAATTCTAGTAATTCAATTAACAAGCCATTGATGAGCTCTAATTTTGATGAAGAAACTGATGAAGTCGAAGTTGAAGGAATTGTTGAGAATCTAGTCGAAGTTGAAGTAGAAACAGTTGCTGACATTCCCGACACAGAGGTTGTGGCGGAAACAAGCCAAAGACCTCGGCGAAATAGAGTTCCTCCAACAAGACTTCATGATTATGAAGTGGCTGGTGATGATGAAGTCACACTAGATGGAGAATTAGTTTATTTTGCTTTACTTGCAAGTGCTGAACCAATCAACCATAACGAAGCTTTAAAAACTCAACAGTGGAAGTTAGCTATGGTCGAAGAGTTACAGACAATCAAAAGAAACAACACATGGGAGTTAGTCAAATTGCCAGCACATACAAAAGCAGTAATACCCCGTAAATTATTTTTACTCTGGATGATATTTGTTTGGTCAACTGGGTTCTGGTTTACTCTGAGAATTTATTTGGATGAAATAATTAGAGTAAAGTGATGAGCTCAGAGCAAATCAAATTAATATTATCTGACCCTGAGGTTTTAACTTTTGGTGTTATAGAGACTTTTGGACATTTAGTAGTGTTACTTCCTAATTGAGTTTCTCTATATCATTTCTTTTTCCTTTTCTCTTCATTGGGAAAAGATAGAAAATAGAAAGAAAGAAAAGTAGAGAGAAGAAGGAGAAAAGAGAAGAGAAAAAGAAGGAAAACATAGAAGAGAGAAAGATCAAGATCATCATCCATTCTTCATCAAATCATCTCATCTTCTTCATCATCATCTTCTAACCAAGGTGGGTTCTAGATAGATGCTTTAGTGTAGAATTTCTTGAGTTTTAGAGTTAGGTTTGATATTGTGAGAAAATGAATAATCTTGCTAAAATCATGAATCTAACGGTTGAAAATCGATATAAATGAGGTAGTATGATCATATTATGCTTATGAACATTGTTGATGATTGTTTGCGCTGGTTGAAATTGGTTTGGGTTGAAAAGTTGGGTTTGAAACCCTTGAAACCGTGTAAAATCACAGCTGAGTGCTGCTGTTCTGGTGCAGAGCGCCGGGCGACGCGAAGCGAGCGCCCCTGCTTCGTCGGGCGATGCCCAAGAGGCACAGCAGGGCACGCTTCTGTAACTTTTGAGATTTTGGAGAGGGATGTACGTCCCTGCTTCGCCGGGCGAAAAAATGTAGCGTCGGGCGCTCCTGGAAGTTTTTCAAATGTTCCCTTTTCTTTTAAAGTTCATAACTTTTGTTTCGTTTATCCGATTTGAGTGTTCTTGGTACCGATAGAGAGCTATGAAAATACTCTATCCAATGGAAGTGAAAGATACTAGTTTTGTTGCCCGATTAAATAATCGGAGGGAACCGGAATTGGTATAACTTTGTGATATGTTGAATTATGTGGTTCCATTATATAATTGACTTATGTTTACCTATTTTCTTGTTGTTAAGCATGTTTGAGAGCATATGCATGTTAAAATACGAAATAGGTAGAGTGAGGAATATTACCATAACTACATTGAAACCTAGTAACGACTAGGAAATTGTTGAATAACGTAACGACGACGCTCGTGCATGAGAGGCCGAGGCGTTCGTCTATTACTGAATAGTATGGAAAGAATTACACTAGTAGGGATCATGTTTAATTGTGTTTAGATTGAGAAAAGACAAAAGAGGTCTTAAGGCGAATGTGGCCTTGTGATTGTCGAATATAATCATTTTTGTGTGTTTGATCACGTAATCGTAACCATTTTCTTTTGAGTTGCCCTTGAGAGGCAATTCATGAGTCTCGAGCTCTTCTGAATTGCAGGCACAATTACTTGGCAGGTTTGATTCCCGTGTGTAGTACGAATGGAGCCTACGGGTAAAGAGACTTGTGACGGTGTATGGGTCATGTGAAGTGACAAATTAAGGAGATAATATGTCCCTTAATTCCGAATCCATTTCGTATGCCAAGTAACTACAAGGATCCATGACTCAGGTCGACTTCTAGACGTAGAAGCGGACGGGAAAAGGGGGATGCCTTGGTACAGGTTATCGATTAGTGATGCTGTGAGTTAACAAGACTCACGAACATGGATCCATATAGTGTGTGTGAGTACTCAAAGTCACTTCCCTTTTCCTTTTGACTTGAGTTAGGTGTGATAGAACCTTGTAAATCCGAGAGGACCTATAAGATAGGGAACTCACTGAGATTTGATGTATCTCACCCCATGTTGTTGATTATATTATAGGTACTACAGGTTCGGCGAAGGGTAAGGATAAAGTTGTTTGACTTTCCTTACTATCTTAGCTTTTTGGGATGGCAAGGCTTCCGTTGTGGAGTTTTTAGATCGTTGTCGATCTAGTTCTTAGTATTTATCTTTGGAACATCTTGTATATATATTATGCCATAGTTTTTTTGTATTAGGAACTTTTGGGCATGTATATGTATAATGTGGTTACTAGGGACTTGTATATTTCAGTACCAAACGTGGTATTCATGTATAATATATGCTTTGATGTATGTATTTATATATGGGCGTTACAAAAGCTATCGAAGTAAAGTGGGTGTTCAAGTTAAAACACAATGCTGATGGGTCAATAGCAAGACATAAAGCAAGATTAGTAGCTCGAGGGTTTCTTCAAAGAGAAGGAATTGACTACTCTGAAGTATTTGCTCCAGTAGCAAGACTGGAGACTGTTCGACTAGTGGTAGCATTGACATGTAACCGAGGTTGGTCGACATTTCACTTAGATGTGAAGTCAGCATTTCTGAGTGGTCCGTTAGACGAAGAGGTATATGTCACACAACCTTCTGGGTTTGTGATTCAGAAGGAAGCGATTAAAGTATATAAGTTGCACAAAGCACTCTATGGCCTTAAGCAGGCACCTAAGGCATGGAACAAGAAGATTGGCTCATACTTAGTCGAATTGGGATTTGTTAAATGCAAGTCTGAGTATGGTGTCTATGTTCAGGTTGTAGCACAAGATATAACAATCATCTGCTTATATGTCGATGACTTGTTAGTAACTGGAAATAGCCTGAAGAACTTGTCGAAGTTCAAAGAGCTGATGAAGAAGGAATTTGAAATGTCGGATCTGGGAAAATTGTCTTATTTCCTAGTGTCATAACCCAAAATTTGACCTTCCTCTTTTGCCTTTTGTATAAGCATAAGCATTCGCATCGCTGGCATAGACATTCACATTTTTTTCTCTGGTGTTTTGATTGCAGGATATTCAGGTTTTCCAAGCCCGATTAATCATATCCTCACAAGGTCATCACATCGTCAAAACAAGCACAAAATGAAGGTTTCCATGTTTATTCATCAATACAAGAGGTAGAAAATTGAAGCTGGGACCACAACACCTTTTTTTAGGCAAATTGGGCATATTTTGGCATGGTTAATCGATTAACCATTTGCAGTGCAATTGTGTTAATCGATTAACACAGGCAAAATAGGCATAATTTGCTGCTTTTTCATGACAGCACCTATGCACACATTTTGGTCTTGGATTCTAGCAGCATATGGAATATTCTGGACACCTCTAAACATTTCCAAGCTACTCAATCATTCCAAGTGCATTTGCTATGATACTTCACTTCAAATCAAGTGCACCATGTTCCTTGTTCTCTAAGTAATGTTGATCTTTGGATGTTGGAATTCACATTGGGATGGTTACCGAGTTGGTTCTAACTAACCGAGTTAACCGCCTTGACTCGGTGAGTCAAGTCCAACTAACTCCTAACCTAGCTCCAAACCCAAAGCTAATTCCAAACCAAATTCCAAACCATCTTATATTCCAAACCTAAAGCCTATATAAACACACCTTCACTCACTTTTCAATTCCTCAACCATTCTCTACCATTTTTCACCAAACTTCTCACATTTCACTCTCAGTTCTCTCACTTTTTCTCTGATTTCTCTACTCATTCTTCATCTTCTTCTCACTTATCATCCTAAAACCTCACCAAAATCTCTTATTCTTGGAGGATAATCACTTTTCACATTGAAAGTGATTAATTATTGAGCTTAACCTTCATCATTTGGCATCCTTTGGTTGGATGTCTGGAATTACATCTCATTCTACTACAATCCGAGGGTTTCACACCATTTATTTTGGTGCAAGTTCGATTTCAGTGCATTTTCGCGTTTTTGATCGGTTTCGACACGTTTCGTCTACAATTCAAGGATCCTCTGGTTTTCTTTAATCCTCTGCACCAAGATCACATTGCAACATTTACCAAGGCACATCTCAGCATTGTAGGTTGGTGGATTTCATTCATTTTATCATTTCGATCATTTTCGTATTGTTCGCGACGTAATTTTGATATTCTTGCATGTGAATTAATTATACTTTTGCTTGATCCATGATCTTGATTGTTTAATTGATTCTATTGTTGATCATTTGCTGTTTCTAAACTTGATTTTTCTTGCATAATTGTTTGCCCTAGCATTGGAGTGATTGCACAATCAAAAAGTTGGCCAAAAGCACTTTTCCAAAACTGATTTTCTGCTCCCTGTACAGTGTTAATCGATTAACACATTGCAGTGCAATTGTGTTAATCGATTAACCAGTGTTTTTTTTGCACTTTTTCACGTGTTAATCGATTAACACATTGCAGTGCAATTGTGTTAATCGATTAACACTGAACCAGAAGGCCACTTTCTTGCATTTTCAAGTGTGTTTGCCATGCTTTCTTCATTTTAACTTCCATAGATTGTCATGCTTGATTTTATGGATGTTTTACATGTCATTTCATTTTTGGTTGAAGCATGTTCATGAACTTTCGATGCACATTTTCAATTATTCATTTGTTTCGTGTTCTTAGCATTGTATGAACATAGCAATTCTTGCACTATCTTTGTTCACATGATGCATGATTTTGTGTGGCATTTTGATGATCATTTGGCACTGTTTTGCACCTTCCATTTCAGATTTGCATTAAGTTTATTCTTCATGGATAAACTTAATCTTGCATAATCAATAATTCACTCTTTTTTGCTTTAATGACTTTTCATCCTCTTTGGAAAATTGTTAGCATGTTTCTCCCTTGATTAATTGATTGAAACTTTGTTTTCATTAATCGATCTTCCCTTTTCCTCTCCTTAGGCCTCCTTTAGAGCTTTTTCTCTTGGTCCACTCATGGAGTTGGAGTTTCGCGCTGCGCCTTGCATCGGAGCACCGTACAAATTGACGTCGTTACGCTGTCCGTTTCTCTACACAGGAGCACTGTACAACTTGGAGCTGTTGCGCCGTCCGGTTCAACTTCCGCATTACACCCTGTGTGTTAGAGAAGGAATGAGAAGGGAGAATTCCTACTCTCATTTTGACTACTATAGGTAGAGGACGAATGACCCTGTGCCTGGCTTAGTCATCTCTATCTCTAGGCGGTAATGTGCTTTCTTTCCCCAGTCGAGTCGATCCTTGATCACTCTTTGCTCTTTGCAACCTCTTTCAATCCTTGATCACTCTTCTCTCTTTGCGATCTCTTTCGATCCTCGACCACTCCTATCTCTTTCAATCTCTCCTTTTGATCAATCACCATCCTTCTTGGTTAAGATCGTTATTCTTGCGCTAGCAATCTCTCTTTATTCCATTACTCCTTTCTTCTTGTAATCAATCATTGCTTTTTTATTCCCCTGAAGAGTCTTAATTCTCTTTCTTTGGTCCAACACAGTTTTCCTGTCATGACCATTTTTTCCCCCAGGAGTTCGCAACCTTCTCTTGGTTCTTCTCTTTTGTTTGGTTAATCACTGCCGGTTAGTTATAACACCAATTTTGCTCTCTTACTTAGTTAATCACAGTCCGTCTGTTAATACTGAGCACCTCTTGGGTTAATCACATTCTCTTGGTTAATCACCCGTTTCTTCAATTAATCACAGTCCATCTGTTAATACTGAGAACCTCTTGGGTTAATCACATTCTCTTGGTTAATCACCCGTTTCTTCAGTTAATCACAGTCCGTCTGTTAATACTGAGCACCTCTTGGGTTAAGCACCTTCTCTTGGTTAATCACCCATTTCTTCAGGTCTGTTAAAACACTGAGTTCCTCTTGGTTTAATCACCTATTCTTGGTTAATCACCCTTTTCTTCAGTTAACCACAATCCGCCTGTTAAAATACTGAAGCCCTTGTTGGAGTTAGTCACCTTCGCTTGGTTAATCACTCATTTTTCTCGGTTAATCACAACTCTCCTGTTAAAACTGAATCCCTTGCAGTTGGCAACCTTTCTTGGTTCGAATACTTGCACCCTTGGGCTAGTAATCTCTTTTGGTTCAATACCCTTCTCCGTTGGTCAAGTACTGTTTGTTCAGTCATTACCAACACCCCTTTTGGGTTACGACCTTTGATCGGTCCTACACCCGTGCTTCTGGTTAATCACAGTTTTCTCTGTTAAAACCAATGCTTCTCTATTCCCACAGAGTTGCAGTCCTTTCTTTCCTCGGTTAACCACTATTTACCAGTTAATATATCGAGGCCCCTTCAGAGTCAAACACCTTCTCTCGGTTCAACACTCTCTATCTTGGTTTATCACAGTCTGTCTGTTGACACCAGCTTCTTTTCCCCGCCAGGGTCCTACTCTCTTTCTTCGGTTAACCACTGCCATCCAGTTAATATACCGAGTCTCATTTTTCTCTTAGTTATGACACCATCCCTTTATTCGAATCCCTAGAGGAGTCCTTTTTGTTCTCCTTGCTCTTACTTTCTTGGTTTCGACACCATTTCTCTTTGTTATCCCCAGTGGAGTTTCTTTCATTCTCGGTTGTGACACCATTCTTTTTCTAGGCTCTTGTACAATCACTCTTAGTGCGGGGTCTTCCCCAGTAGAGTTTTTCTTTCACTCTTGCTCCTGGTTTCGACACCACCTCTTTCATCTCCTTGTTTCTTTCTTGTTTTGTTTTCCGTTCAGTTCCCCGAACTACGGAGGCTCTGATTCTGCATTCTTTTGAATGTCAGATACGTAGGCACGAGACGCAATGTCTTGGCGAGCACACTTCCACCTTTCCTCCGTCTTTCTCCTTTCTTTCCTTTTCTTCGTCCCCTGGTTCCGTGAACTACGACGCTCTGATTTCCTCATTGCACTATGAGGGTACGTAGGCACGAGGGCCAGAATCCTCCGCGAGTACCTTCCTTCTTTTTTTTTTCTTTTTCCCCTTTCTTCTCTCTCCCCTCCTTCTTTTAGCGAGAAGCCTTTAAATAGATAACCCATCCAAGCCTAGAAGTAAGCGAAATGGTTCCCGTCGAGTACGACGGATGCGTTAGGTGCTAATACCTTCCTTTCGCATAACCGACCCCCCGTTCCCATTTCTCTTCCCCTTGGGTTTTATCGATATTTTCCCTGTCCTTTGGGACTAAATAAAGTTTGGTGGAGACTCTGTTGTATCTTTGAGTGTGCGATTCACTCAGGTAGAAACCAGCCATCTTCAGCTGGCGACTCTGCTGGGGACAGATTGACCTCTTGCTGGTCCTTCCCTTGAGGGGTCTCGCCTAGTTTAATTTACTTTCTCTTGCTTGCTTGGGTGTTTATCTTTTGCGCTTTACTCGCTTTACTTGCTTTAGGTTTATGTTTATTTATCGCATTTCTTTACTGCTTTGAATATTCATATGCTGCATATTCTGGATATATGCTGTTTTCTGCTGTTGTTGGGATGGGTAGATATTATTGGAGAGAAAGGTTCTAACACCGGGCCTAGTATACACATAGGCTAGAACGTGGATAGTCGCGAGGCCTGCGTTTTACGCGTTGGGATATCACGAGACCCACATCCCAGATCGTGATTCGTTTGAGAATACTTCCGTCCTGTGAGAATTCACTACGGCGGGGGATTTTCATCCTGAGTCCTATGGTTTGGGCGACCTTTCTAGGGACCATCTTGTTGTGTCTAGATCACACCTGTGAGGGGGATGGGTTTTGCAGGAAAACAGGCCACTTCATACCCTTGTTCTCACACACGCCAGATTTCCTCACCGACACATCAAATTATGAGGCACTGACACAGATTATATGCAGATATCCGGATTGTTCATATTTGATTATTTGGGCAGTGTTGGCTTCTTGTTGTTGTGCTGCATATCATTTCATCATGTAAATTAATGTTTGCATGTGCATTTCCAGGTATTCGAAGGCTTATCTTTTGTTGACATTATCATAGAGATGAGTACTGGTCGTCGTGGCATCTTCAGTTACAAGTTTGTGGAGCCTAATATGGGTGTTTTGAGAGGTTTGGCATCTTTGTTGGTTGGAGATCACAGAGGGGTTTTCATAGGTACTTATGGTAATCTGTTGACCATCCTTAACACTGAAGTCAACATCACTACTATTCATACTCTGGTTCAGTTCTACGACCCGCCATATAAGTGCTTCACATTTCAGGATTATCAGCTAGCACCTACACTTGAGGAGTATGCTTATATTCTGGGGGTTGAGATCAAGAAGCAGGTTCCTTATGTTTACACTAGTGCTTGTCCGAAGTTTCATCTTATTGTTGATGCGCTTTGCATTAGTAAGAAAGATGTGGAGGATAATCTCAAGACCAAAGGGAAAGGTATTTGAGGGTTTGCTTCGAAGTTCTTGGTTGACAAGGCCACTACTTTTGCTAAGGATGGAAACTGGAAGGCTTTCAACGCCGTTCTCGCTTTGCTGGAATATGGGATTGTCTTATTTCCGAACATGGAGGATTTCGTAGATCAGGCTGCCATCAGCATTTTCTTGTCCAAGAACCCTGTTCCGATGCTTCTTGCTGATACCTACCATTCCATTCATTCTAGGAATGAAAAGAAGAAAGGAACCATTGTCTGTTGTGCTCCTTTGTTGTACCGATGGTTCATGTCTCACCTTCCACAGAAGGGTCCCTTTGTTGAGAATAAGGATAATCTCAAGTGGTCTCAACGAATCATGTCTCTTACAGTTGATGATATTTCTTGGTATTCTCGAGTCTTCGACGACATTCCGATCATTCTTCATTGTGGGAAATTCTCCAATGTGCCTCTCTTGGGTACAAAGGGTGGAATTAACTACAATCTAAGAATGGCTTTCCGACAGTTGGGATACCCTATGGTTGACAAGCCTGATCCTGAGGTAGTGGAAGAGTTCATCTTTCATGAAGGGGTTGACGACATGGGTTTGCTGAAGAGGTTTAGTGCCGCTTGGACTCAGATTCATCTCGAAGGAAGAGCCGATTTGGGTAAGAAGAATTGCATAGCCAAGGAAGCTTACACACTTTGGGTCAAAGAGCGCGTCAAAGAGATTTTGTTGACATTCTCTCCTGAGGCTTCCATGAATGCCAAGCTTCCTGAACTTGCCATTGTTCCTCCATCTGAAGTCGATCAACTCAAGCTGATTGTTGAAAAGTTGAAGAAGGAGAATGTTAATCTTCGTCTCAACCTTGATAGAGTCACTTCTGAGAAGGATAGCCTACAGATTGAGCTCCATCAAAAGCACGAGCGTATGCTCAAAGAGGTGGAGGTTGAACAAAACAAGCGTAGGAAGGTGGGTGATGCTTTAAAGAGCACCTATGAGGGACTTGCTTCAAAGAAGAGACAACTCGCCGATGCTCATTATCAAGCTTACAAAGAGGATCTGAGCTACAACAAGCAACTTGAAGAGCTTCGAGGGAAGTTATCCGAGTTCAAGACGAAGTGGCAAAGTGAACAAGATCGTGCTAATCAGTTAGCAAAGGACTTTTCCCAATGTCAAAGCTAAGCTCGACAAAGTCATCGGTGAGATTCAAAAGCTGCAAGATCAAGCACATCAGAGTCAAGAGCAGATTAGTCAGCTCAACACAGAGAGCACTCATTGGGAGCATCAAAGCCGTCATCTACAGAACCTCTTGGATCAGAAAGAGGCCTTTTTTCAGGATATGCTTCAGGGACCTAATCATTCGTTGCTGCGTAACCTCATGAAGGATGGGAAGTACTGGAATAAGAGGCATGGTCGTCTAGCCAGATTTGCTGAGCATGCATTGGAGGACCTACCAGGGTTGTTGAGGGATGCATATGTTGATGCATTGCCGCACCGGCTTCCTTGGGCAGTTTTTCATTTCTTATCTGTGTGTAGGGTGGTATTTGATAGGATCCGTGCGGATTTTGTTGTAGCCCAAAAGGCAGATATTTGACTTGTATTCGACTTGTACCTCTTTCCTCTATTGAATGAATGAATGAAGATGCTTGCTCACTCTATCTTTTATGCCTTTACTTGCATGCTTTATGATATTGTCAACAAAGATAAGTTTAAGAATTCCTGGAATTTAAAACTTTATTTTTTGCATGCATATCATACATTCATCTGCACACATATGCACGTCCCTTCATCCGAAACCGTTGCTCATCCTTGTCCGCCTTCCTTGTAGCAAGACAACGACTCGACATCGGTATTTTACTCGCTCAAGCAAATCCAGAATCATGGCTGACTTCGAAGCTGAGAATGCTGTGTACAAGGAAACTCTGGCACAATTCCAAGGTCGGATGGATCAGTTCCAGACGAACATGGATGTAATTATGGAGCTCATTCGTGCCCAGAGGGATGCCGCTACTGATGCAACTGTTGTCACTCCTGTTGTGACCACTCCTCCTGTTGTTACGGCTACTCCTGCTGTTATTGTTCCTTCTCCTGCTAGAGTTGAAGTGCCAGTTGAGCCTGTGAATCAGCCTGTTATTCAGCCCAGTTTGAACCAGATGCCCGCTGGTTTTCCTTGGGGCATGCCTCTGAATTACACTCCTCAGATTGCAAATAATGGTAGTGCCTTCATGCCATATCTGCCTTTTGTTGCACCCATGCCTAATGGGAATGCTTCCGCCTATCCATGGGTCATGCCTACTCCAGTCCCGCCTCCAGTGGTGAATGATGATCCTGAGAATCTTCAGGCTCAAACTCATCAAACTGCTGGATTGGTCGACACTGAAACTCCTGATGATGAAGGGAATGTGTATAGGGGTCCTCCTATTCATGTTCCGGTTTCGTCTCAATTTGCTTAAACCGTTGTTCCGAATGTTCATCCTGGGATGTTCTACCCTGGGGCCTCTTCCTCAACTGCTGGGGTACCCCCTCCAAATTATCCGTATGGTGTTCCGATGGGTCAGAATGCTGGTCAGATGGTTAATTCGGGTTTGGTGTATCCTTCTCAGTTTGCTACTCTGCAAGTGAATGCTCCTGCCGCTTCTCAACTGCCAAATCCTCAAATTCTTATCAGGCCCACTAATCAGAATAGATCGGTTGACTACAAGTTGTTGGAAGACCGTATCAGAGCTATCGAAGGGTTCTCTGCTTTTGGTATGGAAGCCAAAGACTTGTGTCTGGTTCCAAATGTTGAGCTGCCCGCGTAGTCACATCACTATGTACTGCAGGAAGATGTCATCCCATATTGATAATGATGAATTGCTTGTTCATTGTTTTCAAGATAGTTTGTCTGGTGCTTCATTGGATTGGTACATGGGCTTGAAGCGCAGCAAAATCCGTACTTGGAGGGATTTGTCGGAAGCGTTCGTGAGACAATACAAGTATAACCTTGATCTGGCGCCAACTAGATTACAATTACAAAATCAATCCCATCGCTCAGCTGAAACATTCAAGGAGTATGCACAAAGATGGCGTGAGATGGCATCTCGAGTGCGACCGGCTCTCTCTGACAATGAGTTGGTTAACATCTTTATGGGTACATTGCAAGGATCTTACTATGAGAAAATGGTGGGTAGTTCTTCATCAAGTTTTGCTGATGTTGTGACGATTGGTGAACGAATTGAGAATGGTTTGAAGACTGGAAAGATTCCTGGAACTGCTTCCCAGCAGCCGGCTACTCGGAAATCTCAGAACAGTCATTCCAAGAAAAAGGAAGGTGAAGCCAACGCTGTGACAGCTCAAGTTTCTCCTCAGTATCAAGCTCTCATGGCTCCCTTGTCGTACTATCCGTATCCGTACATTGCTGCTGCACAGTATCAACAACTTCCATATCAGTATCATCCGCAACAACCAATTCAGAATGCTCAGAATCAGCAACAGAATCAACAGAACAAAAATCAGCAGAATCAGAACCGTCAGAATAACAACAGTCAAGGAAACCGTAAGCGTCCGAATTTTGATAGAATTTTGGTGTCATACACGGAATTGTTTCCTTACTTGGTTCACCAAGGGGAAATTGTCCCCAAGCAGATTGCACCTGCGATTCCTCCATTTGGCCCGAAGCATAACCTAAATGCATCATGTGCTTATCATGCTGGATACATAGGACATGCAACAGAGGATTGCTTTGTTTTCAAAACCAAGGTTCAGGAACTCATTGATAAGAAGGTTCTGACTTTTGCTGAGGAAGGACCCAACATTCAGAGTAATTAGTTGCCGAATCACGGTGGGCCTGCGGTTAACATGATTGAGGATAATCCAGTGGCTGAATGTTCTTCTGATCAGAAACAAGGCAACTTGATCAAGTTCCATAGCGCGGGATTCCAGCAGGATGACATCGCGGCATCTGCTGATGATGCTGGTCCCAGTAATCAGATTTCAAGCTTTGTGCGCAAATGTCCGCTGGGTTTCAAGCTCAACAATTGGACATCTACCTTGATTCCTGTGGTTTTCCCATATAACATGTAATGCATTTTGCTTTCTCGTTCCCTCGTCCTCGCCCGAGACGAGTGGATAGCTTGTAAAGGGCCTCGTGCTTTTGCAATATTATGTGATCAATAAATAAAAGTTTTTTGCATTCAAAATCATGCTCTATTTTCTTTCCTTATTTTACTTTTTCACAAAAAACAAATGGCAAAAGTTTCTTTTCTTTTTCACTTTTTAAATGGCTCATTCTAAACATATTCATAAACATGCAGAACTAATAAAAGCATTGATAACAACATGGCAAACATCCATTGTAATTCTAGAATTCCAATTAACCAAGCCGAAGAAGATGGTGAAGAAGATTGTGAATTACCGGCTGAGCGTAGAGAGGTTCAGCCACACAAAGAGCCAGTGGAAGTTGTTAATCTTGGTACTGATGAGGTCAGAAGAGAAGTCAAGGTTGGCGCATCCCTCGCAGAGCATGTACACTCCGAGTTAGTCAAGTTATTGAAAGAGTATGTTGATATCTTCGTCTGGTCCTATCAAGATATGCCTGGGTTGGATACCAACATCGTTGAACATCACTTACCACTCAAGCTCGGATGTTCTCCTGTCAAGCAGAAACTCAGGAAGACTAGACCTGACATGGCACTCAAAATCTGAGAAGAGGTAAAGAAGCAGCTTGATGCTGGGTTCCTAGCCACTTCCGAATATCCTGAATGGATTGCCAACATTGTCCCGGTTCCCAAGAAGGACGGTAAAGTTAGAATGTGTGTGGATTATCGAGATCTCAATAAGGCGAGTCCGAAGGATGACTTTCCTTTGCCTCATATTGATGTCTTGGTAGATAACACAATGTAGTTCTCTGTCTTTTCCTTCATGGACGGTTTCTCAGGATATAATTAGATCAAAATGTCCCCAACTGATATGGAGAAGACTACATTTATCACACCATGGGGTACATATTGCTACAAAGTCATGCCATTCGGTCTAAAGAATGTAGGGGCAACATACCAGCGTGCCATGACAACCCTCTTTCACGATATGATACATAAAGAGATTGAGGTTTACGTGGACGATATGATTGCCAAGTCCAAAAATGAAGATGATCACTTGGTTCATCTGAAGAAGCTGTTTGACAGACTCTGGAAGTTTAGACTGCGGTTGAACTGCGAAGTGCACCTTTGGAGTTCGATCTGGTAAACTGTTGGGCTTTATTGTAAGTCAGAAGGGCATTGAAGTTGATCCTGATAAGGTTCGGGCAATTCAGAACATGCCGCCTCCCAAAACAGAAAAAGAAGTCTGTGGCTTTCTGGGCAGACTCAATTACATTTCAAGATTCATTTCTCATTTGACGGCTACCTGTGAACCAATGTTCAAATTGCTAAGGAAAAATCAATCAGTTGAATGGAATAATGATTGTCAGGAAGCATTTGACAAAATAAAACAATACTTGCAAGAGCCACCGATCTTAGTACCGCCGGTTCCTGGTAGGCCATTAATCATGTATCTCACCGTTCTCGATGAATCAATGGGATGTGTATTGGGTCAACATGATGACACCGACAGAAAAGAACATGCAATTTACTATTTGAACAAGAAGTTCACTGATTGTGAGACCAGATACTCACTCTTGGAGAAAACTTGTTGTGCTCTGGTCTGGGTTGCTCGATGCCTACGACAATACATGATTTGCCATACTAGTTTATTGATATCCAAGATGGATCCAATAAAGTACATATTTGAAAAGCCTGCTGTCTCTGGAAGGATTGCTCGGTGGCAAATGTTGTTGACTGAGTATGATATCCAGCATGTTACCCAGAAAGCAATAAAAGGGAGCGTCTTGTCTGAATACCTTGCTCATCAACCTGTAGAGGATTATCAACAAATGAAGTTTGACTTTCCCGATGAGGATGTTCTGTTTATCATAGATTATGAGACTCCAAACCCTGATATAGGACCCGAACCAGGGGCGCGATAGACGCCCGTGTTCTACGGTGCCTCCAATTCTAAAGGTCGTGGAATCGGTGCTATCCTCATCTCTCCAACAGGTTTTCACCTTCCCTTCACTGCCAGATTATGCTTTGTATGCACCAATAATATGGCTGAATACGAAGCATGTATCTACGGTATTGAAGCGGCTATTGACATGAGAATCAAGATTCTTGAGGTCTACGGAGATTCTGCCTTGGTCGTCGGTCAAGTCAGAGGGAATTTTGTGACTCGGGATTCCAAGCTGGTTCTGTACCAACAACACATAGAAAAGTTGATTCCTTGCTTTGATGAGATCACTTTTCATCATATTCCCAGAGAGAAAAATCAACTAGCTGATGCTCTTGCCACTTTAGCATCCATGTTCAAGGTCAAGTGGAAGAATGAAGCTCCTCATATCCGCATTGATCACTTGAACGAACCAGCACACTGTTTAGCAATCGAGGATGAGTCTGATGACAAACCTTGGTTCTACGACATCAAAAGATATCTGGAAAAACATGAATATCCCGAGGGTATCACTATCATTGACAAGAAGGCTCTTAGACGGCTTTGCGCCAAATTCTTCTTAAGTGGTGGTATACTGTACAAGAGGAATTATGATTCCGTGTTGCTCAGATGCGTGGATAGACACGAAGCACACACGATCATAAGGTCCATACATGAGGGCTGCGAGGGTGTACATGCTAAAGGTCCCGCTATGGCCAAGAAGATCCTTCGGGATGGGTATTACTGGACAACAATGGAGGTAGATTGTTACAACTTTGCCAAAAGATGTCACAAGTGCCAAATCTACGGAGACAAGATCCATGTGCCTCCAACTCCATTGAATGTTTTGACTTCACCTTGGCCATTCTCCATGTGGGGTATAAATATGATTGTAATGATCGAGCCGAAGGCTTCCAACGGTCATCGATTCATT